>OX103953.1:87681773-89051773 GCA_944470425.2 Schistosoma bovis
GTAAGTTGTAAGAAAGTTAAGAAGGAGCTAAAACAAAACGTGGTATTAGTCCATGGAATTTCTGGACTGGAGGTCCGAGTTACGCTAGTAAGTAAAGGATATCTGGTTAGAGTCCTTACGATAACCACGATCAGTGGTTGGAACCTTTGGGTGGAATGGCTCAGAATTATTCACACTGGGAGAGGTGGATTCACTCTTTATCTCACTTTAGATAATGAGTTTCAGTATTTCTTCATACATACCTTTTCATTTTATCTTGTCAAACCATATTCTTAATGTTTGGTATTTCTCACTATTACTACTTTTAAAATTTCTTAGACTTCTTTGATATTTATCTTGTGGTGATATAGCGACTTAGGAGAACAAGCACTTTTCCCAGGCTCTACATTGATTATAGCCAACAGACTGAAAGAAAGCAGTTGTTATTCGGATCCTAAGACAGTAAGTCCACACTTCTATAAACAGTAGATGGATATATAAATGGCAATCTTAGCGTATGCAGTGAGAGAAAACCATAAAATTTACAACTCAACATCCATCTACGATCTTGCTTTAAACTAAACCAAGTATGCTTATCTGTTTATTTTTTTTTAGAAATAAGCACACTGCGATAGACGATTCGCTTTTAATTTTATGTCGTATAACATTCTCAGCCATATATAACGACTGTCGCCCCGGGTTTCAGCAGAGATGTTCGCATACCTCCCTCTAACCACATAGACTATCCACAACTACTTAGTGGACTTATGTCATGCCTTGGTTTAACCCAAAACAAATATCACATTTAGAACAACATGATCATATTTATATCCTATAAATGTCTGATATTAGATGAAACGACAACTAACTTGGCCAAGTAAACTATTAATGTACAGTGGATATCACATGTATTCAGTAGGTAGCCAATAGGAAATCTTTGTGTCGAAACTAAATAACAGTGATAATGAAAGTTGTGGTAATAATAATAAGCGGACAACAATATGTTGCAATAGTTTCACTTACTTCATAAAAATAATCTAAATGTAGAGAATTGATTCTTTCTTGAATATTTTCGAAAGAATACATTTGTTCATGCTGCGCACTATCAAATGATATCACATCACTTATGTTTGTAGTAAAAATGAGTTTGTATGATGATTCAATAATATTCTGCAACATAGCGAGTGACTTTATGAAACTCTGCAGACATTTTTAAACGGAAAAGTGTAACGACAAGTGAAAACATATAAAAAATGGTCGTATATATTAATGGATCAGTATAATACAAAATAAATATATGCAAGGAAAAAAACTTAACTTACTCCTTTAAGTGAAACACTGATAAACATACTAGCTTGTCTGTTAACAATCTAAAGCTATACACCAAGTTTGTATCATAAGTAATACTAATTGGTAAGATTTATCTTTATTTTGTTGATATTCAGAACTAAATGTATTCTGCACCAATCTTCGTTTTTGCTCTCTTTAAGATTATTCAATCTTTGTTGACACTATGGGCTGCTTGAACGAATCCTCCGATGTCTGTGTTTATTAATTGATTACACTTTAACTAGCCGCAATTTCTAGAATGTACTCTACTGTATCTGGAATTCGTCACATGAGAACGTTCCAGTATCCCAATGCTAATGTTCACGTTGAGACTCCAACCAAATGCTAGAGCGTTATTCATTAGACCATAGAGCAACTATTGCCGTCAACATTTTCAAAACATATTATATTTATCACCAGTTGTAAAGGTTTGTGTCATAAACAGTGGGTAGCAGTGGGATTCAGGACGCCTTCTGCGTTCTGTTTTAGATTTCCGTTTTGGATGAATAAGTGGTGATATTAAGACTGATACTCAAGTCTATAGACCCATGTATCGATAGTGACAGATCAAATTTAGCCCAGAATACCGACAATAGGCAGTAAGTTCCGGGTTACAATATCAGTGTGAAAAGCGAAACTGAGATGCGAGTACACTCAACTGACAAATCTCAAATAGGATGAAAGATATATCTTGGATTCCACAGTTAGCGACTGTGTTCATAATTACTGAGGCACAGAATAACTGAGAATCGAACTCGATAATCAGCAACCACGTAATGAAATTTCCGAATGATAATTCCTCATTCATATATTACTCGTCCTGATAACCATTATAAAATAACTTTCCAATGGTGTATACATTTCAGAAGATAATGTGAAGCAAAGACTACAGTTTATTACTGTACAGCTCAGACCCCAAAGCCATAGGGACACGAGGCGAATACGAACGGATATATGAATGTGGATGAATGAACAGGATTTAAAAAGCACATACATATGAGCAAGCGGATGAATTACTGAACAATTTAAGTAACTGGCTTTTTTGCTAGTAAGAGGAATATGTCCGTAGGCTGTAACCCGTGTTCAAGTATAGATGCAGATAAAAACATGATAGTTATAATACAAAGATACAGATAAACTATTAATAACCGAATGGCACTATCGGTTACACAAGTTAATTGAAGGACTTAATAAAATCAAAGTATAGAGATTAAAATGTAGGTGAGGTACTATAAACACAGGCTCCATCCGTTATATGGGTGGAGTTGCATACTCTGAACTTGGTGATCTAATCTCGAAGCTTCGATTGTCTTTGTGCACAGGAACATTAACTCAAACTTCAGATAGAAGTGAGTTATTTGGATTTATCGACACATAAATAACAACTTGTTCCTGTCAAGCCTGATTTGAATGGATTGTTATTACTGTCTAGAAGAGCAATGAAAGTTTCACAATGAAACCATTCAGGTCAGGGTACACAACTCTAACAAATCGTCTATACTATCCATATGTTTTGATAGTATATAAACGAATACTTTGTCTAAGGCCGCAGAATAACAGCAAGATTAAATTGTTAACAGTTCAACTGAGCATAACTAATAGTTTCATTATTTCACGGAAAAATAAATGAAGTTGTCATTTGATATATAAACAAATGGGATAACTAATCATATGGACGTATATGCAAGCATTCCTGAGCGTGGATTAGTGCAAAATTTAGTTTTTATTAGCAAGTTTCATTGGTAATTATACGGCGATTGACAAACTGTTAAATACGGAATGTCTAAGAAGTCTCACTCAAATATACTGTTTCTAATAAATCATCCAGATTCAAACCTAGCGTAACCATCACCGCGATTCGTATATTGTTTAGATAAATCCCCAGTGCGCATCAAAAACGTAGACGATAGATCAGAGGTGTCTCACCTACTAAAAAGCTATCCATAGAACTGATAATAAATATGGTTTAAATTGTGACTTGGACATATATAAAAAAGTGAAATACGTGAAAAAATCATCCAACTGTTTGCCAGTTATAACAAACTAACTACTAAATAAAAGCCACTCCACATCACATACCTCAAAAGAGTTTCCAAAATCACTGGTGTCTTCAATCCAAAAACTAATTTCTTTATACGGACTACTGGTGTACAAAAAGTTTATTATCCATAGTTCAATCTGTCCCAGGATTCTTTGGCAGTAGTCCTGAAATAACTTCAACTGAAAGTTTGCAAACGTGAAAGAGGGCCATATATATAATTCTGGAGAAAGCATGTCAATGGCACATTTGTTTATTTACTTTAACTCATTTATCAAGCTCATATTTATGCACCTGATGCCTAATACATAGTTTTACTGTTGTAACCTTGTGATACTTATAACATGGACATCTAAACTGGGATAAGTGGAAGAGGACTCAAACTTGCTGCCTGAACGTTGAAAGTCGAGTGTCCATAATAAACGTCTTCGTAAATATTCGGTACTCAATATCTTGGATACGTATTCAATTAATTTTTAAGATTAAATAATCGAAGTAAATATATAGCAAATGTGATCACTGGATTTTTAATTTGGAATGCTTAAGCCAAAACCTTTTGTCATTAAATTACATGACAATTTTATTCAGTTAATTAAAAAGCAATCATCGCAGCAACAAGGAGTTTCCTAAGAAGATAAAAATACACAGTAAGTAACAGATGATGGATAGAGTTTATTTATTTGGATGGATGCTTTCAGTGACGTCGGATGGTTCGGATTTGCCACAGAGTTGGCTAGAGTTTTGAGGAGTTTTAGGTCCCAATCACTCACAAGACAGCTGAACCGTACGTTATTTTGTTAGACACTATAAGCAAATTCTCGTCACGTTTCGAGAATACATAATAGATATATGGATTTGAGAAAAGCTGAGTTAGATGTCAAGCCGTAAAAGCCAACATGAAGAAACTCTCCATTGGCAGTAAGCCTTGAATTTAATATTACTCGAGTCTTTAACATTGCACTGAGTTGTTAATGTCGAAAATCAGTCGTTTCAATGAATGACGTCGGTATCTTTGAAAGTTATTATCTTATGATTAATAACCTAAAATGAATTCGTTCCCTTTTCTTCGATTCGCACTTAACAGTCTCTCTCATCTTACAAAAACCTAGGGGAGAGAATAATTTCGGGATTATCTTTTTGCAACACAAGAAGCTTACTACCAGCTGAAACGTAGAAATTTATATACCAGTTTGAGCATTTCGGTAGTATAGTCTATTCTTAACTAATGAGTATATTTGGTAGATTTTTCGGTTCTACATTACTATTTAGTGGATTTCAAAGGTTGAAAACTGGTTTCCATTAACATTTATCAGTATTTTTTGAAAATAATTCGGAAATGGTTAACAAAGTAGCCCAAATTAGTGTCGTTATAGTCACGAATACCAAACTCACCTCAGTACGAAATGTAAGCACATTTGCCAAACGGAAACCATTCTTGGAATATCTGATGAGAATGTCTAATTTTGAGTGTAAATTGTCGAGGTCGTCAAATATAATTTTTTGGAGATTCATTCACTATCACTCAAAACGTATATCGGTTTTAAATTACGGCTGAAATAAAGGTTCACCAAATATCCATAGTTATTGAGACAAACAATATTTACGATAATGATAAATACATAAACCGTAACATGATCGTGAGAAAGCGACAGAAGTACAATTAGTCACTAAGTGGACAAAATGAAACTATCGAAATACTCAGTATAACAATATATCACTAGTATTTTACAATTATCAAGTCAGGTTAGCCATACATAGGTAACCGTACGCACAGATATAATATGATTTAAATTGTTCTTTTATGGAGTATTTTTATGTATAAGGATAATATTTATTCCAAAAACATAGATACCTGTTTGAAATGCTAAAGTAAGATATCTCTCAATCGGCCTCACATGTTATGTGTCAAATATTAGGGCCATAAGTAGCTGAATAAAACCATACCATCTAACATGGTCTTGAGGAGTATCATTGAGCTACTGAATGGTTGATACATAGGTTTTTCGAGGAATTGACTTGCATTTGCTACAAATGACTATAATTATTGAACTTAAGACTTAGTTAGTTACGTTTAACACTTCGTTTTCGCATGAAAATGATGAAAAACATGCTTTAAAATGTAATCTAATAGAGCTCTGGGGGTTATTATGTCTATTAGTGCAAACCACGCACATACTGTGTATTTGTGACTGTAACTAGATATGTTAATAAACAAAAGAAAATTGGCACTTGCTAATTAAAGTGCCTAATTGAACATGGGCAATAAACGCCGCGTTTTATGGCTAGTCTGCTTTGAAAAACACCTCATTGACTCACAGGAACGTTCTCAGTTGCTGATCCTATGGTTGGTTAGTTTGTGGTATATGACAGACAATGCCTCGCTGAATAGACTGTTCACATAATTCCTAATAACCCAAGTAACAAATTGAGATTATAACTTTCATGCTCGATATTTTGGGTTTACTAAAGAATATTAAGAAGATCCTGCATTAGAACCAGGTTAGGAAAGAAATTTTATCACAAATGACTGCAACTTCAGTGTGAGAAATTCAGTAATTTAGAAGAGTTCGAGGGGGCCATATCCCTTGCTTTAATAGATCAATTCAGAAAACTTTCCCAGACAGTGTTTCAATCGAAGTTCTATTTTGAATAGTAGCACCAATCAGAACTTCACGGTTAGCAGTAACTTAAAAAATCAATGAGCAGTACAGTAAAGACACTATTTTTTAGGGCTAATTAAAATATCAGTATCACTGTAATCTTTTAACGAGTCCAGTAGAAAGCCTTAGTTTCAATTCCAAAACACACGTTAAACAGAGGATTTATAAACTGGCATCCTGATCAAGAAAGCTTGTGCTCAGTCGGATGGTGTTCACTAACACTAACCCAGACTCTATATGGTTCTTGAGAGAAGTTGATCTTGGGTGTTTGTATGAACTAATGATTCCTTAGACCGCCTGATTTTGATTTCCGAATACAATACGTTCGTTCGTGTTCGCTAAATTTTATTTTTCCTTAGTTACGTTATTTCGGGGATTCTAAGTTCGTATAATAATTCAAATACTTCTAATCATCACATGATCCTAGTAAATACACAGCGATTTTACGGTTAATTTCGAAATTGTCAAGGATTTGGAATGGAATGACTTCGATAAACATTAGGAAGGCCAATTCCTTTAGAATATATGACAGACAAAAGCACATCAAAAAGAAACTTAGTGGTGTGTGTATTTGACTAAAGGCGCAGGCCATGGGTAACAATACAAGACTCATTTAAATTATAAAGTCATTATGGTAATCAACAGAATGTATAAAAGTTCGGTGAATGTAACCTAAGAGATCCGAGCATATTTGGTTCGTTAGATCACGCTGATGACTTGAAAGTGACTAGTGTTCATCTGGGACATTTCATGAAGATTTCGTCCGCTTAATATATGATAATAAATGTTGGTTGTTATAAAAAATGACAGCAATTGTAACAGAATGACTGAAATGCTCACAGGTACATAAATAGAGGATTAAACCTATGCATTAATGAACAGTTTCAAGATTTACCACGTTATATCAACACAAAAACGTAACGCAAGCAGGAGGTAACAACAAGAACGAATAAAACTTTAGTACCAAAGATCAAGCAAAGTCAATGAAGGACAGTAGAAATGACTGTTTCTCATATTCAAGCCTTGTAGCATTTTGAATAGTTGACCCAAAAGAGACAATAAGTAGAAAATAAATGGAAGAACGATGACAATCTTAGCAAACATTTTGTTAACCCCTTACTTTCACGGATACAAACGAAATTTGGAAGAAAAGTGGATTATTTGAAGTGACTCTGTTAGGAAAATGGATATTTTGGTAATACTGAACGACAAAAGTCGACTATTTGCTTTTGAGGTGAGACTATAATTTATGGACGACCTTTAAGCGACGCCAAAGTGATCACGAGAGTGAACAACTACTAATTAGGACTAAATGAGGGTTATAAAGTAGTTTGAATTCTCATTTACAGTTGATGGTTAGGGTTAAAAATTAGATCCAGAGTTTTCACCAAGAAGTGACATCAGCTATAATGCCAAAACTCTATTTAGCCAAATGTATAGATGAATTCCGCGCCCGAATTCGTAACTTATCTTGTATCTGATTCGTTCGTCCATAAATTATAGTCTCGCCGCTTTTGATTGAAGCTAAAAGCTGGGTGTTTATTTCGGTAACTCTGCTCAAAGAGAGAATTTTGGTATGAATACTCCCTATTTTCCTCGATTGGTGCAAAAGACAAGTCGATGTATTTTTGCCGATATCCACAACAAATTCAACGCATGTAACCAATATTTACCCCAAACTCCTGCTGTTCGATGGGATGAATAATTCTAAAGTTCGAGTTTTACGAATGACTTCAATGTCCGTCGGGGTTTCTAAACGCATCAAACTATTTGAAAAACACCATTGTTTAGTAAAAACGTATATGGGCATTATCAAACTTACCTAACAAGCGATAACAACTGAAGCACTTGTATCGCGCGGGAGAACGGTGTTCAATGAACACCAATTACAAGTGCGACAGGTAAATATTGTTGTTTCTTCGGTCCCATGTCTCGATATTTACAGAAATTTACGATGTTATATAATATTTGTTTATATCCATTCCTTGAATAAATGATCTGTTCCACATTTGTAGATTAACCATAAAGTGACAGATTCAGTCTTCAGTAATAAGGATAGTAGGTTGATGAACCTGTGTTAATCCTGACAGATTGCCTTCCAGTGAAGGTCCAGTTTCTCCTTGAAAACATTCACTGATGGGGCTGATACCACTTGTTCGGGTAAGGCGTTCCAATCATTGACTACTCGATGTGAAAAACGGGACCCCACTTTAAGTTTATTAGATTTTGGTTTATGAACCTTCTTGCTATGACCTTAGAGATCAATAGTGCATCAGCACACTCTTCCTAGCATTGATTTCTAAACCTCAACCTCGAGTCCATTTAACTAAATCGTCTAATCAGCTTGAAGATCCAGATGATCAGCCTCTTTTTTATTGTTCTCCAGATTTTTAGGTCATCCGCAAACGATAATGTCGACGACCTAAGCAACAGTGGTAACTCATTAACGTAGAGAAGGAAGGCTCGCAATAAGTAAGAGAGTCAAGCATGAAGGATTGTTACGAAATTCATGTTGCTCAGAAGCTAACAGATTGTGTGAATCTATGTGGCTTAGCAACCTAACCCGAATTATCTTTTGCAGTAACTCAACAACAATGCTAGTTAGACTGACAGGTCGGTATTTAGATACAATCTGTTTCTGACCATCCTTAAATATAGGACTGACTTTAGTGTCCTTCCAATCTCTAGGGAGTTGAGCAAGTGAAAGGGACATATTGAATAGCGTCGCGAGCGGTCTAGAAATAATGTCCTCAAGAAATGACAGCAACCGTGGATGTAATCCTTCAGGGCCCGGTGTCTTACCAGGTTTGAGGTTAGTTATCAACGGAAGGACAGTTTCCTCAGTCACCTGTACAGATTCAATGGTTGGTATCTCGGTGTGAGTGGGACACGTATTTGTTAAAATAAACGTAGAGTAGACTTCGCTAAAATGGTTTGAAAAAGTCTCAGCTTTTGCCCGATCTGATTCAGCAGTAAATCTGAATTTTCGTGCAACAATAACGAGGGAATACCATCACTACGTTTCATTCGCCGTTTAACATACGAAAACAATCGTTTCGGACAAGTACAGCTATCATATGCTGATTGCTGTTCGTAAGTGGTACGGGATTTAGCTATGGTTTTCTTACAAATATTCCGGAACTTTTGGTACTCACGCTTAAATGATGCATGACCTGTCAACAAGAATAGGTCCCAGAACTGGTGGGTGAGGGCGAGGTCCAGCAGTGACGGATCATGTTGCAAATCAATATGTGTCGGTTTTGTGATACATTTTACAAGTGCACACTGAATAACGGTAGATAAAAGGTCGCTATCGAAACCTCCACCTGGAGCTGTAAGCTCTATCCAGTTGATATGCGGTGCGTTGAAGTCCCCAATGATGAGACAACATTCTGCCATACTCCAAGAACAGATGTGTCTTAGAATAAAGTCGTCAGCAATACAACACGGACTACGGTATATTCCCCCTATAGTCACTAACCCATTTCTAGATTTAATCTTACAATACGCAACCTCACATGTGCCACTGACATGAGCCTCAAATATGGTTGATTGTTTACGAAAGTGATCCCTAACGTATAATATTATACCTCTCCCTTTGCGACTTGAAACTCTGTCACTTCTGATACAGATATAGCCTGCAATGAAAGGAGAACAGTCTATATATACTGTGAATGAAGTTTCTGTAACAACGAATATATCGGGATATAATTCTTCCACCATCAGACTTAGCTCGGACGTTTTATTTCTAAGACTACGAGCGTTCGTGTAGCACACAAATAAGGTGTTTTGGCAATCAATCGTTCTACCCATAAAGGCCTCGGAAGCTTTGGCTTCCAAGACCTGACTACCCGAAAACACTTAGTGGTAAGGTTAGTTTCGCCATTTAACTTGCGAGTCCTCAACTCCGTAAGAGAATTCTTCTACTTGATTAGATCCTCAAGCGGCCAATCTGGTCGAATACGGATATTTGAATCACGGGGTTTTTGTGGGTTTTTCTATAATATATCTCTTTCTTCAAAATTCCCTAGAACCAGCTTCAAGATCTTTCTTGTTTGGGTCTTGCCTCCAACCCATTTACCAAGTCGTATTACTTTCGTGATATACACCCCATGGACCACTTCAGGTAGTATATTTCTTACCACAGACTCCACTAACTGCAGATCATTGGCATGTCTCTTATCAGGGTCATTGTCTTTCGACTCCTCTAGATTCCAAACAATTAAACTAGGAAGGGGTTTGGCTTCCTTTGAAATCGCATTCAGAGCTTTCGATTGTGACGTTAGATCCTACATATTAACTACTGGTTATAAGATCCATTTTGAGTGCTTTGTGTGTTTGTGAAAATCCCTCCATGTATATACTTACACTTTGTTCCTATTGATTCTTTTAGTTGTACATTGTTAACTTTTTGACTACATTTGAATTGTTAATATTTGTATTTTATTATAGTTTCGTTTTTACTACACCTTCACCAATTCCCCATGTTTCTTCCCGAACTGCACTTATGTTGTTTTACTTTATACTAAGTCTGGGCGGCAGTCATTTTGGTTTACCCTTGCTTTTGATCGCTTGACCTGTGTTGACTGGAATTGTGCATTTTGGTTGTGAATTGAAGCACTCTTCCAGAATTGAAAAAACTCTGTGTTATAGAGCGACCAATTATTACCTTTTGAACGAATCTGTACGTGATCTATCCAGACAGGATAGAATAACATTTATTTGTGGTGATTGGTAATTTTCCTGCATCTTCTATCAACTTCTTGATTTATTGTAATTTAGATTTAATTGATTGAACAATCATTGATTGAATAGCCGGGTGATAATATTTGTTTAGGTAATGATTTACATTAAATTTATTATGAATTATAGAACCGTTAGTTACCCGATTACTTGTTCTGATTTCGACGGGAAAGGGCGCGTGTCTAAAGTCACGGGAGGCTATTCTTCAACATCCAAACCGTAGTTTGGATCCTACACTGGTATTTTACGACTAGTTTTTATTGTAACAGAGTCATGGGAGTCGAGCGAGTGACTCGCAACAATGTTAGATGAGGCTTTACTTTGGGACTTTGGCGGAGCGATCTGAGAGTCCACCAAGGACTTATCAAGTAAACGGTCATTAGTTTTAGCTGTCTTCCCTACTCTTCTGCGTTTCCGCGTCATCCATATTCCATCAGTCGTAGCATCCACATTATAACCACTCAGGACAGTAATTGTTTTATCTGGCTCACCAGTTGCTGCTGTAACAACATGGCCGCCAATATCTAATGAGGTGTCACTCATTGATTGTTTCTAGGTGGAGGGTTTAATTGCGGGTTGCACAGTTAGATGCTTGGTTTGCGCCGTGACAGCACTTACGACACTAACGCAATCTTCACCATCAGTACCAATATTACCAGTACAGCCCCCGTCAACCTTCGTATTCGCCAAATTCAGATTTGTGTAATAAAGACAGAAGGCCTACGGCCTATGTTATTCCTTTTGCAGTATGCTTCTGTGAGTGTCCAGTGTTCTATTGAATGAGTTAATTGAAGGTGCGGACACCATTGCTTTGAGTAACAGGTCCTTGTTTTTTTACTCGCCTTCTATGCCCCTTAGATGTTCCGATTTAGTGGGAAGAAAAAGGAAATTATATTGGGTCCAAAATCATTTTAGAATACTGATTCTATACATCAAAATCAGTTTACCTCCTAATCTGCGACAGTACAGGGAAAAGAGGTCCATCTATTCGAGCCACTCTTTGTATAGTAAACCCCGGAGTTCTGGAATTGCACGGGCAGCCGCCTTCTGTATTCTTTCCAGGATATCTGAGTCATCTTTTAAACAGGGGCTTGCAGCCCGAACGCAGTTCTCAAGCTTAGTTCTCACCAAGGCTGTGTATACTGTAGTGATCACAGTAGTATCTAAGTGAATGTCCGTTTTAAAGCCCGGGGGGTTCTAAACCCCTTAGCTGTGACTTTCCGGCAGCGGGCCGTCGTCTAAAAATTATGACTCACTGTCACCCCAAGATTCTTGTGAGATAGGAGCACGGGTATAGGCATTTCCCCTATGCTGTACCTATTAACCTTCTTATCCCCAACTCCATGCAGACACAGTTTGCCGCGTTGATAGGCGTCAGTCACTCATTAGACCAGTTAATCACATTATTTAAGTCTGCTTGAAGTGCGTACACATCTGAGTCTTCGGTTATTACTCGCCAGATTTTTACATCATCAGCGTATATTAACATTGGAGACTCAACTATACTCAGGAAATCATTTATATGCAGTATAAAATGTAATGGACCTAGGACAGAACCTTGAGGTACTCCACTAAGTAATGGTCTCCGGATTGAACACATTGAATTTACTCTTACTTTCCGTCTACGTCCTAAAGAAAAATCTTAAGCCATTTTAAGAGAGGTCCGGCAATATCAAGATTTTATAGCTTCAAGAGCAGTCTATTTGTTGACACTTTTTCAAATGCTTTGCTGAATTCCATGTATACGACACCCACTGGTTTTCCGTTGTCTAGAGCCTTTATCTATTGCCCTCTTGCTATAAGGGGGCTTGTTGTGCAAGGTAAACCCTTCCTGAAACCATGTTTGATCTTGCCCGTAAACTGGCATGTCTCATGTAGCAAACTGTTATTTGAGAATAAATTATTATTATTATTGTTCTCTGTTTAGCAAGTTGTTGGTTTCCACAAATGTCATTGTGGTCTTTTTGACAATTCTTTAGGCTGAGGCTGATAGGTCTGTGGTTCGATGGAAGTCATTCCGGTCCTATGGTAATGTAGGATGTCACGAATCAATGGTATTGACGGTAAATGGTTATACAAAATACCTCTTTAAATCATCTTTGTGACATTGAATTGGTTTCACTTCCTAACGTGTGATCCTAGTACAAGTAAAACTAGACAATTCGCTAGGAACGAAGTCTGCTCATTGTAAGATCCATTTTGAATGTTTTGTGTGTTTGTGAAAATCCCTCCATGTATATACTTGCACTTTGTTCCTATTGATCCCCTTAGTTGTACATTGTTGTCTTTTGATTACATTTGAATTGTTAATACTTGTATTTTTCATTATAGTTTTTGTTTTTCTTACGCATTCACTAAGTTTGTGTTTCTTCCCGAACTGCATCTATGTTGTTTTACTGGACACTTGTTCTTGGTGGTAGCTATATTGATTTGCTCCTCCTTTTGTGCGTGTTCTATCCAGTCAGGATAGAATAATGTTCATTTGTTGTGACTGGTGATTTTCCCTCATCTTTCACCAACTACTTTATTTATTGTAATTTAGAGTTTTTGATTGAACAATTATTGGTTGAATAGCCGGGTGGTAATATTTGTTTAGGTAACGATTTACATTTAAATTTATGATGAATTATAGAACCGCTATTTACCCGATTACTTGTTTTGATTTCGACGGGAAAGGGCGCGTGTCTAACGTACCTGGAAGGCTATTCAGCAGTCCAAACCGTAGTTTGGACCTTACACTCATGACCCTATAAAATCGATAAAAAGAAAATGGGCTGAAATACCTTCGACAAAAAAGGGATATAGCCATTTGTGTATTAAAATACTGTTTTCAGTACTATTTTTCAAAACTTCACATAACCTTATACGTTCAGCTTCTTTTTGGACCACCTCCATTTATACAGTTATATGTCCATTCATACCAAATTTACGCCCGTTTCCTTTAACTTACTAGAACGCTCTTGCTTAAAAAGTACCTTAATATTAAAAAATTAGGCTAAGTAGTCATAGCCTCACTACTCCACCACAAATGACTCAGTTTCAATATGCATGAACCATGTCTGCTTTGCTTCTCGTTCTTTGTTTTTCTTACTCTCTTTTTCAGCCCTCTCAATATATGCCACAGAAAACGTATATCGAACGGGAAACTTCGTCCTGCGCCATCATTAATGACTCAGATGTTCCAGAGGGATATAAAGTCACGGTTTATAGGAGATCTCAAATTTACGTGGATTTACTACCGGGTATACCGAATGAAATAGACGAAGTACATGAACCCAGCGATGTTAATAATACTCATCTGATAGGAATATCTGAAACTTGGATATCTCAGTTTACGAACCAGGAGCTAGCAACACCTGGGATATCTTCGTTTAGCAGTGACAGGAAAACAGGAATGGGGGTGGAGCAGCTTTATACTTGCGATTTTGCCTGGAGGTACATCAAATGCATAACCAAGAGTTTATTAATATTGATGAATCTGTATGGTGCTCACTAAGATTGTCTACCACTTTGAGGTGTCTAGTTTTAGTCATCTACAGGAAGCCCACCGCTGACATCGAGTACGTTAATCGTATGCTGAGAGGATCATCCCTATTTACTCGTCACTGGTTCATTCATTTCCTGATTCTAGAGGACTTCAATTTCGCGGAACATACGTAGATTGTAGGTAAAAACTTTACCTTTTTTAACTTCACTTAAGTTCTGGGGTTACTGAAAAAACTGAATTCGGCAATTCGTTGAAGAAACAGTCAGACACCATCGCGCTTAGACTGTGTATTTACAAACGAAGAATTCTTGGTTGACAATTTCTCAATCCTGGCTCCCCTGGAGAAAAGCGATCACGCCTTTATAGCTTTCAGTTTCGTCAGCAAAACTGAGCTAAGATACCTCACCAACAACAGGCGCTGGAATTTAAAACGGTTGAATGCGTCAGGTCTACAGGACTATCCACAACAGGTGGATTAGATGTTCACCCTCAACTCGATGTGGATACTCATTGGACTTCTTAATGCACACGCTCATATGTGCTACAAATCATTCAGTTCCTCAGACAGTCCCCATAGCTATCAGCAACTCACAATCATCAAGAACAGCACTCTTCGCCCGCTAAGCCGTAAAGGGCACTGTCGGGCAGAATACAAACGAACTGACAACAACGGAGCGTACAGGCAATACAAACATATAAGGAACATATGCACGAAGGCTATAAGAGAGGACAGGCTTCAGTACCAGATAAAGCTTATCGATAAATTTGTCTCCAATCCGAAAGTCTTATTTAGTTATTCAGCCTCTCTTCGACAGGTCAAAGCTGGAGTTTCTCAAATTTTAGGCCCCGATGGCCCGACCAACAATAACGGCGACACCTCTAAACTTTTGGCTGAACAATACTCTCGGAAATTTCAGCCGACACACATAAACTATAATGATGAAAGCTTCATCTGCAACTCCAAAGAACTTATCGAAGTGAACCTGAGCATTGACTTGGTGTTCTGGAAACTGCAGCACTTAATAATAGGCATTTCTCCTGACCCGGATATGGTCCATTCTGCCATATGAGGGAAGCAGCCTCAATCCTGGCAACACCGCTTAGCGTGATATTCTCACACTCGCTAAGCCGAGGCAAACTACCGGAAAATTGGAAGTTGGCTCACGTCACACCAATTTCCAAAGGAGGTCGACGCAGCGAACCTTCAAGTTACCGACCGGTAGCTCTTTTCTCTGTACCTTTAAAAAATATGGGATCCCTGATATGCAACGGTATACATGACTATTTACTGTCCATAAATTTCTTCTCACCCCAACAGCATGGTTCCAGGAATGGTTACTCTTGTATTACCAACCTGCTGACTGCGGTGGACAGATGGACAAGCATCCTCGATCGCAAGTGGAAAGTTGATATCATTTACCTTGATTTCTCAAAAGCTTTTGATAAGGTTAACAATATATGCCTTATCAGTAAGCTCAAACGATCGGGTATCAGACCACCTCTAATCGATTGGCTCACTTCACACCTGAAAAATCGACACTTTAGGGTTAGGGTTAATTTCACTTTATCTCAGGCTATGGAATGTCTTAGTGGGGTCCCCCAGGACTCAGTACTAGGACCTCTTCTCTTCTTGATCTACATAAATGATCTTCCTCAACAGGCAACGTCAGACTTATTATTTTTTGCCAACGACGTGAAACTTTGGAGAGAGATACGCAACCAAGGCGATATACAGGCACTTCAGGAGGATCTGATTCGACTTCAAAGTTGGTCAGACGATAACGGACATACCTTTAACACTTCAAAGTGTAAAGTAGTCCATCTGCGACATGTCGCAGACTACGGTTACAACTTAGGAAACTCCTCTCTAGTAGTATCCCAAGTCGGAAAAGATTTAGGAGTCCTAGTGCCCTACGATTTAAAGTCTTATGCTAACTGTGACAAAAATGCCTTCCGAGCAAACCTTGCACTGGTAACGTTAAAGTGCATATTTGGACAGTTCGACGGAAGAACTTTCCATATAATCTTCGATAGTTTCATCCGTCCCCATTTAGAGTACGGAAACATAGTATTTCCTTCCTCACTCCAAAAGGATAAGGACACTCCGGGGCGTATCCAACGGCGGGCCACGAAATCAGTTCGAGGACTCAAATTTAAACCTTATGAAGAGCGCCTCCAATCATTTAACTTTTACTCATCAGCGCATATGCGTCCTAGAGGTGACCTTCTAATGGCTTATAGCATCGTTAACACTTCTGGACATCCTCTCAAACACTTACTTAAGCTTAGTTCGAACACTAACCTAAGGGGTAACACCCAGAAATTGGAGACACAACATAGCAGAACGGACTGTAGACGCAAATTCTACTCCTTTAGAGTTGTCAAAAGCTGGAATTCGCTGCCGGCCGAGCTAGTCCAAGCGACTTCTCAGGAGTCCTTCAAGAGGCAACTTGACCCATTCTTAAGGACCAAGGACAGCATCACACTACGATTCACTAATTTCTTTTTCCTCTTTCATTGTTAACATACCTAGGTTCCTGCTTGGAGGTCTTGGTGATCCCCTGCTACTAGACACAGAAGCCTGTTAAGCGGAAGCTTCTTCTATTCCATCCACAACCATTTGAACCATTTAAGCATGCCGCCATTTTAAAATTCAAGGTTATGTGAGTAAGTCCCACCGATGACGGATAAAACTTCAGACACGATGAATATTTCACACCCTCCAGCAGGTAAGCCTATGTATCTTATCACTTATAACGAAATTTTCAGTTAAAGCTGGGAAAATGAGAATTGTAAAACATGTTAAAACACATGATGCCACAGTTGAAGTCAGGTATGTTAGTGGGAAATTTTTAACATTGTTTCAGATGTGAAGAGGAAGCCCCACACGAGCTTCTTACTAAGGTGGGTTAATTTGTATTCTTTGGCTCGATTTTAATTTCCTAATGTTTCTAATATTAAGTGATTTGTCTAAAGAATGTACGCGAGCTTCGCTATTCCAGGAATCAGCTTAGTTGCTGTTCTCTGAACGTTTCCAAAAAACTGACTGTTTTTTTTAAGCAGGGGCTAACCGCTTGTATGCAGTACTCAAGTTTAGGTTGCACGAACACTGTGCACAAAGTCAATAACGTAGTAGCGTCGACGTGACTAAAGGCCCTACGTATCTACCGTAAAGTTCTAAAACATTTGGCGGCTATTTTACGGCAGTGTTCAGTAGTCCTTCAGTCTTGGCTAACGATGACCCCTAAGTCATTGTGTGTCTGGACATTAGGTAGCTCAGTGTTATTTATCGTGTATGTATCTGTACCTTGATGGTCGATATGCATCACAATACACTTAGAAGTATTAATCGGCAACTGCCAGTTTTGAGACCATTCAGATAATTTCTTCAGGCCATTTTGGAGTTCTAAGCTATCACTCTTACTCCGTATCGCTGTCCATATCTTGACATCGTCAGAATATAGCAAGACCGATGATGAAAATAGACAAATGTCATTTACACACAAGAAGCATAACACTGGCCCCAAAACTGTACTCTAGGGCACTCCACTAAGTACAGTTTCCCAGCTAGGCAACTTTGAGTTAACCCATACTCTTTGTTGGCGTCCAACTAGGAAGTTATTATTCCACATCAATAGATCGCCTCCAATCCCGACGTTTCTTAGCTTATATAACAGCCGTTTGTGCGGAACTTTGTCAAAAGTTTTGCTGAGATCAATGTAGGCTACATCTACAGGTAAATCTTGGTACTTAAGAGCGCACCAGCTTTCATGAGCCACTAATAATTTGGTGAGACAGGTATAACCTATTCTAAAACCATGCGGCTTCTCCGAAAGGACCCGGTTTTCATTGAGGTACTTAAATAGCTCCTTCAGAATAATATTTTCTAAGATCTTAACAACCACACTAGATAGGCTAACGGGTCGGTAATTCTCTGGTTTGTGTTTTGTACCTGTTTTGAAGACAGGACTTACCATGGCGTTCTGGACCGATGCACATATGTGCCTGGTCCTACGTTGTAGCTGACTGACTGACTGATGGGGTTCTTCCGGTCTTTTGGTAAACGACCCTGGGTTACAAATAGATTAGAGCATATACTTAAAGGGTTTGCAACGAAGTTAGCTAATTCCTTTAGTAACCTAGGATGCAGTTCACGGGCCCCGTGGATTTGCCTACGTCAAGCTTATTTAGCAGACCAAAGATATCGAGTTCTTTAATGGTCTCGCTGTCCAGTGTTTGTGTGGGGGGATTTGTATGGACTGACGGGGTGTCCAAATCCAAGACCTGTTATCCCCAATCTGGTTGGTTTGTCCATAAATTATAATCTTGCCGTGATTTTTATCTTACGGTTTAAGAGAAGACAAAGAGTGTATATACCTACGCCATTGTGATCGATTATGAGCCACACCACCCAGTCTCCAATTCTTGGTTACGATAGTCGCGCTGGCCCCTAACCAAGTAGTCTGCATCTACAAACATGGCTCAGACTAAAAGTTATTGACTTCAGTGACTGATGTCATTTTTTGGTTTGGCCGCTCCTAACTTTCTTCTAACCGTCTCCGATACTAATCAGCATTGCGCACCGTGGGAAACGGTGTTCAGGCATACATAACACGTGGTCCAGCTATCTTAATCGACGAAGATTTACAACCTCATCAACTGACTTACCATCGTTTCCTAATAACCTGCGTCCAATCTCATTATTACTTACCCACCCAGTAATTCCAGCAGGTGCGAGCTATATTTCTAAGATATCTGTGATCAAATACTGGTAGTCTACGAGTATCTTATACTCTTGATGGCCACGTTTCGCAGTCGCAAAGTAGAACAGAACTAACTGCTGCACCGACGTCGTAGATTCGACCTTTTACAGTCAGACTAACACTGTGAAGGGGCCAAAGACATCCCGGATTAGCATAAGCCCCTCAGACTTTCACTATACCTGAATTGAATTCATCACTCAAGCCATCACCAACACTTACGCACCTACCCAGATACACGAACTTCTCGGCTACTTTTATCTGCTCACTACCCAGGATGAGTGCACGTTCAGGGTTCTGCCAGTCTTGTAAAAGTACTTTGCACTTCGAAGGAGCAAAATACACGTCATATCTACGGAAACTAATTGATGATGATTGTGAATGTGATTTTTCCGAATGCCATGAAAATGGCGAGTAAAGTCGCTTGTGGCTTCACGAGATATCCCACTTATAAGCACTGGGATTGCCTCTTTATGATCGACAGAGCATTAATAAACTTCTAAAATTGTCTTAATTCGCTTTTACTAGTTCTACCCTGGTTTGATTCACGTAGTGTTAGAATAAATGTGTGTAAAGCATTAATGTCGAAGGTTTATGTAACGTTTTCCTACTCTTTTGCATCAAGAAAATAATTCACAAAATTTAAAAACGTTTGACTGCCATCTGAAATTTCGTTTTTCACACTAGGATCTATTTCTTTGACAAATCACTTTATGTCACTACCTCCTTTTGAAACTGACGATTCTTCTGTAAGTATCCGATGCACTTTGCAATCTGGGGTTTTAAATTTTAGCAAGCTGGGCAAGAGTTTATCCTTAAACTCACCCCCGGTAGACATTAAGGTCAGATGTGTATACTTTTTATCTTCCCTCAAATCTTGGACATAGTTTTGTTTGCTCAACGAATCCTTTCCACTCTTTACCACTGAAGACTTTAATATTCTTTTGTTGTTGATATTCGTATTCATGTAGAGCTTGACAAGTTGATCCGAAACCTTATGGGCATAGGTTCAATATTTCTACATTTTTATTATGTACTCAGTTAACTCGTTAAATACGAGTAAAATGGAATTTGAATAGTTATAAATATAACTTAGTAAGTGTTGAGCTTTAGAATTAACTCATTCTTCATAACCCAGTCGATTCTGTCTTTATGATTATATAGTGCTACAGTGAGGGTTTTCATTTCTTAGCATAACTAGTACATTACTATTGATTCGTACGTTTTTACTTTCTATTTATGTTATCTATCTCGTTGTTATCATCGATTTATAAGCTGGTTTGATTGGTTTGAAATTTTCATATTACATAAATATCACTGTATATTAAAGTAAAACCTCGAGGGAAGATCTAACCAAAATTAATATTGTTTGTTTATGTATTTTAATTTACGTTATGGGAACCGCTATTATCTATATTTATTCTTTTTTTTCTAGGAGGAAATTGAATGTCACGACAAGTGTATCAAAGCTTATCATGATAAGCCAATGCCAACAGTTACTAAACCCCACAACGATAATACTAAACGTATTATTCAACAACCTTTGAAGTGAAAAAATTCTATTTTCTTAATGAATTAAATTTCTTTTTTTGTAACCCTTATTTCTTTAATATAATCATTTACCAATTGTTTCACTGTCAGTTTTTCAAGTATTATTTCCGTAACTGTCCCATGTTATGGGATTTATTGACTTCGGTGGTAAACTTCTACAACGGTTAAAAGATGGTTGTCCTAAGCTCAATGAATCTGTACACATATTTCTCCTTGAAGATCCTGGACAAATAGAATTTGTTGTTTGACTGCGTTTATTCAGTTGGTTGTCGTTAAGACAGTTAGTTATTGGCAGTGGAGTTGGTCTAGGTGATAACCCAAGTTGTCGTATTGTCATAGTCTCACTTAACCATTCCGGATGTATTATGTAATACGGGGCTTTAATTCCACTGTTCATATGTACATTAAATAATCCTCCTCTGTGTTCCGCTCTTGCACTAGACGTTTCACTTTTCCCACTTCTGGATGGAGATTCTCCTCGGTGTGTGGAAATTAAGTTGATCCGACCATATTGTCGCTCCTGGTTCAAAACAGGTGTACTTCGTTGTGTTTGTCTTGTTAACCAAATATATCTGGCATTTTCGTTCTTTAGAGTCTCTAGCTGATGCAAAGGCTCTCTAACTTCTGTTCTGGAAGTGATTGGGGTCTTTGTACGTTTATTGTGAATAGTTTGATGTCTGAAAATAAAATTGGCAAGTACTTTAGTTAACAAATTTATACTGTACTATAATTAGTTCAATATCAAGATGGTTGGTGAGTACTGGATATGTAGGTAAATATAAATAAAAGCTTATGGAATCATAATTAAAAGATAACCACTGAGTCACTGGTTTTACTTTTAAGATTATTTACTGTTATTATTTTGAGTAATAAATCAGACTACAAATTAATGATTTCGAATAAGCATAAAGTTTAAGTCCAACAAGTAATAAACTGTTTGTTTTCAGTTACTCCGGTTACTCCTCATGGGGGATAGGCTACCAACCAGGATTTTCAAATCAACCCTGTTCTGGACCCTCCATTCCATTTGTTCACAAGTGCTATTCATTCTTTTCATATCTACTTCCAATTCCCTGCGCAATATGCTTTTTGGTCTATCTCTTTTCCTTTCGCCCTGAAAATTCCAAATTACTGCTTGTCATGTAATGGAGTCCCATGGTTCCCATGAAACGCGTCATTTTACACTCCAATAACGTATCAGACTCCCAAAAAACGAGTAGTACCACTAGTTCAAAACTCGTCATATACATTTTACTTTTTAGTACAGGATGTACCACCTGCATCTATCTAACCAAATTCAAATCAACCACAAAAATTTTGACATTTTTTGTATTATTACATCAGTATAACGACTAAATGCTCTAAGTATCATCAAGGGATTCTAGTGAAGCGTTAGCTTTATTGTAGTTTTACTTTCAATCGGTAGTTCGCATGTTCGAACCTAGATCTTTGTATATTCCTGTCCAGGTAGCCGGATACCAGTAGTATCAATAGCCTTCAGATAAACATTCCGAATCAAGGCTGAATACATGAAACTATACTTTATTACCTAATTTTTGTGTTGAGTAAAAATGTGTAGATTGGTTTATCGAATTAATTATTTGTGAAATATCAAGCCTATGAAAACTAGATCAATAAAAATGTATTTGAAGAATAATACAAATAAACAATAAGCTTTTCATGTCATCAAAAAGAGCAATAAAGTTTTTATTATTTTACTGATGAGAAGAAATATCAAGGTGTATCTTATAAATCTGATGTTGGATTACGACAAGGTGATGGTCAACAGCTTTTGATAAGCTAGAAAGCTCGTTAGATGTTAAGATTACCTTCATTAAATCATCTTAGATATGTGCATACTTGAAAAGGAAAAAATACCATATGGCTATTACGCCATATAACTGTCATATTATCCTTATCGGATCCAAACGTACTTGGGCTTCTGGTATTAAATGATTGGATGTGATCAGCAGGAAGCCTTGATCGTCCATGTTATGAACTAATGTAACTGACTGACTTAATTGTTACTTGGATAACTCAGTAGTAACATCTAATTCAGCGTTGTGATATGGAATAGAATTTCTGGAGATAATGATAATTATTTCAGTACCTTAGTACATTCTGTCCATGAGTAGTATGAAACCTATGTCTAAACTCTGTTTCGATTTAATCCGACCATCTAACATCAAAAAGTACACCACAATGTTGAATACTTTAGTCTAATGAATACTTTTGAAAATTAGTTGATGGAATTCTATATCAAAAATGATAAAGAATTTTACATGACATTAGTCACCACTTTATATCTGTTTGATGTTAACCTGAACCTTGTTCGAGTTGGAACTAAATATTAACTCATTGATTAATAAAAGGTTATCGGTAATTTTGTACGTGATTAGCTGATTTTATTAATCTTTTGTTATGTACTGAATTATGATAAATATTAAGGCCTATCGCCGTTGCACAAATTGGCAGCTATTTGAACTCAGTGGCTCAAGGGACAGCGTATTAGACTAGATATGAACGTCAGCACTGGGGTGCACGTACATCCAGCTGAGTAGTTTCAAACAAAACTAACATCCCATCCTGGACTTCACTGCTAACCGCCGTATGTCACCATCGGTTGTTACTTTCTTTAAAATTAGATTAGTGGTCTATCATAATACCACTACGAAATGAATCTCTTGGTCGGCGGTCTATTTCCAAAGAAGGGTAACAAGCTTAAGTAAGTAATGAAAAGAGTAATTTTTCAAATTAATATGGTATCATTTGTTAAATAAGACGAAGTACTTTAAAACATAGTGGCTACTTTTTGACGTTAGTTGGAACTTAGAGAAGATTATTAAATTTTTTTTCATAGGAATAGATTATTTTCCGTAAGTTATTCAGGTTATGTTCTACTTGTTACCATGACATGGTATGAACTGGAGAACCAACGAAAATTGTAGTTTGTTTATCCTAGTATCTTCAGGAGACCCTTGACAATGAACGTAACCAATACTTCATCTAGGATCAAGGCTAAGACCTTAAAGTTTCTCAACGTGTGCAAAACATTTGCACTTTAAGTTTTACCAAATAAAATTATCAGTGATGACGACTTGTATGTGCGAACGGGTAAGCTCTAAATGATATAGCATGACTTTTATATGTACATCTTGTTTCATACACTTAGTTCTCTTAATCATTTTGAAGAAAGCAAGAAAAAAATTCTTAAACTGAATAACATGAATTCATTTTATTTCGTTTGGTTTTCGTCAGATGCTTACAACCTGTTATTTAAAAATTATAATTACAAAATCTGTCTGAATTGCTTCCATGAAAGAGTTTAGTTGGAAGTTATGTTGAAGACACATTACTGTAGTATAGCAAGGATGTAAATAAATTTAATAGACTAAGTAAAATATTGTAAATGTATATCACCTATAAAAGAAAATCGAAAGGCACTGTTTTTACATAAGATATATATTTACAATATTTTATTTAGTCTATTAAATTTATTTGCATCCTCACTATACTGATGTATCTTCAAAATAACTTCCGACTAAACTACTACTACATAGAATAGGTAGAATGTGTCGGGATTCCAAAGTTGATTTTCACTATGGAATTCAAACACCAACGTGTTATCCACTTAGGTAAAGATTTCAGACAACCTCTCATTTGTGCAAAGGGTATAAAATGTAACCTAATTTTTGTAATAGTTCGGATTATCTAGTTGTTGGTACTTGGACTGTATTTTGATTCACTATTAGCTACATTCTACCTAAACTTGTGATATATTAGCTATATCAAGGCAATCTTTACAGGATTCGCATATGTCAAATAAAATTGACAAAAATATTAACAATATGATAATGTAAACCATCACGAATTAAATTAAAGTCGACGCATTTTGGATATTTCAGGTTGTAAGCGGCTGACAAAAATCCAACGCAATAAAATAAATGCACATTATTCTGCTAAAATCGTTTTTTATATCTGACTACTTTATCGTCATACTTAACAGTAATCTTTAAATAATTAGATTCAAGATTAATGTAAATCAACGAATACTGGATAGTCATTTGTTGAGAAATCACTTAAACTGTAATTAAACAAGTTCCTCATAAGTTCATAATAAAGATATATATTTTTAGATGTTTCGGTTGTACTACGTGTGATATATTACTGTAATAAACACTGTTAACAAAGAAAACATATTTATCAGTGTGGGATTGTTGAGATTGTTAAGATTTTGATTGAGATCATGAATCGATCAATGTTAGGCCACCATTTAGAACCTGGAAGCACTGGACGGCCGTCAGTAGTGCGCACGAGGGATTCGAACCTAGGAGCTTCGACCTCGCGCACAGACACTTAAGCTTCAGACCACTGAGCTGAAATCCAACGGTGTTAATGTCTAATTTCAACCTATCCACGAAATTGCGCGACCATCTTTTATTGTCTGAGGTAGACACCTGACTCTACCTGACGAGGATTAGTTCCATTGATCACGGCTTCTCAGTAGAACTCCGAGAATTACCTAACGAAGCTAGTCTTTTGTGAGCACATGATAATTATCTGTATGGGTTAAGCGTTTACGTGCAAGGCCGAAGGTCCTGGGTTCGAGTTTCTCGTGCGGGATCGTGGATGCGCACTACTGAGGGGCCCCGTGTTAGGACGAAACGGCCGTCCAGTGCTTCCAGGTTTTCAGCGGTAGTCTAACATTGATCGATTCATGATCTCAGTCGAAAACATATTTACTGACAAGTTTAATCCTGTTCCACAAAGTATGGTTATTAATTACAAAAGATAATGCTATTTTGATCATGTTTACTTTAAAAGTACTGCAGGAACCACGACGGAAATTTTGAATAGAATGCTCACGTTTATAGCTAAAATAATTAAACTCTTAGAAACAGTGGTATTTTCATTATTATTTGTAAGATTTTGCATTTAACCGTTATTTATATTCAAGGGTGAATTTGACCGGTTTCTGTTGGTGAAATGATATTGTCTGTAGTTACAAGTTGACCACATCAGTTGATGGTTAGCTGGGGGAATTCAATATTTAAAATATAATTAACTTTAAAATGGAGCCCTTATTGAGTTAGTTAGTCAAGCAGCCCATATTACCAATAAAATCAGGACTTAGTAGCTTAGTGGATAACTTACTAGTGTTTCATTTAAAGTATTTTAGGTCTGAGTTTCACTAAATACACTGATAATAGTATACGAGCATATCCAGTAAATGAATTCCATACAGAACGAAATGTAAGTCTAGGATTTCACTTTTAACTCTGTTAGGGGTGTACACTCTCAAGTTACAGTTTATGAGATGTAAACCAATGTCGATTAGGTTGAAGTTCTGTTAAATTATTCAGCATGAACAATGTGCATAGAAGTTTAATACATTTTTACGATAATTTGTGTTAATGACAAATATTGAGTTTAGATATTCTAATCATTTTTTTTATTGATATAGATGAGACTAAACTTTATGGATAACCTTTGAGCGACGCTAAAGCGACCTTGAAGATGTCCATCTACTAACTAGGACTAAATGAAGGTTATAAATCAGTGTGAGGAATTAGAATTATGATTTACAGTTGTTGGTTAGGTTTACATGTTAGATTTATCGTTTTCATCATGAATTAACATCAACTATAATGCCAAAGGCTCTATTTAACCAAATGGATAAACGAATTTCGTGCCAAAATCCAAGACTCGTTATCTTATATTGATTCATTCATAAATTACAGTTTCGTCAACTGATGTTTTTACGTTATTAGGACAGCAAAAAAATAGGCGAACAATAGTTTCGTTCATAATGTCGAAGTTATCATTAACACAACACACGAACATTATCAAAATCCTAATCCTAAGTAAAATGAAATTGAGAATGTCGTTGCTATTAAGGATAATCATTCAAAGAGACTATAGAATTATATCTTAAACAAATAAACAACTGGAACACATGAACATAGTGAGATAAAAAACAAAAAACAATCAATCACTTACTTTACTTGTTTGGATGAAATACTATTTGATGAATTCGTTGACATAAATGATGGGAAGTTGTAAATTTCTGTAATCCCAAATATTTGTCCTATAATAATATTATTATCAGAATAGGTTTTGTGGAGATTTTTTTATGAAATTTCACTGGTTGAAATCATGAGTCAATTGGAGCTAGACCACTATGGAAAACTTGGGAGCACTGGACGGCCGTTTCGTCCCAATATGGGACACCTCAGCAATGCGCATCCACGATCGCGTCCCCCGTGAGATTCGAACCCAGGGCCTATCAGTCTCGTGGATTGGTTGAAGTTAGACATTAACATCGTTGGACGCCGGCTCAGTGGTCTAGTTGGTTAAGCGCCTGGCGTGAGGAGTCCCATACTGGGACGAAACGGCCGTCCAGTGCTTCCAGGTTTTCCATGATGGTCTAGCTTCAATTGACTCATGATTTCAACCAGTGAAATAATAATATTAGGAAAAATACTAGTATAATAATACATACTGTATAGAGTGATATGTTCATTAAAAGTTCAAATCATTGAATTGAATCATGCCAATAATGTAGACATCAGTAATGAGAAATATTTTGATAAATTCGGTCAATTTTTCACTAGTTCAACTTGAAACATTGAGAAAAATTCTAGCTTAAACTCATAGGTATACATACATACAATTTCTCATTCAAACTACCTATCAAAAAAGAGGGATAATCGTTTAAGTTTCATGTCTGTCTCCCAAAAAGGTTAGTTGATAAGATAGTTGTATAGCTTTGACTACAAACCCACGCTTAGTTCAAATTTGAATACAATTGGTTTTCTGGATGTTTCATCCTAAAAAGAACTTTTTTTGAAAGTCACTTAGAGTTGGCTGAAACAGTAACATAATATATGTGTATATATATCTTTGCATAAATTATTGACCATATTGGTTAGTTACTCTTCCCCATTCGGTAATTCTACAGACCGGGATGAACAAACAAACACTGTTCGGAAAAAGTTTGTGATTACATACACAGTTACTCATGTGATATATATATAAGTTGATAGGTACAAAAAAGGACTTCGATTACATTCACAATTTAGATAGGTGGATCATTTCGGGATTGAACTGACCGATTAACGTTAACGTACTAACGTGTTGAACAAGTATTCCAAGGTAACCTATGATCATATTTACACATTAAAATGGCTAAAACTATCTTATGCTACTGGGCTAATAAGGATCAAAATAACGATTTTCAGTTTTTTACACTCTACTTAAAAAAAATGCCGCTTATCATTCACCAGATCAAGTGCTTTTATCTAGTTCTCAAAATTTCCAGGATTGTTAACAATTTTTAAATAATGGAAAAAGCATATTATAAAGACAATTCAATCAAACAGATCTCGAGGATGTTATTTACCAAAGCTGTATAAGTGTATTTATAGTTATTTAATACATAGTAGTCTATAACCAAATAGGATAGGTATTGTGTTATTAATGAAGTGATTGAAAAATCTCAAGCATTAAATGTTAGATAATAGTCTAAAGATTAGTGAAAATCATCAGTGATATATTTAGATTACAGGTGAGAAATGAAAAGATAATTGTCTACTTGGTAAATATGAAGATGATCTAGGAGTGAAAAGATGTACTTCTTCTTCTAAGCATTATAAAAAGATGAGGGGCGGATCATTACCATGATGGAAAGAATTGGGAGTATCAGTATATTGAATATGAAGTTCAGGCTTGGAATGATAAACATCTCAAGTCTCCATTGTGAACAAGTTTCTGATCCATATGATCTTTGAGTTTGTTTGTTCAAATTTCTAGATAATTTTGAAAAAATCTAGTGAGGCGATATGATTGGGGTTCATGAGATATTTAAAAGTAGAGCTACTGATTGTCTTCTATCGAGTTTTGGACAGACAGGGCAAGTATTATTTGGAAATGTGTTTCGAAACAACACGCTTTGTGTGGTTCGTATTACGTGTTTCTCAAGAGCAAATGGTAAATCTACATGGAGGTCGTCTAAGACAACATTCTATTCTACACACATCTCCGAATCAATTGTCGATTAAAGAAGACTATTCAAAGTTCAGCCCAATGAAAAGTCTATTTTTGATATCGATAGTTGAATCTAGGAATTCTGATCCAGTATCTACAAAGTCGACGTTATTGATAAAAAAATCTTCGAGATTGTAAGAGTTTACATGTGAGGTTAGCAATTGCAAGTATCTCAAGGTAATATTCCTAATAAGCAATATGAAGTACTTTGTTGAAAAGTAATGCATCACTGACAATCTCTTCAAAACGACCTATAATTAGTGATTAGGCATGTTGTACAAATATCAATGAACACGATTGTGAACACTGAGTACGTTTATAGTGCCAAATATTACATCACTCATATACTACTGGCACGGATCGGCAAACCAAGAGCAGCATATCTACAACTGAAGAATATAAAGAACTCAAAACAACTATCAGTAAGCCAACACCAAACTCAGAATTTTCAATACAAATGTCAAGACACTTGTATTGTATGAGGCGGTAACTTAGAAAACTACGAAAGCCATCATCCAGATGATATAAGTGATTATTAACAGTTGTCTACTCAAAATACTTCGAGTCCGTTGGCCAGACACTTTCAGCAACAACCTACTGTGAGAAAGAACAAACCAGATCCCAGTGGAGGAAGAAACCAGGAAGAAGCACTGGAAGTGGATAGGACACACATTGAGGAAAGCACCGAACTGCTTCAAAAGTCAAGCCCTCACATGGAATCCTCAAGGCCAAAGGAGGAGGAGAAGAGGAAGACCAAAGAGTACATTACGTTGATAAATGGAGACAAACATGAGAAAAATGAACAACAACTGGATAGAACTGGAAAGGAAGGCTTAGGACAGAGTGGCTAGGAGAATGCTGTTCGGCGGCCTATGCTACATTGGGAGTAACAGGCGTAATTAAGTATCGTATACTGACTGTGGCTAGACAAGATACTGAAGTTAGAACTGTAAACTGTGAGATAACAAATCAACAGTCTATGATTAATGCTATTTGAAAGAAGCCTGAATATTCTAGATTCTACTCCTTAGGAAGTAGTGGTTATTAAGAACTAAGGAGTCCTGTGAGAGAATTAAAACAGCTATTCAGTGCTTCCTCGTTTTCAGCGGTTATCTAGTTATATGCGTAAGCAAAATATTACTTGTTAAACTCTGACGAATGGTAAGAAAAATATTAAAAATTCGACTAAGCTACAAAGGTCTCTAACAAATAGAATTGTTAGAAATGTATTAGATTATGGTTTGAATTATTTTTCTGGTTAGCATATGGAACTCAAAACAGCTTTCAACCAATATCAAAGTGAGAATCTTCAATACGAACGTCAAGGTAGTTTTACCGTACGGAGCTGAAACTTGGAGAACTACAACGACCATCATCAAGAAGGTACAAGTATTTATAAATGGTTGCCTACGAAAGATACTCAACATCTATTGGCCGGATAACATCAGCAACACCATACTGTGGGAGAGGACAAACCAGCTTCCAGCTGAACAAGAAATTGGAAAAAGATGATGGAAATGGATAGGACATACATTAGACAAATCATCAAACTGCATCACGAGGCAAGTCCTAACTTGCAATCCTGAAGGGAAGCGGAAAAGAGTAAGGCCGAAGAACACATTACATCGAGAAATAGAAGCAGATATGAAAAGGATGAATAACAACTGGAAGGAGCTGGAAAGGACTACCCAGGACAGGGTTGGATGGCGAATGCTGGTGAGTGGCCTATGCTCCTTCACGAGGAGTAACATGCGTAAGTAAGTAAGTATTAGACTATGGAATATTCTAAAATTTACATTAGACAGAGTCATTTTACATAGAAGAGATGATTTACAAGTTGGTACAATTCATTAGTAAGCGATCTACTAAATTGTGCACTTCATTTCAAGGTTTATTTTTACACCGATAAGCTAAGCATATGAGTAACCATGACGAGACATTATCACTATGCAATTCTTGATTGGCTGACATCAACTCATATAACTTAGATAATTTATCATTCACAAAGTAGTAAGTTATTTAAAAGTTGACAAACAAGTGGAACTGTAGTGAATAATATCAAAGAATTGAAGATTTGCAAAGTAATTCTTTGAATTCCAATTTATTACTCATTTTATTCACTATTCAAACTAAAATAAACATTAAGTGGTATTGATCATTATTTCATAAAGCGCTAGTCTTCATCTAATCAATCAATTGTGTGAAGTAATGTTCATACAACTCAGTGATAACATCCTTGAAAGGGAAAATAAATAACTTATGTTGAAATTTATTGGAAAGAGTCAATTCATCCAGAAGATTGATGATACATGTCACACAGCATGAAACTTTAGATTGCGAATCTGTGTTGTGTTAGGCGATTATAGGATTCTGGTTCAGATAAACAAGCTTGTTATATACAAACCCAACCTAGTACTTGAATGGTAAGGCTAACCATCGATAAGAAGGTGTATTAGAAAACCTAACTGAAAAGAATACAAACTCAGAATTTGTATATATGTGTCCATCGGATGATCGAGCCAACTCTAACTAATAACCAAAGATGGATAGTGGCTAGCAGTAGAATCCAAGACATATGTTTCACCCTATTTAAAACTTGTCAGCTAAATGTACCTGCATCCTGAAACGCTCATTCTGGATTCCACTGCTAGCCACCATCCATTTCTGCTTATAATGCTTGTGACTTATCGAGGCAATCCGTACCGGATGAACATATTACCAATAAGTGACTGATCAATTGTAGTCAATGAGGAGATTCAAATAAACAATACAAAATGAATTCTAACTAATAACGTTCATCTATTTTAATAATACACATATCATTTGATCTTGAACTAGCATGTGCGTATAGGCATGTGACATTATTGCATTGGCCAGGGTTGTCGATTCTTATCTATGGTTAATGAATAATGAATTCTATAACATTTATACTCCAATTACTTTGATAGATATTAAATTGGAAACAAAAATATTCCCTAATCAATATTTTCAAATTTAAGCGATTTTCTTTTGTTAGTTAAAACTTCGATTTATTTTTACAAAAATCAATTGGTATTAATGATTTTAACCGATTATGTAATCGATTGTAGGGAAGAGAGAAAGAGAGAGAGGGTTAATATTATTGACTTACTAAGATCAAAATTGTTTATCAGGATATTTTCTATGATCTTCGAAGTTGATTTAGATAAGTGATCACTATGTGATATCACAATTGCATATTATAGTTTGAACATAGTGGGATGTTTTACAAGCACCTAGTGTATTGTGTGATCGATAAACAAATGCACCAATGACAGTATTAACCACCCACAATCACTTATACTGTACAGCGAATATAATAGATGACTGAAAAATTAAGATCCATGCTTCATCAAAAACTAAACTGGTATTTAAATGATTGCATTACATTCTACTGTGTTTACCAATTTATATTTGTGTTTGGCCATGTATACATAAGGAATAACAATAGTAATTTGGAGATTACAGCCTTTGGACAGAAACAAATAAAATCAACTGACCCAATAAGAACAGATGATAAACATTCATTATCCTCAATTGCTAAGCACAACAGAAATAAGTCATATGGTTGATCTTAACTTAGTCTTTGTGATTTTGTACTGATATATCTAAGATGTATACTTAAGTTGATTGAAGCCTTGTTCACTTGAAAATTCAAACTCTGATTATATATTCAAAACATTTTGGCCCCATTTTATTATCTACCCTAGTAATATTGATTAACATCCAGAGTGGTGACTTTCATATTATTTTCTTTATTAACGTTGTTTCGTTTTAACTTGCATTTGTCTAGTTGATCTATTTTTCATATGTAAATGTTATTTGAGGATAAATTTCACTCTCATTCGCAATTTTGACCTTGAACCTGGTAACCATCATAGTCCATGATGAAGAGCATGTTCGTTCTGTTTTTTTTTCTGGCTTATATGAAAAATATCAAGTTTTCTACGTGAAAATATCACTCCATCGTACTACAGACGTGTTAAGTGAAGCGCACTCAGTCATAATGGAAGAAGACTTACAACATAATAAAAGTCATACCTTTAATTAATTCTATAAAAGAAATTGTTGCAAAATATCTACAATTGAGTGAATAAATAAAGGAAAACATAATTGTAATTACTGACTACGATACATTTAGGTGACTTGACAACGTTGAGTTTATCCCCAGCTCACATAGTTCAGGATAATTATAGATGGTAAATGACTTGTTGCCTTCAAATGCCCTGGTACGACCGAGAGTGGGGAGAGTCAGCCCTGTCTCTCTCTCGAAATGCTGGCCACGTGCATACAACCACTACCAGAAAAGTCCTACTCACTGCCTTCTCGCGACACTACTGTTGTTTACGAAATTGAGAGGATGAAAATCAAATGTTCAGCGCTTTAACCGGTTTGATGGACACGAAGAGTCCCCCTAGGTGAGTTGGGAAACCATGATTCCAAACCAATGGTGCAAATAGGCCCCAGTATCCTGAAAGAACAAATGGCGTATGAACCTATTGGTGGTCACAGGCTACCATGGGACTTCATCTCCTGACGTTCCTCCACTGTCTTGTGGATCAGACCTTTAGGTCGAAGGCTCCGGGTATGGCCCCCTGAGAAAACCACCTGCTACGGTTTGGACACCTGGGCAGTATCCCAGCCCTCACATAAATCATTCGATTTACGTGGCGCATATCTATTTAGTGCCTTCTTGTATCAGTATTTATGTGTTTAAATAAATAAATATTGGTTGTTAATAAAAAGCAAATGATATTATAACTAACAGGTTGTTTACACTAAGGACTTCCTATAAAGCTGACTGAAATTGCATTTAGATATAAACTTTACTTTCTATGATCGATAATGCGGTTGAAGCTAGTTGGGCTATGTCTTCACGGAGTCATTTGATCAAAACTTTTGTGTAACAAATCTATTTGTGACTTAGTATTTTTGAATGCTTTTTATACGTAGTATGTTAAAGGTGAATACACACTTTCACTATTCCCCTGCAGAAAACATGTTCAGCCAGTCTTCTAATACTATCTGGTTTATCAAAGTGAATGCATGAGGACACTGATGCTCATTTACTTACTATTCATATTTATCTTCAAGTTTTTATTCACAGTTTCACTGTAAACTTACTAGAATAAATTTTTAGTGTCTAGTACCATGTCAAGTCCACATGGGTTATTCTAGCTTCCAGATAGACCATTTTATTCGTTCCTTTTTTAAGTCACATTTTGGCCTTGTTCATTATTTCCTTATTAACTTTGCTTTTATATGAGCGTGTGCGTGTGTGTGTGTGTTAATTCCTCACTCTACTCATCACATATCTGTAACCTATTTTATCTGACTCTAAATATTGAATCACACTTGGTTAAATCTACTTGGCTCACATGTCTTGTCCGATCCGTTTCACTTCAATCCCTCTTCTCTTCATATATTTCGATAACAATCATTTATACGATCCAAATAAAATCAGATACATGGTTACTACTAAAAGTTATCAAGGTAATTTCCAACTGAATTCATTATCGTTGATTCTTATAATTGAAAGTTCACATTAATTTTTTTTAAAAATGTTTTCTTCGCAGTTTATCTAAAATAGGTCAATATTTCATTGTTGCATAATAATAGTAGTCAAACATTCATTCATTCATTCATCCATTCTAATCTGTAATTTCTAAGTTCATATTATCATCATAGTGTAAACAGATTGAAAGAAATCCGCACAACATAATCATATGATATATGATTTGCTCTAATTAAATTGGCTAAAAAATTCAATAGCATCGTTTTCAATATGGATCGCAGCATAAGTTTACATATTTTTTTTATCAGAAGGGGTTAGTGAAGATTTTAGAAATTTCACCGGTTGAAATCATGAGTCAACTGAAGCTAGACCATCATGAAAAACCTGGAAGCACTGGACAGCCGTTTCGTCCTAATATGGGACTCCTCAGCAGTGCGCATCCACAATCCCGCACCCCGCGAGATTCGAATCCAGGACTCATCAGTCTCTCGTCAGGCGCTTAACCAACTAGACCACTGAGCCGGCAGCTCAGCTCACTGAAGACAATGGTATACGGTGGCGCAACCTCGTGGATTGGTTGAAGTTAGACATTAACACCGTTGGATACAGGCCGGCTCAGTGGTCTGGTTGCTTATTTAGGATGGCAGAGATCATTAATGATCAAGAAAATTAAATAAAGATTGTATTGTTTGGTCCACCAGGGTGCTTGGTACATGTGCAGATTGAGTTATACTATTCAGATTGTAGAGTTAAGGCTTATATGGTGTCTGGTTCTCCTATGAAGTGGGATTGAACTGTACTGCTCGGGTTATAAGGTTTAAGCCTGGATTGTGTCTGGTTCTTCGGGAAACGGGATTGAGCCGTACTATTTGGGCTACAAATTTTAAGCCTGGGCGGTGTTTGGCTTTCCAGTAAAACGGAATTGAGTTGTACTGTTTGGGTTGTCATGTGAAAGTCTGAATGGTGTCTGGTTCTCCTGAAAATCAATGTAAAACTACCCTGGCCCACAAGAGTATATTATATTATATAACTCGTATTCTTATAGATTTTATGAAAATTATTTAGCTTACTGGTCAATCTGATTCAGGTCTAAATGAAATAGTATGAGATTGTTTATAGAAAACGAAAAAAAGGAGATCGTAAGAATGTTGAGTGACCGATTGCAAGTAAGTAAGTCGAACGCGTCGACAACTTCACTTATTTTGGAAGTCTGATCAGCCCTAACAGATAAGTGTCTGACGAAATCTCAGCACTCATCCGAAAAGCTCTTTTGGCTTTTGCCAACTTACGTAATTTATGGCGAAGACAAGATATCCGTATATCAATTAGGGAACGCGTATACTGCGCAGTGGTTCGTTCTGTTTTAATTTATGGCTGCGAAACGTGGCCACTAATAGTATAAGATACTCGTAAGCTACTAGTATTTGACCACAGATGTCTTAGAAATATTGCTCGCATCTACTGGGATCACTGGGTAAATAACAGTGAGGTTAGACAAAGGGTATTAGGGAATGATGGTAAATCAGTTGATGAGGTTGTAAATCTTCGTCGTTTAAAATGGTTGGGCCATGTGTTGCATATGCCTGAACACCGATTAACAAGACGAACAATGTTGACTAATGTTGAAGATGACTGGAAGAAAGTTGGGGGCGGCCAAACCGAAACTTGGCATCAGTGCTTGAAGTCACTAAATTCTAGTATGATCCATGTTGGTAGATGCAGACTACTCGGTTGGAGTCCGCGTGACTATCGTAACCAATAGTTAGAGACTCTTGGTGTCATGACTCAGAATCGATCACAATGGTGTAGGTGTATACACTCCTTGTCTTCCCTTAAACTGTGAGATTAAAATCGCTTCATATCTTTCTTTCTACCAACTAATTCTTTCTTCCTGTACTATATCCTTATATGCAATCTTTCTTTTATATATCACCACCTCTGAATTAGCTACTTTTATGAATCCGGTGTTCATCTTGTTGTGTTAATGAGGTATGGCAACTTGGACCGATGCATATATGTGCCTGATCCTACGTTGTGGCTGACTGACTGATTGTAAACCGTTGTGTTTTTATTCAATATTCCAGTAGTCTTGATCTTTTTACGGCGAGACTATAATTTATGGACGAACCAATCAGATTTAGAATAAAAGGTCTTGGATTTTGATGTGAAATTTATCCATCCATTTGTCTAAATAGAGTTTTGACATTATGGCTGATCTTGGTTCGTGATGAAAACCATAAATCTAATTTCTAAGCCTAACCATCAACTGTAAATCATAATTCAAATTCCTCACACTGGTTTATAACCCTCATTTAGTCCTAGTTAGTAGATGGATATTCTTAAGGTTACTTCAGCATCGTTCAAAGGTCCTCCATAAATTATAGTCTCATCCTTTTTACTTATGTTCAGTTCTCACTAGTATGGATATCCAAACTAATATATTATCAGTATAGGGTTGTGGAGATTATCAAGTTATTGATTGAGGTCATGAACTGATTGATGTTAGACCACTATTGGAAACCTAGAAGTACTGGACAGCCGTTTTGTCCTATTGTGGGACTCCCCAGCAGTGCGCATTCACGATCCCGCTCGCGGGATTCAAACCCAGGGCCTTCAGTGTCGCGCGCGAACGCTTAACCTCTAGACCACTAAGCCGGCCGGCATCCAACAGTGTTAATGTCTAACTTCAACCAATCCACGAAATTGTGTGACTATATTCCACTCTACTGAGGTAGATACCTGTCTCTACCCGACACGAATTAGCTCCACTGGTATATCCATTGTATATTGGTTCAAAGTGTTTATTTCAGTTGTTATTTATCATTGTTTGATCTGTTAAATTTTTAATTTAACTTTTACCTTGAAAATAACCTTGAAATACATTTTACTTCTATTTAAAATATCCTCCCTTTATATAGAATCTTAGTTTTATTTATTTGCTATTAATTGAATTAATTAATTGAATTTGCAATTAATTTAATCAAGAATATTGTCATTATTGAATTGAATTGAATTAATTAGTTTCTATGAATTAATATCAAATATCAGAAGGGATTTTGTGGAGATAATTTGTGAAAAGAAAGTGGAAACAATAAATCTAGGTTTTATTCTAGTTGAGATTTATCAATAATAGAAGAGTTACTAGTTCTTACTGTATTTAAATCCATGTCATTACTATACTGATCAGTTCTAATTGATCAACTGTCTCTGTAAGGTTAGATGGATCATACGATGTGGCCCGTTGATCTGACTCCATTTAGAGCGTACGAATGTTTGTTATCGCCAATTCTCGTTTATCATCGTCGACTTAAATCGCGTTATCCAATAACGGAATTAAATAAGTCGAATAACGAGAATTCATTTGTGAATACATATATTTCGTACATGAAGCGAATGAAGCACAGCAGAGCAAAAATCACACGTATGGAAGATGGCTGGGAAGCCAACTCCATCTTTGTGAAGCGTTACTCAATATTTATAGTCAGACAAAATAAAGCTACAGACATGTGATTAATGGAATAAGAAGGGCGCACACATATACGCTCATATAAAAACAGTCTAGATTGATAAGCGAATAAATAACAAGGTCAATGTATGGCTCAAGTAAAATGAATAGAATGGGATGTCCGAGAGCTCGAATAAGGTATATGGGCTTGGCACAATAACTGACACTACACATATGCTTTCAATAAAACCCAACTAGTAAGTAAGAAATACAAATATGACTAATTTAAAGTAGATGAGTTATTCATCTTATTCTAAAGATAAAGATTTCTATAAATTTTGATTGTCTTCTTCTTACACAGTGACCAAGTCAATCCCAGTATCCAAGTCATAAACATTACTAAATCGGGTATTGGGTGATCCATCGATCTTTTATAGGAGTGAAAGATTTGAATTGACTGATCAGTGAATATTGACCAATATTATACTGTTCTGATTCTTAGTACTGATCGAATTCTATGGATCACGATGCACAAGATGTTTAGTCATTGAGACTAGTAACTGTTATACGGATTGATTTGTTTAACAACAAATACTAGTCAAATACGTTATTGATTACTACTTATTGATCAATCAACAGTAGTTTCTCTGATATTAATTCTCATTGTAGATTGATAACAGTTGAATAACTAAAGAAAACTAAATAACAACCGATAGCTTCTTCATCCTAGTCTAGTTTAGTTATCAGTAATCACCATAAACCTAACACGTTCTCGTTAATAGTAAGTCTGAAGTATAAAGATTATGATTATTATCATCATTATTTAATCTAAATGGTTTCAGTGTTTGGCTTTTATTATTTCACATCATAAACCATTGATTGTCGGTTGCGTTTTTACGTGTAAAAGTACAATACTAATTAATATATAATACCTTAAAAGTACAATTTATCATGTCATTCAAAGAAAAACAAGGTGAATTAAATGTAAAGGAACTAATTAGGTTTTCAATGTATTAAGGTCAACTCATTTTTTTTTATTGGTATACACTTTAACCAGATACAAATTATAAAGTTGTATAAATAGTTTTTATCTTAAGAAACATGCAGCTAAAATGAATGTTTAAAGATCAATCAACAGTTTAATAAGTAGAAGGGGTTTGTGGAGATTTTACAAATTTCACAGATTGAAATCATGAGTCAATTGAAGCTTCAAGAGATTGACTTAAACAGATACTCCTGGAGTCCTAGTGAGAAGCCGTTACCAGTGGAGTTCAACCAGGTCTGTTGTGAGATATCAGCTCATTGAAGACAATGGTGTACGGTGGCGCAACTTCGTGGATTGGTTGAAGTTAGACATTAACACCGTTGGATATCGGCTCGGTGGTCTAGTTGGTTAAGCGCTTGGCGCGATACTGATAGGTCCTGGGCCCGAATCTCGCGGGGTGCGGGATCGTGGATGCGCACTGCTGGGGAGTCACATACTAGGACGAAACGGCTGTCCAGTGCTTCAAGGTTTTCCGTGGTGGTCTAGCTTCAATTGACTCATGATTTAAATCTGTGAAGTTTAATAAGTGTATAAAACCAATAAAAAAGATTTCAACAACTATATGGAACTAGTCTCATTATAGTCTTATATCTAGTGATTCTATGCTGTTTAGTTTAGATTGTCTAAATATGATCAGATCAGTAGTACTTAATGATATTGTGGTGTATGCTACCTATGTTGTCGATGGAGTTTTGTCCACTGAGCTGGATGATTTGGTCATGGAACTTTCATCATTCTTCTGAATGACATCATCAGCACAAACTTCAGGTTGATAGACATAAATAAGTTGACAGATATAATTAGTATGCAATACCAAACGGAAGTAGAATGCATGCCAGTAGAGGATTGACAAGATTCAATTGAAGAGAACAGATATGGAAAGAGGAAGTAATAGTAATAATAATCATGAAGTATGTAAAAGATAACTGAAGGAAGATATAAAAATAATGTATTTAATGTATGGTTTTTATATTTTGTGAAAGCACTCTGTAATTTATTATTAAACAATAAATTGGTTTCCCCTACCTAAGTTATTCGTTCACTGATTTATCACTGAGATAACTTGGGAAACGCTAGTCCATCATGATACTATTTCAACCTTAGCTGTTATATTTAGATACATAAAACTGCGAGTTTATCTAGATTTTCTACCATCTACCTTATAAGTATTTGATAACTATGTAAAATTCCCGGAAAGTGTGCTATTCGGATTATGATTACTTCAGGATTGAGTTAGTGGTTGATTGATTAAAACGATTTATTTTCGGTCATTGTATTTTGGGTTTGAATCCTGGTCCTCCCCTCGTTTCAGTTTTTGGTAATTGTTTACTTTGATGAGATTTCATATAAGAAGTGTCACTGAAAGTCAACCATGTATAGTTAATAAGTTGTGCTTTCTAAAGTTTCTGAACAAATCTCTTTGTTCTACATGACAATTAAGTCAATTTTCACAGATTGAAATCATGAGTCAGTTGGAGCTAGACCACCATGGAGAACCTGGAAGCAATGGACGGCCGTTTCGTCCCAGTATGGGACTCCTCAGCAGTACGCATCCACGATCTCGCCCCCCGCAGGGTTCGAACCCAGGACCTACTGGCTTCGCGCGCGAGCACTTGACCATTAGACCACTGAATTGTATGGGAATCGAAACCTTTAAACATTCGAAACCTTCACTATTTACTATTGTTTCGAAGATGGCATCATTAAGTGGTTTGCTCGTAACCATTTAAATGATCTTCTTATTCTACAATTATAGAAGATCACTTCGCTAGACATCTTATCAATAACTATTTATTTACATTTATAAATTAACAATATGTACTAATATCGATATTTCACACTTGGGCATCTAGTTGTAAGTCAAAATGATAACTATCAGACTGTAAAATACATAATAGATCCGTCTGTATAGAGGTCCAAATAAGATTTTATAGGAATATATAAAGTACTAACTATCGAATAATGTACTTAGTATCATCATTTTTAATAACCCACTTCAATAATAGGAATGATATTTAAATTATCGATATTTATGAAGGTTGTTTTGTTGGAGACTTTGAGGTAAATTGAATTGATTTCGATTAATAGAATTCTGGAGTTGAATGCAGCTGGCATTGTATGTATGCAAGATGGAAGAATATAAATGTGGAAAGTAATGCTCACTTACTAATTCCTAGTTTTTGGAAAGTTCTCTATTTAACATCAACTGGTGAATAGTGTAACAATCAAAGTATGAACAACTCTATTAGAATGGGGGGTTTGTGGAGACTGTAGTGATTTTTAATAGTTGACTTCATGAGCCGATCTATGATAAACCACCATTGTAAACCTAGAAGCATTCCACGGCCGTTTCGTTCTGGTGTGGGACTCTTCAGCAGTGCACATCCACGATTCTGCAGTCGGCACTCGAACCCAGGACCTTCAGTCTCGCGCGTGAATGCCTAACCTCCAGACCACTGAGCCGGCATCCAACGGTGTTAATGTCCATCTTCAATCGAACCATGATCTTGCGCAACCATTCATTCATTGTATGAAGTACATGCCTGTCTCTACCCGACAGGTTTCCCATGGTGCTCTAGCTTAGATCGACTCATGAATTCAACTATTAAAACATCAACATTTGATTGTTATTTTACCAAGTTAAGTGTGTGTGTAGCCACACACGCATAATAAGGAGTAATCGTGATCTCCAAATTGGGGTGTTTGAGCATGTCGCATGAACATGGTCGCAAAAACAAATTAAATCAAATGACACAATAACAGTATATTGATACACATCCATCGTCCTCTATTGCCAAATATGCGGTCGAAACAGTTCATAATATTGAGCTTAACACGGATTTTGTATAAAAGTGTTAAAGAGTGTATGTTAAGGTTTGCTGAAGCCTTGATCATGCGAAAATTTAAGCCCACCTTATTTATTCAAAAACAGTTTGTTTTCACCTTAGGCCTACCATGGTAATGTTAGTTTATTATCCAGAGTGGTGTGTTTCACTTATTTTCTTTATTAACCTTGTTTCGTCTTAACTTGGACTCGTCTAGTTCACCCTCTATTTTCAATATATAAATGATTTAAATAAGCATATATGTGACCAGATTATTCGAAATGCATTGCTATAACATAACGGATAGTTCTGATAATCCTCTTCTTATTAATACACTATGCAAATCTTTTATAACTGTCTAACTAATCTTATACTTGCCTTTAGATTGGAAAAAATCAGCAAAAGTCTTTGTATATTGAAAAACCGGAATCTACATAGGATTGGAGTTAAGCTCAATCAGGAGGAGTTTTTTCTGGACCCCATGTTCTACGAGATAATAAGATACTTGAATCTAAACATGGAACTTGTTCAATTTCTATATGTTCCTAGGGAATTTCTTCAGGTTTTACGATTATTAATTAGGAGCAGAGCTGTAATCGATACGAAATCAAATCTGAATGTCTCAGTCCACTTGTAAATGAAAAACACTTCAAAATGAATGAATGCAAAACTTCCATACCTTCAAATTCATAAATAAGATAACTTAAAAAGTTTAAGCTACTTATTATTCTTAGTAAGTAGTCAAGTCTACGTCATACAATACGTTTACGGCATTCCTAATTACTGCTTACGTTGATATTTATTTTTCCTCAACCCTTAGTTAGTTTCGATCGAGAACACTTGTGGCCGATTTATGCTCCTCGAAGGGAAAAAACGAGATCCTCATATACAATACGAAGAACACCAACCAACATAATCCCACTTGATAGAGAAACTCTGGAACGGGTGGGAACATTCACGTATCTGGGTAGCATCATCGATGAACGTGGAGGATCTGATGCAATTGTAAAGGTGAGGATTGGCAAAGCAATGGCCGCATTCCTACAATTGAAGAACATATGGAACTCAAAACTGTTGGGGACGATAGATCCCCAAAACTCAAATTTTGTAATTTACTTATCGATTAAATGTGCAGATAGGTCAATTGATGAACTATCGATTAAATTTACAAATAGGTCAATTGATGAACTATCGATTAAATGTTCAAATAGCAGTCAATTGTTGATTAATGTTCAAAAATCTTCCATGACAATATCGATCGTAAATATTTGTATAAATACGCTTGATTTGTGTGTTTGATTTGACTTGTTATCTGCTGTTTGTCTGTAGAATACACTTTCTACACCTTACCCAGACTTCTTGATCGAGTTAGCAGAGTTGGGGACAACGGACCAGAATAGGCTATCGAGATTCTGAATCCTTGATCCGATCGATAAGTCACTGTCATATAATCGGCTGTCTCCTTTGAGGCATAACAATTGGCGACGGGGTAAGAAAAAGAACAATCCAAAGTCAGCCTTCAGCATCCAGATTTGTCATCAGTGTCCTTCAGCAACATTGGTCATCAATCAAACAGTAATTTTCATTACCGGTGCTGAATAAAAAAAATGACTCTCCCTTCCGATCGAGTACAGCTGCTATTTGAAAGACAGTTGGAGTTTTTAGTCAAATTACGCACGCAGCTGTTAAATCACTCATGCTTTGGAGATGCAACGGAAGTGGATGGATTGATCTCTCAACTGCACACAGAGCTGGAAAATGCTTGCAGCCCCAATGAATCCCCGATAAACCGTATTTCAAACGGTACAACAGTCACTCAAGATTCGCCCAGTGGTCCAGTCCTCTCCATTCCAGAAACATGTCCGGTAATGGACTTAAACTCCATTATCCCCAAAACAGCATGTGCAGACGGTGACTTATCCAGCTCACAAACACACTCCCTGGTAAATGCTCATAGAATTGTCGCAATAACCACTCATGAATCAGAAAACAAATCGAGCAGTACACTGAATACAACTTCTTCAAATGGTTCTTATCAGTCTGCGACAGATGTTTTTGACAAATCTTATTATCAAGATTCTCTCTTACCAGAAAATATGTCAGATGCATCAAATGATGATCAAAAACTTAATATAATTTTGATAGATGCTAATTACCTTGATGATCGATTATCTACAAATAAGATTCCAAATAAATTTGGTCACAATATTTCAGAAGAATTAAACTTCGAACACCTCACATCAAGTGTTGTTCAGCCTCAAGACTTAGTCACTTTCAGTCAATTCTCTGTTCAGTGCGATAAATATGTCTTAAATAAATTCAAGTTAATTATAACGTGGGCATATGAGGATCCAACACTGTTTCGTGGGGGAGGATGGACCTGGAAAACTTAAAATCCGGATATCAACTCCGGATCTTCTAAAAAGGGGAGAAGTGTTGGGGACGATAGATCCCCAAAACTCAAATTTTGTAATTTACTTATCGATTAAATGTGCAGATAGGTCAATTGATGAACTATCGATTAAATTTACAAATAGGTCAATTGATGAACTATCGATTAAATGTTCAAATAGCAGTCAATTGTTGATTAATGTTCAAAAATCTTCCATGACAATATCGATCGTAAATATTTGTATAAATACGCTTGATTTGTGTGTTTGATTTGACTTGTTATCTGCTGTTTGTCTGTAGAATACACTTTCTACACCTTACCCAGACTTCTTGATCGAGTTAGCAGAGTTGGGGACAACGGACCAGAATAGGCTATCGAGATTCTGAATCCTTGATCCGATCGATAAGTCACTGTCATATAATCGGCTGTCTCCTTTGAGGCATAACAATTGGCGACGGGGTAAGAAAAAGAACAATCCAAAGTCAGCCTTCAGCATCCAGATTTGTCATCAGTGTCCTTCAGCAACATTGGTCATCAATCAAACAGTAATTTTCATTACCGGTGCTGAATAAAAAAAATGACTCTCCCTTCCGATCGAGTACAGCTGCTATTTGAAAGACAGTTGGAGTTTTTAGTCAAATTACGCACGCAGCTGTTAAATCACTCATGCTTTGGAGATGCAACGGAAGTGGATGGATTGATCTCTCAACTGCACACAGAGCTGGAAAATGCTTGCAGCCCCAATGAATCCCCGATAAACCGTATTTCAAACGGTACAACAGTCACTCAAGATTCGCCCAGTGGTCCAGTCCTCTCCATTCCAGAAACATGTCCGGTAATGGACTTAAACTCCATTATCCCCAAAACAGCATGTGCAGACGGTGACTTATCCAGCTCACAAACACACTCCCTGGTAAATGCTCATAGAATTGTCGCAATAACCACTCATGAATCAGAAAACAAATCGAGCAGTACACTGAATACAACTTCTTCAAATGGTTCTTATCAGTCTGCGACAGATGTTTTTGACAAATCTTATTATCAAGATTCTCTCTTACCAGAAAATATGTCAGATGCATCAAATGATGATCAAAAACTTAATATAATTTTGATAGATGCTAATTACCTTGATGATCGATTATCTACAAATAAGATTCCAAATAAATTTGGTCACAATATTTCAGAAGAATTAAACTTCGAACACCTCACATCAAGTGTTGTTCAGCCTCAAGACTTAGTCACTTTCAGTCAATTCTCTGTTCAGTGCGATAAATATGTCTTAAATAAATTCAAGTTAATTATAACGTGGGCATATGAGGATCCAACACTGTTTCGTGGGGGAGGATGGACCTGGAAAACTTAAAATCCGGATATCAACTCCGGATCTTCTAAAAAGGGGAGAAGTGTTGGGGACGATAGATCCCCAAAACTCAAATTTTGTAATTTACTTATCGATTAAATGTGCAGATAGGTCAATTGATGAACTATCGATTAAATTTACAAATAGGTCAATTGATGAACTATCGATTAAATGTTCAAATAGCAGTCAATTGTTGATTAATGTTCAAAAATCTTCCATGACAATATCGATCGTAAATATTTGTATAAATACGCTTGATTTGTGTGTTTGATTTGACTTGTTATCTGCTGTTTGTCTGTAGAATACACTTTCTACACCTTACCCAGACTTCTTGATCGAGTTAGCAGAGTTGGGGACAACGGACCAGAATAGGCTATCGAGATTCTGAATCCTTGATCCGATCGATAAGTCACTGTCATATAATCGGCTGTCTCCTTTGAGGCATAACAGAAACAACTGTCAACCAATATCAAAGTCACAATCTTCAATACAAGCGCCAAGATAATTCTACTGTATGGAGCAGAAACTAAGAGAACCACCGCAACCATCGTCAGAAAGGTACAAGTATTTATAAACAATTGTGTACTCCAGATGTCCGTTGGCCGTAAACCAGCAGTAACAGTGTGCTGTGGGAGAGAAAAAACCTACTTTCAGCTGAAGAGAAAATTTGGAAAAGCCGATGAAAGTGGATGGGATACAAATTGTGGAAATCACCAAACTGCATCACGAGGCAATTGTTATCCTGGCATCCTGAATGGAAACAGAAAAGTGCAAGGCCAAAGAACATACAACGTCAGGATTTGGAAGCAGACATGAAAAGGATTGATTTGGACAGAGTTAGATGGTGAATGCTCCTCCACGAAGGGTAACAAGCGTAAGTAAGTAGGTAATACATACATACATACATCACTTACTTTTTTCTTGATGATTGTCATTTGGTTTGTACCGACTGATTTCTTTGGCATATTTTATATTCTGTATGGTAGAATAGAAAATGATCAATCAACAATTAATTGTTATGTGATGGTCAAAAGTATAAAGTTATCTTTTGAAGGTAAATAAATAAAATAAAGTGATGGGTCACTAATCACAAAATGGTTTGAGAAAATTTTAGTAAGAAGTTAAAACTGATGCATTTCTTTCACTTTGTAAGTGTAGCAGTCATCACTGACGTCATTGGAGGATCATCGTGCTATTATTATGTCGTAAATTAAGTTAGAAATGTAATCCGATGAATCAAAACTCGATATTTTTCATGTCGATGAGTATATATCAATCTGAGTTTTCCAACTCCGCCTGTAGTCCTTATATAGTTACTGCCGGTCCCAAGACCAAGTAAAGGAGGAAGGTTATGCATGGGGTCAGCAACCGCATACCGTAGAAAAATAATTATGCTAAAAAAATCCTAGCTAAAATAAACCACTTAAATTCTATCATCCGAGTTGAAGCATCTTCATTCAGAAGAACTATGATGCTTCATGTTGAAAGTCGACTTTCTTCGAAAGTCATGAGGACTATGTCCTTTTTAGCAACCATAGAAATAATTAATATAGGTACACGGAATGTCCGGACAATGTGATAGACTGAAAGGACTAATTAAATAGCTACAGAAGTGAGGAGATACAAGTTGGCCGTACTCAAAATAAGTGAAACCCATTGGACCCAAGTTGGACAAAAAAGAATAGATTCGGAAGAGATGCTGTTGTATTCTGGTCACGAAGAAGAAAATGCTCCATATACGCAAGCAGTTGCTCTGATACTGTTGAACGAAGCATGAAATGCACTTATAGGACGGGAAACTCATGGATCCAGGGTCATCAAAGCATCCTTCAAAACAAAGAATGAGGAAAGGATCCAGTGTTATGTGCCCACCAATGATAGTAATGACGATGACAAAAATCAGCCTTACGAGAGGATCCATTCGAAGAAGAATGATTCATCGAGCGACATTTGAGTGATTAAAACTTTAGCTGGAGAGAGATTTGTGGGTAGGCTGTCATGTGATCAGGTGTACACGTCTATACAGACAAGATGGTGCTTATAATAGTAAAAGGAAATATGTGGATTGTTACTGTTCTAATAGGATTGTCTGTTAAGTGAGTTAATAAAAGGTTTCAACCAAAATTAACTATAGTCGGAATTGGTTGTAGGAGAGTTGTTATAATCCCTCGACAGGATAAAAGAAAGGACGAACAGGAAGACTATAATTAACAACAGTCAAATGTGAGCAGAGAAAATCATGACACAAGCCGAATACACAGAAGCAAACCAGAGAATGAAGAAGAGCATTAAGCTCAACAAGCATAGATACGTGTAAGAGCTAGCAATGACAGCGGAAAAAGCTGAAAGAGAAGGAAATATGAAAAAAACTACTTGCTAAAGCGAAAAAACTTTCAGAGAAATATAGTAAACCGGAGACTGGTCAAAGACAAAGAAGGTAAGCTAATCACTGAAATTCAAAAACAATGAAACATATGTATAGGACACTTTGAGGAACTGTTGAATAGATCATACCCACTGAATATGAGCAGATTTATTTTCACAAAAAAAGTTTCACTACTTAATACAGTAGGTAATAAGTGAACCTGATTATAGGGCCTTATGTTTATTGATTGATAGAAGATTAAAAACCACTGATATATGCTTAGCCTATTCAATAAATTCATTTGTTAACTTAATAAAGCGGTACATCAAGTATGTCTGTAACGTCATATATTTTAAAAATTGAAATGGGGGTTCATCAGTAGTTGTGATAACTGTATACGGGAATTCTCTCAAAGTTGTTAAAATCTCAGCAAAATACTAAAGGATCAACTGATGTCTCGACTAAAAAAATTAGCTTAAACTTCCGAATTCGTTGAAAGAATTGTCACTTTTGACTAATATGGGTCCCAAAAGTATAACATCCAGAGTGACTTGTACATTGAAAGTGTTCTGCCGCAAATTAAAGGCGTTTTAAAAGGTTTGATATCAATGTAAGATATATTCTGTATGATAAAGCTTTTTGTAACTTTAGTTGGTGTATTTATTTAACGGGCTACTTAAGAATTATCGGTAATGTCTTTAGTTATTTTATTTCACCTACTTATAAATATTAAGTAGCGATCGAAATCAATAACTTTTTGTTGACAGAGATTTGAACTAAAAGTGATTTGGAATATTGTGTCCTATTTTTCACTATCTGGTGTCTATTTACCTTATTTCACATGAAAATAAAAAAAAATTCATTCAAACACCAGCAACAAAATTCAAACTAATGTCCATCGTGAATTATTTTCAACTGAAGAACCATTAAGAATAAGAAAGCTTTACTTGGTTGTTTTATCTTTACTTCTGTGTATTTTAACGGTGTCCTTTAACAGTGCATCAAATCTAAAGCCTCAAGATTTGACGATGAGCACAAATAATGGAGTTTGGATCGCACAGCTTATGTATTTAAATGCAGTCAGTTTATGATTTGGTGTGGTACACATCAAATGTTATTCATTGTTCCTTTCATTTTTAAGTTGGTAGATGCCACTAAAATACCACTCAAAAAATTTATTTCACAGCTAATGATTTTACTAGAGCTATTTATTTCTTGTGCATTTAATATAAATAAACAGTTTTATTCAATAAACAGGATCAACTGAAAATTCATTGAGAACCTAAAAAGCTCGTTTGGCTTCTGCCAACTTACGTCACCTATGGCGAAGGCGAGATATCCGTCTATCAATAAAAGAACGAGTATACTGCGCGGCAGTCCGTTCTGTTTTACTTTACGGCAGCGAAACATGGCCATTAAGAGTAGAAGACACTCGTAAGCTATTAGTATTTGACTACAGATGCTGGCATCTGCTGGGATCACCGGGTAAGTAACAGTGAGGTTAGACAAAGGGTATTAGGGAATGATGGTAAATTAGTTGATGAAGTTGTAAGTCTTCGTCGCTTAAGATGGTTGCGCCGTGTGTTGGATATGCCTGAACACCGGTTAACACGACGTGCAATGTTAACTAGTGTTGAGGATGGTTGGGAGAAAGTTGGGGGCGGCCAAACCGAAACTTGACATCAGTGCTTGAAGTCACTAAATTCTAGTCTGAGCCATGTTGGTAGATGCAGACTACTTGGTTGGGGTCGGCGTGACTATCGTAACCAATAGTTGGAGACTCTTGGTGACATGGCTCAGAATCGATCACAATGGAGTAGTTGTATACACACTCTCTCTTCCCTTAAACTATGAAATTAAAATCACTTCATATCTTTCTTTCTACGAACTAATTCTTTCTTCCTTTACTATATTCTTATACACAATTTTTCTTTTATATGTTACCATCATTGAATTAACTACTTCCGTGTCCATCTTGTTGTGCTAATGAGGTATGGTAACTTGGACCGATGCATATATGTGCCTGGTCTTATGTTGTAGCTGACTGAATAACTGAATTGAGAAACGACTGAATAGTTAACGGAATCATAATAATTTGTACCCACAAAATTACACAAAGCTGAATTCAACAGTAAAAAGATCACATGATTAACAGTATATCCATCAATCTGAATCTGTTACAGCTCACTGTCACATTTATATCAATTTATAACAACATGTTTCCCATAACAACAAACATCATTGATTGCTAATTGTTGCTAAGGTATTGTTTAGATTTGTATTTCAATTAAAATAGGGAACATCAATATTAACTTAAGACATATTACTTACATTATTTGTAAATGACCATTGATCCGGTAATAAATTACAAATTATTTTTTTATTTTTTTGTCTAAACATTGAATGAAATTGTTTATTCTGTTGATTTCTATATTGAATTGGATTAGTATAATCATATGAATTTAGTGAAGAACATGAATTGGCTGGTGAAACATTCGGTGTTTTAGTGAATATTGGATGATGTGATGGAATATTGTTCATAGAATCAAAATAATCAATTGAAGATGTTGACATTAAATTTGAAAGTTTAATTTTATGTATTTTTTAATTGAATGTTAATGTGATGTGAACTACTTATATCCACATAAGTAGTATAAAACGATAGTCAGAAATAGAATGTATTTCAGCAGAAGATCAAGAAGGAATGAACAGGAATGGAAAGCAATTGGTATGAAAATGCATGAACAATGAAATCTGAGACGATGGACTGAGATTTTCCAAAGGAACAGTGAAGTTTGAGACAAGGGATTGATATTTTGCAAATTAACTATTTACTGTATGATTCTCAGATTTTAGTAAGATTTTCTGTAGTACCTGTGTTCAGATACATTCGATCATCCCCAATGGTATTCTTGTTCACTACAATACTATCCTCATTAAACAATTGATTGTATTAGATTACAAACTTTAGCTTGTTGTTTGCATTACACATATATTTATAAATAGATTCATGTTTGGATTGTATTGTTATGGTGACCAGGGCAAATTCTTATTTATGGATTAGCTAGGCATTATGATTCAAATTATGCTTTAACCTCATTTCATTTACCATTGATTACTATATTCTGATTAACATTGGTGACAGAGTTGTGTAGATTTACATATGTGTCTATGGAACATCAATTTTTCTTAATTAAATCTTACGATACATGAGAGACTCATAGTGTATCATAGATTTAATATATTTTATTTGAAATATGCATTAGAATCAATGTAGTTTCAGTATTTTGGAAACAATAATCTCAAATGGTTTGAAAAAAGTTTCATAATTGATTGATCACTGGGTGGTGATCAACGTCATGTGTGTCAAGTCGTTATTTAGTACAGATCGAATGCTCTCTGACTGTGAAGTTGGTTGACACGGGATCGAATCCGTCAGGGAACACCAGTTCCCTCAAGATTACAGGTACACCTTGCTGACGAGTGCCAAGTAGCACGAAACTCGGGTTCAGGGTTTCCTGTCGACTACCTCCAACCACTATCTAATCTCAGAATAGTTTCATATATATCCTCATTATTTGTGGTACGGAAATTAATTGAGCAGAATTATGTCGACTGGTTAATCATCATGTGCTCGCTAGTGACTAGTTTCAAGAGTTCTAATGAAGTTTAACCATTTTGTTGGAGCTTTGTTCTCTGAGCTGGATGATTTGATCGTGGAGTTTTCATCGTTCTTCTCAACGGCGAAAGATATGAGGCGATTTTAATCTCTTAGTTTAAGGGAAGACAGAGAGTGTATACACCGACGCCAACAATAAAACAACTGTAGTTAAAATTTATTATTCACATTTAGGATCCTGTAATAATGAATGATTTTCACATCTTCTCCCTTCGTACCACTGAAATCTGTTATTCAATCATGTAAACAATTCTGGAAACGATATAATGGTATACTAGTCCGTGATTACATTCGGTCAATTAGATATTGATGAAGTATGAATGTAATTTTGAATTATATAAAACCGTATTTGAAACTCAACTGTATTCATATTTGGATGGATATAAGACAATAAACTGTAGGGCCAGTGAAATGTCACTGAGCCCTAGCCAAATCATCCGGCAGTTGGGTTACTGGATATCGGACAGATCATCAGTCCCCGTCAAGATCAAGGACAACCAACGCGCATCAGATAATTGTATGTCATGGACTAGCGCATGCGGTGATGGTCTCGCTATCTTCTCTGTACTCATTCTTACTAGTGTATTTCCATAATAACGTCCTTTGTTTTATACGGATTTCAGAGCAACCATAGTACTTTGATACATCGAAGGGGTAATCCACGTTAGGTACTGACTCCGAGGTGTGACTTCGAAGTTAGCTGATTTGTCACACCGTCCCCGTCTAGCCCGAGTAGGTCTCCAATCATTCGACAGAGACCATCAATGTTGGTGATGTACAAAACAAACGTACTAGAAATGAGATAGCCTGCACCTCTTTGATTGTAGTAAACCTATTATATACGAGATCAAGAATCTTAGATTTTTGGCAGTACCAACAGAGCAAATGTTCAGCTCAAATATTTAGATGGTATATTTAGTATCATTAAGAAAACATTCTTGAGGACATTCTCCAAACTTATAAATAAATTTTCTGCCTATATGACATTCACATTAAGAGATGTACTATGGAGAGCCAGTCTAATGTGAAGGTGACCTAAAGGACAAATACATTTCACTGACTAAGAAACAGATCAATTTTTTAGGGATAAGACTGGTGTATATATATAAATAAGTATTTGTGCATTTTATTCAACTCCGCCTGGAGTCCCTCCGGGGGCTACTGCCGGTCCCAAGCCCGGATAAAGGAGGAGGGTTGGACATGGGGTTAGCGTCCCCATCCCGTAGAAAACTAACTCGCTAAAAAAACGCTAACCAGAAAAAATTATTCAAACCTTTTAAACTCTGCCCTGGGAGTCAGAAGATCTTCATTTAGAAGAATTATGACGCCTCATGATGAAAGCCGAATCCCTTCGGAAGTTATGTGGCCGATGCCCCTTCTGACAACCAGAGCGACCATTTATTTAGGTACATGGAATGTTCGTACAATGTGGGACACCGGAAGAGCCTTCCAGATTGCTGCAGAAATGAGAAGATACAACCTAGAGGTACTTGGGATCAGTGAAACACATTGGACACGAGTTGGACAACAACGACTAACTACAGGAGAGCTCCTGTTATACTCCGGCCATGAAGAAGAAAATGCACCACATACACAAGGAGTTGCACTGATGCTGTCCAAACAAGCACAAAATGCACTTATAGGATGGGAATCTCATGGACCAAGGATCATCAAAGCCTCGTTTAAAACAAAGAAAGAGGGCATTTCAATGAACATCATCCAATGCTATGCACCTACCAACGACTACAATGAAGACGCGAAAGATCAATTCTACAATAGGCTGCAGTCAATAGTCGAGAAGTGCCCAACAAAGGACCTAACCATTCTGATGGGAGATTTCAACGCCAAGGTTGGAACGGACAACACTGGATATGAAGACATCATGGGACGACACGGACTGGGAGAAAGAAACGAAAATGGTGAGAGATTTGCAAATCTATGTGCCTTCAATAAGCTGGTCATAGGCGGCACCATATTCCCACATAAACGCATACACAAAACCACATGGACTTCACCGGATCACTCTACACAAAACCAAATCGACCATATTTGCATCAACAAAACGTTCAGGAGGACGATAGAGGACGTGAGAACCAAGAGAGGAGCTGATATAGCATCAGATCATCACTTACTGGTCGCCAAGATGAAATTGAAACTCAAGAAGCACTGGACAACGGGGCAGACAGTATCACAAAAGTTCAATACGGCCTTTCTCCAGGATACTAATAAACTCAACGAATTCAAGATAGTCCTCAGCAACAAGTTCCAGGCCTTTCATGATCTACTCAATGGAGAAGGAACTACTGTGGAGAGCAACTGGAAGGGGATCAAAGAGGCAATCACTTCAACATGTCATGAGGTCCTGGGTCACAAGAAGCACCACCACAAGGAATGGATCACTGTTGGTACACTGGATAAGATTCAAGAAAGAAGGAACAAGAAGGCAGCAATCAATACCAGTCGAACAAGAGCAGAAAAAGCCAAGGCACAAGCTGAATACACGGAAATAAACAAACAAGTGAAGAGGAGTATCAGAACCGACAAACGTAACTATGTGGAAGATTTAGCAACGACGGCGGAAAAGGCTGCAAGAGAAGGAAACATGAGAGAACTGTATGACACGACAAAGAAACTCTCTGGAAATCGCCGCAAACCAGAAAGACCAGTGAAAAGCAAGGAAGGCGAGGTAATCACCAACATTGAAGAGCAACAAAACAGGTGGGTAGAACACTTCAAAGAACTGTTGAATCGACCAGCTCCACTGAACCCACCCAACATCGAAGCAGCACCCACGGACCTCCCAATCAATGTTGGCCCACCAACAATTGAAGAGATAAGCATGGCTATCAGACAAATCAAGAGTGGCAAAGCAGCAGGACCGGACAACATCCCAGCAGAGGCACTAAAAGCAGACGTAGCGGCAACTGCACGGATACTCCACATTCTCTTCAATAAGATTTGGGATGAGGAACAAGTACCAACAGACTGGAAAGAAGGACTACTGATCAAAATACCGAAGAAAGGCGATCTCAGCAAGTGTGATAACTACAGGGGCATCACTCTTCTCTCAATACCGGGAAAAGTCTTCAACAGAGTATTGTTAAACAGGATGAAGGACTGCGTAGACGCCCAACTTCGTGACCAACAGGCAGGATTCCGTAAGGATAGATCGTGTACAGACCAAATCGCAACTCTACGGATAATTGTGGAACAATCAATTGAATGGAATTCATCACTCTACATCAACTTCATTGACTACGAAAAGGCATTTGATAGCGTGGACAGAACAACACTATGGAAACTTCTTCGACACTACGGGGTGCCTCAGAAGATAGTCAATATCATACAGAACTCATATGATGGATTACACTGCAAAATCGTGCATGGAGGACAGTTGACAAAGTCGTTCAAAGTGAAGACCGGTGTTAGGCAAGGTTGCTTACTCTCACCCTTTCTCTTTCTCCTGGTGATCGACTGGATCATGAAAACGTCAACGTCTGAAGGAAAGCGCGGGATACAATGGACATCTAAGATGCAGCTGGATGATCTAGACTTCGCAGACGATCTGGCCCTTCTATCCCAAACGCAACAACAGATGCAGGAGAAGACAAACAGTGTGGCAGGAGCCTCAGCAGCAATAGGTCTCAATATACACAAAGGGAAAAGCAGAATTCTCCGATACAACACAGAATGCACCAATCCAATCACAATTGACGGAGAAGATTTGGAAGATGTAAAAACCTTTACGTATTTGGGCAGCATCATTGATGAACAGGGTGGATCTGATGCAGATGTGAAGGCGCGGATCGGCAAAGCAAGAGCAGCATATTTACAACTGAGGAACATCTGGAACTCAAAGCAACTGTCAACCAACACCAAGGTCAGGATTTTCAATACAAATGTCAAGACAGTTCTACTGTATGGGGCAGAAACCTGGAGAACTACGAAAGTCATCATCCAGAAAATACTGGTGTTTATTAACAATTGTCTACGCAAAATACTTCAGATCCATTGGCCGGACACTATTAGTAACACCGTACTGTGGGAGAGAACAAACCAGATCCCAGTGGAGGACGAAATCAGGAAGAAGCGCTGGAAGTGGATAGGACACACATTGAGGAAAGCACCCAACTGCGTCACAAGACAAGCCCTCACATGGAATCCTGAAGGTCAAAGGAAAAGAGGAAGACCAAAGAACACATTACGCTGAGAAATGGAGATAGACATGAGAAAAATGAAGAAGAATTGGATGGAACTAGAAAGGAAGGCTCAGGACAGAGTGGGTTGGAGAATGCTGGTCAGCGGCCTATGCTCCTTTGGGAGTAACAGGCGTAAGTAAGTAAGTAAGCATTTTATTCAGTAGCCCAATACAATTTCTCTCTCACTCTTGTGTTCTCGTTGAAGTAGTCAGCTGAGGGTTAGGGCGTAGCACACCGTGTATCAGTATCTCATTTTGGACACCGCACGTTAAAACAAAACTCTTTATCTAACTACCTACAGTAAAGCGATACATTCACAGCAGTATGTACAAGGCTTTAAATAAACCAATTCATTCAATGCCTTACTATCTTTTACTTTTAATGTATTCAGACGAGCTACTAAACTTGTTACAATGTAAGATGAGTAAAACAGATAGAAGACTGTAACTAAAATCTTGCAATTTAATAATTTACCATTGAATACTATTAAGATTGTTCTGAAACACAAGTACTTGTTGGTAAATGAAAAGTAGAAAGAAATATCATAGCTTATCATTCTAGTTTGTCTTACTTTCATAGTACAAGAGAACTACAATAGATGGTGAAACATAACTCAGTTACAGCATTTTTGTTATATCTAGAGCTTAGATTCCTGCTATACCGCGTACTACTTGAGCAATCGAGAAATAGAACCCTCCAAGTCTCAAGTGAGAAGACAGACGACGAGTGAGAAGGAATGTTATTTCAGTGTCAAATATGGTACAGAACTCGCAGATATTTATAGTTTTTAGTAAAAACGAATTAATTATTACAGTCATCCAATTCATATGAATGCTTTTTAGCATTTGTTCAATCCGGAAGCTACACGTTAAGATTCTGGAATGTTCTTTCAAAAGATGACTGTTTGGAATGTCTTCACCTCTTTCTGGGATTCTTAGATATTCCTTGAGTTCACCCGGGGTCCGTTCTTACAGTTCTATAAAGCAGCTAATATTTTACGAAGTGCCTTAGCTTCAATAAATGAAAAATTCCGCTTCACATCCAAATTAAATTGTGTCAATAAATTAGGTTGTATTGGCTGATAGAGAGTAAAATTATAGTTAAATTCATGAGTCAATTTAAGCTAGACCACCATAGAAAACCTGGAAGCACTGGACGGCTGTTTCGTTCTAGCATGGAACTCCTCAGCAGTGCGAATCCACGATAATAATTGTTTAACACAGCTAATGGATTCCAGTTAATTAACTAAGGAGTCATATGAGTGGATACTAGTGGCATTGTATGGTGGTTGCGCAATATTGTGAATCGATGAGTGTTAGAAATACAAACCACCAGTTAACGATTAATTGGTTTAAAAGTTAAGTTCCAGTAGCGAAACGTGAAGGTCCTAGGCTCAATCCCTAATGTAATTGTGGATATCCATTACCAAAGTGTTCGATACCAGAACAAAACAACTGTTCACTGCTTAGTGGTTTTCTATTGTTGCATAACTAAAGTCAGTTGAAGATGTAAACTATCAAATTATGTATCAGTCATTCAGATTTGTACCACATACGATTTAGTTATGTACAGATTTTGATTTTTTTATTTGTGATTTCTTGTAGTCATTGTACTTGTGGAATTTTGAATTGTTAGTATATCCCAAAGTCGTTGGGAAGGAATTGAGTTTAAGTGACATCATACCATGACAAGAATGATTACACAAACTTAATCAAACTGGTTAAACAATCAAAAGACTTTAGCACCAGTTTTTAATTAGTAAAGTAAAAGAGTTTATAAGTCAGAATGTTAATAATTAGCTAATTACATAATAGACATTATATTCAATTTATTCTGATGTATTCTGTAAACGATCATGTAAATTACATCTGACATTATCTTAATGTTAGATTACGAATATGTTCTTCTAAGTGTGCATACGTATTTGCATCATAAAATAAGGTATATGAATTAAATAACTGGTTACGAAGCTCTCGCACGAGAGACTAATAGGTCCTGGGTTCGGAGCTTGCTAGGCGGGATCGTGGATACACACTGCTGAGGAACCGCACAATAGGGCGAAACGGCCGTCTAGTACCTCCAGGTTTTTCATGGTGGTCTAGCTTCAATTGACTCATGATCTCAATCATTGAAATTACTACAATATCCATAAAAACCCTTCTGATATGAATTAACATATGCTCATTAGTGATGGTCTCCAAGAAGTAGTTTCGGCAAATTTCAGAAGACTTGAGTTCGATTGTTTATTAATCACCTTGAAAGATTTCACTTGATGTCTTGTATCATGAAGATTAATCGATATGGCACTACTGAATACTTTTAGTTTGCTCGATCTTAAACTTTTTGGATGTAGGCTCTTCCTTCTGTTCTGCCAATGTATTTGCTTTGAAAGATACATACCAATTTCTATACACAGATGTTGTTAACATGAAAGGAATACCTATAGATCTTTGATTGCGTTAAGGAACATGTTGTTTTGGACAAAAACAATCATTGAAAAGTTTCAGCAGATTTTCTGCATGTTTTTACATATGATGAAGGTATTATCAATAAACCTCGAGTAATACATACTTTTATCAATCTCTTGAGCTTAGCTCATTGGAGATTAGCCATGAAAATATTTTCTAGTACAGGGCCTAACGGAATTCCCCTTGCTATACCATCAGTTTGATTTCAACTCATATCTCTCTTTATTACCATTAATCTGTTTGTTTTTCTCTTCAGTTACTTCATTACACAATTATCTAATATTAGGTAACTCTATGAGTTCAGATCACTAGTTCAATGTTCTTGAACTTTCCCTCTCAAACTTTATTTATTTATGTGAAATAAAAATTCTCTATGACCTTATTGAACTCTATTAAAGTCTTCACTACATCATGATATACATATTCATCTCAAACCACCTATGAATGTCAATATCTGTTATTACTTTAATTTTCGAATACTACAAGTTGTAAGCAACTGAAGAGAATCTAAAGAAATAAAATGAATTCATACCATTGAATGTTATTCATAAAATGTAAATTTGGTTGATCATTCTGTTAAATGTTTTCACTTACTAACGCCTGTTACTTCCAATGGAGAATAGGCCGCCAACCAGCATTGTACAACCTTCTCTATCTAATTCTTGTTCATTTTTCTCATGTCTATCTCCATTTATCAACGTAATGTTTTCTTTAGTTTTCCTCCTTCTCTTTGACCTTGGGGATTCCAAGTGAGGGTTTGCCTCAATGTGTGTCCTATCCACTTCCAGTACCTCTTCCTGATTTTTTCCTCCACTGGGATCTGGTTTGTTCTCTCTCACACTAGCTTGTTGCTGATAGTATCTGCCAACGGATCCGAATTATCTTGCATAGACAACTGTTAATAAACACCTGTATCTTCTGGATGATGGTTTTCGTAGTTCTCCAGGTTTCCGCCACGTAAAGTAGAACTGCCTTGACATTTGTATTGAAAATCCTGACCTTGGTGTTGGTTGACAGTTGTTTTGAGTTCCACATGTTCTTCAATCGTAGATATACTGCTCTTGGTTTGCCGATCTGCGCCTCCAGATCTGCATCAGATCCACCGTGTTCACCAATGACGCTGCCCAGATATGTAAAGGTTTTTACATCTTCCAAATTTTTCCGTCAAGTGTGATTTGATTGGTGCATATTGATTTCCCTTTGTGTATGTTAATACCTACTGTTATTGAGGATGCTGCTACATATTCGGTTAAATACTGAAAAACATTTAGCAACATGGATGTTTACAGTTATGGACTTAAAACCAAAAATTTCTAAAATAGAAAATAAATATGTACTTAGGATGGTTAGTGAGGATTAGATTAAATTGACGTACAATAAACCTTTTATGATACCGATACGAAAATGTTATTTCCTTAAGTTTGCAGTGAAAATGATGATTATTTCCGTACTTACTTACTTACGCATGTCACTCCTCGTGGAGAAGGATAGGCCGCCCACCAACACTCTCGATTCAACCCTGTCCTGGGCAATCCTTTCCACCTCTTTCCAGTTGTTATCCATCCTTTTCATATCTGATTCCAATTCCCAACGTAGTGTGTTCTTTGATCTTCCATTTTTCCGCTTCCCTTCAGGATTTTAAATTCAGGCTTCCCTCGTGATGCAGTTTAATGGTTTTCCTAATGTATTTCCTATCCACTTCTAACGTCGTTTCCTAATTACCTCTTCAGCTGTAAGTTGGTTTTTCCTCTCCCACAGATGGCTGGTGCAGATGGTATCCGGTCAATGGATGTTGAGTATCTTATGTAGACAACTATTTATAAATACTTGTACCTTCTTGATGATGGTTGTTGTAGTTCTCCAAGTTTCAGCTCCGTGTAGCAGAACTGTCTTGACATTTGTATTGAAGATTGTGACTTTGATATTAATTAACAGTTGTTTTGAGTTTCATATGTTCTTCATTTGTGGGAATGCGACCCTTGCTTTGCCAATCATCACCTTTACGATTGCATCAGATCCTCCACGTTCATAGATTGTGCTACCTAGTTAAGTGAATGTTTCCACCCGTTCCAGAGTTTCTCTATCAAGTGTGATTGTGTTGGTTGGTGTTTTCCGTGCTGTGTTTGACGATCTTGCTTTTCCCTTGTGTGTGTTGAGGCATACTGATACAGAGGCTGCTGCTACATTAGTTTTCTTTATCTGCATTTGTTCGTATGTATGGGATAGGTGGGGTAGGTCATCTGCGAAGTCTAAATCGTCTAATTGATTCTGAGCTGTCCATTATATTCTGTGTTTTCCATTATTTCAGTAGTAAAATATTTATTATCATTAGTCTCACCTGCAAGCATTCGTTCATCAACATACTAAACAAGAAACCAGTATTCACTATTCAATAAATCTATTTACAGAATGAAGTACTAACAATATTAAATAGGTTGTAAAGATGTTTTGGAAAGTTGAAACTTGATTTCATCATGAACTGATATCAGTCGAAGTGCCAATAATAACCTGAGTCTATTAGATAGTTACTTAATTGGAATTCAAAACTACTCCGTAATGTACACTTTCACTAAACGATGGCAAAAGTTAGTTGTAGAATTAAAATGTACTTAACAATCATTTTTTAATTGTTTAAGAAATATACTTGTGACTATGCTATTCAGTTATGTAATAATTTTGGTTGTAAGTTATAACCATTTCTGGCTTTGCAGTCGTAAGTTCGAATCCCATTTCACCTACTATAATTTGAACGGGTAAAAATTAATGTAACTTAAAGTCGAAAGTGCTGGATCCATAACTAAATTGCTTTACTTCCATGTTATTCATTTATTTAAGACAGGTTAAATTCAACATTGTACTCACTGTTGAAGTTTTGTTAAGAGATGTGGAATATAAGTTACAACAGTTGTCTACATTTCCATTGTATTACTTCAAACGGAAATGTGTTAGATGTTTCGTATAAACATACACGTCTTGATTAATCGTAAATGATATTTAGTCTTTCCAATTTGGTCACTATATGAGCTGTGACTATTGGAGCTAAAGTGTGCTGGATGTGAGGGAGTCACCCAATGAAGGAAATGGAAATGGTTGCGCAATATCGTAAAATGATTAACGTCGGACATTAACACCGTCTAGAAGTTAATCGTTCACGTGCGGGACCGAAGGTTCTGCATTCCTGTGGGTTTGTGAATGGTAGTCTAAAAGTAGATTGTCACTCAGTAATCTGATTGGTATCAAGGTAGTTACCAAATATGACTTTTCTGATTCCGATCCTATGTTTCATGATTTACAAATGGTTATATCGATTTATAATGAAGAGAATTGATATTAAAGGGAAGTCTCAACATACCATTTACTATACAAAAAATAAATTTAACACAAATTGTGTCCAACATGAAGTAGCAAAACAGCCACCTACATTTAGTTCGACGATGTGATACTAATTGTGTACATATTTATCTGAAATGCAACTGGTGAAAAGTTAGAGCGACAATTACACTTACAGTTTTTCAGATTATAGTACTATTTGATCTTAGATAGACGTTAAAAACTGTATATATCATCCTAGTATAAGATGTTTCAGTAGTGGGTATCCTTTACTTATTTATTTGTCATCTCATTAGATTTGTGTGAGGGCTGGTATACTGCTCGGGTGCTCAGACCGAAGCAGGTGGTTTTCTTAGGAGGCCACACCTGGAGCCTTCGACCTAAAGGTCTGATCCACAAGTCAGTGGAGCAATTTAAGAAGATGAAATCCCATGGTAGCCGGTGACCAATAATTGGTTCATACGCCATTTGTTCCCTAAGAATACTAAAGCCCATGTGCACCATCGGTTTGGAATCAGGGTTTTCCAACTCCCTTAGATGGAATTACCGGCCCGGTTAAAGCGCCGGACATTCGCTTTTCATCCTCTCATTATCGTAAACAGCACCCTCGCAGTGAGTAGGATTTCCCTGGTAGAGGCTATATGCACGTGGCCATGTGAGAGTATTTCGAGAGAGAGAGAGAGAGAGAAAGAGAGAGCGAACTTTCTCCACTCTCGGCCGTATCATAGCATTCGGGGGCAAGTATCCACTATCCTACTAATGATCAAAAAAGAAATGAAATGAAATGAAGAAATGGATAAGTAAACATTCATATGAACTAATTTTAGTTTAAAATTATAAGGTGTCTAGTAAATAAATAATTTGGAAATCAAATAGGTTGAACAGTAACCGTGATTGGTAACAACAATATGTTACATTTTGTTAGTTTGTATATGGATCATGTCTTAAATTTTACATGTGTATATACATATATATATATATTGACATGTTTTATGTACTTAAGTGAAATTCATGTGCATGTGTGTGTGTGTGTAGTTTTGTGTATATTTGTCCACAGTAGAGTTACATGAACTATTACTACGGAAAGAATCCTTCATAAATTAATCGATTAGTTTGTTCAATTTTAAGAAAAATGCCAAACTATTTTCTTCAAAAGTAGATATATATATAAACCAAATCAAAAGGAAAGAAATATTCAATGAAAGGCGGACATGTTGTTCTGTTGTTATTCTTCTTAGAAACAACTATAATTATTGTTATTTGTTGTTATTGTGGTAATCACTGGGAGAGAGAGAAAAAGAGGGCGCGCGAGAGAGAGGGGAAGAGATGAACAGAAAACAAAACAAAAAAAGAATAACCATGAAAAGAATATATTCTTCACCTGTTTACATACTGATTCATTGTGACATCAATGATTTCTTTTCATAATCTATTCAATCATTATCAGCATAATTCTATAATGATATTGAATTGTTTTTTCAATTACTCCGATTATTATTATTATAAAAAGTATTTTTTGACTGATTGATTGATCGATTAATTGATTGATTAATTGAAAGATAAACAAGGTGACAGAAATATTTATTATGATGTCAGGAAATTATACATCATCATCATCATCATCACCATCACCATCATCATCATCATTACCATCATCATCACCATCATCATCTAATCAATGGATAGGAAATAAATCATTCTATATACGTGATAATACTAATCCAACCTTACAACATATTATAGGAAGTTGTAATTATGAACCATTTTTTAATTATAACACTAGACTAACTTCAAAATCATATAATCATTCACAAAATCGTTATGATACATTGTATCATTCGAAACAACAACAACAACAACAACGGCAAAATGATGCATTCAATTGTAATATGCCAAGAATTGTATTATCACCGCCGCCACTGCCACCGCCACCGCCACCGCCACCGCTACCACCACAGATTCAAAAATCAATTAGAAATTATCAACCTATGAATGAAACATATTGTATACCTAAACAATCATATTCACCATTAATTATTCAAAATAAATTAGACACAGAAAAACGTAATCATTCTTATTATAAATCAATGATAAAACAACAAAATTCATATAATCCTATTCAATATACAAAATCATCAATACAAATGATCCCGGAAACAATATTATCAATGAATCGATTAAATAAAAATCCAATCAATCAATCTAGATCACAATTGAATCCATATTTATCATCTTATAGATCAAATCAACTAAATGAAACTCAATTAAAATCATCTTTGAATGTATTCAACTCAAAACGAATAGTATTACCAGAGATACCTCATAATTCTATAATAAATACAAGTCATATAATGAATCCACAAAGAAGAACTCATTCACCTATAAAATGTAATGTATTAGAGAATAATAATAATAATCATAATAATAATAATGAACCGGATATTTGGAATATTGGTTCATCAACTGGAATTGGACAATCAAAATCTCGAATAATTAGATCATCATTATCTAATCAAAAATATAAATTATTCAATACATCAAAACAACACTTAACTCTATATCATGATGATATGAATATGAATCTAATGTATTCAGATAATGGTAATAGTTTAATTAATACAGATGATGAAACTGTTTCATTAAATACAATAGATGATAATCATAATAATGAAGAGAATATGAAGTTATTAGATAGATATTCAAATTCATTAAAACAATTTCATGTAAATAAATATGAATTAGATGGTTCAACTAAAACATTGATTCCATCTAATCAATTACAACAACCATTTAGTACTTCATGTAAATCATCAATACATTGGAATAAAAGTCAAACTAATCATTTATTGAATCAAAATTTGATTGTAAGTAATATCATATTGATTTATGCATGAATAATAATCTGTAATGTCGATGTTACTATGTTAAGCCTATATTATCACCTTATTCTAGGTTTCGGACAGATCATTCTATTCATTCTACTTGAGTTATATTCTGATCTTGTTATTTATTCGTTTATCAATCTTGATTGTTTTTATATAAGCACGGTAGGTGTGCGTACATTTCTTATCCTATTACTCATCACATGTCTGTAACTTACTTTTGTGTAACGATAATTATTGATTAATGCTTGGTTAAAAGGGAGTTGGCTTACCAACCATCTCCACTCTGTGTCGTTTCTCTTATCTCTATCCCATTCGCTTTATATTACTTACTTACTTACGCCTGTTACTCCTAATGTAGCATAGGCTGCTGACCAGCATTCTCCAACCCCCTCTGTCATGGGCCTTCTTTTCTAGTTCCATCTAATTCTTGTTCATTATTCTCATGTCTATCTCCATTTCTCAGCGTAATGTGTTCTTTGGTCTTCCTCTTTTCCTCCTCCTTTGGCCTTGAGGATTCCATGTGAGGGCTTGTCTTGTGAAGCAGTTCGGTGCTTTCCTCAATATGTGTCCTATCCACTTCCAGCGCTTCTTCCTGATTTCTTCCTCCACTGGGATCTGGTTTGTTCTCTCCCACAGTACGTTGTTGCTAATAGTGTCCGGCCAATGGATCTGAAGTATTTTGCGTAGACAATTGTTGATAAACACCTGTATTTTCTGGATGATGGCTTTCGTAGTTCTCCAGGTTTCTGCCCCATACAGTAGAACTGTCTTGACATTTGTATTGAAAATCCTGACCTTGGTGTTGGTTGACAGTTGTTTTGAGTTCCAGATGTTCCTCAGTTGTAAATATGCTGCTCTTGCTTTGCCGATCCGCGCCTTCACATCTGCATCAGATCCACCCTGTTCATCAATGATGCTGCCCAATTCGCTTTATATACAAAATATATATGTATTCACAAGTCTATTCTCGTTATTCGACATATTTAATTCCATTATTGACTAACGCGATTTAAGTCGATGATTATATACGAGGACAAGCGATATATATATATTTCAATAACAAACATTCATTACGATCTTCGTGGAGTCAGATCCACGGGCCACTAAAGTGAAAAGCCCGTCAACAAACATTGTCCGATCTAAACAACGACAAAATAATGGGCTCCACTAAAAATCAAAAGTGGTTCTCGTCATTAATTGATATGAGTTGAAAGGGTTCAAAAATAACTCATATCATCATATAGAGTATACGGTCTAAAGAATATAAGTCTTGTAGATTTTAGTGATTCTTCATATGATATCAGTTTATGATAGAAACTATTATCAAATGAGTTGTCGATAATGAATATTTAACCAATTAAAAGAAGGATATTTTAATGGCTCTTAATCCGACTTCAATTCGATCGTATGAATGATTGTTATTGAAACATATATGCCATCAATCCTCATGTATTATTATGGACTGAACTCGTTTTACTGAATAACCGGATTAAAATAAGTCAAACCCATGAATAGATTTTGAATATGTATATACAGTTAGGGAAACGTAGCGAAACAAATCGGAGATGGCATGTGAGCCAACTCGATTGAACCAAGCATCACTCAATATTTATATTCAGACAAAAATATATCACAGATATGTGATGAATAATAGCATAAGCAATACATTCACACATGATTATATAAAAACAGTCAAAGTTGATAAGCGAATAACTGATAAGGTGAAAATGTGACTCAAGAAGAATGAGAAGCCGTGATTGATGAAGTTCAATCGGGTCCATTATGAGATTGTAACTCACTGAAGACAATGGAGAACGGTGGCGTAATTTTGTGAATTGGTTAAAGTTAGACATTAACACTGTTGGATACCTGCTCAATGTTCTGAATGTTAAGCATTCATGCGCGTGGTTGAAAGTCCTGGGTCCGAATCCCGTTAGTAAAATCGTGAATATGCACTGCTGAGGAATCCCATACTAGAATGAAACAGCCGTTCAGTACTTCCGGGTTTTCAATGGTAGTCTAACATTGATCGATTCATGATCTCAATCCCCCCAAAAAAGAACGATAATTAAATGTGTTGTAAATTTAAAGATATAATATGTCACTTGTAAATAATAAGATTTAGAATTTATGAAGCCGACTTTCAAATTCATAATAAAACATTATAAACTAGCTAAGACAGAATATTGTAAAGTCAATTGACCGAAATGATTGAAGATATTGAATGGGTAATTTATTCAGTGAACAGATTTTTAAGTTCTAACTGATCAAATGTCAAATGACAGAATTAGTTAACTGAATTAAATAGAAATATTACGTAATGAAATTTTCTATTGTGTTATGTATGTTATGTATGAGGAACAAGTGCCGATGAACTGGAAAGAAGGACACCTCATCAAGATTACAAAGAAAGGAGATCTGAGCAAATGTAAGAAATGCAGAGGCATCACATTACTGTCAATACCAGGGAAAGTCTTTAACAGAGTTTTGCTGAACCGGATGAAAGATGCAATAGACGTCCAACTTCGAGATCAACAAGTTGGATTCCGTAAGGATCGGTCGTGCACAGATCAAATTGCGATACTACGGATCATCGTCGAACAATCAGTTGAATGGAACTCATCACTATACATCAACTTCATTGATTATGAAAAGGCATTCGACAGTGTAGATAGGAGGACATTATGGAAACTTCTTTGACACTACGGAATTCCTGAGAAGATTGTCAGTATAATCCGGAACTCATACGACGGACTACAATGCAAGGTCGTGTATGGAGGACAGCTGACAGATGCATTCCAAGTAAGGACCGGAGTCAGACAAGGCTGTTTACTCTCTCCCTTCCTCTTTCTTCTGGTGGTCGACTGGATTATGAAGACCTCAACATCTGAGGGAAAACACGGAATACAATGGACAACTCAGAATCAATTAGACGATTTGGACTTCGCAGATGACCTAGCCCTCCTATCACTTACACACGAACAGATGCAGATAAAGACGACCAGTGTAGCAGCAGTCTCTGCATCAGTAGGCCTCAGCATACACAAAGGGAAAACCAAGGTCCTCGAGTTCAAAACGGAGAACAGCAATCCAATAACTTTTGATGGTGAAACTCTGGAAGATGTAGAATCCTTCACGTAGATCCTTTGATTAGACTACTAGCTGAAACACTAGAATTATTTCTTTTTAATAATTTTTAGCTGTAGACTGTTATTAAATATGGATTAACCATTAAGACATATCCGACAGTAGTTTCACGAAGATATTCAGTATAAATTTGTTCATTATCCTTTGAGGTATATTTTACCTCCAGAACAATAACTGATAATGTTGTCCGGTTGTATAAATCAAAGTAAGCGGTATTTAGAACAGATCAACAATTAGTTTAAAGACAGAAGGTGTACATTGTTTTTGTATACTAAAAATCAGAATATAATTAGACTAAAATATGAATACATTTAGTATAACACTTTTGGGATCAAGATGTTTTTATTTCTTGAGTTTACTGAATCTACGCACTAGAGTATCTTAAACAATTGTCATAAAATTGTGAAATCAGTATTTTATGATCAGAATGAGGGTTGTGAAGAATGTAGTAACTAAAATAGTTGAATTCATGAGTCGATATAAACTAGTCCACCATAGAAAACCTGGAAGCACTGGAAAGCCGTTTCTTCCCAGAATCGGACTCTTCAGCAGTGGGCGTCCACGACCTCGTACGCGGGATTTGAACCCGAATGAACCTGTTCAGGAACGCTTAACCTCTAGACCATTGAGCCGGCATCCAATGATGTCAATGTCTAACTTCCATAGATCCATGAATGGCTGAGCAACCACCTATCCATTGTAAGAGGTAGATACCTGTCTCTATACGACAAAAATTGAACTCCACTGGTCACAACTTCTCACAAGAACTCTAGGAAATCATCTTGGAGTCATACTAATTATATAATAGAACGAAACGGCTGTTCAGCGATTCCAGGTTTTTAATAGTGGTCTAGCTTACACTGACTTATGAATTCAATTATCAACATCAGGATTTATCTATGAATCTTCTGCTTCTATTGAAGTAATTTATTCTACTTACCGAACATTTGATGTGAGATTAATTATTGTTTCTACACGCTTTAATTATTTCTCCTTTTGAAATCTATAAAATCATTTAACCATAAAGCTTATTTAAAACATAAACATAAATGAAACCAGAAACAATTTAAACATAGTAAATATTTTATCAGAAGGGGTTAGTGGAGATTTTAGAAATTTCACAGATTGAAATCATGAGTCAGTTGAAGCTAGACCGCTATGGAAAACCTGGAAGCACTGGACGGCCGTTTCATCCTAGTATGGGACTCCTCAGCTGTGCGCATCTACGGTCCCACTCAGCGGTCTAGTTGGTTAAGCGCCTGGCGCGAGATTAATAGGTCCTGGATTCGAATCTTGTGGAGGGTGGGATCGTGAATGAGCAATGCTGAGGAGTCCCATACTAGGATGAAACGGCCATCCAGTGCTTCCAGGTTTTCCATGGTGGTCTAGCTTCAATTGACTCATGATTTCAATCTGTGATAGTAAATATTTGTCTATATCAGATCAAATGTTTTAAAATAAGAATATACTTATTAGCTTGAAGTGTATGAAAGACATTTCTTTTAAATCGATTTCAGTTTAGAAACAATAATCAATATGCTGAATAAAGTATGTTTATAATCAGAAAGGGGTTTTGTATAGATTATTGAATTCATGAGTCGATTGAAGCTAGAACTAAAAGCACTGGACGGCCATTTCATCTTAGTATGGGACTCCTCAGCAATGCGTATCCATGATCCCGCCCCACAAGATTCGAATCTAGGACCTATGTTTAATTTAATTAACTTTTGATATTTAATTTTTCATTATGAATAACTGTACAGTCCAAAATTTGTAACTTATTCAATTTGAAATTTATTACTTAAATGAGTAGTAGTTGTACTTAATCCCATTCAATTTAATGATGTACATTGAATTGTCATTATTGTTCAAAGAAATGATTCTTAATATTGTAATCCTTATTCACAAGATTAAGAGAGGTAACATCGACATGAACCAGTAACTGATTAACCAAGTTTATTATACTTTAACTTTTCGATGCTTAACAAACTTTTTAAAAAAATACCCAAATTGTGAATTAGAACAATATACATAAGCGAACAATATTGTCTTCGATTAGATCCTTATCAGGCTTTACTCTATCACGTAGTAATATTTATATGCATAAACGATGAATAACTTTAAACGACCTATTTCTATCTACTACATGACCGCTATCGATCGGGTGTGATAGAACTGAACTGCGTATTGTTTTGACAATCCCCTTGCCTAGCCATGAAGCGAGGTTAGACGACAGGAAACCCTGAACCCGGGCACGGATAGCTCAATGGTAACGTCTCGGACTGTAAAGGTGGGTGACACGGGATTGAATCCGTCAAGGAGCACCAGTTCCCTCAAGATTACAGGTACACCTTGCTGACGAGTGCCAAGTAGCACGAAACCCGGGTCCAGGGTTTCCTGTTGACTACCTCCAACAACCATCTAATCTCACAACAAAGCACGCAGTGTCGAGTCACCTAGACTGGTGGCCACATTGCAACATAGTCGATAGCATTTGATCTGCACTAATAAAAACTTGACACACATGACATTGATCACCACCCGGTGGTCAATCAATTGTGATCATGAAGGGAGATGTTCATTAACATGTTGACTCAGTTTCCTGGCTGTTCGCCTAATATAGCTTTCTCCACATGAGCAGATGAACACGTAGATACACATAGATGTGTCCGAACTAGGTAACCTCTTCTTTAGTTGAGGAATCACCATAGATAGGGTAGGTCTAATGCATAAGGCAGAAGAACAACGTAAGGAGATGCAATCCTATGGTAGCCGGAGACCAACAATCGGTTTAGACGTCATTTGTTTCCTTAGAATCCTGAAGCCCATGTGCATCATTGGTTAGGAATCAGGGTTTTCCAACTCCCTCAGGTGGATCCTCTATATCCACAAATCCGGTTAAAGCACCGAACATTTGCTTTTCATCCCCTCATTATCGTAAACAACACCCCCGCCGCAAAAAGGCAGGGAGTAGGACTTCCCTGGTAGTGGTTGTATGCACGTGGCCATATGAGAGCATTTAGAGAGAGAGAGAAAGAGAGCTGGGGACATCTATTGACTTGAATATACTGATATCAAATAGTTCTTAAGTATTTTTGTGAAAATTTCCGGAGGGTCATCACGATTCGGGTTTTTAAATAGACATTTGAATTTTATGAAATGAATTTTAGTGAATATATTCAAAAGACGAATGCATTCTTTTCTGGCATTTTCCTTGATATGATATTAAAATAGTTGAGTGAAATCCACAGTATGCTTTTCGTATGCCATTCGTCAATAATAAAAGTTTGTTCAAAACCGAAATGATTAGGAATATAGTTCAAATCTGTAAGCCATTTATTAAAAAATTGAACCATCCATTCGTCATTTTGAGACAGAGAACATCCTTCTAGAGATTCAAATTGTCGTTTTTTAGTACTGTAATTAGATATGTTACTACTCAACTTCGATTAGTCGTTGGGTAGACAATAAGTCCTCAGTCCAAACTTCTGCTGACCAAATTCGGTTTCGATATCTTAGAAGTCACTAGCCTTCACATTTAGAGTTTGGTTTATCCCCAAGCACTTAGTGAATATGAGTAGCGACCAATTACATTTTTGTCTGATTCTTCGTGGAGACAAGACTGGTATCGGTCAATTTGAAATAAGACTACTGGCCCAAGTAACTCAACCTCAAGTACACTATGTTTTGATATAATTTCGTAGAAGGTTGCCACCAAGAATCTCCCAACTTAGATATCATTCTAGGTGATACTCGTCACTAAAATATACCTACAGCCTATGAAGCTGGATAACATACAGTTTCATTTAGGATACCTCCGATCACCTAAGTTTACTATTTCAGAATTATAATGAGTACAGCATAATTAGTCAAAACAGAGTAAGGAAATACAAACTCATGAATCACAAATTCAGTCTAGTTGACTGTTTAAAGTTTATTTAATGGAATAGCGTTTGAAACTAGTGAATTTAAAACCATAAAAATCTAGAATAACCATAATTGAATGATTTATCAGATGAGATTGCTGTTGGCTAGTAGTTGAATTAAAAACGCTCATTTCAGCCCATCTGAAACTTGTCAGCCTACGATGATTGTGTCTGAATGGTAATATTAAAGAAATTCGCACAGACTGCATATATGATAAAATGAGACTAAACAATTACAGTCCGATACCTTGATCGAACGATTCAAATAACTTATATATGTATATGATTAATAGATTAAACTTATATTATCTAAATAAAACACTAAGCCTAAGTTTTTGATAGAGTTTTGTTCTCTGAGCTGGATGGTTTCGTCGTGGAAGAAGTCTACCCGAAGTTTGTGCTGATGATGTCGTTCAGAAGAACGATGAAATCTCCACGACCAAACCATTTAGCTCAGAGAACAAAACTTCATCAAAATCACCCACCTGAGATACAAATTTTCTCCACCATCTCACTAAGCCTGAGTATTTCATTCAACTATGAAACAAGTTGGTAATCATATAAACAAAACAAGCAAACTAATTGAATAAATTATGAAATCCTATTATGTAATGGATAAATTATTCTGTAATGTAACATTTTGACTGACAGTTAAATTTAGGGATTTCTTTTCTCCCTCCTCTTTCTTTTTTCTTGTTTCTAACTTTACATTCAACAATGTGTTAAACAAACATGTCAACTATTTTTTTGATGCATTAGTATCTTTATCACTGTTGGCTAGTGTACTTTTACTCTTCTAATGGACAAATACCAAAATTATCCACTTTGAAATGATCAAATTGGTTGGTAACATTAATGATCAATCTGTTATATTGATTTATGTTATTCCAAGCTGTTTTCTATTGGATTGTATTAGATTACAGTTTGACATTATCCAGTATAAGCTTAATAGCATGTTAAGAATTAAGCGATATGAGAAACTAAGACAAACTTTGATTTAGAAGATCTATACACGTGATGCTTGATATAATAGTTAAAAATAGAAAAGATTCAATTGGTGTTGTTTTATTTGTATCTACCTAATGTTAACTAGGACTGCAATTGATCAATCTCTTATTGGGCATATGTGCATCCTCTGCGGATTGCCTCGATATAACCTTAAGTCACAAGCATTATAAGCAAAGATGGATAGTGGTTAGCTGTGGAATCCAGGACACGCGTGTCGTTCTATTTGGGACTCGTCAGTTGGATGTACCTGTACCGCACAGTTGATGTTCACTCTGGGACTAGAACCCAGTACCGTTCGTTCAAACGCCATAGCGTTATCCACTTAAGTGCTGAGTCCTAATAGCCACTTGCTTGTGCAATGGGTTAAACAGTTTGTGGTTTATTTCTGATAATAGTTTTTATCTTTAACAAACCGTTTATTATATGATGTCATAATTTTGTATAAAAACGACACCTTTGATTTCACAATATATACATTCAACTAGTATGTCCGTTTATTCTAGTTAAGTATTCAGTATTAATTGCTTGAGAAAAGTAGTAGCTGGAGTATGTCAGTCATTCCCTAAGTTTATCAGCTGATGATTCTGTTATAATAATACATTGTAACAATGTTATGGATTAAATCGAGTTCAAGAGTACTATAAAAAAATATCCATTTAAACATTAGGCGATAAATTGAAATTCATATTTTTAATATGAGCTTTGTAGTAACTTTGCTTGGTTAATCGGTCATTTCGATAACCATTATAATATCAATCTCAACAGTGTTTAAAATCAGAAGGTAAAGAGAAGTGGTAACTATAGTTTATTAGCGAATGATCTTAACCATTGAAATAACTACAATCTCCACAAAAAAACCCATCTGATATTAATCAAAAATATGCTCACTAGTGACTGGCTTCACGAGGTATATCCTGGAGTTCTAGTGAGAAGTAGTGACCAGTGGAGTTCAACCAGGTCTGTTGTGAGGTAGTAACTCACTGAAGACAATGGTGAATGTGTCGCTCAATTTCGTGGATTAGTTGAAGTTAGACATGAACACCGTTGGATGCCGGCTCAGTGGTCTAGTGGTTAAGTGCTCGGGCGCGAAACCAGTAGGTCCTGGGTTCGAACCTCGCAGGGGGCGAGGTCGTGGTTGCGCACTGCTGAGGAGTCCCACAATAGGACGAAACGGCCGTCCAGTGATGCCAGGTTTTCCATGGTGGTCTAGCTTCAACTGACTCATGATCTTAACCATTGATATTAGCGAATGACGCAGATCACAAAGCTATAAGCACATCGAGCATATTTGAAGCGGATAGGCTAATAAGTACATACGAGCAATTATATAGGCAAATGTAAGGACTAATAGTAGGATTTGAGTACATATATACGTGAGGAGAACGATGAATCACTGAGTGATGTTTAAGCAATCAATATTTTAGCTCGGGTCTGTCATGTGATCTAATGATCATGACGGTAACAAAGAAATATGTGAATTGTTAGTGTTCGTATAACACATTGTCTGTTAAGTAAGTTAACAAAAAGGGATTATCAGCTCACTGAAGACAATGGTACATGGTGGCGCAACTTCGTGGATTGGTTGAAGTTAGACATTTACACCGTTGGATGCCGGCTCAGTGATCTAATGGTTAAGTGCTCGTGCGCGAAGCCAGTAGGTCCTGGGTTCGAGCCCCGTGTGGTGCGGGATCGTGGATGCGCACTGCTGAGGAGTCCCACACTAGAACGAAACAGCCGTCCAGTGCTTCCAGGTTCTCAATGGTGGTCTAGTTTCAACTGACTCATGAATTTAATCTGTGAAAATTTCTAAAAAGGGATTAACCAAAATTAATCATAAGTGAATTTGTTCGTAGGATAGTTGCTATCGCTTGAACTGTTTAGTGATCTAATATATTCAAAGTAGTTAAATGTTTAATTTGTCAATTTATAAAATAAAAATTAGATGAGGCTATAACTTATGGACGACCATTGAGAGACACTGGACTAACCATGAAAGTGTTCATCTTATAACTAGAACTAAATGAGGGTTATAAACCTGTGTAAGGACTTCCAATTGCTATTTACAGTTGATGGTTAAGGCTAGAAATTATATTTACGGTTTTCATCACAAGCTGACATCAACTATAATACCAAAACTCTATTTAGGGCTGCTATTAAACGCAACTCGATTTCGTAAACGTGGCAGTCAGCTTAGCAACCAATCAGAATGAAGCAGGAATTATTGTATCCGTCATTTTTGTAAGCAATGGTGGTCGGCTTTCCACGTTCTTTGTCTTTTCAGCTATTATTTTGTGTCGCAACATAATTTAATGTTTCAGTGTGCTAAAATGCCTCAGTTAGTGTAATGTTCTAAATGTTGGTGTAAAATTTATTTCGATTCAGCATTGTTTTCTGGGTTCTTGCTGCTACTCATTATAAAATTTACAGCATAATCTAGTTGTTTAATAAAAAAAAGTACATTATAAAATGACAGATTCTATGATTACATGAACGTAGACATGATCGTTATTACACTGACCGATACATTAGGCTTATATGGGAAACGTTGCGGATAAATCCACCCCTATTTAGTCAAATAGATGAGTAAATTTCGCGCTAAAATTCCAAACCTGCTATCTTATACCTGATTGGTTCATTTATGCATTATATAGTCTCTCCAATAAAAATTACATTCACTTAAGATGTACATTAACATTTAACTATGTGAAAGAGTTAAAAACAAAAAAAAATAATAAAAAGCAATACCCTCCTTTGTCAACTGTTTCCATGTTACAATGTTTGTTTTCATCTTTTTCAAAAACCAAAAAAAAAAGAAAAACTTTTTTTTCTTTAATGTATTCATTTGACAGTTTAATAAAACCAAAAACCATCGGTGTATTTTAAATTAACCGCGAGTTTCTTTTTTTTAAATAGTCACAATATATGTATATGTATCCATGGATTCCATTCATTTAAACAAAGAATGTTCAATGAATTCTTTTTTCTGTAAATCATTTCAATCTAGAATAAAAGTGAAATTTTGTTAATCATATGCTACATTTATAAATGTGACAGGAATATATGTACAAGATCAAAAGATTTAATATTTCAGCTTATTAACACATTAATATCTATCTAGTTTATTGAAATTTAATAAGTATTATACATGATAAGCAAAGATAGATAGTGGTTAGTGGTGGAATCTAGTTTAACGTGCGTTTCGTCCTATTTAGGACTCATCAGTTGGATGTACTTTCATTTTAGAGTTCATGTTCAGTTCGGGACTCGAATCCATTAACGTTTGCCTCAAACACCATCGCATTATCCATTTAGCTATAGAGTGAACATTAACTGTGAGATATAGGTACATTCAACTGATGAGTCCCGAATATGACGAAACGCGCATCAAACTGTATGTCACTGCTAACTACTATCCATCTTTGCTTAAAAAGCTTGTGACTTAAAGTTATATTGAGGCAATCCACACAGGATACACACATGCCAACATGATACTGATCAATCGCAGTTCTAAATAATAATGAGAAGATAAAAGTAGAACAACACCAAGTGAATTTAATATTATATATTGTTTATATAGTAGGTTTTGCAATTTCACATTACTTATCGATCTGTTGTTGTTGTTTAGAGTGATAGATATCAGGTTAGTATAAATGTAATTATCAACGATGGGTTGAAGGTATATTGAAATGATCAGTTCGAAACTGTATGAAAGACGCCTATCCTGTCCTTTACTATCAGTCATAATTCAAATACATTAAGAATTGATATCCGTGATCAAATAATTACTCAACAGCTATGAGGTGAAATTCAACACTTTGAGAAAGCTCCTGTAAAATTCTGGAAATCAATCCCCTATGTTTTTTCTTATGTGTTTGGTTAACTATAGAAACCACTACTGATATTAGTATCTTAAAAATTATTTACTATCAAATGCAAAATGTCTAACGTTTGATCTCTGGTAGTCTCATGAGTGGGTACTTTCATGGTGACGTATACTAGAAAGAACAAACTGTCCACTTCCTTCTTGTTTTTATTGATTGTCTAAACAAAGTCAGTAGACGATGGAAAACATGGAATTTAGTAATTATCACTACATTATAATAAAAAAAATTACTGATGCCATGTGTTAGTGAATGAATATCAATCAAAATATGATTTATTTTTGATGGAGTTTAGTTCTCTGAGCTGGATGGTTCCAAAACTCCATCAAAATCATCCACCCTAGCTACAAATCTTCTTCACCATGATTTGTGTTATACAGCAAAAATAATGGACTCATATACAGAATATTCTTTTACAAGATAAATTCGCTTAAAACATAAGTCTTTATTGAATTCCAACTACTTAGGTTATTTAACAAAAAAGAATAGTACGGTGAGAAGTTCCATACTAAAACAAGACAGTTGTCTAATGCTTATAGGCCTTCGGCAATGAATCCATGGATGAAAATTACAAGAATACTATAGTATAGATAAGTTATCGACGATGACATTTCGATTTGGCTATTTAGCTTACTTGATTCTCAGTCATACTACTTAATCCCGCAAGCGAGGTCGTGGATGCGCACTGTTGAGGAATCCCACAATATGACGAAAGGGCCGTCCAATGCTTCCATGTTTTCAATGGTGTTCTAACATCAATCGGTTCATGATCTCAATCAAATACTTAATTTTAGTAGAATTTTGTAGGTTAGATCTATTCAATTCGAGATTATTGTTCATTAACTATAAGAGTTTTATTCTACAAGTATATATATGTAATCGCATGTAGATATTGTTCGTGTTCATATACCGATAATCGATTATTTGCATTTAATTTTGAATGTGACCGGTTGTGACTTAATGGCAATATCGAGGAACTCCTCACAGTATGAGACTGAACAATTGCAGTCCTTCACTTCAATGGAAATATTTAACCAATCAATACAAATGAAATAAGTAAAATCATATATTAAAGCTAACTTGGTCACGGAAGAAAGATGAAAGTGATACAAACTTCTTATGAATACAGAGGCTTGTTTCCCATACCCTTTTTTCGTTTATTTTTTCTCCACTCCTTTTTTCATATAGGTCCTTCAATGTTTCATTATCTGAACACTTCTTACTAAGTAATTTTACTAGCTTTTAATGAGTCCTTTAAGCAAAGATGGATGGTGGCTAGCTGTGTAGTCCAGTTTGACGCGCATTTCATCCTATTTGGGACTCGTCAGTTGGATGTACTTGCATCGTAGAGTTCATGTTCACTCCTGGACTTGAAATTTTAATGAATGCTATTTCAATGTCTAGTTTTCCAAGTTGATTACCTACTTCAAATGACAAAACATCGATTCATATCTTTATTATTCACATCACAACTAGATCATCTGTTATCATACTATCAGTGTGTACTTATTACTGATTATGTTTATGTATGTAATCTGTTATCACCGGCTCAAAAAACTACCTTGATAAGCTTGATAGTTTCTTATATCAGTATAAATAATATTGTATATTAGAGTAAAGCTTAATGAGGATCTATTGTCTGTTAATGTAATTCATAATATGGGAGTTTTTAATATTTAATCTAAATACATCAACATAACTCACTTTTACGAGATTCCTCGGAATAAAGCGCGAGTACTGTAACTCTTATGCTTCATCTTGAAACACTTAAGTGAAAATATATGAATGTTTGTAAAAAAGTGTAGTCAGTATAGTACTTGTATTCAATATTATTTTTGTATTACGTACATTATTCACTCAAAAACCTATTAATATTCAACAAGCTTTTATGATAACGTCTCGGTGAGTCGGTGTGTTAGTTGTATATAATTCTTTAATTTGATAGTTGAATTCATCAGTCAATTGAAACTAGATCACCATGATAAACCTGGAAGCACTGAACAGCCGTTTCATCCAACTATGGAGTTTCTCAGAAGTGCGCATTCACGATCTTGCACGCGGGACTCGAACACAGGACCTATCAATCTCGCGCTCGATCGCTTAACCACTAAACTACTGAGCTAGCATCCACCGGTGTTAATGTCTAACTCCAGCTAATACATATTCATAACTATCAATAATTAGTGTGAAAAAATGTGTTTTGTTTTTTCATCAAACAATTAAGAAGAAAACTATCGTGTCTATTAGATCATATGACAAACTACATACTAATTTTGGTAACTTTCATTAAATTAGGTTTGGAAATTTTTATAAAGATTTCAAATTCTTCTCCTCTCTCTCTTGATGTTTCTTTTAATGGAAACACTAACTGCATCATCATGACCAATAGTAGTTGTATGACAATGAGAACAATAACGACTATAACAGGGGAAGAATAGTAGATGATGCATTGGTTCTTCAAACATTTGTGTTTATACGTATGTTATTATAAAATACATAATTGTATTAACTAGTAAATGTTTGAATTGTTAGAATGTGTTTACTCCCAATGGAGCAGAGGCCGCCGACTAGCAATTTCCGACCCACTCTGTACGGGGCCTTCTTTTCTAGTTCCATCAAATTGTTGTTCATTCTTCTCATGTCTGTCTCCATTTTTCGGCCTATTGTGTCCTCTGGTCTTCCTCTCCTCCTTTGACCTTGAAGGTTCCCTGTGAGGACCTGAGCTGTGACGCATTTGTGTGCCTTCCTTAATGTATGTCCTATCCACTTCCAGCGCTTCTTCCTGACCACATCCTCCCCTTGGAGCAGGTTTGTTCTCTCCCATAGTAGGTTTTTGCTGATAGCGTCTGGCCAAGATATCCGAAGTATTTTGCGTAGACAAAATCATGAATCCTACAGCATACATTTATGGGAATATAAAATAATTTACATATAGTTAGAATCGATAATTCAATCTAAGTGAAATTATTCTAAGCTAATTGAACTTGTGAACGATATTTTCTTTGCAGCATATACTGAAGGTACTTTCATCATGAAATGTTTACATCATTTTGACAATCTTTGTAAATTAGAAATTTATTGAGGAAGCCGTTTTGATTGTAGTCTAAGATACTTTAAAAGAATCTATTCACAAAAAGACTGAAAAATGTAATCTGGACTAATGAGTCTTTTAGGTGGTCAGAAAATCTTCAAGTTTTGATATTAGATAGTTAGAACTTGTCAGAAGGAAGTTGTGTGAGAAGGTTTCTTATTAGTGAACACTGGGTCAAGCAGGCATACCTGCACTCTTGAGATAACTAGTGTTCTACCTGGAAGATTCAAAATCACATCACTCACTTTCACCGTTCATACGAATAAGATATTTAAATAAATTGATCACTGAATGGTGACCAATTTTGTATTCATTAAGTCTCTAATATTAATCGAACTCTATCGGTTCAATTGTAACTTAGCCATTATTATTTCAAATGATTCGACATTACATGCACAATGTAGAAATAGCAGAAGTTTAGATGTTGTCACCGGGATACTTATGACCTAGATTTTATACTAATCGGTAGTTGATAGACAGAATCCTATCAAGAATAAGGATTAGACTAGTACAACATTGACTACCATCCATGGATCAGTCAATTTATCTCTAAACAATTAAACTAAATAATAAAAAAAATCATAGTCAACATTTTCACTTTCGATTAGTACATCAATCTATGGGTTAATATACATTCAAATAAGTTGGCATACCTTAGTAGATTTTCTCACTGTTTTATTTAACCGTAATGATTAAGTATACACAGAAATGATTGTACAAGAGATTAACTGTTGATTGACAGCATGAACAAAGTTTTTATTTAGTACTTCGAATGTGGTAATTTGAAACAACCGTATTGAATGTTGTTTAGGAATTAGAAAATCATTATTTTAGACTTGAAAAACAAAACAAAACAACTTTACATAACCGTTATCTGGTAATTGTTTTATACTGAATTGGTTATAGGGAAGTAAACATTTATTCAATACAAAAAGCATTCACCTATGTTTGAAGATTCACTTAGTACTGTTTGTTTGAATCTTTCTACTGATGTTTAGAAGTGTAATCGATTAGTCTGTTATCGATGAATGTGCATACTGTGAGTATTGTCTTGATATAGTCTTAATTCACAAGCATTATAAGCAAAGATGGATAGTGGTTAGCAGTGGAATCCAGTTTGACGTGCGTTTCGTCCTATTTCGAACTCGTCAGCTGAAGATACCTGAATCTCACAGTTGATGTTCACTCTGCAACTCGAATGCATGTGGATTAAGGAAATATCGAGACGATAAGCACAGTATGCACATATGCCAATAACAGACTGATTAATTGCAGTCTTAAACCTCAATAAGAAGATACAAACCGAACAATACCAAGTGAATTGAAATTCACCCCATTGCACTAGCAAGTGGCTATCAGGACTCAGTAACTGAGTGGATAACGCGATAGTGTTTGAAGCGAATGTTATTATGGTCGAGTCCCACAGTGAACATCAACTGTGAGATACAGGTACATTCAGGTGACGAGTCCTAAATAGGAGGAGACTCGCATCAAACTGGATTCCAATGCTAGCCACTATTTATGTTTGACGTCGTTTTATTGAACAATATTTTGATTCACAATCCAAATAGTTATTTTTCTGTATTATGGTTTGAATCTTTTTTTCAATCTTTCTACACATTTTAGTATATTAGAAAAGTTATTGATGTGTTTTTTTCTTCGATAGCAACAACAATAGGTAATCTAATTCCTTACGTTTCTACAAATCATCATTTAAGAATACCAGTATGCTTCATGAATGGTTATCAGCATTCTGTTTTTATTTACTTACAACTTAGATGATTATTGACACTACTAAGGGCCAGCTAATGAAATGTCATATATTTTTTGACAAAATTACTATCTACTTACTTAATCTTTTACTTACGCCTGTTATCCCTCGTGGAGATGCACAGGTTGCCGATCAGCATTCTCTATCCAATTTTATCCTGGACAATCCTCTCCAGTTCTTTTCAGTTGCTACTTTTCCTTTTCATGTCTGTTTCCAATTCTCGACACAGTGTGTTCTTTGACCTTTTTCTTTTTGATTTCCCTCAGGTATTTCAAGTTAGTGCTTGCTTCGTGATACAGTTCAGTGCTTTCCTCAATGTGTATCCTATCCACTTCCAACGTCTTTTCCTAACTTACTTTTCAGTTCGGAGCTGGTTTGTTCTCTCCCAAAGTAGGCTGGTACTGATGGTTTCCGGTTAACAGATATTCAGTATCTTGCGTAGAGAACTGTTTATAAATACATGTACCTTTTTGATGGTGGTTATTGGTAGTTATCCAAGTTTCAGCTCCGTACAGTAGAACTGTCTTGATGTTCGTATTGAAGATTCTGAATTTGATGTTGTTTGACAATATATATCTCGAAATGAAAGCATGATCTAAAAGTGTACAGAATATTACTTGCATAACATTCATAGAAACCAATAAGACAAAAGCAAAATTTATGAGAAAAACTAAATTCAATACAAATCACTTGTGGTTACCGTTAATAGTAAGGCAATATTGACTAATTCTGTAACTATCGACTGGAGGTTGAATTTAACAAACCTTGTGTTAGGAACCTAACACATCTACATGGACATACACCATTAAAAACGTACGAAAAAAGTTTGTAACACACTTATTACTTTCTTGACTGGATAAGACTTGATAAACAAATCGACCAACTCCTCGTACCCCTTAATTGTTTGTTTTTCTTCATACCTTTCGTATCACTTCTTCATTACTTACAGTCATTCACATAGATCTCTTATAAGTTTGTTCAGATGATAACTTTTCTAAAAAGTCTAAATTCCAAGCTTTGACTTACTTCTTATAACAGCATGTGTGTTCTCGTAATCAGTTTGTTTATTGTCATTGACTATTATGCCTTCCATTGTTAATTCACTTAGTATTGTTTGGCTTGTATCTTCTCATTGAGGTTTAAGACTGCAATTGATCAGTCTGTTACTGGCATATGTGCATGCTGTGCGTATGCCTCGATATTACCTTAATTCACAAGCTTTTTGTAAGCAATGATGGATGGTGGCTAGCAGTGGAATCCAGTTTGACGCGCGTTTCCTCCTATTTGGGACTCGTCAGCTGGATGTACCTGCATCTCAGAGTTGATGTCCATCATTGCTTACATAAAACTTCCATTGTTGATTTGTAAATTTATCTATCATGAATTAATCATTTTTATTGTTATCACTCACTCATAAATTGCCTTAATTTGTCCAATATTTTTCATATATTCATATAAATATTACTATATATTAGAGTAGAGTACCTAATGAAGATTCGACTACATACAATATTCTTTCCATACATATATGTTATTCTAAAGGTATTCTTATTGTAATCTGGTATTCACTTTAGAATAGGTAAAATTGGGGTGTACTTAACTACTGTTTTATCACTGTGTACACGGATCACATCATAGAATATATAACTCATAATGTTAAAGGATCAAGATGAGTTTAAAAATTGTAACTACTCAGTCTGTCATCAACTTCCTACAGTATTCATTAACTAGTAATATGATACAATCTTCAATTTGTTTATTATTAATTACATCCACGAGTTATAGCTTCATTCAAGAAGGTCAAGAATAACGTTTCAGAGCTATGTATAAACCCTAGAGCAAGACTATAATTTATGGACGAATCAATCAGATTTAGGATAACAGGTCTTGAATTTTGACGCGAAAACCACTCAACAATTTATTCAAATAGCGTCTTGGCATTTTAGCTGATGTCAGTTCATGAGGAAAACGATAAATTTAAATCCTAACCCTTACTATCAATTGTAAATCATTGTCTTTATTCTTCAAACTGTTTTATAACCTTCATTTAGCCCTATTAAGTAGGTAGACACCCTCAAAGTCACTTTAGTGTCGCTCAAAGGTCATCCATAAATTATAGTCTCACCAAGTAACTAATTCGTTGATGAATCCTTTAAACATGTAGTACAAAACTATGTCTAATAGAAGTAATCAAATTAAAAGGATGAAAATTATTATCATCTATCAGAATGATTAAAGTTCTAAACACTAACTGATTTGTGTTACATTCACAATGAGACTTGAGTTTCCTGAGTTCTAATTTGTATTGATCCATGGGAGAATGGCTTAAAATGTTGAAATATACCAGTCCCTACATGGTCATATAGTGACTTTGTTCTAATCTTTAAAAAGAGCTCAGTTAAAAATCCCTGTATACTATAATCATAATGAGATGATGAAGAAGATTTTTAGTTCAGGTGGATGATTTTAATAGAGTTTTGTTCTCTAAGCTAAATGATTTGGTTGTGAACTTCTACCTGACGTTTGTGCTGATGATGTCGTTCAGAAGAACGATGAAAGTTCCATGACCAAACCATTCAGCTCAGTGAACAAAACTTCATCAAAGACTATGATGATAATCATATTGGTAGATAGTTTCATTCAAGTAAAGATTAAAGTTTAAAACATTTTTAAAAAATTTTAATATCAGTATTTGGTTAATCATCATTTGTTGATCATGTAAAGTTAAAGCATTTTGATTTTAGACTTTGGTTTTTTTTAAAGTCATAAAATATATAAGACACGAATTTTGAAATAGATAAAAATAAGGAATTTAAAGTGGCGCCATATAGAATGAAACAGTTTAACATTATCCCTCTTTTGAAAGGTTAATTAAAGAATACATTTGGCGAGACTATAATTTATGGACAAACCAATCAGGAATAAGATAATAGGTCTCCGATTTTGGCGCGAAATTCACTTATCCATTTGGCTTGATAGAGTTTTGGTATTATGGTTGTTGCCAGTTTGTGATGAAAACCATAAATCTAATTCCCTAACCTTAACCATCAACTGTATATCATAATTCGGATTCTTCATACTGGTTTATAACCTTCATTTAGTCCTAGTTATAAGGTGACCACTCTCAAGGTCAATTTAGTGTCTCTCAATGGTCGTCCATAAATTATCGTCGTACCACACATTTTACTGACAAATAATGTAGATAGTGTAATATTAATTAGGTAAATGATTTTCACCATTTCAACTTGAGAAAAGTAACAACTGCATGATATACGTTTTTTCTTTATTCTACATAAAGAATCTCAGTTAAGAATGTACAAGAAATTATACTGTCTAAATTTTTAAACTCAAATGTCAACAGAGAGGTATTTCTATAAGCTGATAATTTATGTTTTGTAGACAAAGATGGATAGTGGATCCACGACGCGCGTTTCGTCCTATTTGAGACTTGTCAACTGGATGTACCTACATCTCACAGTTGATGTTCACTCTGAGACTCGAAGCCACTACCGTTCGTTCAAACGCCATAGCGTTATCCACTTAAGTACTGAGTCCTAATAGCCACTTGCTTGTGCAATGAGGTGAAGTTGGAATTCACTTGGTGTTGTATACTTATGTCTTCCGATTGATGTTTAGAACTGCAATTGATCAGTCTGTTGTTGGCGCTTAAAAAGCTTGTGACTTAAGGCTTTATCGAGGCAATCCGCACAGGATGTACATATGCCAACAAGCGACTGATCAATTGTAGTCCTAAATAACAATGGGAAGATAAAAGCAAAATAACACCAAGTGAATTTGATAATTTATGTGTTTCATTAACCCTGCTGATAAATATGATGAACGAATCGGTTAATTATTTGATTAGTAATATTTACATTTAATGAACTATGGATATGTCCATCGTTGACTGGTGTAGGCCAACGTCTAAAATAATGATAGAGTGTGAAGTACTTGGCCATGTCGATCACTATACACATCTTGGAGATCTCAAAGGCTTTAGTGGTTTGGTGTTCACTAAAATCTGGGCACGGATTCAAAAATGTTTGTTGACTTTGTTAACTTAAGTTTTCCCATCCTTCTCTCTGTTCTGTTATTTGGCTATAGAACTTGGCCCTTAAAAATATAGGATATTTGTAGGTTAGTAACAGTTGATTTAAGATGCTTTTCAAGTATTGCTCTCGTACATGGACATAATCGAGTTAGTTATGCTAGGTTCAAACCAACGGTACAAGGCAAGGGGGGCAAATCGGTTGATGATGTATTGAATCTTTACTAACTGACTTTGTTAGTATATGTATTATATATACCACTGGTTGCCTACCTAGACAGCTGATGGTGTGACAGGGTGGACTGATGCAAGTTATGACTGAATGAATAGATTACCCAAAGAATTACAAAAAACCACAACCATGTAATATATCTCAGTGTAAAAAACATCAACTTTTATAACGTTTGTATATACTGGATGTTAAATGAATTTTTAAAAATATCCATTACCGACGTAAACATTATTTACTCAATTTAGAGATTTCAACTTTCCGAAAAAGATTTGTCATACGGACTAGGTTACTGAAGGAATAGATAAAATAATTTTCTGTAACTAATCCATTCAGAATCACTGTACAGTCAGTCATTATCATCAATGCATATTCAGCTTTATTACACATATTAACATAGGTAAAACCCACAACGTTTTGTAAACAACTTAATTACTTACGCTTGTGGTCCCCAATGGAGCATAGACCGCCAAACAGAATTCTCCAAACCATTCTGTTCTGCACTCTCCTTTCTATTTCTATACAATTGGTGTTCAGTCTTCTCAGATATGTCTCCATTTCTCAGAGTAATTTGTTCTTTGTTCTTCCTCTTCTCATTTGACCTTGGGGATTCCAAGTGAGGGCTTGACTTGTAAAGCAGTTCGGTGCTTTCCTCAATGTATGTCCTATTCACTTCCAGCAGTTTTTCTTGATTTCTTCCTCCACTAGAATATGATTTGATCTCCCCCACATTAGGTTATTGCTGATCGTGTCTGGCCAGCGGATCCGAAGTATTTTGAGTAGACAACTGTTAATAAACACTTGTATACTCTGGATGACGGTTTTCGTAGTTCTCCAGGTTTCTCCCATACAGTAGAAGTGTCTTGTCATTTGTACTGAAAATTCTGATTTTGGTGTTGGCTTACAGACAGTTGTTTTGAGTTCCAGATTTTCTTCAATGGTAGATATGCCGATTTTTTTACCGACCCGTACTTTCACATCTGCATCAGATTCACTGTGTTCATCAATGATGTTGCCCTGATATGTAAAGGTTTTTACATCTTCCAAATCTTCTCCGTCAAGTGTGATTGGACTGATGTATGTTGTGTTGTATCAGAGGACCTTACTTTTCCCTTTGTGTATGTTGAGACCTATTGCTGCTGAGACTGTTGCTACACTGGTTGTCTTCTCCTGCATTTGTTGTTGAGTGTGCGATAAAAGAGCCAGATCATCTGCGAAGTCTAGATCGTCCAGCTGCATCCTAGCTGTCCACTGTATCCTATGCTTCCCCCAGATATTGACGGTTTCGTGATCCAGTCGATCACCACGAGGAAGCGAAAGGGTGAGAGCGAGCAACCTTGCCTGATACCAGTCTTTACTCCGAACGAGTCTGTCAGCTGTTCTCGATGCATTATTTTGCAGTTTAACCCATCAAAAGAATTCCGTATGGTGTTGACCATCTTCTCAGGCACGGCGTAGTGTCGAAGATGCCTCCATAGTGTTGTCCTGAATTTAGTAGCACTCATTTTAAATATATATAGCCACTAACCATCTTCGCTTAAAAAGCTTGTAACTTAAAGCTATATCGAAGCAATCCGCACAGGATGCACATATACCAACAAGCGACTGATCAATTGCATTCTTAAATAACAATGGGAAGATACAAGTAAAACAACACCAAATGAATTTAGTTTAAAATGTTGATAATACTGATTTTATTCACTTTTCTACTCAACGGTTTACGAGGGCTGTGCAAATTGTTACATTTTTGGGCTTTCAGTTTGATTTTGTATTAAGTTATGATTTCATAGTAATCATGCATCCGAAACTATGATCAAATTTCGGTACTGAATAATTACATAAATGACAAAACTATTTTTTATGTTGTGAAGCTAATTTTAGGATACTTATTTCATAACTTTAATGGTTAGTAAAGTGTTACTATCCAATGAATGAATGTATCTAAATGTGCACTGCTGAGAAGTCTCATACTGATACAAAACAATTATCTAGTATTCTCACGGTTTCAATAGTGATCTAACATTGATCGATTCATGATCTCACTCACCACAAACTTATACAGAGAATTGGGAGAGACTATAATTTATGGACGATTTAATCAGATATAAGATAACAAGTCACGAATTTGGGCGTCGAATTCATCCATACATTTGGCTAAATAGAATTTTGGCATTATAGCTGATATCAGTTCGTGATAAAAAAAAAAACCATAAATCTAATTTTTAACTCTAACCAACAACTAGTAAATAAGAATTCTAACTGCTTTATAACCCTGATTTAGTCTTAATTAGTAGTTGAGATGGTGAAGAAGATTTGTAGCTCAGGTGGATGATTTCAGTGGAGTTTTGTTCTCTGAACTGGATGGTTAGTAGTTGTTCACCTTCAAGGTCACTTCAGCGCCGCTCAAAGGTTGTCCATCAATTATAGTCTCCAACTGAGAATTGATTTTCATTTCTTATTTATTATATTACACTATCTATACAAATAAAACTGGTTCATTTTTTGTTGGATTTTAGTGATGCCTTACACATAAACATCAGATATGAATAGACTTTTAATTGAATTTCTAAAAATAAAAATTAGGACATTTTGTAAAATTCAGTTACTGGAATGTAAAACCAAAAAAAGGTAGTTCTTGTTTAAAATCAATTTCATATACAGTAAAGTAAATACATGAACTGAATAGAAATGGTAACATAAATTATGGCATGAAATTGATCTACAATTTGTTTCCTAGTGATTCTTTCATTGATTTCAATTTCATTAATATAAAACAAGTTTTGTATAAAAACATAATGAATTGAAATGAACTAATTAGGTGTTAATGATAAAAGAATTATTTATAGGTTGAATAAATTATAAAAGAAAGATAGTGGATAGTGGATAGTAGTGGAATTCAGTTTCGTTCTGTTTAAAACTCATCAGCTGGATGTACTTGTATCTCAGAGTTGATGTTCACTCTGGGACTCGAACTCAGTACCGTTCGCTTCAGTAGCTAAGTGGATAACGAGATAGCGTTTGAAGCGAACGGTACTGAGTTCGAGTCCCAGAGTGAACATCAACTTTGAGATGCAGGTACATCCAGCTGACGAGTCCCAAACGGGACGAAACTCGCGTCCTGGATTCCACTGCTAGCCACTATCCATCTTTGCTTATAATGCTTGTGAATTAAGGCAATATCAAGGCATACGCACAGTATGCACATATTCCAATGAAAGACTGATCAATTCCAGTCCTAAAATATCAATGGGAAGATTCAAGAAAAACAATATCAAATGAACATACCAAAATGGTTGCAGAAACAAATGGATTCCAATGGTCAAATAAGACCACAGGATAAACAGACATTATCTTCCATTGCGAAACATTTGACTGAGACGGATCATAAGATTAACGTCAAATCAGCATTTGTAGTGTTATACAAAAGCCTTCAAGGACGTATACTAAGGTTTATTGAAGCCTTGGCTATACGGAAATTGAAACCTTCTTTATGTGTTCAAAAACAACCTACCCTGGTAGTACTGATTTATTATCCGAAGTGGTAATCATATTTGTTTTTGTGTACTTTAATATTTTTCCTTTGTTATGACTTACCTTAAACCTGTCTAGTTGACCTTTTAATTTTCATAAATAAATGTTCTTAACAGTATATGTGTGATCAGATTGTTCAAAATGTATTGTCAGAAGGGGTTTGTGGAGATTTTAAAAATTTCACAGATTGAAATCATGAGTCAATCGAAGCTAGACTACTATGGAAAACCTGGAAGCACTGAACGGCTGTTTCGTCCTAGTATGGGACTCCTCAGCAGTGCGCATCTACGATCCCACACGCCGCGAGTTTCGAACCTGGGACCTATCAATCTCGCGCCTGCGAAATGTATTGCGCTAGTATATCATATAATTTTTGATAAACTTCGTCTTCTCATTGAATTATCGAAATTTATCAAAGGGACTAATTGTTTTAAATGATCCATTTAGATAATAAGTTCTGATAGTCACCTGCTTGTGTAATCATTTTTAAGATATAATATTAATGAACGACTGATTTGAGAAATATATCAGGAGAAATGTGTAAAGAATTTTTCATTGATACGTAACTGGGTGTGAATAATAAACTTAAACTAAAATTGGTGGTCTAGCTTCAACTGACTCATGATTTCAATCTGTTAAACTAAAATTGTTTTAATAGTGTACAATGAAATATGGTAACAACTGATTGAATATTGAGTAGTAATCAGTAACATTGTTCTCCCTATTAACTTCGTTTTTCTCCTACATTTCAGATTGTCCAAAATATGTTGGATTGATTATATCATAGAGATCTTAAACATTTCGTCTTACTGTTACATTATTTGAATATTATGTTTGTTTAGTTCTTCTATGGTGCTCACTGAGTAACATCTGTCACATTGTAATATAATTATTAATCTCCAACGACTATACATTATGTGCAGTATGTTGAAATGGTTCATTCGAAGACCTGGACCAGAAACAATCAAGGAATATTTGTTCCTTTAAGAATGATGGTACACCTTGCTAACATGTACCAACTAGCTCGATTACTTAATTGAGGCGATAAAAGAAAATTTCTTACTTATTGTTTATAAATGTTTGTAGCCATTAAATAACTGAAAGAGACTTGTTTTTTACCTAATTCAATTAACTTCACATGGCAAAATCAGTTGATGGATTTTAATTTAGTCGAAATACGTGATCTGAATTATAATACTAGTTGCCATCCAAGAAATTAATTTTATCAAGTTTGAAAATCAATGCGCAGTTTTATTTCCCGTTTACATTGATAGCTCATTGGTTGATTACCAATGAAATACCGTCAATTCTTTAATGTTGATTGAATTATATCAATATAAGTTGTGATACACAATGATTGAACCAAGCACGTCAGTATTATGCGACTCGTCAGCTAGAGATACTTGAGTCTCACAATTGATGTTCACTCTGGAACTCGAATGCATGTGGATTAATGAAATATCGAGGCAATATACACAGTATGCACATATACCAATAACAGATTGATCAATTGCAGTTTTAAGCATCAATTGGAACATACAAGTAAACAACACCAAGTGAATTTCAACTTCACTCCATTGCACAAATATGTGGTTATCAGAATTCAGTAGCTAAGTGGATAACGTGATGACGTTTGAAGTGAACATTACTGGATTCGAGTCTTGGGGTGAACATTAACTGTGAAATATAAGTACATCCATCTGACGAGTTTAAAATAGGATGAAACGCGTGTCTTGTATTTCACTGCTGTCCACTATCTATCTTTGCTTATAATGCTCATGGATTAAGGTAATATAGAGGTAAAATACACACTATGCATATATACCAATAAGAGACTAATCAATTACAGTCTTAAACATCAATACGAAGATTCATTTTCTGTTCATAATGATCTAAATTGAATGTCATTCATTTGAATGAATGTGTAGAAAACGTTTGCACACTAGTTTTAGTACCCATTAATCATTTGAGAACAAAAAAAATTAAAAAAAAGAACATCAAAACTACATGATGTTACCTTTTTAATTGTTATAAAATAACACAATGTTTTACTGTCAGTTATGTTTTAAGTATCCTGGTCATTAAACCAATGACTGATCGATGGTTTTCCAATACATTAAGAATTTAACTTTTACTTATAACACAATAAGAAGAATTTTGGTTGTTTATACTAAATTTTCTTCAATAAAACATTGAAATCAATCTTACAGTGTTACAGTTTTTTGTCATTAGCGATAATCAGTGAAATTAGTGAAAAGAAATACTGTTGAATTATTCATGAGTCAGTTAGTCAGTCAGCTACAACGTACGATCATGCACATATATGCATCGGTTCAAGTTGCCATACCGCATTAACACAACAAGATGAACACCAAATTCATCAATGTTGTCACTTCGATGGTAGTAATGTATTAAAGAAAGATTGTGTATCAGGATATAGTAAAGGAAGAAAACATTAGTTGGTAGAAAGAAAGATATGAAGCAATTTTAATCTCATAGTTTAAAGGAAAACAGAGAGTGTATACACTTACTCTATTGTGATCAATTCTGAGCCATGTCACCAAGAGTCTCTAACTGTTGGTTACGATAGTCATGTGGATCCCAACCAAGTAGTCTGCAACTACCAACATAGCTAAGATCAGAATTTGGTGACTTCAAGGGCTGATGTTACGTTTTGGTTTGGCCGCTCCTAACTTTCTCCCAACCATCCTCAACACTAGTTAACATTGCGTGTCATGTTAATCGGTGTTCAGGCATACGCATCATGTAGCCCAACCGTCTCAGTCGATGAAGATTCACAACCTCATCAACTGATTGGCCGTCATTCCCTAACACCCTGCGTCTAACTTCACTATTACCTACTCGGTGATCCCAGCAGATGCGAGCAATGTTTCTAAGATATCTGTGGTCAAATTCCAGTAGCTTACTAATATCTTCTACTCTTAGTGGGCACGTTTCACAGCTGTAATTTAGAACAGAACGAACTGCCGCGTAAGGTACTCGTTCCTTAATTGATAAACGGATAACTCGCTTTTGTAAGTTGACAAAAGCCAAACGAGCTTTTCGGATCCATGCTGAGATTTCGTCAGACACCAACCCATTAGGGCTGACCAGACTTCCAGGATAAGTGAAGTTGTCAACGCGTTCGACTGCTTCACTCCCTATCCTTAGTTCAGGTGTTGACGCAGGCCAGTCAATTGTTTATGATATTGTTAAGAATAGTAGAAAAGGTTTGCTTTTTAATTAGGAGAATAATTTCAATGAAGTTGTATTCTGTAAATTTAATAGTTTAGGGAAATTTAGATGTTTTTAGACGAGCTATCAGTTGATTGTGAAGGAATTCTAATACATCACTTTAGTCTATCGTTTGTGACGTTGATTTTGATCATAGAATGGTCAGTGAGAGCATGATGTTTAGATCATCCAAATTAAATAACACCAATTCACATCTTTGGATGCAGAGTCAGTGATCTAGAGGTTAGGCGTCCGCGCTCAAGGGTGTCGAGGAAGAACCAATACTAGGACGAAACGTCCGTCCAGTGATTCTAGGTTTTCATTAGTGGTCTAACTTAGATAGATTCATGGTTTCAATCAAATGCACTAAAATGTTATTGCTTTTAAGCATCACAATGAAATATGGTTTGTATTTCATACAGGGAAAGTATCAGACAACATTCTGCCTAATGAGAATATGATAAATAATTGATTTAGCCTAAATAAGTGTCATCAATCAAGTAATTTAATGATAACATCTATGACCATTAGGATCTCTTATACTGGTTCAGATTCTATAGAGTATTAATTGGCTTAAGATTAATCCTTACTAATGAGACTTCAAATTTTTTCATAGAAGTAATCTAGATGTCTTCATGTTTTCACACAGTGATTCAATGTAGAATCGGATTTACTGCGCAGCATCTCGTTCTGTCCTAATTTATGGCAATGAAACATGACCGGTAAGAGTAGAGGATATCCGTAGGTTACTAGTATTAGATCATATGTGTCTTCGAAGCATTGCTTGTATATCCTGAGACCACCGAGTAAGTAAAGCAGTTGTTAGAAAACGGGCACTAGGTAAGTATGACAAATCAAGTGATGAAGTAGTAAAACTTAATCAGTTGACATGGCTGGGACACGTGTTACGTATGCCCAACCACCGACTGCAATGACGTGCAATGTTTCATGATGTAGGAATAGGTTGGGAGAAAACTAGGGACGATCAGATCAAAACATGGCACAAATCCATCAAGTCACTGACAAGTGCACTGTGTGAATCATGTTGGTAGGTGTAGACTACCTGGTTAGGTTCCGCGAGATGATAGCAACCGATGGTTAGAGACCTTGAATGACATGTCTCAAAATCGTTTGTAATGGCTCAGGTGCATTCACTCTTTGTATTCTCCCAAATTCTAATCTTCTCAATTCTTCATGTCCCTTTCTTCTTTTTCCTCTTTCCAAATTTATTTCACTTTATTATACTCCTTGAATAACATCTTCGAACCTCAACCTTTCCGATTACTGCTTATACTCTTACAACACCTCTATCACTATAGGATTTGATTCGACAATTGTATCTGTGTGGTATGGCAACTCGAACTGATGTAGATACGTATGACGTTCTACGTTGTTACTGACTGACTGACTGACTGAGAATCTGATAAGAATTGTCAATCCATTTAACTGTATGTTAAGTATGACCGAAGTTTTTAAACAATTAAAATGCTGTTAACTGATATGATTGCTCTTTCTATCACGAAAATGTTCTTAAATTCTAATAACAGATGATAGGGCTGAGATTTCTATTTTTTTTTTGAAAAATCTCCAAGGCAACAACTTACGACTTATATGAACTCATAAAGGAAGAAATGATAGGTATACTTTTGTAAGGAAAGATCGATCAACTGTGTATTTGATGTACTTGTCTTTTGTCTTTAAAATTGGATTGACTATGATTCCTAAAGAAAAGTTACGCATTATTGTTTCAGTAAAATTATAAAATTTGCATTTGATTAGGCTACAATTTATCTAATGGATAATTAAAAACCATAAAAGAACTAAGATATCTATCGTAGATCGGTCTTGAAGTGTTGGGCGATTTCTCGGACCAAACGCTGGAATGGAAGTTTACGAACCAAAAGTTCGGTACTCTTCTGGTAACGAAGGATTTCTTGGAGTGCAACAGTCCCAGGTCTGTACGTATATAGCTTCTTCACGCCTCCGGTTGCTATGGCACTTTTTCGCGCTGCGTTGATGGCCAGCTGCTTTCGAGGTGCCTTATCTCCGGTTGATTTACCAACAGTCTGCTTGGTTCGTGTCATTCCGAAACACCTTACCCGTAATTCAAATGAAAACCAAACTGGATTTTTTTTCCGTATGATTTTTTTGATGAAATTTCACCTAGAAATCGACTCAAGTGTTCTGAAAGATAAATTAACATCTTGGGTCATGTTGCGTATTCATTCAGATATAGAATTTCAGTGGGCAGATACATAGATTTAAATGTATCAATGAATTGATGATATTGTTGTGTTCTAAATTCAAAGAGAATTGTATGCTACATACATGTAAATCCGCCCTGTTATTGATCTGGACTCTTACATATTTATACATTACGTAATCGTTAATTTGCTTGAATTTCAATGGTGTTCAAGCTAAATTTAATCTTGTCTTATTGACACCAATATTATTATCAGTACTGGCATTTGTTTTCCACTTAAATGGTTTAACTATTAACTGAAGTGAATTTAAAGTATAGTTGAAAACTACAATTCACTTGGTACCCTTTATAGACTGCTTTTCACCTCTTCAAATGTTTAAAAGTGAATAAGATATTTGAACCTAGTTCAATCACATCTTATTGTAAGCTCATTCATTTTGATAGAAGACTTCTATCTGAAGTTTGTGTTAATGATAATGTCGTTTGGAAGAACAATGAATGCTCCACGACTAAACCAACCAGCTCATAAAACAAAACTCCATCAAAATCATCCACCTGAGCTACAAATTTTCTCCACTATCTCAAGACCATTGACCCTCCATGATTTTTTTTGAATTCCAAATTCTATTTTTTGTTTTTGGCATTAAATTTCGTCAGAGAGTTTAATGTGATAACATTGTTGAACCATTTAAAGTTCCATTTATTATTTGCATTATAAAGATCATCAGAAGTTTCAACTGAATATTATTTCATTTCATGTTTCATTTTAGCCTTCAGACTATAAAACCGAAACAAATCTACCTTTAAATATTCAACCAAATAATATACCGGCTACTGTAAACTCATCTCAATTTCCATCTTCATCATCATTATCATCATTTTATGATCAACCAACTACACTTATTAAAACATATGGAGATGATGCTGGTGATAAATGGACAGTTTATTATCGTAATCCAAATATTCCTAATGTTCATATTGAATCAATAGATGATAATAATAATAATAATAATAAAACAACTCAATTACATGATCATTCTATATTAAATCAATCTAATTCATATAAAACACTTTCACAATATTCAAACGAATATTCTTCACAAATCAATAATCAATTATTAATACCCGATCAAAAAGATGGAATACCATTAAAACAAATCAATAAAATAGTAACTATGGAAAATATCACGGATATATCTAAAAAGAAACGTAAAAAATATCGATTTTATTCAATAAAACAAACTGAATATCTTATTGAAGCATTAGAATCATTAACAAATTCTATAGAAAAGAATAATATTAATCTTGAATTAGAATTAAAGGATATTGATTTAGATAATAAACAATCATTATTGATGTTACAAAATACCGATATTAATTTACATAGAAATTCATCATTAACAACTAAATTACGTCCAAAAAGTTTCAATACAAAATATGGTATTATTAATCGTCATGAATATAAACGTAAATCAGCTGGTTTAAATCATACAGATGAATTGAATCATAATCGAATTGAAAAGGTAAGCATATATATGTATATATCAGAAGAGGTTTGTGGAGATTTTAGAAATTTCACAGATGGGAATCATGAGTCAGTTGAAGCTAGATCACCATGGAAAACCTGGAAGCATTGGACGGCCGTTTCGTCCTAGTATGGGACTCCTCAGCAGAGGAGTTCAACCAGGTCTGTTGTGAGATATCAGCTCACTGAAGACAATGGTATACGGTGACGCAACCTAGTGGATTAGTTGAAGTTAGACATTGACACCGTTGGATACCGGCCGAGTGGTCTAATGGTTAGGTGCTCGCGTGCGAAACAAGTAGGCCCCGGGTTCGAGTCCCGCGGGGCGCGGGATCGTGGTTGAGCACTGCTGAGGAGTCCCATACTAGAGCGAAACGGCCGTTCAGTGCTTTCAGGTTTTCCATGGTGGTCTGGCTTCAACTGTCTCATGATTTCAATCTGTGATATATATATATATATATATATATATATATATATATATATATATATATATACATTAATTAAGATTACTTATTTAACTAATAAAGTATAATGTCAGAAGAGTTTGTTTTGTGTGGATATTATAATAGATCACCACCATGGAAAATCCTGAAAGCACTGGGTTGCTGTTTAGTCCTATTTTGGGACTTCTCAGTGGCAGTGCTCATCCACGATCCCGCCTCGCGACACTCAAATCAAGGACTCATCAGTTTTGCGTGCGAACGCCTAACCTTTAGAATACTGAGCCGGCTGGCATTCAACAGTGTTTATGTCTAACTTCAACTAATCTAAAAAATTGAGCAACACATTCACCATTGCCTTCAGTGAGTTACTATCTGACAACAGACTCGGTTGAACTCCATCGGTCACTACTTCTCACTAGAACTCCAGGATATACTTGTTGAAGTCGGTCACTAATAAGCATATGTTGATTAATATCGGAAGGGGAGTTTGTGGATATTATAGTAATTTTTTAATAGTTGAGTTCATGAGTCAATTGGAGCTAGATGACCATGGAAAAGTTAATGTTTAAAATGTAATATTAGAGATGATAGAGAAGATTTATAGCTGAAGTGAATGATTCTGATGAAGTTTTATTGTTTGAGCTGAATGGTTTGGTTGTGGAATTTGTCTTTGTTCCTCTGAACGGTGTTACCAGCAGCATTAACTTTAGGTAGAACTTCTATCTGATAGAACGAAACTTCATCAACAATGTAATATTAGATTAAGAGAAGTAAATTTTTCGTTAAAAATATACCATTTTCAAATTTATCATTTGCTAATTAATGACTAACGTTGACAGGTAATTACTGGAACTCTTTTGGAAAAACTACGATCACCGGAATTCAGTCATGCGGAGCATGAAACAGTTATCTACCAACAACTTTAGAAGGAGGCTGAGTTAATTGTAGTTAGACATGTAAATTCTTGGATGGCAACTCAAAAGTCTGTAGTTTAAGCGTTTGTCATGAGACCTGAGGTTCACGAGTTCAGTCTCTGACATGATCAAAGAGGTGTAATATTGAGGATTATCATATACAGAAACAACATTCCCTAATGTTTTTCAACGGTGATTTGGCTATATATGTCAACAACTGAATCTTAAGTGAAAAAAGTATTGTTTGGTTTAAGTACAATTAATTTTGATTTTTAACACGAAGAATAATTATTTCCAGTTTAAGTCGGTTGTTGAAAGCGACTGGCTTATTAGTTGGAAACATAGTCTCAAGATAAATAAGGCTCTTTATCAAGAAGCACCAATGATGTTAAAGGAACTAACATCCTCCGTGTGATTTTAACTTACATTACCCAGTATCATGATTGGAGTAATTTTCACTGAGTTACTACATCTATCTCTAACCTTTGGTAAAACTAGAACATTTATGATGGAGTTTTGTTCTATGAGCTGGATGGTTTGTTCGTGGAGCTTTCATTGTTCTTCTGAACGACATCATCAGCGCAAACTTCAAATAAAAGTGAAGTCATGATGAAAGCTCCACAACCAAACCATCCAGTTCAAACAACAAAACTCCATTAAAATTATTCACCTGAGCTACAAATCTTCTCCACCATTTAGGGCATTTATACTAAATGAAGATAAAATGACCACGGTCATACTTATGAACTCCTAAGTATTGACCGAACTTTAACGACCAAATTAAATGGAAACAATGTTTTTCCATATAGGCTTAAGCCTACTATACATTAAAAACTAGACATACATCACATTTGTTGCAACTTAGTGATTGACATCAGTAGCACACCAATAACATTTATATCTTCATTTTGTATTACTGAAAAACCCACTGTTTTTTTTAAACGACTATTTATATTCACTACACAGTTTAATGAGCCGTGTAATTTCTACCACCGAAAACAGACGATTTAATCAATTTTCATGATTATGCAACATAACATACAATAAGTTTCAGAGTTCATATTTATGTACCCAGAAAGATCTATACTATCGTCTGTTGAGATGGGACACGTGTTACGTATGCCCAACCACCAGACTGCAACGACGTGCAATGTTTCATTATGTAGGAATAGGTTGTGAGAAAACTAGGGGCAGTCAGATAAAACCATGGCACAAATCCATGAAGTCACTGACAAGTGCACTGTGTGAATCATATTGGTAGGTGTAGACTACCTGGTTAGGATCCGCGAGATGATAGAGAGACCTTGAATGACATATCTCAAAATCGTTTGTAATGGCTCAAATGCATCCACTCTTTGTGTCCTCCCACATTCTAATCTTCTCACTTCTTCATGTCCCTTTCTCCTTTCTCTTTCCAAACTTATTTCACAGTATTATACTCTGAATAATATCTTCAAACCGTAATGTTTGTGATTATTGCTTATACTTTCACTACTTCTATCACTATGGGATTTGAACTGGTAATTGTATGTGTGTGTTAATGTGGTATGGTAACTCGAACTGATGTATGCACGTACGAAGTTCTATGTTGTTACTGAATGACTTACTGACTGTTTAAAATACTCCGAGTTACAAAATAATAGTGTAGCACTACACAATTCGTAGATTTATACACCTTAATTTTAGTAGACTGAATAGTGTCACAAGAATATCAAATACTACTTAGTTTCAGCAAAGATGTTCAGTCTTTTTTTCAAACTACTAACAAATTCAAAAAGCTTCATAAATCTTGTAGGCGGTGTTGTACAAACTGTTTATACAATCCAAAGGAGATTTTCATTCAGAACTTGTACCAGTTTAACAATTGTTCGAAAAGAAATGATAACTCGATTTCTTTGATCTATTTTGAATTGGATAAAAAGCGCTTATTTAAGTTTCAGTAAAGGTTCATAATGAAAACTATACTAAGCATCAGGTATCTCTCAGGATAACTGATAAGGAAATTCTTATTCTGAAAAATATGGTAAGAGTTTTGTTCTCTGAGCTGGATGGTTTGGTCGTGTTCTGACGTGAGTATCCTTTGTAGCTTCATCTTTTGGTCCTCTATGACGTGTTGATATTTGCGGATCCTGTAGTGTGCATCCGTTATCATTAAGTGTACCATTTTTCTTCCGCTTTGTTCAGCTATTTTCTATCCTAATGGGCAGTTGATTGGAGGTCGTTATCTTACATTTGTTGGTAGAACATGCTGGCGAAGACACTCACAGAGAAAATATAGTTGTTCTCGAGTGGAAGCCTGTCTTTTGGCGAAATTCTCCTATTTTGGAACAACGAGAAGCGTAATATGTCATGGTATTGTGAAATTATGGTATTTTGAAGATTTCTGATTATATGAGTTAAATGGATTATTATTTTTGTCTCATTTTGACTGTACAAAATATTTCAATAGGTTGCTAGTGAGAAAAATACAATGTCACAGTTTAGTTGCCAAGTTGTTAACACTTCTAGATTTAAATGTATGGATTACAATCTTCAATTTAAACACTGGTCTATTGAAATTCAGGTAAAGGAAAACTGTAAGTCTTAAATTTGATGGAACGAAGATACGAAGTTCAGATAAAAGTAAAAACCATAGAGTAGATCATTTCTAAACTAAAAAAATATAACATCAATAACTAAACCAATTACTTTCTGCTTCCTTACGCCTGTAACTTCCAATGGAGCATATGCTGCTGACCAGCATTCTTCAACCCACTCTGTCCTCAACCTTCCTTTATAGTTCTATCCAATTGTTGTTCATTGTTTTCATATCTGTCTCCATTTCTTGACTTAATATTTTCCTTTGTTTTCCTCTTCACCTCTTCCTTTGGCCTTGAGGATTCCATGTGAGGGCTTGCCTCAATGTGTGTCCTATCCACTTCCAGCGCTTCTTCCTGATTTCTTCGTCCACTGGAATCTGGTTTGTTCTCTCCCATAGTTGGTTATTGCTGAAAAAGTCTGGCCAACGGACCCGAAGTATTTTGCGTAGACAATTGTTAATAAACACCTCATCATTTTCATTATATTTGTGTGTGGGCTGTGATACTGCCCGGGTGCCCAGACCGAAACAGGTGGTTTTCTCAGAAGGCCACACCCGGAGCCTTTGACCTAAAGGTCTAACCCGCAAGGCAGTGGAGCATCGTGAGGAGATGCAGTCCCATGGTAGCCGGTGACCAACCATTGGTTCATACGCTATTTGTTCCCTCAGAATACTGGGGCCATTGTGCACCATTGGTTTGGGATCCGGGTAAAGCACCGGAAATTCGCTTTTCGTCCTCTCATTTTCGTAAACAACAGTAATGCCACGAGAAGGCAGTGAGTAGGACTTCCCTGGCAGAGGCTATATACGCGTGGCTATATGAGAGCATTTCGAGAGGGAGGGCGGACCCACCCCACTCTCGGCCATATATATTTAGTGCCCTCTTGTGCCAATATTTATGTGTAATAAATAAATAAATAAAATAATAAACACCTGTATCTTCTGGATGATGGGTTTCGTAGTTCTCCAGGTTTCCCCCATACAGTAGAACTGTGTTGACATTCGTATTGAAAATTCTGAGTTTGGTGTTGGCTTACAGACAGTTGTTTTGAGTTGCAAATGTTCTTCAATAGTAGATATGCTGCTATTGCTTTGCCGATCTGCATCATTAGCGTCGGATTCACTGTGTTCATCAATGATGCTGCCCAGATATGTAAAGGTTTTTACATCTTCCAAATCTTCTCCGTCAAGTTTGATTGGATTGTTGCATGCTGTGTTGTATCGGAGAATCTTACTTTTCCCTTTGTGTATATTGAGACCTATTGCTGCTGAGGCTGCTGCCGCGCTGGACTTCTCCTCCTGCATCTGTTGTTCGGTGTGCAGTAGAAGATTGTTTTTGCTATTCTCGAATTAAATTCACTCCACAGTTTTACATTAGCACCTGGTGTTTTTTTACACAAACTATGACAAGTTTCTAAAAATCTACCTTACTGTAAATCAAATTGGTTTGTTTTTTAGTGGCCCCGGATCTGACTCCAATTAGATCATATGTTGATCGCTATTGAATGACTACTATCAAAATTTGCATGTCGCCTATCATCGTATATTATAATCGACTTAACTCACGTTAGTGAATAACAGAATTAAAGTAAGTCAAATACGAGAAATGATTTCGAAAACGTATATTTTGTACAATCATTGATCTGGACAGACAATCAGATGGATGAAGTGAATAGAAGAGAGCGAAACAAAATAACACGTGGTGGAGAAGGCGTGTGAGACAACTCCATTTAGTCAAGCGTTAATCAATATTTATAGTCATACAAAAATAAACTACAGAAATGTGATGAGTAGGATAAGAAGCGTACATACACATACGCTCATATAAGAACAGTCAGGGTTGATAAGTGAATAATGAATAAATTGGCCTGTCCAGAAGCTAGAATAAGTTATGTGGGCTCTTAGCATAGTAAACGAAACTACATTTTTATCAAATACATTTTAGAATACTTGTTGAAGTACACATATTAAATGTCCATTTTATTAATGTAATTTGGTAAAAACCGACTATACACAACATGTAAAGTAATGAAATCTTATACACAAAGTACATTTCATAAGTTTTCCACCTTCAATATTCAATTAAGCAAGTCCTAGATTAAAATTTACATGTTATGAACAAGCTGATTTAAATACATGACAACAGCTTAGAAGAAGAGAAATAAATTACTAAATAGTATTTAGTGATCAATATATAGAAAGCTCAAATTACTATATCATAATTTCAAACAAAAATTTGGATAGTAACTAGCAGTGGAAACCATAAAGCTTTTAAATTCCCTTGACTGGCTTCAAGAGGTATTTCCTGGAGTTCTAGTGAGAAGCAGTCACCAGTGGAGTTCAAACGGGTCAGTTGTGAGATAGTAACTCACTGAAGACAAAGGTGGATGTGTCGTTCAATTTCGTAGATTAGTTGAAGTTAGACATTAACAGTGTTGGATACCGGCCGGCTCAGTGGTCTAGTTAGTTAAGCGCCTGACGCGAGACTGATAGGTCCTTGGTTCGAATCTCGCGAGGCGGAATCGTGGGTGCGCACTGCTGAGGAGTCCCACAATAGGACTAAACGGCCGTCCAGTGCTTCCAGGTTTTCCATAGTGGTCTAGCTTCAATTGACTCATGACCTCAACTGTTGAAATTACTACAATCTCCACAAAACCCCTTCTGATGCTAATTCACTTAGTTTTGTTTTTCTTGAATCTTCCCATTGAGGCAATATGCACAGTATGCACATATGCTAATAACGGACTGATCAATTACAGTCTTAAACATCAATGCGAAGATTCAAGCAAAACAATATTAAGTGAATTTAAATTCACCCATCGCAGAAGCAGGCGGATATCAGGACTCAGTAGCTAAGTGGAGAACGAGATGGTGTTTGAAGCGGACGGTACTGAGTTCGGGTCGTAGAGTGAACATCGACTGTGAGGTGCAGGTACATTCAGGTGACGAGTCCCAAATAGGACGAAACGTGAATCGGACTGGTTTCCAATACTAGCCAGTATCCATCTTTGCTCATAAAGCTTTTAGTTATCATATTGTGATTTTATCACCTAAATATACATGGATTATAATATTAAGGCTGGAACTCATCAATTACTTCATTAAACATTATGGAAACAATTGAATCACTGAATCACTACAGAATCACTTCGAAAATCAATAATAAAACGTTATCTTATTCTTAATGTTGAAAAGTTCATCAAATGGAAGTTCAACTGTACTATTCAGTTTTTGATGAATATTTCATTTACTTTTAACTAAAGTTCATAATATAGTACAACTGTCATACCTTCAATAATAAGACAGTTCTATTTGTAAACTTCTACTTTCATAACATAAATGATGATAATTGCTTGAAGTGAACAATTATAAATGATTTGACAGATCATCATCCATTGAAATGTGTCTTCAATCAATCTATATTTGATCAATAATTTCAAGATGTTTAAGATATAAACGATCTACTGACTGAATGAAATTTTAGAAATACCAAACTTTGGTTTCTTTCAACAATAGAGTACATATCGGATGTAAATGAGCACAGTTTGGCGAAACACTTTCGTATTAATATCATCGGTAGTAGTATAGTGAACAAGAACACCAGTGGGGATAATCGGATGTATTTAACACAAAATTACAGGACTTGTTAATAAAATCTAACAATCAAATAGTAAATACACAATTTGTAAAATGTCCATCAGTTGTCTCATAATGATTCAGACTTCATTGTTCTTGCATTTTCATAGAAATTGCATTCTGTTTCCACTCTTTACTGTTCGATCCTCTTGTCTCTCTGTTGTCAGACATTCTGTTCACGACTAACATCATCTACTACTTATGTCAATATAGGTAGCACACACCACAGTAGTATCAGTATTAGTATTAGTATTTAAAAGCATAAACATTGGTACAACGATGCACCAAATGGATATGCGCCACATAAATCAATTTGTGTGAGAGCTGGGATACTGCTCAGGTGTCCAAACCGAAGTAAGTTGTTTTTCTTAGAGACCAGCACCCAGAGCCTTCGACTTAAAACTGTAATCCATAAGGCAGTGGAGCAACGTCAGGAGATGCAGTCCCATGGTAGCCGGTGACCAACAATAAGTTCATAAGCCTTTTGTTCTTTCAGGATACTGGAGCCTATGTGCACCATTGGTTTGGAATCAGGGTTTCTCAACTCTCCCAGGTGGACCCTCCGTGTCCACCAACGTGGCTAAAGCACCGGATATTTGATTTTTGTCCTCTCAATTTCGTAAACAACAATAATGCCGCGAAAAGGTAGTGGATAGGACTTCCCTGGTGGTGATTGTATGCATGTGGTCATGTGACGGCATTTCCAAAGAGAGGGTGAGTGAGAGAGCTGACTCTCCCCACTCTCGGCCGTACCAGGGCATATAGTGGCTTGCTTAATATTCCTCGGTGATACCTCTAAATGACACACGAAATAATTTGGATCTATTAAGTCATATTTCATAAAGTCCATGTAGAAACCTGTAATCTACAACAAAACTAAAAGACAGTCATTTACCAGTGATTAAAGCTTAGTACACAATTTAATTTATTGCACTAGAAAGTTAAACAAAATATTGATTTTTTTCATTAGAAACTAAAATAGATTGAAATCTACTTTAACAAACTTTATTATCCTTTAATAAACGATTCCTTCTAATGTTTGCTATTTCAGAAATTTTATTCAATCCCTAGAGAATTCATATAGTAAACACCTAGAAATTATTGATCGAAGACACATTCCAACAGATGATGATCTCATGAATCAATTGAAGCTAGACCACCATGGTAAACCTGGAAACACTGGATGGCCGTTTCGTCCATCCAATTTTTCCATGATGGTCTAGCTTCACTTGACTCATGATTTCAACTATTGAAATTTCTAAAAATCTCCACAAAACCCCTTCGGATGATGATCTGTCAAACCATTTATAATTATTCACTTCAAGCTGTTATTGAAGGTATGACAGTGAATTCTCCTTAAGACCAACTTAAATTTACCAATCGTGTCGAGTAACAGATATAGATAGATTTTCAAAAAATTTCGTTTTTTTAATCTGAATAGTTTTCATGCGAACCTTTTAATGTATAATTTAGATGATGTTAGTTCTTATTACAAAATAAATAGATTCAGAATATCAATGGAAGACATGAAACCCAAGAGAAAAGCTGACGTAGTTTTAGGTTATCACCTGCTTGTAGTCAAGGTAAGATTGATGATAAAGAAGTATTGAACAATTAAAGAAACAACATTACAAAAGTTCAGTACAGCCTTCTTTCGAGATAATGATAAGCTCTACGAATTCAAGAGGTCTTAGCAACAGCTTTTAAACCATACAAAACCTACTAGAAGAAGAAACTACTATGGAGCACAACTTTAAAGGGATTAAAGAAGCACTAACTTCAATGTGTCAGGAGGTTCTGGGTCATAAGAAGCATCATCATAAGGAATGGATCTCTGTGAAAACCTTGGACAAGATTCAAGAAAGGAAAAAAAGAAGGCAGCAATTAACAGTAGTCAGACAAGAACAGAGAAAGTCATTCCATAGACCAAATACACAGAAGCGAACAAGCAATTAAACAAGTACATTGAAGCTAACAAGCAGAAATACGTGGAAGACCTAGCAATGACAGAGGGAAAAGCTGCAACAAAGGGAAATATGAGACGCCCATACGATACAGCGAAAAAACTAACAGGGCTGAGCGACCAGTCAAGGACAATGGAGGCAAGCTAATCACTGAAATTTAAGAGCAGTAGAACTGCATATTAGAACGCTTTTAAGAGCTTTTGTATAAACCAGCCTCAGTGAACCCACCGGATATCGAAGCAACACACACAGACTTCCTATAGCCGTCACTTCACTAACAATCGAAGAAATCAGCATATCCATACCAGCTGAAGCACTGAATTCAGAAATAGAAATAACTGTAAAAATGCTCCACATTTTATTCAGGTAGAATTGTGAAAAAGAATAAGTGCCGATCAACCAGAAAGAAGGATATCCCATCAAGATACTAAAGGAAGGTCTCAGAGAGTGTGTAAACTACAGAGACATTACACTACTGCAAGTACCAGGAAACTTTCTTATCAGAGTGTTCTTGAATCGAATGAAAGATTCAGTAGACGAACACTTTGAGGTCGAAAAGTTGGGTTCCGTACGGATCCCGACATTACGGATCATCACTGTGTTTATTTCATGAACGTCACTCTGTTTGTCTGAATTTGCCTATACGGCTCAGACCAACACCCATTAACTTCATAAACTAAATCCAAGGACAAATTATCTTCTCGCACAACAAATCTTTTTCATTGTCCCAAAAAAGATTGATGAAATTTCCGTTGTTTCTTTAAAGCAACCGACCGTTTTTAACACACACAAATGTTCAGTTTGCCCAGAGCGATAATTAAAAACTGTTTAGTAATTTCAAATCATTTCCTTTGTATGTAACATGCTATTCGGATCCAATTTATTTTATTCATGACATGTATAGGATCATTTTAATTATCTCCTAGTTACCCACTGATGAAAGAAAAACTCTTAAAACACATTCTATGTACGATAGGATTACTTTTTCTCTTCTTCTTCTTCTGTTGTTGTTGTTTACATTCTATATAAATCTCTTTTTATTTGATTAAATGGATGAAGTCTAAGCTTTGTATGTGAATTTCAATGAACAATGTAAAGTGGATCTTTAAAAAAATGTGTTAATTTTATGCAAGTGTAAAACACTTTAAACATGCTTCATTCGTTAATGACAAACAAACTTGTATGGGATTTGAAAGAAACAAGTAATTTCATTGTTTGATCTGTTATTGGGAAATCAGAATCTACGTTTAATCTAATTAATAATTCAAATCATGAACTGATTGATGTCAGACCATTATTGAAAACCTGGAAGCATTGAACGACCGTTTCGTCCTATTGTCGGACTCTTCAGCAGTACACGTCCACAATCCCTGCTCGCGGGATTCCAATACTTAACCTCTAAACTACTGAGTTGACATCCAGCGGTGTTAATTTCTAACCTCAACCAATCTGCGAAATTGCTCTACCATTTTCGAGAATTCTCATCCAGTGCTTCCAGGTTTTCAGTGGTGGTCTAATATCAATCAGTTCATGATTACAATCAAAAACTTAATAATCTCCACAATCCTATACTGATAATAATTCAAACTCTACTCATCGTTAAATTAGTATGTATGTAGTTGGGTAGAAAAGTGTTTAGTCTAAGAAGTATATTTCCTCCTGTTCGGAACTCGTTAGCCGGATTTATCTGTATCATGATGGTGATGCTCATATGAAGACTCGTGAATATCTGACAATATCGGAGTGATCCGCTCAGGTTTCCCACATATCAATTCCATTTTTTAGATAAGTATATTATAGACTCTTTTTATACAGTTTGAATGAATGAGAACGTATATGAACAACTCATCTGTTTCAATACATACTAAATCCTATAGTTGAATAACACATGCATATTACACTCAGAATTAAACATAATTAAAATGTAATTTTAATGTTTGAGATCATGAGTCAACCGAAACTAGACTACCATTGAAAACCTGGAAACACCATTTCGTCCTATTGTGGTACTCCTCAGCAGTTCGCATGTCATGAAGCTGTCCTATGAGTTACAAATAATTTTTAACGGGGAATGCTTAGACTATGTACCCTATGTACCATAGATGATATATATCTATTTAAGATTTAGGTACTAATTAGCTAGTTAGATGGATCATGTTGAACTCTGAATAAGAATACTTTGGGATTATTAATTTATTTCTTTGTTGTTGCTTTTAAAGTGAACTTTAGTGATGGACGTGAATACTGGTTTATCAGCTTATAACTAGACTCAATGGAATAAATAACTGTTAGTTATGCAATCATCTGTTATTCCATTGAGATTTATTACTGTTCACTGACGTTTTGGTGGATTTTCGTCTTCTGAGCACGGTACTTTAGCCTTTAAGTTTATATTGTCACTAAAAACGTCTTCAGACAGAATAAGACTAACTAAATGTTTCCACATTTGACTGTTATCTTTTATCTTTTGACCTTGATTTTAATCGTTTGAAGTTGGTTTTTGGCTCGTCATTATCTACATATTTAGTTTGAGTATGAACAGACTTGTCGTCCAAAACATTTTGGCTAAATCACTCGGTACATTGAAGTATTCAGGTTCGAAACATTTAGGTATTATCAAAAAACGATCTAGAACAGAATTAAATAACGCTAATCTTTCATCTCTAGTATCCTTTCGTAGGAGTTTTACTTATACTTTTTCTTGAATCATATAATTTCAAATTTTTCTTACCTGTTTATAATGTCGACATTTCATTTTGTAAATCGTATTTCTTATCGCCTTATTACTTACTAACCTTACTTGCACCTGTTACTTCCAGTTGAGCATATGCCGTTGACCATCATTCTCCAACCCACTCTGTCCTTGACCTTCCCTTCTAGTTCTATTCAACTGTTGTTCATTCTTCTCTTGTCTGTCCCTATTTCTCAGCGTAATGTGTTCTTTGTTCTCCCACTGCTCCCTTGACCTTGAAGTGAAGGCTTGCCTTGTGACTCAGTTGAATGTTTTTCTCAATGTATGTCTTATCCACTTCCAGAGCTTCTTCCTGATCTCTACCTCTGCTTGGATCTGGTTTGTTCTTTCCCATAGTAGTAGTAACTTAGTAAAAACATGTTTTTGATGGTTAATGTAAAAGTATTTTAATTAAATTGTTTTCTTAAGTTTACTATTTACAACAACTGGAAACAAAGTAACTTGTTCTGTATGACCTCTCAACATATTCATTCATTTATAAACAGTAATAATGATACTGATAAACGATAGACAATGTAAACAGATGGTAATAGTTGGTATACAAAATCTTTTCTCTCTTTTCTTTTCTTTTCCTTTCATATCTGTTGAATCAGGTTGCTGTTGAAGTACGTGTAGTATTTTTAAAAATTGGTGAAATTGATACATTGAAAGAATTATATTATGCTGATGCATTTCTTCAAGCCAAATGGAGAGAACCAAAACTTGATGGACATACAGCTGAAGTAAGTGAATGACTATAGTGATTATAGTGATAATTTTAATGATATGTAAAATCGATAATTTAACATTTGTCTGTCTTATTTGATTCAACGTTTCTATTGTCTCATGAAGGTGTGACACAAGGAGCTGTTCTTGCATTTCTTTGTTTTCTCTTTTTACTTCTGTATGATCTGCTCTGTTCTGCAGAAAACACTTTTGTGAAATATGCGGACGATCTCATTGTATATATGCCAATTTCTACCCCTTTACATCCCAAAGAAATGAATGAGTTTTTTTCTTGTATTGAATGATGATCTGTTGTTAATGGACTCATATTTAATCCATCTAAATGTCGAGCTGTTAACTTTAGCCTGAAACATGAACAGCATTTAAACACCGTGTTAGGGTCCCATAATGATTGTACCATTTTTGACTATTTGATAAACACAGTGTCGAATGTCAATTATCTTAGTGTTATCTTTTCCTCTGTTCTCTCTTGGTCTCCTCATGTTTTATTGTTACTACAGTTACTTCATAAAGAGACTGCATGCTTTTGGGATTACTCGACACTTACTCTTACAATTTGTCAGTTCCTGTATAATAATTATTATTCTTTACTGTTCTCCATTGTTCTTTCCTGGGCTTTTGAGAAATAACTTTGCTGTATTGCGAAGAGTTCTGAAGGTAGTTAGTAAGGTGTGTGGTGAATGTTTTAAGGTGATTATTAATATGGTTGTAGATAGACATCTAAAATTTTGCAAACTCCTGGCAAGTGTTATCTTATCAAATACTAACCATCCCCTTCATTCACATCTTTCTCCTTGTATATCTGCTGGTAGAACGAGACGTCAATATATTAAAATTCATGCACGCAAGCTAATGTACAAAACTTCTATAATACCCTACTCAGCAAATAAACTCTGTGACCAACAGGTTGTTACAGCTAACCTATTCGATAAATATAAATAAATAGTATATTTGTAATATCCCAATGAGTAGAAAAATTAGATTTTCTGGCGTTTCGTGACTTACACTCTCTCTTTTTTGTTTCCAGTTTTTGTAAAATAAACTTGTTGAAATATCTTGTGCTATGAATTCTCTATTGTACCAAAACTTAATATTGAATGAAGCCAATAATAATAATGTCGCTCAATTTCGTGGACTGGTTGAAGTTAGGCATTAACACCGTTGGATGCCGGCCGGTTCAGTGGTCTAGTGGTTAATTGCTTGCGCGCGAGACTGGTAGGTCCTGAGTTGGAGTCCCGCGAGGCGGGGTCGTGGATACGCACTGCTGAGGAGTCTCACAGTGGGACGAAACGGCCATCCAGTGCTTCCAGGTTTTCCATGGTGATCTAGCTTCAATTGACTTATGATCTTAACTATTGAAATAATAATAACACAATAATAATAATAATAATAATAATAGTTACTATATTCACAGACACATCGTCCGTATATTGCGCATCTCAATGTATTATTTATATCACTAGCACAACAGTAATTATTTTCTAGTTGAAATCAGTTTCTGATTTAAACTATATTTAAGTCGAGTAACCTCCGTACATTTACCATAATGGTAATTAACGGTTCACTAACAAATTAATTCGAGAAGAATGTTTGAAGTCTCAACTATGTCAACAGTCAGATTGCTGGAATCAATTGATGGAATCAATAATCGAAAATGTAGACCTATGGATTCCAAATCAATTTGAATAATGAAATGCTGATGTGAAGTATTGAAGGTCGTGTATAGGCACTGCTGTGGAGTTCCATGGTAGAAAAAGATGTCTGTTCAGTTTCTTTTTTTTGACTATCACTCGCAGCTTAACTAAAATAATTCCTCGATATCAAGTCATGGTAATTTACTAGAGCCGATTAAACAATATTTATATTAAAATAAACTAGAAGTAATCTTTACCATCGAATGATACCAAATATAAAACTATTTTAAAGGCCTCAGAAAAACTGGTTAGGCATTTCATAGTAAATTATATCACTGATCTTTAAAATATGTTGATCTTAAGAAATCACCTCATAAAGGAGGCTCAGTTTTTTTACTCTTTGTGTAACATATGTGTCAGATATCTCTATATATGTCTGTGGGACTTAAACTCATATCACATAGCTATACTGTTAGTAGAGGGACTAACATTAATTAGTATTTATTGGCCTTATATTTGACTCGTTTGATTGATGTCGAGATATATATCGTCAATCCTCGTATATACTTATCAACTTAGGTCGTGTTAGTGAGCGGTGGAATTAAATAAGTCGAATACGAGAATGGATCTTCGAATACGTGTATTTCGTAAAATCACTGATCTGGACAGACAATCGGAGGGACGTAGTGAAGGAAGGGAAGCAGAGGGAGCGAAGCAAAACGACGAGCAGTAGAGAAGCGTGTGAGCCAACTCCACTTAGTCACACAAAAATAAGCTACGTACAAGTGATGAATAAGATAAGAAGTGTACATACACGTACGCTAATATAAGAACAGTCTTGGTTAATAAGTGAATAATTAACAAGGTTAAAACGTGACTCAAGAAGAACGGATAAATTGGCCTATTTAGAACCTAGAATAAGTTATATGGGCTTAACATAGTAACTAACACTACAAATCTTGACTGAACTATATTCAGAAATGAACTTTATTTTAAAGTACATTTTGATAAACGGAGAAAGAAACTAAATATTTAACTTTTTCCTAGTCTTTTCTTCTAATCATAATGGCAACGTTTCGCAATATTTTAGTCTATCCATTATGTGTTCTTTTTTGTTTACTATTTTAGGAATTAAGTATTACTGAATTGGAACAATATTGGAATCCTTTATTGTATATTGATAATATATTAAGTGAAACAAAAGATACTCAATGGATAATGGCTGTACGAAATGAATATGGTGAAGTTTATTTAATGGAACGTAGACGTATTAAAGGTGTATTTTTAGAAACTTTAGAATTAAATGATTTCCCATTAGATGTACAGGTTAGTTATTATTAAATTTATGTTATATCTAATGCATTTCAAGATGTATTTACATGATAAACTTAATGTTCTATACACTTTTGAGTTCTAATTTAACATTCTAAAAGTAGTAGGTTTGTCCTGTGTTATAAATTGTAACCTGTTTGCCCTATTCATGTATAACATAACGTTACTGCCAATTAGAGAGCAGTAACTTATCGATCGGAACAGTGACACATAAACCCATGAGAGCAGTCTAAAGTACTTATCGGTCCTGCTTCCTGTCTAGCCCAGCCAGTTAAGTCCAGAACACCAATCTCAGCCTCTGTGATATGAATTATTATATTTCAAGCATACTGGGTTTATATACCAACCAGACAGACCACATCATACCATAAAATATGAAACAACATTTGTACAAGAATTAGCCAAATGTGGCTGTGAATGAGCGAGGTAGTAATTAATAGACAAGGCATAATTCCAGAATGCTAAATCGCATAATAATAGTTCATAGGTCAAAATAAAGCTCATAATAAGAGGGACATGAATATGTATAGTTTAGTTATTTAACAGTTATACGAGAAAAATATACTTATAGTAGTGGTCTATAAATGGATCCCGAAAGTTACCATTCATTATGCTTATCGAGAAATAACATCCTGGAATTTGTAACTTGTATATGTAATATAAACTTTAATGATTTTACAACTTGTGTTTCACTTTAACGAAAACTTCCATGCGCTACTTTTGGTTTGTTTATCTTGTCGAAATCTTGTGTCGAAAAGAATGTAAATTAATTGTTTACTGAGAGTTGGTCCAATCCATGGTGTTGATCGTATTCAATGGATTAAATAAAATTTTAGGTATTAGTCTAACTAACTTTTTACTTCATGCAATATGTTGAGATGTAAGATGGAGGTAGGAGGTAATGTGCAAAGAAACTTACACTTTTGTTTTGTGCAAGCTAACAGTTTTCACTAATTTGTATATGTGATCTTAAGGGACTTGATGCTCCCTATGTGATTCGAACCGTAATCACCCAGTGTTTTGGTCTTAGATTTTACTACTGATCTACTCAGGTTGTGAATGACCTCCTGTAGAACAGAGATGTTTGTAATGATTGATCACTTACTAGTGGCTAACGCTATGGTTATATCGGACACCGAACGTGAAAACATGGTGTATATAACATCAATTCAGTTTGACTAGCAACTACATTACAATCTGGATCATTTAATCTGGTCAGCTCTAAGAAATAAACCTTCAAGCAACTAGCAGGAAAATATGTTCCATAATAAGATCCAAACACGGTTGTAAACTAAGGTCTTTTTTATTCTTCATACATGTGAACATTAGATAAACCTTCATTTGAATTACTCACTATACAAGATTAAAAGTATTGAATGTCTTAGATGGTGTTTTTATTCATTAACTTTAAATAACTTCAATCATTGAAATTAAAAGAGATTATTTATATTTACCCCTTGTTAGATATTTCAATGCTTATTGGTTTTGATAAAGTTTTGTTCTCTGAGCTGGATGGTTTAATTGTGGAGCTTTCATCCAGCTCAGAAAACAAAACCCCATCAAAATCATCCACTTAAGTTACAAATCTTCTCCACTATCTCAATACTTATTGGTATATTATCATTTAATATCACTGCGTTGAAAATTCGATTTGGAAATGACATTTACTTAGAGAGGATTATTTACTCCTTTGAATCGTCAGTAATCAATGTAAGATAAAGTAATGTGGTACAATTTAATATCCGAACAAAGAATAATGTAAACAGTTGAGATCATGAGTCAATTGAAGCTAGATCACCATGGAAAACCTGGAAGCACTGGACGGCCGTTTCGTCCTATTGTGGTACTCCTCAGTGGTGCTCATCCACAACCCCGCCTCGCGGGATTCGAACCAAGGACCTATCAGTCTCGCACTAGGCGCTTAACCACTAGACCGCTGAGCCGGCCGGTACCCAACGGTGTTAATACCTAACTTCAACTAATCCAGTAGTTTTTATAAACTCAGAGTAAGTAATGACAGTCAGTGTGGAACAATGTCACATAGCCGTAGTAACTCAATGACAATTTTCATTTATATGATGGTATGAAATTTTAATACGATGACATGCGCATATGTGAACAATCATGATAAAGAGAAACTAGATTGTATTAATCTGTATTATGCCTATTGATTAGTGAGTATCTTTGTAGTAGTATTTATCTATAGGCATGACCGATATGCTAATATTCTAATCAAATGGAATAAATACAATATTGAACAAAGTCATGAATAATAATAATAACAGTTGTCTCAAGTATAAATCATTTATAACTGTATGCATTGACTATTTGAATCAATGTAGTAGGCACGATTGAATATTTGGCAAGACTATAACATGTGGACAAACCAATCAGATATAAGATAACAGGTCTCAAGTTCTGGCGCGAAATTCACTTATCGATTTGGATGAATAGAGTTTTGGCATTATAGCTCATGTCATTTTGGGATGAAAACCATAAATCTAATTCCCTAAGCCTTACCATCAACTGAACACTCTCAAGGTCACTTTAGGATCGCCCAAAAGCCCTCCATAAATTGTAGTCTCACCGAAAATTCTAATGTTCTTTCATCAAATTACTATAAGATATTATTATAATCTGATATGATCTGTTCCTCATAAATTAAAGATGTCATGGCAAATTTTAATAGTAATGGAAACAACAAAATGATACCAAACACTATCCTGTCCAATATTATTGATTAAGAAGGCTTTAAGTATCATTGACTTGAATTAGTGATACATTGGCTAAATTGATCTATATATGAATTTCTCTGTGTTACTGACGAGGTTTAATGATCAAGAAGAAGATGAATGAAAGTTAAGAAGCAAACAACGATAAGACTAGTTTACATTGTATGAAAAAGTAATTATTATTTATTTTCACAGGTTGAAATCATGAGTCAATTGAAGCTAGACCACCATTGAAAACCTGGAAGCACTGGACGGCCGTTTCGTCCTAGTATGGGACTCCTCAGCAGTGCGCATCCACGATCCCGCACCACACGGGGCTCGAACCCAGGACCTACTGGCTTCAATCTGTGAAATTTCTAAAATCTCCACAAAACCCATTCTGATAATAATAATCAACTGCTCACTAGTGACTGACTTCAGGAAAATCTCCCGAAGTTCTAGTGAGAAGCCGTTACTAGTGGAATTCAACCAGGTCTGTTGTGAGATAGAAACTCACTGAAGACAATGGTGTACGGTGACGCAACTTCGTGGATTGGTTGAAGTTAGACATTAACACCATTAGATGCCGGCTCAGTGGTCTAATGGTTAAGTGCTCGCGCGCGAAGCCAGTAGGTCCTGGGTTCGAGCCCCGGGTGGTGCGGGTTCGTGGATGCGCACTGCTGAGGAGTCCCATACTAGGACGAAACGGCCGTCCAGTGCTTCCAGGTTTTCAATGGTGGTCTGGCTTCAACTGACTCATGATTTCAACCTGTGAAAATTTCTAAAATTCTCCACAAAACCCATTCTGATGTTATTTATTTATTTATTTGAACACATAAATATTGGTACAAGGGGGAACCAGATATATATGCGCCACACAAATCTCATTTGATTTGTGTGAGGGCTGTGATACTACACGGGTGCCCAAACCAAAGGAGGTGGTTTTCATAGGGGACCACATCCGGAGCCTTCAACCTGAAGGTCTCATCCACAAGGCAGTGGAGCATACAGTCACATCGTTCTCGGTGACCAACGACTGGTTCATACGCCATTTGTTCCCTCAGAACACTGGAGTCCATGTGCACCATTGGTTTGGAATCATGGTTTCCCAACTCCATCAGGTGGACTATCCGTGTCCACCAACCCGGTTAAAGCACGGGAAATTCGCTTTTCGTGAGAGCATTTCCAGAGAGCGAGCTGACTCTCCTCACTCTCGGCCGTACCAGGGCATTTGGGGGCGTATGAAAAGTACTTTAATTTGTGCAATGATGACTTTACATCATGCGTTGAATGAAAGCATACATATATCCTTATAATTCGTGTCATTAACTTGACTAATTCAAATGACAATAGAAACAATAATCGCTCTAATCAACATCAAGTATTTGATTACCGTAATACTTAAAATATATGATTATCTGTCATAAATCTTCGGGAACAAACTCTGTTTAATCTTGATGAAGTTTTGTTCCCTGAGCTGGATCGTTTGATCGTGGAGCTTTCATCGTTCATCTGAACGACATCATCAGCATAAGCTTCAGGTAGAAGTGAAATGTTCGAATTTCTCCACACGTGGTTCACAGCTTTAATAAGTCTAGTCATGGCAGTAATATTATTTAATTCATGAATAACAATGTATTTATTTTTTCTTTGGCTAAAACATATACAAGTAAGGAAATCTATGAACCACTTTAATGAATTATTGTTCACTTGTAAGATTTTAAAATGAGAGCTGAAATACATTAGGAGGTTAAATGGGTTACATTGTCCATCAAAGCAAATTCGAAAGTGAAATAAATTTTGTAATTTTTACAAAGTTACAGAATAGAGACTTTGATATTTGAACAAATCGTCAGAATTTGACTTTATTGTTGTTTCAGCTTTACCAGGAATAACGCTTCATCATTGCTTACTTACGCCTGTTACTCCCAATGGAGCATAGGCCTCCGACCAGCATTCTCCAAATGTGTTTTACAGAATTAGAATACTACTTGAAGATAATATCACCGCATAGTGGATTCAACTGTGCAAATTAAGGAGTACTAATCATTTACTTTATACTAGTATATTTCTTTAATTACCATCAGTCGATGACAAGAGTTATTTCCAGCCTAAAATAATTTTCATAAACATTCAGCTAGATAAGGGTTATGTGTTCACTAGAGATAGGCTTTAACATGGATTTTTATCATTCTAGTATGGATTCGTGACTAGTATTATTTCAGTTATACGGAGTATAACAGCCGCTCCCTTGAAGCTAGTCTTTATTGTACAACCTGCATCCAATGTATTTCACTGATTCCAAGCACATCCAGGTTGTATCTTTTCATTTCTGCAGCAATATGAATGACTCTCTCAGTCTCCTATTTTGTACTAGCATTTCATGTACCTAAATTAATGGTTGCTTTGGTTGTCACAAGAGGAATCATCCTCGTGACTTCCGAAGGAACTCGGCTTTCATCATGAGGCGTCAAAACTTTTCTAAATCAAGACCTTCTAACTCCTATGGCAGAGTTTAAATGATTTGAATTATTTTTTTCAACAAGTTAATTTTCTACGGGATAGGTTCACTAACCCCATTCCGAACCCTTCTTCTTTATCCGGGCTTGGGGATTGGCAGTAGCCCCAGAGGGGTTGATAACGGAGTTTCTAATTATTCATTAATGGATATATGATACATTAATATTAAATAACAATGAAATGTTCACTGATTTGTAACATTTCTTCAATTACAGTTATATCTGTAAAAAGGAAACTTCTCACTAGAAACCAAGCATACACAAAAAGAAAAGAAAATAATTTACTACTTTGTGTATAGTTTCATTTTGCTGTTTATTTACTGACTATGTTTAATGTTTTAAATAGTCATGGATACTGTAAATACAGTAGTGGATATAAATTACCGGTTAGCATAATAAAGTATAAATGTGTGTGTGTGTATATGTATGTAAATATGTATGTGTGTATGCATGTGTTTGTATGTATGTACAATATGAAATGTAACATCGAGTTTGTAATCTGTGTAAATTGTATGCATAATTTCAAAGAACAAATGGTAGATGGATATTTAACTTATTCTAAATACATTACAACAATGAATATAAATCCTATTTTCAGTTCAAGCAATGTTCTTTATATTGAAATAGTTAGGCAATATCATATATTATGTAAAATATATCTATTATTTGATGAATGCTTTCTACATTACATCCTTTTTTGTTACAGTATTTGTTAAACTTTGGATAATAAGTTTAGTATCAGAAAGGGATTTTGTGGAGATTTTAGAAATTTCACTGATTGGAATCATGAGTCAATTGAAGTTAGACCACTATGGAGAACCTGGAAGCGCTGGATGTCCGTTTCGTCCTAGTACGGGACTCCTCAGCAGTGCGCATCCACGATTCCGCACCCCGAGAGATTCGAACCGAGGACCTATCAGTCTCGCGCCAGACGCTTAACCAACTAGACCACTGAGCCGGTATCCAACGGTGTTAATGTCTAACTTCAACCCATCCACAAAGTTGCGCCACCGTACACCATTGTCTTCAGTGAGTTGATATCTCACAACAGACCTGATTCGACTCCACTGGTAACGGCGGGATCGTGGATGCGCACTGCTTAAGAGTCTCATACTAGGACGAAACGGTCGTCTAGTGCTTCCAGGTTTTCCATGCTGGTCTAGATTCAATTGACTCATGATTTTAATCAGTGAAATAAATTTAGTTTTTACAAATTTATATATATGCATTCTTTAACTAGGTATAAACTTTGTTGTAACATAAATAAATCGAACATCGAGTCCCGTATTCTGTTGATTTTCTGTTTATACAATGATTTATAAAACACTTACTTACATACGCCTGTTACTCCTCGTGGAGGAGCATAGGCCGCCCACCAACATTCTCTATCTAACTCTGTCCTTGGCAATCTTCTCCAGTTCTTTCCAGTTGATATTCATCCTTTTCACATCTGCTTCCAAGTCCCGAAGTAGTTTGTTCTTCGACCTTCCTCTTTTCCGTTTCCCTTCAGGATCCCGGGTTAGGGCTTGCCTCGTGATACAGTGTGGTGATATCCAGTTCCAACGTCTTTTCCTAATTTCCTCTTCAGCTGAAAGCTGGTTTGTTCTCTGTAAAGAAGGCTAATGTTGGTGTTATACAGCTAATGGACATTGAGCTTCTTGTGAAGATAACTGTTTATAAATACTTGTAGCTTATTTATGATGGTCGTAGTACTTCCCCACGTTTCACCTTCGTACAGTAGAATTGTCTTAACGTTCGTATTGAAGATTGTGACTTTGATATTGGTTGACAGTTATTTTGATTTCTAAATGTTCTTCAATCATAGGAATGCGGCACTTGCTTTGCGAATCCTCACCTTTATGTCTGAACCCGATCCTCCTTGTTCACAAAACACTAATACATTCTTTAAATATGTTAGTTGCATTTGTAAGCATCAGTGCCATGGTTGAACTTGGTAGTTCTAAATAAATTAAGAATTGTGTTAAGAGTGAATAATCAGTTATTTTGTGGCATTCTAATGAGTAAAAATATTTTATATCTGACATTTCGTTACTTGACATAGGCCGCTTCTTCAGGATAAATAAATAACTGAAATAAAATTAACACAAGTTTATTTATTCACTCTGAAGAAGTGGCCTACATTAAGTTACGAAACGTTGGAAATACAATTTTTCTATTCATTAGGATACTAGAAGAAAATATATTTGTTACTAACTGCATTTGCTATTCAATCTAAATTCTACGAAATAAATCTTACTTGTGAGATGAAACCTTTAAATGTTAATGATACATTCTAATCAATTTGTAAATAAGCAAAGAATATAAAGACGTCATTTAGAACTAATGAACTAATGCAAAGATGATTAGTATTATTTCATATTTATCTAAAATGTAGCCGGTTGTTGGCCAATACGCTTTCAAGACTCTACTGTATTGTTCAGTTATTGGGTATGGTACTGTAATTAAATATAGAATCAAACGTTCAATAAAGTAAAAGGCTTTATTGAAGTATCGATCATTGTATCAGAAGTTGACGTCTACTGACATTCTTGAGAAAGAGAGAGAAACTGCAAAGTAACTTCAAATTTTTAACGTTATCAATTAGTTTGTTGGCGTTCTGGGTTTTTTTTTCATTAGGCTCATTTCTAATCCAAACTCCACTCCCACTGATTTTGATATGGGCAATCACGTTGTTTGATAACCCTTCTTCTATGCTTAAACAGTTTGGCTTGAAATTAAACATATGAATCCATATATTACCATAAACTACTTACAATTATTAGTGAACCCTATATGAAGTTCCAATTGGTTACATTGTTTCCCTATATCATTCTAACTATTACTGTGCATAGATCTAGTGTGTTCTTCTTTCTAAGTTATCAATTCTTCCCCTCTATTTATCTAGGATTTAACTATTACTGTGACAACAGAACGACCTGATACAGAAGTTGATATTATTCCTGATCAAGTAGAAATGTCTGCTATCAATATACAAACATTTGTTGATCAACAAGTAAGTTTTATGAGTCATTACATACAACCTTATACATTTTAATGTAATTTTCTGGCTTGTTCTCTATTAACTAAATATTAAAATATGCGGAATTCACAGGCATAACTCAAATATCAGAAAGCGTTTTGTGGAGATTTTAGCAATGTTGATGGTTGAGATCATGAATCAGTTAAAGCTAGATCACCATGGAAAACCTGAAAGCAATGGACGGCTGTTTCGTCCTATTGTGGGACTCATCAGCAGTGCTCACCCATGATCCCACCTCGAGAGATTCGAACCCAGGACCTATCGGTTTTGTGTGTGAGCCGGCCGGTATACAACGGTGTTAATGTCTAACTTCAACTAACCTGCGAAATTGGGCGACATATATGCTCACTAGTGACTGCCTTCAGTAGGTATTTCCTGGAGAAGCAGTGAACAATGGAGTGCAACTGGGTCTGTTGTGAGATAGTAACTCACTGAAGAGAATGGTGGATATGTCGCCCAATTTGAAAATAGACATTAACATCGTCGGATGCTGACAAGTTCAGTGGTCTAGGGGCTAATTGTTTTCGCACGAGACCGAAGGCCCTGGATTCGAATCCTGCGGAGTGGAATTGTGGATGCGCACTTCTGTGAAGTTCCATACTAGGGCGAAATGGCCGTCCATTGCTTCCAGGCCTTGTATGGTGGTCTAACTTTGATTGATTCATGACTTCAATCAAATACTTAACAAAAATCTCCACAACTCCATACTGAATTTAAATCCAATAATCCAGAATTCCGAATATAATCAAGTCTACACTCTACCTATAACCTTACATGTATAGTTACCAGTGGAAAAGTACCCCCCCCAAAAAATCCATAATTTTTATTATTTATCGAACCCCCCCCACCTCAAAAAAGGATGTTTATCTTTAAAATGTTGTAGTAATCTTGTCCACATTCAAAATAATTGGGGAATCATTTGAAAAAAATCTAATTCTTTCCTTTCTTTTCTTTAAACTTTTTTCTTCGTCTAATTTGCCTTCTTTCTACTGATCTGAACAATTTCATGAATCACTAATTAGTAATTTTGTACGAATCTCTTGATAAACAAATGGGTTGTTTATTTATTTTCTTTGTAATAGATAAACAAGTAAATAAATAAACTGAATTGTTTTCTTATAAAAGTTTAATTATTATAAGGGTAATTTAATAGTTGAATTCATGAATCAATTGAAGCTAGACTACCATGCTCTCACATGGCCACGCGTATATAGCCTCTGTCAGGGAAGTCCTACTCACTGCCTTCTCGTGGCAGGGGTGTTGGTTATGAAATTGAGAGGACGAAGATCGAATTACCTGTGCTTTACCCAGGATGGTGGACACGGATAGTCCACCTGATGGAGTTGGGAAACCCTGATTTCAAACCAGTGGTGCACATGGGCTCCATTACCCTGAAGGAAGAAATGGCGTATGAACCAATCGTTGGTCACCGAGAACCATGGGACTGCACCTCCTCACGATGCTCCACTGCCTTGTGGATCAGACCTTTAGGTCAAAGGCTCCGGGTGTGGCCCCCAAAGAAAACCACCTGTTTCGGTCTGAGCACCCAGGCAGTATCACAGCCCTCACACATGTCGAATGTGATTTGTATGGCGCATATATATCTGGTTCCCCCTTGTACCAATATTTATGTGTTAAAATAAATATATAAATAAATAAATAATAGACTACCATGGAAAACCTGGAAAGCATTGGACGACTGTTTCATCCTAGTATCATACTTCGCAACAGTGTGTTCCAGCACGAGACCGATAGATCCCATATTCGAATCTCGTAAGACAGGATCGTGAATACACACTGTTGAGGAATTCTATATTTGGACGAAACGGCCGTTTTGTACTTCCAAGTTTTCTATGGTAATCTAACTTCAATTGATTCATGAATTCAACTATTAAATTAACTATAACATCCAGAAAACCCTTCTCTTATTTATAAAACTATTCATGTGTATAGAAAATAGAATTAACCTATTACATAATCAGATTACAGTAAACATGAATAATTATAATGGTAAATGTAATATGTAATGCAAACATTTCCAAAATCAGATATTTCATATAAATCTCATCTTAGTTGTAGGCATAAATCAAATATAACATTCAATAGTAAAGATAATATCTAATATAGATTGAATGTAATGGTAAAGGTTCCCACTTATTTATGCGAAAACTTTGTACAATCCTAACTTACATTCAACTATTTACTAGATTTTAGTCATTTCAAGAGATTATTACCAAAAACAATCGTATTTATAATGTTTATTAGTGCTATAAATATGAATTATACAGATCATTATAAAATTCAAACAATCTTTAAAGAGTAAAGATGGATAATGGCTAGTGGTGGAATGCAGTTTGATGCGCGTTTCACCCTATTTGGGATTCGTCAGCTAGATGTAACTGCATCTTATAGTTAATGTCCACTCTGGGACTCGAAACCAGTAGCGTTTGCTTAAAACGCCATCGCGTTAACCACTTAGCTACTGAGTCATGATGAACACTTGCTTTTGCAATGGGATGAAGTTTAAACTCACTTGGTGTTGTTTTACTTGTATCTTTCCATTGATATCATTATGAACTTTGGGATGCAGGTACATCCAGCTGACGAGTCTCAAATAGAACGAAATGCGCGTCCAACTTGATTTCACTGCTAGCCACTATCCATCTTTGCTTAAAAAGCTTGTGAATTAAGTCTATATCGAGTCAATCTGCACATGATGCACATATGCCGACATGAAACTGATCAATTGAAGTCCTAAATAACAACGGGATGATACAAGTAAAAGCACGGCAAGTTAATTCAATCTTTTAAGAGATTTCTAAAACCTTATGTGTTGTAACCAACCAAAAAAAGATATTATTTAATACAGTATTTTATTTTATTTATTTAAATACATAAACATTGGTACAAGGAGGCGTCAGACAGATATGTGCCACGTAAATTGAATGATTTATATGAGACCTGTGATACTACCCGGGTGTCCGAACCGAAACAGGTGGTTTTCTTAGGGGGCCACACAGCGAAACTTCGACCTAAAAGTTTAATCGACAAGGCAGTGAGGCAACGTAAGGAGATGCAGTCCTATGGTAGCCGGTGACAAACAATAGTTTCATATACCATTTGTTTCCATATGATCACGGAGCCCATGTATACCATTGGTTTGAAATCAGAGTTTTCCGATTCCCCTAGGTGAATCCTCGGTATCCACCAACCCGTTTAAAGAGCCGGAAATTCTTTTTCCCTTCTCTCAGTTTTGTAAACAACAACCCTGATGCGAGAATGCAGTGAGTATTTGTATGCACGTGGCCACTTGAGTGCATTTCAAGAGGGAGAGTTGACTCATCCCACTCTTAGCCGTAGCAGGGCATTTGATGGAGGAAAGCAGAGATGAAAAAGAGATGAAGATTTGTTGGATGTTGAAACCGAATCGTAGGTACATCTCAATATGCTGATTTTTAAAAGATGATCTACAACATCTCATAAAGTCATCTGATACGTTCACTTACGTATTATTCACTGAGGTGTATAGGTTTGGACTTTCTTATTACAGACTGACTTCAATTAAGCAACAACCGGAAACCATTTAGCACTAGAAAGTTTATTGAATATGTTATTGAACTCAGGAATTTGTATACACGACGACACGGGAAATTAGATCAAGGACCTTTGAACCACTGAGTTACCATTTCGATGTATAAAATAAATGTATCTTATTTGGAGAAATATTTGTCTTACTTACTTACTTACCCCTGTTACTCCTCGTAAAGGAGCATAGGTCACCCACCAGAATTCTTCATCCAACCCTGTTCTAGGCAATTCTTTCCAGTTGCTATTCATTATTTTGATATCTGCTTCTATTTCCCAACGTATTGTGATGAAGTAGTGAAAGTTCATAAGTTGAAATGGCTGGGACACTTGTTACGAATTGCCAATCACCGACTGCGACGACGTGCAATGTTTCATGGTGTAGGAGTAGGTTGGAAGAAAACTAGGGACGATCAGATCAAAACATGGCACAAATCCATCAAGTCACTGACAAGTGCACTGTGTGAGTCATGTTGGTACGTGGTTGAGGTCCGTGAAATGATAGCAACCGATAGTTGGAGACCTTGAATGAAATGGCTCAAAATCGTTTGTAATGGCTCATGTGCATCCACACTTTGTGTTCTCCCAAATTCTAATCTTCTCAGTTCTTCATGTTCGTTTCTTTTTTTTTCTCTTTCCAAATTTATTTCACTGTATTATACTCCTTGAATAACATCTTCGAACCCCAATCTTTCCAATTACTGCTTATACTCTTACTACTATGGGATTCGTATCGACAATTGTATCTGTGTGCTAATTTTCTACGGTAAATTGAAGTGATGTATATACGTACAAAGTTCTACGTTGTTACTGACTGACTCTTTTTCGTTTCCCTTCAGGATCCCAAGTTAGGGCTTGCCTCGTGATACAGTTTGATGATTTCCACTTCCAATGTCTTTTCCTAATTTCCTCTTTAGTCAGTTACTTATATTTCGTTAATGAACTTCATGAAGTAAAATGGATCAGCACTAGATCGTTTTTACTTAATAACTGGAAAGTATCATAGTTAGAGTAAAATCTAGCTCATCATTATTCTACATTGTATAAAGTTGTAGATATATACTGTAAAAGTATATTCAACAAGAGAATGATAAAACAACTAGTCACCACTTCTTGACTTTAGGTCTGGCAACTTGAACCGATGCATATATGTGCCTGGTTGTAAGTTGTAGCGTACTGATTAACTGACTTCTTGATTTACAATTATTCGTCGACTGTTTCCCCATTATAATCATAGAAATTACTTTGACATTAGAGAAAAAAATCTTTTTTAAAAAGAAGTAGAAGAAAACCATAAATCATCTGTGGTAATTTACAAATATGTTACTTCATTAAGTGTATCTTTATCAAAGAAAATAGATTGAATGCTTAGTTCCCCTTTATTCAACTGAACAGTTAATTAATTACTATTGATTTATAGCATTGGTTTCTTGTAGTTAAGGTAAACTATTCAATTGTTACTTACTGTAAATTGTAAAATTGGTATCTTTCTTTTATATCATAATTAACTACCTTAATGGATGTTTCACAACAGAACATGATAAATTACCACACACACACACACACACAGGATTATCATATGAAAAAGTAACATAAAACAGATATGAAGTTCCTTAGTATTGTTTACATGAATCTTCCCATTGATGTTTAGGACTGTAATTGAACAGTTTCTTGTTGGCAAATGTGCATTTTATGTGGATGGCCTCGATATAGACTTACATCACAAGCTTTTTAAACAAAGATGGATAGTGTTTAGCAGTGGAATCCAGATTGATGGGCTTTTCGTCCTATTTAGGACTCATCAGCTGGATGTACCTGTACCTCACAGATGACGTTCACTCTGGGACTCGACCACAGTAACGTTCGCTTCAAACGCCATCACGTCATCCACTTAGCTACAATATCGTGATAACCACTTACTTGTGCAATGGGTTGAAGTTGAAATTCACTTAGTATTGTTTATTTGAATCTTCCTATTGATGTTTGAGATTGTAATTGATCAGTCACTTATTAGTATTTATACATCCAGTGCATATTGCCTTGATAATGTCCTAATTCATAAGTATTCATGTTCCAGAATGAACATCAACTGTAAGATTCAGATATATTCAGCTGACGAGTTCTATCTAAATACAACTAAACGCGCATCCAACTGGATTTCACTACTACCTACTATCCATCATTCCTTACAAAACAGATTTATTTCATTTGAATAAACAAACTATTTAGTTATCATCAGAATGTGCTTTGTGGAGATTTTTAGAAATTTTCACAGATTGAACTCATGAGTCAGTTGAAGATAGACCACCATTGAAACCTGGAAGCACTAGACGGCCGTATGGGACTCCTCAGCAGTGCGCATCCACGACCCCGCACCACCCGGGGCTCGAACCAAGGACCTACTGGCTTCGCGCGCGAGCACTTAACCATTAGACCACTGAGCCGGCCGGCATCCAACGGTGTTAATGTCTAACTTCAACCAATCCACGAATTTGAGCTGACTCATGAGTTCAATCTGTGAAAAAACTATTTAGTATAAGATGTATTATAAACAATGTTTTCTAAACAATTATCTTGTAATGGAAAAGAAATTATGTCATATCATTGATCATATATCATAATGGCTATTTAATGTCAATTAATTAATGATCACTGTATAGTGTACATTGTTGTTAAGGAAAAGAAGAGAAAAGAAAAGCAATCTAATAATAACATCACAATAAGTGTAACATTGTTCCTTTCATCTTTACGATGTATAATAAATTATTGAGCAAAAAAAAAGAAAAAAAAAGATCTTTATGAAACATTTTCTGGATAAATGATTAAAATGTACATGTAAAATGTCAACAACAACAACAAAAAAAAGTATTATTTTGGACAAATATTAATGTGTTGTTAAGTGAAATCTATTAATCAATGTTACTATGGAATTGGTTACCAGGTTAACTGAATAGAATGAAAATGATGTTCAAGGGTTCGATGATTCTTTTCTTTTTGAATACTAATGACATTAAGATAGTACGTCATGATGAAGGATATATTTTAGCAAACATTTTTGTAAGAGAAATCTAAGAATAGAAATTGAAGTCAGATGATGAAAGACAGTTAGAAGGATGCTTTTCATATAGTTTTCATAATATTAGTTATAATGATTATGATGTTCAATCATTTAGAATAACAATTAGATGGCTAATAGATTGATAGAATTCGATCAACAATAGATAAACACAAAATTGTTTATTATTTAGTAACTAATTAAGGTAACTCCTCAATGTTGATTGATGTTGGAGGTGGTTGGAAGAAAGTTAGGGACGACCAAACCAAAACGTGGCATCAGTGCTTGGAGTCACTAACTTCTAGTCTGAGACATGTTGGTGGATGCAAACTACTTGGTTGGGGTCCAAATGACTATCGTAACCAATAGTTGGAGACTCTAGGTGTCATGGCTCAGAATCTATCACAATGGCACCTGTGTATACACTCTCCCTTCCCTTAAACTATCAGATTAAAATCGCTTCATATCTTTCATTCTACCAACTAATTCTTTCTCCCTGTACTACATCCAGATACACAATCTTTCTTTAATACATTACTACCATTGAAGTGACAACATTGATGAATTTGGTGTTCATCTTGTTGTGCTAATGCGGTATGGGAACTTGGACCGATGCATATATGTGCCTGATCCTACGTTGTAGCTGACTGACTGAATTAATGTAACTAGGCAAGTAGATGCTACTAATTGTTCGTAGGAAAATATAGTAAATATTCGTATATTTATTAACCATATTACTTAGGTTTGTTACCAAGAATCAATTTATTGACTAACTTCCATAAAACCATAAAATTCTCTAGTATATGACTGGAAATTATCTCGCCTACTATCAAATACAAAGATTGAGATATATAAAATGTGTAACCATAGTTGAATTTTTGAATATTTCACTTGTTCTCATCTGTTACCCGACCGTTGTTGCTACCTTGACGTGGTGGTCGGGGTTGCCTATCGTGATGAAGCAACCGAGCTATACTGGCTGGAACAACCGTTCCTCAAGTTCCTACCATGTCAACAGGTCGGTTGAAGAGCGGTAAGACTAAAAGCAACAAACCCAAGGTCCGAAGGCGAAGTCGTACTGCTGACTGTACAGAGGTGTGACAGCAGTAAGGTATTTCCTTCAGACGACCAGCATGACAGCGATGCTGCCTTCCCACAAGGAGGGATGGGGTTAGAAAAGGTCGATCCTAAAAATGCACACCTCACCTTACCTCACGAATTTCCGTCTCCAGCGGTAAGGCCCTTTGAAGAACGGAGCCAACACATTAAAAACTCCCACGAAAAGGCCGTGCGCGACCGGCCTCAAGCAGTTGTCCCTTGGGCACTGCGGTCACGCTCTCAAATCACTGAGACCACCTTTAATCCAATTTCCTTTTCAGGTACCTCTAGAAGAACTCTTCCTCGGTGTGGGCAACCGAGAAGTGATAACCGCCCTCATACCTCTAACAGCACTCGAGACTCTCATCTGTTAATCCTCTTATCTGTTTCATATATATTTTTGTGAGACTATAATTTATGAACGACCTTTGAGCGACACTGGACTGACCTTGAGAGTGTCCACCTAATAAATATGACTAAATGAGGGTTATAAATCATTGTGAGGAATTAGAATTATGATTTACAGTTGATGATTAAGGCTAGGAATTAGATTTATGGTTTTCATCACGAACTGATATCAGTTATAATGGCAAAACTCTATTTATCCAAATGGATGAGTGAACTTCGCGCCAAAATGCGAGATGTGATCGGTACGTGCATAAATTATAGTTTCGTCGATATTTTTGCTATATTATTATTGTTATGTAATATTATCTAAAGAATATTTCTACTTAGTGATATTATTGTTTTAATGTTTCATCAACTTGCAAACTTACTCACTTACATCTGTTACTCTAATGAAGCATAAGCCGCCGACCAACATTCTCCAACATATTCTGTCCTGAATCTTCCTTTCTGGTTCTATCCAATTGTTGTTCATTCTTCTTATGTCTGTCTGTCTGTCTGTCTTTCTCCATTTTTCGGCGTTTTGTGTTCTTAATCAATTTGCATAGTAACCCAATAATATCAATTCAATAACAAGTTCATGAAGTCACTGACAAGTGGACTGAGTCATGTTGGTAGGTGTAGACTACCTAGTTGGGGACCGCGAGGTGATAGCAACCGATGATAAGAGACCTTGAATGACATGGCTCAAAATCGTTTGCAATGGCTCAGGTGCATACACTCTTTGTGTTCTCCCAAATTTTGATCACCTGATTCCTCCTTGTCTCTTTTTTCTATTCCCAAATTTATTTCACTGTATTATACTCTTTAAATAACATCTCAAAACCCTAATCTTTCAGATTACTGCTTATACTCTTACTACCTCTACCACTACGGGATTTGAATCGACAACTGCATCTCTGTGCTAATGTGGCATGGCAACTCGAACTAATGTACGTACGTACGTACGAAGTTCTACATTGTTACTGACTGACTGACTGACTGACTGAATTCAATAACAAATTCAAATGAAATATCATCATTTGTATTGTATCCTCTTTCTAAAAGTGTTTTTATTTTACTTATTTATTATTAAATTGAATTCACCTGTAGGTTAAGCCAACATAAAAACATGTACATGTTCCTCCATATAACTTATAATGTTTACATTACTTAACTATAAATAAACAAAATAAGTCTTATGTATTGAATACCAAATATAATTAACGTTACATTATTTTAATGAATAAACACACACACATAGATTTACCTGATATTATAAGAAATCAAAACAATTTAGCTTTACACTTTATTACTTCTTATTGAAAGGTGGTAAACATGTTCAATAGTAGTAATGAAAAACAAATGTGTTTTTGGGAGTAATGAACTTTTAATGAAACCGGTTATTGTAAACAAATTACTACAGATTGTCGTTGTCGTCGTGGTCGTTGCCGTTGTTGTTGTTGTTGTTGTTGTTGTTCTTGGTAGTAGTAGTATACACCTTTCATTTACTAATTACTCACATTTTTTCTTGTTTATAATTAAATAATAGAATGTGTTTTTTGTTTATTCTTGACAGATCTCTTGTTATTGTGTTTTATATTAAGTAGTATAATGCAACATACTTCCCTTTTTGTTTTGTTTTACTTTGTATTGTTTGTAATCTTTGACATTTGAATGAATAATCAACTTTATAGATTAGTGTAATGTTAAACAAACAATTAGAAAAAAAAACAACACATTAGGCATGCTGTGTTTACATTGAAGAACAACAGAAACAACAATGAATGATTACTACTTTTCTGACAATTTATGAAGAATTAGTTCATTTTAGAAACATGGTATTTGGAAGAGCATTACATTATCATTATGGTATGATCTGATAATTAGATAGGGGTTAATTTTGAACCTTTTAATTAATATCAGAAAAAGGGTTTTGTGTAGATTTTAGTGTATTTATAGTTAACTTCATGAGTTAATTGAACTTAGATGATCATGGAAAACCTGGAATCAATGGACGGCCGTTTCGTCCTATTATGGGACCCCTCAGCAGTGCGCATTCATGATCCCGCCCCGAGAGGTTCGAACCCATGAACTATCAGTTTCGTGCACCAACCCTTAAACTCTAAACCATTGAGCCGGCTGGCATCCAACAGTGTTAATGTCTAACACAAAATTGAGCCACCGTCCATCATTGTTTTCAGTGATTTACTATCTCACGACTGACCCGGTTGAACTTCATTGGACACTGTTTTTCACTAGAACTCCAGTTTAAGCGCTCGAGCACGAGACTGATAGGTTTTAGTTTTGAATCCCACGAGGCGGGGTCGTGGATGCGTACTGCTGAGGAGTCGCACAATAGGATGAAGCGGCCGTCCAGTGCTTCCAGGTTTTCCATAGTGATCTAGCTTCAATTGACTCATGATCTTAACTATTTTTTTAAATGTCAGTATAAAGTATAGAAGTAATATTTCCATTAAACTAATCAATAGGGAATTTTATATCGTTGGTAACCTGAATATTTATAAAACTATTAATAGAGAAAAAACATAAATCATTTAAAGATTCCCATCATATTAAAAGACTATTATATAGTGAATGAAGAATATCCTTTTCGATCAATTCTCTTTAAGTTCTACAATTCATATATCCAAATTAATAATCCGAAAATTGGTCAGGTTAAGGGTAAAGTACATCGTTTAAAGTGAAAGCATGTGAACTTAGGACTGTTAAACAATATACAATAAAATTGGCTAAACAAAGGTTTGATGAAGAAAGTGAACAGTTTGATTTTGGTCCATGTAGTGCAAACTGACCATAGTGTTAGTATAGGTATAGGTCAGTAGTATTTTGCCAAAGCTGGTCAGACTTAAAGTTCTTCAAACGGCTAAAGCGATAGCCAAGCGAATTAAGAAACCGGAGCTATACGTACAGAATGAATGTTTTCAACCGCTCCTTCTCCTCTAGTTAACCTCAAGGCCAATTAATCAAATAGTAATCTTAGCTATTCAATGATCTAATTCGACTACTGTAGTTACGAACTTTCGTTGTCAATTACAACTGTCTCTGTTATGTTTATTCACAAATCTTTTTACTATTACTAATATTATTATTCACTTGGTATTGTTTTGCTTGAATCTTCCCATTGAGGTTTAAGACTGTAATTAATCAGTCTGTTGTTGGCATATGTGCATACTGTGCGTATTGCCTCGATATTGCCTTAATTCACAAGCTTTATAAGTAACGATGGATAGTGGATAACGCGATGGCGTTTGAAGCGAATGGTACTGGGTTGGAGTCCTAGAGTGAACATCAACTCAGAGATGCAAGTACACCGAGCTGACGAGTCCCAAATAGGAGTGGTTGAAAATATTTCTTTTGTACGTATAGCTCCGGTTTCTTAATCCGCTTGGCTATTGCTTTAGCCGTTTGAAGGAATTTAAGTCTGACCAGCTTTGGCAAAATATTACTGACCATATAAATAATTGAAAAGGATTGGTTTATACTAACACTATGGTCAGTTTGCACTCTACAGACCAATATTAAGCTGTTCACTTTCTTAATCAAACTTTTGTTTAACCACATAGCCAAACATAAATATTTGAAATTGGAGGTTGTAATAATTAAATGATGTAACCCATTTAGTTAAGAATAAAATGACTTTAACAAGAGAAAACAGAGAAATCAAAATGATGACATTTAGAACTCAAGCTTCTTTGAGTCATTTTTAAAAGCTTGTTAAGTTACTGAGCAACTGGTATGAAAATAAATGTGATGGTTACCATCCTACAGAATGAAAAAGTTCAGTTTAACTCTTGGATTTAATAATTCATTTCTTAAACCATAAAGGTATATGTTAGAATTGATGAACGAAAAGGTTAAGACCTTTTTACTTAACTACAAATTGGTATTAAAACTCAAATGCATAGATGAGTGTAGTCACCACTAGAACTTAATTACTAATTTACATCTGCTACTCCTCGTGGAGGAGCATAGGCCGCCCACCAGCACTCTCCATTCAACCCGATCCTGGGCAATCCTTTCTAGTTGTTTCCAGTTGCTTTTCATCCTTTTCATATCTGCTTCTATTTCCCAACGTAATATGTTCTTTGGTCCTCCTCCAAGGTCGAACTTGCCTGTAGCTCTTCTAGAGTTACTGGTGGCTCTAAGACCGGGTAAAGATGGAGGGTTAGGCATGAGGTCGGCAACCCTATCCTATAGAAAAAAAATCTCGCTATAAATACACCAGAATAGTTTTCTTTCAGAAAATGACTTTTGACTTGATAAATTTAAGTGTTCTTTCAATAGATCTCTTTAGTTCAAACACTGAACTGTAGTTTGCTATCTCATCACATTCTACTGTTAGTTGTTTTCATCAACGTTTAGAAAGTAAAATCAGACGATGGTATTTCTTTTCAAGTCAGTACTTAATTATTATGATTATTGTTTTTAATTTAGGAATGGAAATTACATGAACATGTAGAGATTAAAAAACGAATTATTAAACAAGAATATTCTAGTTCAATGAAAAGTCATCCATGTTTATCGGTAACATGTCGAGCAGCTAGACGACCTGGATATTTTTATTGGAATGTATTTCTTATAATGGTAAGATAACATATATTATATATGATGAATGAACTTGTCATCAATTTACTGAGTATACAAAAGTAGTTTATTAATTGTCATGTTCTTAGATTATTAATTTCAATGCTGTCTATGAAGAAATTGGCTAGTAATGGATTCATCACTATACAATCTACCTGTTGATATATCTCATTGCTAAAGTTAAACGCTGTATTCAAAGTATAAATTCGATTAGTTTGTTCTATCAGAAAGGGTTTTTTGGAGAATGTAGTACTTTCAATAGTTGCGATCATTCGTCGATTGAAGCTAGACTACCATGGAAAACCTGGAAGCACCAGACGGCTGTTTCGTCCTACTGTGGGACTTCTCAGCAGTGCTCATCCACTGTTGGATGCCGGCCGGCTCAGTGGTCTAGTGGTTAAGCGCTCGCTGGCGAGACTAATAGGTCTTAAGTTCGGATCCCGCGATCGGGATCGTGGATGCGCCAATATTAATTCCATTTTAATTGAAATAGAATGTGGGGGGAAACAGTTGGGTTGTTTCAATGAGTCGGATAAAAGATCATTCAGTAAAGAGACATGAACAAATTTTTCAACTCATCATATATGCAAAAGTCGAAAAAAATTTCCAATTCCCAGTCTTAACAAAATTATTTTTCTGGTTAGCGTTTTTTTAGTTTTCTACGGGATGAGGTCGCTAACCACGTGCTCAACCCTCCTCGTTTATCCGGGATTGCGGCTGGCAATAGCCCCAGGGGGGCTCCAGACGGAAATAGTTTTAATAAAATTTAAAACATAACAGAAGATAATGAATGTTGAATAATTTGATTATCCACTTTTGAATGAACATATATTTGGAAACATAATTCAATATTAAAATGATTATTTCGATATTAGATCCTATGGACAGCTAAGACAAATAAAATTTCAATGAAATCATGTTGGATGTAAGGAGGCACTTATCCACTGAAGACAATGAAAGATAGTTACACAATATTGTGAACTGATTCAAATTAAACTACATTTAAATTGCCATGTAATCTGAAAAAAAAAATTCTTAAAATTGCTAATTGAATAATGGCATATATATTTAACTGTTATCCTTTGCCACTACCATCAGGTCACATATTAAAATGAAGATCAGCTAATGATTTATGAACTGATAAGCAGCCTGATTAAATATCTGGGCTACCTGTTCCTGCAATTTAGATATTTCAACAAGTTATCTGTATTTTTAAGCAAAGATAGATAGTGGCTATCGGTGGAATCCAGGATCTTTGTTTCGTTCTATTTGGGAATTGTGAGCTGGTTATACCTGAAATTCGTACAGGATGCACATATGCCAACATGAGACTGATTGTTTACAGTACTAAATAACAATGGGAAGATACAAGTAAAACAACATCAAGTGAATTTATCTGTATTTTGTTTTGTTTCAACAGATCATAAAGTCACTTAATTGCACAACCTATTCATGTGGATTTGAGAAAAGTTCACGACGTTTCGCTATACAAGTGAGAAAGAGTACAATCAGAGACATTGTGGTTGCTAGCAATATACTTTGAAAAGATTGTACATTATTCAGATGTCAGATTGTGGAATCAAGGATATGTGTCTTGTTCTATTAGGTACTTACTACTTACATCATTGTTTTGATCTTCATTTTGGAACCCCAACACAATACCTATCCCTTTAAATGACTCTCAACTAGTCTACTGAGTCTAAATGCTCACTAAATTGTTCATCAAGTATGATAGTATTAGGAACATTTATAATTTCTCGTTATTGATTTAAGTAACGAATTTCGATGAGCCATTTCTCAAGTAGGTACATTTTGAATGATACTACCTTTTGATTACAAGTTCTTATTGAAGTTATATTATGATTATCAATGTAATTCTTGGATCCTGTTTCATTCATTTCAATGTTTCATTATCTTTACAAACAATTCGAATGATAAAACTATTTACTTCTTTTATTCAGTTCATGATTTCTGGTTTGGCATTTGCTACATTTGCTGTTTCACCGGATAAAGCAGAACTTCGTCTACGTTTATCATTTACATTAATTCTGACCAGTGTCACATTTAAATATGTGATTACACAAAGTTTACCAAAAATTTCATATTTAACTTATATGGTAAGTTATTTATACTTAGTACTGCTTCATTTACTGGTTTCATTCGAATAGATCTATATAGTAAAGATTATAATTGTAACTAATGATGACATTGTAGATATCGTTACTGAGGTTTGACTTGATTAGGCATTGGGTAGATTGTTATAAATGAAATAAAAGTAATATATATGTGGATATGTGAATGAGTAGAAAATTAGATTTTCTGACATTTCGTGACTCAGTGTAAGCCACTTCTTCAGAGTTTAAATAGTACAAAGGAACAATACAAAAATATTATGTGATCAAACGGGGAAAAAACAGATCTGAACAAGTCAATGTCATATCATCCCGGTTAAGGTCATTTATAATTGACATGTATGTAAATTTTTATGTGTATGTGTGCAATGTCAAGAATGAAATAAATGTGACCTTGATATTGATCTGGTCATTTATTCTCTGAAGAAGTGGCTTACACCAATTAGATATAAGATAACACATCTCGGATTTTGGAGCGAAATTCATTCATCTATTTGGATAAATAGAGGTTTAACATTATATCTGATGACAGTTCGTGATGAAAACCTTAAATGTAATGCCTAACCTTAACCATCAACCGTAAATCATAATTTTAATTCCTAACACTGGTTTATAACCGTCATTTAGTTCTAATCACTAGGTGTCCACTCTCAAGGTCAGTTTAATATCGTTCAATTGTCGTCCATAAATTATAGTCTCACCGAAGTTTTGGTAAAACAGTACATTTATGAATACTATTCAATATGAAGTCAGTCTTTATTACTTTTTACCACTTCTTTAATTGAATTTAGATTATGATAACAGTGATTGTTAAATTGTTTAGGATTAATCGAAAGTTTATTGTTTGTTTGAATCAATGTTTACGACTGCAATCGATCAATTTCAGCATAAAAAGGGAGATCCAAACAAAGAATACAAAATGAGTTATAACTCCATCGGACTGCTCAACTAGTGGCTATCAGGAATCAGTATCTAAGTGGATAATGTTGTAACGAATGGACTGCAGGTTAGATGCACAGCGTTTTATTGATCGATTCAGTGACACGTAAAACACGTAAGGACGACCTAGAGTCCCGATCTGTCCCGCTTCCCTGTCTAGACCAGCCAGTTGAGTCCAGAACGCAAGTCACAGCCTCTGAGATATGAATCATTATATTTCAGACATACTCTATTTATATACAAACCAACCAGACCACATCGTACCATAAAATAAAAAACAACATTTGTACAATATTTGACAGGTGAAATGAATATCGACCAATGGAAATGTCCATTTAACGTCCAAGGACACCAGTAGATTTAACATGATGATTATTAGTATATTCTTCTGCATACCTAACAGATAACGCGATGATATTTGAAGCGAACGATATTGGATTCGAGTCCCGGAATGAACATCGACTCTAGGATGCAGATACATCTAGATGACAACTCCCAAATAGGATAAAATGCGTATCCTAGATTCTACTGCTAGCTACCATTTATCTTCATTTATAGAATTTATTTTGTTTATCTTGAAACTAACATTGCACTATGTATGTCATTTGAATGTCCTAAAATTTAGATTTAATTACCATATACTTATTAACAATCAAATTGAAGTTAACTTTAATCTGAATCATTTCATTGAAAATTAACCGCTAATTTAATGACAGGGTGAACAATTTCAGGGATTCAGTTGTTGGTTAACACACACACACACACACACATAGACATTCATGCATGGTTACACATTCGAAGAAATTGCTTTCGTTTGCAACTTTATTTGAACAGTAAAAAAGTTCTAAAAAAAAAAGAGTAAAAAGAAAAGTGGATTCTTTTTTGTGTGTATCATTTCTGAAATAAAAATAAAATTCCGATACATAAAAGTCAAATTTATTTAAAAATTTCGGCCCCAGTGACAAATATTACATCTGGTGTCTGACAGAGAGAGAGAGAGGGAGAGGGGGGAGGGACAGAGAGAGAAAATGAACGAAATTAGCATTCTATATTTATCTGACTTGTACATTTTTTATTGATTATTTGAAACAAGTTTGATTTTTTTTTTCGTACAAAGTTTGGGTTTAAATAAGAATGGCAAAATTGGACAGAATATTGATTTAAGATTTTAACAGATCATTTATGTTACTAATATGATATTAGTTTAGATACTATTGAAAGTTACAGGGTATTGTACGATTGTTTCGTTCTAGTGTAGTAAGCATCTGCGATGGATTGAATTTCTTTTATAGGAAACAAGTTCAACAAATTGAAGTCAAGTTAATATCTTATATTCTTGGTGTATAATTATGTTTCAAAAACATTAAAGCAATGAGTTCCTTTGATGAATTTCGATTATGTAATAAGAAGACGAAGATTATCAGAACTATCAAAGAAAGAACAAGGTGCATGCTTCATCCAAAATCTAAAAGACATGAAAACGATTGTTTCACATCCCACTGTGTTTACCAATTTAACTATGTGTGTGTGTTTGTGGTCACATATACCTAGGGAGGAGCAATCGTGATCTCAAAATTAGCGTGTGTGAACATATACCAAAATGGTTGCAGAAACAAATAGAATCAAGTGACCCAATAAGAGCAGAGGATAAACATCCATCATCCTCTATTACTAAACATATAATCGAAACAGATCATAAGGTGTAAAAATAAATATGGTGATATGGTGAGTATTCGCGAATAAAACAATGAGAATATAAGACATAAGTAAAGGGGGGAATTCAGTAATAATAATAATAATAATAATAATAATAATAATAATAATAATAATAATAATAATGATAATAATAATAATAATTGAGTAATCAAAATACTTAAGACCAAGGTAACGATAACGATAAGACGTACTTCTTTTGTACGCATAGTTCCGGTTTAAGCTCCTGGATGGTAAGAGCTTCGGCTATTTTTAAAAGTTGGATGCGAAGAAAGCTGCGTAGATTTGAAAGAATCATATAAACAACCTTAAATTCATTTTTTGGATCTGTGGAATGGTTACAGTCAATTAGGTGTTGAAGTATAGAACTCCTAACTGCTTTCCTTTCACCCTAATAGAACCAAGCTGGGATATTTTCCCGTATCCGAGGTGAAAGCAAGCGCTGGCTACGGCCAATGTACCTTGCTTCACAAGAGCAGGTGAACTGATAGATTACTCTTATTATTATCTTCGTTTCCTCTTTCTCCCATTTCCAGTCTAGTTGAACTTTTATTTTTTTATATATAAATGTGCTTAACAAGTATATTACGTGTAATCAGGTTGTTCGAAATATCTAGCGCTAATATATCATCACAACTTCGCCTGGAGTGCCTCCGGGGCTACTGCTGGTATCAAGCCCGGATAAAGGAGGAGGGTTGGGCATGGGGTTACCGACCCCATCCCGTAGAAAACTAACTCACTAAAAAAACGCTAACCAGAAAAAATTATTCAAACCTTTTAAACTCTGCCCTGGGAGTCAGAAGGTCTTCATTTAGAACAGTTATGACGCCTCATGATACATGGAAAATGCTAGTCGGCGGCCTATGTTCCATTAGGAGTAACAGTCGTAAGTAAGAAAGTAATATATCATCATATAGTTCTGGTAATCTTCGTCTTCTTATTACATTATCAATGTATAATTTTGTACTGTTAAAAAATAAGAAACTATTGAGCTAGTGAATTCATTAAACTGAAATTCTATGACGTAATTATATTTTGATTTAGACCCTGTATATATATAGATACCTATGATGATAAATTGTTTTTCTATAGTTTTTTCTGTTATATTATGTTTTTGACATAACCTGTGTTTATTTGGTAAATCCATAGTTGAAATGTTTCCTATTCAATAGTGAATGAAACAATAAACATTTTTAGTAAATGTTTGTACTTTTACTGAACTTACTTTCTCTTTAATGAGATGTTTCGCCTGTTAAAAGGTTTGAATAATTTTTTCTGGTTAGCGTTTTTTTTAGCCAGTTAGTTTTCTAGCGGATGGGGTCGGTAACCCCATGCCCAACCCTCCTCCTTTATCCGGGCTTCGGACCGGCAGTAACCCCCAGGGGGGGGACTTCAGGCGGAGTTTCTTTAATGAGATAGTTGTCTATAAATACAATTGGTTAACAATACGTTATTATTGACTTCTATATGGATTTTTAGTCTTATAGATCTTATAGAGTAGTAGTTACGTATGTGTAGAAGAATCCTAAACTCAATGTTCATGATTAATTATATTGTCAAATGAGGTGAATAAAATTTTTTAAAAAGTAAGTTTTTAATAATTGAATTCACAAGTTGATCTAAACTAGATCATCATTGGAAACTTGGAAGTACTGGACGATTGTTTCGTCCTAGTTCATGAACTCTCAACAGTATGTATGTGTGATCCCACATGTGGGACTCGAAGTCAGGATCTTCTGTCTCGCGCGTGGATGTCTAACCTCTAGACAATTGAGTCGGCTTCCAGCAGTGTTACTGTCTAACTTCAATCAATCCATGATCCTGAGCAATCATTCATCCGATGTCTTCATCTAACACCGATCGGACTCCATTGGTTACGGCTTCTCGCTAGAACTTCAGGAAATCCATCTTGAAGACAGTCACTAGTGAGCACATGATGATTATTATTGGAATGAGGGTTTTGTGAAATATTTTTTTACCTTTTTGATCTGCGCTATCAGCTAATAAACTGTAGTTGCCGCTTTTCATTGTTCTCTGATTTTAAACACCGTTGAGATTTTTATATTATAACGGTTATTGAAGTGATTGATTAGCGAAGATTCTTATTTTTCTACTCAATAAATATGCACATTCAGTGTTTGCTATAAAAAGTTATTGTCTATTTCTTGGTATTCAATTTCTTTTACTTTCAGGATAAGTATGTTTTAATGTCGTTATTCATTCTGTGCATAATCAGTATTTGGCATGCAGTTGTTACATTGATTGGTTTAGATTTTGATTTACCCGATTCACCTGGATTTGGATCATCTTTACCTAGTACTTCTACAACTACTACTACAAGTACTACTAATACTACTGCAACTACTACATCTGCTATTATTTCACCGAATTTAAATGTAAATACAACAAATCAAAGCCCTAGATTATATTTTCCTAATCATAATAAATCAGAATCAATACAGTCTATTCCTAATCATTCTCAAATGAAAATATCAAATTACAGTAAGAACAATATATACACATTTATTTTGTTATTGTTATTTCTATGGTAGACTATCAGTAAGCAATAAAACGTAGGTTTATGTTTTAACACAGAGTGATATCAATTTATGAATAAACAAGCGAACAAACTAAAGAATAGTTTATATCTTTTGTTGAGATCATGAACAACCAGTGAACACTTGGAAGAACTGGACGATCGTTTCGTCTTAGTACGGGAATTTTAAACAGTAATTCCTGACGGTTCTAAGACTTTCGATCTTGCAAGTGAACAGTCAACCTCTGGAAAACTGATCCACGATCCAATGATGTATAAGTCTAATTTTAATTGATTCGTGATCTCAATAACATTTAAGAATCTCCATAACCCCATACTAATAATACACATTAATTTCAATTGAAGATATGAATGTTACGAACATAAACTGTACGATTGTTTACGTTTAGCACCAATATAACTAAACGAAGACTAATTTAAATTCGGTCCGTTACAAGAGACAATTCGGATAAGAAAACTTAATAACACTATAATTTATAAACAACCTTTGAGCAGCGCTAAAATAACCTTGGAATGTGACCTAGTTACCAGGGTTAAATGAGGGTTGTAGATTAGTGTGAAGGAATTAGGATTAGGATTTACAGTTGGACGTTAGCGTTAAGAATTAGATTTGATGTTTTTATCACAAACTGACATAAGCTGTAATTCCAAAATGATATTTAACCAAATGAGTGAATGAATTTCGCGCCAAAATTCAAGTACTCCTATCTTAAATGTGATTGGTTCGTTTATAAATCATAGTCTCGTCGAAAACTTCATTCGAACTGAGAAGATTCAATTTAGTGAACATAAACTAAACTATGATAGTACTACTCGAAATGTTTGTTAGAAATACTATATAGGATACAACACGAAAATGTCAAGATAATAAATGTGTAGGGTCAGTGAAGTGTCACTGAATCCTAGTTGGGTCACTGAATATCGAACAAATCATCGATCCTTATCAAGGTCATGGACAATCAACTCGCATCAGTTAATCGTACGACATGGACTGGCCCATGCAGCGGTGGTTTCACTTTCGCTTTTATCTACATTAACTGATATATTTCTGTAATAACGAACTCTGTGTTATACAGTCTTCAAAGCCGTCATAGTACTTTAATACGTCTAAGGAGTAGTCTACGTTAGATGCTGACTGCGAGGTGTGAATTCGAAGTTAGCTGTTTCGTCACACCATTCTCGTCTAACTCGAGTAGGCCTCCAATCGCTCGACATAGATCATCTGCAAAGGAATAGAAATGGGCTTTAAAAGTCGATTTCATCAGAAAATTAAGGAAGAAATAGTAGATAGATTGCAGTAAGTAAAACTTTGGATTCCTAACATTTCAAAACTTAATGTAAGTTATTTCTTCAGAGTAAATAACTGAAATAACCAGACTGAATTAATACAAGTTTACATGGTCTATATAAACGTCAGAAATTCGAATTTCTAATCACAGGGATATTACAAAAATATAATTGTTTCATTCTTATTAACCTTCTATTCAATGCTTAATTTATTTAAAACTATCCAATTCAACCGTGATATGGATATCTAGATAAATTCAAAGCTCCATTGTTGACATCTAAGCAATTCTAAGTTTACTTCCCTTGTTCAGGGATACATAATTCATGAAAATATAGCGAAGGAGAATGATGTGAACAGGGAAACAAGAAGCCTTGACAAACTACGGAAGCTATTTTAGGGACGTTATTTCATGTTATGCGAAGCTTGTTAAACACTAAAATTTATTTTTGTCCCTAATCTATTCTACAGAACATAATCTTTCGTTCGGTGTATGATTCATTGCCATACCCTTTTCTGTTCCGAAGCTATTGTAATTTAAACATAATATTTTGCACCCTATTTTCTACTCTGATTCCCGGCTTTGTACATAATTGTATTTTTCCTAATTATTGTACGATTTGGTCTGGTTAGTCACCTATTTATTCATGCATCTTTTTACACTAATCTGAAAATCAGGGAAATCAAGGTATCGGGAGTAGATCGAATAGTGTTCCAGTTGTCTTGTTTTCTCTCATTCGCGTGCTTGTCAGTCAATCAGGTGATAGAATAGTTTTCTTCTCTCTACCACACTTTGAACTCACGCGTACTAGCCTCAAGGTTAGGTCGGTCTTAATCTGGATTAGATAAGTATCCTCAGCACCAAAAGTGGGTATATAGACCAAAGGACATAACAGGGAACACCAGTGAGAACAACCGGATGTGTCTCAACACAACACTAGAGAATCTCTTAGTAAGATATGAGAACCATACAATAAATACTTCATTTGCAAAATGTCAATCAGTTGTCTCAGACTTCAGTTTTCCTTCATTTTCATACCAATCATTTTCTGTTCTCGTTCTTTTTCCTCTGATCTTCTTAACCGTCTGCCGCCAAACATTTCACTTAAATTTACTGAAGCTACTTTGGTGTGTGCTACTGATGTCAACAGCTATAAATAGTATGTATCATTAATCGAAAGTGAAATGCCTGAAGGCAGAAGGTTAAGAAGATGGAAGAAAAAAGAACGAGCAAAGTGAATGATTACTGTGAAAGTGAAGGAACAATTAAATCTGAGATAACTGGTTAACATTATTCACTGTATTGTTCTCAGATTTTACTAACATGTTCTATAATTTTGTATTGAAATGTACTCGATTGTCCTCACTGGTGTTCTCATTCACTACACTAGAACTATTTAACACTTAAAATCTAGTTCATTTGTTCAAAAGAAACATTTGTAATATCATTATTACCCTTCTCATAGTTTTCTTTTCAACTTGATTTCAAATACTTGATTATATAATCAGTTGAGTTTTTCACTCTATGATTTTTAATTAGTATTTTGCTTCATTTTCTGAAGTAGTCTTTGTTACGTATTTGATCTGTCTAACCACTTTTAGTGCTGAGGATAATTTGGCTAATCCAGATTAAGACGTTGATGCGATAGGCTGACCGACCTAACCTTGAGTCTAGTACGCGTAAGTTCGAAGTGGGGTATAGAGAAGAAAACCATTCTATCACCTGATTGGCTGACAAGAACGCGAATTAGAGAAGACAGGTCAACTGGAACACTACTCTATTCATTCCCAATTCCGATCTGGTTCCTGATTTCGGATCAGTGTAAAAAGATGCATGAATCAATAGATGACTAACCAGACCACATCGTACAATAATTAGGAAAAGTACAATTATGTCCAAAGCTGGGAGTTAGAGTAGAAAATAGAGTACAAAATATTATGTTTATGTTGTAACGGGTGGATTGCAGGTTAGATGCGCAGCGTATTTATCGATCGAATCAGTGACACGTAAAACACGTAAGGACGACCTAGAGTCCCGATCGGTCCCGCTTCCCTGTCTAGACCAGCCCGTCGAGTCTAGAACGCAAGTCACAGCCTCTGAGTTATGAATCGCTATATTTCAAACATACTCTGTTTATATACCAACCAAACAGACCACATCGTACCATAAAAATAGAAAACAACATCTGTACAATATTTAACGAGTGAAATAAATAATGGCCAATGGGGAATGCCCATTTAGACTTCCAAGGACATCATTAGACTTAACATGATAATGATTGATACATTCCTCTGCATCCCTAACAGTTTAAATTTCAATAGATTTGGAACAAAAAGGGCTACGACAGTGAATCATACATCAAACGAAAGCTTATGATATGTAGAATAGACTAGGGACATAAGTAAATGTTAATGTTTTACAAGCTTTTCATAAAATGAAATAACGTCCCGTAAAATAGCTTTCGTAGTTTGTCAAGTCTTCTTGTTTCTCTGTTCCTATCAGTCTTTTCGTATGAGTCCTTATTTGGAACACTTCTTTCTCAATATGATTAATGTTGAATAAACTCTTTGATCTATCAATGATTACAAACACTCAAATCTATTCATTTTTACTTAGATAGATATATTAACATCTATGCATAATTGTAAGCAGCTGATAAGAATATGATGAAATGAAATTGTTCCATATAGTTTTACTAAATTCATTTTGTCAGTATAGTTTTGTTGTGGTTGTTGAATTTTGACTGAGTTTATGGATCGATCAATGCTAGACTATCATTGAAAACTCTCATTAAAAATGTGAATTGGTTGAAGATAGGCATTGATACTGTCTCAGTAATCTAGAGGTTAGACATCCACCCGCGAGATCGAAGGTCCTGGATCCGAATCTCACATTGCGGACCGTGGATGGGCACTGTTGAAGATTAACATATTGGGACAAAACAACCCTCCGTGAGCTTCCAGGTTTCCAACAGTGGTCTAACATTGATCAATTCATAATCTCAAATAAAATCTTTTTGTTTGCTTCATTCACATTAACGAATGGAACTATGTGTATTAATATGGGAATAGTTTATAATGAACTTGCATCAGTTATTTTATAGAATGTCAGTAACAAACCTAGAGAAGGCCTCTTATTTATTTATTTAATTTTAATCATCATCAGGTAAGACTATAATTTATGGACAACCATTGAGCTACACTGGACTGACCTTGAGAGTGTCCACCTAATAAATAGGACTAAATGAGCGTTATAAATCAGTATGAGGATTTTCAATTATGATTTACAGTTGATGGTTAGGGTTAGAGTTAGATTTAGGGTTTTCATCACGAACCGACATCAGGTAGAATGCCAAAACTCTATTTAGCCATATAGATGAATGAATTTTGCGCCAAAATCCGTGATGTGTTATCTTATGTCTGATTGGTTGGTCCATAAATTATAGTCTTGCCAATTTACAAATAACCTAGCAATGTTTAATGTAAGTCTTTTAAGTACATATTATTGTCTAAATAGTTCATTATTGTTATGTTAATTTTGATTTTAGAATTTTCAAATACATCTCAACTATCAGAACAAATGAATAATTCAGATGTATTACCTTCATTGCATAATCTCTCATCATTATCTCCATTGTCTTTGTTATCTACTCCGTCTATGTACAATAATCTATTACAGAATGATTCCTTTACACTATTATCTAAAACAGGAACGGCAACACCTGTTAATCAAACATTCAACTCTTTATTAAAAGAACAAAACAATGGATGTAGTCGGACTAATCGTATGGCATGTTCCGATTGGAAAATGGTACAACAAATAGAAAAACATGTATTCACATCATTTGTTACAATTTATATATTGGCACATGCAATTTTTATATTTTGGCTTTATTTCGATGTAAGTTATCTTGGGGGAAAATTGTTAATTTAAAAGAATACATTGTAATATAATTTTATTTAAATCTTACCTAATCTCTGTTAAGTTATCAGCATCATATTATGGTGTGTGTGTGCGGTACTTATGTTGATATAAGTAGTATATGACACTAGTCAGAAATGAAATGTCTAGGAGCAGAAAATTGGGAAGATTGAATCGAAGAGAACAGGTATAGAGAGTGATTTTTATGGAAATGAAGAAGCAATAACGTTTAAAACAGTTGATGGACATTTTTCAAATGAAGTATTGGACATATGGTATTTACAAGCTGTCGCAACTTATGTTTCTGTTCATTACAGAATAACTTAAAGCTTCACCGTACATGTATGTGAATGAGGTCTAATATATTAACAAAGAATTTAGATAGTAATAATGAAAATGGTTTTATCGTAAAATGAATTCGACTCACTACTAACTTATAGTACGTTCATTAATGTTCTGTGAACAGGAATTACTGGATAGAACTCTCAATCTCTCTCTCTCTCGGGATCAAAAAATGTTACAGTTGCCCAAAATAAAAGACTGAAATACTCTCGTTTAATTGAGATAATCATGATCCTAGAGAAGGAACATCCTTACTTACTGTTACTCCCAATGGAGCATAGGCCATCGACCAGCATTCTCCAACGCACTCTGTCCCTATTCATTATTCATAACAGGTTACATTGATATTTAAAAAAAAATTACTCTCTAACTTAAAATGACACCTATTCGATAAATTTTAATAATCAATAAAACCTGTTAAAAAGGGAACTACTATAGCCAACACTCATTTTGATCAAACCCTTTTATTAACTTATTTAACAGACAGTGTTATTCGGACGGTAATAGTTCGTCTATTTATTTGTATTATTATGATCATTATCATGTTTGTCTAAAGGTGTATGCTTGATCACATGTGACAGCCTACTTACATATCTCTCTCTAGCTTAAATGTTAATCTCTTAAATATCTTTCGATGAATCATTCTTGTTCCCATGTCTATATGTCCTCGAAACCTATTATTAGCCTTTGTCTTACCTAGCTGCGCCTTGATATGATTTGATTATTAAATTTACCTCTGTATTCGTTTATATACACACATTTTTCTCTCTGTTCCATAATCGTTCGATGTGCTTATAACTTTGTTACCTGTACTGTCCGCTAAAATAAACTACATCCATCGCTTCTTATTATCTTCTAAATTCAAACATGATTATCAAGGTGACTGATTAAACGAAGCTAAGTCACTACACTACAATAAGATTATTTTATAAAACATATAAAAATGTGTCATTTTGTTGAAGATTTATGATAACAATAATACAATTTCATGGCTTCTGGAAATGAACACATGTATAATTAAAGAATTAAAAGATGACATAGATATAAGTACCATATGTTTGTCTGACATAATTAAAAGACATAAAATGTCAGCATAGACTTGGATACAATTTAATTGCATTCTAATTATTAACAACAGTAGCAATGGCAACAACAACAGCAACACCAACAATAGGATAGCAACAACAACCACGATAGCAACAACAACATAATATTGTATATTTGAAGTGCATGAGTGTTGTTGTTGTTGTTGTTTAAACATATGTATTAACTAATTACTAAGTGATTATTAATACTATTATTCCATTGTAATAGAAATGTAATATTAATGTTAAATATAATTAAGACTTAGTCAAAACAGTTTTCTTTACTCCAAAATAGAATTTATTTTTGGAATAGAAAAAAGGTACAAATTCTTACCGTAGTTACTGTTGGGTGATGGTCGAAAATGATCCAAAGAATAGTTGAAGTTTGAATAACTGTCTTGTTTTTTGTAAGGTTAAAAGCAAGATCTTTAGGGTATATATATATATGCATATTATAGACTCTACACTAATCATGATATATTTGGATTGTGATTAGAAATAGAATCTAGGACCTGCTCTTATTCCTATTTGGTGATGGTTAACTATATGAAATGCATATCATGAATTTCAATGTTAACAACGATCTGTAGTGTTGGTTGATATTGTTAGGCCTATATACTTTATTCTAGCTTCTGGATAGGTCCATTTATCCGTTCTTCTTAACGTTAATTATTCACTTATGAACCTTGACTGTTTTTATATGTGTGTACATCTTATCCTACTTACCACATGTCTATAACTTATTTTTGTGTGACTATGAATATCGATTAACGCTTGATTAAATGGAGTTGGCTCATATGCCTTCTACACTGCGCATCGTTTCGCTCACTTCTTCCCTTCCTTTGCTACGTCTCTCTGATTATCTGTTCCGCTCAACAATTGTATAAAATATATGTATTGGAAAATCCATTCTCGAATTTGGCTTATATAATTCCATTATTCACTAATGCGATCTAAATCGATAATTATGTACGAGGATTGACGATATGTATAATTCGACAGCAATCAAGCATGCGATATAACTGGAGTCATATCCCTGGCCTCTAAAGTGATGAGCCCATCGACAACATCGTCCGGTCTAGTTGATATCTAAATGAAGGGCCACTAAAGATCCAAATTAATAGAAACATGTTAAGAAAGCCTATATATATATATATATATATATATATATATATATATATATATATATATATATATATATGTCGTATTGGCTTTTCTTCATTAATGGAAAATAACATACTAGTAACCGATAGTCTATTTAAATAGTGTAAATTCGACATTAAACTTATGTTAACAAGTAATCTCCACTGTTTTCAATCCATTCTGTCCTGGGCCTTCCTTTCTAGTTCTTCACATGTCTGTCTCTAGTTCTCGGCGTAATATGTTCTTTGATTTTCCTCTTCTCCTTTGACCTTGAAGATTTCAAGTGAGGGCTTGCCTTGTGATGCAGTTAGGCACTTTCCGCAATGTCCCAGTAGGAAAATAACTTGAAACGTTTTCTTTTGTTCCCTTGAGGTATTTTCTTTAACCTTGCATTTTATCATCGTTCTAAAGATTATCCAATAAACATATCCAAATGTAACATTAGTATTTTTCTTTCTAAAAAAAAACCCACTGAAAAGCATATCAAGATGGTTATCATTGAATTTTTATTGTCATAAAATGGATCCAAATGTAATAGATTAGTGTACTGGTTGTGATGTTTATTAATTTTTTTTGTACTTTGGTTCATTATTTATTATACACACTTTTAATGTTGCACTATACTTTTCCGTCTAACTACCGTTTATCACTGTATAAGTTAACCGTACTTAGGTAACAAACAAAAAAAAGGAAAACAACTATCCATATCAATTTATAACTTAAGATTACTTAGTGTGTTAGATGAATGCTTATCTTTGAAGTTCAACAGTTAGCATCAAAAGCTTGTGTTGAATGGGCATTCACTGAACTCTTATCTTTCCATCCCAATTATGTAGAACATTGAGTTGAGATTGAATTTAATATATTGTATATTGATTTTGTAATAAATCACTGTATAAAGCCTTTACTGCTAAATGGACGTGTATTTAAGTTAACTATCACATTATGGATCAAATAATGACAGGTTTCCCAGTGGAATATTTCATTAATCAGTCAGTTGGGTGTTTTACAACACAGAATCTGATATATACCTTGCGCAGCATCAGGCTGTCCATAATGAATATTAAAGTAATAAATGTAACTATCAAATTAACTTTACTAAAAATGATTTAGAAATGGAAAATTATTTCTTAGGATGGAAACTTTAGAACTCAGCATCTAATAGAAGGCATAGAATGGATACATACAATTATTATCTAAGTAAAGATATAAATTTCAAATTTGAAAGTCATATTTGTCAGTGGAGATAATCCGTGTAGGGTAGAAACACGTATCTACCTCAGATAATGGAAGGTGGTAGTGAAATTTTGTGAACTGGTTGAGGTTAGATATTAACACCATTGGATGCTGGCCGGCTCAGTGGTCTAGAGGTTAAGCGTCTGCGCGCGAGACCAAAGGCTCTGGGTTCGAATTCCGCCAGCAGGATCGTGGATGTGCACTGCTAAGGAATCCCAAAGTGGGACGAGACGGACGTTTAGTGCTTTCAGACTTCCAATTGTGGTCTAACATCAATCGGTTCATGATCTCAATCAAAAAGTTAGTAATCTCCACAATCCCATACTGATATTTGTTAGTGTTTGATTTCAGTTGAGGTTAGCGGTGTGTATTCTTTAGCAGTCCCACACTAGAATAAGTGTTCCCCAGTTTTTAGTGATATCACAAATTGGATCAATCAGTGATGGATATCACCTACAAATTAAAGTGTTCACCATGAAAATCCTATGTTGAATGATGTATTGAATTAATTCCTCTCATCTAAATAAGTTTACGGTTAAATATTTCCGTTATTAACAGATGATTTGTAAAACAAAAAGAAAGTATCAGAATGGAGTTTTGCGGATATTGTAATTATTTTTAATAGTTGGATTCATGAATCGATTAAAGCTAGATCACCATGGAAAACCTGGTAGCACTTGACAGCCGAAGGTCCTGGGTCCGAATTCAACGGGATAGGATCGTGGACGCGCACTGCTGATGAGTTCCAAAGTAGGAAGAAATGGACGTCTAGTGTTTCCAGCTTCTGTATGATGGTCTAGCTTTAATCAATTCATAAATTCAAATATTATAAAAGATAGTGTTTTGTTTCACTGTAAACAATTTACACATGTATTTTATTGACTAACTGACATCCCAGTGATTATATTACGTGGAAATAGAATTTTATTCTAGTATATTATCTGAATAATTACCTTTTACTTGAGCCATTCAATAAACACAAAGGGAAAAGCAAGATTCTTCGATACAACACAACATGCACCAATCCAATCAAAATTGACGGAGAAGATTTGGAAGATGTAACAACCTTTACATATCTGGGCAGCGTCATTGATGAACAGGGTGGATCTGATGCAGATGTGAAGGCGCGGATCGGCAAAGCAAGAGCAGCATATTTACAACTGACGAACATCTGGAACTCAAAGCAACTGTCAACCAACACCAAGGTCAGGATTTTCAATACAAATGTGAAGACAGTTCTACTGTATGGGGCAGAAACCTGGAGAACTACAAAAGCCATCATCCAGAAAATACTGGTGTTTATTAACAATTGTCTACGCAAAATACTTCAGATCCATTGGCCGGACACTATTAGCAACAACGTACTGTGGGAGAGAACCAACCAGATCCCAGTGGAGGAAGAAATCAGGAAGAAGCGCTGGAAGTGGATAGGACACACATTGAGGAAAGCACCCAACTGCGTCACAAGACAAGCCCTCACATGGAATCCTGAAGGTCAAAGGAAAAGAGGAAGACCAAAGAACACATAACGCTGAGAAATGGAGATAGACATGAGAAAAATGAAGAAGAATTGGATGGAACTAGAAAAGAAGGCCCAGGACAGAGTGGGAGTAACAGGCGTAAGTAAGTAAGTAAGTAACTTGAACCATTGGTATTATAGATTGTTATTAATTGCTTTACATAAATAAGAATTAGTTAAGTCAACTTTTATGTGGTTGTTTTCGATTAAACATTTTAGGCAAGTAGACGTAGACGAGAAATGACTCAGAAGGATAAAGATTATAGGGTAAGTTTAATTTTTGACAAATTATTTTATTGATTTCCCTGCACTCTTTGTAATCTTGTTGTATTGTTTATCAATAATCAGTTGTTTTACATGTGAATTAGAAACGTAGTTGATCGTTATCAAATGGTTGGGAGGGGGTACTCGAGTTAGACAGGTATGGTGAGATTGACTAGCTAACGTCGAAGCCATACTTCATGGTCAGTACCTAATGAAGATTACCATTTCGTTGTATCCGTGTACAAAACCTGCTTTGATAGCCGTAAAACACATACAACGTTATTACTGAAATTTATTAGTAGTTAGTAGTTATAAGAAACAGAGTGCAACCGTTACTGCATGAACCAATCCATGGTATGCTGTTAACTGATATGCGTTGATTGTTCTTGACCTTGTCGAAGATTGATGAACTGTTCAACATTTACTGACCTGACTACCGGATGATTTGACTAGGGCTCAATGACATTTCATTGGCTCTACATATACAAAAAGTATAATTACTTTTTACATGGATAAAAGTCATTTTCGAAATAACGGTTATTAGATTTTACTAAAAAATCAGTAACTTGTCATTCAACGAATACTTTCAAAGCAGATTCCCTTTTTCACAGTGCCTACAATGCTCCTCAAAAAAACACGTTAGAAGTAACTAAAAATAGACTAATGGTAATAAAGCAAGATATGAATTGAAATCAGTCAGTTACAAATGATGTAATTTTAAAAATTCAGAAAGAATTGCAATAGTGAATGACGTAATAAATAAAAGGAGGGGGGTCAATGTTACCAAGGCAAAGAAAGATTTATTACTGTTTCTTTTTGTGTACATAGATCTGGTTTTAGACGTTTGATTGCTATCGCTTCGGCAAATTTCAAAAGGTTTGAATTTGATTGTTTGTTGATTATCTTGAAGGAGTTAAATATATCGACTTCGTGTCCTGTGTCAAGGAGATGTCTTGTGATAGCGCTGCTGAATGCTTTAGTCCATTTGATCTCAGACCCTTTGGAATATGTTCATTGAATCGGACGTAGGCTCTAATTTGCTTTATAACTTCTGTGTACAGTAATTACTCTATACTTTTTATTCATCTATCTGAATATATATACATAGATAGTGTTTTTTGGCATTTTATGTCATTGTTAAGGATCATCCTATTACATAATCAGTTTTAGAATATTTTGAATATATTTATTCTTCTATTTATTTCACCATTCTTTGTTAGCATTACTGATATTATTCACTGACATCTAGTATTGTAATTAACTAGTTATTATCTACGATTAACATACTATATACTTTAATTTCAAAGAAGTACTTGGATGCTTTTCTTGTACATAGAGGATTCGACAATGATAATTTCCTTTTCGATGAAACCATTCCCTTAAACTGTACATTCATATTTATAGTTACATGGAAAATATAAGTCTATAGAAGCATAGAAAAGATTGCATCATCAATTGATTTGAGATTCTTAATATCAAATGAGGTTACACAATAATCAAGGAGTAAGGAAGGAATATAAGTTCACTTGGTATTGTTTTGCTTGAATCTTCCCATTGAGGTTTAAGACTGCAATTGATCAGTTTTTTGATCAGCGCATTTCGATATTGCCAATTAGGACGAAACGTACGTCAAACTGGATTCCACTACTAGCCATTATCCATCTTTGCATATAATGCTTGTGAATTAAGGCAATATCGAGACAATACATATAGTATGCACATATGCCAATAAAAGACTGATCAATTGCAATCCTCATCATCAATCGAAAGATTCAAGTAAAACAATATTGAGTAAAACAAAATTCACCCGATTGCACAATCAAGTGGCTACCAGGGCTCAGTAGCTAAGTGGAGGACGCGATGGTGTTTGAAGCGAACGGTGCCGGGTTCGGGTCCCGGGTCGGACGTCAATCCTGAGATACACGTACATCCAGATGACGGTACCTAAATAGGACGAAACACACATCTTGGATTCTACTGATAGTCATTGTCCATCTCATTATTATTATTATTATCACTATCATTATTATTATTAATCTGATTATTGATTCATAAGTCTGTTTCTGGTGAAGTTAATGTACGTGGATTATCGAAGATATTACAGATGGAAATCAGTTCGACTCTGCTAAATGGTAGAGTAATTTTTAATTGAATAATAACCAAGTTCAGAACTTTATACATCATTTCTTTTTAAATATATACACTTTCAAAGACATACAATGGTCATCGACTAAGTATAGTATATTGTATATCTGAATATCAACGTATTATCGCCTTTCAAAAGCTACTTTTGGTTATGTTCTGAGGTATGTTTAGAAAGCATATATTTGGTACGGTCGATGTAATTAACCTTACAAGAGTGAATATACATATAGTTACAGATTACTGTGACCTTAAACGGAAGTTTCACCTTAACTAAGGTCATGCAGAAGACAATTCAAAGCTTCGCTACATAGATTGATTTTTTTAACATTTTACAATCCTGTTTATGATCATTTTCTCAGCAGTATCTCCTTTAAATTCGATATTCATGAATGGTGTTTTCTTTTGAAATAAGGATGATCTTTCAGATTGTACCTTCAGTTTCATTCTTCTATCAACGAACTAAGTTTAAGAAAACCCATTTCTAGTGATACGTCTCGTCGATTGAACGCTATATTTAGTTTCCTAAGCTATCTGGTAACCCGCAGATTAGAACTACACAGCGACTTGAACACCAGAGAGAAGACACAAGGATGAGAGAAAATACTTTATCCCAAGGTTCATTTTTGTAAAGAAAATCAAGGGTATTTATAGATGTTGGGGTCTGTTAAATCAACATCATATTTCAGCCAATCCGTTAACGTCATATTATGCTACCGACCAATAATAGCATGCTACGCTGGAATTCTTGAACGTTCCATCGTACTATGATTGACTAGGATCCTTCGGCTCCTTTTGGGCCTCTGGAGGCTCCGTTGAAGTTCTCCGGAAGCCGACTCAACATCTAGTGAATATTCTTCGGAGTTCAAGTATTTCATTGTATATTCTATCATTGTGAAATATTCACTTAGCCTTCAAAGTCTTTGACTAAGTTGATTTTTGCTTTATGCTAGTTCATATTCTAACCAGTAGAAAGTAACTGCTGATGAATTCATTTACTAAATGCAAATAATATTCTCTTTCATCAGTCAATAGGCTTTATTTTCAATACTTTATTATGAAGAATGGATATAATCAAACGACTTTATATTGTTATATTCAGTTAAAATGACTTAATATTATAGTCAAATTAGATTTACATAAAGTAGATGAAGAAGATCAGCAATAAATCGATCATTGACTTAAATTTCTTTCTATTACTCGCTAAATAAACCCCAAACTTCTGTTCAAGGAAATGATAATAACCTTGAGAAGTTCATATAAATGATATTTAATGGCATAACAAAAAAAATCATAAGAACTTCAAGTTGAATATCTTTTATTATCTATCGTAAAACACAGATAGAGTTCACCGAACAGTTCCACTATGTTAGCCGGAGAATTTCAAGACATATATATATCAGAAGGAGTTTTGTGGATATTATAGTAATTTTAATAGTTGTAGTAGAAATCAGTGACCAATGGAGTTATTGTATGAAAGTAACTTACTGATGACAATGGTAGATATGTCGCTCAATTTCATGGATTACTTAAATTTGGACATTAACTCCATTGAATACCGGCTTCATGTTCTAACAATTAAGCGCTCACATGCGAGACTGATAGATCCTGGATTCGAATCTTGCGAGATGGGATTCTGGATACGCACTACCACTGAAGAGTCCCATATTAGGACGAAACAGTCATCCAGTGCTTTCAAGTTCTCCATGATAGTGGACGAGCTTCAATTGTCTCATGATCTCAACTATCAACATATATAGATCTGTATCTTTCCAAAGTATTCTATATCATAAATTGACATTTGAATTATCATCAACTTTAAACTTATCTTTGTTTTTCTTCTATATTCTCTTTTTTATTTACTGCATGTAATTCATTATTGTTCATTTATTGTTTAAATATAAAATACAAATCAAAATGTTCTCTAATGCCTGTATTGTTTAATTGAATATCATTTTGCATGTATAATTCATGTCAATTATGTGTAATTCATATGGATATTTATTTCATATTGTTGTTAACTAACTGTCTCTTTAATATCTATACACTTTTCAATAATAATCAATGGCTTTATTGTTACCTATCGGTTACGTCATAATATCTGTATCTATATATGTCTGTATACGTTTAAACTAGGCATTTTTACAACGTAATCGTCAATGGCAAAATATAGAGAAACCAAAAGATATGCATGCAACTAATCAACATTCATCAATTTGATTACAAAACGGCATGTTCATAAATAAGAATTAAAGAGAATTCATTCAGTATTTATGACAATGTATAAATCCATATGATGACAAATATAATTTCTGTTCAGTTTTTGTTTTTTTTTCTTTTTTCTTTTCTTTTTTTCTCCGTTTTTTTTCTTCTTTTTCATTTCAATTCATTTAAACGTCGTCATGTAGTAACTTGTATTTGTTCCGATGATTACGTCATATAAGGGTTGTATTTCATCTAAAATATTGAATGATCGACTATGATGTTCATATTTTGAATTCATGTAGGTTATTGTTCCATAAAATTGATTTTTTGTATCTAAGCTTCACTTCGTTTTTTTTGTGTGAGAGAGAGTTTTGTTAAATAACTGATGTATATGGTTGATATATTGACTATATAGAACGTTTATTAGATTTCACAGGTTGAAATCATGAGTCAATTGAAGCTGGACTACGATAGGAAGCCTTGAAGCACTGGAAGGCCGTTTCGTCCTATTGTTGGACTCCTCACCAGTGCGCACCCATACTAGAACGAAACGGCCGTCCAGTGCTTCAAGGTTTTCCATGGTGATCTAGCTTTAATTGACTTATGATTTCAACCTGTGAAATTTCTAAAAAAATCTCCAGAAAACCCATTCTATTAGATCTATTGGATTTATTCATAAAGAAATAGAATAGATCTTGGGTTCGAATCCCTTGGGGGCGGGTTCGTGGATATGTATTGCTATTGTGAGGAGTCCCATACTAAGATGAAATGGCTATTCAATGCTTTCAGGTTTTCTATAGTGATCTAGCTTTCATTGACTTATGAATTCAACTATTTTATAAACAAATAGTTAAACAGAAATTTCTAAACCTGAAGTAAAATTAAATAAACAGTAAAAATGAAAAAAAATTTTTGCTGTTGTCACCATCTAATAATATGACGATCATATTGACCGAATACATTGATTGAAGATTTTTAGGAATTCGAATGATTTACTTAGAAGTGTACCGTTTTTTAATAAGGATTAATGTTTCTTATTTGGTATTGTTTAATTGAATCTTCCTATTGACGTTTAGATCTTCAATTGATCAGTCCCTTATTGATATATGTGTATCTTCTATGTATTGCCTCGATATTGCCTTAATTCAAAAACATTCTAAGCAAAGATGGGTGGTGGCTAGTAGTGGAATTTAGAACGTGCGTTTCGTCTTATTTGCGGCTCGTCATCTTCAACTAGACAATATCAAGTGAATCTAAACTTCACTTCATTGCACAAACTATTACCTAACAGAACTCAATAGCTAAATGGATAATGCGATAACATTTAAAACAAACAGAACTGGGTTCGAATCCTAGAGTAAACATGAACTCTGAGGTGCACGTACATCCAACCGAAGAGTCCAGAATAGGACGAAACACTCGTCAAACTGGATTTCACTGCTAGCTACTATCCATCTTTGCTTATAATGCTTCTTTGTTTTTTATTATTTTCTGACATTCTTCAGATGATATCAATTAATGATGAAAAATTATTTTCGGTTTGTAGAGAATTTCGACAAATTCATAGTAATTTCACTGATTGAAATCATGAGTCAATTGAAGCTAGACCACCAAGCAAGACCTGGAAGTACTGGACGACCGTTTCGTCCTAGTATGGGACTCCTCAGCAGTGCGCATCCACGATCCCGCACCCCGAGAGATTCGAACCCAGGACCTACCGGTCTCGCGCCAGGCGCTTAACCAACTAGACCACTGAGCCGGCACCTTTCTGATAATAATCATCTGCTAACTAGTGACTGACTTCAAGAGATACTTCTGGAGTTCTAGTGAAAAGCCGTTACAAGTGGGGTTCAACCAGGTCTGTTGTGAGGTATCAACTCACTGATGACAATGGTGTACGGTGGCGCAACTTCGTGGATTGGTTGAAATTAGACAATCACACTGTTGCATACCAGCTCAGTGGTCTAATGGTTAATTGCTCGCGCGCGAGACTGATAGGTCCTGGGTTCGAATCTCCCGGGGTGCGCACTGCTGAGGAGTCCCATACTAGGACGAAACGGCCGCCCAGTGCTCCCAGGTTTTCCATAGTCATCTAGCCTCAGTTGACTCATGATTTCAATCAGTGAGATTTCTAATATCTCCACAAAACCCCATCTGAAAATTCATAGTAATTAATAAAATACATTGATAAGTTATTACAGAAATAGTTGATAAACTAATCTATGTCCTGTGTCCATAACATGTATTTAACAAGTACCAAGTAACGAAGAACTCATCATACGATACTGTTTATAATGTGAAATTGAATCTTTGAAAAATATACAAACATTATCTATTTCACATTACAGATATATCAGTTGAAAGTTGATCTATTTGTATAGCAGTAACTATTTGATTCGTGAAGCACCCACTCTCTTTATACTTTAAGACTAAGACTGTACAATAATTTTGGAATTAGATTCATATGTGTGATTAAGGAAATTATTAAATGAATTACTAACGAATGATGTAATGTGTTACATTATTCGTGTTACGTACGTACTTACGTTTGTTACTGCTCATGGAGGAGCATAGGCCACCTAGGAGCATTCTCCATCAAACCCTGTCCTGAGCAATCTTTCCTAAGTCTTTCTAATTATTATTCATCTTTCTCATATCCGCTTCTATTTCGCGACGTAATGTGTTATTTGGTCATCCAATTTTGGATTTCTCTTGAGGATTCCATGTTGGGGCTTAACTCGTTATTCAGTTTGGTAATTTCCGTAATGAATTTCCTATCTACTTCCAACATCATTTTCTAATTTCCTATTCAGCTGAAAGTTGGTTTGTTCTCAGTAGGCTGTTGCTGACTGTATTTAGCCAATGGATGTTGAGTATCTTAGGTCGACAACTATTTATAAATACTTGTACCTTCTTGATGATAGTTGTAGTAGTTCTCCAGGTTTAAGCTCCGCACAGTAGAACTGTCTTGACATTCGTATTGAAAAAAATTAATTCCTGTAAAAAATGGTAGATATGAGCAATTGCTAGTCGAAATTAATGCCAAGCAGCTAAAAAATGCCATTGTAGCGTTGAGTGCTATGTCAAGCCCACCGAACTTATTCCAGCTTTCGGACAGATCAATTTGTCCATCCTTCTTCGGGCACATTTTGAGTTTTTTCATACACATAGTTCCCTTTATCATTTTGAAAAGAGCAAGAACAAAGATTCTAGCAGAATAGCATGAATTCATTTTATTTCGTAGGTTCTCGTCAGCTGCTTACAACCTGTGATATTTAAAAATCATAATTGCATAATGGATTTAAATTGCTTACAGAATATTGTAAATATATACCTAATGTGAAAGAATATTCTACAAGATTAATTGTGGCAACAGTTTAAAAGTGGGTTAGAAACAATTGATTACATAATGAATAAACATTGATAGGAATATAGTGAGTAGAGTTCAGTTGAAAGATTATTCATTTGAAAGACAGTTGAAAAAATAAAATAACATCAATGACGTAATAAATGCAAAAGAAAGAAAAAAGGAAAAAGAATTTTAAGGTGCAGTGAAGGAATATTTGTCACCAGGGCAAGGAAAGATTAACCAACGTCTCCTTTTGAATACATAGGTCAGGTTTTTGACGCCTGATGGCAACGGCTTCAGCAAACTTCAGAAGACTGGAGTTTGGCTGCTTACTAATCACCCTAAAGGATTGTAAGGTATCTACCTGATGTCCTGTATCAAGGAGATGTTTGGTGATTGCACTGTTCAGAGTCTTTCTTTCCCTTGTTCTAAGACGTTTTTTTTCTGTTGCATTTATTACATCATTGATTCTAATTTAATTTTTTCAACTATCTTTCAAATGAATAATCTTTCAACTGAACTCTACTCACTACATTCCTATCAATGTTTATTCATTATGTAATCAATTGTTTCTAACCCACTTTTGAACTGTTGTCACAATTAATGCTCTAGAATATTCTTTCACATTAGGTAAATATTTACAATATTCAGCCTATTAATTTCATTTACACCCATGTTATACTTTACGAATATTTCTTCAATATAAACCCTCTCATGTAAGCAATTCAAACCCATTATGTAATTATGATTTTTAAATATCACAGGTTGTAAGCAGCTGACAAGAACCAACGAAATAAAGTGAATTCGTGCTATTCTGCTAGAATCTTTGTTCTTGCTCTTTTCAAAACATTTTGAGTTTGTTAACTATTCGCTTAACAATTTTGACTGTTTTTTATAAGAGTGTACGTGTGTGCATTTCTTATTTTACTCATCACATGTCTGTAACTTATTTTTGTTCGGCTATAAATATCGATTCACGTTTGATTAAGTCGAGCTAACTAACATGCCTTCTCCGATCCGTTTCGCTTCTTTTGCTCCGACTTCCTGATTATCTATTATGATCAACGATTTTATCAAATATTCAAAACTTCATTCTCGTATTTAAATTATATTAAATCCGTTATTCACTAACGTGAGTTAAGTTACTAATTATAAACGGGGATTGGTGACATGTATATTTCGATGGCAATCAGCATACAATCCAAGTGGAGTCAGATATAGGGCCGCTGATAAAACATAATGCCACCGTAAAAACTTAACTCATACATGTTTAATCGAAGTCAATTTATTCAGTAACAACTCTTTAGTACTTACTCAAGCCTGTTACACTTTGTCAAGAAGCATAGGTCATCCATTCGAACTCTCCATCCAATATTGTCCTGAGCAAACGTTTCCAGTTTTTTGTAGTTTGTATTCAATCTTTTCATGTCTGCTTCCTATTCACAATGTAATGTGTTCTTTGGCCTTCCAGTTTATTGTTTCCCCTCAGGATTCTATGTTAGGGATTGCCTCGTGATGTATTTTAATGATTTCTTCAATGTATATTCTATCCACCAGGGTTCTTGGTACCTGTGTGGTTGCGCCACAGGATTGATCTGTACTATTCAGATTGTAGCGTTAAGGCCTGTACGGTGTCTGGTCCCTCAGCTAAACGGGGTTGAGCTGCACTGTTTGGCTTTTTACGTGAAAGTCCGGATGGTGTCTGGTTCTCCTGAAAACCAATGTAAAATTACCCTGGCCCACAAGGGTATATTATATTATTATATATGTGTGACTGCATGCATATTTGTTCATATATACTCGTAAATGTATGCATTTTACTTACGAAGGAAACGTATACAACTATATATATATTTATATGTGTAAGGATTTGTTACATGCTTCTATGTTGTATCGAAAATGTCTATTTGCTTGTAAATTCAATGTCAAAGTTTAGTTGCTAACTAATGTATATATGTATATGTTTAAATGTATCACTTACATAGTACAATTTAACCATTATGTATTTATTTCTAAGATAAACAACAAGATAAACCACAGGTTTTTTATTTTTTATTGGGGGCGGGGGAGGATTATTTTCAAAAGTGATTTGATTTTAACAACTTTAGGGAATCCTTTATTCAAAAAAAAACGGTAGAGTCGAACTATAAAATTAAATAAATTGTACCCAGGTTACATTTCAGTCAATGTAGCTTTTCAGAAATACTATTCAAAAGGTATGTTTACAGCAAGCAATAATGTTGTCGCCTTTTTTTCAACTTTTATTTTAAATATGTTTGTTATAAGAATGTTTGTTATGAGAATAAAGAAGGGTACAAATATTTTTTGTGGTGCAATGTGATCTGTTTGGTTTGTGTATAATATAAACCCAGTACGTTTGAAATACATGCTTCATATTGTAGAGGCTGAGATTGGTGTTCTGGACTCAATAGACAGGAGTAGGCCGGAAGAAGCACCGATAAAGACTTTAGACTGCTCGTATGGGTTGTATGCCTCATTGGTCCGGTCGATAACTCACTATTCTCTGACTAGTGGTATCACTGGGTTATATATTGATAGGGGTGTAGTGAAGGAGAACACGGGTGGGGACAACCGAACTATATTTATCATAAAATTACAGCGTTACTTGATAAAATAGAAAAATCATATTATAATATCTAATTTGCAAAATGTTCAATAATTGTCTCAAACTTCATTGTCCTTGCATCTCCATACTAATTGTTTTCTATTCCCGCTCTTCCTTTTTTGATCTTCCCCATCTTCTGCCGCCAGACATTACATTCCTGACTCGCGTTATATACTACTTATATCAATATAAGTAGCATGCACCACAGGGGCACAGGGTACAAGTTATAACAATCTTCAAATTAATTAGAACATTGTAATTCGTGTAGAGAATTCTTATTTTACCTCAAATATTTAGATATGTATGTAGAAAGTATAATATGCATATTGATAACTATGATATCACTGTGTAATATCTGTAATAGTTATCTAAACATAGATTGTAAAAGTTTTATAAATGCAAGAAAACAACCTAATATAATTGATAATTCATTTTGTATTTTGATCGAATTTTATTCTTTGAGCTGGATGGTTTGGTTGTGGAGCTTTCATCGTTCTTCTAAACAACATCACCGGTAGCACAAACTTCAGGTAGAATTCTGATCTGGACGGCCGCTTCATCCAATTTTAGGACTTCAAAGCAGTGCTCAGTGTGTCGCTCAATTTTGTGGATTAGTTGAAATTAGGCATTAACACCGTTGGATGCCGGCTTAGTGGTTTAGAGGATAAGTGTTTGCACGCGAGACTGATAGGTTCTGGGTTAGATTTTCGCGAGGGAGGATCGTGGATGCAGACTGTTAAGGAGTCCCACAATAGGACGAAACGGCCATCCAGTGCTTTCAGGTTTTCCATGGTGATCTAGCTTCAATTGACTCATGATCTCAACTAGTGAAATTACTATAATATCCATAAAACCCCTTTTGTTACTGATTGTTGTTAAATAGTTAAAGATAAAGGGATAAATTGATAATATCCTACATTATCATACATGCTTATCTTTCATCTAATAGTGCTTGTATATTAGCAAAGTAATTGACTTCCTCACATATGCCTACTGAGAATCAGATTAGGCCTCTACCTGAGGTTTGTGCTGATAATGATGTCGTTTACAAGAACAATAAAAGCACGACCAAACCAACCAGCTCAGAGAACAAAACTCCACCGAAATCATTTACCTGAGCTACAGATCTTATCCACCATTTCATTCAGTGTTGTTTGTTTGAATCTTCCCATTAATATTTAGGACTATATTTGGTCAGTTTGTTATTGTATATGTGTATCTTGCGAGGATTAACTCGATATTGTCAAACATTATAAGCGTAGTTGGATAGTGGTTAATAGTGGAATCCACGACGAGCCAGTGGCTAGTACGACTCAATAGCTAAGTGGTTAACGCTATAGCGCTTGAAGTGAACAGTACTGGATTCGAGTCCTAGAGTGAATATCAAGTGCGAGATGCAGGTACATACATATGACGAGTCTCAAAGAGGACGAAACATGCGTCCTGGATTCCATTACTAGCCACTATCTATCTTTGCTTATATATGATTGATAGTTATTATTAATTTCCTAACTATTTGTAGTATATATATATATTTAAACCAAAATTTACATCTTTTTTCTGGAAGAGCCCTTATCGAATCGCTAATTCATGAATAATATATTCATAATTATTACGCTGAAATGTTTGAGATTTTTAAATAAAGGTAATGTGAATATCTACTCTCTCCCTTCCTCTTTCTTCTGGTGGTCGACTGCATTATGAAGACTTCGACGTCTGAAGGAAAACACGGCATATATTGGACAGCTCAGAATCAATTAGACGATTTGGACTTCGCAAATGACCTAGTCTTCCTACAGCATACACATGAACAAATGCAAATAAAGACAGCTAGTGTAGCAGTAGTCTCTATATCAGTAGGCCTCAACATACACAAGGGGAAAACCAAGGTCCTCAAATAGAAAATAGAGAACAGTAATCCAATCACTCTTGATGGCGAAACTCTGGAAGATGTAGAATCCTTCACATATCTGGGAAGCATCGTCGATGAACAAGGAGGTTCAGATGCAGACGTAAAAGCGAGGATTGGCAAAGCAAGAGCCGCATTCCTACAATTGAAAAACATATGGAACTCAGAACAACTCTCAACCGATATCAAAGTGAGGATCTTTAATACGAATGTCGAGGCAGTTCTGTTGTACGGAGCTGAAACTTGGAGAACTGCAACAACCATCATCAAGAAGGTACAAGTATTTATAAATAGCTGTCTACGCACGATACTCAACATCCATTGGCCGGATATCATCAGCAACAGCCTTCTGTGGGAGAGAACAAACTAGCTTCCAGCTGAAGAGAAAATTAGGAAAAGACGATGGAAATGGCTAGGACATACATTACGCAAATAATCAATCTGCATCACTAATCAAGCCCTAACTTGAAATCCTGAAGGGAAGCGGAAAAGAGGAAGGCCGAAGAACATGTTACGTCGGGAAATAGAAGCAGATATGAAAAGGATGAGTAATAACTGGGAAGATCTGGAAAGGTTTGCTCAGGACAGGTTTGGATGGACAGTGTTGGTGAGCGGCGTATGCTCCTTCACGAGGAGTAACAGGCGTAAGTAAGTAAGTAAATACAATGGATGTACATAACAGACGATTGTATGTAAACAAACTACTTCTCAAAAACACCATCGTAAAAGTTATCTTATGCGATAGTCTATTAGACTGCCTACATCTCATAGAAGAATGTCGAAGAAATCATAAATCTAATCTAAAATAATTGTTTATATTCTCGAGTTTATTTTTTTCTTTTTTCTTTGACTTTGTGCATGTTCACATTTATGTAGAACAAACTGGTTTCAGAGTTTATCATTTTATGTGAAATGTAGAGTTTGTTTAGAATGAATGAATGAATGAATGAATGAATGAAATAACAAACATATTCAGAAAAAAAAGAAGGAAAAATCTTTACTGAATAAATTGATGATATTTATGTAAATTACCCGAATACTAGAAGTTTAATTAGTGAAATTGAACATTAACAAAACGTAATAGTTGAATTCATGAGTTAATTGGAGTTAAACAACCATGGAAAACCTGGAAGCACTAGACGATTGTTTCATCCCATATGGAATTTTGCAGTAACAGTAAGCATCCATGATCCCCGCCCCCGCGGGATTTGAACCGAGAACCTATCAGTCTCACTCACGAGTTCTTAACCTGTAGAATAAAACTGACAAATAATTCCTATTTAAACTTTGAAAACACGAAATTCAGCGAAGGGATCTATTTTCAACGAATTTATTATCAAGCTGTACAATCGTGTATATAGATATATGGAAATGTTTTGTTAAATTACTAGTTCCGTGAGGAAATGTGAACAAGGAATAACCAAGGTGATGTAATAGAAAATTATAATACTAGATTACGTAATACGAATAATAATAATGCTAAAGGCCAAGACAACTATAACGACAGGACGTACTTCTTTTGTACGCATAGTTCTGGCTTGAGCTCAAGGATGGTAAGGGCTTCGGCTATTTTTTAGGAGTTGATTACGAAGAAATCTAGGTAGATTTAAACGAATCGTATATACAACTTCAAATTCAAACTATAGACTGGCAGAACAACTACAGTCGACTAGATGTTCAAGTATGGAACTCCTAATTGCTTTCCTCTCACCTTTGTAGAATCACACTGGGACATGTTCCCTTATCCGAAATTAAAGTGTAGTAAATAAATATGTATATCTACATGGATATTAGGGGTTACTTTCAGTTAACATTAAATGGAAACATTCGAACACTTTCTACGATATTTTATTATTTCTAAGGCATAAAAATATAATAGGACGAAACGTCCGTCAAATGCTTCCACGTATTCCATAGTGGTCTAGCTTCAATTGACTCATGAATTCAACTATAAAATTACTAATATCTCCACAAAACCCACCTTCTGATAACAATATAATTAATAATCAGAGTGTTTCATCTCTTAGTCAATATGTCTGATGAAACCAAATGCGGAGTGATTATTGAACAGTGTTTTTTTTCAAGATAGGCGTAGTTGACTACTCCATGGTTTAATATTTATTACTACCGATGTGGTGTAAGCTACTTATATCCACAGTAGGACAAAAGTCCTCTTGTGACAATCACAGAGGAATCAGTTTGACTAATATAGTGTCTAAAATATTAGCTTCAATAATACTTCGACGCCTAATCAAAGCTCGTGAAGAGCAGATTAGAGAAAATCAGGCTGGTTTTCGACCTGGACGTGGTTGTATAGATCAGATATTCACACTACGTCAGGTTCTAGAACACAGACACACATTCAGACGCCCCACAATGGTAGTATTTCTTGACTTTAAGGCGGCATTCGACTCTGTTGATCGTAAGGTTCTATGGCAGTGTTTGTCACTGAAAGGAGTACCAAAGAAGTACATTAACCTTATAAAGGCTCTCTACTCGAACACAACTGGTAGAGTAAGAGCTTATGCCGAACTGTCATCAGAATTGATTACCTCAAGTGGTGTTCGTCAGGGCTGCCCACTCTCCCCATTCTTGTTCAACTTTGTGGTCGACGTACTTTTAGAGATAGCACTCTCCTCATCTAAATTCCCAGGGGTTGATCTTCTGCGGGAGGTTCACTTGTTGACTTAGAATATGCGGATGACATAGTTTATTTGGTGAAGACGCTGACAAAATGCAGAGTCTCCTGACCACTCTAAGCAACAATGCAAGCATGTTCGGGATGCGATTCTCTCCCTCGAAATGCAAAATGTTGCTTCAGGATTGGGTTACATCGACACTCGAACTAGTGATAGGGAGTGAAGTAGTTGAGTGTGTCGACCGCTTCACTTATCTTGGAAGTCTCATCAGCCCTTGTGGTTTAGTGTGTGACGAAATCTCAGCACGGATACAGAAGGCTCGACTAGCTTTTACCAACTTGCGTCATTTATGGCGTAGGCGAGATATCCGTCTATCAACCAAAGGACGTGTTTACTGCGCAGCAGTTCGTTCCGTCCTACTTTATGGCAGTGAAACATGGCCGGTAAGAGTAGAGGATATCCGTAGGCTACTAGTATTTGATCATAGGTGTCTTCGAAACATTGCCCGTATATCATGGGACCATCGAGTAAGTAACACAGTTGTTAGGAAACGGGTACTAGGTAAGGATGGCAAATCAATTGATGAAGTAGTGAAACTTGATCAGTTGAGATGGCTGGGACACGTGTTACGTATGCCCAACGACCGACTGCCTCGACGTGCTATGTTCAGTGGTATAGGAGTAGGTTGGAAGAAAGCTAGGGGCGGCCAAACCAAAACAGGGCACAAGTCCATGAAGTCACTGACAAGTGAACTGAGTCATATTGGTAGGTGTAGACTACCTGGTTGGGGACCGCGAGATGATAGCAACCGATGGTTAGAGACCCTGAATGACATGGCTCAAAATCGTTTGCAATGGCGCAGGTGCATCCACTCTCTGTGTTCTCCCAAATTCTAATCTTCTGAATTCTTCATGTCCCTTTTTTCATCTTTCCAAATTTATCTCACTGTATTATGCTCTTTAAATAACATCTCCAAACCCCAATCTTCCCTATTACTGCTTGTACTCTTGCTACTTCTACCACTACGGGATTTGAATCGACAACTGCATCTCTGTGCTAATGTGGTGTGGCAACTCGAACTGATGTACGTACGTACGAAGTTCTACGTTGTTACTGACTGACTGACTGACTGACTGACTGACTGACTGACTTATATCCACACAGTAGTATGTAACGATATTCAAGAATAGAATGTATTTCAGCAGAAGGTCTAAAAGGAAACAACGGAAACAGAGAGCGATTGGAATGCAAATGGATGAATAATGAAATCTAAGACGATTGACTGATACTTGCAAAAGAAACAGTGAAGCTTGAGACAATGGATTGATATTTTGCAAATTAAGTATTCACTGTTTGATTCTCAGACTTTACCAAGAGATTCTGTAATGTTGAGATCCGGAGGGTTTTTAATTCAATATTATTGTATTCTTGAAACATTTTAATGCCTAAAGTAACTATTGTGTTTTAGCATGATTTTTACCATTTCAAAGTTCAAACCGTATTTGAAAATATTGATACAGTCAAAGCAATATTTGAGTCAATGTCTAAAATGAAATAGTCTGCATAACTAACTAGCTTAATTATTTACTTACGCCTGTTACTCCCACCAACCGGTATTCTCCAACCCACTCTGTCCTGAGTCTTCATTTCTAGTTCGATCCAAGTGTTGTTCATTCTTCTCATGCCTGTCTCCATTTAGCAACCTAATGTGTTCTTTCGTCTTCCTCTTCTCTTTTGACCATGAGGATCCCGGGTGAGGGCTTGCCTCGTGACACAGTTGGGTGCTTTCCTCAATATGTTTCCTATCCACTGCCAGCGATTCTTCCTGATTTCTCTCTCCGCCGGAATCTAGTTTGTTATCTTCCACAGTAGGTTGTTGCTGATAGTGTCTGGCCAACGGATCCGAAGTGTTTTGCGTAGACAAATGTTAATAAACACTTGTATCTTCTAGATGGTGGTTTTCATAGTTCTCCACGTTTCCGCCCCATACAGTAAAACTGTCTTGACATTTGTGTTGAAAATTCTGACTTTGGTGTTAGCTTACGGACAGTTGTTTTAGTTCCAGACGTTTTTTAGTTGTAGATATGCTGCTCTTGCTTTGCCGATTCGTGCCTCCACCTTGTTCATCAACGATGCTGCCTATATATATGGCTGTGAAATATAGTACAATTTAAACGTGATCAGTAGTATATGAGTGCCTTAATATTTGGCACTATAATAGGCAAAAAGCACAAATTGATAGTAAGTGTACAAGTGTACGAGTAGACATAAGAATAATGAAATAACAAAAGAAATCTCTAATCTGTAGTTCAGCATAGAAATTAGGTCACACTTTGGTAAATAGATATTAAAATAATAATTCGATAAATTATTGAGATTGACTAATTTTTACTACGACTATGACCAGTTTTGTTTGGTGGAGTTTCGTCCTTTGAGTTTTATGGTTTAATCATGGAACTTTCATTGTTTTTCTGAATAACATCGTCAGTACAAACTTCGGATAGAAATGACATGTTCAAATTACTCCAATTTACACTAAATGGTCTAATATCGATCTGTTTATTATCTTGACTACATCTTCGGTTAATCACTCTCTGAGAGTTGTTTACGAGTTTTGAAATGTGAATTCTTAGAACTTCGGTCATTATAACTCATTCAACAAAATCAGTCTAATTGATAATTGTAAAATTCTGATTAGGACAACATTTTTTACTTAGAGGATTGCTCTGTCTACATAAGTAAACCAATAATGATATTCGGGTACTATATCACAGTGATTGAAGTTTGGCAATGTATACAATAATAAAAGTACACAATAGAGCATATTTTAAATTCAGATTTGCAACTATCCCAAGGTATTATTGTTAATAAGTAATATGAAGTACTTTGTTAAAAAGTAATACATCACTGACAATCTCTTCAAAACGAACTATAATTAGTGATTAGTCATATTGTACAAACATCAATGAACACGACTGTGAACATTAAATACATTTATAGTGCCAGAAGATACAGGTGTTTATTAACAGTTATCTACTCAAAATACTTCGGATCCGTTAGTCAGACACTATCAGCAACAACCTACTGTGGAAGAGAACAAACCAGATCCCAGCAGAGGAAGAAATCAGGAAGAAGCATTGAAAGTGGATAGGACACATATTGAGGAAAGCACCGAACTGCGTTACACTGCAAGCCCTCACATGAAATCCTCAAGGCCAAAGGAGAAGAGGAAGACGAAAGAGCACATTACTTTGAGAAATGGATACAGGCAATAAGAAGAATGAACAATAACTGGATAGAACTAGAATTGATGGTCCAGCACAGAATGAGTTGGAGGATAATGGTCAGCGGCCTATGCTCATTGACGAGGGGTATCAGATGTACGTAAGTAAGTCATATATATGTGTGTATAACGATATGCATCGCAGTCATATATTCAGCACTGTCAATAACGTTAACGTACACGTTGACTGTTCCAAGTCGAAATAATTCTTCTTTTTTAAAAAACAAAACAAGTAATTTATTTTCTTTACAAAATCTCTATTATTTAAAGGCAACTAAACGACCAATTAATCAGAGAGAATTTGGATCTGGAACATCATTATAAATCGATATGTATGGGAACACAATGATTTCTATCAGCTATCCAATATTTTATATGCATATTATATGCACAATAAAAACATACTATAATTTCATCTATTGTATGAACCATTAAATGCTCAAAGGTATGTATCATAAGTGAGTTAAGATATTCATAAAGTAATCTAAACAACAATTGCTTAAAATATTATGCTGTAGTGTCGGTTACTATGTTAAGCCCATATAATGCATTCTAACTTCATGACAATCTATCCATACTACCTGAGTCACTTATCAACCTTGACTATTCTTATATGAGCACATATGTGTGTGCACATCTTATTCTATTCATCATATGTCTGTAATTTATTTTTATCTGGCTATAATTATTGATTAACGCTTGGTTAAATGGAATTGGCTCACACACCTCCAATGCTCGCCCTTTTGCTTCGCTCTCTCTTCTCCTCTACCTTCGCTACGTCCTTCTGATTGTTTGTCCAGATCAATGATGATTGTACAAAATATACGTATTCGAAAATTCATTCACGTATTCTACTTATTTGATTTCATTGCTCCCTAACGCGAGTTAAGTTGATAATTATATACTAGGATAGGCGACATATATAATTCGACAGCAAACATTCATATGATGTAATTAGAGTCAGATCTCGGGTCACTAAACTGCATTTTGATCCGTTTCTAGAAATTGATAGATCATTATACTGTTAATTTAGTTTTTCCTGTATTCCATTGTATATAAAGTGCATGCTATACAGTAATGATGCACTGTTAAAGACCAAAGTTAAACAAACATACAACACATTTCTTTTTCAACAGGTCTCCAGCTAGTTGCTATAATTGAGGGAAACTATACTCGAATAGGGAATCTATTCAAAAGTTTATTTTCCTGATGTTAAGTAACATTTCAAGATGTTCTATTACTACAATGTTTAATTAGTGAGCCATAGGTTTGAGGTGATTTTAAAGTTTAAGATGGTGGTTGAAGGTAGTCAACAGGAAACCCTGGACATAGGTTTCGTGCTAATTGGTACTCCTCAGTAAGGTGTACCTGTAATCTTGAGGGAACTGCTGCTCCGTGATGGATTCGATCCCGTGTCACTTGTAGGACTGAGATGTGTTTACACTTGATTGATCACTGCATGGTAGTCAATGTCATATCTGTCAGGCCTTTTTTAGTGCAGATCGAATCCTAAATTGTTTTTAAATGATTAAGATAAGCGTAAATAAAGAGTGATAAGTTTGTGATTAATGAATTAGCAAAGATGGAATTGAATACAACATGTGTAAGCAAAGTTATTAACCAGCTAAGTATTTATTTGAGAAATATTTTAAAACTTGGAATCTTTGGATGGCGGTTTCCGTTCTAATATGGAACTCCTCAACCTTCTTCATTTTAATATCTTCGTGAAAGTATTGATAATAATGATATCTAAGAAGTAAATGTTTATGTATTCAACTTTTAGTTACAAGTTTTGTATAAGAAGTAGTAATTATAGTCAGTTGCTTGCACCACTCCCCACTATTGTCATCAGTGAGTTACTATTTTACAACAGACCGGGTTAAATTCCACTGATGCGTACTGCTGAGGAATCCTATACTAAAAAGGAAACCGCCATCAAGTTGTTTCCAGGTTTTCCATGTTGATCTAACTTCAATTGAATCATGAATTCAACTATTGAAATTACTATATAATATCTACAAAAACCCCTCTCTGTTCAAAATAAAAGTGACTTAATCACTACATATGATTCTAAAAATAAATTTCATTTACATTATTTATAATTCTATTTTAATTAAGGTCATGAGTCAGTTGAAGCTAGACCACCATGGAAAACCTGGAAGCACTGGCGGTCTAGCTTCAACTGAATCATGATCTTAACCATTGAAATTACTACAATCTCCACAAAACTCATCTGATATTAATCAACATATGCTCACTAGTGACTGGCTTCACGAGGTATATCCTGGAGTTCTAGTGAGAAGTAGTGACCAGCGGAGTTCAAACAGGTCTGTTGTGAGATAGTAACTCACTGAAGATAATGGTGAATGTGTCGCTCAATTTCTTGGATTAGTTGAAGTTAGACATCAACACCATTGGATGAAATATTCGATTGTTTCAACTTGAGTTCTTGTCCAGTACACTGGTTATTTCTACCAGTGTGCTGAAAAAGAAATCATGATTTTTGAATGTGGAACTTTATAAAGGCTAGTACGACTCAATAGCTAAGTGGTTAACGCTATAGCGCTTGAAGTGAACAGTACTGGATTCGAGTCCTAGAGTGAATATCAAGTGCGAGATGCAGGTACATACATATGACGAGTCTCAAAGAGGACGAAACATGCGTCCTGGATTCCATTACTAGCCACTATCTATCTTTGCTTATATATGATTGATAGTTATTATTAATTTCCTAACTATTTGTAGTATATATATATATTTAAACCAAAATTTACATCTTTTTTCTGGAAGAGCCCTTATCGAATCGCTAATTCATGAATAATATATTCATAATTATTACGCTGAAATGTTTGAGATTTTTAAATAAAGGTAATGTGAATATCTACTCTCTCCCTTCCTCTTTCTTCTGGTGGTCGACTGCATTATGAAGACTTCGACGTCTGAAGGAAAACACGGCATATATTGGACAGCTCAGAATCAATTAGACGATTTGGACTTCGCAAATGACCTAGTCTTCCTACAGCATACACATGAACAAATGCAAATAAAGACAGCTAGTGTAGCAGTAGTCTCTATATCAGTAGGCCTCAACATACACAAGGGGAAAACCAAGGTCCTCAAATAGAAAATAGAGAACAGTAATCCAATCACTCTTGATGGCGAAACTCTGGAAGATGTAGAATCCTTCACATATCTGGGAAGCATCGTCGATGAACAAGGAGGTTCAGATGCAGACGTAAAAGCGAGGATTGGCAAAGCAAGAGCCGCATTCCTACAATTGAAAAACATATGGAACTCAGAACAACTCTCAACCGATATCAAAGTGAGGATCTTTAATACGAATGTCGAGGCAGTTCTGTTGTACGGAGCTGAAACTTGGAGAACTGCAACAACCATCATCAAGAAGGTACAAGTATTTATAAATAGCTGTCTACGCACGATACTCAACATCCATTGGCCGGATATCATCAGCAACAGCCTTCTGTGGGAGAGAACAAACTAGCTTCCAGCTGAAGAGAAAATTAGGAAAAGACGATGGAAATGGCTAGGACATACATTACGCAAATAATCAATCTGCATCACTAATCAAGCCCTAACTTGAAATCCTGAAGGGAAGCGGAAAAGAGGAAGGCCGAAGAACATGTTACGTCGGGAAATAGAAGCAGATATGAAAAGGATGAGTAATAACTGGGAAGATCTGGAAAGGTTTGCTCAGGACAGGTTTGGATGGACAGTGTTGGTGAGCGGCGTATGCTCCTTCACGAGGAGTAACAGGCGTAAGTAAGTAAGTAAATACAATGGATGTACATAACAGACGATTGTATGTAAACAAACTACTTCTCAAAAACACCATCGTAAAAGTTATCTTATGCGATAGTCTATTAGACTGCCTACATCTCATAGAAGAATGTCGAAGAAATCATAAATCTAATCTAAAATAATTGTTTATATTCTCGAGTTTATTTTTTTCTTTTTTCTTTGACTTTGTGCATGTTCACATTTATGTAGAACAAACTGGTTTCAGAGTTTATCATTTTATGTGAAATGTAGAGTTTGTTTAGAAATGAATGAATGAATGAATGAATGAATGAAATAACAAACATATTCAGAAAAAAAAGAAGGAAAAATCTTTACTGAATAAATTGATGATATTTATGTAAATTACCCGAATACTAGAAGTTTAATTAGTGAAATTGAACATTAACAAAACGTAATAGTTGAATTCATGAGTTAATTGGAGTTAAACAACCATGGAAAACCTGGAAGCACTAGACGATTGTTTCATCCCATATGGAATTTTGCAGTAACAGTAAGCATCCATGATCCCCGCCCCCGCGGGATTTGAACCGAGAACCTATCAGTCTCGCTCACGAGTTCTTAACCTGTAGAATAAAACTGATAAATAATTCCTATTTAAACATTGAGAACACGAAGTTCAGCGAAGGGATCTATTTTCAACGAATTTATTATCAAGCTGTACAATCGTGTACTTACATATATGAAAATGTTTTGTAAAATTACTAGTTCCGTGAGGAAATGTGAACAAGGAATAACGAAGATGATCTAATAGAAAGGTTATAATACTAGGTTACGTAATACGAGTAATAATAATAATGCTAAAGGCCAAGACAACTATAACGACAGGACGTACTTCTTTTGTACGCATAGTTCTGGCTTGAGCTCAAGGATGGTAAGGGCTTCGGCTATTTTTTAGGAGTTGAGTACGAAGAAATCTAGGTAGATTTAAACGAATCGTACGTACAACTTTAAATTCAAACTATAGACTGGCAGAACAACTACAGTCGACTAGATGTTCAAGTATGGAACTCCTAATTGCTTTCCTCTCACATTTGTAGAATCACACTGGGACATGTTCCCTTATCCGAAATTAAATTGTAGTAAATAAATATGTATATCTACATGGATATTAGCGGTTACTTTCAATTAACATTAAATGGAAACATTCGAACACTTTCTACGATATTTTATTACTTCTAAGGTATAAAAATATAATAGGACGAAACGTCCGTCCAATGCTTCCAGGTATTCCATAGTGGTCTAGCTTCAATTGACTCATGAATTCAACTATAAAATTACTAATATCTCCACAAAACCCACCTTCTGATAACAATATAATGAATAATCAGAGTGTTTCATCTCTTAGTCAATATGTCTGATGAAACCGAATGCAGAGTGATTATTGAATAGTGTTTTTTTTTTCAAGATAGGCGTCGTTGACTACTGCATGGTTAATTATTTATTACTACCGATGTGGTGTAAGCTACTTATATCCACAGTAGGACAAAAGTCCTCTTGTGACAATCACAGAGGAATCAGTTTGACTAATATAGTGTCTAAAATATTAGCTTCAATAATACTTCGACGCCTAATCAAAGCTCGTGAAGAGCAGATTAGAGAAAATCAGGCTGGTTTTCGACCTGGACGTGGTTGTATAGATCAGATATTCACACTACGTCAGGTTCTAGAACACAGACACACATTCAGACGCCCCACAATGGTAGTATTTCTTGACTTTAAGGCGGCATTCGACTCTGTTGATCGTAAGGTTCTATGGCAGTGTTTGTCACTGAAAGGAGTACCAAAGAAGTACATTAACCTTATAAAGGCTCTCTACTCGAACACAACTGGTAGAGTAAGAGCTTATGCCGAACTGTCATCAGAATTGATTACCTCAAGTGGTGTTCGTCAGGGCTGCCCACTCTCCCCATTCTTGTTCAACTTTGTGGTCGACGTACTTTTAGAGATAGCACTCTCCTCATCTAAATTCCCAGGGGTTGATCTTCTGCCGGGAGGTTCACTTGTTGACTTAGAATATGCGGATGACATAGTTTTATTTGGTGAAGACGCTGACAAAATGCAGAGTCTCCTGACCACTCTAAGCAACAATGCAAGCATGTTCGGGATGCGATTCTCTCCCTCCAAATGCAAAATGTTGCTTCAGGATTGGGTTACATCGACACTCGAACTAGTAATAGGGAGTGAAGTAGTTGAGTGTGTCGACCGCTTCACTTATCTTGGAAGTCTCATCAGCCCTTGTGGTTTAGTGTGTGACGAAATCTCAGCACGGATACAGAAGGCTCGACTAGCTTTTACCAACTTGCGTCATTTATGGCGTAGGCGAGATATCCGTCTATCAACCAAAGGACGTGTTTACTGCGCAGCAGTTCGTTCCGTCCTACTTTATGGCAGTGAAACATGGCCGGTAAGAGTAGAGGATATCCGTAGGCTACTAGTATTTGATCATAGGTGTCTTCGAAACATTGCCCGTATATCATGGGACCATCGAGTAAGTAACACAGTTGTTAGGAAACGGGTACTAGGTAAGGATGGCAAATCAATTGATGAAGTAGTGAAACTTGATCAGTTGAGATGGCTGGGACACGTGTTACGTATGCCCAACGACCGACTGCCTCGACTTGCTATGTTCAGTGGTATAGGAGTAGGTTGGAGGAAAGCTAGGGGCGGCCAAACCAAAACAGGGCACAAGTCCAGGAAGTCACTGACAAGTGAACTGAGTCATATTGGTAGGTGTAGACTACCTGGTTGGGGACCGCGAGATGATAGCAACCGATGGTTAGAGACCCTGAATCACATGGCTCAAAATCGTTTGCAATGGCGCAGGTGCATCCACTCTCTGTGTTCTCCCAAATTCTAATCTTCTGAATTCTTCATGTCCCTTTTTTCATCTTTCCAAATTTATCTCACTGTATTATGCTCTTTAAATAACATCTCCAAACCCCAATCTTCCCTATTACTGCTTGTACTCTTGCTACTTCTACCACTACGGGATTTGAATCGACAACTGCATCTCTGTGCTAATGTGGTGTGGCAACTCGAACTGATGTACGTACGTACGAAGTTCTACGTTGTTACTGACTGACTGACTGACTGACTGACTGACTGACTTATATCCACAAAGTAGTATATAACGATAGTCAAGAATAGAATGTATTCCAGCAGAAGGTCTAAAAGGAAACAACGGAAACAGAGAGCGATTGGTATGCAAATGGATGAATAATGAAATCTGAGACGACTGACTGATATTTGCAAAAGGAACAGTGAAGTTTGAGACAATGGATTGATATTTTGCAAAATAAGTATTTACTGTCTAATTCTCAGACTTTACCAAGAGATTCTGTAATGTTGAGATCCGGAGGGTTTTAAATTCAATATTGTTGTATTCTTGAAACATTTTAATGCCTAAAGTAACTATTGTGTTTTAGCATGATTTTTACCATTTCAAAGTTCAAACCGTATTTGAAAATATTGATACAGTCAAAGCAATATTTGAATCAATGTCTACAATGAAATAGTCTGCATAACTAACTAGCTTAATTATTTACTTACGCCTGTTACTCCCATCAACCGGCATTCTCCAACCCACTCTGTCCTGAGTCTTCATTTCTAGTTCGATCCAAGTGTTGTTCATTCTTCTCATGTCTGTCTCCATTTATCAACCTAATGTGTTCTTTCGTCTTCCTCTTCTCTTTTGACCATGAGGATTCCGAGTGAGGGCTTGCTTCGTGACACAGTTGGGTGCTTTCCTCAATATGTTTCCTATCCACTGCCAGCGATTCTTTCTGATTTCTCTCTCCGCCCGAATCTAGTTTGTTATCTTCCACAGTAGGTTGTTGCTGATAGTGTCTGGCCAACGGATCCGAAGTGTTTTGCGTAGACAATTCTTAATAAACACTTGTATCTTCTAGATGGTGGCTTTCATAGTTCTCCACGTTTCCGCCCCATACAGTAAAACTGTCTTGACATTTGTGTTGAAAATTCTGACTTTGGTGTTAGCTTACGGACAGTTGTTTTAGTTCCAGACGTTTTTTAGTTGTAGATATGCTGCTCTTGCTTTGCCGATTCGTGCCTCCACCTTGTTCATCAACGATGCTGCCTATATATATGGCTGTGAAATATAGTACAATTTAAACGTGATCAGTAGTATATGAGTGCCTTAATATTTGGCACTGTAATAGGCAAAAAGCACAAATTGATAGTAAGTGTACAGGTGTACGAGTAGACATAAGAATAATGAAATAACAAAAGAAATCTATAATCTGTAGTTCAGCATAGAAATTAGGTCACACTTTGGTAAATAGATATTAAAATGATAATTCGGTAAATTATTGAGATTGACTAATTTTTACTACGACTATGACCAGTTTTGTTTGGTGGAGTTTCGTCCTTTGAGTTTTCATGGTTTAATTATGGAACTTTCATTGTTTTTCTGAATAACATCGTCAGTACAAACTTCGGATAGAAATGACATGTTCAAATTACTCCAATTTACACTAAATGGTCTAATATCGATCTGTTTATTATCTTGACTACATCTTTGGTTAATCACTCTCTGAGAGTTGTTCACGAGTTTTGAAATATGAATTCTTAGAACTTCGGTCATTATAACTCATTCAACAAAAGCAATCTAATTGATAATTGTAAAATTCTGATTAGGACAACATTTTTTACTTAGAGGATTGCTCTGTCTACATAAGTAAACCAATAATGATATTCGGGTACTATATCACAGTGATTGAAGTTTGGCAATGTATACAATAATAAAAGTACACAATAGAGCATATTTTAAATTCAGATTTGCAACTATCCCAAGGTATTATTGTTAATAAGTAATATGAAGTACTTTGTTAAAAAGTAATACATCACTGACAATCTCTTCAAAACGACCTGTAATTAGTGATTAGTCATATTGTACAAACATCAATGAACACGACTGTGAACATTAAATACATTTATAGTGCCAGAAGATACAGGTGTTTATTAACAGTTATCTACTCAAAATACTTCGGATCCGTTAGTCAGACACTATCAGCAACAACCTACTGTGGAAGAGAACAAACCAGATCCCAGCAGAGGAAGAAATCAGGAAGAAGCATTGAAAGTGGATAGGACACATATTGAGGAAAGCACCGAACTGCGTTACACTCCAAGCCCTCACCTGGAATCCTCAAGGCCAAAGGAGAAGAAGAAGACGAAAGAGCACATTACTTTGAGAAATGGATACAGGCAATAAGAAGAATGAACAATAACTGGATAGAACTAGAATTGATGGTCCAGCACAGAATGAGTTGGAGGATAATGGTCAGCGGCCTATGCTCATTCACGAGGGGTATCAGATGTAAGTAAGTAAGTCATATATATGTGTGTATAACGATATGCATCGCAGTCATATATTCAGCACTGTCAATAACGTTAACGTACACGTTGACTGTTCCAAGTCGAAATAATTCTTCATTTTTAAAAAACAAAACAAGTAATTTATGTTCTTTACAAAATCTCTATTATTTAAAGGCAACTAAACGACCAATTAATCAGAGAGAATTTGGATCTGGAACATCATTATAAATCGATATGTATGAGAACACAATGATTTCTATCAGCTATCCAATATTTTATATGCATATTATATGCACAATAAAAACATACTATAATTTCATCTATTGTATGAACCATTAAATGCTCAAAGGTATGTATCATAAGTGAGTTAAGATATTCATAAAGTAATCTAAACAACAATTGCTTAAAATATTATGCTGTAGTGTCGGTTACTATGTTAAGCCCATATAATGCATTCTAACTTCATGACAATCTATCCATACTACCTGAGTCACTTATCAACCTTGACTATTCTTATATGAGCACATATGTGTGTGCACATCTTATTCTATTCATCATATGTCTGTAATTTATTTTTATCTGGCTATAAATATTGATTAACGCTTGGTTAAATGGAATTGGCTCACACACCTCCAATGCTCGCCCTTTTGCTTCGCTCTCTCTTCTCCTCTACCTTCGCTACGTCCTTCTGATTGTTTGTCCAGATCAATGATGATTGTACAAAATATACGTATTCGAAAATTCATTCTCGTATTCTACTTATTTGATTTCATTGCTCCCTAACGCGAGTTAAGTTGATAATTATATACTAGGATAGGCGACATATATAATTCGACAGCAAACATTCATATGATGTAATTAGAGTCAGATCTCGGGTCACTAAACTGCATTTTGATCCGTTTGTAGAAATTGATAGATCATTATACTGTTAATTTAGTTTTTCCTGTATTCCATTGTATATAAAGTGCATGCTATACAGTAATGATGCACTGTTAAAGACCAAAGTTAAACAAACATACAACACTTTTCTTTTTCAACAGCTCTCCAGCTAGTTGCTATAAATGAGGGAAACTATACTCGAATAGGGAATCTATTCAAAAGTTTATTTTCCTGATATTAAGTAACATTTCAAGATGTTCTATTACTACAATGTTTAATTAGTGAGCCATAAGTTTGAGGTGATTTTAAAGTTTAAGATGGTGGTTGAAGGTAGTCAACAGGAAACCCTGGACATAGGTTTCGTGCTAATTGGTACTCCTCAGTAAGGTGTACCTGTAATCTTGAGGGAACTGCTGCTCCGGGATGGATTCGATCCCGTGTCACTTATAGGACTGAGATGTGTTTACACTTGATTGATCACTGTATGGTAGTCAATGTCATGTCTGTCAGGCCCTTTTTAGTGCAGATCGAATCCTGAATTGTTTTTAAATGATTAAGATAAGCGTAATTAAAGAGTGATAAGTCTGCGATTAATGAATTAGCAAAGATGGAATTGAATACAACATGTGTAAGCAAAGTTATTAACCAGCTAAGTATTTATTTGAGAAATATTTTAAAACTTGGAATCTTTGGATGGCGGTTTCCGTTCTAATATGGAACTCCTCAACCTTCTTCATTTTAATATCTTCGTGAAAGTATTGATAATAATCATATCTAAGAAGTATATGTTTATGTATTCAACTTTTAGTTACAAGTTTTGTATAAGAAGTAGTAATTATAGTCAGTTGCTTGCACCACTGTCCACTATTGTCATCAGTGAGTTACTATTTTACAACAGACCCGGTTAAATTCCACTGATGCGTACTGCTGAGGAATCCTATACTAAAAAGGAAACCACCATCAAGTTGCTTCCAGGTTTTCCATGTTGATCTAACTTCAATTGAATCATGAATTCAACTATTGAAATTACTATATAATATCTACAAAAACCCCTCTCTGTTCAAAATAAAGGTGACTTAATCACCACATATGATTCTAAGAATAAATTTCATTTACATTATTTATAATTCTTTTTTAATTAAGGTCATGAGTCAGTTGAAGCTAGACCACCATGGAAAACCTGGAAGCACTGGCGGTCTAGCTTCAACTGAATCATGATCTTAACCATTGAAATTACTACAATCTCCACAAAACTCATCTGATATTAATCAACATATGCTCACTAGTGACTGGCTTCACGAGGTATATCCTGGAGTTCTAGTGAGAAGTAGTGACCAGTGGAGTTCAAACAGGTCTGTTGTGAGATAGTAACTCACTGAAGATAATGGTGAATGTGTCGCTCAATTTCTTGGATTAGTTGAAGTTAGACATCAACACCATTGGATGCCGGCTCAGTGGTCTAGTAGTTAAATGCTCGCGCGCAAAACCAGTAGGTTCTGGGTCCGGATCTCGCAAGGGGCGAGGTCATGGTTGCGCACTGCTGAGGAGTCCCACAGTAAGACGAAACGGCCGTCCAGTGCTTCCAGATTTTCCATGGCGGTCTAGCTTCAACTGATTCATGATCTTAACCATTGAAATGACTACAATCTCCACAAAACCCATCTGATATTAATTCTATTTTTTTTCTTTTTTTAGTGCTAGAAACTAGTTAAGTCAATTGGAGACATGAAACCAATTCCAAAGATCTGTATTAAAATATTCAACTTGTCTGATAGTTTTCTTCTCCTTTTTTTGTATTGTCTTATTTTGCATTGGTTTGCACATAATTTCTTATTTTCTTTTTCACTTGTACTCATACACATATCTACACACACACACACACACACTTTCTTAGTCGTAAGGTGTACACTAATGCATAGTTGAGTTCTTGTATACAAACTTAGATACTTTAATATAGATAAAAGTATTGACATGAACTTATTTTCAAATCCCTTTATGCATTGAGATGATTATGACATGTACACAAATCTTTTTATTTCATTTATGAATATATATATGATATATTGTAGTAGATTAAAGTGTTTAACTCATCCTCTTATTCTCCTAGATACTATAAGCATGATTTCAATTCAAAATTTCTCTGTGTTACTGATGAGGTTTAATGATCAGGAAGAAGATGAATGAAACTTAAGAAACAAACAACGATAAGACTAGTTTACGTTGTATGAAAAAGTATTTATTTATTTGAACACATAAACATTGGTACAAGGAGGCACCAAATAGATATGCGCCACATAGATCTCATTTGATATGTGTGAGGGCTGGGATACTAAACGGGTGCCCAAACCGAAGCAGGTGGTTTACTTAGAGGGCCACACCCCGAACCTCTAAACTAAAGGTCTGACCCACAAGGCAGTAGAGCATCGTAAGCAGATGTAGTCCCATGGTAGCCGGTGACCAATAATTGGTTCATACGCCATTTGTTCCCTCAGGGTACTGGAGGCCATGTGCACCACTGGTTTGGGATCCGGTTAAAGCTCCAGACATTCGCTTTTCTTCCTCTGAATTTCGTACACAACACCCCCGCCACGAGAAGGCAGTGAGTAGGACTTCCCCGGCAGAGGCTATATACGCGTGGCCGTGTGAGAGCATTTCGAGAGGGGGGCGGGCCCACCCGACTCTCCGCCATACCAGGGCATTCGAAATGTTCACTAGAATTTAGAATGTTCCAAATTTATTTTTAACAAGAACATTGTGTTTATCACAGGTTTAATTGGTTACATTTAGAACCTCAGATACACAGTTCTATTTCATGATCAAGTTACAGTATGTTTATTTTACAATGATAGTTGTAACAATAATGAATAATAGATGTGATAAAGTGTTACTTATAGATCAACAGTCTATAGTGGCTTTGCTTCGTTAATCGATCACCTCGATAACTCTTATGATATCAATTCTCAACAGTGTTTAAAATCAGAAGGCAAAAAGAAATGGTAACCATAGTTTATTAGCGGATGGCGCAGATCACAAAGCTATAAGCACATCGAGCATATTTGAAGCGGATAGGCTAATAAGTATATGCGAGGAATTATATAGGCAAATGTAAGGACTAATAGTAGGATTTGAGTACATATATACATAGGTAGAAGGATGAATCACCGAGTGATATTTAAGCAATCAATATTTTAGCTCGAGTCTGTCATGTGATCTAGTGACCATGACGGCGGTACAAAGAACTAGACCAATTGTTACTGTTCGAATAACCTATTGTCTTAAGATGGTGGTTGGAGGTAGTCAACAGGAAACCCTGGACCTGGGTTTCGTGCTAGTTGGCACTCGTCAGCAAGGTGTACCTGTAATCTTGAGGGAACTGGTGCTCCCTGGCGGATTCGATCTCGTGTCACCCAGCTTCATAGTCAGAGACGTTACCATTGAGCTATCCGAGCCGTGACTAACCTCCTGTAGGACTGAGATGTAATCACAATTGATTGATCACTGGGTGGTGATCGATGTCATGCTTGTCTAGTTCGTATTGCAACATGATCGATAGCATTCGATCTGCACTAATAAGGACTAGACAAGCATGACATTAATCACCACCCAGTGATCAATCAATTGTAACCTATTGTCTGTTAAGTAAGTTAACAGAAAAGGATTAACCATAATCGAAATTGATTATAGGATAGTTGCTATAAATCTTAATTTGTTTATATACTTTTAGAGAATCCATTTAATCAGTGATAAGGAAGTATATACATTCAATTCTCTTATTAGTGATAATAATTATTACCGAAATCACAAATGAACTATTATGAATAGAAAACTAAATAAACATCATAGTAGAAATGAAAATTAATTGAATGAATTGTACTTTTCTTTGTGAATACATTTGACTGGAATATTCCTATTAGGTCTATTACACTTTTGGTGCAAATTTTTTCTGGTTAGCGTTTTTTTAGCGAGTTAGTTTTCTACGGGATGGGGACGCTAACCCCATGCCCAACCCTCCTCCTTTATCCGGGCTTGGGACCGGCAGTAGCCCCCGGAGGGACTCCAGGCGGAGTTTTTTGGTGCAAATAGATATATACAAATGCTGAAGATTTCATTCATTCTCCTGGTATTGTATGTTTTCTATTATTACTTGTCTATATTGAAGTCACAATTAAATGTATAAAAAGACAAAGTAGCGGTTAAAGTCAAATAGTTTTCCAATTGAATTGAATTGATAGTCTATCAATTATTGATAGAAATCACATTTCTAAAGGTAAATAATACCTAAGGAAAGGAATTTCCAAATACACAATAGATAAACACAGTTTATATGAGTAATTAATCATGTAATTTATAAGGAAAAATTAATTTTAACAGTTTCGATCATAAAGAGAGTTAAATAAATAAACATTATCAGTATTGGATTGTAGAAATTACAGAGTTTTGATTGAGATCATGAACTGATTAATGTTAGATCACTATTGCCCTCAAGTGCTCTGGTACGGCTGGGAGTGGGGAGAGTCCGCTCTCCCTCTCAAAATGCTCTCATATGGGCATGCGTATATAGCCTCTGTCAGGGAAGTCCTACTCACTGTCTTCTCGTGGCACTACTGTTGTTTGAAAGGAAGAAAAGCGAATGTCTGGCGCTTTAACCGGATCCCAAACCAATGGTGCACATGCGCTCCAGTATCCTGAGGGAACAAATGGCGTATGAACCAATTATTGGTCACCGGCTACCATAGGACTGCATCTCCTTACAATGCTCCACTGCCTTGTGGGTCAGACCTTTAGGTTGGAGGCTCCAGGTGTGGCCCCCTAAGTAAACCACCTACTTCTGTGTTGGGCACCTAGGCAGCATCCCAGCCCTCACACAAATCGAATGATTTATGTGGCGCATATCTATTTGGTGCCTCCTTGTACCAACATCTATGTGTTAAAATCAGTCAGTCAGTAACAACGTAGAACTTCGTACGTACGTACATCAGTTCGAGTTGCCACACCACATTAGCACAGAGATGCAGTTGTCGATTCAAATCCCATAGTGGTAGAGGTAATAAGAGTATAAGCAGTAATCGGGAAGATTAGGGTTTGGAGATGTTATTTAAAGAGTATAATCCAGTGAAATAAATTTGGAAAGAGGAAAAAAGGGACGTGAAGAATTCAGAAGATTAGAATTTGAGAGAACACAGAGAGTGGATGCACCTGAGCCATTGCAAACGATTTTGAGCCATGTCATTCAAGGTCTCTAACCATCGGTTGCTATCATCTCGCGGTCCCCAACCAGGTAGTCTACACCTACCAACATGACTCAGTTCACTTGTCAGTGACTTGATGGACTTGTGCCATGTTTTGGTTTGGCCGCCCCTAGCTTTCTTCCAACCTACTCCTATACCACTGAACATCGCACGTCGAGGCAGTCGGTCGTTGGGCATACGTAACACGTGTCCCAGCCATCTCAACTGATCAAGTTTCACTACTTCATCAATTGATTTTCCATCCTTACCTAGTACCCGTTTCCTAACAACTGTGTTACTTACTCGATGGTCCCATGATATACGAGCAATGTTTCGAGGACACCTATGATCAAATACTAGGTCGAAAACCAGCCTGATTTTCTCTAGTCTGCTCTTCACGAGCTTTGATTAGGCGTCGAAGTATTATTGAAGCTAATATTTTAGACACTATATTAGTCAAACTGATTCCTCTGTGATTGTCACAAGAGGACTTTTGTCCTTTCTTATAGACTGGAACAATCAGTGATTGAGACCAGTCAGATGGGATTACATCCAGTTCCCAAATTCTACCTAAGACCTCAGTTAATCTCACTGCTAATACTGAACGACCATCCTTAAAAATCTCAGGAGTAAACCTGTCAGGGCCTGCTGCTCTCCCTCGTTTCAGATTTCCTATGGCTTTTTCAACTTCGTAAAGGACGGAGGACTACATTAACTTGCCATTCAGGTTGACTGGGGATCGTGGGAAACCGAAGTGTGGCTGAAGGCCAGTTGAACTGATCCCTAAAGTGTTCTGCCCATCGATCCAATCTCCTGGATTGAGAATGAATAATATGTCCATCTTTCTCTGAGATTGTTTCGCTAACGGTCGGGTTCCTAATTCCGGTTTCCTTAACGAGTCTTAACAATTGTCTGCTATTACCTATTGCCACTGCCTTTTCCATCTCTCTTGCTTTCGCTACCCACCACTGTTCGCGATCATTGCGTAGGCTTCTGGTCAGCTTGCGCTTAAGCTGACTCCGCTCTTCATTATGTTCAGAGCCAGGTGGAATGAGTTTCCGAGCATCTATCAGTGGATAGATGCTGCTGAGATCCAGTGTTGCTCCCTAACCTTCTGGTTTATCTTACTAGCAGATATCACTGCTGTTTCCACAGCTTTTCGGATATCATTCCATGCTGCATCGGGGTGGGCATCACATACATGGCTGCCTAACTGTTTTCCTAGTTGTTCCTGAAATATACTCTTAGCTTGATTATCATTAAGTAGGCCCCTAAGAGGTTTCCTTGCAGCGTCTTTCCTACGTCCAGTAAGACGCAAGCAAATACGCGCTCGCACTAGAGCATGATCTGAATCTAGGCATGTGCTCCAGAATGAGCGACAGTCTTCTATCGAGCCCCTCCATCGGTGGCTGATAGCGATGTGATCTATTTGGGTCCAACGTTGGGACGAATTAGGGGGTCGCCATGTTAAAAGATGTTTTTCCTTATGCTTAAAGTTAGTGTTTGCAAGGAACAGGCGGTTATCTGAGCATAGCTGCAACAGACGGTCACCATTATCTGTTCTTTGAGCTACGACATCATAAGATCCACCTAGGTGTCTTTCCCCATCGCTTAGTTTACCTACTTCAGCATTAAAGTCACCGGCCACTAATACTACATCCGAGCGCTTAGCTTTTCGGAGAAGGTCCGAAAGCTTTCTGTAAAACTCATCTTTTACATCATCTGAGCTGCAGTCAGTGGGAGAATAGGCAGAGACGACGAAGAGGCAACGACGAGTGTCCCTATCTTTCCGGATTCTTACTGTTCCGTTCAGTCGGACAGCGCACAAACGACTGTTACTGGGATCCACTCTAAGAGAGCTAGTTCTGCCCTAGGACTCAATGCTATACCTACGCCGGCGAGGCCACGGGAAGCAGAATCAGGGCTTCCAGATACACGAAGAGGGCTGTTATCACTTCCCAGCTGCCCACACCATGGAAGGGTATTTCTTGAGGAACCTGAAAAGAAAATTGGATTAGTGTTGGTCTTGACGACCTGGGAGCGTGACCCCAGAGCCCAAGGGACAACTGCTTGAGACCGGTCGCGCACGGCCTCTTTGTGGAAGGTTTTTGACGTGTTAGCTCCGTTCTTCAAAGGGCCTTACCGCCGGAGACGGAGATCCGTGAGGTAAGGTGAGGTGTGACATTTTTAGGGTCGACCTTTTCTAACCCCACCCCTCCTTGTGGGAAGGCAGCATCGCTGTCATGCTGGTTGTCCGAGGGAAACACCTTACTGCTGTCACACCCCTCTACAGTCAGCAGTACGACTTCGCCCTCAGACCTTGAGTTGCTGCTTTTAGTCTTACCGTTCACCAACCGACCTGCCTGGCATGGTAGAACCTGCAGGAACACATGTTCCAGCCAATATAGCTCGGTTGGGTCATCACGATAGGCAAGCCCGACCACCGCGTCAAGGTAGCAGCTTCGATCGGAATGTGTTAAAATAAAAATAAATAAATAAAGATCACTAGTGAAAACCAAGAAAGTTTTCGAGCCCAAGGCGCGTGAGACCGAAGGTCTTGATTACGAATCCTAAGAGCGGGATTGTGGATGCGTATTGCAGAGGAGTCCCAAAATAGGATGAAATAACCATCCAGTGCTTACAGGTTATCAATGGTGGTCTAACATCAATCGGTTCATGATCTCAATCTATAGATGAACATTAGTCAGTAAGCTCTTATTATAGATGAATGCTGTGATAAAAATATCTAGTTTCATTAATTGTTGACCGATTTATTTTCTAGGAAAAGTAACGTTTGGTCAACCAGGTATAAAATTGGAAATCATAGAGTAGTTAAAGGATTTCAAGTGTATGATTACAAGACCTACTCATAGAATTCTTTCTAAGGATGAAATCTGTTTACAAAACAGTATGAAAATCAAATTCAAAATCAACCGTAAACAAATAGATTGTAGCTAGCAGAGGAATCGAAGACCCGTGTTTTTTGTTCTCTTTAGGACTTTTTCGATAGATGTACCTACACCCTTGAGTTATTTGAAATAGGATTAGAATCTAATCCATATCGCTTCATGTTTTAGTACGTTATCTAATGAATTATTGAGTTCAAGTAATAACTGATTTGTTCAACGAGCATGTTGTTTAGATTCAGATGGTGGTTGGAGATAGTCAACAGGAGACCCTGGACCTGGGTTTCAGGCTACTTGGTACTTATCAGCAAGGTGTACTTACAATCTTAATGGAATTGGTGCAATGAGAAAAATGAACAACAATTGGATAGAACTATACTGTTAATGCATAGTCATCATCCCATGAATTCATTAAAACTCGATGAAAATGTTTGAGATTCCTAATATATATTACCATTTTGACACAGAAATAAAAATATTTAATGAAGAAATATTCCTTTTCAACTAGTTATGAATTGTGGCTCTAAAATAACCAGTATTTTATATAATTAAGCATTGAATTAATACCAAATAAATGGTGAAGAACTAAATTGACAAAAAATTTCAGCATCATCTCTAGAGATTGTATGTAATCTGTCAGTAACTTAACGGATATATAATTCAAACTATAGCAAGGTTACGTATGTCTGCACAGTTGAACAAGCTTTTTCTTTAAATAGAAAACAGCTTTACTGATTTATATTACTATGCATTTCGGAAATGAATACTGGAATTATAGGGCATGTTAAGTCTGTTTTAAATACTGTGTATTCATCAACTTCCCTTCGACTCTTTCGCTTATTATTTTATACTACTTATTAATATTTAGTAAACGGTAATAATCCTAACAGCGTCTACGCGTACGTTGAAACTCAAGTATATAGTGTAATATTCTAAAATATTTACATATATTTATAACATTTTATTGTATTTATCATTATAATTACTTTCCCTCATTCCTTGTGGTAGTTATGCACAGGTTTTCGCATTCGTTCTGTCATTGCTTAAACACAACGGTTTCCACATTATTTGCTCTTGGTTGCATTTTTGATTGTCGATAAACTGTTATCAAGATTGAACACAGCTGTTAGCTGACACTTGCACTATCGTATGTTGTAATTATTCTATATGTTGCTACTTCAGGAAGCCTCTTCTATTTCAAACGCCACAGATACCTCACAAGTTGAATTTTGCAGCTAATTTATGTATATTACTCAATGGAGAACTGTTTTGTTTTGGACAAATCGTTGTTTTGTGAACTTCGAATTCGCTCGTATCTCAGTTGTGTGATTCAAATGCTTTGATAGATTTAACACCGCATATTCGAAGGAACTTTGATTTTTATTGTTTTAGCCAACTGTTGTAGTGGTGCTCCACATGGAGCCTTTTTAACGTTACTATCGGTTCCAACTCTTTGTGTTCAAGGTGTATTGGGAATTGGATAAGCAACCCCGCCTTGACAAAAGAACCTTGTAGGAAAAATGCGAACTGAATAAAACACTTTCTTGATAATTTGATTACCTAATTTTCTTAGCCTCCACCTTACTAATTATTTACTATTCTTTGTTAAATAACACCAAACACTTACATTTAGCTCCTTATACTTATCGTTGTGAAATCAGTTATATAATTAACCAAACATGTGACCCCATTTTAGTTTTATGTTCACAACGGCCAAATTGTAAACTGATTACAATTTCTAGAGACTGTAATGAAAAAAGAGTCTAATTGATTCACCATTGTTTATTCGCTATTAATTTTATAATCTAGTTGTAAAACTTGTCTATTATTGTAGAGCCATGACGTGGGGCCAATTTAAAAGAAATACTTCCTCTCTGAACTACCTATCTTTGCTTATAAAGCTTGAGAATTAAGGCAATATCGAGGAACTACGCACAGGATGCACATATGCTAATAACAGACTGGTCAATTGCAGTCTTAAACCTCAATGGGAAGATTCAAGCAAAACAACAAATGAATCTCTGAGCTAAATCTTTAATTGAAAAGTATATTTCAACTACTGATAACGCAAATCAGTAGCCTAGAACAAATTTGTTTATTTTCTGGTGAAGTTGAAAATCTAAAGTACCTGACGATCATTTGTGAATGATATTTGTTGAAAACCTGAAGCACTGGACGGCCGTTTCGTCCTATTGTGGGACTCCTCAGTAGTGCGCATTCACCAGTGGAGCTAATCCTTGTCGGGTAGAGACAGTTATCTACTTAAGTACAATGGAAGTTGGTCGCGCAATTTCGTGGATTGGTTGATGTTAGAAACTATCACCATTGGATGCCGGCTCAGTGGTCCAGTTGGTTAAGCGTTCGCGCGCGAGACCGAAGGCCCTGGGTTCGAATCCCGCTCGCGGGATCGTGGATGCGCACTGCTGAGGAGTCCCACAATAGGACGAAACGGCCGTCCAGTGCTTCCAGGTTTTCAATTGTGATGGTCTAACATCAATTGGTTCAAGATCTCAATCAAAAACTTAATAATCTCCACAACCCCTATACTAATGATATTTGTCACGGATTTACTTGAGTTGGGGTACAATCAATAGTTAGGGAGTTGTAAATAAGCTATATCTAATAATGAGCTTAGATGTACAGGTATGTGGCCATGACAGTAACTGAACTCAATTCATTTCAAGTTCTTCGGCGAACAGTCAATAATTTATGTTCCAGTGGTACTCATTTTCAGGTTCAGCTAACTCGGTTTATAGTGAGATAGTTATGGCATTTCATTTGTGATAAATGTTTCACTTAGGATATTTCCGGGTTATAACGCTGAGAAATTTTCACCAGAACTTAAGGATTTATTCTTGACGTAACCTTCCAGTGAACTGCCTATTAAAGTTTAAATGAGTGAGGTTTCTAAAGGTTGTTTTAGTTCATAAATCATATTTGACCTGTCTTTGAAACAATAATTTACGAAGATAATAAACAGCAGCAACGATAAATATCAAACATGTTATCATTTGATGCACAGAGAATTAAAGTAAGATCACCTGTAATATCTTTGACTAAAATGTTTCAGTAGTCTCTTAATAAACTGCAATCTCTCCGAATTCGCAGACAAATAATCGTTGCTAATACAATTACTGTCTCTTCCGCTTAATATCGTAAATTATGTTCTGCAGTGTTAGGTTACTATTTCGAATGGCTACAGTTTCGATTTGATCCATAGACATTGGGAGACATTTTGACTTGAAGGATATACTTTGATAAAAGTCTAAAACTTAATGTGAGGTGATGCTAGAAAATATCATTTAATTTTATTAGTTGAGATCATGAGTCAGTTGAGGCTAGACCACCATGGAAAACCTGCTCATCCACAATCCCGCCTCGTGCACTACTGAGGAGACCCACAGTAGGATGAAACAGCTGTCCAATGCTTCCACGTTTTCCATGGTGGTCTAGCCTCAATTGACTCATGATCTCAACTATTAAATTACTATAATATCCATACAACCTTTTCAAATATCATTTAGTCAATTTGTGTAGTTCCGGATTATAATGTAGGATATGTAGTGTATCTTTTATCTCAAAGACATGTAGAGAGCTTTCAAAGATTCCAGATACAACTTGTGCCCTCATACACAAATTTAGATAAGACCTTATGTTTGACACTAATAAACTTGCTCAAAAGAAATATCTCCATATAAATGATTCGTTTTCATCTATTTGACCTTGCAGATTGATTAAAAAGAATGTCAATGAATGTCTGAATATCAAGAAATGAGTTTTCACCATTAACAATGTTCCGTGTTGTTAACTTTAAATAATAACAATAATAAATACTCATGTTTTGTACAAGTTATTTTAATCTTGCCAGTGACGTTTAGAACTGCAATTGATCAGTCTCCTATTGACATATGTGTATCCTGTGAAAATTGTTTCAATATTGTCTTAAGTAACAGGTATTATAAGTAGAGATGGATAGTGGTTAATGGTAGAATTCAGAATTCTCGTTTCGTCCTATTTGGGAATGATCAACTAGAATTGACCACATTCTAGAGTTGACGTTCACTCTGAAGATCAACCCGAAGATGCAGTTACATACGGCGGATGAATTTTAAGTAGGACAAAACGAGTCATTCTGCACGCCACCGTTAGTCACCATCATTCCCTGCTTATAATAATAATGACAATAGTAATAATACGACTCAATTAAAAATTATTGATATGTATGTCAGGAAGTCAGTAACACTGTCTACGTTTGTGAAGAAATGATCAAAATGTTCGAATTGGTATAAGACGTTTTCACAGACTGCGTCAAACACATTTATAAGATAAATTTTACTCAATACCTAAACTGCAATCATCAATATGTAAAATATAAAACAATTAAGATTAGATGGTGGTTGGAGGTAGTCGACAGGAAACCCTGGACCCAGGTTTCGTGCTACTTGGCACTCGTCAGCAAGGTGTACCTGTAATCTTGAAGGAACTGGTGCTCCCTGACGGATTCGATCCTGTGTCACCCAGCTTCACATTCAGAGACGTCACCAATGAGCTAGCCGGGCCACGATAGCATTCGATTTGCACTAAATAAGGACTTGGCACACATGATACTGATCACCACCCAGTGATCAATCAATTGTGATAAAACAATTAAACTGATAATCTTATTAGATCATCCGTTTTGATTTTAATCATCATAATTTTCTTTGTCATCAGCTCTTGTTGGGTCACTATTTCACGTATGTGCTCATTTTAACCTATATATATATATTAATTGCTTAATTATATAATTAGTTATTCGTGACTTATTTCATAAGTGTTCCATTGAAGTGAAACATGAGGTCTGCTTTGAATGACCTCTTATGATCCGTATAAAACGTGACTTTATAATTGAATATATGTAGAATAGAGAATTATTTAGCATAAATCAGATCTTAAGGTTTTAAAATAGCCATATTTATGTATAATTAGGGTTTTCTTTACAGCAAACCACTGACTTACTTACTTACGGTTATTACTTCCAATGGAGCATAGGCCGCCGACCAGCATTCTCTAACACACTCTGTACTGGACCTTCCTTTCTAGTTCGATCCAAGTGTTGTTCATTTTTCTCATGTTTATCTTCATTTCTCGGAGTAATCTGTTGTTTGATCTTCCTTTTCTCCTTTAGCATTGAGGGTCCCAATTGAGGGCTTGCCTTGTGACACAGTTCGATGTTTTCTTCAATGTGTGTCCTATCCACTTCAATCGCTTCTTCCTGATTTCTTCCTCCACTGGAATCTGGTTTGTTCTCTCCCACAATAAGCTGTTGGTGACAGTGTCTGACAAACGGATCCGGAGTATTTTGAGTAGACAACTGTTAATAAACAATTGTATCTTTTGGATGATAGCTTTCGTAATTCTCCAAGTTACCGCCTCATACAGTGTTGAAAATTCTGAGTTTGTTGTTGGCTTACTGATAGTTGTTCTGAGTTCCTGATACTCTTCAGTTGTAAATATGCTGCTCTTGTTTTGCCGATCTGCGCCTTCACATCTATATCACATCCACCATGTTTATCAATGATGTCGCCCTGATATGTAAATGTTTTTACATCTTCCAAATCTTGTCCGTCAACTTTGATTGGATTGGTGCATGTTGTGTTGTATCTGAGAATCTTGCTTTTCCGTTTGTCTATGTTGAGACCTACTGTTGCTGAGGCTGTTGCTACACTGGTTGTTTTCTCCTGCATTTGTTGTTGCGTGACAGCAAATCATAGTAATGGCCAAATATCCTTAGTTCGGGTCCTACATGCGAAATCATGGATACATACTGTTTAGGCGTCCCATAATAGTCATGAAATGGTCATCCAATGCTTCCAGGCTTTCAATGATAGTCTAACATTGATCTATTCATGATAATAATCTAAACTTAATCGTTGAGATTTTACAAATAGTTCCTTCTTTCTTATAATCAAACATCATTTACTTTAATATCAAAGGAATTCATTCATAAAGATGCATAAAGATTAGTTTTGTTTATTTTGTTTATCACAAAACATATTCATGATTTAAATTATTTCACTAACTTGTTTAAACAAGAATTCATCATAGATATTGTCTAATTTATACATCTATACATCATTCTAATTGTAAGCATATTCATTCATTGATCTATGATTATGAATATGTAATTGTAAATGATTTGATTCATTCTGAATGATATGAATGTTCTAGTTGATAGTTGTTTATTAATATACAACTCAGATGAAATGGACAAATTGATGAGTATTGAAAAAAGAATATCTTAATACCAGATCAACCATCGTTGATTGAATGGTAATCATTTGAAGTTAATTATTCTAGAACAATTTACGTCAGTTAGTCAGTCAACTACAACGTAGGACTAGGCACATTTATGCATCGGTCTAAGTTGCCATACTTCATTAGCACAACAAGATGGACATGGAAGTAGTTAATTCAATGATGGTAATATATAAAAGAGAGATTGTAGTACAGGAAGAAAGAATTAGTTAATAGAAAGAAAGATATAAAGCAATTCTCATCTCTTGGTATAAGGGAAGAGAGAGTGTGTATACACCGACGCCATTGTGATCGATTGTGAATCATGTCACCCAGGGTCTCCAATCATTGGTTACGATAGTCACGAGGACCCCAACCAAGTAGTCTGCATCTACCAACATGGCTCAGACTAGAAGTTAGTGGCATCAAGGACTGATGCCACGTTTTGGTTTAGCCACCCTGAACAATTTACGTGAAACTATCATTATGGATAGTACCATCAAAAATTCAAATGAAACAGTAGTATAGTAATGATATCTGAATTATTATGGTTTTTCTTTTTTCAAAATAACTTAGTCTTTACAAACTCCTTTATCCCTGGTTCATTGAAAATATCGTTCAGAAAATGATTTACCGGGTTAAATGGATAGGCTCAAAGAAAGTTACTTACTTACTTACGCCTGTTACTCCTAATGGAGCATAGGCCGCCGACCAACATTCTTCAACCCACTCTGTCCTGGGCCTTCTTTTTTAGTTCCATCCAATTCTTGTTCATTTTTCTCATGTCTATCTCCATTTTCTGGCGTAATGTGTTCTTTGATCTTCCTGTTTTCCTATGACCTTGAGGATTTCATGTGAATGCTTGTAACAATGAGAAAATTGTACTTACGATAGGATTTAATACCATGGATTAGATCTAGCTCTATTTCTGTATTCTTGTTCATTTCACTTTATAAGTATTCTTTATTAAGTGACCATTTGGTTAAGATACTTTACATTTGTCTTTTCAATTGTCGTCGGTTAACTGACTCTTAAAATACATACAAGTTAATACGTTTATCCTATTTGACACTCATAATATACCATCACATATTGATTGATATGACATTATGTTTAAGTAAGAATAAACATGATTATTCAACTGTGGTAAATGACGTTATGAAGAAGAGGAGTTTGGCCGACCAAAACCATCCAGCTCAGAGAACAAAACTCCATCAACATCATCCACCTGAGCTACAAATATTCTCCACCATCTCGAAGAGGAGTTTTGTTTTCTTTACGATGTGTTTAGTCTCTTTTTTTAATATGGTATCGTTATGACCTCTTCACAGTAGATACAATTTCTTGATGTTTTAGTTCAATTTTTACTATTAATTATTAATTGTCATATGAAAAGGATGAATAACGACTGGAAAGAACTGAAAAGGATTGCTCAGGACAGGGTTAGATGGCGAGTGATGATGGGCAGCCTGTGCTCCTCTAGGAGTAACAGGCGTAATTATGTATGTAATTAATTGTCAATCGTATAAATAATCCTCAGCGTAAAGTGTTATTTCACAGTAATGTTTTCTTGCTTAGCTTATATCACTAGGTATAGATTGATGTTAACTATCAAAGAGTTTACTTATCTGACGAACCCCAATTCTTTCAGTTTTACATTAAAAATATTGTAATAATTGTAAACGTAGTTCAGTATTTTATCTATATTTCACGCATATAATAACTTCTTATTCCGTTAAAAAAATAGAAGCCTACGATTTTGAAGGAATGGAGCGATCATTCACCATATTCCTAGTATGAAAATCCTAAGTAGTGCTCATTCACGGCCCTACCATCACGCATCGATTAAAGGATCTTTGATCTCGTGAGCGATCTCTCATTTTCTAAACCAACACCACAGCGTTGTAAATTAACTGAATCTAGATACGTACACCAGTGGATGTCGTCTTGGTGTCTAGAGATTACGAGTATGAGCACGAGACCGAAGGTCCTGTATCCAATCTCCGGTTGTGGGATCATGGATGTTCACTGCTGAAGTCACATACAAGGATGATACAGCTGTCTAGTATATTCTTTTTTCAATTAAATAACAACACAGCCAACATCAAATATCTGCCTAGATAGTGACTTGTTATGTTTAATATATGAATCGATCACATCATTTGATGGACGTTTATAGCTTCGTCATTAAACATATCGCTTTTGCCTAGTATCCCTAATGTAACTGAACTTCATTAATAACCGCGTCCTGGTTACATAATATATGAGCAGTGTTTTGTGAATGTTTACAATCCAGTAATTGAATCGTATGTCTGTTTTTTATTTATATTGACTGTATTTCACAACTGCTTCCAGTTCTCGCTGCAGTGTGTTCTTTGGCACTTTAGCGCTTGCCTCGTGATGCACTAACTTGAAATCCTGAAGTTTAGCGGAAAAGAGGAAGGCCAAAGAACACATTACGTCGGGAAATGGAATCAGATATGAAAAGGATGAATAACAACTGGAAAGAGCTGGAAAGGATTGCACAAGTTAGGGTTGGATGGAGAATGCTGATGAGCATCCTATGCTTCTCCACGATGAGTAACAGGCGTAAGTAAGTATGTAATGATTATTTACCGCTGAAAATTCAAAATAATTCATTATTGTGGTTTGTGCGGCTTTACATTCAATTATGATAAATAGTAATTTGTACTTACTCAAACTTCCAGTGTTAAAGAAATACCTATTTGAATATGAAATATGCCGATTGTAGTATATAATCGATTATTTAATGAGGTAAAACGTTTTCCATCTAAGATTTACTTTCTGCTGCTACCTAGTGGCGAAACAACCTTATTGGTCAGCCTACTCCATGCGCGTTAACAGGAGTAATTCCACAACTTTGATGTAATACAGAGCGAAATCACTGTGTAACATACATCTACGGAATGTCAAATAGACATGCTGTTTGTTTGACAGGGGTTGTTTACTGACCTTTATATTTAGGCCTTCTATAGATTTTAATGCTAATCATATTCTCGATCATTTATGGATTAAATTAACTCTGATCCAAACAATCTTGTAACAATTTTAAGTTCAGAACAAGTTCAAAATAGGATTTCGTATAATTTCTCTACATTCACCAAGGTGTAAACAAATACTCACATCAATTATAATGTTACTAAAGTCTATCCAAATTTTCGCTTTTTAAAGTAGCAACATTATTTTATTTTGATTTATTCTTTCATATAATGATGACAACACTTAAGAACATGAGTCAATTGAAGCTAAACTACCATGGGAAACCTGGAAGCATCGGACATCCTTTTCGTCCTAACTTCAATTGACTCATGAACTCAACTATGAAAAATTACTACAATATCCACAAAACCCTTTCTGATATTAATCAACATATGCTCACTAGTGACTGGTTTCAAGAAGTATTTCCTGGAGTTCTAGTGAGAAGTAGTGACCAGCGGAGTTCAAACATGTCTGTTGTGAGATAGTAACTCACTGAAGATAATGGTGAATGTGTCGCTCAATTTCGTGGATTAGTTGAAGTTAGACATCAACATCGTTTAATGCCAGCCAGATCAATGGTCTAGTGGTTAAGTGTTCACGCGCGAAACTAACAGGTCCTCGATTCGAAACTCGCGAGACAGGATTGTGGATGCGCATTGTTGAGGAGTCTCACAGTAGGACGAAACGGCCATCCAATGCCTCTAGGTTTTCCATCATGATCTAGCTTCAATCAATTCATGATCTCAACTATTACAATTACAATAATAAATGTATCATGAAAGATTAAAAAAACTGTTAGCCTGTTGGTGATTACTTTTTTTTCTTTTTTATTATTTCTACAACGTGAGTAAATCAAATAAATTCACTTCAAAAAATCAATGTTTCTCTTTTTCTCTCATTATTTTTGTGTATTGTTTTCTAATTAGATTACATATGTATGTATATAAATGATTTGCTTACATCATCATTATTTCAGTAATGGTGAACACGATTATAGTTTCCATGACAAAGATTAGAAAATGTTTTGAATGTTAAATCAATCACTAAGTGATCAATAAATGATAATAATCGATAATTAGGTACCGTTCTTTTTTACCAATTCGCCTGTTAAAAGTAAATAATTGTTATATATTATTAAAGATTCAATGAATTAGTGGAATTTTTTTATAATCCACAAGACTACTGACTACCTAAGACTACTTACTTACTTACTTACTTACTTACTTACTTACTTACTTACTTACTTACTTACTTACTTACTTACTTACTTACTTACTTACTTACTTACTTACTTACTTACTTACTTACTTACTTACTTACTTACTTCTTTACTTACTTAAATGGAACCCAGAAATTTGTTTATGTAGGCTACTTTTGAAATTAATAAAAATATCACAATTCGATAAACTGAAATCCATATTTTATTTCTTTTTGCACTCTATATATATTGCAACATATCATGTATTAATGTCAGGTGTTTTGTGGATATTGCAGTACTTTTTAATAGTTGAGATCATGAATCAACTGAAGCTAGACCCTCATAGAAAATTTGGAAGTAATGAACAGCCGTTTCATTCTACTGTGAGACTCCTCAGTAGTGCGCATCCATGACCTCGCCTTCAGACATTCAAACCCAGAACTTATCAATTCTATCAGTTCTAATCCCTTTTATTTTGTGTAAAATCTTTGTATAAAAGTTGATTATTTTTGTTACATAAAGCGAATCACACTGCCGACTAACCGTTCTATTATTTTTTGTTGACATTATTTCACTAGGTCATTGTGTTAATAATCCGGCTTTCATAAGTAATCATGATATAATTTCCAACATCTGATAGCGTATCTAAAGTCAAACAATCTATTCTTTGTTCTAACACACAAAGAAGGTCAATCATAGCTTGAATAGCTTAATGAAAACGTCATATATTTTGAGGTAGGGTTATTCAGGTTCAAATACAATAGTGGAAACAATAGTTTACTTATTTGTCGTACTAACAAATGTCAACTAGCAAAAAATCCAAGTCCTAAGTTTCTAATCAACCACTCAAAGTAATATATTGAAGATCTTAAAATATCCATAATTCAACAACAACAAGATGATTCGAAAAGTAAACATTTGGGAGTTTCATTGAATTTCTGAAGTATAATTCAAATGTAGTAAAACATTTTGTTTTTCCATAAAACATTTATCATTATTTTCACTTGGTATTCATTACTTAGATCTTCCTATTGATGTTTAAGACCACAATTGATCAGTCTCTTATTGACATATGTGCATACTATGCGTATTGCCTCAATATAGCCTTCATTCACAAGCATTATATGCAAATATCGATAATGGCTAGCAATGGAATCCAGTTTGACGCGTGTTTCGTCCAATTTGGGACTCATCAGTTGGATCTGCCTACATCTCACAGTTGATGTTCATTCTGTAACTAAGTCGATAATGTGATACTGGATTCGAGTCCCAGAGTGAACATCAACTCTGAGATGCAGGCATATCCAATATGACGAGTATTGAATAGGACGAAATGCGCGTCAAACTGTATTCCACTACTATTCACTAATCATCTTTACTTATAATTCATAATGATCTTTTAACTTATCAACACATATGAAAGGAAATCAATTATCAGTGGAATGATATTGAAAAACAAAAAAAAAATCAATAATGTACATAAATGAAGATGTAACAACACAAATGCATATTTTTCATGTTTTTTTGTTGTTTTTTTTGTTTTCTTCATGTTCATATTGGTGACTCTAAACAACAAGGGCAACAGCAACAACAATGACAACAACGACAACAACAACAAAATAGTAACACTATGGAATCATTATTAAATGTACCAGTTGATTTCCTTTTCTTTTTTTTTGGTTTTTTTTTGTTTTACACATTTTTTTTCTCATGATTACGTAATAGTTGAAATCTCATAGTTACATTACTGATAGAAAAATACAAAAAAAAAATTATAATACAAGTGTGATGTCATAATTATAAGGATTTATACAAAAGGATTGAATGATTTCCAAGGAAGAAATAGATGAATTTATTGGCTTCATGGGATACAAAACTAAAGTTTTTTTTGTTTTTTTTTAAGTGAAGAAAAAGAGAATAAAATAATTAAATCGATATTATCAACAACAAAAAACAAACAAACAGGGATCTAATATTAAATGGTCAATTGATAAGGGAGAACAACAACTTGTCAACTTACTTGAACATTTGGATTATCTATTCTTGTTACCTAAATATTTCAATAAGTTATTTACCTTTTGTTTGTTTTAATCTATCATTATATCTATTCCATATGATATTGACCATCTACGAGGTTCCTGAGAAGATAGTCAATATTATACGGATGTCATATGATGGATTAAACTGCAAAAGAAAATGCATGCATGACAGCTAACAAAGTCGTTCAATGTAAAGACCGATTTCAGGCAAGGTTTCTTACTCTCACCCTTTCTCTTTCTCCTGATGATCGACTGGATCATGAAAACGTGAACATCTCTGGAGAAGCATGGGATATAGTGGACGGCTAGGATGCAGCAGGATAATCTGGCTCTTCTATCGTAAACGCAACAACAGATGCAAGAGAAAGCAACCAGCGGTATGAGGGCAGTTGTCACTTCCTGTTTGTCCACACCATGGAAGGGTTCACTTGAAGGTATCTTAAAAGGAAATTTGATTACAGTTGATCTTAGTGACTTGAGAGCGTGACCACAGTGTCCAATAGACAACTACTTAAAGTCGGTCACACACGATTTTTTTGTGAGTAATTTTTGTGTTAACTCCCTACTTATTGGAACCTTATTACCGGAGACGAAAATCCGTAGAATAAGACGAGATGTGCATTTTTAGGGTCGCTCTTTTCTAACCCCACTCCTTCTTGCAGGAATTCAGCATCGCTGTTACGCTGAGTGTCTGAAGTAGATACCTTACCTGTCTGGCGTGGTAGGACATTGAGAAACGATTTTTCCTGCCAGTATAGCTCGATTGGTTCATCATGATATTCAAGCCTGACCATCACATCAAGGTAGCAACAACGATCGGGAACTGTCGGTTCGATTAAGAATGAATGCTTTATTGCACACAGACAAATTTGCCAGCAACTTAACCCAACATTTACTTAGCTTCTAAGTCATAGTTGCCACTCCAGTTCTAACATAGGTAACGTATATTTAAATAGTGATTAGAAATGTATTCAAGGAAGGATGTCTCATCCAATATAGTACTCGATATGTAAATTCCATTACAATCCGTAACTAAAATAGCCAATTATGTTAACTATAATATATTCAATGAAAATAACCATAATAATAACAAACTGTACAAACGCATACTTACCTAGAAAATGTTCCACCAACTATACAATGCCAATAAGGTTTATGTTTATGATCAAATTGTATTTTAATATATCTTGCAATTTCTTGTTCAGTATTATGTTCATCAATTGCATTTGCAGCTATATAGACAGCATCCTCTTGCATAGCACGATTCATATCAGCATCTTTAACCATGGCTACTATTTCTTTCATAATATTATTATGATTATGATTATTGACTATATGTGTATTGGATAAACTTTAATATTTTAATATTGATTTATAAGTAAATTATCAAGGGATAAATAAATGTGCTCAATCGTTAGAAACTATACAATTATATATCTATATCTATACCCATCTATCTATCTATCTATCTATCTCTCTATATATAGCTGATTGTAATTGCTTCCCAAACAAAACAATTTGATTTACTTAGCACAATTGTGCAACAGAACTACACAATTAAAGGGTGTAACCAATCATTAAATGTATATATAATGTTAACTTATTGTTAAGTTAAGGAGAAAACAAAACAAAAATAGAGAAGAAGAAAGAAAGAAAGAAAGAAAGAACTCAACACCTTATGCTTACACAATTGATGTGTACAAATAAATAATGTAATTTGTTGATAGACAATAAAACAAACAAACAAACAAAAATGTAAACTATCTTACTAATAATATAAGCGAGTATATTCTATAGGATAAAATAAAAGTATTCATTAGAATGGTAAACAATTTGAACAATACAGATAAGGTGTGATTAATGAATATCAACTTAAAGTAATTCAATATATAATGAATTGTTCATTGTGCTCATTATTGATGTTGATAGTTATCCAGGAATGAAACACTTTGATTTGCTTTAGTATATACTTATATATTGGTATACAATGTATGTGACGAAATCTCAGCACGGATAGAGAAGGCTCGACTAGCTTTTGCTAACTTGCGTCATTTATGACGTAGGCAAGATATTTGTCTACCAACCAAAAGATGGGTTTACTGCATAGCAATTTGTTCCGTACTACTTTATGGCAATGAAACATGACCGGTAAGAGTAGAGGATATTCGTAGGTTACTAGTATTCGATCATACGTGTCTTCGAAACGTTGCTTGTATATCCTGGGATCACCGAGTAAGTAACGCAGTTGTTAGGAAACAGGTACTAGGTATGAATAGCAAATCAACTAATGAAGAAGTGAAACTTCATCAGTTGAGATAGCTTGGACACGTGTTACGTGTGCTCAGGCACCGACTGCAACGACGTGCGATGTTTTGTGGTGTAGGAATAGGTTGGAAGAAAACTAGGGGCGGTCAGATCAAGACAAGGCGCAAATCCATGAAGTCACTGACAAGTGGTCTGTGTGAGTCATTTTGGTAGGTGTAGATTACCTGATTGGGATCCGCGGGACGATAGCAATCGATGGTTAGAGACCTTGAATAACATGGCTCAAACACACTACACTGATGATTGGAATCAGACATGAAAAGAATGAATAGGAACTGGAAACATGTGGAAGGGATTGATCAAAATATAGTTGTTTGGAGAATGCTGGTTTACGACCTATGCTTCACCACAAGAATTAACAAGCGTAAGTGATAAGGGATCCAAATGACTTTCAACAAACATAGTCGTTAAGTCGAAATGAATACCTGAAAATCATATTATTACATAATATTCCAATTCATTTTTTTGTATGTTGCTTCATTCATCTTGATTATTTGTCATATAATAAAGAAATCTCGGCGAGACTATAATTTATGGACGAACCGATCAGGTATAAGATTACAGGTCACAAATTTTGATGGAGTTTTGTTCTTTGATTAAACCATCCATTTCAGAGAACAAAACTCCGTCAAAATTATCCACTTGAGCTGCAAATCTTCTCTACCAGGTCTCGGATGTTGTCGCGAAATTCACTCATCCATTTGGTGAAATAGAGTTTCGGCATTATAACTGATGTCAATTTCGTGATGAAAACCCTGAATCGAATTACTCACACTCTTTTATAACCCTAGTTATTATTAGTAGGTGGACATTCTCAAAGTCACTTTACCATTACTTAATGGTCGTCCATAAATGATAGTCTCATTGAAATCTCTAGTCATTTAATCTATTTGTTATTAATTCAATAAAACAGGATTTATATTAAAAACATGAATATACTACTTACTATCTACTCAAATCTAATAAAATAATCTTGAAGAAAATCACTTTTTTTCCTATGAAAGTATTCTATCATTACATAGAACTATTTATATATCATCATACTGTAAATGTATTTAATCTATAAAACACGTAATCATAATTAGTATCTATTCTGGTATATCATTATTCGTTTGTTCACATAGTAATTAATTAACACCTCTTCAACATTGTTATGTAATAAACATAGAAGATTAAATTTCTTCTTTTTTTTCTTTTTTTTAGTATTGTAAAGTTGTATTATTGATTATTGTGATTAATTTCATATGGTGGTGATGATGATAGATATTTTTCCTTCTTTTTTCTCGTTTTTTTGGGTTTTGGTTACTAAGTTTAGAAAATCTTTCAATCAAATAAATGACATGGTTACTAGAATTAAGTGAATAGGAGTAAGTAAAAATAATAAACGTATATTGATTTTGTATCATATAAGGGGTTTTGTGTAGATTGTAATAATTTCAATAGTTGAGATCATGAGTCAATTGAAGTTAGATCATCATGGAAAATGTAAAAGCAATGGACGACTTTTTCGTCTGTAGCATGGCGTCGAGTCGCGGTTGACTATGATCATCACTACAAGAAGACTACACGCCAGTTAACCGATAAAATCCCCCATAAACCAAATATCAGGAGGCAGTTGATGGCTGTAGTTGAGATGTATTTGTTGGCAATCTCGTGGTATCGAAAGAATAGCAAGGTCGTGCCAGGTTAAAAGTATGGTTACTGAGCGTAACCGAAGTCGTGCAAGGTCACAATCAAAGGTAAGAAGAATGTATGTGTTTTGGTACAGTTAAACAAACAAGAACAGTAAAACAATCATTGATACAGTTGATTATAATAATTATTTCCATTAAACCAATCGCGTTCTCTTGATAAAAGTAGGTCACTACACGTTGTCTTGTGGGACTCTTCAACAGTGCACATCTACGACTATGCCTTGCGAGGTTCGAATCCAGGATCTATTGATTTAATTGAAAAAAGGTTTTGTTTTTACATGCAAATCAATAATCTAATCCCTAGTGCTGAAAAGAAACTTTAATTCAATCGGAATAAAATGTTTTTCTTAGAGAATTTGAAAGTTTATTTTACTTAATGTTTGGAAAGTGGAACGCTGAATTGTGAAACTAAATAATTTGGGGGGAGATTTTGAACTCTTCCCGGATACAATGAAAGTTTATTCTTAATATCTGTAGTATAGAAAGATATCGTCAGTTGTTAGTCTAATCATGGTGTTTTCGAAATGGACAATGGAACAGTGAATTAGAAGTGGGTTGATTAGTGTTTTCATTCATACAAAGTCAGTTTACCTACGAAATTCATCATTTAGCTTCAACTGGGTGTCTAACCAACATCAAATAAGTAACTTCTTCAGATGATGCCTTAGAAAATCGACATCATGTCTGTTGCTTTTAATGTGTCCACATAGGATGAAGGTTTCTACGTGTTTTTTAGACAGGACAATAATGAGATAACATTTTTTGGTCACGTTGATATCAGATTTTATAACTGAAAAATTAAATAAGTGAATAGTAATGAGTTTGTTGTGCTGATCCTTCACTGATTGCAAACGTTCTGTTGTGGTATGTGCTACTGATGTCGATAGATATAAGTAGTATGTATCATCAGTCGAAAGTGAAATGTCTGGCGGCAGAAGGTTAAGAGGATCGAAAGAAAAAGGACGAGAACAGGAAATGATTGGTGTGAAAATGAGGGAATAATCAAGTCTGAAACGATTGATTGATATTTTGCAAATGAAGTATTTACTGCATTATTCTCAAATTTTATTGAAATGATCTGTAATTTTATGTACAAGTACACTTAGTTGTCCCCACTTGTGTTCTCGTTCACTACACTGTCAGTCATTTAGCAGTAGGAAATATGTGAGGCGGAGAGAAGCAATTTTCTTGTGTAGCTCAAAGAGGTGATATGGCCGAGCGATAGAAGACCAATATGGTATAATGCATTCGTAAATGTCTAGACTAATGACTAACTCATCTTTTATATTCCTCAGGATTTTTGTTAACTTATAAATAGTTTGTTCTGAAACATCTTTGAGAATGTTTTCCCAGAAGATTTTGTTGGTATCCGGCAGAATGTTAGATGCTTTGGTGATATAGTCCTGTAGGGCCAGTGAAATGTCACTGAGCCTTAGCCAAATCATCTGGCAGTTGGATCACTGAATGTCTAACAGATCATCGCTCCCTGCCAAGGTCATGTACAGGCAACGTGCATTAGTTAATCATATGCCATGGACTGGCCGATGCGGCAGTGGTCTTACTTTCGCTTGTATCTATCTTAACTAATATATTTCTGTAATAACGTCCTCTATGTCGTACAGTCTTCAAAGCAACTATGGTACCTTGATACGTCAATGGGGTAGTCCACGTAAGGTGCTGACCACGAGGTGTGACTTCGACGTTAGCTACTTTATCACACCATTCACGTCTAACTCGAGTAGGCCTCCAATCATTTCGACAAAGATCATCTATGTTGGTGATCTACAGTCCTCACAGAATTTTGGACCTAATGATAATACTTATAGCAACCCACGTGCAATTGAGCTTGTTCTCATTTAACTCATTTAAACCCTTTTGTTAACTTATATAGCGGACAAAGTCATCCGTACTATAACAACTTATTGTACCTTTATTATTGTTGTGCTTGTATGAAATATGTATGCTTGAACATTGCTTATCGCCTACGCATATATTCATTCTGCTAGCTTTATTATTAGCTGCTTAATTGATTCGATGATCCATTCATTTCCCTATATAGATGCATGTATATTTAACACTACACTCTCGGTTCGCTGACTCATTCATTTGCCTCTCTGCCTTGTGATCTGAGTTATCTGCGAATAAAACTGTAGTCGCTGCTTCTCTTTGCCTTCTGATTTCAAACAGCGTTGAGGAATATATGATGACGGTTACGAGGGTGATTGGTCAACGAAACACAGCCACTACATACTTATGACTGAGTTGTGGGCAGTGAGTTATTAGAGACGTATTTCTCAGACATCTTCCAGAAAAAATGTATTCTTTTGTTGATTTAAAGTTTCTCATCAACCTGATATTTCATGTCTTGTAAACGCTTCTTTGAAACTGCGTCTACGCACTTGTCAAATCTGTCCCAATCATAATCAATTGGTTTTAAAACCGTTTATAAAACAGTCTATTTCCCAACTTATAGGTTGATTGTCAAAAGATCGTGTTAATGACCCATAACTCCTGTAGATAAACCGTATAGAAAGTGAGCCAGATATATAAGGATGGATTAATATATTTCTTGGTGTTAACTTTAAACTCACTGAGACTGTGACGGCAATGAACTCTTTAATATACCTTAAGATATTTATCTTAAAAAAATGAGAAACTGATCAAGTATTCACACACCAGAACATAACATTCGTGTTTATTCCTACATAGCTTCCGGTGATCCTTCAAAAGATATCATTATGTTTTCTAGACTTTTATATTTTCCATTAGATATTTTTTCAATTAGTGCACAATAAATACTTTCAACTTAATAATGAGGTATGTATCCTGTTCGGTTACGTTCAACCTTCGCCTTCTGATCTACTTGGCACGTGTTTCTTGGTAGCGGTGTTCATAGTTAATCTCAACTCGACACCACGCTACAATTGGTGATCCCAAAGTTTGGAACACGCCTCAACCTCTGGTCAAATCTTCCAAAGGAGCCAGTGCGGTGAGTCTATAGTTTATCTATCCACGTCTGTCGTATATTTTCATATTATCTTTTAATATTTAATATAAAGGACATGACGGATAGCGACAAGAATAGTATTAATATAATAGACTCACATGTATGTGTACCGAATCCTTGGCACTTTTTTATTCGCGTGACGATAAATTCCACGCTTTGTTCGAGAAATTTTCCCCTATTAACTATTCTCCTCGCTGACCTGGCTGCTTGGTACGGAATGCATTCGCATATGCATTAACGTCTTCCTCCCAGCATCAAATGGTTAAGTTGAACGGTTTCATTGCCAACTTAAAAGTGCTCTACGAGCACACGAGAACGACAACTGGTACGAAACCTTATCGCCCGTCCTCTTAGGTATTCGAACGAGCTTGAAGGCAGAAATACAATGTTCCGCCGCTGAAATGGTATACGGCACGACATTGCGTCTGCCCGGAGAATTCTTCACATCACGGAGCAGACATGATTTCGCTAAATCAGACTACGTCCATCGACTGTCTGCATTTATGCGAACGCCGTCTCCGGTGTCAACTCGAATACAACATCGACAGGTTGCTCTCCCTCATGAGTTATCTACTTGTTCACATGTTTTCATACGATTAGATTCGGTACGCAAACCTTGGCAACAACCTTACGAAGGCCCTTTTCACGTGATCGCTCGTCACGAAAAGACATTCAAGGTTGGTCGACATGGCTGCATCGAGATCGTCAGCATTGATCGTCTCAAACCAGCACACGTCGATGATAGTGCCCTATCTGATAACCTGAGATTCAATGCTAGACCTATTTAACCTAGCGGGATCCATAAATTTTCTTCAGATCCCACGCTAGATACATCTGAGACCTCATTCTCACGTCCCGGTCAACAGCACGCGTCATCTGCACCGTCTACGAACGAGACGACAGTCTCACGTCCAGATCAGCAGACCACGCCTCCTCTGACCTCGGATGAGATTGCAGGCTCACGAGATACTAACGAAACAGCCGTCTCACGTTCCGGTCGCCGAGTACGGTTGCCCGTACGTTTCCGCGACTAGCCGCACAGTTAACAACCGATACGGTGTAGGATTATTCCTATACTACACGCATGCTACACTCTTCTCTTTTTTGATTTTCTTTTTGTTTCCTGAGCCCACGCCTTCGACCATCTCCGTTTGGTTCCGTCGACTTCAGTCAACTTTGGCGAAAGCTGGATTGGCCACCCACGCTCTTGTCAACGCACTCAGTCGATATATTGGTTTCGAATGCTTAGCATACGCTTGGTCTCGAACTTGGTCGTTACGGTCGCTTTTGGTCTTTTGGCTCAACGTGGTTTCGTCCTACTCTGCAGTTCTGGTCCCCTACGAACGCTCAGATTCTGGATACAAACCACTCTGTGTAGCATGCAACTCAAGCATAAATACAACATCCTCCTGGTACCGTTCTCCGAAAAAGACCTTCGTTGGCAACTCGACGATCAACGATCTTTCCGTTCGCCAATTCTTCCGTCCTACAATCGCTCGTCAGCCGATTAGTCCCACGATTCAAACCGCTATTTATCGAAAGTGTAAACCCTTTCTAGCGGGGCTCCTGTAGTGACTCACTTTATCACGAGAACACGACTTATAAAAACAATTATTATATAACCAACTGTACCAGTGTGTTTTAATGTGCTTTTGTTTGACTTGCTAATGACAGCTTTTGCTTCCATTCTAACAGACTTTGATTGTAACTGCGCGAATTGGTTACCTTCTGTAACCAAACTTGTATCCTGGCACGATCTCGGTATCCTTTCGATGCCACGAGATCGCCTGCGAATATATCTCGATTCGGTCCATTAACTGTCTTCTGATATTTGGCTTCTCGGGGATTTTATGGATTTATTTGGTTACGTTCAATCTACTGGGCACGTGTTTCTTGGTAGCGGTGTTCATAGTTAATCTCAACTCGACACCACGCTACAATTGTATGAAGAATGGAATATAAAATAAGCTTAGCAGTGTAGTGGAAAATAAATCCCCAAAATAACTAGCTCTGTACGTTTTCGACATTAGATGCTGACAACATGTTTTAATGGACTCACCTAGCTGAAGGCGCTCGGTCATGCATCCGCACCAGATCACGAGTGGGAACGTCGTGTTCAACAACCCCTGCAATCGCGAGCCATATTAGATCAGACGATTCTCGATATATTGATGGCAAATCAAATATATCTTCAAGCTTACTCGCTTCCGTCTTTTGATTTCACTTGGTGGGTACGCTTCATATTAGAAAGTGTTACTGGTTAAAGCGTTGTCAAACTTTGAATACCTGCGGCATCTTCAGCGGTATCATTTCTCAGCCATTAGTTTTGATGGAGCAAAACTGTGATACTAAAGGGATAAACGTATTGAGTGAAATTTTCCTCAGCGAACTTCTACTGTCACTTGTTCATTGGCGTCATATGTAGTCACGTATTTAGTGCAACTTATTGCGAGAGAGGATTAGACAGCAGCATTAGAAAAAGGTCTGTCTGTCGATGCGATGTTCATAGATTTCAGCAAAACATTTGACAGGGTTTCACACTTAGATCTTATGCAGAAGCTCTCGAGATTCAGAATAATAGGTACTGTACAGGAGTGAATAGGATACTTCTTATGTGAACACAGACAGAGAGTGAGGGTCAACGGAACGTTATCAGATTGGAAGCCGGTCAAAAGTTGTGTACCCCAAGACACCATCTTAGGCTTTCTGCTCTTCCTTCTCTACGTTAATGAGTTACCGCTGTTACTTAGGTCGTCGACATTATTGTTTGCGGATGACGTAAAAATCTGGAGAGCAATAAAAAGGCAGATCATCTGGATCTTCAAGCTGACCTAGACTATTTAGTTAGACGGGTTCGAGGTTGAGGCTTAGAAATCAATTCTGGGAAGAGTGTGCTCATGCACATCGGTCACGGTAATAGTTACCATTATACTCTTGATGGTAAACCTCTGTTGTGTAATTGGACCGTAACCACACAATCCTCAAAGCTGAACACGAGACTACTCGGAAAATATATATTCAGTATTTAACGCGGAGGATTACCTAACGATGGAGAAGGAGGGAGCAGGGAGTTGAATTAAGTGGAGTTCATCGTATGGCATGGCCCGGCTATGCAAGCGGGGTCCCTGCTGAATGTTACCTCATATCTTTTATTCACATCAAATATATTGTTCTATCTCTAGCCTAAGTTTGTTCTCTATCATGTGTTGGTAATTATTACGATGTAGTGAGTTGATGTAGAAGATGATGTGGCTTCCACGTGAGATCTTATAGATTAGGCAGTTATATCATGAGAAACCTACAATTATAGGATTAGGTCTATGATTAGAGCAGTACTAGTATCATAATAGACCATAATTCTACACCTTTTCCATGCGTTCAAGAACATAAACACTTAAGAGTAACAATAATTCATGACTTAAAAACAACTACGCATTGCAACGCAGCTGCTGTCAAAGATTTTCGTGAGTTATGGTCACTTCACCGAGCGTTCAAATCTTTTGACGAGGAAATGTTTCGAATTTTATATCCCACCCATGTAAAATCAAACTTAGAGTACTGTATCCAAGTAGCTGGCCCATGTCTGATAAAGGATACTAACTCACTTGAGTGTGTTCAGCGCATGGGAACAAAATTAGGGAAGGGTCTTTCTAAACCTCCTTACGATGGGCGTTTAAAACACCTAGACCTTTTCCACTCTTCGTATTGAAGGACGCGAGGCGACATTATACTGACACTTTGTATCTTTAATTATGATTTAGGCGTTAATATGTCTTATCGTTTTTCTCCCTCCAGCACTAATAATCTCCGAGGTCATAGCAAGAAGGTTCACAAACCGCGATCTAAGAAACTTAAAGTGGAGTCCCGTTTTTCTCATCGAGTAGTCAATGATTGGAACGCCTTATCCGAACAAGTGGTATCAGCGCTATCAGTGGATATTTTCAAAGAAAAGCTGGACCTTCACTGGTATGCAATCTGCCAGGATTAACACAGGTTCACCAACCTACTATCCTTATTACTGAAGACTGAAGACTATAGATGTCATTTAATTTGGACGTAGCTCTTAACATTTGGTACACTAGAAATTTAAGATTATTATGTAATTTAGTGATCAAGGGAGATGTTTTTTTATGGAGCCACATTTCCTCGGTCGAGAAGATTATCCAGTATTTAATTTTGTTTTAATCCTCCCCTTCCAATAGCTGTCATAGAAACGAAAAAGTTGTTTTTAAGAATTCATGTACGTGAAATCGCTAAGTAACAGCTGTTTCCTCGCCTTTCCAGACGTTTGTCGTTTTTATCATACATATTCAGTGTGCGTTAAAATTACATTTCATACATACCACTCATCATAATCATCCGGATACATAGGTTATTTGAATTCTAGCGATATTAAATGTGGAGAACCGTTTGTATATATGAGCTTTAAAATACCGTAAAACAAGCAAATACGGACTCTTTGAGAATAACACTTTTGTTCGTGTGCATATTACGTGTTCGAAGTGGATAAGTTGAATGAGATTAATTAGGATGTTGAAGGAACAAGGAAATTGGTTATGGTTTCTTATGTCTGCTATAATTTAATTTTTTACTTTACTTAGCCTCACGTCCTGCAGTTTTAAAGGCTATCCATCAAAAAAATATCTGGTTGATCATGTCGAGTAAATTTTTTACCAAATATCTTTAACGTGAATGAGTTTTTAAACTAATTTAAAGCAGTAATACTCTGAATATTATTGGTTTAACAAGATAAAACACAGTTGCTTTGTTTGTAGTAGTTAAAATGCTTCTAAATGGTAGTATGTATGACGTACAATGCTCCAATGAATTTTCTAAACACTGGCGCTCAGCCTATTTAATTAATTACTTCAACCTAGCGTCAATTTCGAAATTTCTACACTCTTCTGCATTAACTCCAAAAATATGATCCTGTAGCGGTAAATAAATCCCCAAAATAAATAGCACTAAGTTTTCGACATTGGATGCTGACCATATGTTTTAGTGGACTCACCTAGCTGAAGGCGCTCGGTCAGGCATCTGCACCAGATCACGTGTGGTAACGCCGTGCTCAACATCAACCGCAATCGCTAGCCAGATTAGATCAGAGAATTCCGATATATTGGTCATCGCCAAATATACTCTTCCGATCTCCTCGACTCTGTCTTTTGATTTCTCTGGGCGGGAACGAAATATATTAGAAGGTGTTACTGGTAGAAGCGTTGTCAAACACTGAATACCTGTGACATCATCATTGGTGAAACCGACGTGATCTGGTACACCTAATTGCAACTGTGAGTCTGTTCCTTTTTGGGATTTTTATATATCATTGCCTTATTTTTTTATTTTTTTAAAACATTGTGAATTTTTTTTCGTGTTTTTTCCTGGATATATATATTTTCCCCTCGTTCATTATCGTACTTCATACTTCATCATGACTGAACAGACACCTAAAGTACTCAAGCTTAAGACTTTGTCCCCGCCTTCGTTTCAACTGATGCCTTTCTGGCCCGACAACATCGAAGCCTGGTTTTGCTACGCTGAAGCCGACTTCTCCGAGCACGGCGTGATCGACACACGTGCACAATTCCTCGCAGTAGTCAAGGCACTACCGCGCGAATTCAACAGGTACGTAACACCTAGTATGTTTACTAGTGATGTTTCCGATCCTTACGAAATCTTAAAACGCTCGATTCTTAAACGAGGAGACCTAACCGATCGACAAAGGTTAGATCAACTCTTCAACAATATCGACCTGCAACATGGTTCTGCGACAGACATGTTGCAACGGATGAGAGAGGTAATAGGCCCAAGAACTTTCGACGAAGGCCTATTCAAACAACTCTTCTTGTCAAAACTTCCCCAACAGGTGCAAGCAGTTCTGGTCTCGTTCCAGAACAATGCCTTAGACGAGCTAGCTGCATCTGCCGACCGCATATTAGAAATTACGAAATCTACTACCGAGGTATTTTCAGTCAAAGAAAAACCTCAAACGACTCAGAATGATATAAACGACTTATGTCACACACTCACGCGTTATCTTAGTCTTCGTACCGACCGTAAGAGATCGCGCACACCACGTAGAAGCATTTCTCGTAAGCGATCTGTCTCTAGACCACGAGAGACAGATAACCCCGACTGGTGCTTGTATCATAACCAGTATGGAAAGTTTTCCAGAAATTGCAGAAAACCCTGCAATTTTCCCAACACGAAACCGACTGATTCGAAAAACAATTCGGGAAACTTCCAAGCCGGCACGCGTTAACGGCAACCGTAGCCGGCGAACAAAGCCGTCTGTTATTCGTCACAGATGTGACAACGAGAGTTCGTTACCTCGTCGACACTGGCGCAGAAGTTAGCGTTCTCCCAGCAAATCCTAACGACCGACTACACGAATCGACCCTAAACTTACAGGCGGCAAACGGAAAACCGATCGCTACGTATGGCAAAAGGTACGTTTACCTTAACGTGGGTTTACGCAAACCCATCCACTGGATTTTCGTTGTTGCAGATGTTTCTATGCCAATCATTGGTATGGATCTTCTACAACACCACAATCTGATCATCGACACGCGCAAACGGAGGCTAGTAGACGGTAACACTAATTTGTCCGTTTGCGTAACTTCTTTTACTGGTTGTAGAGTATCCCCAGTCACAGTTAAACATATGATAGACCCACTCTATCAACCACTACTCGATAAGTACCCTGGGATACAACAAACTCAACCGAAACTACCGTGTGTAACCAGCAATGTTACACATCACATCACGACTACAGGACCACCTGTATTCTCTAAAGCACGACGACTAGCTCCTGAAAAGCTAAGGTTAGCGAAAAACGAATTCGATCACATGATGGACTTAGGAATCATACGACCGTCAAGTAGCCCATATGCATCTCCGTTGCACATGGTCCCTAAAAAGGACAGCAAATGGATACTCTTATCTCTTAACCTGCGTAGACCGTTTCACTCGATGGCCAGAAGCAGTACCTATCAAGGACATCACTGCTGAAACAGTGGCTCGCACCTTCGTCGAACGATGGGTAGCAAACTTCGGCTGCCCTTCAACCATTACTACAGACCGCGGACGTCAATTTGAATCTGATCTTTTCCGTCGTCTGACCACTCTTTTAGGAAGCACTCGCTTCCGAACGACCGCCTACCATCCACAAGCAAACGGGTTGGTAGAACGTTTTCACCGACAACTGAAAGCTTCGCTATCAGCTGCAAACGTTTCACAGTGGACCGACGCTCTCCCACTCGTCTTACTAGGTATCCGCAATGCAGTGAAAGCTGACATTGGATACACTGCGTCTCAACTCGTTTATGGTACGACACTTCGACTTCCAGGAGAATTCGTGGATCCTTCATCCTCTTCAATGAACATGGATCTAACCTCCTACACGAACAGGCTTACAAACGCAATGCGTTCAGTTAAACCTGCTTCCACCCGACCTCAATCAACTGATGTTTTCGTTCAACCTGACTTACGATATAGTACACACGTTTTCGTTCGTCGAGACTCGCATCGACGACCCTTCGAATCAGCATACGAAGGACCCTTCAAAGTTCTTCAACGTGAATCTAAGTACTATATAGTCGATAAGAACGGAACCAACGATAGCATCAGTATCGATCGCTTAAAAGCAGCGTATTTAGAAGGAAATCCTATCTACGTGGATTTTCCTTCGGTACAATCGAACGACACGACTCCGACACTTATAATACCTCATCCGACAACCAACACACACGATGATACTTCGACAGTATCCGAAAATAAACTTAAAACGACGCGTTCTGGAAGAAGGGTGAGATTTCCAGAACATCTAAACGACTATTGCACGTAAGGCACTTCTCGACATTTTATATTATTTTTTAAAAAAAAAAACAATTTTAATATGCTTATATATTTTTATTTCTATTTAAAAAAAAAAAACAAAACAAAAAAACAATTTTTTTAACGCTATTACGTGTTCATGAGTTTATTTTCCATTTTTTTCCGCCGACATTGTGCTTTTACGCACATACGAGTGTATTTCGACATGCACTTACATTTTCTTTTTTCTTTTCCAGGACGGCTGGAAAAGAACGATGACGTTTATGAGGATCCGAAATTTTCATTGTACATTTTCTTTTTTTACTATGTTGTACCTCCGTCCCATATAGTAAGGAAAGACGACCAGACGCTGCTAAATTTAGTAAGCTATCAGAAGAGTGTTTACCAACGACAAACTCGTTGGGTTTAAACTTCTGGCTGGCCACGTCTTAGGGTCGTCACTGCCCCACTAGGGGGGGAGTGATCTGTAGCGGTAAATAAATCCCCAAAATAAATAGCACTAAGTTTTCGACATTGGATGCTGACCATATGTTTTAGTGGACTCACCTAGCTGAAGGCGCTCGGTCAGGCATCTGCACCAGATCACGTGTGGTAACGCCGTGCTCAACATCAACCGCAATCGCTAGCCAGATTAGATCAGAGAATTCCGATATATTGGTCATCGCCAAATATACTCTTCCGATCTCCTCGACTCTGTCTTTTGATTTCTCTGGGCGGGAACGAAATATATTAGAAGGTGTTACTGGTAGAAGCGTTGTCAAACACTGAATATCTGTGACATCATCAATCCGTACTTTCGGATAAATTCCCAATTATGACGAAAATTAAACCTCATGTTTAACGTGGTCCAACTAAAGTGGTACTTTGATAACTTTAACCATTTTGCTTACTGCCAACTAGAAAGTTTCTTATCTTGTTCCTAATTCTTATAAATCACAAGTCCAGTGTGCTTTGGTTAGGTCGTAGAATAAATAAGCTTCTGAAAGATTATACTAAAGTCAAAAACACTACATAAGCTAAGGATATATTGTCTTAGCCTGTGATCCATTCAGAAGGGGACGAGCAACTAGAACGCGAGTCACTCTAAATTGAGTGCATGATTCGCTTTTAGATTGCATGGCAATTTATTCTGAGTTAGAATTTTTTTTCTAGAACTTCAGAAGTACCTCTGTCGGACCGACTGTGTAAGTTGGATACTCAGAGACAACTCGAACGGTTGTGTCCATCAGAAAAACAACACTGTGTGAGGAGATTCCATTAACAGCCTTAAAATGTAAATTTTAATGGGTTGGCAAACCTTAAATGTTGAAAAGTCATGAGAGATGACAGACAAATCATTTAAGCAACCTTATTACCTTTTATGTATCAAGATTTTTGCCGTTTCTCCGACAATATTGTCCAGTGCGTTGAAATTATGTAGATTCAAAAGCATAATTTGTTGGAAATTTTATTTACTTCATAGTTATGCTTCGTTTAGTAAGAAAAATAAACTACGAAACCTTAAAACCTTGATTGAGGTTGGTTATGATAAGTTGATTTAGTTACCAAAACTCAATGGGAAATCTCATCGGTTATTTGATTTCTGCTTTTTATTTAAGAATATCTACAGCTGTAAATATGCTGAAGATTTTTCATTGGCTAGTTTGAGTTCGCTCCACGGGATCGTTTAGTGGCATAGCATAGTAGCGTGGTTCTATAAACCTAAAAGTCCCCGATGTTAACTTACTAGTGATATGAATAAAGAAGTCATTAATTACTTCCGGGTATGACAACAAATTTATCCAATGCGTTTTAACACAAGAAAGGTCTTGATTGGCTTTTCACTGAGAAAGAAAGCATCCCATATTGACAAAGTATCTTTCCTTCATGTATTCCGAAAGTAGAAGCAGGTGATAAGATTCCACACCTATGGCGTCACACATGATCTAAAAGGGCATATAAAGATAGATACTATTTGACGGTAAAAATAGCCGTAATACGTACATGTATATGAATATATTAGGTTAAAAATTAAATGAGATATATATTAATAAAACTAAATTGTACATCTAAAATATTCTCATTCAACCTGACGTGCTCATAGGATCGTAACTTTTCGATTTAAAACTGATACACCTTCCTGTCGTGTTAACTTATCGCTTCAAATTAGTTCATGTTTGCTTTTAATCATTTTCCCACTTTTTCAAAGTAGTTTTACTAGTTTTATTAATATATTATCATACATATTTACCAAAATTGTCTAATCCTAAGACAGTTTACAATATCAACCGATTTAAGCTATAAAATCGTTTGAAATCAAGCAGCGACAGGAAGTCGTTATGTTCTATTTTAAGACTAGATATTCATGCACATCCATGACTATACCGGAGATCTCACTCAGTAATTCGAATCACTAGATCGCAACTCAGTGATCTGGTGATTCTTAAATTTTTTAGTTGTTTAGCTGAAATCACTTCAATTGTGCAATATTTAATAGTAAATTTTCTAATTTTGAGTAAGATTTATAAATGTCAATTTTGTAACTCTACATCATAACTGTTCAGTTTGTTTTGATTTTCAATGGTTTTCTAACCATAATAACTTCATGATGTAGATTGTTACAAATTTTAACAGTTTTCTTAACTTCATTATATGTCAATTCATTTAACAACTTCGGGTTGACAAAAGTGATAAACTTTGAAAACTTTCACTAGATTTCGATTGTTTATCTAAGGCCCAGTCAACAACTACATGATGTTATTTGTCTATCCAAATTGATAATGTTTACTAATTTTTAACATCTGTACATAATAAAAATACTTAATCTACATTAACTGAATGAAAATTAATATCAGAAGGGGTTTCGTAAATATTATAGTAGTTTTCTAATAGTTGAGATGAGTCAATTAAAGATAGACCACTATGGAAAACTTAGAAGCATTGGACGGCGGTTTCATCCTATTGTGGGACTCCTCAGCAGTGCGAATCGATTAATATCATTTAATGATCACTTAGTGATTGATTAAACATTCAAAACATTTTCTAATCTTTTTCATGGAAACTATAATCATGTTCACCATTACTGAAATAATGATGATGTAAGCAAAACATGTATATACATACATATGTAATCTAACTAGAAAACAATACACAAGAATAATGAGAGAAAAAGAGAAATATTGATTTTTTAAAGTGAATTTATTTGATTTACTCACGTTGTAGAAATTATAAAAAAGAAAAAAAGTAATCACCAACAGGCTTACAGATTTTTATCTTTGATGACAAATTTATTATTGTAATTGTAATAGTTGAGATCATGAGTTGGTTGAAGCTAGATCACCATGGACAACCTGAAAGCATTAGATGGCCGTTTCGTCCTACTGTGAGACTCCTCAACAATGCGCATCCACAGTGCCGTGTCACGAGTTTCGAATCGAGGACCTGTTAGTTTTGCGCGTGAACACTTAACCACTAGACTATTGAGCCGGCCTGCATTCAATGATGTTGATGTCTAACTTCAAGTAATCCACGTAATTGCGCGACCGTATTTCATTATATTGAGGTAGATGCCTGTTTCTACCCGACACGGATGATCTTCACTGGTCACAGCTTCTTACTCGAACTCTGAGAATTCCTTCACGAATCCAGTCACTAGTGAGCACATAGTTATTATCAGTATAGAGTTGTGAAGATTATTAAGTTTTTGATTGAGATCAATCTCCATAACCTTACACTGTTAAGAATTTTCTATGAATTTATATTAAAAGTCAAAACGGCAGCAACAACAAATGAACAATTATCTTTTCTCAATTATGTTTAGGAAACATTTCATATATGAATTGAACAAATTACCAATTACCAAAAGACAGAAAGAAAATACGAATGTCGATGAAAATGACGAAGAAGAAGAAGAAGAAAAAGAAAACGAAGAAACAAAGTTTTTCATTGATTTCTATAAAACATTTCATCAAATCCAAATGAATCAAAGCTGGTTTCCAAAAGATCTACATGAATTTCTACAATCTTATAATATAGTTAGTGATAACGAGATGGTGGAGAAGATTTGTATCTCAAGTGGATGATTTTGGTTTAGTTTTGTTCTCTGAGCTGGATGGTTTGGTCGTGGAGCTCCACGACCAAACCATCCAGCTCAGAGAACAAAACTCCACCAAAGTTAGTGATAACTCAAAAAATAAATTAAAAAAATAAAATAAAATAAAAAGAATAAATTTCATTGAAAAAATAATTTTTTTCTTTTTTTTTAGAATAATTTTCCAGTTTTAAATTTAAATAGTGAAATTCCCGCTGAAAAAGTTGGTTCAATTACTCTCAATGATTTACATGATCTTTTTCAATTTGAAATTGGTGAATTTAATTTTGTTTGTTTGATTGTTTAATTCAATATTGATTAGATTCAAAAAATGTCAATGATCTAATTCAAAATATGGAGAAACAATTCAATAATGATTTTAAACAAATGATAGATGGTATCAATAGCTTGAATATAGTTACTATATGATAGATAAACTTTACACAAAAAAACTATGATGATTGAGTATTGATTTTAAAATGAGTTACCATATAGATATCTTTGTAGTTGTTATGTGGAAATAAAATTAAAATGATAAATTTGCTGAATTCTTGTTGAAATCAATACTTTTCTATCTTGAAAAAAAAATAAGGAAAGGTTAGAATCCAATGTACCAACTAGTATTTAACTGGTTACCTACTTACTTACTTACTTACTTACTTACTTACTTACTTACTTACTTACTTACTTACTTACTTACTTACTTACTTACTTACTTACTTACTTACTTACTTACTTACTTACTTACTTACTTACTTACTTACTTACTTACTTACTTACTTACTTACTTACTTACTTACTTACTTACTTACTTACTTACTTACTTACTTACTTACTTACTTACTTACTTACTTACTTACTTACTTACTTACTTACTTACTTACTTACTTACTTACTTACTTACTTACTTACTTACTTACTTACTTACTTACTTACTTACTTACTTACTTACTTACTTACTTACTTACTTACTTACTTACTTACTTACTTACTTACTTACTTACTTACTTACTTACTTACTTACTTACTTACTTACTTACTTACTTACTTACTTACTTACTTACTTACTTACTTACTTCAACACTTACTTACTTACTTACTTACTTACTTACTTACTTACTTACTTACTTACTTACTTACTTACTTACTTACTTACTTACTTACTTACTTACTTCAACACTTACTTACTTACTTACTTACTTACTTACTTACTTACTTACTTACTTACTTACTTCAACACTTACTTACTTACTTACTTACTTACTTACTTACTTACTTACTTACTTACTTACTTACTTACTTACTTACTTACTTACTTACTTACTTACTTACTTACTTACTTACTTACTTACTTACTTACTTACTTACTTACTTACTTACTTACTTACTTACTTACTTACTTACTTACTTACTTACTTACTTACTTACTTACTTACTTACTTACTTACTTACTTACTTACTTACTTACTTACTTACTTACTTACTTACTTACTTACTTACTTACTTACTTACTTACTTACTTACTTACTTACTTACTTACTTACTTATGACTATTACCTGTTGTCAAGGTGCATAGGCTGTTGACCAACATTCTTCATGCGAAACTATCATAGGTAGTGATTTCCATTCTTTCCAGTTGTTATTCATCCTTTTCATATCTGTTCCTGTTTTTCGACGTAATGTTTTCCTTGGCCTACCTCTTTTCTGTTTCCATTTCAGGATTACAAGTTAGGGATTACTTGGTGATGCAGTTTAGTGATTTCCTCAATGTATTTCTTATTCACTTCTAACATCTTTCCTTGAATTCTTACTGGTGCACCTTGAAATGTATTATTAATCTTCTATATACCAGCATGTGCTATATAGTTTTGAATGATCTAACCAAAATGAAGATTAACTTCTTCAAGCTTACGAAACTAACTACTGAGTTAATAAGAGTATTTGAAATCTTATGGATGAATAAATTCTTTAAATATTACAGGACAACGGGTGACATGTAGCACAAAATCTTGGTGTAGTGTTACCTATATTCATCTGCTTACCATTAGTAGATAGTTCACATTACTGTCTAACAGACTAGACCAGTCGCCACAATGCAACATAGTCAGTTAAATTTGATTAGCCTAAGGACTCTATATCATTATACCAGCTACTGTTTAAAATTAAGTATATCTGAAATTTAACTTTAAAAGTAATACACTACTTTCTAACAATGGAGTTAGCTCTTTGGATAAGAAAGATATCTGCGAACGATTATACACAAAGAATTATTTTGAATTCATTAGTTCTGTGGATCTTTGTTAGTTTACAAAGTCTCCATTGTAAAATTCTTGAAAGATTTCCGAAGATGATTTTCATTATAAAGCAACATGAGGTAGATTGCTTATGGAAACGTAGAACTATAGGATAATTAATTTGCCTTAATGAACAGGGTGGATCTGATGTAGATGTGAAGGCGCGGATCGGAAAAGCAAGAGCAGTATATTTACAACTGAGGAACATCTGGAACTCGAAGCAACTGTCAACCAACACGAAACCTAAAATTTTCAATACAAATGTGAAGATAGTTCTACTGTATGGGGCAGAAACCTGGAGAACTACAAAAGCCATCATCCAGAAAATACAGGTGTTTATTAACAGTTGTCTACGCAAAATACTTCAGATCCGTTGGCCAGACACTATTAGCAACAACCCACGGTAGGAGAGAACAAACCAGATGCCAGTGGAGGAAGAAATCAGGAAGAAGCGCTGGAAGTGTATAGGACACACATTGAGGAAAGCACCCAACTGCGTCACAAGACAAGGCCTCACATGGAATCGTCAAGGTTAAAGGAGGAGGAGAAGAGGAAGAATAAAAACACATTACTCCGGGAAATGGAGATAGACATGAGAAAAATGAACAAGAATTGGATGGAACTAGAAAAGAAGGCCCATGACAGAATGGGTTGGTTAATGCTGGTCAGCGGCCTATGCTCCATTAGGAGTAACGGGCGTAAGTAAGTAATGTATAGACTTTTTGGTACTTTACTTCCTCAACATTTAGATGTATTAGTGTACATGGTCATTATAAAGCCACACACATAAAAATCGACCTCAATCCATTTCCCTTTCCTCTGGAATCCACATCTTGGATAAAATTTTATGTGAAGTAAATCGTCTTCTAATCTTTGCCACTTTAGCGCCGTGAGATGTAACCATTCAGAGTAAAAGACATGCTGAGGTTATAAGTACAAGATCATTGTTTGTGAGTAATGGGACTATTGAGTGAATTATGTCTAGTTTAGACAAGTAGGATACATTATGAAGTGAGACGGGGAATTCGCTTCAGCTGAAATAACTAGAATGGGTATTACGACAGTCAAGGATTTATCAGATTTGATTCGTGGTACTGGTTTCAATAGAATTAAACTAGAAAATGTTATGAGTGACCAAACGTTTATTCATTAACTATTGTTTCGAGATGTTTAAAGAAAAAATGTAAGCTGCCTGAACATGATTCGTCGATCCATTTAGATCAGTAATTCAGAACCTGACGCGGCATGCCTAACTGGGTATGTGATGTTAAAATGCCAATTATTTCAAGAAATAAACCAACAAAAATCTGTTTTGGTAGTTGAAACCAGCTGAAGGATGACGTCACTAGACACTGTTTTTCCCGAGATATAATCCAATGAAAATACTGTAAAGGTATAAATAATCAATCTGCAAAATGTTTATGCTCAGAAAAAATGTAGGTTACGTGATTTTATTGGTGTAAGGTGAGTAATATTACGGTACCTATTAGTTAAGACTCGGTTGGTTGGTACGGATTTCTTAAAGGTTACGAAAATCTCTGTTTATGAATTTCAGTAAACATAAGTCTTAGATTGTCGGCTCTCTGTTGATTACATCGAGTTATCAGAAATAAGTTCGAGCTTAAGCTACTTTGGTGCAGAATTGTTACTAGATCTTCAACGATTTTGAATAAGTTGAGTAGTTTGTAAAGATTTCAAAGATCACTATCGTTTGTTCCATACTTTAACTCCTCAGATAGATTATTCCAGATATAATTCTGGTTGGTTACCTTGATGACCAAGTGTGGAATTTGAGCATCCAAAAACAATGAACTGTAATGAGACACTGTGCTAATTTATCATTAGCTTAAAACTCATAAATTTATATTAGTTGTCCGTTTTAAACGAAACACCTATTTACTCAAATGTTTCTTGATGATATAGTGTAAACTGATTCATTTTTTTAATAAGGGAGTTCGTGGAATTCCTTGCATTTTATAGTTTACATGATAAACTGACTTCATGTAAACAACCGCTGAAAATTTCTTAAGCACTGTAAAGCTCTTTCGTACTAGTATGTGATTCTACGATGGAACCAGGGAACTTCAGCTATGATCCACGATCTAGTTGTTTACATGTCTTAGTTCAATTAAGTTATTGTGATGAACAACCATGTTTCAGTTTCATTGTCTTACAATCCACTTAACACGGCTTCTTACAATAACTAAATGGTTGTGCTGCTATCAATCAGTGATATAAACTACAGGTTTCTTGTTTTATTTAACACGTTATGATAATAAAGAAAGCTACAAAATTACACGCATTGAAACCATTTCATTAAAATTAATTTGATTTGTGACCACGAATTGCTTATCAGATAAAACTTATTAGATCATGATTGATAGGATGGTAAAAACAGTTAATTGTTTATATTACGAACTAAAAATGATCAGTATACTTGGTAGAATTTTGCTATCTATTTGTTTATTGGCACCAAACAATAATACAAAATACAAAGGAATAATAAGTTATTCATCGACTTGATTGTGTTATTGAGATCACTAACTGATTTAAGTTGTGAAACAATCGAGAACCTGAAATCAATGAACAGACGTTTCGTTCTAGTTTAGCACTCTTCAGGAGTTTTCATCTCTTGTAGGCCGTTGATATAATTCTGATTAGGAAGAACGAATGAATACGCCATGAATATAAACCATCTACTTGACTTCGCTTATCACACCTAGGATAACGCTGTTTGTGCTACGGTGGTAATAAGAAGCCAAATACGAATTGAGTTGGATAAATTTATTTTAGGTACTCACTTATTTAGACAGGAATTAGAAATGAGGAGTGGGAAAGAAAAGCAAAGCATAGAAGGCTAATTTGCTGACTCCATTTGAGAAAGCGTGACTCAATATTTATAGCCAGATAAATGTAAGCAGAAGATATGTGGTCAATAGGGTAAGTGACACAAACACGTGCGCCCATATAAAAACAGTCACGAATATTATAGGAATAACCGACAGCGTTAAAGTGTAACTCAAGAAGAATGAAATAATTGGTATGTCCGGAAGCCAGAATAATCCATGTGGGACTGAAATAGTACTGGACACTACACGACCACATCTCTTCTAACAGGAATGGAATTAAAATTTGAGGAAGATACCTAACCATGTCAATAAAAAATGGTCGCTCAATTTCGTGGATTGGTTGGAGTTAGACATGTACACCACTAGATACTAGCTCAATGGTCTAGAATTTAAACTTTCTCTCAATAAACCCATGATCCTGGACTCGGTTTTTGGTTCCAGGGTCGTGAAGCAACCCCATATTAGAATGAAACAGTTGTTCGGCGCTTTCAGGTTTTTTTACTTTGACTGGTTCGTGATTTCAATGAAATTCGCCAATCCGCACAACCCCATACTGAAAAAAACTTATCCTATCTATTTTCGTAAATCCAATTATTTATTCTATTAATGATAACAAGCATGAAAGTCTTTGAGAGTCATCTCATCTTCAGACCAGTTTATAGAAAGAAGAATTCCTTGTTTTTGATGGAGTTTTGTTTTCTGAGCTGGATGCTTTGGTCGCGTAATGGGCAGTTGATTGGAGGTCTATATCTTACACTTGTTGGTAGAACATGCTGGCGAAGGCACTCATGGAGAAAATAAGTGGAAGCCTGCCTTTTGGCGAAATTCTCCCATTTTCGAACAACGAGAAGCGTATTAGGCTCCACTTGGAAGGTTCCACTGGAGAACAACTATATTTTCTCCATGAGTGTCTTCGCCAGCATGTTTTAACAACAAGTGTAAGATATAGAACTTCAATCAACTGCCCATGACACGACCAAATCATCCAGCTCGAACAACAAAACTCCATCAAAATCATCCACCTGAGCTACAAATCTTCTCCACCGTCTTAAGGATCCCTTGTGTTTAGGTTATTAATTACTTTAAGATGTATATATCATCAATAGTAAATAATAGCAAAGCAACGAAATACTTTTATGGCGATTTTGATCTAAAAATTATTCTTATGATTAAAGAGATTATAAATATGACAAGAAATTTCCAATTCGTTAGTACTGAGTTACGAAAAAAGAAGAGAGAATTAGGACAAACCAAGAGTGTTATCAGTCATACCAGACGACAAATCCAGTAGGTCCTGGGTTCGAATCTCGCAGGGGGCGAGGTCATGGATGCTCACTGCTGAGGAGTCCCACAATAGGACGAAACGGCCGTCCAGTGCTTTCAGGTTTTCCATGGTGGTCTAGCTTCAACTGACTCATGATCTTAACCATTGAAATATGTATATAATTACCGACAAATGATATTTGTTAGCAAATATGGATAGTAGCTAGTAGTGGAATCCAGGACTCGCGTTTTGTCCTATTTGGGACTCGTCAGCTGGATGTACCTGCATCTCAGAGTTGATGTTCACTCTGGGACTCGAACCCAGTACCATTCGCTCCAAACGCCATCGCGTTATCCACTCAGCTACTGAGCTCTGATAGCCACCTGCTTCTGCGATGGGGTGAATTTAAATTCACTTGGTATTATTTGGCTTGTATCTTCCCATTGAGGTTTTAAGACTGCAATTGATCAGTCTGTTGTTGGCATATGTCCATACTGTGCGTATGCCTCGATCAAAAATGATATTTGGTTAATAAATTATATATTCTTATTATTTAATCCCTAGGTAAATAATAACAGGAATTAAGTAAGCTATTCGGTTAATTAAAATGAATCTTTTATCTTAATGATAATCATAATAATTTCATTGATAACAATTTCAAAGCATTTGATCATACAATGTAATTGAAAAACTATCACCTAAAGTTTATACTGACGATGATGTCGTTCAGAAGAATGTCAAAAGCTCCACGACCAATCTATCCAGTTCAAAGAACAAAACTTCATCAAAAAAGACTCCTAATTTAATTAATATTTGAAACATGATCGTTGTAATGGAAAGTGTTTATATGTGTCTATAATTCCTTTGTTTTCTTAACCAAATCCTAACCTTATGTTTTTAAAAGTCTACTATTCTCAGAAGAGTATTAGTCTTTGAGTAGAGATGCAGTGAAGTATTCATCATAATAATGAAAGAAATGTATTTGACAATCTAGATCTTTCAGAAACTAAAGTAGACATTAATAAAAGGTTGACACAATAAATGAAATAATAATTTTTGCTCCACAGATTTCTGACAAAGTTATTACTTAGTCCTGTTACTCCTAATGGAGCATAGGCCGCCGACCAGCATTATCCAACTCACTCTGTGTTGGGCTTTCTTTTCTAATTCCATCCGATTTTTGTTCATTTTTCTCATGTCTATCTCCATTCCCCGGAGTAATGTATTCTTTATTCTTCCTCTTCTCCTCCTTTGTCCTTGAGAATTCCATGTGAGGGCTCATCTTGTGACGCAGTTGGGTGAGTTCCTCAATGTGTGTTCTTTCCACTTCCAGTGCTTATATCTGATTTCTTCCTCTACTGGGATCTGCTTTGTTCACTCCCATAGTAGATTGTTGCTGATTGTGTCCAGCCAATGGATCCGAAGTATTTTGTGTAGACAACTGTTTGTTTGAGTTCCAGATGTTCAGTTGTAGATATGCTGCTCTTGCTTTGCAGATCCAGGGCTTCGCATCTGCATCAGATCCACCGTGTCCATCAATGATGCTATCCAGATACGTAAAAGATTTTATATCTTCCAAATCTTCTCCGTCAATTGTGACTGGATTGGTCCATGTTGTATTGTATCTGAGAATCTTGCTTTTCCCTTTTGTGTATATTGAGACCTACTGTTGCTGAGGCTGTTGCTACACTGATCGTCCTCTCCTGCATTTGTTGTTGCGTGTGCGATAGGAGGGTCAGATCATCTGCGAAGTCTAGATCGTTCAACTGCATCCTAGATTTCCACTGTATCCCGTGCTTCCCTACAGACGTTGATATCTTCATGATCCAGTCGATCACCAAGAGAAAGAGAAAGGGTGAGAGTAAGCAACCTTGCCTAACACCGTTCTTTACCTTGAACGAGTCTGTCAATTGTCCTTCATGCACAATTTTGCAGTTTAATCCATCATAGGAATTCCGTATGATATTGGCTATCTTCTGAGGCACGCCGTAGTATCGATGAAGCTTCCATAGTGTTGTCCTATTCACGTTATCAATTGCTTTCTCGTAGTCAATGAAGTTGATGTAGAGTGATGAATTCCATTCAAATGATTGTCCCACACTGATCTGTAGAGTTACTATTTGGTCTGTGCACGATCTATCCTCACGGAATCTTGTCTACGGAGTCCTTCATCTTGTTTAAACAAAGTTATTAACATTAACAAAATAATTCAGTTGATTTTAAAACAATAATCGCTCACAAATAGGTAATATATCATCAATTTGAAAGTGATAATCATTATTTATCATGGTTTCATTACCAAGTAGATACGATATTCGATACTATGGTGCAGTTATTTCTTCACATCTCTTAATATGAACTATTTTTCCATGGTGAGATGTAACTGTGTAACTGTATGAATCTCTAGCTTATCTCCAACAACTGTCGATATTATCTTGTTCACAACTGATTACATAACAGGTTTTTGTAATCTAAAATAGTTCTAGATTATTGCTCATGGGAAAATAATTCAGGTTTATTTTCAAAAAAAAAACAATATTGTCTCATCTTGAGAAAACAAATATTACACAGCATCTGTTTTTTTTAATATAGGTCTTATAGAAAATGAACATCTAGGTACGCATATCCATGAATGTAAGTTAGGAGATAGAGAGAGAGTGAGTGAACTCAAAAACATTGGAATGAAAGAAAATTTATTGTAAACATGTTAATGAATACAATGATACTCTGAATAAAAAAGTTTATTAAAAACCTCAATATCAGAATGGGTCTTGTGGATGTTATTGTAACTTTAACAGTTGAGATCATGAGTCGATTGAAGCTAGACCATCATGAAAAACCTGGAAACAATGAACAACCGTTTCGTCTCATTGTGGACTTGTCAGCAGTTCGCATCCACGATCTCGTCTCGCGGAATTTAAACCTAAGACCTATTGGTCTCGTTTCCAGAAGGAGTTTTGTGGAAATTTTAGTAATTTCAATGGTTGAAATCATAAGTCAATTGAATCTAGACCACCATGGAAAACTTGAAAGCACCGGACAGCCGTTTCGTCCTAGTGTGGGACTTTTTAATAGTGTGCATTCACGATCCCGCTCTCGGGATTCGAACCCAGGTCCTTCGGTTCCGCGCGAAAACACTTCACATCTAGGTCACTGCTTTCAGGTTTTCCATGGTGGTCTAGTTTTAGTTGACTCACGAATTCAACCATTAAATTATTCCACAGGTGTTGAATCATTTCATTATAGTGGTTTTGTATGTAATTGATTATCTGCATAGGTTTTATTGTGTACAACGGTTTTCGCATTACTCTTGACCGTGTCTTTTTGGTTGACCACTGGCCATGCGACTGAATATATGTCAATATATCTGTTGATTACTAAATGGTCCGAATGTCATACTTTTTAGCGGCTAATACGACTTCATAATTTAGTGAGCCATAACCGTAAACTGAATAGACGAATTGTTTGTCCACTTCATCTAATGTAATATTCCTCACATAATGCAACCCATATTGTGAATGGTGTTGTATTTTTCTTACCTCACTGTTGAATCTTATTGTGATTATTTATGAGCGATGACGATTTCCTAGGATTTTAGTATTCATGTATTAGTTCCTGAGATGTTTTCGTACTTAGTAGGATCATCCGTTCCTTTGTTTCTGAGGTTGATTTCTTGATAGAATTTAGTAAGATGCATTTTGGATTAAATCAATGAGATAGTCAGTTTTACAGAAAAAGATAGAATATAAACCTTTTAGTGACAGAGTTGCAGTTACTTTTTGAGTTTCTAAATAACGTCTGTATTTAACTTAGTGAATTTTCAGGATGTTACTGACTGTAATTTAATACTTAATCTGTGTGACTTAGCTTCCTGTATACTTGCTTCTCCAAAGATGCAATGTGTATTCTAATGATTGATCCTTTAGAATGAATCTCAATAACGACTCCAGGTTTTCCATGGTGGTCTAGCTTTGGTTGACTCATTATCTCAACTATGAAAAATTACTATCATATCCACAAAACCGTTTCTGATATTAATCAACATATGCTCACTAGTGATTGGATTCAAGTGGTATATCTTGGAGTTCTAGTGAGAAGTAGTGACCAGTGGAGATAATAACTCACTGAAGAGGATGGTGGATGTGTCGCTCAATTTTGTGGATTGGTTGAAGTTAGACATTAACACTGTTGAATGCCGGACGGCTCAATGGTCTACTGGTTAAGCGTCCGCGCACGAAGAATTAATCATAAGTAAACATTTATTACTTACTGATGTTTGTTACTTCTTGTGAAGTAGCATAAGCCACCCACCAGCACTCTTCATCCAATGCTGTCCTGATCAATCCTTTCCAGTTATTTCCTGTTGTTATTCATCCTTTTCATATCTGCTTCTATTTTCCAACTTAATATGTTCTTTGGCCTTCATTTTTTCTGTTTCCCTTCAGGATTCCGAGTTAGGGCTTACCTGGTGATGCAGTTTGATGATTTGCGTAATGTATGTCCTCTCCATTTTTATAGTGTTTTCTTTATTTCCTCTTCAACTGGTAGCTGGTTTGTTATTCAACGTTCTTTTATAATCAGTAAAGGGGTTGTGGAAATTGTTAAGTTTTTGATTGAGATCATGAACCGATTGATGTTAGATCAACATTGAAAACCTGAAAGTACTGGACGACCGTTTCGTCGTATTGTGCTTCCAGGTTTTCAGTGGTGGTCTAGCATCGATCGGTTCATGATCTCAATCAAAATAGTTCTTTTATAAGTTTTATTTCATTGTATTTTCATGTACATTTCATTGTATTATGTTTCAGATGTAAATAAATCTCCAAAATAAATAGATTTTGTAAGTGATTAACACTGATACATGATCTCATTTGTTTTAACGGATATATTTGGCTGAAGACAGTTGGTTACACATCTGGACCAGATCAACAATGGGTGCGTCGTGCTACATATGTCTTACATCTGTTAGCTAGTTTAGATTAAAAGCATTGCGATGTATTGATATGTTTTCAAATATACTGTTGAAAATCTTCATTTCTGACTTTTGGTTTAACTGAATTGGCATACTTCGATTATGAAGATGTTACATGTTGAGGCGTTGTCAAATTCTGAATACCTTTGGTGTGTTTAATGGTGAACGCTCAAATTGGATTACATTAAACTAATGCTGTAGTGAACAGAACACAGGTGGGGACAATGGAATTATATTTATCACAAAATTACAGAGTTACTTGGTAAAATAGAAAAACTATACTATAATACTTAATTTGCAAAATGTTTAATAATTGTCTCGAACTTCATTACTCTTGCATTTCCATACTAATTGCTTCATATTCTCGCTCTTTCTTTCTTGATCTTTCCCATCTTCCGCTGCCAGACATTACATTCTTGACTCGCGTCATATACTACTTATTTCAATATAAGTAGCACGCACCACACTCGTCCCCCATTTAAAGCAGTCGTTCTTGTGGTGTTTCATGCTCGCGATGCCGCATTCTTCGTTTCTTCAGTTTGTGCTACACTCTCCGTCAAAACGTTGAGTCTGCGGCGCGCCGACCTGCCGAAGCAACAACATCCGAAATTCACCCGGCACCTAAGACGCTTAACACCCGTGCTCCACCCGCCTGCTGAGCCATCTACCTCAAATGTCCGTCCAGCAGCCGCACGTCCCACCGCTTCTCTCCATTGACAGCACCCACTACAGCCAACGCCGCCCCGCCAGAACACTGCACTCGACTCTACCTCTCTGAACCAGACTGCCCCAACTAGCACCTCAGCTCCAGGCCCGCAACGGTGTCCACAGAACAGCACCCTTCCCCTCTCATGATTGGCGGTGACACCAAATGTAGTGAAGGAGAACACAGGTGAGGACAACCGAATTATATTTAGCACAAAATTACAGAGTTACTTTGTAAAATAGAAAAACCATATAGTAAATCGTTAATTTGCAAAATATTAATCCATCATATCAAACCGGACTGTTCCTGTTGTAATCATCAATCCATTGTCTCACATTTCATTGTTCATGAGTTTTCTTAGAAATTGCATTGTGTTGTCGCTCTTCCTTTCTTGATCTTCCCCCATCTTCTTCTTTTTTTGCAATACGAATCGAATCATTTATTTCAAACATACTCGGTTTATATTTCAACCAGACAGACCACACCGTATCATAAAATAGAAAATTACATGTGTACACAAATAAACCAAAAAGTGTCTGTGAACGCGGGAGATAGTAATTAATAGACTGAACATAACTTAAGAACCGCAAATCGTATAGTAATAATTTATAGGTCAAAATAAAGCTTATAATAAGAGGGGCATGAATATGAACAGTTCAGTTATTTAACAATTATACGATAAAAAATATACGTATAATATTGGTCCATAAATGGATCCCAAAAATTACCATTCATTATTCTTATCAGTCATGTTGGTAGATGTAGACTACCTGGTTGGGGACCACGAGATGATAGCAACCGATGGTTAGAGACCCTGAATGACATGGCTCAAAATCGTTTGCAATGGCACAGGTGCATAAACTCTTTGTGTTCTCCCAAATTCTAATCTTACGATTTCTTCATGTCCCTTTCTTTTTCTCTTTCCAAATTTATTTCACTGTATTATACTCCTTGAATAACATCTTCAAACCCTAATTTTTCTGATTGCAGCTTATAATTTTACTACATCTAGCACTACGGGATTTGAATCGAAAACTGCATCTCTGTGCTAAGGTGGTGTGGCAACTCGAACTGATGTACGTACGTACGAAGTTCTACGTTGTTACTGACTGACTGACTGATTCTTATCAGGATATAACAATAGTAGTAGTAGTAGCACGCACCACAATGCCGTCAAATCTCTGTTTGAACTATATTCTATTGAATTATTTTAAATAAGTCATTAATATTTATGCTTGATATTAAACAATTGCTGACCTTCATAACTAAATAAGCAGAAAAAGGGAGATAAAATCAACCTAATACTTTACATTTATCATTGAACTTTAAATATTTTAGGTTAGTTAGTTAGTTAGAGGAAATAGCACTTAGAATAATCAAATTGAATTCTGAATCAAAATGTACTTTATATAGGTCAGCTATACAGATATACATATGAAAAGAGAACAATTGAATGTTTAACTAGATAGATAGTTACAAGAACCCCATGACAACTGAAGCGAATTACAATATTCATTTAGATTATAAAGAATAGAAAGAAAATAAAACAAAAATGAATAGAGATTATTGAAATGGTTCAGGAAAAGTTTCATTATTATTTATCTAGAATTTACAAAGTACAATTTGTATAATTATTAAAAGTACATATGTGTTTAAGTAGGTAAGTACTTGAATAAACGATAAGGATACAATATGTAGTGTGATGTGTGCTACTTATAATGACATGAGTAGTATATAACATTAGTCAAGAACAGAATGTCTGGCAGCAGAGAGACAAGAGGGTCGAACGGTGAAGAATGCAAACAGAATGCAAGAACAATGAAGTGTGAGTGGTTTTGAGACAATTGATGGACATTTTGCAAATTAAGCCTTTACATATAGCTCTCAGATTTTATTGACATGCTGTGTAATTTTGGGCCCACATACATTTGATTATTCCCCACTGGTGTTCTGTTCACTGCAGTATTACCATAATGGCAGTAATTATGAAATTTACAAAATTAGTGTATCTACTACCTAAATTTTATATTTATCAAAGATTGACTTTATCAGTAATATTCGTTGTAAGTCAGGGAAGATAAGACAGTTGTGTCATCTTAATAAGATTGATCTCAATAGTGTATATCCACAACATGACCAAGGATTAAGTTTATAATAATTGAATCATGCAGTGACTACTTGGTCGATAGCCTCACTGGATCAATTCTGGTTTCAATCAGTCGTTCATAGAAGAATATCATGAGTTCAACCTGTTAATTCAACTAATCTTGCCGCAATCCCTTTCAGTTAAAATATAACTGTATAGATGACAGCCTACCAAGACAGTTGAGTCATCTATTTTTTGACTTGATAAATATTACAGTAAACATCCTTGCTTTCTATTTACATTATTAAGCTAAACAAAATAATAGAAAATTCAAGCAGAAACACTAAATTTAGTCATTTCACTATTATGCCCAACCGTCTTCCATTTCCATATTATTGTAACTGCCTTACACTTTATATGATTATAATCAATAAACTCGGGGCATTGGAGGCAGATATTAAAAGAAACCTCATAAACTATAATGTTTGCAAAATGTTCCGAAGTGTTATTTAAACAGTTAGTTGAAAAAGTTTTCTACAAGATGAGCAAATCACACAATTATCATTTGTGAATTGAAAAGTTTGTTTTTTTTGAATTCTTGATATTAACAGTATATGAGAAAAAATATGATGCAGTTGAATGAATTATGAAAAGTCCCACAATAGGATGAAACTGCCGTCCAGTGCGTTCAGGTTTCCAACGGTAGTCTAACATCAGTCGGTTCATGATCTCAATTTAAAAATATCATATTTTGTGCATGAAATATAAATTACCTGTAACAGAACAAACATATTTCCTATTCAAACAAATGTCTATTTACATGGAATACCTTGTTGTATTAAAACAAAAGGTGGACATTGAAAATGTTTGTTCAGTTTGCTTGTTTTTGTTCATTTTCAACAAGTTACATTCAATCTATGCATCTCACTACATTCTTCTTAATGAATTTAGAATATGGAATATGGATTTAGATAGATTTATGGTGATTTCATATGATTTAAAGATTAGTCTCATTATGAAGTGGGATAAATTTGACAAAAATTAGATATACTAAGAAGTATTGAGTAGTTGGTCTATTCTGAGTCTTATTTAAAGTTACAGTCAGAGAGGGGATTTGTGGATATTATAGTAATTTAATAGTTCAATTCATGAGTGAATTAAACTTAGACTACCATGGAAAACCCGGAATAACCGGATGGCCATTTCCTCCTAGTATGAGACTGTGCAGTAGTGCGCATCCGCGACTCCGCTTCGTGACATTCGAAACCAGAAACTGTCGGTCTCGCGCACGAACGCTCAACCAATAGACCACTGAACTGGTATCCATTGATGTTAATGTCTAATTTCAACTAATCCATCAAATTGAGCGACATATCCATCATTTTCTTCAGTGATTTATTTTCTCACAACAGACTTGCTTGAACGTCACTGGTCACTGCTTCTCACTAGAACTCCAACAAATACACCTTGGAGACCGTCACTAGTGACAACATGATTCAGAATTATCTCTATGTATACTGATAGACAGCTTTCAATCTAGATCAAATTTTGTGTAAATGTTTTCATTAATGACATAGACAATATTGGCACAAATTCAGCATTAGTTCATCAACACATAAAATGACGAATTGTCGAATTTATAACAATAAAATGTACTCATATTTCTTTGACAAACATGTCTTCTTCAATAACATCCAGTCCAATATTAATGTGTATTCCGAAAAACAACCAAAGTCAAATAATGCATCTGGGCTACCTGTTCCTGCCATCTAGATATTTCAACAAGTTATCTATTGTTGTTTGTTTTAATATATCATTATGTTTATTAATCGCATAACCTATTCTGCTGCGTTTCTGAAAAGTGTACAACCTTTCGTTGTCAAAGTTACAGAAAACTCAATAAGAGACAATATGGTTGCTGGCAATGTACAACGAAAAGAATGTACATTATTCAGTTGTTCATTCACTGAAGTGCTAACATCTAACTGGCGATTCCTCAATATTTATCGCCAGGACCGACCAAGAAGAAAGCAACGGAAACTTGTTGAAATACTTTGCGCTGAGAATTCTATATTGTACCAGAATTATAATATTGAATAAAGCTAATAATAATAATAATAATAATAATAATAATAAAAGACTCAACTATATGGAATCATATCATCCCCTTGAAATTAAACATCATAAATTTCTCTTCAGCGTAATTTAGATGATTATACAATCAGTTGGTAAGATAAAATAAATGTCAACTACTCCAATGTTTCAAATAATTATTCAGCTTCAGAAGGGGTTTTGTGAAGATTGTGGTAGTTTTAATAGTTGAGATCATGAGTCAATTGAAGTTAGATCATCAAGGAAAACCTGGAATAACTGGATGAATGTTTCGTCTTGTTGTGGCACTTCTCAGCACTGCGCATCCACGACCTCGCCTAGCGGGATTCGAACCCGAGCATTAACACCTTTGGATGCCTGATCAGTGATCTAGTGGATAAGCGTTCACGTGCGAGACTGATAGATCTTCGGTTCGAATCCCACATGGTAGAATCTTGGATGCACACTGTTGAGAAGTCCTATACTAGGAATAAAACAGCCATCTAATGCTTCGAGATTTTCATGATGGCCTAGATTCAATTGACTCATCATCTCAACTATTGAAATTATTCAGTGATTGTTCGTTAATCAAATATACATCTTGACAAACAATCTGTCATTTGTTCTCATTATACAAAAACGAAGAGTCAATTTTGAAATTTACATACTTACAATTTACAATTGAAAATGTGATAAACAAACTTTTTATTCACTAAGCAATTCATAACAACAAAATGAAGTTCCGTTTGTTTGTTTGTTTTGTTTGTTCAATTTTTCCTACTACAAAAGGAATGGAATCGAACAATCGGATACTAATTTAAATGTAAACAAGAAAAACAACATTCTGATGACAGCTATGAAAATAACAGAATAACAGAAGAAGAAGAAGAAGAACAATTAAATAAATAAAGCAAAATTGATTTTATGAATATTTTATTTATTACTGTTAATAGTATTGTATTGTGTGCTACTTAAATCGACATAAGTATTATATAACATTAGTCAAGAACAGAATGTCTGGTAGCAGAGAGACAAGAGGATCGAACGGTGAAGAATGCAAACAGAATGCAATTTGTATGAAAGTGCAAGAACAATGAAGTGTGAGTGATTCTGAGACAATCGATGGATATTTTGCAAATTAAGCCTTTATCATATATAGTTCTCAGATTTTATTGAGATACTGTGTAATTTCGGGTACACATACATTCCATTACTTCCCACTGGTGTTCTGCTCAGTACAATAGTATTTCTGTAAGTAACATTTATTTTTAACCCTTAATTATGAATTTAAAAAGACTACTTGTGATAATTATCAGATTTTAATATTATACTAATCACTCAGTGATTGTGACTGTGGAATCGGGCATAGAAGTGTATTGGCTAAACTGCCATATCCTATTAAAACAACGAACTGAATAACAAGAATATGTTTCAGAAAGACAGAAGGAAAAGGTATGTAAAGAGAAATAGTGAAATGTATGATTTAAAGGATGAATGGATCTGCAGAATTAAAAACGATTCTGAGTCATGTATCTCAAAATCTCAACTAGTGATTGCGAACAGTATCCAAGTTGTCTGTATTAAGCACTATGGCTTACGCAAATGGTTAGTGAATGAATGACGTGGTACCATTCTTCGGCTCGATCATTCCTAACTGCTTCTTACTAACTCTTACATTAGAAATCTTGAACCTAGAGTTAGTAATTCATTAGGCAAACGTAGCATATGCCTTAACTACATCAGTCGAAATGAGAGCAGCGCCTCATGGGTACCCATGATATTAAAGTTGATGTCAAAGAACAGGTATCAAAGTGAGTCTGAGTGGGCGGAATCCTGTATATTACAGGAATAAAGTTCAAAAGCATGATTCACTGGAGATATACTCAATCGTTGCAGTCAACTTGGTGGGTATATCTCCTTTGGAATGCTTATGAATGACTGTAAATATTTCACAATAAATAACAAGAATGACAGACAAACATTTTTTAAAAGTTTTTTTTCGAATATTTGAATTCTGATGATTGTAAAGGGGTTAATAGTTACATTGATCTAAGCCTCCACTCTGAAAATTGCATAAGATTTTGAATTAAAGCAATACAACATGTGTTTAGATACTCATTCGGAAAATTTTTGAGATCATGAACCAATTGATGTTAGATCACCATGGAAAGCCTGGAAGCACTGGACGACCGTTTCGTCCTACTGTGAGACTCCTCAGCGGTGTGCATCCACGATCCCGCACCCCGCGGGATTCGAACCCAGGACCTGTCACTCTCGCTCCAGGCGCTTAACCAACTAGGACAAAACGGCCGTCCAGTGCATCCGCGTTTTCCATGGTGGTCTAGATTCAATTGACTCATGATTTCAATCAGTGAATTTTCTAAAATCTCCACAAAACCAATTCTGATATTATTTCTCCTACTGAATATATTTCATGAATCAGTGAAATAAATAAAACAAAATTTAACCGGAGATTACATAATATCATACTGAAATAATCAATAATTATTTGTTATAAAATGAGACTTGGTATACACTGAGCGATAGTCATATTGAATTAATCGATAATTCTACTCTTATTACAAAGTTATAAGCTAGTTTAGTGTTATCTCTAATACTTGTTGAAGGTGTTCGATCAAAGATCTGTAAATGTAATAGTTTACTGATAAAATATAAGTACTAAATTCACTTGATGTTGTTTATTTGTATCTTCTCATTGCAAATATTGCCGACATGAGACTGATCAATTGTAGTCTTAAATAATAATGGGTAAACACAAGTAAACAATACAAAGTGAATTTAGAACTTCACTCCATTACACAAGCAAATGGCTATCAGTACTCAATAGCTTAATGAATAACGGGATGACGTTTGAAGCGAACTTTAATGGGTTTAAGTCCCAGAGTGAACATCAACTGTGAGATGCAGCTACATCCAGTTGACGAGTCCCACTGCTAACCCCTATTCATCTTTGCTTATAACTCTGGTTCAGCTGTTCAATAAAGACAAAAATCATTCAAATAATTAATGATGTAATATAAAATGCTTTTCAGATTTAACCAGATTACAATAAACAATGAAATGAATATAACCCAGTCGATAGTTTATCTAATCAGGTATAAACTTATTAAGAAATTATTTTGAACTATAAAAATATAACTCCGCCTCTAGCTCTTCTAGAGTTACTGCCGGTCTCAAGCCCGGGTAAAGGTGGAGGGTTGGGCATGGGGTTAACGTCCCCATCCCGTAGAAATCGAACTCGCTAAAAAAGCGCTAACCAGAAAAAATAATCCAAACCATTTTAACTCTGCCCTTGGAGTTAGAAGGTGTTCATTTAAAAGAATTATGACGCTTTATGGTGAAAGCCGAGTTCCTTCGGAATTCACGAGGCCGATGCCCCTTCTAACAACCAGATCAACAATTATTATAGGTACATGGAACGTCCGAACAATGTGGAAGACCGGGAAGTCCAGTCAAATAGCAACGGAATTGAGGAGATACAAATTAGCAGTACTGGGAATCAGCAAAACCCATTTGACCCAAGCTGGACAACGAAGGCTAAATACGAGAGAGATGCTGCTCTACTCCAGTCACGAAGAGGAAAATGCTCCACATACTCAGGGAGAAAGTAAGTGAGTATTCAAATTATGAAAAAGAAAGTCATATGATCAAAGAAATATTGGTTAACAGAAGATTTTTGCTTCTGATAAATACACCCTTAAGGATGTATAATAACAAAGATATACTACTTTTGAATTATTTCTTTAGATCTTACATAAACTTCTTAATACTTCGATGGATTACAGAAATTCATTTTATTTCATTATGGCGCTCATAATGCCGTCATATGTAAACATCATAATTATCATGCCTTTTTCTATCCAGTCAGTAGGGTAATAAAATTTTTTATATTATTCAAATGAATTTTAAAGAGATCAGTTAAAATCAGTTGTTTGTTGCTTATGTAAATCAACTTTCTACCATTTCATCACAAGCTTGAATCTTATTTCATCAAATGTTGTTTTGTTCTTTTTCATTGTCAGAAGCCCGGTAATATTCGGTAACCATGTTACAGGGAAAAAACCTCTACTACTACTAAAACAACAACAACAACTACTACTAGTACTACCACCACCACCATTACTACTACTACTACTACTACTACTACTACTACTACTACTACTACTACTACTACTACTACTACTACTACTACTACTACTACTACTACTACTACTACTACTACTACTACTACTACTACTGAATTCCTTTAATTCTTTAAAACAGTTTCTTTATTCTTTTATTCGTTTTTAGAAGAGGCTTTGAAACATTTAACAAAAAGAATACTAATAATAACCTTCTTTATTCCTCCTCATCTATTTAACATGAATCCATTTAATAGAAACGTGTATAAATTAATAAACCCAATTATCAATGATGATATTCATTTATTTCGTTTGCTGTTGTTTTTTTAAATGTTTGTCCTACGTGAATACAGAAAGATTCTAGTTTGTGATTTAATAAAATTTTAACAAAATCTTATTCATTTTATAGTTTTAAAGTAACAAATGAGTTTTTAATGGAATATTCGATGAATAGTTACCAAGTGATTCTATTCCGTTTATCGATTTCATAAGTTAGTGAATGTTTTATAACTTGTCAGTTGAATGCTACTTGTTATATCTGGTCGTCGTTGATTGTTCACAGTCATGGCACGTATGAAGTAGACTGTCCGTAAGAGGACAGGTGGGAAGGATCCAAGAAAGCAGTTAGCTACCAAAACGGTAAGTAAGAGTGCAACAGCTACCGGTGGTATTAAGAAACCTCATCATTATCATCCTGGAACAGTTTTCCTACATGAGATTCGTCGTTATCGAAAGTCAACCGAGCTACTGACACCCAAACTGCCCTTCCGGCGTTTGGTCCGGGAGATTGCGCAAAACTTGAAGACCGACCTTTGTTTCCAAAGCTCTGCAGTTTCTGACCTTCACGAAGCGAGAGATGTCTACCTTGTTGGCCAACCATGCCAAACGTGTCACTGTTATGCCCAAGGACATCTAAAATACTATAAAAACACTACATATTTTGTACTTGAACGGACCTTTAGAGTAAAGTGCTTCCCGCATAGTTTGCACCATTTCTCTCGTGTTCAGGTTGCTGTGTATTTCTAGCTTGGGGGTTACGAGAATAGCTTAAGGACCGAATATAGCGTTCAATCAGCAAGACGTAACAGAATGTATAAAGTAAATTATTGTAATTAAATAAGAAGAATATATTTGTAGATATCTCAGTGAGTAGAAAAATTAAAATTTTCGGACATTTCGTAATTTAGTGTAAGCTACTTCTTCAGAGTGTAAATAGTACAAAGGAACAACACAAGAATATTATATGTGGTCAAACAAAAAACAGGTTTGAACATGTCAATATCATGTCATATCGGTTAAAGTGATTTATAAGCGATATGTATGTAAATATATGTGTGTATATGTGCAAGATCAGGAATGAAACAAATGTGACCTTTGTAGTGATGTGGTTATTAATTCTCTGAAGAAGTGGTTTAAACTGAGTCATACAAAGTCTAAAAGTTCCCATTTTTCTACTCATTGGGATTATTTCATTTCATAACAATCTACCCAATGCTCAATTTATTCAAAATTATCGAGTCAAACCTTGGTAATGATTACATACTTACTTATTTACTTCTGTTACTCCCAATGGAGCATAGACCGCCGACCAACATTCTCCAACACATTCTGTCCTGGGCCTTCCTTTGATATTTGTATTGAAAATTCTGACTTAGGTGTCGGCTTACAGACAGTTGTTTTGAGTTATAGATGTTCTTCATTTGAGTATATGCTGATCTTGCTTTGTTGATCTGCGCCTTCACATCTGTATCACATCCACCACATATGTAAAGGTTTTTACATCCTCTAAAAGTTCTCTTTATTCACTTTTTATAAATGTATGTTTAAAAAAATTGTTCATTTTCCAAGACTTCATATACAAGTTCTGTACAATTACATTTATATCAATGTCTTATTGTAATGAATAAGTTTGGTTAATTTTTCTTCCGGTAACCTATGTTTGATGACAACAGTTAGGATCAATTAATGATCCGTTCATTAAAAATCAAAGAGTATTGAATAGCTGCTTCGTTTTATTATGAGACTCGTCATCTAGTGGAATCCATAACATGGCTGATAAAGTGATAGAATTAAATGCTATCAGGTCTCACGAAAAACATTTGACTTTCTAAATATCACATAATTAGGAATTCCAATAAATGTATGATATATGAAAACAGCTAGGCTCTGTTCAATGTGTTAAACTGGTAATAGTTTTCGTACAACAGGTAAGATGGTTCATTTTTTATTATTTATTTCATGTAATCTCTACAATCAGTACATCTATTTTTAAACCATCATAGACAGTATTTTAACTTAATTACATACATATCTGATTATAGGAATCTTAGGAAGAGGCTAAGCAAACACTGAATACATCATTACTGTAAAATCATGTTTCTGAGGTTTTTCTTAAGATATTTATTTTTAATATGTAGATATCATCATCATCAAGACGGATTAAACGGTAAAATTGTGCATGGAGAACAGCTGACAGACTCGTTCGAAGTAAAGGCCGGTGTCAGATAAGGTTGCTTAATCTGGCCCTTTATCTTTCTCCTGGTGATCGACTGGATTATGAAGACGTCAGCATCTAAGGGGAAGCATGAGATACAGTGGACATCTAGGATGCAGCTGGACGATCTAGACTCTGCAGATGATCTGGCCCTTCTATCCCAAACGCAGCAACAAATGCAGGAAAAAACGATCAGTGTGGCAGCAGCCTCAGCAACAGTAGGTCTCAATATACACAAAGGGAAAAGCAAGATTCTCCGATACAACACAACATGCATCAATCCAATCAAAATTGACGGGGGAGATTTAAAAGTTGTAAAAACTTTTACATATCTGGGCAACATCTTTGATGAACACGGTGGATGTGATACAGATGTGAAGGCGCGGATCAACAAAGCAAGAGCAGCATATCTACAATCGAAGGACATCTGAAACTCAAAACAACTGTCTGTAGACGAACACCATGGGCAGAGTTTTCAACACAAATGTCAAGACACTTCTACTGTATGGGGCGGAAACCTGGAGAACTACGAAAGCCATCACCTAGAAGGTGTGTGTGTTTATTTACAGTTGTCTACGTTAAATACTTCGGATCCACTTTCCAGACATTATTAGCAACAACCTACTGTGGGAGAGAACAAACCAGATTCCAAAGGAGGAAGAAATCAAGAAGAAGCACTGAAAGTGGAAAGAACACACATTGAGGAAAGCACCGAACTGCGTCACAAGACGAGCCCTCACATGGAATTCTCAAGGCTAAAAAAGAGGGAGGAGGAGAAGAGGAAGAATAAAGAACACATTACTCCGGGGAATGGAGATAGACATGAGAAAGATGAACAAAAACTGGGTGGAACTAGAAAAGAAGGCTAATGACAGAGTGAGTTGGAGAATGCTGGTCGGCGGCCTATGCTCCATTAGAAGTAATAGGCATAAGTGAGTAAAGAGATGTTGTCTGATGTTGAAGTACTGATCAAATAAAACTAAGTTAACACTTGTAAGATTTATTGACGAAGACTTTAATCACACATGTATAAGTGTTAGTTTGACGATCAACACTGTTTCAATGTACTAAAAAGTATCAAACAACATCATATTTAGTAAAGACGAATAGCTAAAGATTGTCTACTTACTCGTAACTTATCAGCTAAAGATCTTGATGTTAAAACTAGAAATCAATCATTTTCAATTCAAAAACGAACATGATATCTATTAAACTATTGAGTTCAGATAGTAACTGACTTATTTAATGAGTTTAGATCAAATTTATACAAACTTGTTGTTAATCATACGATCTTAAATGTAATCCATACTGTAAAAGTTTGTTATTCAAACAAAATAATAGATACTGATTCAGTTATCTAACGTATATGCGTTCGCACCTGGGATAGAAGGTTTTAAGTTCAAGTATTGCGACCGAAATCATGGATGCTAAGGAATCCAATAGTAAAACGAAATAACTGCCTAGTACTTCCAGATTTTTATTCTTGCTCGAACTTACTATAATCTCTACAAATCCCACATTCTGGTCACAAAACATGAATACACACTGCTAAGGAATCCTACAGTAAAACGAAATGTTTCTCCAGTACTTCCAGATTTTTATGGATGGTCTAATTTACTATAATCTCCACAAATCCCACATTCTGGTCATAAAACATGAATACACACTACTAAGGAATCCCACAGTAAAACGAAATGTCTCTCCAGTACTTCCAGATTTTTATGGATGGTCTAATTTACTATAATCTCTACAAACCCCACCTCCCCCCCATCCTAAAAAGAAAAAAAAGAAAAGAATAATCCATATAGAAAAAAAATCTCTCATGTGAACTAATACAAAATAAGGTCAACCAAAAACAACAAAAAACAACAAGATTGAGTTCAACTTAAATGATGAAAAAAATAATTATCTTTTTCACATAATACCCCCCTTTAAGTTTTTCTTTTTTGTTTTTCAAAATGTTTATTTTTTTTCTTCTTTATCTGATTTCTTTTTTCTTTGACAAAAACAAACAAACAAAAAAAACAAGCAAAACAAACAAACAAACAAACGAAAATGAAACTTAAACTTATTTGTCTTATTACTTTTTTGGCTTTCAACTAAGTAAAATGTTCCCAATTTTATTCAAATTCAATTTCAAATTATACAAATGATTGATCATTGAATTGAAGGGTATATTGAACATGATTATTATTTCAATCTTTATTTATGGTTGATTGAATTGAATAAAGAGAATAATTAAATCGTTTGTTTTTTTGTAAAATTATGTTTTATGAATCAGAAAGGGTTTTATGGAGATTGGAGTAATTTCCACAGTGGAGATCTTGAGTCAATTGAAACTAGATCAATAGGGAAAACTTGGAAGCGCTGGATGATCTAGCTTCAATTGACTCATAATTTGAACTATGAAAAATTACTACAATCTCCACAAAACCCCTTCTGATAATAATTATTATTATTGGCTTTATTCAATGTTATATTTTGGTACAATATAGAATTCTCAGCACAGGGTATTTCAACAAGTTACTAACGCAAAGAAAAAAACAGTGACAGAGACAAAAAACGGAAAAAGGTTTAAAAAAAAACTAAACAACTTTTCAAATTAGAGACATGTTAAGAATGCAGGTTATTGACTAGGTTAACTCTAACAACCTGTTCGTCACAGAGTATATTTGCTAGGTAAGGTATTATAGAACTTTTATACTTTTGCTTGCGTCCATAGATTTTAATGTAATTACGTCTCGTTCTACCAGAAGATATACAAAGAGAAAGATAAGAGTGAAGGGGATGGTTAGTATCTGATAAAATAACACCTGCCAGGAGTTTGTATGATTTTAAATGTCTATCCACAACCATACTTATTATGACCTCGAAAGATTCACCACACGTCTTGCTGACTGCCTTCAGCACTCTCCGCAATACAGCAAAGTATTGCCTCAAAAGCCCGTGAAAGAATAATGGAGAACAGTAAAGAATAATAGGTAATATGCAAGAATCGATGAATTGTAAGAGTAAATGGCGAGTAATCCCAAGAGCGTGCAATTTCTTTATATAGTAAGTCAGACGGAAAACTTTCTTCGATAACAATAAAACGTGGGAAGACCAAGACAGATCAGAGGAAAAGGTGACACCAAGATAATTGACCTTCGACACTGTGTTTATCAAAGAGCCTCCAACGGCACAAGCATTATGGAATCTCAAAATGGTGTTTAGATTCCATTCATGTCTCATGCTAAAGTTAACAGCTTGACATTTAGACGGATTAAGTATGAGACCATTACCAACAGACCAACAATCAATACGAGACAAAAACTCATTCATTTCTGTGGGATGTAAGGAGGAAGAGATAGGCATACATACAATGAGATCATCCGCATATTTCACAAGTGTTTTCCGTGGAAGATAGCAGATCATACAGAAAAAAAGAGAATAGAAGAGGTGAAAGAACAGCTCCTTGTGGTGCACTTTCATGAGACAATAGAGACTCTGAACACCTTCCTCCAAATACAGTGGTTTGGAATACCATCAGGTCCCAAACATCGGGATGAATTAAGCGACTGGAGACATCTTCGGACATCAACATATGCTCATTAGTGACTGGCTTCAAGATATATATATATATATTATTATATATATCCTGGAGTTCTAGTGAGAAGTAGTGATCAGTGGAGTTCAACCAGGTCAGTTGTGAGATAGTAACTGACTGGAGACAATGGTGGATGTATCGCTCAATTTGGTGGATTAGTTGAAGTTGGACATTAACACCGTTGGATGCCGGCTCAATGGTCTAGTGGTTAAGTGCTTGGCGCGGGACTGATAGGTCCTGGGTTCGAATCTCACACGAGGCGAGGTCGTGGGTGCGCTGAGGAGTCCCACAATAGGACGAAACGGCCGTCCAGTCCTTGCAGGTTTTCACTGGTTTAGCTTCAACTGACTCATGATCCCAACTGTCTAAATATATTATGAAATTTTGAAATATAATTATATAGTTCATTAATGACTAGTTCCCAGATAGATTTCTTAGAGTTCTAGTAAGAAACTATGGTTGATAAAGTTCAACTACGTCTATTGAAAGAGGTTATTCATTGAAGTAAATGGTAAAAATTGAAACAATTTTGTGAATTGATTGAAGTTAGACATTAAAAATGTTGGATGCTAAGTTAATGGTCTACAGGTTAAGCGTTCGCGAGCCAGAGCGATAGATTTTGAGTTCGTGTCTCGCGAAGCGGGATCGTGGATACTCTCTGCTGAGTAGTCGTACAATAGGATGAAACGGCTATCCAGGTTTTTCATGGTGGTTTAACTTTGATCAACTCATGAATTCAACTATTAAAAATTATTAAAAATAATTATCATGTGCTTACTAATGACTAGCTTCATGAGGTACTTCCTGGAATTCTAGTGAGAAGCTGTGATCAGTGGAGTTTGAACATGTCTGTTATAGAGGTATGTACTCACTAAAATATAAATGACTTAATTTGTCATGTACTCCAGCCTAACTTCAATAAGTGAATCAAAAGTGTTGGATTTGTTTTCATTAAGGGAAACTTAATACTTGGTACTAATCTAACAAAGACCAAATTATTTTGTAGAGATATTGGTGAACAAATGCTCTTGGTTAAAATTTGGTTTAGCTATCTAAATAAGCAGATATATGTTAAAGGTTGAAAACCTTGTTTCATTTTTGAAGGAGATGGATCTATATGTATAAATAAGTGATGCATATAGTTTCAATATGGTTAACCAATAAAAGCTTTTGATTCACTTTTGATTTTCTCACTCATGCAGCCGATTTGTTTAAGCGTATAGATCACTATTTGATTAGGACAACCACAGAACATAATAAAACTTGATTAAGATAAGTTTTTGATTGAGATCATGAATCAATTGATGTTAGACCACCGTTGGAAACCTGGAAGCACTAGACGGCCGTTTGGTCCTAGTATGGGACTCCTCAGCAGTGTGCATCCACGATCCCGCTCCACGCGAGATTCGAACCCAGGACCTATCGGTCTCGCGCCAGGCGCTTAACCAACTAGACCACTGAGCCGGCATCCAATTGGTATTAGTGTCTAACATCAACCAATCCACGATAAATCAAGAATTTCAACTGATTAGAAGTTAGTGACTTCAAGCACTTATGCCACGTTTTGGTTTGGCCACCACCTTTCTAGAGATCAAACCTTGAACACTTAAATTAAATGCTAGGTGCTTTTCGATTATATTGTTGAACTGAAATTGAATAGTTTATATTTTTGAATTCCATTTTTCATCGACTTATGTTTAAAAATGTAACTTGACTAGAAAGAAAGATAGAAAGACAAAGATTTTATATAATAATTCCACCGTGACCAGTGAAGTTCAACATTGTCTGTTGTATAGACAGTAACTCACACTAAAGACAATAGTGGACGGTGACCCAATTTCGCGGATTGGTTCAAGTTACACATTAACACCATTGGAAACCGGCTCAATTGTCTAGTTGTTAAACGTTCATGAGCCAGATAGATAAATCCTAGGTTCGAATCCCACAAGGTGGGATCGTGGATGCATGCTACTGAGAAGTCCCATACTACGTCAAAAACGACCATCCAATGACTCCAGGTTTTTCATAATGGGTCTAGCTTTAATCGACTCACGAATTCAACGATGAAATTGAATAGTTTATAATTTTGAATTTCCTTTTTCATCAACTTATGTTTAAAAATGTAACATGAGTAGGAAGAAAGAAAGAAAGAAAGAAAGAAAGGAAAGATTGTTTATTTTAATTTCGAATTCATCAAGTAGCTTCTATCTTCTTTCTTTTTAAATTCTTATTTTCTTATTGTTTCTAACTGCATTTTCTTATTTGGCTAATTTTTTTTCAATTTTATATCTGATTAGCCTAAATCAATAAGCATTTTAGTATCTAAGGTCTATCAAAAGATTAGTAGTATAGTTGTCTAAGTAATACAAATAATTTAAGTTTTTTTTAAAATTCTTGTAACCAACAGCTAGGAATGAAGATATTCCATGGTAAATTTTTATAACATTGAAAACCAAGTCATACAAAGTATCAGTTTAGGGGTTGTGGAGATTGTTACGTTTTTGATTGAGATCATGAACCGATTGATGTTAGACCACCATTGAAAATCTGGAAGCACTGTTCAGCCGTTTCGTCCTATCGTGGGAATCCTCAGAAGTATGCATTCATGATGCCGCCTGCGGGATTCGAACCCAGAACTTTCAGTCTCGCGCGCGAACGCTTAACCTACTGGACCACTGAGCTGAAAAGTTAATGTTTAAGATCAACCAATGCAATCAATCATGGTCTAAAATCAATCGGTTCATGATCTCAATCAAAAATCATACAGAGTAGTTTGTATCACTCATACTCTGTTTATTGAGTATGATATATTTATCAAGAAATCATTATAATAATTACAATGATAACTATTTGGATTATTGTAAATTTTGTTACAGAAAGAAATCCATAGCATTAGATGTGCATTCTTGTGATAAGTGTCTGTGAGGACGGACCACGGGTGGACTCTAAGAAGCTCTAAGAAGGTAAGAAAGAGCTGAAGATATTCAATCCAATCTTTTTTTAAATAATATTCCAGAAACTCTACATGTAGCTCCCTTATTGGATCAATGCTACTAACGTTCTGTATATGAATGGGATAACTATAATGATGATTTCATTTTTTACTGAGAACTATAAATACTTGACAGTTTTTTTAACCATAAATTGACACTGTTTGGAATAGAATTCTTTTCACTTGTCTTCTGTCTTCACATTTGCGACTCAAAGGGTTCTATCGTTCGAGTGCTCTAGTTGTATGTGGTATTTTAAGAAACTAAGCTCTGGATATAACATTTTCATTTTGCCATACATTGTAACTGTGGAAAATCATGTTTTTTTCTCAATAGTCAATACCTACCATTCATTTTCAAAGGTGAAGGTTTTGAATCAGTTAAAACGTTATAACTTTTACTTTCTATCCGTCAGATATTCATTATATGATTTCAAACATATTCGTCTCTCATTGTTTTTGAAGGAAAAACACAGAGAAGAATATGGCAACAAGTTCAGTATTTTGGTCTAAGATATACACTATTTTCAGTATATTAATAGATTATAAGCCGTTCGTATTAGTGAGTGAGTACACACATTTAGGATTCGCAATTATTTAGATCAAACACATCCAAGAGAGGAATGTTTACTGTATTATCCACATAGTTGTTAAAAAGTTAATCCGAACTTTTGACCAAAGGGACATGACTCTCACTTGATAACCAAACATTCACTTCACTAGGCGAATATATTACATGGTTCAAATACACTCAAAGATTTCGAAATATTCCTAGAAAATTCGAAATGCCAAATTATTAAGTACTTCCTTCATCTGACTAATCTGTTTTTAATGTTATGGCTTATATTAGTTTTATTTCAAGTTAACTGGTGATATTTCAAATATATGTTAGTGGTGGAGTTTCGATTTTTAGGATTGGCTGTTTAATCATAAGGCTTTCATCATTTTTCTAAACAACATCATCAGCATGCACTTCAAGTAGAAGTGAGGTATTTGAGTTTTTCACATACAACTGTCAGCTTGTACTATAAACCTTGATCGCTTCGTTATCTGTAGTTTTGCTAAATATGGACATACAACGTTTCAGATGTTGAAAATTGAGAAAGCCTAGAAATTACCTGAAAAACGAATAACTTGAGAGTTCCGTGCACAGTTCTGATAGGAACAATTTACTAGTAGTTGCATTGCAACCATGAAGAGCTTTATAGTGATGTAGAAAATTGAATTAGTTCTTACTAAGATCCAGGATGTAGAAAAAAAACAACCAAAAAACGTTCAATTCGTAATGTTACTGATAAATTTTCGACGATCATGACAAACACATTATATATTCATACGTTTACTAGTGATAAATATTGTGGGCTAGTTCTAGGAGTTCTAGTAAGAACCTATGATCCGTAAAGTTCAACAATATCAGGTATGGAACAGATAAATCTATCAACGATGTTAAAAGATGTCTGTTTATTGTTGTGAACTGACAGAAGTCAAACACACAATTCATTATACATCAGTTCGGTAGTTTGATGGTTTAGCGATTACAGTAAAACCTAAAGATCTCAGTTTCTATCATTGATAATATCATATATACCTGCTTCTAATGAAATCTAAGAAGAAACAGTTTTCAAATAGATCTCGATTCTTAATCATTGTTTTACTAAGATCTATCTAGGTTATAAATTGTAAAATAAAATAATCCCCACAAACGTCTAATCCATTTCATAGAATTTTGTAAGCAATGATGGATGGTGGCTAGCAGTGGAATCCAAGGCGCGCGTTTCGTCCTAGCCACTATCCACAAAAAGCTTGTGAATATCGAGGCATACGCACAGTATGCACATATGTCAATAACAGACTGATCAATTGCAGTCTTAAACCTCAATGGGAAGATACAAGCCATACAAATGCCAAGTGCATTTCATAGATTATTATATTAATTAATTAAATACAATCAAATTGTTCAAGTATTAAATTTCATTTTACCCAATTGATTAACTAGAGAAAATTGTTCATAAGCATCTTTTCAACAACAAAAAAACAATTTTTTTTCCTTGTTCCCATGACATACTTTCAAACTATAAATCATTATTTGTTTATATGTTGACATTTGAATTGTTTAAATTGATTAATTAAATAACCGATTCTAAGCGGTTTCTTTAAAATGTGAATAGATATGTATATAAACAATCAATAAAATGAAGATGTTGAATATTAACATTTTTGAACAAAACTAAATTCAGTTGTCATAGATGACGATATTACTTAAATTAAATAAATAATCGATATCATTTAAGTTGATAACTGGGTTACTTTACTTATTCATCATATTACAGTATCCTTAACACATCTGGACATCCTCTTAAACACCTACTTAAGCTTAGTCTCGATACCAAACTAAGGGGTAAAACCCTGAAGTTGGAGACACAACATAGCAGAACGGACTGTAGACACAGCTTCTACTACTTAGAAGTTGTCAAATGCTGGAATTCGCTGCCAAGTGAGCTAGTCCAAGCGGCTCCCCAGGAGTTCTTTAAGAGGAAACTTGATCTATTCTTAAGGTCTAAGGATACTATCATACTATGATTTACCAATTTCTTTCTCTTCTTTTATCGGTAATATACCTAGGTTCCTGCCTGGAGTTATTCGTGTTCCCCTGCTACTAGACACAAAAGTCTTGTTAAGCGAAAGCTTCTTCTATTCCGTCCCTGTCTGATAAAGGATACTAACTCACCTTAGCGTGTTCAGCGTGTGGGAAAAAAATTAGTGAAGGGTGTTTTTAAACTCTCTTATGATGAGCGTTTTAAGCACCTAGACCTTTCCCTTTTTCGTATCATTAGACGCGAGGCGACCTCAAACTGGCATTTCGTATCTTAAATTATAATTTAAGTGTTCATATGACTTATCTTTTAGTTACTTCCAGCACTAATAATCTCCGAGGTCATAGCAAGGAGTTTCACAAACCGCGATCTAATAAACTTAAAGTAGGGTCTCATTTTTCTCATCCAGTAGTTAATGACTGAAACGCCTTACCCGAACAAGTGATGTCAGCCACATGAGTGAATATTTTCAAGGAGAAGTTGGACCTTCACTGGAAGACAATCTGTCAGGACTAACATAGGTTCACCAACCTACTAACTTTATCACTAAAGACTGAAGACATGAGTATTCTATAAATAGTGAGCACTGACTTGAAATGTATAACGTGTTGCAATTTTGTTATCTCACTATTTGTGTAAAATCGTCAGTTTCATTAGACCTACCCTTTGTATTTACACTAAAAATATGGGGCTGCTTTCAGTAAATTGGACTAATGTACAAATATCAGTATAGGGGTTGTGAAAATCATTAAGATTTTGATTAAGATCGTGAATCGATTGATGTTGGAAACCTGGAGGCACTAGACGGCCGTTTCATCCTATTGTGGGACTTTTCATAATTCATTCAACTGCATCATATTTTTTCTCATATACTGTTAATATCAAGAATTTAAAAAAACAAACTTTTCAATTCACAAATGATAATTGTGGGATTTGCCCCATTTCATAGAAAACTCTTTCAACTAACTGTTTAAATAACACTTCGGAACATTTTGTAAACATTATAGTTTATGAGGTTTCTTTTAATATCTGCCTCCAATTCCTCGAGTTTGTTGATTATAATCATATAAAGTGTAAGGCAGTTACAATAATATGGAAATGGAAGACGGTTGGGCATAATAGTGAAATGACTAAATTTAGTGTTTCTGCTTGAATTTTCTATTATTTTGTTTAGCTTAATAATGTAAATAGAAAGCAAGGATGTTTACTGTAATATTTATCAAGTCAAAAAATAGATGACTCAACTGTCTTGGTAGGCTGTCATCTATACAGTTATATTTTAACTGAAATGGATTGTGTCAAGATTAGTTGAATTTACAGGTTGAACTCATGATATTCTTCTATGGATGACTGATTGAAATCAGAATTTAACCAGTGAGGCTATTGATCAAGTAGTCACTGCATGATTCAATTATCATAAACTTAATCCTTGGTCATGTTGTGGATATACACTACTGAAATCAATCTTATTAAGATGACACAAATGTCTTATCTTCCCTGACTTACAACGAATATTACTGATAAAGTCAATCTTTGATAAATATAAAATTTAGGTAGTAGATACACTAATTTTGTAAATTTCATAATTACTGCCATTATGGTAATACTGCCTTGAACAGAACACCAGTGGGGAATAATCAAATGTATGTGGGCCCAAAATTACACAGCATCTCAATAAAATCTGAGAACTATCACAATTGATTGATCACTGGGTGGTGATCAATCTCATGCTTGTCTAGTCCTTATTTAGTGCAGATCGAATGCTATCGATCGTGTTGCAATGTGGCCACCAGTCTAGGTGACTCGACACTGCGGGCACTATGTATTGAGATTAGGTGGTGGTTGGAGGTAGTCAACAGGAAACCCTGGACCCGGGTTTCGTGCTACTTGGCACTCGTCAGCAAGGTGTACCAGTTGACTACCTCCAACCACCATCTAATCTCAATACATAGTGCCCGCAGTGTCGAGTCACCTAGACTGGTGGCCACATTGCAACATGATCGATAGCATTCGATCTGCACTAATAAGGACTAGACAAGCATGACATTGATCACCGCCCAGTGATCAATCAATTGTGATTACATCTCAGTCCTACAGGATGTTAGTCACGGCTCGGATAGCTCAGTGGTAACGTCTCTGACTGTGAAGCTGGGTGACACGAGATCGAATCCGCCAGGGAGCACCAGTTCCCTCAAGATTACAGGTACACCTTGCTGACGAGTGCCAAGTAGCACTAAACCCGGGTCCAGGGTTTCCTGTTGCTACCTCCAACCACCATCTAATCTGAGAACTATATGTGATAAAGGCTTAGTTTGCAAAGTATCCATCAATTGTCTCAAAACCACTCACACTTCATTGTTCTTGCATTTTCATACAACTTGCATTCTGTTTGCATTCTTCACCGTTCGACCCTCTTGTCTCTCTGCTGCCAAACCTTCTGTTCTTGACTAATGTTATATACTACTTATGTCGATCTGAGTAGCACACATTACTATACTAATAACAGTAATATTCATAAAATCAATTTTGCTTTATTTATTTAATTGTTCTTCTTCTTCTTCTTCTGTTATTCTGTTATTTTCATAGCTGTCATCAGAATGTTGTTTTGCTTGTTTACATTTAAATTAGTATCCAATTGTTCGATTCCATTCCTTTTGTAGTAGGAAAAATTGAACAAACGAATTAACAAACAAACAAACGGAACTTCATTTTGTTGTTATGAATTGCTTAGTGAATAAAAAGTTTGTTTATCACATTTTCAACTGTAAATTGTAAGTATGTAAATTTCAAAATTGACTCTTCATTTTTGTATAATGAGAACAAATGACAGATTGTTTGTCAAGATGTATATTTGATTAACGAACAATAACTGAATAATTTCAATAGTTGAGATGATGAGTCAATTGAATCTAGGCGATCATGGAAAATCTCGAAGCATTAGATGGCCGTTTTATTCCTAGTATAGGACTTCTCAACAGTGTGAATCCACGATCCCACAATGTGGGATTCTAACGCAAGATCTATCAGTCCGCCACGTGAATGTTTATCCACTAGACCACTGATCAGGCATCTAGAGGTGTTAGTGCTCAGGTTCAAAACCCTCTAGGCTAGTTCGTGGATGCGCAATGCTGAGAAGTGCCACAAAAAGGCGAAACGTTCATCCAATGCTTCCACGTTTTCCGTGATGATCTAACTTCAATTGACTCATGATCTCAACTATTAAAACTACCATAATCTTCACAAAACCCCTTCTGAAGCTGAATAATTATTTGAAACATTGGAGTATTTGACTTTAATTTCGCTTAAGCGAAACTTATGTTGCTTAATTTCAAGGGGATGATATGATTCCATATAGTTGAGTCTTCAAAATTTAACTTTTATGCATTATTTGACTTTGGTTGTTTTTCGGAATACACATTAATATTGGACTGGATGTTATTGAAGAAGACGCGTTTGTCAAAGAAATATGAGTACATTTTATTGTTATAAATTCGACAAGTTGTCATTTTATGTGTTGATGAAGTAATGCTGAATTTGTGCCAATATTGTCTATGTCATCCTGTGATATGAGAAAACAGCAGTTGCGTAACAAACAAGAAAAAATTCTAAAACTTTAATAAGCATTACTAGGTTCTTCTCTACTAAATCTGTTTTCATGAAACGTTCATACTTTGTCAACAACCACAATTTTTATTTGAACAACTCATTTGTCTGGTGAATTCAGTCAAATGCCTAACTTCCACCTTAATACTGTGAATGTATCTGTGATGTTTGATTAATTAGTAATCGGACGGAAAATGGTAGCGTAAAATCATGAATGGATCAAGTAATATAAATGCATCTTTGAATGCTGGCTCATTGATTTAGAAGTTAAGCACAGAAGAACGAATTCGAAGGTGTTGGGTTTGGTTACTACTGCACGAGGGTTCGTGAATGCTCACTGTTGAAGAATATGATATTAAGACTAAACAGACACCGCAGTCTCAAGATTTTCAGTAACGATTTAATTTAGATGGATTCAGATTAATTCAACAATTTCCACAACCCAATACTGACAATAAATTACTAACAAAATAACTAGTTTTGCATTTCCAAACATTGTATTACTGAAATAACTACTCAATAGACATGAGTGTATTTCAAATTGTAACTGTTGACTTCATAATGGGGCTTTTATTCAGACGAAATTAATCGTTATACAACAACTAATTTTATCAAAAGTGTATTTATCAATGGTTGATTTGTCGAGTTCAATAAATTATTTACCATGTTGAAAGGAATTTTGAATGTAACTCACCAGTAGTTAGGAAATTAATGAAAACATTTACACAAAATTTGATCTAGATTAATAGCTGTCTATCAGTATATATGGAGATAACTTTGAATCATGTTGTCACTAGTGACGGTCTCCGAGAAGGGTTTCTTGGAGTTATAGTGAAAAGCAGTGACCCGTGACGTTCAACCAGGTCTGTTGTGAGAAAATAAATCACTGAAGACCATGCTGAATATGTCGCTCAATTTGGTGGATTAGTTGAAGTTAGACATTAACATCAGTAGATGCCAGTTCAGTGGTCTATTGGTTGAGCGTTCGCACGGGAGACCGACAGTTTTGGTTTCGAATGTCACGAAGAGGAGTCGCGGATGCGCACTACTGCACAGTCTCATACTAGGAGGAAATGGCCATCCAATTACTCCAGGTTTTCCATAGTAGTCTAACTTTAATTGACTCATGAATTCAACTATTAAATTACTATAATATCCACTAAACCACTCTCTGATTATAACTTCATATCAGACTCAGAATAGATCAACTATTCAATACTTCTTAGCATATCTATTTTTTGTCAAATTTATCCCACTTCATAATGAGACTAATCTTTAAATCATATGAAATCACCATAAGTCTATCTAAATCCATATTTCATGTACTAAATTCATTAAGAAGAATGTAGTGAGATGCATAGATTGAATGTAACTTGTTGAAAATGAACAAAAACAAGCAAACTGAACAAACATTTTCAATGTCCACCTTGTTATTTTTAATATAACAAGGTATTCCAAGTAAATAAACTCTTGTTTGAATAGGAAATATGTTTGTTCTGTTACAGGTAATTTACATTTCATGCTCAAAATATTATTTTTTTATTGAGATCATGAGCCAATTGATGTTAGACCACCGTCGGAAACCTGAAGGCACTGGACAGCCGTTTCGTCTTGTTGTAAGACTCCTCAGTAGTGCGCATCCACGATCCCATGATGTGGGATTTTAACCCAAGATCTATCAGTCTCGCACGCGATCGCTTAACCTACTGGACCGCTGTTCCGACATCCAATGGTGTATATGGTGAATGTGGATTGTATAAAAGAGATTAATACATTAACAATTAAGGTAATTTATTTGTTATATATTCTATTCATCTAAAGAGGTTTATTGATCGGCAGTGACAAATAGTAAAAAAATATACATAAACATAATAAACATTTCTGAATATTTAGATCTTGTTAGTTAATAGCTTTCTATAATTGGATAAATTAAGATCACAGTGAATTGTTAAATTGTAATTCTAATAGTCGAGATCATGAGTCAGTTGAAGCTACAACACCATGGAGAACCTAGAAGGATTGTATAGCCGTTCCGTTCTATTGGGGGGCTCCTCAACAGTGCGGATCCGCGACCCTGCTTCCCGAGACTCGAACTCAGGACCTATCGGTCATGCACGCGAACGCTTAACGTTTATGCCGTTGATCCGGCCCCCATCCAACGGTGTTAATGTCTAACTTCAACTAATACACGAAATTGAGCGATATATTCATCATTGTCCTCAGTGAGTTGCTAACTGACAACAGACCCGGTTGATTTTGATGAAGTTTTGTTCTCTGAGCTGGATGGTTTGGTCTTGGAGCTTTCACCGTTCTTCTGAACGACATCATCAGCATAAACTTCAGACCAAACCATTTAGCTCAGAGAACAAAACTCCATCAAAATCATCCACCTGAGCTACAAATCTTATTCACCAGACCCTGGTTGAACTCCACTGATCACTGCTTCACACTAGAATTTCGGAAAATACCTCTTGAAGACAGTCACTAGCGAGTATACGTTGATTGATATCACAAGGGGTTTTGTGAATATAATAGTAATTTTTTTCTAGTTGAGATCATGAATCCTGGGTTCGAATCTCACGAGGCGGATTCGTGGATGCGCAATGCTGAGAAGTTCCACAATAAGACGAAATGGCTATCCAGTGCTTTCAGGTTTTTCATGGTGATCTAGCTTCAATTGCCTCATGATCACAGCTATTAAAATTACTATAATATTCATAAAAACTCCTTCTGATGTTAAATTGTAATTATAAATGTTTGCCATTAATCATAAACGACTGTTTATTAACTGATGTGTTCAAAAACTAATAAGACTGGGAAAATTAAGTTTTTACTTCTACACTGTAGTGAAATATATAAGTATTCATACAAACGATTTGAAAATTCTAGTGATTTTCAAAGAGTTCTCTTATGATCTTATCACTTTAATATATAAGTATGTAACGGTTTAATTAGTTAAGTTATTACATTACATACTAGGACAAAACGATCATCCAATGCTTCCACGTTTTTCATGGTGGTCTAGCTTTAATTAACTCATGATTTCGACTCATAGCAACTCACGTGCACTTGAGTTTGTTCACATTTAATTCGGTTTAGTAATTTTGTTAACTTATTAATGAACTGAATCATCCGTACAACAACAACTTATCTATATCATTGTATCTTTATTATTATTGTTGCGAATGTATGAACATGTATGCTTGAGCATTGCTTACGGCCTATGCATTTATTCACGCTGCTAGCCTTACTACTAACCGCTTAATTGATTCGATGTTTCATTTGTTTCACTATTTTATATATATATGTCTATGTTATTCACGTTCATTGATCTCTCTCTCGCTTACTGGTACTCATATTTGCTGACTCCTTTGCTCGCTCGCTTGCTTGCTTGCCTTTCGACACAACTCTTTCATGCTTGTTTAACGCACTTGTAATTTTGGATGTCTGTGTGGGGTTTCATAATAAACGTAATCAACACTTCGTATTCGTATTCCGATTAATATACCGTTGGGGCGTTACCTAGGGATGGTTATCAAGACGAACTGTATACGAAGTTTCAGGATTATATTGAATACCGACCACCACAAACTATTGAAATTACTCAAATCTCTACAAAACCCCTTCTGATATTACATTTTTACTTACAACTGTTACTACCTTAGAGGCACATAGTTATGTTGTAATAATTATCTCATTATATCAATCTATTCTGTATTCATCATCGTTAACAAAGAATCAACCGAATAATTTCAAAGAAATTTCAATATTCAAACATATCTTGAACATATATTTATCAATAGATTCATCATTAAAATATATCTGTATGCTTATGATAAATCTATTTGATTTGTATCTTCACCTATAATCATTTATATTTTATAGGTGTTATCAATTCTTTTCTTTCTTTTATTTCATTCACTTGCTAATTTCATCCTAGTATAGCACACCTTAGCAGTGCTCATTCACCATCCAGGATCTATCAATCCTTCCAAGTTTTCTATAGTGGTCTAACTTCAATGGATTCATGAATTCAATAATTAACTTACTACTTTCATTCAATTTATACTTAGATACGATGGAGTTTCCTCACTCTCTCTGTCCAATAATTCATTTCAGTTAATCATTTCATATTATTACCAATGATATTCATGATCATTAAACTAGATTTACTCTTTTATTACTTACGTACTTACGCCTGTTACTCCCAATGGAGCATAGGCCGCCAATCAGCATTATCCAACCCATTCTGTCATGGGCCTTCCTTTCTACTTCCATCCACTTCTTGTTCATTTTTCTCATGTCTATCTCCATTTCTCGGAGTAATGTGTTTTTATTCTTCCTCTTTTCCTTTGGCTTTGAGGACTCCATGTGAGGGCATGTCTTGTGACGCAGTTGGGTGCTTTCCTCAATGTGTGTCCTATACACTTCCAGCGCTTCTTCCTGATTTCTTCCTCCAGTGGCATCTGGTTTGTTCTCTTCTACAGTACGTTGTTGCTAATAGTGTCTGGCCAACGGATCCGAAGTATTTTGTGTAGACAACTGTTAATAAACACCTGTTTTTTCTGGATGATGTCTTTCGTAGTTCTCCAGGTTTCCGCCACATACAGTAGAACCGTCTTGACATTTGTATTGAAAATCCTGATCTTGGTGTTGGTTGACAGTTGCTTTGAGTTCCAGATGTTCCTCAGTTGTAAATACGCTGCTCTTGCTGTTCCGATCCGCGCCTTCACATCTGCATCAGATCCCCCGTGTTCATCAATGATGCTGCCCAAATATGTGAAGGTTTTTACATCTTCCAAATCTTCCCTGTCAATTGTGATTGGATTGGTGCATTCTGTGTTGTATCGGAGAATCTTACTTTTCCCTTTGTGTATATTGTGACCTACTGCTGCTGCGGCTGCGGCCACACTGTTCGTCCTCTCCTGCATTTGTTGTTGCGTGTGCGATAGGAGGGCCAGATCATCTGCGAAGTCTAGATCGTCTAACTGCATCTTAGATGTCCGCTGTATCCCGTGCTTCCCTTCAGATGCTGACGTCTTCATCATCCGTTAGATCACCAGCAGAAAGAGAAAGGGTGAGAGTAAGCAATCTTGCCTAACACCGTTCTTTACCTCGAACGAGTCTGTCGATTGTCCTCCATGCACAATTTTGCAGTGTGATCCATCATATGAATTTCGTATGATATTGACTATCTTCTGAGGCACGCCGTAGTATCGATGAAGCTTCCATAGTGTTGTTCTGTCCACGCTATCAAATGCTTTCTTGTAGTCAATGAAGTTGATGTAGAGTGATGAACTCCATTCAAATGATTGTTCCACGATGATCCGTAGAGTTACGATTTGGTCTGTACACGATCTATCCTTACGGAATCCTTCCTGTTGGTCACGAAGTCGGGCGTCTACGCAGTCCTTCATCCTGTTTAACAATACCCTGTTGAAGACTTTTGCCGGTATTGAGAGAAGAGTGATGCCCCTGTAGTTATCACAGTTGCTGAGATCGCCTATCTTCTTTCTCTTGTATACCACTTCTTTTTCCATAATTGATGTTTATTTTAACATAAGAATAATCATAGTAATAATAATTTTGGCATTTTCACTTTTTTCTATCCCATATTCAATCAATCAATATGTCTATCATAATACATATCTATATATAAATCGATTGTATAAAAGAGAAAAGAATGTTTTTACAACGGAAGTGAATCGTTTTGTTTGTTGTTGTGTTTTTTTTCGGTTTTCTTTTTCTACTGAACCATGGTTACTTTTACTACTATTATTATTATTATTATTATCACTTTCGTAGTGAACATACAATTGGTTAAAAAAATTTATCTCAATTAGTAATCATGATCAATTTGATGTAATTTCAAGTTGATTCTTTCAACAACAACAAAAAAATCATTAACTGATTTCATTATTTTGTAGACAATTTAATTACCTACTTAACCTTATGACACTCAATGGAGTATAGACAGCCGACTAGCATTCTCTAATCCTTTCTGTCTTGGGCATTCACCACTAGTTATATACATTTGTTGTTTATTCTTCATATGTCTATTTCTGTTTGTCGGTGCAATGTGTTCTTTGGGTTTCGTCTTCTCCTTTGACCTTGAGGATTCCAAGTGAAGGTTTGCATTGTGATGCATTTTGGTGCTTTCCTTAATATATCTCTGCTATATCCCGATGTGAATAATGGATGGTAACTTTTGGGATCCATTTATGGACCATTATTATACGTATATTTTTATCGTATAATTGATAAATAACTCACCTATTCATATTCATGTCCGTCTTATTATGAGCTTTATTTTGACCTATGAACTATTATTATACGAGTTACCATTCTTGAATTATGCCCTGTCTATTAATTACTACGTCCCTAATTCACAGCCACATTTGGCTAATTCTTGAATAAATGTTGTTTCCTATTGTATGGTGCGATGTGGTCTGTCTGGTTGGTATATAAACCTAGTATGCTTGAAATACAGGATCCATATCGCAGAGGCTGAGATTGGTGTTCTGGACTTAACTGGCTGAGCTAGGTGGTAAGCAAGACCGATAAATACTCTAGACTGCTCGTACGGGTCAAGTAGTAATCAGTATTATTTTCAGTAGTAAATTAACTAATTTTCAAAAGTTTCACAATCTGGTTCAATAATCTAAACATATCACACTCAGTAATGATGTATAGAATTTCGCTGGAATTCTTGTTGCACAGTGATGAGAACTTATAAAGTGAAAATAAACTGTTATTTAGTCAATACTGATTTTATTGATATGGAATATTAGTTCTTACTTTGCAGATTATATTATGAAAGACAATTAACTAGGACAGTGAAAACCAGGAAATGATGAACAAGTATACTATCGAGCAGTATGGAGCCTCTCAAAATTACTCATCTGGGGAATTAACCGGTAATAGAATTTTTAACCATCATGAATTGTGACTGGTATTTAACTTCCAGATCACTGAATTAACATCTGTTGGTGTATATTTCTGATTTAAATTGATAAGTGACATTACAAGATGATCATTTATTCTCACTGATGACACATATAGCACACCGTACCGATATCTTGTAATGGGAATTACTAAACATTTGAATCATTATTCATTAATATATCGTTATATAAATGATTAATTTTCCATTATGAATGTCAAAACAATCCCATTGTGCGGAGATTACACTTGGAGAACTACAAAAAGTATCATCCAAATCGGACAGATATGTATAAACGGTTTAACAAACTGTATATTCCAGATATGTTGGCCAGACATCATCGACAACAACCTATTGTGACAGAGAACAAACAAGCTTCGACATGAGAAAATCATCGAACTGTGTCACGAGCCAGCCCTCTACTTAAAATTCTCAGGGCAGAAGGAGAAAAGGAACATCAGTGAACTTATTGTACTGAGAATTAAAGTCAGACATGAAAAAAATAAATAGCACTTGAAAATAAATGGAAAGGATAGTTCAGAACAGAGTTGATTGTAGATCTCAGGTCGGTGACATATTTTCTACGGGAATCAAAGGCGTAAATGATCAATTTGTTACAAACATAAACCAAAATACACCAACTAACAACAAATTCTGAATAACTTCCAGAAGCGGTTAACAAGTATCAAATCAAATAAAGAACTGTCTATAATTCAAAACATTCTAGCAGTCACATAATGACATACTGCTATTCATAAATTCTAATAGGGATCATACATCCCAGACAAATCAATTATAATTCAACGTTTTTATTAGTTACCGAGTATATAACATTCCATTAAAAAAAGGAAGCCAAACGCTTCTACTCTAATGGTTTAGTCATTATGCTAATATTTTCTTTTATTATAATCATAAGTTTGATTCAAGTTATCATTTCATTCCTGTTGCCATGGTGAATCATTTCTTCAATATTCATTTTTCCCTTGTGTAATCAATTTAAGGATTCTTTATGTGAATCTCTTGAAAAGAAAAAAATCTAAATACAAAGTATACCAACAGGCAGACATGCACACACATTAGGATATATATATATATCTACGTACATATTGAGAAATATTACTCAAAAGATATAGAGTATGACCTTATTTAACAGATTAAAAAAGGTATTATAGAATAAGATTAACAGATTAAAGCCTAACGGTAGAGGATTATGATTAGAAATGACAGTATGAACAACTCATTAAGATAACAGAATGATCAGTTTCTATTATTTATCGGAAGCTAACAATTTATATTATCTTGAGTGATCTTTTATTCCATTGATAATTACTTGCTTACTTACGCCTGTTACTTATTGTGGAGGAGCATAAGCCACCTACTACCATTCTTCATCCAACACTGTCCTGGACAATCCTTTCCAATTGTTTTCAGTTGCTATTCATTATATTGATATCTGCTTCCAATTCATGACGAAATGTGTTCTTTGGCTTTCCTATTTTTCTGTTTCCCATCACGATTCCAAGTTAGGGCTGGCTTCGTAATGCAGTTTGGGGATTTCCATACACTATGGAAACTAACGTCTTTTCATGAATTCATCTTCAGATGGAAGCTAACTTGCTCTCTTTCAGAGTAGGCTGTTGCTGATGGTATCCAGCTAACGGAGCTAAAATATTAGTGAGATAAAAATAGTTTACGGATTAAAAATATAATAAATAGTTGCCCACTTGAAAGATATGGATAAAACAAAACAAGAAAACTGGAACTAGATTGTACACGTTACCTTTACATGAAGAGTCTACTTTGAAACGCGGAACTTCCAATGACCCTACAGTGCACAAGTTGACGATTCATGGTTCATTCTAGGTCAACCCGCTCGGCTGTGAATGCTGCTCTGAAAGATGGTTTTGATGAGTTGACATCACAAAAATTTGTGCAATGTTCGGTACTAAACTGTTAACTGTTTGGAATTCCTCTGAAGTTTATTTAAACAGAGTTTATATTGCGTCTCATAAGATCTGTGAACGCCTTGTGATGAAATCTTACTGTGATTCTTATTTCAACCAAACCACAAAAACTTCCGTACATTTTCAGTATGTGAAACAAACTTAAAGATTTTCTACGTTTATTTGTAATTAGTTAATTTAGTTCTATAGGAAATGATTTTTTTACTGTCTTAAGCATCCTTTCTTTGGGATTTACATGGAGAAACATCTCATCTTATGAATGATAATTCACTTGATTCTGTAATAATAATTATTAAGTTCTATTTATTGGGTTTGGAAACAATCAAGAGAAAACTATAATTGATTTAGTTAGACGTGTCTACAGCCTTGCAAGAATTGATCTTCTGTTTGAAGTTCTAACCAATTCAGCTGATGCAATAATTTATGACGTTACCTTTGAGATATTTGAACCCTTAATGATCTCCAGTAGAACTTAAATTGCTGAATAGTATCATGTTTGTTTAGCCTATAAATCTGAGTGAATACTCTAGGTTAGGATCCACTATTGATATCAGTCTAAATGATTTAAAAAAAATACTGTTTCAAGATCCAAGCGATTACGTTTCTGACTATAATTCATTTCAATTTGTCAAGAAGTAGCAATTACATTAAGATTACCAACTAGTTAAAAATCTGGCTTCAAGCATTTATTTTTCTTGGTTACTTCCAATTAATTAATATAATTAGTCTATTAAAGAAGAATAATGTATTTGTAAAATCTTAGCGAATGAATATGAAGTAAATCCAACTTTTCGCCTAGCAATGTGGTCCAAGCTTTTTCAAGGAAATGTTATTTCTTTCCTCTTTAATTGTCTCATATCAACTCGGCGCCCAAATACTGTAAAATTATTCGATCAAATTTAGATGAAAGTTCTTATTTATAGTTAGTCTATGTTATTCTATACTGAAACATTCACCTAAAAAACTGTTAATTAATAAAAAATTTCGTTGAATATCAAGATTACTTTATATTGCCGATATTTGGTTCAAACCAATGAAATGAATCCTAACGTTCCTCTTAATACTAAATTTTGATTGGTTACTTCTTATTTAAAATTATTTTATTGACCAATCAAATTGAAGTATATAATGAAATACCTTATATATATATATATAGATCTCATATATAATTGGTCAGAATTTATTTTCTACCATGTAAAATAGTAATCATAAGCACATAATAAATTCTACACTTATAATCTGTCATGAACAACATTCCATTATAAAGAAAAATAAAGAAACTATCATTGAATAATAGATGATGTATAATATGAAGAAAAGAAAAAATCAATATTCAAGATTTCATTTCATATATTTACATAAATACAATGGAAAACAACTAAAATTGATCTTGTAACTACATTTATCACTAAAAGTTGACATCATCATCTTGATCATCATCATCATCTTGATCATTATCTTGATCATCATCATCATCATTAAGATATTTCTTAAAAAGGAAAACAATTTTGGGATTAATTTTATCACTACGTGTTTTTCTTATTAAAAAAAAATTTTTTTACTATGTGATTAATCTAAGGAAGAGAAAAATTATGGGTTGCGTGAATACAAAATCAATTTTAGATAAACCCATTGAAGAAATTGAAAAACCTGAAATTTTATTAAAAGTAAGTATGAAATAAATTACTTATTTAATTTATTGTTATGATTGATTATTTGTATATAAGTAACTGATGAATTATTTCTAATAAGAATAATTAATCAAAGATGGCAAGTGATTAGCAGTGAAATCAAGGATGTACGTTTCGTCCTATTAGGGACTCATCAACTGGATGTATCTGCATCCTAGAGTTGACGTTCGAGTCTCGGGATGTAGGTCCATCCAGCTGATGAGTTCCAAATAGGACGAAATGAGTATCCTTGATTCCATTGTTAACCACTATTCATTTTAGCTTAAAAAAACTTGTGATTTAAGGCTATATTGAGACAATGCACACAGGATGTATATATGTCAATATGTGACTGATCAATTGTAGTCCTAAAACAACAACGGGAAGAAATAAGTAAAATAACACCAAATGAATTTGGGAATGATTAATTCTTGGAAAATGACTTAAAAATATAAAATTCATCATTGTCAAGTTTGTCATCGTTATAATAAATGAAAATATACATTTATTTGAATTATAAAAATTTGTATTAGTGTAGAAGTTGTAGTTTAAAGTTTACAGTCATTGAATTGATGACTAATTCATCTTATACCGTATAAAACGTTTATTCATCAAGAAATGTACACTCAGATGAAGTATCTTTTGAGCAAACGTTTACTGTAAATTTGAAAGTTAGAATGCATTCAGCAGCTGAGTGGATAACGCGATGGCGTTTGAAACGAATGGTGCAGGGCTCGAGTCCTAGAGTGAACACCAATAACAGACTGATCAATTGCAGTCTAAAACCTCGATGGAAAGATTCAAGCAAACAGTACCAAGTGTATATATATTGACGTAATGACTTTCTAAATGGATTTTTAACTAAAGTGACGTTCAGTATTTTATTAACAATGTAACATTCTATATAAAAATAAAGATATAGTGTTGTTATGACCTTGTGATGTCTGACTTTTCGATCACACGATTTATCTACCAATCCGAATACGACTTATACGAATCTTCACACTAGGCCAATCAATGACGTTCAACCGGTGTGGGCAGTTTAGCGTCCTTATTGGTCCTATGTCCTACGAGCCCTTCCACTTGAGTCCAGAACAAGATACCAGCTTCCGAATCAGAGCAGATCGTTTATTTCAGGCATACTTGGTTTATATATCAATCACACAGACCGCAACGTACCATAAAATAGGAAATAATATTTGTACACAAATAAGCCCAAGAAGTGGCTGTGAATGTGGGAGGCAGTAGTTAATAAACTGAACATAACTTAAGAACCGTAAATCGTACAATAATAAGTTATAAGTCAAAATAAAGCTTATCATAAAAGGAATATAATTATACATAGTGTAATTGTTGAGTAGTTATACAATAAGAATATTTATAGAATATTAGTCCATGAATAGTCCTTGGAATTTACCTGTAATTTAATCTTCACCGGATATAACAAGTGTAAACAATAATTCACTTACAGAATTGAAGCGTTAATGATTTCCCTTTGGTTTGATACTTGTAATACATGTTACTTCAAATCATTATGTGATTGTAAAAGATTCCATTCTTATGTCCCTTGTTCTTTTGACTATCTGTAAATTGGGATGAATGAACTTAAAGAGGGTAGGATAAGACATTCGAATAGATCATTTTAATTATCCCATGTAACTGAACATCGCTCTATTAAGATAATAATCAATAAAGGCCTTTCAATTTACAATATTCATATGGAATTCCTTTGTTGTGTAGTGTGTATATGTTTACAATAATGTGTATATTCTTAATGTTTTTAATCTTGAGATAATCAGCTTGAATTTAGGCATTTTCTAAATGGAAATATCTCGTTTCTATGATATTTATGTGACTACAAACGTTATACGCCAATCAAATTAAGATATGATAAACTCAATTATTTATGCTACTGATTGTTATAGGATTGATAAATAGGGATTAGTGGAGATTATAGAATCCGCATAGTTTAAATTATGAACTGATCTTAGCTAGATCACCACTGAAAACTTTGAAGTATTGAATAGATGTTTTGTCACAGTACGGCGTTACTCAGTAGTTTTCATCTATAACCCCGCAACTGGAAATCAAACTCGATATCTTTGATCTCGCACTCGTATGCTTAAATTTGAAACCGCTAATCCAGCACCTGAAAGTGTTGCAGCCTAATTTGAAGGTTTATTTATTTATTGTGAACTTGTTTAGTGTTTGTCTGTTTGTGATTGATTGTTTATAGAATTCACGGGAAGACGAAACTGGTTATCATATTTTTTTGATATGAGAGTAAATAGTATTAATCATAATTTTTAATAGTCACACCTCTTAAGTTAAAGATCAAGTTGTTAAATATATGGATTCTACGAATAATATTTACACACTTTACTTTCACTATTGTTCGTATAAAGTAAACTTAACGACATACTTGTTTGCTAAAGGCATAGTTAACATCTTCAATTGATTTTAGCTAGGAACCTAACGTAGAGCGTTAGAGTTGTATAGAGTATGAACTCAATGGACATTCAGAGAACGATTCTGGAATCTTGAGGCTTTCGGTTGATCTCCCTACTTTTGAGTAACTAACCAATAGCTCACTCTGTCAACTTTAGCTATTCCATGATACTCGAATTCTGTTTGTTTTATTTGACCGCTGTGATGTTTCCGTTTATAAATATGATTGAGCTTGTGTTTCACCTCGGTTTTTAGAACATAACATTAATCAATCAACTGTAGCTTGGTTTTTTCAACAGTATAATAACATTCAATAGAATTTGTTTCCTCATTGTTCTGTTAAATCGTTTCCAAATTCACTCATTTCAATGACATTGTAATCCAAATTATATATTCAGTAATTTTATTAAAGGCAAATAAAACAAAACACTGGATTGAAACTAGTATAAATCGTTAAGACAGTGTACAATAGAACTTGATCTGATTACTTATGATTACTTATACATCAACTAATTTTTTCATGACGGAATAACTTTATTCATAGAACCATTGAAAACCGGGGATAGCTGGAGCGTTATTTTGTTCTTGTATAAGACTTTTCATTTATTTTATTTTTAACACATAGATATTGGTACAAGAAGGCACCAAATACATATGCGCCACACAAATCTCATTCGATATGTGTGAGGGCTGTGATACTGCCCGGGTGCCCAAACTGAAGCAGGTGGTTTTCTTAGGGGGCCACCGACCTTCACCAAAAGTCTGATCCACAAGGCGGTGGAGCATCGTAAGGAGATGCAGCTCCATAGTATCCGGTGACCAATAATTGGTTCATACTCCATTTGTTCCTGCAGGATACTGGAGCCCATGTGCACCATTGCTTTGGAATCCGGTTAAAGCGCCGGACATTCACTTTTCGTCCTCTCATTTTCGTAAACAACACCCCCGCCACGAGAAGGCAGTGATTAGGACTTCCCTAGCAGAGACTATATACGCGTGGCCATGTGGGAGCATTTCGAGAGGGAGAGCGCACTCTCCCCACTCTCGGCCGTACTAGGGCATTTGGGGGCTGTATAAGACTCCTTATCATTGAGTGATCTATAGGTTAAGCGTTCACTGAAAAGCCTTGAAGATTCTATGTTCGTTCCCCAATTAGTTTGCGTATACGTAATCTTGAAGAATACCATCGTAGGATAAAAAACTTTCAATTTTTTTCCCTAGTTTTCGTTGGTCATCAAACTAAAATGAACTCGTGAGGTATGACAACAAAATTCATTATTTTTGTAAAATTCCATTTTATTAAAATATATTAATTACTATCTTTAAATCTTATATTTCACTCAGTGGGAGAGATAAGTTTAAAGGAGGATGACTTCTAATATTTAACTAAAAGTGTTGTACTACTTGACAAAAAAATACCCAATTTATTCAAGTCCATAATTAAGTTCAGTGTGATTACTTTGAAATTCGTGTTGATAGAGCCTAGAACTGAGATGAATGTAGACTCCCTACCATCCTACTCCCCTATTAAGTATTTTAAACGTACATTAATACTGTTTATATTGATTTGAATAACTGTCTGTCATTTATAATCTAATTAGTGAAACTATTAGTTGGTTATAATAAGTTGGTCTGTGTGATTTACTTTTTAAATTCGCCATCTTGACTAATTTATTGTGTTGTCAAGAGAAAAAAATTGTATTTTCATTAAACGTATAATGTTGGGTAACTGTAGTCAAGTAGTAGGAAGTTCTGCTTGACCTGTGTTTTGTGTTAATTCACACTTTTAAAAAAAGGATGCCCACAATGTTGAACAAACTATTGATCATTGAGAAATCTTCACTGGTATCTTACCTTCTTTTCTTTTCATCATGTTTATTATTTATTATTTAAACACATAAATATTGGTACAAGAAGGCACCAAATATATATGCACCACATAATACATTCGATTTGTGTGAGATGGTTTTTTAAGGGGACACTCCCCAAACCTTTGACCTAAAGGTTTAATCCACATGGCAGTGGAAAAACGTCAGCAGATGCAGTCCTGTGATAGCCGGTGACAAATAATATGTTCATAGACCATTTGTCCGCTTACGGTACTGGAGCTCATTCATTTGGAATTACGGTTTTCCAACTCCCATGGGTTGATACTCCATACCCACCAACCTGGCTAAGGCACCGGATACTTTCCTTTCGTCCTCTAAATGTCGTAAACAACACTCTCACCGTCAGAAAGCAGTGAGTAGGACTTTCATGTCAATATCCTCCATATTTCACTCCTCTCTGATATGCTTGTTTGTGGAAAAATAATCTGTTGTATACTCCTGATAGGTCTTGAGCTGTTTCTGACTAACGTTCTTCAGGGTAAATTACATGAATATATATAGTTTAGTTAGTGTGGAAACTATTCAATCTTTTGTTATCTAACGTTTAACACTTAATGGATCTTTTTCAATAATAAGCTAACCGATTGAATATGATGTTCCTTTTAAATTGATGTTTAATTACTGTAGATAAAACAAAATTTAGACTGCATTGTATCAATAACTTTTCACCTTAGATTAATTTGATATTACTTGCCGAGATACCTTGAAAGTATCTTCAAAACCGAATTCATCAACAACATGTCTAATCTACTCATTCATTCATTCATTCATTCCTTATTCATTACACGATTATCAGACAGAAAATCACTGAACAGTTAAACGAAAAAATAAGACTAATTTGACATGATGGAAATCATTTTTAACACAGATGGATGATTTTGATAGAGTTTAGTTCTTTGAGCTGAATGGTTTGGTCAACCAAAATCGAAACTTCATCTGTTTATTATTGTTACAATGATGATGACTAATTTTTATAATTAAAGAAGAAAACATTGTCTATTTCTTTTTCCAAACAAATAATAACAAGTTAGAACCGACAAGATGACGGTAATAATAAAGCTTATTGTTATTATTATTACTTTATTGATTTCTTCACATTTCGTTCATTTACTTTCGTCAAATTGGAAATCAATACGACTGAACATTGAAGGTTTAATATATTTTAAGAAACACCTATTCAAGAAAGAAAATAACCGAACATGTAAATCGATCGATTTAAACAAGAAGTCGACTCATGACAATAATAATAATAATCATAAACAGTTTGTCTACTGTACCATTGAGACTGTCTGTTTGATAACTAGAGGCATTTATCAGGAATCTTTGAAACTAAGTCGGAGTGAATAAATGATCAAAGTGGAATTCGGATCTGTAACACATAGTTCTGTAGTTGGAAACTTAATACATGGAATTCGATTAGGAATGAGATTTTGATTTTCTAAAAGTGATAATCGCTAAGTAATCAATTAATTTAGATGATGTCTGATTATGGCCATAAAGTAGGAATTTTTTTATGATATGACAAGGTATATGTTTGTGTTACTAAGTTTTCAGTCATATATGTTATTTAAGATAGGATAATGGATACTGTTCAGCTGTAAAATAAACCTTGTAACATTTAAGTCATAACTTTTTTTGTTGAAAGTGTATTCATTTAGCCGAAATGCCACCACTTCACAAACGGATAATGGATACCTATGATCATCACTATCATCGACACAAACACTTCCGACAAAACCATGTATATAATACCAGTTCTTGGTACCATGCCATTTACAACCTACTTGGCATTTTCTCTCATATCGATTATGTTAGTTTACATTTTGATAATTACAACTCAAAAAATTACAGTGAAATACATAAAAGATACTGAATAATGGCATTTGAAGGAAACGGTGCTGAGTTCGAGTCCCGGATTGAACATCAACTCTGGGATGCAGTTACATCAAGTTGACGAATCTCAAATAGGATTAAACGTGCTTACTGAATTACACTGCTATCTACCAAACATTTTTGCATAAGTATCTTGTCTTATGTAGAAACATGCAAAATCTGTCATACTCCTGATACATCTTTACTAGTAGTAATGATTAATTTCAGAAAGTACAACCTATTATGTTGTTTCTTTATAAGAAGGTGTAAGGCATTAAGGTTTCAAGTTCGTTTACGATAGTTTTCATCTACTAAAGATTGATGGTTCACTAAAACAGTGTTGTTCTGTGAGCTGGATGGTTTGATCGTGGATCAATCAAGATAGAGGTCGACAGGACAAAGATGAGCTGCGAGAATTTTATGGAGAAATTTAAATACTTCACTTCTACTTCAAGTTTATGCTGATGACGTTATTCAGAAGAACGATGAAAGCTACACAACTATACCATTCAGCTCAGAGAACAAAACTTCACTACCATCTTATACATTCAACACATTCTAATCGTTGTGAGAACAAAGTTTTTTGTATACGTATATGACTTACATAATACAAATGTTCCCACAGTCATTTCGTAGATTTATTAAGACAGTTTGTGTGAATATGGTAAATGTAGAATTTTGTCGTCAACATATGACTCAATAGTGTGTAAGATGAAGTCCAAAATTCAGTTTAAAATGATATTTTGCATGCATAGAGATTTAGCTTGAAAATATTGATGTCTAGTGTGTCTTCTATGCTTTTTGAACGGAGATGAATCAGTAATTATAAACATATATATATTCTGGAAATAATTACAGGATGTGCACTAAATTAGAAACATGATCAAGTTAATACAGAGGGGAGATAACATGTAAATATACAGGTTACTTAAAAAAAGATGTTATTCATAAGCCATTTTGATTGATTATTTATCATAGAGTTGTCAGTAATTTAAAGCATATGATCCGAATAAATGTATAATAAAGAGGCGGCATCAATTTAGAACATAATACTATCAGTGAAACATATACCTTATGTTGGGGACGTTAGATCCCCAGAACTCACTTGAAAAAGGTCCTAATTTTGTAATTTCTTTGTTTTCGCCCCGAAAGCGCTCTTTTCACTTTCATGTCGTATTTCCCACTTGTGAGAATCTTAAACACTATTGGTCCGTTGTGTCTTTTGGTATGCTACTTTGTAACGATTCCCAAGGACGATTTTGTGCTGTATATATACGTTTTGATTTGTGTCTGTCGTCATCGCTCGTATTTCTGGCTTTTGTGGAATATACTTCTCCGTTCGAACTTCGACTTTTTTCTTTAGTAAGCGGGGTTGGGACGCATCAGAATAGCTAGTTTATTGATATTTGGTCACAAGTCATTTGTTCCGTTCTCAGATTTAGTGAACTCTTAATCGCTTCAAACACAGCTCCTTATTAGTTATCAATCATCAAAACATACAATCCCCTTTAAAAAGGATTATATCATGTGTTCAGTTTGTACGAGAGAATTGAATGTAATTAAATAGCATTAATTTAACTGATATATACACCTGTACATCGACGTGTACAGAACAAGCTGCGAACCATATGCGGAAACATTCGAACACTTCACTTCTACTTGAAGTTTATGCTGATGATGTTGTCCAGAAGAAGAACGATGAAAGCTCCATGACCAAAACATCCAGATAAGAGAACAAAACTCCATCGAAATCATTTACCTGAGCTACAAATCTCCACCATCTCAAGCTTTGACAATTTAAAACGAAATTGGAAAAGACCACTATCATTACGATCTGGTATTTTTTTTGAAGCGAAGTTTAAAATGTCGACTTTACAAAGAGATTGAATAATTGGTGTATTATTAGCCTACTTTCGTTCAACTACAAGATTCACGTTATCATCCATAATTATAAAGAAGAAAAAAAGTAGAAAACACCAAGGAATGAAACAACACTGTTATCATAATGGGATACACAGAATGGTTGAAATGTCTGAAATAATCTTCTTTATAAATCAATTCGTTAAAAATAATCAGGAACTTATATGAACATAGACTTATTACAAATGTAGAAATATAGAAACAGTAATGTTTGCGCATGATGAAGGTATCACATAAGAGATTCACAACATCTATACTTGTAATATAGTAAAGACGCCAAACAGCAGGATAAAGAAGAATTTTATTGATGAGCATTACCGTAAAAGTGTTTAGTGATTAGTCGACTACTGTATACTTGTAGTGAATGAGAACATCATTGGAGAACAACCAAATACATTTGAACACAAAATTATAGAATTTCTTAGTACAGGAAATACTTGGTTTGCAAAATATCAATCATTTGTCTCAGACTTGATTGTTCCTTCATTTCTACAACGATCACTTTTTATCTTCGTTCACTTCTCTTCATTCTTCTCAACCCTCTGCAACGAGACATTTCGCTTTCGATTGATGATACACACTACTTATATCTGTCAAAATCAGTAACACACACCACATATTCATTGATGCAAACATTAAAAAAGTAGTATTTTAAGGAAAACACTTTTAGATTTATATTATTAACAGCGGTAAGCGATTAGTTTCGACGATAAATGGTAGCTAGTTGTTAACAACCTTTTTTTAGAATTTACTTGCCAATTAATTTACACTGAAACGTTCGCGTATTTGATACTGAGTACATTGAACATTACAGTCTAAAGTAAAGTAACAACAGTAACAGATATTCTGTGAAGAATAACGAGCTGACCGTTTTGTTTGCATAGATGGATACATTTCAAAAGCATACAATTCATAGTAAGTGCTACAGTTTTTTTAACAGTAATTATGTGAGGACGGTCCACGGGTGAACTCAAGGAAGCTGTAAAAAGCTGAGAAACAGCCAAAGATATTCCATCCAATCACCTTTTCGAAGAATAGTCTAGAATCCATACGTGTAACTTCCCGATTGTACAATGCTAGTGACCCCCTATATGCGGATTCGAGGATTGTAATGATGATTTCGTTACTTACTAAAAGCCATAAATACCTGACAATTTTGTATTTTAATTGACACTGTCTGGAATAAAACTCCTTTCACTAGTCTTCTGTTTTCTTATTGCGACTTGGAAGGGTTCTAGCGTTCTAATACTCACGTTATACGTGGTATATCAAGAATATAAGCTCTAGATATAACAAATTGACATTTTATCAGAAGGGGTTTTGTGGAGATTTTAATCATTTCAGTAGTTGAAATCATGAGTCGATTGAAGCTTGGTTGAAATTAGACATTAACACCGTTGGATGCCGACTCAGTGGTCTAGTGGTTAAGCACTTGGCACGAGACTGATAGGTCCTGGGTTCGAATCTTGCAGGGCGTGGGATCGTGGACGCGCATTGCTGGGGAGTTCCATACTAGGACGAAAAGGCCGTCCAGTGCTTCCAGGTCTTGTATGGTGCTCTAGCTTCAATTGTCTCATGATTTCAAATATTGAAGTTGACATTTGTTCAAAGACGTAGGCACGACAGGAATAGATATTATTAATGAACTATTCATTCTGAATCTCTTTAGTTCATTAATTACATATTTTCCTAATCTGTTTAGTAATGCATATAATTTCTTCCTACAAAGAAGTAAATCTAAACATCCAACAATGTTATTGATCTACAATAAAATACCATTACTTAATTGGTTTATATTTTCCAAAAGTTGTACTCAAATAGTTCGATTTTATTAAAGTTATTTTATTCTTTATTAATAATGAAAGTCGGTTTAGTGATGGTGAGTTACAATATTAATTTCATTATTGTTTATCATTTAATATTAATTACTTTACAAGTTTAAAAGCTAATCATCTATCTCATCAGTGAATATAATTGGAATGGTATTGCTACATTTTGAGTTAGATATTGTTGCTAATGTATTCAACTTGTAAATTTTTCAATTGAATGAAACTCATAAATGACATAGTCTAACTGATGAACATTACTTACTTACGCGGGTTACTCCCAATGGAACATAGGCCGCCGACTAGCATTTTCCAACCCACTCTGTCCTGGACCTCCCTTTCCAGTTCTGTCCAACTTTTGTTCATTTTTCTCATGTCTGTCTTTATTTATCGGCGTAATGTGTTCGTTGGTCTTCCACTTTTCTTTTGACCTTGAGGATTCCATGTGAGGGCTTGTCTTGTGACGCAGTTCGGTGCATTCCTCAATGTGTGTCCTATACACTTCCAGTACTTCTTTCTCATTTCTTCCTCTGCTATAATCTGGTTTGTTCTCTCCCACAGTAGATTGTTGCTGATTAACATTACCATATACAAAAAACTAAAGTGAATATATCCCTCATGAAACTCAGTAGTCATCAGTAAATATTGATGTAACATATTTTACTGTTCCGTTGTGTTTGTCACTTGTCCAAATTTTGATATTCTTTATTAAACTAAGTTCAAATTGAAATATTTCTATAAATGAATTAGTTGTTGGCACAAACTTTTAAAACTGAAATTAATACATTTTATGACTTCTCTTCAATTTTCCTATTCTTAGTCGATTTGTTTTAAAGTCGTAAAACGTGAACAGTTAAATATCAGTTTGGGGGTTGTGGAAATTATTAAGTGACTAGCTTTGTGAGAAAATTCTCCGAGTTCTGGTGAGAAGCCGTGACCAGTGGAGCTGATCCGTGTCGGGTAGAAACAGGTGTCTACCTCAGTACAATGGAAGATGGTCGCGCAACTTCGTGGATTGATTGACGCTAGACATTATCATCAATGGATTCCGGCTCAGTGGTCCAATAGGTTAAGCGTTCTCACGCAAGACTGAAGGCTCTGGGTTCGAATCCCGCGAACGGGATCGTGGATGTGCACTGCTGAAGAGTCCCATAATAGGACGAAACGGCCGTCCATCGCTTCCGGGTTTTCAATTGTGGTGGTCTAGCATCAATCGGTTCATGATCTCAATTAAAAAAGTCAAATGTCAGTTTAGGTTCTGAAACCATAAGCAATAATTGGTAAATCTAATGATTAATTTAAGTATTAGTATAGGGTTGTAGAGATTAATGAGCTGAGATTAATATTATGAACTGATCAGTGTTAGAGCGCCATTCTTCAGCAGTGCGCATCTACGATCTTCCATGTGAGACTCAAACCCAGAAACTCCGGTCTCACGTATAAACGCTTATTCTCTAGATCACTGAGCCGGCATCCAATGGTGTTAATTATATAACTTCACAAATTTTTACCAATATAAAGTCACAATCTTAGATATAATAACTGATAACTGTTTGATTATATAAAAAATCTTCTTTCATACATCATTTATTCTAACATCTATATCAGTTTAATATACATGGCTAATAGCATTCTTTTTCTACGGTTAATTTAATTCATCCTATAGTATATATCCTGACATTTTTCAGCATAACATAAAAGTCTATGTCCTCGTTTTATTAAGTTAATTGTATATCGATTCTAGTTATTAACTGATTTGAAAGTTAGGTTAATTACACTCGGACAATCGGAAAGCTGATTGAAAGAATGTCTCTAGAAATAGGTTATGTAAGATAAATGTACTTGTTTTTTTCCGTTTTGGTAAAGTAATTCACCTGATCAATCATCATTAAAAATAACCAGGGATCATCAAACATTTGGCTAGTTTAAGTTGATATCGTCCAATATATTTATTTAAACACATAAACATTGGTACAAAGAGGCACCAAATAGATATGAGCCACACAAATCATTCGATTTGTGTGAAGGCTGGGATACCATCCGGGTACCCAAACCAAAACAGGTGGTTTTCTTAGAGGGCCACACCAAAAGCCTTCAACCTAAAGGTTTGATCCACAAGGCAGAGAAGCAACGTCAGGAGATACAGTCTTATGGTAGCCGGTGACCAACGATTGGTTCAAACGCCATTTGTCCCTTCAGGATTTTGGAGCCCATATTTACCATTGGTTTAGAATCAGTGCTTCCCGATTCCCCTAGGTGGACTCTACGTGTCCGCCGACCCGGTTAAAGTGCCGGACATTCGCTTTTCGTCTTCTCAATTTTGTAAACAACAGTAATGCCGCGAGAAGGCAGTGAGTAGGACTTCCCTGGTAGTGGTTTTATGCACGTGGTCATGTGAGAGCATTTCGAGAGGGAGAGTTGACCCATCCTCAACCTCGACCGTCCCAGGGCATTTTGGGGGCTCCAAACAAATAAATTTTACATTGAAGTTGGTATAGTGAATTTAAAAAGAATAGTTATAGTCAGTGTTTTTTTATGAGGTAATGGTCACAAGGTGTGAAACTTGTCTAAACTTAAAGCTTCTAGAAGCTGATTACCAGTGATCAATAAGAAGTTAATGATGCTTCAACCCATATACCAACTGTTTTCTTTTGAAGAATAAGTGACCCACTTATTTACTTATGAATTCAATAAATAAATAAACAACAAAACTGAATTCATTATAACCTAATCCACTTAGTTCATGTATCTACTCACCAGTGACTCATTTGAAGTGTTTTTGTCTTTTTTTTATGTTTACCTTTTGTTATTTTATTTACATCAGATATGGTGATTTGAACAAATTTTATTTAGTTTATATAAAACATGAATAATATTTTGTTTTCGCTTAGTATACACTCCCAATCTTACTCAAGGAATTGATTAGAGTGGGCGGCCTATACTACTTCATGACGGGTAATAAGCGTAAGTAATTAAAGTAAGTACAACATATATAGACCAGTGAGTCGGAATTTTAACAGTCTACATTCCGAAAATCAGTTCATTCTTCACTGTAACCAATGAACTTCAGCTGATTGAAATAAGACGTTTATCATTGATGACATTAATGACTCATAGAATATTGAGAATCCACTGAAGTTGTAAATGTTAACTACTAGATTTTAAATTGATGATGAAAAAAGGTATCTTGTTTGCTACAAGTAATGTGTCGATAATTGAAATGATTACTTTAACCGTGTCATCAACATTCACTACTGAGTTCCAAACTATGGTAACGAACATTGAGTATCTTGTGTAGAAGATTGTTCATAAATACTTGTACTCTATCGATGATGGTTGTGGTAGTTCTCCAAATTTCAGCTCTGTACAGTAGAACTGTGTTGACGTTCGTATTCAAGATTCTGAGTTTGGTATTGGTTGACAGTGGTTTTGATTTCAATATGATCTTGAACTGTAGAACTGCTGACCTTACTTTGCCAACCCCTGTCTTTACGTCTGCATCGGATCCTCCTTGTCCACTGATGATGCTATTCTGGGATTACTACTGGTCTTAAGCCCAGGTAAAGGAGGAGGGTTGTAAGTGGAGTCAGCAGCCCCATCCTGTAGAGCAAGTCTTGCTAGAAAGAACGCTAGCCAGTCATGATGTAAATGCATTTTGACTATCTGAACTCTTATTGACGTGCTGATAATCGCTTGCTGACTTTTTCATTTCTGTCCGCATCTTTACGATATTCATGTATTCCTCTTACATAAGTATGACGCTCACTCACCATTGACGTGAGACTGTACTCTATCAGATATGGTACAATTTTTGCTACTTATTGTTAGCGTTATCCATATACCACCTCAGTGTTATTTTGAAAAACGGATATTTATTTCAAATTAATGTGCTTTTTTCTACAGGGGGTGCTTAGTAGGGGCTGGTACTATGTCAAGCCAACGTAGGTTATTTTAGCTTCTGGATAGACTAATTTATTCATTATTCTCAAGTCACATTTTGACCTTGTCACTTATTCGCTTATTAACACTGACAGTTTTTAGATGATCGTCTGTGTGTTAATTGCTTACCCCACTCATTACGTATGTGTAAATTGTTTTTGTCCGAATACACTTATTGAGTAACTCTTGATTAAATGAAGTTAGCTCACTCGACTTCTCCACTGAGTGTCACTCCATTTCATTTCGCTTCGTTCACTTTGTATCCTTCGCTTCGTTTCTCCAATTGTCTATCCAGATCAACATTTATGTGAAATATACGTATTCAAAATTTATTCTAGTATTTGATTTATTTTATCCCGTTATTCTCTAACGTGAATTAAGTCGATTATTATATATAAGACGGTTGGTGGCTTGTATATTTCGATAACATTCATCATATGATCTAACTAAAGTCAGATACAGAGTCACTAAGTGGTTTGTGATTTCCTTTCTTTCGTTTTTCTTTTCTTTATTGTTGAAAAATCTTCAATAACAATTACATTTCATTATTGTGTATTTATTAAACAAACAACATATCGTCATATACGATTAAGTTGATGTTCACCTTTTCATAATTCTAAAAGAAAAGAACCCAGTTATCACTCTGTCTGTTCTGTCTCAACTGAGTGTCTGAAAATACTCCTTCTCTCTCTCTCTCCTCACACACACACATACCACTTAGATATACCATTGAATGTTAAACAAAACCGGAATTAGTGACTTAGTTATAATAAAATTTAAGGTAGCAAAAAAAAAAAGAAAAACAGAATAGAGTACTTAGTTCTAAATAAATAATAACAAGTGGAATTACTTTTTCTTTTGTTGAAAGTTCATTTATGAGCTATTGTTCTATTATTATTATTTGCTCATCATATATGTATGTGTATAAGTGTACTTCTATTCACTAGTCTCTCTTTTAACAGTCACACATACATACATACATACATATACACAAATAAACATACATCTTTTTTCACACTTACACTATCCTACTTACTTTCACTACTTTTTTTCTTTCCGTTCCCAATCTTTATGTTTGATAATAATTACTTTCATTGTTTTAACACTATAAACATACTAACCAAATGGTTATAATAACAGTTACGATGCAATTTAATGGGTGGTTCCAATTTTCTATAAACATACATATATAATCAATTTTTCTTAAGATTTCATATAGAAGAAAAACGGTTACCTTGTTCTTATTACTATTGTTTAGTAACATTTGGTTTGTCGGCAAATATTCTAAATATAATATAAATCAATTCAAGAACACAAAGAAAGTAAACCTGAAGTTTTCTACTTTGACCTTGATTATCTCAAGGTCACATCTATCTACATGAAACATGACAACTATTTAACTAATTTTACATGGTTCCTTATGGTGTTGAGAACGAACTATGTAATATTACTTAATGCTGATAAAATTACATTAATCAATAACAGTATACCTTCTAGTGTTGTTATATCTATCATAATGTACACATGAACAATACAGATTCATAGTAAAAAAGAAATTTTAGACTGAGAAGTTGTGAATTTTTTATTTCCTTGTTTTGTTTGTTTGAATAATTTTTCTCGTTAGCGTTTTTTTAGCGAGTTAGTTTTCTACGGGATGGGGACGCTAACCCCATGCCCAACCCTCCTCCTTTATCCGGGCTTGGGACCGGCAGTAGCCCCCGGAGAGACTCTCCTGGTGATCGACTGGATCATGAAGACGTCAACGTCTGAAGGGAAGCACGGGATACAATGGACATCTAAGATGCAGTTGGATGATCTAGACTTCGCAGATGATCTGGCCCTTCTATCCCAAACGCAACAACAGATGTAGGAGAAGACGAACAGTGTGGTAGCAGCCTCAGCAGCAATAGGTCTCAATATACACAAAGGGAAAAGCAGGATTCTCCGATACAACACAGAATGCACCAACCTAATCACAATTGACGGAGAAGATTTGGAAGATGTAAAAACCTTGACATATTTGGGCAGCATCATTGATGAACACGGTGGATCTGATGCAGATGTGAAGGCGCGGATCAACAAATCAAGAGCAGCATATTTACAACTGAGGAACATCTGGAACTCAAAGCAACTATCAACCAACACCAATGTGAGGATTTTCAATACAAATGTGGAGATAGTTCTACTGTATGAGGCGGAAACCCGGAGAACTACGAAAGCCATCATCCAGAAAATACAGGTGTTTATTAACAGTTGTCTACGCAAAATACTTCAGATCCGTTCGCCGGACACTATTAGCAACAACCTACTGTGGGAGAGAACAAACCAGATTCCAGCGGAGGAAGAAATCAGGAAGACTCGCTGGAAGTGTATAGGACACACATTGAGGAAAGCACCCAACTGCATCACAAGACAAGCCCTCACATGGAATCCTGAAGGCCAAAGGGAAAGAGGAAGAATAAAAACACATTACTCCGAGAAATGGAAATAGACATGAGAAAAGTGAACAAGAATTGGATGGAGCTAGAAAAGAAGGCCGAGGACAGAGTCAGTTGGATAATGCTGGTCGGCGGCCTATGCTCCATTGGGAGTAACAGGCGGAAGTAAGAAGTAAGTTTTTTTGTTTTTGATCTGGTATGGATGACTATTAGATCATCATTGAAAACCTTGAAGCATTGAATGGCTTTTTCATCCTAGTACTGGACTCCTGCTAAGGAGTATAACATTGATCCATTAAAATGATTTCAGTCAATCTACACAATCCTATACTGATCCTTGTTTTGTATTTCTCATTCAATATGTTAATTATGCAGTAGCTTAATTTAAAATTGAACACTGTTTAAATCGAGCAGATGATAATGAATTACATGAACTGATTTAGGTAGATAAATAATATGATTGAATATAGAATGATTGTTTACAGCATTAAATTTAACAACAAAATATTCTTTAAACTATATTGTATTCCTTGGTTGATCCATAATAAACAGTACTTCAAATACAAAAGTATCATTTCTCTCTAATTACTTATTGATTGATTCATATAGATCAAATCAGTTCTAAAACGTTCAAAGTATCATAACAGTAATTCTTCTACTTTTGAGGGTAGATATGATGGATTCTTAATTTTATGGGATCATAAGACCGTTTTTTTTTCATGATAAATATATTTTTCGTTATATCCCAATGAGTAGAAAAATCGCATTTCTGACGTTTCGTAACCTAATGTAAACCACTTCTTCAGAGTAAATAAATAACAAAAATTCTCTTTGAAGAAGTTAATCTGAACTTACGAAACATTAGAAATACAATTATTCTACACCTTGAGATATAACAAATATATATTTCAATAGTTGGGATCATGATTCAATTGAAGCTAGACCACCATGGAAAACCTGCGAGCACTGGACGGCCGTTTCGTCCTAGTATGGGACTCCTTAGTAGTGTTCATTCACAATCCCGCTTAGGGAGATTGATATCAGGACCTATAAGTCTCGCACGCAGGTGCTTTAGCACCAGATCACTGAGTCGGCCTGTAACCGATGGCTTTTATGTCTAACTTCAACCTATCAATGAAATTGAGCGACACATCCATCAATGTTGAAGTTAGACATTAAAACCGTTGGATGACGGTTCAGTGGTCTAGAGGATAAGCGGTCGATCGTGAGACTGATGGGTTCAGGTTTCGAATCTCGCGAAGCAGGATCGTGGATGCGCACTGCTGAGGAGTCCTATACTAGGACGGAACGGCCATCCAGTGCTTGCAGGTTTTCCATGGTGGTCTAGCTTCAATTGACTCATGATTTCAACTATCGAAATTACTAAAATCTCCACAAAACCCCTACTAAAAATATATATTTCTTACTAACTCTCTATCCAATGGTCAATTTATTTGAAACGATCAAATCTAACCTTGGAATTGATACATATAAAGTCGTTTTTCCCTCATATTTCAGAAATGAACAAGATTTATTAACTCTTACATTCACTGACAACTTGGATGATGACATCTGACTGATTATACAATATCAAACTCGTTTTTTTTCAGGCAACTTCATTTCATACGATGAACATTTCTTGATTATTTGTTAATTACTACTACTAATAATAATTAATGGTATAATTTTTGTTTCTAACTAGTTAAATAAATAATCTGATAATCATACTCAATTTCATTTATTGAACTAATGAATATGTTTAGTTGAAAATCAAAATTTGTTATCTTAATTGAATTTCATTATCCGCCTTGTATATTCTAGTGATAAAATCGTATTTAGTTGGGATCATGAGTCCGTTGAAGCTAGACCACCGTGGAAAACCAGGAAGCACTAGACTGTCATATCGTCCTACTGTGGGATTCTTCAGCAATGTACATCTACGATTCTGCCCGGCGAGATTTGAACCACACTAGGAGGAAACAGCCATCCAGGTCTTCCATGTTTTCCATGGTGGTCTAACTTCAATTGAATTATGATTTCAACTATTAAAAAAATTAATAATTGGTGAAAAACACAACATAAGAGAACTAAATTTGATATTGATCAACGTGTAAAACCTGCTGAATTATATCTTATGCATCCCGGTTTGTTTTAATTTATTCCTTAGTTGTAACGCTATGAATTCATTATTATCATACAGATGGTAATAGGCGGTTGGTGACTGGATGAGCCAATCAAAAATCAAGAACAATGCTTTTAATTTGAAAAGCAAAATCTCAATTTCTGTCTTTGTAGATAAAATATAATAGGAAAATCGACACGATTCTTAAATTCTAAACTTATACAAGTAATCATCGGATAAATCTTAACCTAACCAATTAGATAGCACGTCTTTGCTCAAGGTTCATTCATCCATATGGCTACAAAGCAGTTCTAAGTTATAACTTATGTTAGTTCACAATGAAAATTGTAATCCCATGTTATGATTTATCACCCAGTCAAATATCACGTCACATAGTTGTCAATCAGAATATTGACTTCTTTGACATTGTTTCTGGGCTCATCAACGACACAACAACCAGCATTAATCGACTCAAATCAAGTTTGAATCTCTATCGGTCCTCTACAGAGTAGCTTAACACTAAACTTCACCTGATTTCACAAGTAAGTAATAATCAGGACTCAGTAGATGAGTGGATAACGCGATGGCGTTTCAAGCAAAATAGTATTGGGTTCGACTCTCAGAGTGAATATCAACTGTGAGATGCAGGTACATCCACCTGACGAGTCCCGGATAGGACGAAATGCGTGTCATGTATTCCACTGCTAACTACTATCCATCTTTGATAATAATGGTTGTGAATATCAGTTGGCAATATCAAGCCAATACGTACATTATGCATATATGCCAATAAGAGAATGGTCAATTTCAGTCCTAAACATCAATCGGAAGATTCAAATAAACAATACCAAGTGAATATAAATGTTCATTGTTGGAACATGGATTATTTATTATATATTTATCATTTGAATGCTGGAAATTTTTGTAAAACTCCTTCTACATTTTTATCGAATGATATAAACAATACTACTTAAATTACCTCAAAAAAATGTGATTACAAATAAATGTTTGGGTAAAAAGACTGAAAAACACCCTAACATTCCATTAGTAATCATGATATCGAATACCATATTGTGTTTCGGAAAGGGGAGGATTATGAATTCGATAAAATTAATGTGTCTGGAAACTGAAGTAAATGTTACAATATATGAATCAATGTGTTTTTGATTTAGTTTAATTATCGTTTAATATGCACGCGGTCACTATCATTCCCAAAATCCCCTCCATGTGTTTGTATATGTATATATTACTGGGAAGTGCCAAGAAGTATGTTTATCTAATATTTAGGAATCTATCGAATCCTATTAGTCAAATAGTTACCGGTTTATGTGACTCAACATCATTGGCCCTCTGTCTAGACGTTACGTGGTTGAAAGTAGTTGGCAAGATACTCATAATTCAAGTTTCATGTTAGTTGTCACTTCTTAGTTAGATTCCCATGAGATGTTAGATCTGAACCAACCAGTTCTACATTCTGTTACAGTCTGTAATGGGTAAAAATTAATCGCGAAGTAATACATTGAAATAGATTCATGAAACCACTAGTCTTTTTCCTCTGTCTACGATCTTCGCGTACATGATTTACTTATTCTGTCGGATAGCTTTTTATATTTTGAATAATAATGGAGTCAACTAAAAATATGTTTACTCAAAATCATCATGAGAGTCTAAATTATCTTGATCCGATTAAACATTTCATAGATCACTTCCCTAGTGATTAATATTTGGAGTCATTGTGATAAACTATGAATATTTTAGTTACACCATCAGAAATTTTGACAACTAATTCATATAACACACAAAACCACTGATTAGTATTTTTGTCGACACAGTTCATTTGAAAATAACGCCTTTTGGATAAGCCTAATTTCAATGGATAAAGATGAAGATTGATCACATTAAAATAAGAATTAACTTGGTGTTGTTTACTTGTATCTTCCCATTATTATTTGGAACAGCGATTGGTGGTCAGTCTCTTAGTAGCATATGTGCATCCTATTCGGATTGCCTCGATAGTGCCTTAAATCACAAGCTTTTCAAGCAAAGATGGATAATGCCTAGCAGTGGAATCCACGACGCTCGTTTCGTCTAATTTAGGACTCGTCATCTGGATGTACCTGCATCTCCGAGTTGAAATTCACTTCGGGACTCGAACTCAGTACCGTTCGCTCCAAACGCCATCGCGTTATCTACTTATCTACTGAGTCCTGATAATTACTTGCTTGTTCAATGGGGTGAAGCTGTTTTAGTCGTAAATAATCAACATAAATGTACTAAGACACTAAAATCTGATTGTTGGTAATAATTTTCTATGAACAATGAAGGAGTTTAGTTAATTAGTCATTTTAGTCTTGTGGGTTTTCAGTTTTACATTATGGATCAATCTTAGATGTCTATTGAGAGACTGGGTAGATTCCTCCTCTCAATATGGGGCTCCTTAGAAGTGTGCATCATTAAACTCGCCAATAATTGAACCAAGGATGTTCAGACCTTGAGTAATGCATTTAGCCTGAAACCATTGAGCTAAGATCCAATGGTTTTACTTTTCTAATTTCAACTAATTTGTGATCTCGAACATTTAGTTTGCCGATTTTTATGTTGAAGATAATTCTCAATGACAATAAATGACCAAAATTGTTAGTGTTGATAAAAGAATGATGATGACAAATGACTGTTTTTATTTTGTATTTCTACATTTGGTTCAGGTTATAAGAATCTAGAAATCGGAAATTTTCATTTATTGTTGATTCATGAGAAGACTGGTAGTTGTATACTGTTCAATATTACCATAATAAAATGAAAAGTGCTAATAATGAACAGTGTTTTTTAGTAGCTTATTGAGTGACGATATTTTATATTTGTTCATAATTAACTACAGTGATGAATACAACAGTTATTAGAGGTTATTGGCTATCGTAAACTAAGATTCACAGCGAGACTCTAATTTATGGATGAGCCAATCAGAAGCGTGTTAGAGATTTCGAGGTTACGGCGCCAACTTCAGTGCTTACTGCTAGCGTACGATCGGTTGACAGGGAATTCTGTACAAAACGTGATAATTGAGCGGCTATAACAAATTAAATGGCGAGACTATAATTTGTGGACGAATCAATGAGGTATAAGATAATAGGTCTCGGATTTTAACGCGAAAGCCTTTCATCCATTTAGCTTGATAAATTTCTGGCATTATAGCTGATGTCAGTTCGTGATGAAAACCCCATATATAATTCCTAACTAAGGCAAATTATGACAATTATTGAGAACTGGATAATAAAAGCACCAGTAACACTGGCTGCAGCCAGGTACTACAATATATACGAATGTTCGGGGTGCGTACAGACTCCTACATAGGCTTGGTTATGTGCATCGTGTCGTTATCCACAAGTAGCATTCTGTGCACTCAACAACAACCGGAGTGCACATAAACAATATTGAAGCTGTGTGGTCGAGGTTGAAAGAGTTTTTGGGACTTTATCGTGGTTCCAGAGGTCGATTATTCTGTAGCCGTATGGATGATTTCTTCTACTGCATGCATTACAATTTTAGAACCTCTGAACCTCTTTCTAACCTTGACAAGTTTTTGAACCACGTATAAGAAGTGTATCCACTTTATTTCCTTGGTTTTGTATAAAATATTTTTACTCTATACTGACTGTCTACTGATTGGCTGATATTTCTCAGGGTCACTTAAGATTCGTTAGGAGGTCGTCCATAAATAAGAGTCTCGCCAGGTTCTCTAAAGAATCATTGAAGTTCAGAATTCCTGAAGTTTAAATACACTCATTTAAGTTTAATAGTTTTGACTTGTATCGCTGGAGGCGTCTAGGATAAGTATTTTCAAGGACTCGTATATTCGAACAAAACAGCTGTCCATTTCTTTTTGATTTTCAATAGTTGCTTATCGAATGTGAGCTCGTGATGAAGACATTGAAATTTAATCCTTAATAGCTACTGTCTAGTAGTTTATGATCTCTCATCAGTGTATACTAACAAATGACTTTATTAAAACTAAATGCCAAAACGGTGAGACTATAATTTATGGGTGACCTTAGAGTGACACTAAACTGACCTTGAAAGTGTCCACCCTGATAATTAGGATCAAATGAGGAATAGAACGAGGAATTAGAATTATGATTTACAACTGATGATTAAGAATAAAAATTAGATTTCGGCTTTTCATCACGAACTGTTATCCTACAACTACATTTAACCTAATGAATGAGTGAATTTCACGTCAACATCTGAGATATGTAATCTTATACATGATTGATTTGTTCATAAATTATAGTCTCACCGCCAGAACACTATCAAGTTTCTCTTCTAATAGAATTTCTATATTTCTAACTCTAGAACATATATTTCTCTTAGTCGTATTCTATTTTTAGCTTCATTTAATATTAGACAACAATGTTAACATAATAATTCAAGTATTCAACTTCCTTTTTATCATAATGAAACTATCAAGATCCATTAAAAGTTATTTCAATAATTGAATATCAATTGATTTACGGAATAATGAACTATTAATCATAAAATCTATTAACCGAATAGAGATTGTTTCATTTTTTAGTTTATAAATTTAACCGAAAGAATACAGCAGCAACAACAACAACAAGGATAATCTTGGTGGAGTTTTGTTCTCTGAGCTGGATGGTTTGGTCGTAGAGCTTTCATCGTTCTTCTGAACGACATCATCAGCACAAACTTCAGATAGACTTCTATAGATAGACTTCTATCTGAAGTTTGTGCTGATGATGTCGTTCAGAAGAACGATGAAAGCTCCACGACCAAACCATCCAGCTCAGAGAACAAAACCCCACCAAAATCATCCACCTGAGCTACAAATCTTCTCCACCACAACAAGGATAACAACAACAAAAACAACGACAACTTTCCCAGCTTTTAAATTGTTTCTATTACCTCATAATATTGATCGATTGTTTTAATTTGTCACTTATTTGTTTCTATGAAAAGCTTACAGAAATATATTATTATTATTCATCATTTGGTTAGAAAAAACCTCAAGAAGAAACTTTATAATGGTTAAGATTCAGTTGTTCCCATAATCTACTAACTATTTGCTTTGATTAGATATTTTGGTATTTTGTGTGCCGTGGAATCTTCCCATTGATGTTTAGGATTGTAATTGATTAGTCTCTTATTGGCATATATGTATACTGTGCATATTGATACGATATTACCTTAATTCATAAGTATTATAAGTAAAGATGGATAGTGGTCAGAAGTGGGATGCACGACGCGCGTTTCGTCCTCTTTGAAACTCGTCAGCTGGATGCACTTGCAACTCACAGTTGATGTTCACTCCGATACTTGAACCCATGTTTGCTTATAATGCTTGTGAATTAAGGCAATATTGAGATAATACGCACAGTATGCACATATGCCAATAACAGACTGATCAATTGCAGTCTCAAACCTCAATGGGAAGATTCAAATAAACAATACCAAGTGAATTTCAACTTCACCTCATTGCACAAGCAAGTAGTTATCAGGACTCAGTAGCTAAGTAGATAATGCGATGGCAATTAGATCGAACGCTCGTGAGTTCGAGTCTTCGAGTGAATATCAATTCTGAGATTCAGGTAAATCCAAATGACGTGTCCTGAATAGGACGAAATTGGTGTCGTGTATTCCACTGCTAACCATTATCCATCTTTGCTAATAAAACAAAAGAAACGCTAATCTTTCTTACCGATATATTGCCGGATGGGAGAAGTTCAAGTAATTCATTGAATTAATGATTATTGATAGATGAATATTGATTTTTATGACAGACATATTTGAATAGATTTTCTTTCTAACCTCATTAGATGAAATATAGATTACATAGTAAATTGTTATAATACTCTTGTCTTTATATATTCAGAATTCTTTAAAGTTTTGAGAAATCCTTGTATCATGATTATTATTAAGTGAAGCATAAAGAATAAGGTTTAAAACTTTCTCTTTGATGTCATTACTTTATAAAAGTGTAATAAATCCCAATAGTTTATGCACTAGAATCGATATAGCATTCCTACCTGAAGTTTGTACTGATGATATCGTTTGGAATAATGATGAAAGCTCTACGACTAAGTTATCCAGATCAGACAACAAAACTCCATCGAAATCTCTTATACATCTAATACACTCAATAATGATAAGAAATAAGATACTAAAATTGATACTAGTAAATATAATCAATCAAAAATTTATACTCAATAACTTAAGTTACCATAACATGACCAATCATTCTAGTGAACAAAAACACGAGTGGGGACAATCGAATGTATTTGACACAAAATTACAAAGCATCTCAATTAAATCTAAGAACCATATAGTAAATAGTTAATTTGTAAAATATCACTCCGTCGTCTCAAACTTCACTGTTCATCAGATTTCATTGTTCATACATTTTCATACTTATTGCGTTCCGTTCCTTTTCTTTCTTTATCAATCTTCTGCTGAAATTCATTCGATGCCTGACCACCGTTATCTACTACTGATATAGATATAAGTAACCCACACCACACCATAATTGGGCACTACTAACCTTTATGCATCAATTTAACGTTGGCGAATTAAAATATTCTATTTTCAGCAAATACACAAGATTATTTTTGAATATCTAACAGTGATCCTACATATAATTTAGCTTTAGTTATTTTTACTACTAGAATGAATTATTTGGCATATATTTAGCATAAAATTGAAATTTTATAAAATATCACTTTTACTATGAAGTTGATATATATTCTTATCAGATGGGGATTTGTGGATATTATAGTAATCTTAGTGGTTAAGATCGTGAGTCAATTGAAGCTAGACCAGCATGGAAAACCTGCAAGCACTGGACGACCGTTTCGTCCTAGTATGGGACTTCTCAGCAGTGCGCATCCACTGTCCCATCCCCCGCGAGATTCGAAACCGGAACCTATCAATCTCGCGCTCCAGCGCTTATCCTCTAGACCACTGAACTGACATCCAACGGTTTTAATGTCTAACTTCAACATTGATGGATGTGTTGCTCAATTTTGTTGATTAGTTGAAGTTAGACATTAAAACCGTTGGATGCCAGCCGACTCAGTGGTCTAGTGGTTAAGCGCTCGAGAGCGAGACTGATAGGTCCTGATTTCGAATCTTGCTAGGCGGGATGGTGGATGCACACTGCTTAGGAGTCGCATACTAGTACGAAACGGCGGTCCAGTGCTTGCAGATTTTCCATGGTGGTCTAGCTTCAATTGACTCATGATCTCAACTATTAAAATTAATATATATTCATTTTCATAGACTTTCTGTCACGAACTGATTTTAGTTAGATCACCACTGAAAACCTGGTAGCACTGATAATAATTATGTGCACATTAATGATTAGCTTGTGGTGGTCGGTATTTGATATATCCCTTAAACTTCGTATACAATTCGTCTTGATAACCGTCCTATTTAACCCCAACGGTATATTATTCAGAAGGCGAATACGAAGCGTTGATTACGTTTATTTCGAGACCACACACACAGATGTCCAAAATTACAGATGCATTAAACGAGCATTAAGAGTTGTGTCGAACGCCAAACAGGCAAGCGAGCGACTGAGCGAATGTAAGTAATCGAGTACAATCAAGCGAGCGAGAAAGCAGAGTCAGCCATATGAATAACATGGACATGTATATAGCATGTGAAATTAATGAGTAATCGAATCAAATAAGCGGTTAGTAGTGAGACTAGCAGAGTGACATAAATGCGTAGGCCGTAAGCAATATTCAAGCATGCGTATTTCATACAAGCACAAAATTATTCCACGGCACACAAAATACCAAAATATCTAATCAAAGCAAATAGTTAGTAGATTATGGGAACAACTGAATCTTAACCATTATAAAGTTTCTTCTTGAGGTTTTTTCTAACCAAATGATGAATAATAATAATATATTTCTGTAAGCTTTTCATAGAAACAAATAAGTGACAAATTAAAACAATCGATCAATATTATGAGGTAATAGAAACAATTTAAAAGCTGGGAAAGTTGTCGTTGTTTTTGTTGTTGTTATCCTTGTTGTGGTGGAGAAGATTTGTAGCTCAGGTGGATGATTTTGGTGGAGTTTTGTTCTCTGAGCTGGATGGTTTGGTCGTGGAGCTTTCATCGTTCTTCTGAACGACATCATCAGCACAAACTTCAGATAGAAGTCTATCTATAGAAGTCTATCTGAAGTTTGTGCTGATGATGTCGTTCAGAAGAACGATGAAAGCTCTACGACCAAACCATCCAGCTCAGAGAACAAAACTCCACCAAGATTATCCTTGTTGTTGTTGTTGCTGCTGTTGCTGCTGTATTCTTTCGGTTAAATTTATAAACTAAAAAATGAAACAATCTCTATTCGGTTAATAGATTTTATGATTAATAGTTCATTATTCCGTAAATCGATTGATATTCAATTATTGAAATAACTTTTAATGGATCTTGATAGTTTCATTATGATAAAAAGGAAGTTGAATACTTGAATTATTGTGTTAACATTGTTGTCTCATATCAAATGAAGCTAAAAATAGAATACGACTAAGAGAAATGTATGTTCTAGAGTTAGAAATATAGAAATTCTATTAGATGAGGAACTTGATGGTGTTCTGGCGGTGAGACTATAATTTATGGACAAATCAATCATGTATAAGATTACATATCTCAGATGTTGACGTGAAATTCACTCATTCATTAGGTTAAATGTAGTTGTAGGATAACAGATCGTGATGAAAAGCCGAAATCTAATATTTATTCTTAATCATCAGTTGTAAATCATAATTCTAATTCCTCATTTGGTCCTAGTTATTAGGTGGACACTTTCAAGGTCAGTTTAGTGTCACTCTAAGGTCACCCATAAATTATAGTCTCACCGTTTTGGCATTTAGTTTTAATAAAGTCATTTGTTAGTATACACTGATGAGAGATCATAAACTACTAGACAGTAGCTATTAAGGATTAAATTTCAATGTCTTCATCACGAGCTCACATTCGATAAGCAACTATTGAAAATCAAAAAGAAATGGACAGCTGTTTTGTTCGAATATACGAGTCCTTGAAAATACTTATCCTAGACGCCTCCAGCGATACAAGTCAAAACTATTAAACTTAAATGAGTGTATTTAAACTTCAGGAATTCTGAACTTCAATGATTCTTTAGAGAACCTGGCGAGACTCTTATTTATGGACGACCTCCTAACGAATCTTAAGTGACCCTGAGAAATATCAGCCAATCAGTAGACAGTCAGTATAGAGTAAAAATATTTTATACAAAACCAAGGAAATAAAGTGCATACACTTCTTATACGTGGTTCAAAAACTTGTCAAGGTTAGAAAGAGGTTCAGAGGTTTTAAAATCGTAATGTATACAGTAGAGGAAGTCATCCATACGGCTACAGAATAGTCGGCCTCTGGAGTCATGATGAAGTCTCAAATACTCTTTCAGCCTCGATCACATAGCTTCAATATTGTTTATGTGCACTCCAGTTATTGAGTGCACAAAATGCCACTTGTGGATAACCAAGCCTATGCAGGAGTCTGTACGCTCTCCAAACATCCGTATATATTGTAGTATCAGGCTGTAGCCAGTGTAACGGGTGCTTCTATTACCCAGTTCACAATAATTGTCGTGATTTGCTTTAGTTAGGAATTATATATGGGGTTTTCATCACGAACTGACATCAGCTATAATGCCAGAAATTTATCAAGCTAAATGGATGAAAGGCTTTCGCGTTAAAATCCGAGACCTATTATCTTATACCTCATTGATTCGTCCACAAATTATAGTCTCACCGTTTAATTTGTTATATATATATATATATATATATATATATATATATATATATATATATATATAATGCTGGTGGACGACATAGGCTCCTCCACGAGGGTTAACCGACATACATAAATGAATTAATTATCATATGTATATGTCAATATCTACTTACATTAATCTTCACACTATCATGATTATTATATATACTTTCACAATGAATAGTATTAATCCTACTGAATGTATCCCTTCTATTATTTCCATCTACTGATAATTGATAATTAGTGTATTGTTCATTTAAATCAACAGTATTATTATTATGATTGTTATTGTATAAATGTTTTCTTATTTTTATTGATTGAATTGTTTGTTTATTGTTTATTTGAATGATTGATCTCTTTGATATATTATTGAATAAATCTAATTTATACTTGGATCGAATAGATTGTTGCTGGGTAGTTACAAGTGAAGAATTGAAGTAGTGACTATGTGGCTTTTTATTGAAATCGTATGGTTGGTAATAATGATAGTTATTATTATTATTATTATTAAGGGTTGAAAGGGAACTTCTCTGTGGTTTACTAATATCTGGAAACCATAGATTAGACTGTGATATCAATGGTATAACATGCTTATGTGTATATTCCTGTCGGTAATTCATATTCATGCAATAATGTTGAATTCAAAAAAAAAAGAGAAACGTCGAATTACACTTGCTTTACTCTTTTATGTGTTCATTTGTTTGTTTTCTTTTGTCCTTTTCTTCTTTTTTTTAAAATTTCGTATTGTTTTTATTCACTTTGAAATTACCATCATTATTATAATTAAATATAAACTACCAATGACCTACGATTATAATTAGTCGTTGACTTAGCAACCAATAAATTTATCTAAAGAATTAAGTTGAAATCAGTTAGTGAAAGAAACTTTTTTTTGAAGTATGTTAGTTTGTTTGTGTACTCTTTGCTATTGTTTATGATGTTACGTTTATACTATCCTGAACATTCTAGTTAACGTGCTGCCTGTTATTCATTTAAGGTAGAGGATTTAGGGAATATTAAGAGATAGTAATCCTATTCAAATGAATGACTATCGTTTGGAAAGTGTTCAATAGTCAATAATAATTAATTGACTTGTTGAATAGACTGGGTTTTATAATATTCAAATATCATTAATGTTATAATCTCTTTCTTACGGTTATGACCCAGCTATTCCTATGGCTTAGTATTCTCGGACACCGATTCACTCGACAAGTCCCCAACTCAGAATACGGTTGAACAGGAAAGAGATTATATTCCAAATAAGAAGGTTTGATGGAAGTAAGATGCACAATAGAGAAAACGTTAGTATATTTATAGTTTTTGCATGAGAAGATTCTAGAGTATTCTCTAACTATCGACTAGTGCTGATTGGGTAGGAATTAGCTAATCAGCGTGCAGCAAAGCAATCGTGCATTAAGCATGCTTTAATTCAGTCTATGTCCGCTAACAATTAATTTCAAATGTATTGAATGGGACTTGTTTCATTCTATGATGTAGTTAGTCATGGAACTAGAGGGTTATAAATGTATACTATTTTCATAGTTTAAATCATGAACTAATCTTAGTTAAACTAACTGAAATATTTGAAGTTAGACAACTACACCAGTGGATAAAATCATGATGGTCTATAGCTTGGGTGTTCTTGTTCAAGATCTAAACCCCTAGGCTTGATTTCTGGATGAAGGTTTGTGAGTGCATACTACAGTAATGTATGTTACTAGGATGAAGGAGACGTTCAATGGTTCCTTATTTTTAATGGTTGTGTAGCTAAGATCAGTTCACAAATCGCCTATATTATTACTATAAATAAACGTTTGAAGAAATAATATGCACTTTTTATATCAGATAAAGTGATTTCATTAGGAAATATTACTTTAATTTTCAATAAAAAGATCACTATCAGGCATGTATGAGTAAACAAGCTTTAACTATTATAACTAGTCGATCAATAGTGAATGCACTTGCTCCGTTATTGTATTTGTTAAACTAGTAAGAAGATGTATAAATCCTTACATCTCCAATTCACTATATGAACTATCAAATGAATTTAATAATTAAGACTCATAACTCATGTGATTGCATAGACAAAATAGAAAACCGTAATGTGCCAGAAATATTAAATCTAAATAGATATATGTTGAAGATATTTTAATAAAGGACTTAGTAACAAGTATGTAGTTTATTGATTATAAACTATATCAATCAAATGAACCAATAGTATCTAATATGTTATGAAGTCAATGAAATGCAATTAGAATTCATTTGAACTAAGAAGTGGACCCCCTTTTTCATTCTAACATCTTAATAAAGTTGAATAGCTTGACAACCTTTGGTTTAACCTAACAATTAGGATTGTATAAAAGAGACTATATATATAACTTATAAAATAAAATTGCACAAGCTAGTGGCTATCAGGACTCAGTAGATAAGTAGTTAACGCGATGGTGTTTGTAGCGAATGGTAGTGAGTGCGAGTCCCGGAGTGAATTTCAACTCGGAGATGCAGGTACATCCAGATGACGAGTCCTAAATAGGACGAAACACGTGTTAAACTGGATTCCACTGCTAGCCACTATCCATGTTTGTTTGAAAAGCTTATGATTTAAGGCAATATCGAGGCAATCCGAACAGGATGTACATATGCTAATAAAAGACTGATCAATTACAGTTCTAAATAACAATGGGAAGATACAAGTAAAACAACACCAAGTAAATTTAAACGTAAGACAGTTCACAAAAAGGTAAGTGCATCATTATTGGAATCAACAAAAAGACGTTAAGTTACGCTAGACCAGATAAGCAAAATGAGATAAAATCCTAGAAATAATATTCACTAAATAAGTTGAAATAATACTGATATCGATTATAGTCATAAAAAATGATTGATTATGAAGCGAAATCAAAGGAGGGAAACTTATCTTTTTGACAACTTCGTTTACTTAAGCTGTATATTCGTATTTATAACTATTTGAGTAATATATGATTTTATAATTACTAATGGAGCCCTTCTGAGGCTGCTGCCGGTCCCACGCATGGGCTCGGATAAAAGAGGAGTGTTGAGCATGGGGTTAGCGACCCTATCCCGTAGAATATTAACTCTCTAAAAATACTCTAACCAGAAAAATATTTAACTATAATGTGAGTATAAAATAAGCCGCGATTAGAAGTTATTGCTTTAATTATTCGAATCATCAGTTGGATTAACTCTTATCATTGTAATTTGCAGATTAATAATAGTAATAATGACAATAATAATAACTTACATAATGATAATGAGAAATGAAGTAATTAATGATTGTTACAATTGATCGCATCATAATGGAATCCGTGATTTTAAATATCTAGAAAATGCTGCGTAATAATTTCTCGTTGCTGAATACTCTTAATTTCTATTCGATAATACAATAGGTTCTACAGGAGCTCAGTTGCGGCCCTGATAGCTCAGTGGTAACATCTTTGACTGTGAAGTTGGATGACACGAGATCGAATCCGTCAGAGAGCATCAGTTCCCTCAAGATTACAGGTACACCTTGCCGAGGAGTGCCAGGTAACACGAAACTTAGGTTCAGGGTTTCCTGTTGACTACCTACAACCAACATCTTACCTCAACATAGTGCATGCAATGTCGAGTCACTTAGACTAGAGGCCACAAAAGCAAAAACGCTAATTAGAATAAACAATATAACCATCTTATACAATAATTACTATCAATAGTTTATTTCGATCGCCGACAGACTAATTCCATGCTAATCATTAGTAACAAAACAGTGATATATTTATATTATTAGAATGAGTAAAAATTACTTTTATTATTAACATCTATCCAATACACAATTTATTTAAAATTATTAAGTTAAACTTCACTAATGTTACATTAATAACCAGACTACTGAGGAAAGTTTATCAACCATTAATTTAAGCATTTTTCTAACCATTGATTGATATTTTCCCCACCGTTACCAATCACTAACCCTGTAGCCATTCTAGGAATAAGACATCTAGTGGAAACATTGATTAGATCAACGGAAGAATACTGGAATTTCGACGGAGGACCATCATGGTTGTTTCCTGTGTTGTCCCGTTTCATGGCAGCTAAGGCGAATGGCTGCCGGGTGAGACTTATATTTATTGGCAAAGGGATATCATTAATCCATATATCAGTATACATTACATATAATAGGATTTTGATTTAAAACGTTTTTAAAGATCCGTTTGATCGGTAATTGATACAGTGAACACATATAAAGTCTCAAAAGATAGAGCTTAAAATCTTCAAGTTTCGAAGCTAGCTCATGATCATGAGACTATTGAATTGGTCTCTTACTATTTTAATCAATTTCGAAGAATGCTTAACTATTACTCAACATCTTGAATGACATTTGTTTCACATCTAATATGCATAAATTCAATCGGTCATATATTCTCATTAGAACTTCAAGAACCTATCTGAAAGTAAATCACTTGTAAGGACATAATGTTAGTTTTGATTACACAGTTTAATTGAGATTCTCTTTGATCTTGTAGTTGGTATTCATTATTAGTCAATACTAATGGGAATATCATTAAAAATCAGGGAATTTTGGAAAAGTGTTTCATTCGAAGTTAGTCAGTATAGAATACTACCTACAAATTAAACGAATCTACACAAAACTTCATTAGGATGATCCAATTAATACTGACTGACCTATGCTGAATACCAAAAAAAATTATGTAGTTTAATTGTTGTTTGGTTCATGTTTATTTACAATAATCCATTCGGACTGTAAAATGTGCACACACACACACATTCAGGTGCAAATCCATACGTATGAACTACACTTATTAATCTAACATAGAGAGCATGTGATTGATATTACGTTGACTTGGAGTATATATACATATATATTCGGTGTAGTTTGTACTGTAAGGATTATGACAAGCTATAAGACAATATATATACACAGACATAAGTTTACTTACACACATTTGAAGGATGCAGTACCTTTACAAGTAATTAGCCCTTAAATGTTTGTTTATTGAAATATTCAACAATAATAATAGTAATAATAACCATTACTATTATTATTACTTTTGAATATAAATTTGAGTCAATAAATGTAGGCAAATGATGGTGACTTATCTTAAAAAAGATGAATCTGTCAATGATGTAGTCAATTAATCATAATATAATTGGTTAGACAGTAACAATACATAATTCCCATGATGCAGTTATTAATAACAGTGATGGCAATAATAATAATAAGAAGAAGAAGAAGAATACAATGACAGGTAGTAGTTTTGCATTAGTTATATTAAATAAACGAATTATCTAATAATATAAACAAATCTCCTTATTGTGAACATAGTTAGCTTTATGAAAATAAGTATTATGTAGACAGTGTAGAATGATGTGAATTCATGTTGTCTGGCCTGTCCTCGCATCCTCTTCCTTCCCCCTCTCTTTGTATATATATATGATGGAAATTATAATATTTCCATAGACTGTGTATTAAAGAACTGATGTTAGTTCAAAAACTATTTATCACCTGAAAGCAATGGACCCTCGTTTTGTACTAGTATAGGATTCTCTAATCTACAAGCCTGGGAATCCAAACCAGAAAATTCAGTCGCTATCCCGGACACTTATCTATGAGTTTGATATTTAAAATTAATCTACTCACTATATCGTTTATTGTCAGAGGGTGGATAATTGTTTTACAGTTGATATGGTCAAAATCCACTAGTCACTGCTTCTCTCTATAACTCCTGAAATTATATTTACAAGCTTATAGCGACTCACGTGCAAATGGGTTTATTCTCATTTAACTCAGTTAAGCCCTTTTGCTAACTTATTTAGCGGATGGCTTTGTCCGCTAAATAAGTTAGCAAAAGGGCTTAACTGAGTTAAATGAGAATAAACCCATTTGCACGTCAGTCGCTATAAGCTTGTAAATATAATTTCAGGAGTTATAGAGAGAAGCAGTGACTAGGGGATTTTGACCATATCAACTGTAAAACAATTATCCACCCTCTGACAATAAACGATATAGTGAGTAGATTAATTTTAAATATCAAACTCATAGATAAGTGTCCGGGATAGCGACTGAATTTTCTGGTTTGGATTCCCAGGCTTGTAGATTAGAGAATCCTATACTAGTACAAAACGAGGGTCCATTGCTTTCAGGTAATAAATAGTTTTTGAACTAACATCAGTTCTTTAATACACAGTCTATGGAAATATTATAATTTCCATCATATATATATACAAAGAGAGGGGGAAGGAAGAGGATGCGAGGACAGGCCAGACAACATGAATTCACATCATTCTACACTGTCTACATAATACTTATTTTCATAAAGCTAACTATGTTCACAATAAGGAGATTTGTTTATATTATTAGATAATTCGTTTATTTAATATAACTAATGCAAAACTATACTACCTGTCATTGTATTCTTCTTCTTTTCTTCTTCTTTTTATTATTATTGCCATCACTGTTATTAATAACTGCATCATGGGAATTATGTATTGTTACTGTCTAACCAATTATATTATGATTAATTGACTACATCATTGACAGATTCATTTTTTTTAAGATAAGTCACCATCATTTGCCTACATTTATTGACTCAAATTTATATTCAAAAGTAATAATAATAGTAATGGTTATTATTACTATTATTATTGTTGAATATTTCAATAAACAAACATTTAAGGGCTAATTACTTGTAAAGGTACTGCATCCTTTAAATGTGTGTAAGTAAACTTATGTCTGTGTATATATATTGTCTTATAGCTTGTCATAATCCTTACAGTACAAACTACACCGAATATATATGTATATATACTCCAAGTCAACGTAATATCAATCACATGCTCTCTATGTTAGATTAATAAGTGTAGTTCATACGTATGGATTTGCACCTGAATGTGTGTGTGTGTGCACATTTTACAGTCCGAATGGATTATTGTAAATAAACATGAACCAAACAACAATTAAACTACATGTTTTTTTTTTGGTATTCAGCATAGGTCAGTATTAATTGGATCATCCTAATGAAGTTTTGTGTAGATTCGTTTAATTTGTAGGTAGTATTCTATACTGACTAACTTCGAATGAAACACTTTTCCAAAATTCCCTGATTTTTAATGATATTCCCATTAGTATTGACTAATAATGAATACCAACTACAAGATCAAAGAGAATCTCAATTAAACTGTGTAATCAAAACTAACATTATGTCCTTACAAGTGATTTACTTTCAGATAGGTTCTTGAAGTTCTAATGAGAATATATGACCGATTGAATTTATGCATATTAGATGTGAAACAAATGTCATTCAAGATGTTGAGTAATAGTTAAGCATTCTTCGAAATTGATTAAAATAGTAAGAGACCAATTCAATAGTCTCATGATCATGAGCTAGCTTCGAAACTTGAAGATTTTAAGCTCTATCTTTTGAGACTTTATATGTGTTCACTGTACCAATTACCGATCAAACGGATCTTTAAAAACGTTTTAAATCAAAATCCTATTATATGTAATGTATACTGATATATGGATTAATGATATCCCTTTGCCAATAAATATAAGTCTCACCCGGTAGCCATTCGCCTTAGCTGCCATGAAACGGGACAACACAGGAAACAACCATGATGGTCCTCCGTCGAAATTTCAGCATTCTTCCGTTGATCTAATCAATGTTTCCACCAGATGTCTTATTCCTAGGAGGGCTACAGGGTTAGTGATTGGTAACGGTGGGGAAAATATCAATCAATGGTTAGAAAAATGCTTAAATTAATGGTTGATAAACTTTCCTCAGTAGTCTGGTTATTAATGTAACATTAGTGAAGTTTAAATAAATTGTGTATTGGATAGATGTTAATAATAAAAGTAATTTTTACTCATTCTAATAATATAAATATATCACTGTTTTGTTACTAATGATTAGCATGGAATTAGTCTGTCGGCGATCGAAATAAACTATTGATAGTAATTATTGTATAAGATGGTTATATTGTTTATTCTAATTAGCGTTTTTGCTTTTGTGGCCTCTAGTCTAAGTGACTCGACATTGCATGCACTATGTTGAGGTAAGATGTTGGTTGTAGGTAGTCAACAGGAAACCCTGAACCTAAGTTTCGTGTTACCTGGCACTCCTCGGCAAGGTGTACCTGTAATCTTGAGGGAACTGATGCTCTCTGACGGATTCGATCTCGTGTCATCCAACTTCACAGTCAAAGATGTTACCACTGAGCTATCAGGGCCGCAACTGAGCTCCTGTAGAACCTATTGTATTATCGAATAGAAATTAAGAGTATTCAGCAACGAGAAATTATTACGCAGCATTTTCTAGATATTTAAAATCACGGATTCCATTATGATGCGATCAATTGTAACAATCATTAATTACTTCATTTCTCATTATCATTATGTAAGTTATTATTATTGTTTATTATTATTATTAATCTGCAAATTACAATGATAAGAGTTAATCCAACTGATGATTCGAATAATTAAAGCAATAACTTCTAATCGCGGCTTATTTTATACTCACATTATAGTTAAATATTTTTCTGGTTAGAGTATTTTTAGAGAGTTAATATTCTACGGGATGGGGTTGCTAACCCCATGCCCAACACTTCTCTTTTATCCGAGCCCATGCGTGGGACCGGCAGCAGCCTCAGAACGGCTCCAGTAGTAGTGATAAAATCATATATTTCTCAAATAGTTATAAATACGAATATACAGTTTAAGTAAATGAATTTGTCAAAAAGATAAGTTTCGCTCCTTTGATCTCTCTTCATAATCAATCATTTTTTATGACTATAATCGATATCAGTATTATTTCAACTTATTTAGTGAATATTAGTTCTGGGATTTTATCTCACTGTGTTTATCTGGTCTAGCGTAACTTAACGTCTTTTTGTTGATTCCAATAATGATGCACTTACCTTTTTGTGAACTGTCTTACGTTTAAATTCACTTGGTGTTGTTTTACTTGTATCTTCCCATTGTTATTTAGGACAGCAATTGATCAGTCTCTTATTAGCATATGTGCATCCTGTTCGGATTGCCTCGATATTGCCTTAAATCATAAGCTTTTCAAACAAACATGGATAGTGGCTAGCAGTGGAATCCAGTTTAACACGTGTTTCGTCCTATTTAGGACTCGTCATCTGGATGTACCTGCATCTCCGAGTTGAAATTCACTCCAGGACTCGAACCCACTACCATTCGCTACAAACACCATCGCGTTAACTACGTATCTACTGAGTCCTGATAGTCACTCGCTTGTGCAATTTTATTTTCCAAGTTATATATATATATACTCTTTTATACAATCCTAATTGTTAGGTTAAACCAAAGGTTGTCAAGCTATTCAACTTTATTAAGATGTTAGAATGAAAAAGGGGGTCCACTTCTTAGTTCAAATGAATTCTAATTGCATTTCATTGACTTCATAACATATTAGATACTATTGGTTCATTTGATTGATATAGTTTATAATCAATAAACTACATACTTGTTACTAAGTCCTTTATTAAAATATCTTCAACATATATCTATTTAGATTTAATATTTCTGGCACATTACGGTTTTCTATTTTGTCTATGCAATCACATGAGTTATGAGTCTTAATTATTAAATTCATTTGATAGTTCATATAGTGAATTGGAGATGTAAGGATTTATACATCTTCTTACTAGTTTAACAAATACAATAACGGAGCAAGTGCATTCACTATTGATCGACTAGTTATAATAGTTAAAGCTTGTTTACTCATACATGCTTGATAGTGATCTTTTTATTGAAAATTAAAGTAATATTTCCTAATGAAATCACTTTATCTGATATAAAAAGTGCATATATCTCTTCAAACGTTTATTTATAGTAATAATATAGGCGATTTGTGAACTGATCTTAGCTACACAACCATTGAAAATAAGGAACCATTGAACTTCTCCTTCATCCTAGTAACAGACATTACTGTAGTATGCACCCACAAACCTTCATCCGGAAATCAAGCCTAGGGGTTTAGATCTTGAACAAGAACACCCAAGCTATAGACCATCATGATTTTATCCACTGGTGTAGTTGTCTAACTTCAAATATTTCAGTTAGTTTAACTAAATAGTATACATTTATAACCCTCTAGTTCCATGACTAACTACATCATAGAATGAAACAAGTCCCATTCAATACATTTGAAATTAATGATATTTGAATATTATAAAACCCAGTCTATTCAACAAGTCAATTAATTATTATTGACTATTGAACACTTTCCAAACGATAGTCATTCATTTGAATAGGATTACTATCTCTTAATATTCCCTAAATCCTCTACCTTAAATGAATAACAGGCAGCACGTTAACTAGAATGTTCAGGATAGTATAAACGTAACATCATAAACAATAGCAAAGAGTACACAAACAAACTAACATACTTCAAAAAAAAGTTTCTTTCACTAACTGATTTCAACTTAATTCTTTAGATAAATTTATTGGTTGCTAAGTCAACGACTAATTATAATCGTAGGTCATTGGTAGTTTATATTTAATTATAATAATGATGGTAATTTCAAAGTGAATAAAAACAATACGAAATTTTTAAAAAAAAGAAAAGGAAAAAGAAAACAAACAAATGAACACATAAAAGAGTAAAGCAAGTGTAATTCGACGTTTCTCTTTTTTTTTTTTAAATTCAACATTATTGCATGAATATGAATTGCCGACAGGAATATACACATAAGCATGTTATACCATTGATATCACAGTCTAATCTATGGTTTCCAGATATTAGTAAACCACAGAGAAGTTCCCTTTCAACACTTAATAATCATAATAATAATAACTATCACTATTATCAAACATACGATTTCAATAAAAAGCCACATAGTCACTACTTCAATTCTTCACTTGTAACTACCCAGCAACAATCTATTCGATCCAAGTATAAATTAGATTTATTCAATAATATATCAAAGAGATCAATCATTCAAATAAACAATAAACAAACAATTCAATCAATAAAAATAAGGAAACATTTATATAATAATAATAGTACTGTTGGTTTAAATGAACAATACACCAATTATCAATTATCAGTAGATGGAAATAATAAAAGGGATACATTCAGTAGGATTAATACTATTCATTGTGAAAGTATATATAATAATCATGATAGTGTGAAGATTAATGTAAGTAGATATTGACATATACATATGATAATTAATTCATTTATGTATGTCGGTTAACCCTCGTGGAGGAGCCTATGTCGTCCACCAGCATTGTTATATATATATATGGTCTTTTGCAATAGTTTTCTACTTATCAATCAGGTAGTCACTGTTGATATCCTTACTATTTTTAATTACGCCTGTTACTCCCAATGGAACATAGGCCGCTGATCAGCATTCTCAAGCCCACTCTGTCCTGGGCCTATTGATATCTTAATATATTGCAATTATAAATTCTTCTTATAAAGGAAAATTTAGAACGATCTTTTGTTTTTGATGGAGTTTTGTTCTTTGAGCTGGATGGTTTGGTTGTGGAGCTTTCAACGTTCTTCTGAACGACATCATCAGCACAAACTTCAGATAGAAGTGAAGTGTTCAAATTTCTTCATATGTGGTTCACAACCTGTCCTATAGGACATCATCCAGCTTAGAGGACAAAACTCCTTCAAAATCATCCCCCTGAGCAACAAATTTGACTCCATCATCTCACTATCACTTGTTTTTGCCCCCTTCAACGCTATTTTAGTGAATTATTTTGTTATATTGAACTTAAATTTATATGTAGGTTAAGGTGATGTTGAGATTTCCAAGGTGATTATTATAGACGTGTTAAGTTATAGATAGTGTATATCAGTTCACTAGTTTATGTATGGAAAACTTGAACTGTTAAGGTCAAAGACACCCATAAATTGAAATCAACCAATATGTGATATCTTCAAAGTATTTTTTGCATATAATGAATACATGAAGTGATTCAGATCAAAGTAAGGGTTAGGCTAATCAGTTACTTACTTATGCCTATTCCCCTTCTTGGATTATAGAACACCGACCAGGAATTTGTAGCCAACTCTGTTCTGTGATCTCCTGTTCAGCTGTTCTCAAGTGCTACTCATTCTTTTGACATTTGCCTCTACATGGAGCGCTTCTAGAGTTACTGATAGTCTCAAGTTCGGATAACGGAGGAGATTCAGACATAGGTCTAACAACCCTGTTCTATAGAAAAGAACCTAGATAAAAACCTTTGTCGATACAAAATCATTCAGGCTTATAAGTACAAATGATAAATTGGTTGTTCAGGTAATGAATCTTCACTACCTAAGTTAGTCAAGATATATTTTACGTTTGCCTTCATATTCCTACATTAGTGTGCAATGATAGGAATGAAACTGCTTAAAAGATCCTTCACTGAATATGTTCGGTGGACCGAAGAATTCATATTCCTTAATCTGCAAAAGAAAGAGACCTATCTATGGTTGACATCATAGAAGTTAGGTAAGACGATTTATCAAGGAGATTTTGAGCCAATATATCTGTTTTTTAAATTGTTCATTCTATCACCTACTAAATCCTCTTGTTGCGTATTTAACAAGACTTTCAAAAATAATTATGAATAATGTTCGGTTCTAGCCCAAAGAAAATGAAAACAGAAGATTAGGTGCAGTTAGCGTTATTCTGGTTAGTAATTTTTAGCGAGTTCGTTTTCTACGGGATGAGGTTGTTAACTTCATGCTCAACCCTCCTCCTTTATCTGGGCTTGGGACCGGCAGTAGCCCTCAGAGGGACTCCAGGCGGAGTCATTAGGTATAGTACTGATCCAAAATCGCTAGATCATACTAGATGGTTATTCATGATTTCATTACTTGGTGTTATTAGATGCCTTCTAATCATCTTTTTTATATTATTAATTTTCATTACACTGGTTAATAACATGAAATACATACGGAAAACATATGTATTAAGTTGTGTTTATAAGGTGTACTAAATATAGTCACCACTGATGTTAAACAGTGACTTATAATTTCATATTTGCTAATAAACAATGATGATTATGTCATGCAAATGAAGATTGTCTAGTTAGATTCCATGTCAAGTTACTTGATATTACAAGAAAATTCAAGTCGATCTTTTTATTCTGTAAATCGATCGTAAACAATAATTTGAACTTATTCATGTGACATCAGTAGACTGTAACTTTCCTGATCGTTTGAAATAAGACTAATCTAATGCCTACTTTATGTAACTGTTAATGATTCTATTCAGCACAATAATTAAATCATATAGATCAAATAAATGGACATTAACAAAAGTATAATCTGTAGCTGGCTTTCAGAACTCAGTAGATAAGTAGATAACGCGAAAGCATTTCAAGCAAAAGAGTACTGGGTTCGAGTCCCAGAGTGAACATCAACTCTGAGATGCAGGTTCATCCAGTTGACGGGTCCCAAAAGGAGGACGAAACGCGTGTCGTGGATTCTACTGCTAACCACTATTCATCTTTGCTAAAAATGCTTGTAAATTAAGGTAATATCGAAGCAATCCGAGCAGGATGCACATATGCCAATAACAGACTGATCAATTTCAGTCCTAAACATCAATGGGAAGATTCCAATGAAAATATACCAAGTGAATTTCTAATTGCTCAAAAAAGTATCTCTATTCCCATAATATTTCAATCTCTATATTGTTTAGCATCTTTTAGTGGCCTGGGATCTGACTTCAGTTTGATTGTTCCTCATTCTTATTGAGATATATATACCGTTAATCCTCATATGTAATTCTCGACTTAATACATGTTAGTGAATAACGGAATTAATTAAGCCAAATACGAATATGGGTTTTTGAATACAAATATTTTGTATAGTCACTGATCTGTACAGGCAATCAGAGGGATTAAGCGAAAAAAAGCGAAGGGAAGAGAGCTAAGCGAAATGACACGCAGTAGAGAAGGTATATGAGCTAACTCCATTTAATCAAGCGTTAATCAATATTTATAGCCAGATAAAAATAAGTTACAGACGTGATGAATAGAATAAGAAGCGTACGCATATATACGCTCATATAAAAACAGTTAAGGCTGATAAGTGAATAATTATAAGAAGGTCAAAATGTGACTCGGGAAGAATGGATAAATTAGTTTGTCCCAAAGCTATGATAAGCTATATGGGTTCGACATAGAACCAGCCACTACACCTCTATTAGACACACTATCATTGAATTATTCAGTTTGAGACAAATTACCAACAGGGTTAAGATATATCCTTATTATTATTATTACTCCTGTCCATCAAGTATTTTACTGCTACTCTTATTTATTTTAGTAAACGTTTTACATATCCCTGTGTTAGTCCAATAAAAATGTCAAATTTTATCGTTTGTTCAAACAGAACAACGACTTTAAGTTCAACAGACATATTGAATGAGTAACTCACAATCTAAATGAATTGACCGTCTGTACTGATAATTATTAACATCATCAGTAACTTTAGCTAGGAATCCTTTAGAACTATAGACTATTATTTACCATTTTAATAACCGAAAAGTATTGTAAACAATAATGAGATTTAAAATACTTCATTTCAGTCCTCTAAGGCATCGTAAGTATGCTCTACTGAAGAAATTTATAGCAGGGTCAGACAAATGTTAGTTGCTTTTTAAGTCATCAACTGCTATTCATAAGATATTAATTTATATTGTATATTTCTAAGCACCTTATATCACTGAATATTTTATATGCGCCATCAAATTCCGTCTCAACTGAGGATTTACGTGGGGCTTTAGAAAAGTATTCCAGAACTGGGACGAAATAATTGTCTAATATTTCTCCAGCTGAAGAAGAAATTAGGAAAAGACGATGGAAATGGATAGGATATACATTACGCAAAACGTCAAACTGCATCACGAGGCAAGCCCTAACTTGGAATCCTGAATGGAAGCGAAAAAGAGGAAGGTCAAAGAACACATTGCGTCGGATAACAGAAGCAGATATGAAAATGATGAATTACAACTGGAAGAAGCTAGAAAGGATTGCCCAGGACAGGGTTGGATGGAGAATGCTGGTGAGCGGCCTATGCTTCTTCACGAGGAGTAACAGACGTAAGTAAGTAAGTAAGTTTAGAAAAGTACGAAATATTGGACAATTATTTCGTCCCAGTTCTGGAATACTCTGTAGAACATATAAATAAACCTATTAAGAGTCGAATTCACAATATTCAGGACATAAGGAAATCACATTTAGTATTAAAAGATCAGGATACAGTCCGAACAATCAACCGTTTTTATTGGTAGGTAACTTGCTCATTTCAAGAATAGTTATACTCCCTTAGTCACAAATTATAAATACACTAAGAGTTAACGTGTTAAGAAAACAAATAAGAAAAGCGAAATGTTCACATTCTTCGATTGGTGAATCGTATCCATAACTTTAGGTCACTTTTCTGTTCACCAATTGAGTATTGGACACTAGATTATGATTTTAATTAAAAATTACATTTCACGTTGTTGAAATAATCTCCATCTGTCTGTTATAAACATGTTCAGTGTAGCGCATCTGATATGTCTTATGTAAAACACATATGCAACATGGATTAGTACATGAAATGTTTTATACAAAATTACACCCTAATATACTGAACATATCTATTAAATGCACGTCAAATGACTGGAAGCGTTAGTTATGATACAATTCGTGAATATAACAAATATTGTGGATAACCGAATTGATTTCTAGATCTGTTCGTAATGTGCTTGCAATTTTAGTACAAATCAAGCTGATTTTTTCACAAAGTCATTATTTTCATGTTGAACATCCGTTTATTTAGTCTAGAAATAAAATCTATCTTCTCCCACAAAGCCCCCAAATGTCCTAGTATAGCCGAGGGTGGGGAGAGTCAACTCTCCCTGTCAAAATTCTCTCATATGGCCACACGTATACAGCTACTATCAGGGAAGTCCTACTCACTGCCTTCTCGTGACATTACTGTTGTTTACAAAATTGAAAAGACGAAAAGCGAATGTCCGGTGCTTTAGCCACGTCAGTGGACATGGAGTATACACCTAGGGGAGTTGAAAAACCTTGATTCCAAACCAATGGTGCACATAGGCTCCATGATACTAAGGGAACAAATGATGTATGATCCAATTATTGGTCACTAGCTACCATTTCCTGATGTTGTCCCACTGCTTTGTGGATCCGATTTTTCAGTTGGAGGCTCCGGGTGTAGCCCCCCCCACCTAAGTAAACCATCTGCTTTGGTTTGGGCACCTGGATGACATCTCAGCTCTTACACAAATCGAATGAATTTTGTATTTGCTTCTGATTTCTATAAAAGGACAAGATAAACATTTGTAGATTAGTCTAGTTTTCTTTTCACTTAATCCTTATAATAGATTTTTTTCATATTTATTATTACCATGTAAACTAAATTGTGTAAATCGTCCGAATTTTATCCAAACAAGACAAATGACGTAAGCAATTGGTTAAAAGATTAAACAAATGTTAGATAATAGTTAAGAGTAAAGTTTGGGATGTATTCTTTGTGTTACTTCAGACTCCATTATTTGTATATATATATACCTAGACTATAGTGCTGATGTTTACAAATGGACTCAGTCGATCAGTCTAAAGGATAACATTGTATTCCGAGAAGCGATAAATACTAGATTCAACTTTCAAATTGATTATCAATATCATGATCTAGACGACTTCAAAATAGATTGGCTCACAAGTTCTATTAATATATATCCAATTGGAACAATGACGCATAAATCCATACGAGCAGTTTAGAATCCTTACCGGTCCTTCTTCATGCCTAACCCTGCTTGTTGAATCCAGAACACCATCTCAGCCTCCTCGATATAAATCATGGGTTTACACAGAAACCAAACACACCATATTGTACCATAAAATAAAAAAGAAACATTTGTACAAGATCTAGACAAAAATGACAGTGATTGTGAGAGACTGTAATTAATAGACTGGGCGTAACTCAAGAATAGTAAATCGTATAATAATAGTCTATGGGTTAAAATATAGCTTATAATAAGAGAAACATGGAATGTCAATTAGAGATAAGATTCTAATTTTGGCATATTTAAATCATAAATTGTCAAATAATGTATTACGCAATGAGAATTTTTCCGTAGGAGTATGACGATATCAAGTGAAGCAAATATGAAATATATTAAAGAGTTTGTTTAGCTTAGCAACAAATGCAACACTGAGTTAACTAGCCTAATCTTATATGGAATGTATTCAGTTTTGAATAGCAGTATTTATAATGTTATTTATTTCCATAATGTTCGGATACGTGTAGGTAGTTATCAATGATACAAATCCAAAGTATGTTTTTCAATCTATCATTCAATATAAACATTCGTAGAGATTGTTGGATGTAATTGTGATTACTAACTAACCCTAATTAGATAATCATCATAAACCAGGAAGCATTGGGTAACGTTTTTATCTTTGTACGAGACTTCCACAGTAAGTATTCACGATGTCATTGATTGTTGAATTTAAATCTTTCAGATCTTGAACTGAACGCTTGGCTTTTAGACCAGCAAGCTAGAATCCAATGATGTATATTTCTAACTTTAACCAATTCTCGATTTTGTTCGATTATCATAGAGTAACACTGGTAGATAATTTTTTCCCACCCTGACATTGTTTAACTTCATTTGTCACAACTAATTTCTAGATCTGATTCTCAATGCCACTTCACGAAAAAACAAGTTTTTCAGGGTAAATACTGTAATATATATTTGCCCACATGATGTATAACATAATACATTCAACCTAAACAACCATTTTACTTACTAACTTACTTACTTACGTCTGTTAGTCCTAATGAAGCATAGGCCTCCAAACAGCATTCTCCAAGCCACTCTGTCCTGGGCCTTTCTTTCTAGTTCTATCCAATTTTCGTTCATTTTTCTGATGTCTCTCTTCATTTATCAGCGTAGTTTGTTCTTCGGTCTTCCACTTTTCCTTTGACATTGAGGATTCCACATGAGGGATTATCTTATGACGCAGTTGGGTGCTTTCCTAAATGTGTGTCCTATCCACTTCCAGCACTTCTTCATGATTACTTCCACCTCTGGAATCTGGTTTGTTCTCTCCCATGGTAGTTTGTTACTGATACTGTTTGGCCAACGCATCAGAAGTATTTTGCATAGACAGCTGTTAATAAACAATTGTATCTTCTGGTTGATGGCTTTCGAAATTCTCTAGGTTCCCACCCCATATAGTAGAAATGTCTTGACAATTATATTGTAAATTCTGAGTTTGGTGTTAGTTTACAGACAGTTGTTTTGAGTTCCAGATATTCTTCAGTTTTAAATATGCTACTCTTGCTTTACCGATCGGCGTCTTGACATCTGCATGAGACCCACCATGTCCATCGATGATGCTGCCTGAATATGGGAAGGTTTCTACCTTCTTTAAATCTTCTCCATCAAGTGCGATTAGATTGATGCATGTTGTGTTGTGTTGGAGAGTCTTTCTTGTCTTAACAACCATTATCAAGACCTAATCCCACTTGTATCATTCAATTAGTTATAAAATCAACTAGTTATGTAGTTTATACACCTGACAATTCTCAATATCATATATCAATAGAATTACTATTGCCTTATTTACACTAGTCCATTCTTTGATATTAATTTATCATAAATCTAATAATCTGAATTAATTAGTCTCTACAAAATGATTTCCGACCATTTAAAATCTAAAAAAATGATGATAATAATAGGGAAAATCTACATCTATATGCCTATTATATACATGTATACTGATTTGTTTTAGTACAATTGAATTCATTCATAAGCTTTATCATTGAATAAATTTGTAAGAAAGGAGTGGTTTATATCACGAATTTGTATAATAGAACAAACAAACTAACGAAATCATTATAGGGAGAAAGAGACAGAGAGAGAGAGAGAGAAAAGCAACCCCCCCCCCCAAAAAAAAAGAAGAAAATAAACAACATAAACTACCTGACCAAATTAATTTGACTTGTAGTTCTTTTCGTTGTTGTTGATGGTGGTGGTATTGATGTTGTTGCATTATCTATGGGATGATTTTTCATTTATTCATCATTTATCACATGTTTTAAATATGTTGTCCGGACTTAGTCGTCATGTCTAGGTTTATAGCAGGGATTTCCCTTTTTTTGAAAAAAAGAAAAAAAAATTTTTTTTCTGTTTTTTTATTAAGATTTTCTTCATTCATTTATAGGAAATTGATCATTAAAATAATCTCCTTATTAGACAACTATATTTTAGCCAAATATTTCACTAGATAAATTGAATTAACTTATAATGATAATTTTTCAATAAAAATGATGATACCTACTGTTATATCCCGATAAGCATAATGAATGGTAACTTTTGGGATCCATTTATGGACCAGTATCATGAGTGTATTTTTATCGTATAATTGATAAATAACTAAACTATTCATATTCATGTCCCTCTTATTATGAGCTCTATTTTGACCTATGAACTATTATTATACGATTTACCATTCTTGAGTTATACACAGTCTATCAATTACTACCTCCCACACTCACGGCCTCATTTGGCTAAATCTTGTACAAATGTTATTTTCCATTCTATGATATGATGTGGTCTGTCTGGTTGGTATATGAACCCTGTATGCTTGAAATAAATGATTCATATCGCAGACGGTCGGATTGGTGTTCTAGACTTAATTGGTTGGGCTAGGCGGTAAGCAGAACCGATAAATACTCTAGACTGCTCGCATGGGTTTATACGTTACTGGTCCGATCGATAATCTACTGCTCTCTAATTAGCGGTATCATTACGTTATACATTAGCAGGGCACACAGGCGACAACGTATAACACCTACTACTATTGAAAATTACTAAGTTAAAATGTAACAACAATTTTAAGATATTTTAACAATGCTCAATTATGACCCAATACAGAATAGAGAAGATATAACCTATATGCATCTTAATTAGGAAACTGCTTGTTCACTTTCTGCATGATACAGGCCTTATTTAATGACATAAGGAAATTATTTTATTTATATGTAAAACAGTACAGTTTCATATGTCGATAACAGTATATGGATATTTCTCAATGGTGATCATTTCATTGATATCCTTCATAGCTATAATTTATGTGGAAACTTTCAACTTACATTAGAAATTATTACAACACATTATGCACAAAATTTAGTGAACCATATGTATAGTGTAATATTATCGATTGATTGCCACAAATTGATGACACCAATAATGTGTTTATTTATAATTTTGATGAATAATATAAATTGATTGCTTAAATATTGACAATTGAAATTAAAATTAATCTTTATTTATGATACCGAATTTTTCACAATCCCTGCAAAAAAAGCTCCCAAATGGCCTGGTATGGCCGAGATCGGGGTGACCCCAACCTCTCTCTCCAAATGCTTCCACACGGCCACGCGTATACAGCCTCTACCAGCGAAGTCCTACTCACTGCCTTCTCGTAGAGGGGGTGTTGTTTACGAAATTGAGAGGACGAAAAGCGAATGTCCGGCGCTTTAACCGGATTCCAAACCAATGGTATCCTGAAGGAATAGATGGCGTATGAACCAATCGTTGGTTACTGGCTACCATGGGACTGCATCTCGTCACGATGCTCCACTGCCTTGTGTGTCAGACCTTTAGGTCAAAGGCTCGGAGTGTGGTCCCCTAAGAAAACCACCTGCTTCGGTTTGGGCACCCGAGCTGTATCACAGCCCCCACACAATCGAATGATTTATGTGGCGCATATCTATTTGGTGCCTCCTTGTACCAATATCTATGTGTTAAAATAAATAATAAATAAATAAATAACAAAAAACAGCTAATAATGGGTAACCAGATGAGCCAATCCATTGATTTTTTACTTTTTTTCAAAACGATTTGTTTGAAATAAATGTCTCAATTGAAGAAATAGTTTACACTAAGTAACGAAACATCAGAAAACCAAATTTTTCTACTCATTGGGATATTACAAATATATTACTATTTTATTATAATAATCTACCCAATGCTCAATTTATTCGAAATTATCAAATCAACCGTTGGTAATGAGACCTATAAAAGAGAAAAGGGTTTTTTTTCAAAAATAATTCTGTTTCAGTAATCTAAAAGTAATATGCCTACTATTCAGGTCATGAATGTTCAAAGTTCGATCTCCGGCAAGATTTTTAGTTTACCATGCTGATCAGATACAAATGAAATCGGAGATATATATATATTGTAGTGGCCGGTACCATGGCAAGCCCGTTTAGGTTACTCTAGCTTCTAGATAGACCAATTTATTCATTCTTACCAAGCTAGCTACATTTTGACATTGTCACTTATTTGTTCAATAACCATGTTCGTTTTTACGTGTTCATATATGTGTTCATTACTTGCCCTATTCATTATGTAACTGTAACGTATTTTATTTGACTATGAATATCGATTCACTCTTGGTTAAATGGAGTTGGTTCACTCCTTCTTTCCAGTCCATCGACACTTGTTCCTCTTTCCAAATCTTCTTGAATAGAACGGTTATCATTTTTGCCGTTACTTCTAGGTCTGACTTTAGTGCTTCAGCCGTTATATTGTCAGGTCCTGTTGCTGCCCCAAACCTAATTTGTCTGATGAACATGTTGATTTCTTCAATCGTAGGTAGAGTGGCAGCTATAGAAAGGTTTGTGTGTGTTGCCTCTATAGCCGGTGGATTCAACGAAACTCGTCTATTCAAGAGTTACTCGAAGTATTCTACCTATATGTTCTATTGTTCTTGAGTCTCAGTGATTGCCTTGCCTTCTTTGTCCTCGACCGGTCTCTCTGGTTTATCATATTTCCTTTCGCGTTTCTTCGTTAAGATACATAGTTGTTTCGTATTTCCTCCTGTTGCAGCTTTTTCCACTGTTATTGCTAGCTCTTCCACGTATTTCTCCCTATAGACTTCAATGCTCCTCTTCATTTGGTTGTTTGCTTCTGTGTATTCATCTTATACCTTGACTTTTTATGCTCTTGTTAGAGTGTTGTTAACTGCGGTAGTGTTTTTCTTTCTTTTTTGAATGATGTCTAGTGTTGTGTATTACCCTATTTCTCCAACGGCAAATTTTGCTATGAGCTAAACTGTTAATGTGAATCAATCATTTCAAAATGGGCTATTCGGCTTATTTGTCCACTTTTACTCAGTGCAGAACAATAGGTGAAGATTGGAAGGAAGAAGATAAAACTAGTAATAAGTACATGTTTAGTGTTTTCGGTATTTAATAAAGTTACGTTTTACATTGAAATGTAATAAAATGATCTACAATGAAGATAGTCATTTAGTTTCTGTACATATTCTAATAATCAGTCAGTTTTTGTCCATTTCTATATCTTTAAATTGTGAGAGTAAAATGCTACAAACTGAAATTTACATTTTACAGTGATTAGTCCCTCGTCACATCTAGAAATTTATTATAAACATTCATGTATCAATATCTATCAAATAAAAAAACATGGAGCCCCTCTGGGTCTCCGGCTGGCCCCAAGCTGGGATAAATGCGAAAAGGGGTTGGCTGTCCCCATCTCGTAGAAAACTAACCCGCTAAAAAAAGAATTCTAACCAGAAAATCTATCAAATCAGCAATAAACTTAATGAGGTCTTTTGTCATGTTTTGTAGGCTAGGTTCTACTTTTTAATCTCAGACGATAAAAGAAACCAGGAATACAAATCAAGCTTTTCATTTAAGATCAATCTATATTTAAGGGAAAAAAGTATTTATTGAATTACCATGGTCTTTATTACTTCAGATATCCCCAGAAGAGATATTTGTGCCATCATATGCAATGAAATTTACAGGAAGATATACTCTTCTGATTATTTTGGTATTGATATTCTAGGATGTTCCTTGAAGAACTGTCTAAAAATAATCTTATCATATAATCGATTTCCATAAAATCTTTTTACTTCTTACCCTCCGTGTATTTAGTAAATCGCATATATTTCCTGTAGTATTTTATCTTTATTTGAAATCTTTATTTTATATATTACCACCACTGAATTAACTACTTCTATGAATCCAGTGTTCATCTTTCTATGCTAATGAGGTATAGCAACTTGAACCGATGGATATATATATATTAGATGGTGGTTGGAGGTAGTCAACAGGAAACCCTGGACCCGGGTTTCGTGCTACTTGGCACTCGTCAGCAAGGTGTACCTGTAATCTTGAGGGAACTGGTGCTCCCTGGCGGATTCGATCTCGTGTCACCCAGCTTCACAGTCAGAGACGTTACCACTGAGCTATCCGAGCCGTCACTGACCTCCTGTAAGACTGAGATGTAATCACAATTGATTGATCACTGGGTGGTGATCAATCTCATGCTTGTCTAGTCCTTATTAGTGCAGATCGAATGCTACCTCCAACCACCATCTAATCTCAATACATAGTGCCCGCAGTGTCGAGTCACCTAGGCTGGTGGCCACATTGCAACATGATCGATAGCATTCGATCTGCACTAATAAGGACTAGACAAGCATGAGATTGATCACCACCCAGTGATCAATCAATTGTGATTGCATCTATATATATGCCTGTTCCTTTATTGTAGCTAACTGACTGAGTATTCTGCTCATTTTTAGTTAACTTATCATAATAGTTATTATCATTCCAACAAATTTATTTATAATATAAACAGAAAAAACGTCCATTTACATTCATATTTCATATACGATCAATCTACAATGTCAATATAATGCCCATTTCGAATGTTTATCTTATTCAGTGAATAAACTGACAATACATCGATAATCGATAAACAGTTTTATAGGATACACGATAAAGATGTCTATTCATTAGTTTAACTTTTTAATTCACTCTCTTTTTGAAATCTAGTCTTGACAGTTGGCAACTTTTAGTATAACCACACAATTTATTATTATTATTATTTATTCGTTACCGTTGGGGGGGGGAGGGGGAATAGGTATACATGCATGTATACACATGTATATAAATATAATACTTGAATGTACTAGTTGCTTGTCATAATTATTGATTATATATTTAAATAACCTACTTTCTTTAAGTAGTCTATGTTCAATGTGACTAAAAGTAATATGTTAGTAATGTTTTAAATGAATGATGTAATCTAGAAGAATCATACTTATAATGAGGAAGAAGATATCAACACATTACAATTTGGAGCCTGTTACATACACTATAGTATATTCAATGATAATAGTATGAGCGAAAACAAAAAAATAGTTTTTCGTTCTAAACTGACCAAAATATCAGGAATTATTCTTAGTTAGAACACCATTGGAAAGTTGAAATCATTGAGATGGTGGAGAAGATCTGTAGCTCAGGTGGACGATTTTGATGGAGTTTTGTTCTCTGAGCTGGATGGTTTGGTCGTGGAGCTTTTATCGTTCTTCTTCCGGACGACATCATCAGCACAAACTTCAGATAGAAATGAAGTGTTTGAATTTCTCCATATGATTATCACAGCTCGTTCTGTACACTTTGACGTTGATTGGTTCTTATTGATCTTAAATTTGTCATTGTTTTCTTCGAAAACTTCACTTCTATTTGAAGTTTGTCCTGATGATGTCGTTCGGAAGAACGATGAAAGCTCCACGACCAAACCATCCAGCTCGGAGAACAAAACTTCATCAATTGAAATCATTGGATGACCGTTTCATTTTAGTATGAAACTCTTGACAACCCAGTATTTGGGCATAGAACCTAAATACCTCCGATTTGGATGGCATATGAACGCTTAATATCTAGAACCATGAATCGGTATCCAATCGTTCAATTTTGTTAAGTTTTTAATTGTGTTCTAATTAAGACTAACTTGAAATTTAAAATTGATGTACATTTCATCATCTCCACAAAATTCTATGCTGATCAAGAAATGTTTCAAGATGAATTGACAAGTAATACGGTGCATGTCTTACAATGTGTTGTAAGCTTTAAAGTGTTAGACTTGTCAATTAAGATAGTAATCGTTCGTGATAATCTAGTTTCCAGTGATCTTTGAACAGGTAGAAATCTGTTATCATAAGTATATTCATACTGATTCAATTCATATAGTTTACTTTATGAACTTGAAAAGTATTGAACATTTTGCAATGATTAATTCTCTGATCAAATAGATAATAATGATAATTATTCAATTCATTTATTAAGTACAGATTACTTTAGTCGACTATGAACCATACTTTAGGTTTGAAGGTTAGTAATATTGTAATGATTCATAAACTGATGAAAATGAAATAATAGAAAAGCCCTAAAATTTACTGATTAAAATCTGAGTCCTTTCATTCTTTTAGCGAGTTAGTTTTCTACGGGATGGGGACGCTAACCTCATGCCCAACCCTCCTCGAAGTGCAAAGTACTTCTACAAGACTGGCAGGATTCTAATCCTGTACTCACCCTGGATGGTGAGCAGATAGACGTAGTTGAGAAGTTCGTGTATCTGGGTAGCTGCATAAGTGCTGGTGGGGGTGTGAGTGATGAGATCAATGCACGAATAGTGAAAGCCAGAGCGGCTTATGCCAATCTGGGCCACCTTTGGCGCCTTCGTGATGTTAGTCTGGCTGTAAAAGGCCGGATCTACAACGCGTCGGTGAGAGCAGTTTTGCTCTATGCTTGTGAAACCTGGCCTCTCCGAGTTGAGGACGTTAGACGACTCTCTGTGTTCGATCATCGCTGTCTCCGAAGGATTTCTGACATTCAGTGGCAACACCATGTCAGTAATGCAGAGGTTCGGCATCGTGTGTTCGGGCACAGAGATGATAACTCAATTGGTGTCACCATCTTGAAACACCGACTTCGGTGGCTTGGACATGTTCTCCGAATGTCGTCCCAGAGAATTCCACGTCGTGCATTATTTGCCGACTCTGGGACTGGTTGAAAGAAGCGGAGAGGTGGTCAGTGCATGACATGGTGTCGTGGCATGAAAGAAAGCTGCAAAGGACTGGCTTGTGTTGGTTCTTCACGACTCCCTGGCTAGGGTCCGAGAGATGGTGCTACACAGTGGCTAGAGATGTTATCAGATATGGCTGAGAATAGAAGCCAGTGGCGATCCTGCTGTAACCTTCTTTTACTTTCTTCATAAAAGGTGGTTGTGTCTCCCTTACCTGAAAGATTTCTTCTGATTGTACCTCTTCGTCATTACTCTCTTTTTCTTTTGCGTTCCTTAGTTTTTTTTTTCTCTCTACTTCTCTTCGAATTCCCATTGTTTTGTGTGGCGCATATATATTGGCGCTCTCTTGTACCAATATTTATGTGTTCAAATAAATAAATAAATAAATAATAAACCAACCCTCCTCCTTTACCCGGGCTTGGGACCGGCAGTAACTCTGGAAGAGCCACAGGCGGAGTTGAGTCCTTTCATTACTGAGCTCTACTACATATATATATATATATATATATATATCATTATACCTTCTTGTTTACAAGCATTTATGTTTAAAACATATTTCAAGTATAGCTTTTATTTACTTTACTTACTTACGCCTATTACTGCCAATGGAGCATAGGCATTCTCCAACCCGCTCTTACCTGAGCCTTCTTTTCTAATTCTATCCAATTGTTGTTCATTTTGTTCATATCTGTCTTTATTTCTCGGTGTAATGTGTTCATTGGTCTTTCTCTTCTGCTTTTGGCCATGAGGATTCCACTCCGACTAGAGGCTATGGTTACTGCCGATTCTAAGCTCGAATAAAAGAGGAGAGTTGGGTATGGGGTTAACAATCCCATCCTGTAGAAAACAAACTTGCCATAAATAGAACACTAACCAGAAAAAAGTAATTCAAACCAGCTTTTATTTAACTTATAACTAATACAATCATAAGGGAATATCTCATTGAATACATGAATTCTCATTATAATTATAGTAAAGCATTTTATTTATCATGAACATTTATCTATTTATACATGAATTCTTTTATGGTTTTTTTTTTCAGATTGTATTAATATTTTCACAGGCTGATAAACAAACTCAATTAATGATTGATGCAGCTCAACAATTAAAACATAATTGTACATTGATCAATACAATTAAACAGGATACAACAATAAAGGATATAGATAAGATTATTAATGAAAAGCTTATTGATGTACAACAGGTTAGTACTTCTCTCTCTCGATATTACTGTATTTATTGGCATATACAAGTGTTCATTCTAGATGGTGGTTGGAGGTAGTCTACAGGAAACCGTGGACACAGGTTTCGTGCTACTTGGCACTCGCCAGCAAGGTGTACCTGTAAACCTGAGGGAACTGGTGCTCCCAAGCGGATTCCATCCCGTGTCACCCAGCTTCACAGTCAGAGACGTGACCACTGAGCTATCCGGGCCGCGACTGACCTACTGTGGGACTGAGATGTAATCACAATTGATTGATCACTGGGTGATGATCAATGTCATGCGTATCAAGTCCGTATTTAGTGCAGATCAAATGCATGACAAGTGTTCATTCTATTCCTTTATTCATTTATTATTATATTACTTACGTTGAATGTAAGATCTATGGTTTAAACTTCATCTAACAGAGATACTGTTTAATTACAAGACATAATAAATATGATTTGTTATGAAATGATAAAAGAACACCTATTTGGAATTCAACTGGATCTGTTTTGAAATAGTAATTCACTGAAGACGATGGTGGATGTGTTGTTCAGTCTCGTGGATTAGTTGAAATTAGACATTAACACCATTGGATGCTAGTTTAGTGGTTTAGAGTTAAAGCTTTCGCGCGTGAAACCGATAGGTTCTGGGTTTGAATCTCGAGAAGTGGAATCGTGGATGTGCACTACTGAGGAGTCCCACAATAGGAAAAAACTGCCGTTCAGTGATTCGAGGTTTTCTATTGTGGTTTAGCTCCAATTGACTCATAATCTCAACTATTAAAATTACTATAATACCTACAAAAACCCCTTCCAATAAATATTTGTTTAACTTTATAAAATAATGAAGTCATTTCTTACAAAATATTACTAAACACATTCATCTATAATGAAGCAGACATGGTTATACCGAGAAATCAATTTAGAATAATATACATTACATATGTTATGAACCACTAATTACTAGGACTAGAGTTAAAGTTCATTTAACTAAGTCTATTTGACAAATGGTCAGTTGTAAACTGAATGTACCCAGCCATGATAATTGGTTACGTGGATTCAAATCTCGCGACTAGTAACGGTTCCTTAAAGATTTCATGTAGTTACTAACGATAGGTTTATATGAAATATAATGTGAAATGAGATAATGGAATAACTTCTAATTTGTCATAGGAAGTTTGTCATTCATATCAAATTATTCACGCAAAACTACATGGTGGACTTTAGAAATATTAACATTTTGAATGCATCTATTAGCAGTCAACTCAATATAGTGATTATGATCGAACGAAATTCTGACTCAATGAAAGTCCTTGAAAGATGAGCGACCTAAATTTAATTATTAAAAGTTAGTAATAGTTACTACTGCTTCTACCTGGCTAACCTTTGGTTTCACCATTATCAATTGATTACTAATGACCAACTAATAAAGACAATTTCCAGAGTTCTAGAGAGAAACCATAATCATTGAAGTCCGAACTTGTCACGAGTCAGACAATTATCAACAATACCCAATAGAACACGGTCTCACATTATCGGAATTTGTTTGAAATGAGATGTCAATACTGTCGAATGTCGGTTCAGTGATCTAAAGGTTAATCGCTCGTGCGTGATGCCGAATATGATGTATTCTATTTCCAGATATAAGGTTGTAGATGGATACTGGTGTACGTCTGAGGAACCCTATACTAAGACAAGACTGCTATCTAATACCTTTAGGTTTCCATTGGTTTTCGAACTAAGATCATATTGTCTCTTTAATCAAATGTATACTTAGTTTAGACGTCATGTAACAAATATATTCTTCTGTATCATCATTGTTGTTTTGATTATTTATTTGAATTAGATGATTTGCTTTGCAAAACCCATTTTTCGTCCTAGTATGGGACTCCTCAGCAGTGCGCATCCAGGAACCCGCCCCCGCGGGATTCGAACCCAGGCCCTACTGGCTTCGCACGCGAGCACTTAATCATTAGACCACTGAGCCGGCATCCAACGGTGTTAATGTCTAACTTGGGTTCGAACCCCGCGAGGTGAGTGATCGTGGATGCGCACTGCTGAGGAGTCCCGTACTAGGACGAAACGGCCGTCCAGTGCTTCCAGGTTTTCAATGGTGGTCTAGCTTCAACTGACTCATGATTTCAACCTGTGAAATTTCCTAAAATCTCCACAAAACTCATTCTGATAAAACCCATTTTTGATAAACATGGATGAAATGTATTATGATTTCAGTGAATAAAATCAATAATGTTTTACAGGATTAATAGTGTTTAGGTAATGAGGACATTACTAACCAAGTTCATTTAAGGTCAACCTTAAATTTTTGTTAAAATATCCTTTGAAGTGAAGTACAAAGGGTGTGGGTGGCCGGGGGGTGGAATGAATAAACAAACTTTCAAAAACTGAAACCTTAGCTAAAAATTGGTGATAGATAATTAAAATATTGATTATCTTGATAGTTTGATCATTTCTTCACATGACCTGTAGCTTAGATTGAAAAGAAAATATATATTTAGATCATTTTTTTGCTTAAGATCATATGTTCTAGCATAAGTTTGATGGTTCTGCATAGATACGTCAGCAATACATGTCTAGAGTTTCAATTCCTTTGTACTTTATATGGATGTATTGATGTTTCTGATATGTTGGTGATTAAATTTCTCCCGATCAAATCTTGTTATTCGTTTGTGGGAATACATTTGTTTTTTGCATACAGACACTATAATTAGATATACACTAATTAAAGTAGAAAGGTATATCAAATATAATGAAAAGACCTGATTAATACAACTCATATTCATTGTAATCGGTGCAAGATATTGGTCATAGGCTGGTTGACTTACTATTAATATTTTTGACGTGGTTACTAATCTTTATACACTGACATGATTACATTTTTTTAAAAATATCGATAAATTGTTGATAGATCATAAAGAAACACAATATTCTTACTTTACTTACGCCTGTTACTCCTAATGGAGCATAGACTGCCGAACAACATTCTCCAACTCACTCTGTCCTGGGCTTTCCTTTCTAGTTCTATTCAATTTTCGTTCATTTTCCTGATGCCTGTCTTCATTTATCAGCGTAGCGTGTTCATCGGTCTTTCACTTTTCCTTTGACGTTGAGGATTCCAATTGAGGGCTTGCCTAGTGACGCAGCTCGGTGCTCCCCTCAATGTGTGTCCTATACACTTCCACAACTTTTTCTTGATTTCTTCTTCCACTGGAATCTGGTTTGTTCTCTCTCACAGTAGGTTGTTGCTGATAATGTCTGACCAACGGATCCGAAGTATTTTGCATAGACAATTGTTAATAAACAATTGTATCTTCTTGATGATGGCTTTCCTAGTTGTCCAAGTTTCCATCCCATACATTAGAACTGTCTTGACATTTGTATTGTAAATTCTGAGTTTGGTGTTGGTTTACAGACAGTTGTTTTTAGTTCCAGATATTGTACATTTGTAAATATGCTGCTCTTGCTTTGCCGATCCGCGCCTTCACATCTTCATGAGATCCATCATGTTCATCAATGATGCTACCTGGATATGTGAAGGTTTTTACATTCTCCAAATCTTCTCCATCAAGTGTGATTCGATTGGTGCATGTTGTGTTGTGTCTGAGAATCTTGCTTTTCCATTTGTGTATGTTGAGATCTACTGCTGTTGAGGCTGCTGATACACTAGTTGTTTTCTCCTGCATTTGTTGTTGCATATGCGATAGAGGAGCCACAATATTCAGTTTCAGAATATTGTTCCATGAAGAATATAATTTGACAGAGTTTACCTTGATTTAGTAGTAGTCAACGAAAGAATTCCATTGCATTCTTTTTATCTGATTAACTTACCTTGAGAAACCTGGATAACCACTTATACCAATCTCTAGCGTAAAATATCCTTTGTGAACTTAAAACCATAGAATATTGATGGTTATTGCTACTCAAGGACTGATTACTGTAGGAATAGATTTCTCTCAGAACATAGGACATCGAACCACACTATTTGAAGAGTTATTGAAGAAACGAAATGCTACTTATTTCATAATCAATGTAATTATATTTTACTAATTTTTTGGTGTTAAAATAAAAGATTCAATGAAATTTCTTGCTGATATCAAATGTTTTGGCATACTTTTCTATTCATTGTTTTCTTTATGATCCACGTAGATTATTGATATGGTTGTACTGGATATTCGTAAGCTGAAGCCGAACCGGTCTTTCAGTATGTCCGGTACCAAATCATCACAATCCTCAGAAATTAATATCAGTAATAATAACATTAGTTCATCATTGAGCAACTGGTGTAAACAACTTAGAAGTTATTCACCGACAAAAGATTCAGTTATTGTAGGATTATTGAGTCGGAAATGGTGAGTTATTATTTGGTTATAATATCTTTACGTAGGTAAACTATCGTGTTTTACTGTATAATACTAATGATATGAAGAATTCTAAGAAATAGGTGGCTAAATCCTATACAGTCAAAAAGAGTAAAAGTAACCTAGGAAATAATTTGAAAATGTTTTATGATATTACTTGATTAGAAAAACACTTTAAATATGTCTTAGTGTACATGGCAAATCAATTGATGAAGTAGTGAAACTTCATCAGTTGAGATGGCTGGGAAACGTGTTACGTATGCCAAACGACCAACTGCCTCGACGTGCTATGTTCAGTGGTATAGGAGTAGGTTGGAAGTCACTGACAAGTGAAATGAGTCATGTTGGTAGGTGTAGACTACCTGGTTGGGGACCGCGAGATGACAGCAACCGATGGTTAGAGACCCTGAATGACATGGCTCAAAATCGTTTGCAATGGCGCAGGTGCATCCACTCTCTGTGTTCTCCCAAATTCTAATCTTTTCAATTCTTCATGTCCCTTTTTTCCTCTTTCCAAATTTATTTCACTGGATTATACTCTTTAAATAACATCTCCAAACCCTAATCTTCCCGATTACTGCTTATACTCTTATTACCTCTACCACTACGGGATTTGAATCGACAAGTGCATCTCTGTGCTAATGTGGTGTAGCAACTCGAACTGATGTACGTACGTACGAAGTTCTACGTTGTTACTGACTGACTGACTAGTGTACATCTGCTCAAAATCGAACCTGTAATTGTCAAGATTAAAGATAATTCAAAATATTCCTCGTGATAGACACTGGCAACTCGTGACCATATGATTATTACATAGGATTTGCAAAAACTTCATAATCTTCGCAAAGTCATGTATCGATTCTTGTAACTTCTTATCATCCTGTCACATCGTAAACTACTAGTGTTGTAGCTTCGAAAACAAATACATTTTTATGTAAAGCTTAATACATTATTGGATGTTTCTTCAAGCACTGCATATCTCAATACTTTATGTTCGCTTGTATAGATCTAGACTGGAAGTAAGCTAGAGCCAACTAATCCAAAACGTGAAGTCTGTCCATAAAGTGAATGACTATTGGATTGGTCCATGTTATTAAGTGTAGACTACCTGATTGTGATCGGCGTGATCATCATGATCAATTTTTTGAAACATTGAGTGATATTTATCAGAATCGATTTCAATGATGTAGGCACATTAACTCCTATTTCCATAGACTTTCAGTCTAAAAAGTAATCTAATCCTTTTTATCCCATGATTACGTTCTTTCATCTCGAATAATATTTTTTATGCCTTTATTTTATGGTACAACTGACATTTTTATTACTTCCATAATCGTGACATTTGTCTTGATAATATCATCTCTCTCTGTGCTGATATAATGTGACAACTTGTAACAATGCCCTGGTACGGCTGAGAGTGGGGAGAGTCCGCTCTCCCTCTCGAAATGCTCTCACACGGCCACGCGTATATAGCCTCTGCCAGGGAAGTCCTACTCACTGCCTTCTCGTGGCACTACTGTTGTTTACGAAAATGAGAGGACGAAAAGTGAATGTCCGGCGCTTTAACCGGATTTAAAATCAATGGTGCACATGGGCTCCAGTATCCTGCGGGAAAAAATGGCGTATGAACCAATTGCTGGTCATCGGCTTCCATGGGACTGCATCTCCTTACGATGCTCCACTGCCTTGTGGATCAGACCATTAGGTCAAAGGCTCGGGGTGTGGCCCCCTAAGAAAACCACCTGCTTCGGTCTGGGCACCCGGGCAGTATCATAGCCCTCACACATATCGAATGAGATTTGTGTGGCGCACATGTATTTGGTGCCTCTTTGTACCATTATCTATGTGTTGAAATAAAAAAAATTATATGTTGTTTATGTCTGTTTGATATTGAATGTTTAAAGACCATGTTAATAACATATTGACAAGAGGTGGAGAAAGAAATTAAAGGATAACCATCTCTCCTTGATAATAACAAAAATCAGTGTTAACTCAAGACGTTGGGAAACACAGATCTTAGTAATCAGTTTATACGTTATCTTTAACTTTAGTCGGTTTGTAGAAGATACAAACCTCATCAACAAATGTCATTACTGAGTTATTACCTCAATCACGACTTGGTTTATTCCATCGGTCATAAGCTTCTCACTAGAACTATAAGTTAATCAACGTTAAACTTAACACTCTTCATCTTATGTCTGGTATTTAGATGATAATGTAAGTATCATAATTATATCTCAAAACAGTTTTATACTAATTAAACATAAGATTAGATGAAAAAAGAAACACATTCAATGTAGTTCTCTTATAGAAGAAAGATAAAAGAGTCCGCTTTTGTAAAATGTAAAACAATAAGAACCACTTCCTGTATAAATAATCAAAGTCTGTCAAACACAACTATAAGTTGACTAACATAGAATGTATACAAATATAATATACAGCATCCCAGGTAATAGATAATGAAATACATTAATTCCATGTCAATACAAGATGTGATCAATGTTATTATAATGTTAATCAGTTGGTCAATCGCTGTTAAATCGCTATATACTCTCAAAAGTTCTATAATCACTTAAGTGCTCTGATTTACTAACTGGTCTTTGTAATTAGTAAGTAAACTATTTAATGGATGATAAGATATAATCAAAAATAATTGAATTTGTTCCTTAAAAACAGTTGTTAGATCAGAAGGGGTTCTGTAGATATCATAGTAATTTTAATAGATAAGATCATTAGTCAATTGAAGCTAGACCACCATGGAGATAGGCCATAAAGCTAGACCACCACTAGGGAAAGCTTAGTAGACACACATACAGAAGTTTAATCTATTAATGAATCTAATAATAGTCCTCGTACATCGGATAAATAACCGTCTTTATAGATCAATTCGGTGTAGAATTTTTTTGATTGAGATTATGAACCTATTGATGTTAGACCACCTATGGAAACCTGGAAGCACTGGACGGCCATTTCATCTTATTGTGGGACTCCTCAGCAGTGCGCATCCACGATCCCGCTCGCGGGATTCGAACCGGCCTTCGGTCTCGCGCGCGACGCTTAACCTACTGGACCACTGAGCCGGCATCCAATGGTGATAGTATCTAACATCAACCAATCCACGAAATTGCGCAACCATCTTCCATTGTACTGAGGTCGACAGCTGTTTCTACCCGACATAGATTAGCTCCACTGATCACGGTTTTTCACTAGAACTCCGAGAATTCTCTCACAGATAAATGTCGATTAGAAATCCAGTTCTTGGTAATTTAACACAATGTACGAATATAATGTGTATGCTTGTGGGTCTGGCATTATGTCAAGTACACATGGGCTACTCTAGCTTCTGGACAGACCAATTTATTCATTTTTAGCAAGCTAGCTACATTTCCACATTGTCATTTATTTGTTCAATAACCATGTTCGTTTTTACATGTTCATATGTGTGTTCCTTACTTACCCTATTCATTATGTAACTGTAACTTATTTTTATTTGACTATAAATATCGATTCACTCTTGGTTAAATGGAGTTGGCTCACTCGTCTTCTACACTGTGTATCGTTTCATTTCATTTCACTTCCTTCACTGCGTTTCATTGATTGCGTATCTAGATCAAATATTGTGTGAAATATATTCACTATCGCGATTTAAGTCGATAATTACAAAGGAGGGTTGAAGGCATGTATATTTCGATGATCATCATAATACAATATAATTGGAGTCAGATACCACTCCACTAAAAGTGATGAGTCTGTCAATAACATCACTGTCCTATCTAATTGGCGTCAAAATGAAAGGGCACCTAAACGCTTGTCTATTGGTGTCATAATTATTCTTTCTTATCAACAGAATTTGAGTGTAGTGAGGTGTGGTCAAGGAGAAATTTGTTGTTAATTATAGATTTAAAGTTACCCATCAGTTGCTTGTTCATATTCTACGGTAATTAAAAGTGACTACAATCGGCTTCTATTTACTATCTTTTCACTGCGAACAATATTGGCTCTCAACCTCAGTTACTTGAAGAATAAACTTTTGCAACGTTCTAGATACCTTTAAGTAAATTTAATGTCTTAATATCATGAGTTGCTCCTAATTTACTCTAATACTTTTGTATCTGAGAGGTCCACCCTTGTTACTTTCAGTAGTATGTCATCTCAGTTTTGTACATATTGACTCTTTTGGGTTCACAGTTTTAATGCTTATACTTGACAATCGTTAACTACTTCAATTACTTCATCCTACTGCTTATACTTTGAAAAGCGAAACTACTGGAATTCCTACTACACAAAGTAAGAATATGAATGACTAATGTAATGAAGTTATGTTGGGTCTTCATAACATGTTTTCAAACATGTCCTAAAATCACGTTCCAAATCACATTGATCATGACAACAAAACAGAATCATTTATCTACTAAATTTTACATGCATTATACATTACCACATATAAGTGGAAAACAAACTTACTGTTCAAAATATACAATGAATATAGTTCATCTGAATAGATACAATAAATATAATTGTCATACTTAACAAAAATCACACGTCCTATTAAAAGAATTTGAAACTGAATCAATACAAGATGCAGTGTGGTGTTTTTTTCTCCTGTCCTATTGAATACACATCACAACGGCCAGTATTCTTCGCATTCTGTTGTCAAGGGTAACAAATTTGATTAAAGCAGTTAGAGATTCAGCATCTATTCTTCAAAACAAACAAACAAACAAGACTATTATTATCAGATTGGTTGAAGTTAGACATTGACACTGTTGGATGCCAGCCGGCTCAGTGGTCTAGTTGGTTAAGCGCCCGCGTGCGAGACTGATAGGTCCTGGGTTCGAATCTCGCGGGGTACGCGATCGTGGATGCGCACTGCTGAGGAGTCCCATAGTAGGGTGAAATGGTCGTCCAGTGCTCCCAGGTTTTCCATGGTGGTCTAGCTTCAATTGACTCGTGATTTCAACCAGCGAAACAAGAATATACCTTGAGATTGTAAGTAAATCAGCCTAGTAATTATCAACATGCATTACATAATAGATATTTCTAGCCAAATGACTGCTTAAAAGCCTAAATATTATGAGAAACTGAAAGATATTTGAATGACTGTAGTCCTAATATAACCAAACAAGTTTATTTAGTGTACTAACATTCTATTCGATATTTGGATATATTATTATTCTTCCCACTTATTACATTTAATTTTACAGCTCTTCTGATCAAAGAAAAATACTCATGAATAAAGCTCTAAAATCTGGTTGTAATAAGGTAAGTAAGCAACATGTTTTGTTTTCACTGGTTGAAATCATGAATCAATTGAAGCTAGACCACCATGGAAAACCTAGAAGCACTGGACGAACATTTCGTCTTAGTATGGGACTCCTCAGCAGTGTGCATAGACGATCCCGCACCCCACGAGACTCGAACCCAGGACCTACCAGTCTCGCGCCAGGCGCCCAACCAACTAGACCACTGAGCCGGCCGGCATCCAGTGGTGTTAATGTCTAACTTCAATCAATCCACGAAGTTGCGCCACCGTACACCATTGTCTTCAGTGAGCTGATATCTCACAACAGACCTGGTTGAACTCCACTGGTAACGGCTTCTCACTAGAACTCCAGGAGTATCTCTTGAAGTCAGTCACTAGTGAGCAGATGATTATCATCAAAAGGGGTTTTGTGGAGATTTTAGAAATTTCACTGGTTTTCTTGTTTAACTTTCACCATGTTCTATCTTTTCAACTCCCTTCGAAGAAAAATAATGTGTAAACATCCTTTCATAAAACGTTTTATTCAGTTTTGTTTGATAATTGAAAAGAGAGTTATACTCAAGTTTATAATTGTCCAAGTGGTATGTTCGAACGAAGTGTTAGATTTACCCCAACAACTTACAGCTTATTATTCAATACACTGGAAGTGAATGTCTGCGAATTCTCATCCTTAATTATGTTTCTCTATTCTTTTCAGTAGTCTTGCGTTCATATGAAATATAAGAAAACTAAATTTTATCATTCTCAATTCACTTGGTCTTGTTTGTTTGAATCTACCCATTGAAGTTTAAGGCTGCAATTAATCAGTCTGTTATTCGCATATTTGCATACTGTGCGTATTCCCTCGATGTTGCTTTAATTCACAAGCATTATAGGCAAAGATGGATAGTGGCTAACAGTGAAATCCAGATAGGACGAAACGCGCATCCTGGATTCCACTGCTGGCCACTATCCATCTTTTCTTATCAAATTTATCATTCTCAGTTTGTCATATATTTATAATGCACTGATGTGTAAAAGATTAAATGTTGGATGATTCTTGATTAAGTATAAATTGTTAATTCAGAGAATATATAGGGTTGTGGAGATTGTTCAGTTGAAATTGATATTATTAATGGATCAATAATCTCCACAACCCTATACTGCTAATTATTATGTGCTCACTTGTGACTAACTTCAGGACTAATTTCCTGGAATTCTAGTGAGAATCTGTGGCCAGTGGAGTTTAAGCGTGTTTGTTGTAGAGGCAGTTACTCACTGAATACAATGGAGTACGATCGTGTAATATCGCAGTTTGGTTGAAGTTTAATATTAACACCATTCGATGCCAGCTCAATGGTTTGGAAATTAAGTGTTTACACAAACCAGACCGATTGTATTGAATTCAAGTCCTACATGTGAAATCGTAGATGCGCACTTCTGAGATGTTACACATTAAGACGAAACAGCTGTCCAGTGCTTCCATGGTTTTCAATAGTGATCTCATATTGATCCATTTATAATATTAATCGAAACTCAATCAATAATTGAATCATTCATATGAACTATGCGCTAAGTTTATATCAAATTACCAATTTAAATCACAATATGATTCTCCATTTTAACTACAATCAATTCATGATAAATAATCAATAAATTTAATTGTCGTTTAAAAATTAAATTATAAAATTCAATAATGATTTAAATATTGATCAAAATTTAGTCAGATCTTATATCTCTATGAGTAAATCAAAATCGATCTGCTAGATTATTGATTTATACCATTCAAAAAATCAATATTTTTTCAATAAAAATCATTACTGATATGATCTGATTATTAATTATTATTATTATTATTGTTATTATTATTATTATCAACTTTATTCAGTATTATATTTTTGGTACAATATAGAATTCTCAGCACAAAGTATTTCAGTATGGGGGTTGTGGAGATTGTTAAGTTTTTGGTTGAAATCATGAATTAATTGATGTTAGACCACCGTTGAAAACCTGGAAGCACTGGACGGCCGTTTCGTACTAGTATGAGACTCCTCGTGGATGCGCACTGCTGAGGAGTCCCATACTAGTACGAAACGGCCGTCCAGTGCTTCCAGGTTTTCAACGGTGGTCTAACATCAATTAATTCATGATCTCAACCAAAAACAAAGTATTTCAACAAGTTTCCGTTTCTTACTTCTTGGTCGATCCTGAAGATAAATATTGAGTGATAGCCAGTTAGATGTTAGCAGTTCACTAATTGAACATCTGAATAATGTACACTCTTTTCGTTGTATATTGCCAGCAACCACATTGTCTCTTATTGAGTTTTTTGTAACTTTGATAACGAAAGGTTGTACACTTTTCAGAAACGTAGCAGAATAGGTTATGCGATTAATAAACATAGTGATATACTAAAACAAACAAAAATAGATAACTTGTTGAAATATCTAGATGGCAGGAACAGGTAGCTCAGATGCTCAAGCAGGCCGCCTTAATTAAATAATTTAATTTTCAGGATTTTTTTCAATGTTAAAGATGTTTAATTGAATAGTAATATTACAGTAATATGTATTAAATATGTTGATGGAGTTTTGTTTTCTGAGCTCAGTGGTTTGGTCGTGGAGCTTTCATCGTTCTTCTTCTGGACGATATCATCAGCACAAATTTCAAATAGAAGTGAAGTGTTCGAATTTCTCCATATGTGTTTCACAGCTTGTTCTGTACACCTCGACGTTAAGTTGGTTCTTATTGAACTTAAATTTGTGCTGATGATGTCGTTCAGAAGAACGATGAAAGCTCTACAACCAAACCATCCAGCTCGGAGAACAAAACTCCATCAAAATCATCCACTTGAGCTACAAATCTTCTCCACCGTACTAAATATGTTTAACCATATAACCGTTACAACTGATGCATAACACTTTATCAGCATGTTTTCTTAACTAGAACAATATTGAAAAACAGAGATTATTAAATAATGTTACCGACTGTTATGATAATATCTGGAATGAGAGTGTGTATGTATTGAATATAGAACATTCAGACTTTAAAAAGAGCTGGCTGTTATTAAGCTTATGAACTGATAACTAATTGTTTAAAGTTCTACTTGTTATACTGTAAAACGTATATGTATTGTTATCAGTGAATAACGGCTTTAATCAAGATACTGTTGAGCTGTATAAATGTAATGAACAAAAACCTATTGAGAGTTAACTAATTTATTTCATTATGCAAAATCATGCACTAAATTTGTAATGTATTAAAACAGTACAGTTTCAGTATGGAAAGGACAGGAGGCTAGGTGGCCTGTGTTGATCCTAACAATCGTGGTCTCTCAGTTGATGAAACTTTCTTTTGATAGCATCGATAGATGGAGTTTCAGCAACTTGTTGAAGTAATGAGTCCCACTCATTATTGAATCGATGGGAAAATCGATCATCAGCTGACAAGTAATTTGTTCTGAGCTTGTAAAGTTTTTTTGAGTGTTCTCGTAAATTCTCTGTTCTGCAAAACATGAAACGTGAAGGCATATCAGATGCAAATTTATCAATAAGTAATCTAAAGTCAGTTCTTCTATATGACATTGAAAATGGGTTTAGTTTAGCCAGTCGAGCATCATGTGGTAGCTTTTTCTAAATCGAGAATCGACTTATCTATGGTTCTTTGAACCTTTCCCAACAGCTCATTGTCTCCTTTTACGCAGGGTTTAGCAGCTTGCACGAATACTGTATACGAAATCAAAAGGGTTTTAGCATCGACATGACTAAAGGCTCTACGTATTGACAACGGAGTTCTAAAAGCTTTGGCGGCTACAGCACGCCAGTGTGCAGTAGATTTAAAATCTCGGTTAATGATGACTCCCTAGTCGTCTTGTGTCTGCACACCAGGTAGCGCATTGTTATTCAAAGTGTATGTATATGTACCTTGGTGACTAATATGCATCACAATTCACATAGAATCTTTTATCGCCAACTGCCAAATTGTAAAACATTCATATAATTTCTCCAGGTCGTTTTGAAGTTCTAATATATCACCTTTAATTCTTATTGCTCTCCATATCTTGACATCGTCAGCAAATAACAAAACCGATGGTGATAGGAGACTAGGAGGGTCTTTTACAAACAGGAAGAACAACATCCTTCCGAATAGTCCTTTCCAATATTTTAGCAACTATTCTGGTTAAACTTACGGGTCGATATTTCTCAAGCTTATGTCTCGTACCTGTTTTGAAGATAGGACTTACTATGTCATTGTTCCACTCTTTTTGTAACGACTCCGAGTTACAAATAGATTGAAACATGTGCTTAAGGTATTCGTTACAAAATTTTCTAATTCTTTTAATAACCTAGAATGCCTTCCATCGGGCTTTACGGATTTGGCTGTACCAAACTCATTTATTAGGTCAAAAACTTCGAATTATTTAGTGGTTACAGTGTCTAGTGTGTATGAACTGAAGTTGAAGGCATCTCTACGGTAAATACATTGCTAAAGTAGTTCGAGAATACCTGATCTTTACCATAGTGCTACTGTTACCCCATAATGTTGGAAGATTTCTTCTTCTATTAGTCTTTTGGTTTGTGCACGAATATAAGCGTTTATGGAGCTCCATAGATGCCCTAACAAATTTTTGTTTTACATACTTCTACACTTGCAAAGGATCAAGGCACAACTATTTAGAGGTTCTGGATATTGAGATTTTGTTTCGTTCCCTTTCACATTCTTCTCCTCTTACGGAGAAGGGTGTGAAAATTGCCGAATTTTGTAATGAGTAAAACTGAAAGTCAACGCGATGAGTTCCAACGGGTATTTATGAAAAACGGAGTTCAACCATGTTGGATGTGAGACCGGTATCAAATAGATAATGATCATGTACTTTACGAACTTGAATTTAAAAACGTAAATCGTTGGATGATAACTGAGTGGCCTATGAATTAAGCTTTCTTTATTTAATGTCGAATTTGTTAGTAGTTTAAGAATAATCCTGCACAAAAAAAGCAAATGATTTTTACTTTACACGTACACAGAAATCCTTAGTACTTAGATTATCTAATGAGAATGAAATAATAGTTCACTGACATAGTTCAGCTAATAATACTATTCTGGGATAAACCTGAACCGTCTATTTTTTTTTACCTACAATCAATGCTAAGGAGTTCCATATTAGGTAGAAACATTTGTACATTCCTTCGCTTTTGTTAGTGATTTCTATACTCATGTCAGTCAACGACAAAAATTACCCATGGTTTACGACACCATTGTCTAAACAACATAGTTTATGATGTCTGAAGTGTGACTGTTAAATGTTTGGTTATCAAACTAAATGTTCTCACAGTAAGTGCCCAATTCACTACTTTTTGATGACTAAATTTGTCATTATTGATCCTGTATAGTGTAAGTAAATTGTTTCTTTTGTAACAACGTTTCTAATGGATCCTAATCTCAAAGTGAGCATCGACAATCAGATACAAGTATATTCAGTTAACGAACCAGTAACAAGATAAAACTATTGTAGAATGGACAAAATTGCTAGCCAGTTTATTACGGGTTTCAGTAATAAATGAACTGAACATTTTCCAGAAATTCCTGTATTATCAAAACTAATCTGCTAATATTTCAAACAATCGTTGGAACATTTCTTAAGCAAATGTTTGTTGGTGGCTAGCAATGGGATTCATTGATGTTCATACAAATAAATTAAAATTCACCTTCATCAGATGAAAAGGTGTTTAGCTGAACTTAGTAGCTATGTGAATAGTGCGTTCAATGCTTGAAGCAAAAGTTTGATAGGTTCGTGTAATGTTTTGAACATCAATACTACGATACAGGTACATCTAACTGAAGAGTTCAAGACAGAATGAAATACGATTCTTTGATTTGACTTCTAGTCACTGGAAAAAAACTCACGAATGCTTGTGACATGATGCCACTTACTTACGCCTGTGACCCCCAATGGAGAATAGGCCGCCAACCAGCATTCTGCAACACACTCCGTCCTGAGCATTTATTTCGAGTTATATCCAATTGTTGTTCATTCTTCTTATGTCTGTCTCCATTTCTCGACGTAATGTGTTCATTGGTCTTCCTCTTATCCTTTCGCCTTGAAGATTCCAGTTGGGTACATTCCTCATTGTGTCTTATCCCCTTCCAGCACGTCTTTCTGATTTCTTCCTTTGCTGGAATCTGGCTTGTTGTCTCTCACAGTAGGTTGTTATTGATAGTGTGTCCAACCAACGGAAGTATTTTGAGTAGACAACTGGATTATGGCATTCGTAGTTCAGTATGTTTTTGCTCCGTACAGTAGAAATGTCTTGACATTTGTATTGAAAATTCTGAGTTTGGTTTTGGTTTACAGACAGTTGTTTTGAGTTCCAGATATTCTTCAGTTTTAAATATGCTGCTCTTGCTTTACTGATCGGCGTCTTCACATCTGCATGAGATCCATCATATTCATCAATGATGCTGCCTGAACATGGGAAGGTTTTTACCTTCTCCAAATCTTCTCCATCAAGTGTGATTCGATTGATGCATGTTGTGTTGTATCTGAGAATCTTGCTTTTCCCTTTGTGTATATTGAGACCTACTGCTGTTGAGGCTGCTTCTATACTGATCATTTTTTTCTGCATTTGTTGTTGCGTGTGCAATAGAAGAGCCAGATCATCAGCGAAGTCTAGATCATCAAGCTGCATCCTAGTTGTCCACTATATCCCATGCTTCAACCTAGGTATTGATGTCTTCATAATCCAGTCGATCACTAGGAGAAAGAGAAAGAGTAGGAATAAGCAACCTTGCCTGACACCAGTCTTTGCTTCAAACGAGTCTTTCAGCTGTCAGTATTATGATAATCTGCTCTGGATAGACATATATCTATCCCTATTAGAACTTTCAAACTCTTACAAAATGAATTAATCATTACATTAGTTAACAAAATCAAGATGAACTAATCACGTTCCTTTTTTGACAGTTAACTATTTTCCTCTGTAATGTTTTAGCTTAGTTTCATTATTTCTGATATTTGTTTTCCACTGATTTTATTCAATGTATATAATTCACCTTATTTGACCTAATTATATTTATAAGTTTATCATAGTAATTATTTTCCCCTACCTCCCCCTACCTCCGTCACCCCACGCTCTCTCTCTCTCTCTTGTAAAAGTACAAACTAGTAGTAGCGGTTCAATTTGTTGTTCTCATTATTATTTCCTTTTTTCTTTTCTGATTAGTTTCTATCTATATTTATATATATTAAATATGCTTTATCTACACTTAGGTTATTCATTAATCCAAATGAATTATGGTATTGTTGTTTTACTTGAATCGTCTCATTGATGTTTAACACTGCCATTGATCATTTTGTTATTGCCATATGTGTATACTGTACGGATGGCCTCGATATTACTTTAATTCACAAACTGTTTAAACAAAAGATAGAATAATGGCTATAAATTATGATTATATTCTGTCATAGTTTATTTGTTAAGGTTGATTCTAACTCATTTTATATTAAAAGTAAATTACTATTTATTATATGGTGACTTTTCATTAAAGAAAAAAATAATGAAATTTGATTATAAGTGAAATACTTCATTTTGATTGTTACTTTTGGTTTATAGAATCATAAGTTATGATATGTATGAATACAATTATGATTATGGAGTAATTTACTAGGTGAATTCATGATTTGAATGAAGCTAGACCCTCCTGGAAAACTTGAAAGTACTAGACGGTCATTTTGTTCTAGTCTAGGACTCCTCTTCAGAGATTAAGCGTTCACATGTGAAACCGAAAGTCTTGGGTTCGAATTCCGCGGACGGGGTCGTAGATATTCACTTCTAAGGAGTCTCATACTAGGATGGAACGGTCGTCCACCACTTCCAGGCTTTCCTTGATGGTCTAGCTTTAATCGACTCATGAATTCAACTATTAAATTACTACAGTCTTCACAAAAGCCCCGTTTCTGATAAAAATGGAGTATCAGTTTAGGGTTGTGGAGATTATTAAGTTATTGATTGACTGGAAGCACTGGATGTCCGTTTCGTCCTGTTATGGGACTCCTCGGCAGTGCACATCCACGATCCCACTAGCGGAATCTCAGTCAATAACTTAGTAATCTCCACAACCCTATACTGATAATTACCATGTGCTCACTAGTGACTAACTTCGTGAGGGAATTCTCAGAGTTCTAGTGAGAAGCCGTGACCAATGGAGTTATTCCGTGTCGGGTAGAGACATGGATTTACCTCAGTACAATAGAAGATGGTCGCACAACTTCGTGGATTGGTTGAGGTTAGACATTAACATCTTTGGAGTCCATCTCAGTGGTCAAGTACGTTAAGCGTTTGCGTGCGAGACTGAGGGCTCTGAGTTCGAATCACCGTGAACACACGCTGCTGAGGAGTCCCACAACAGGACGAAACGGCCGTCCAGTGCTTCTAGGTTTTCAATGGTGTTCTAGCATCAATCGGTTCAATATCTGATAATACACATCAAATCGAGTGTTTAAAATTTATTTTCATTTACTGAATGCTTAATATCTGATAAGTGTGAACATTGTATAAGTAACTGTTTTCCTCCAAGAAGTTTAAAAAGTAATCTGTGATTAGACGACATAAGTGAGATATCAAACGTGATTACATATTTTGGCAGTGTATATGAGTTAACGGTTCACATGAATGATAACTAGTTTCAAGCAATGTAACAGCATTACTCCGGTGTGATGTTATTACTTTGTAGTAGGAAACTGAAAGATTCCTTAATTGTGGCGTCAAGATGATAGAAATTATTTAATGTACACCTTAGATGAATCCTCATGCAATCTATCACAATTGCACAGATGAATGCAATATAAATCTTTACATTTCATTTCAGGTATTTCCCTATGAGGTAGTTAGGAATCTTTGAACGTAGGTTTTCTTATTGTTAACTAACACTTATCATTGATAAGACCTTCCTTGTACTATAAAGAAAATGAAATTTCTTATACCATTCAAACTCATATTATCAGGTATAATTGTCAACACAGGGCAATATGCCTATTTGTTTAATGGTCTTGGTGATTTCTTTATTTGTGTAGTTATTTCTATTTTATTATTATTCATATTATCAGAAGGGGTTTGTGGAGATTTTTAGAAATTTTCACAGATTGAAATCATGAGTCAGTTGAAGCTAGACCACCATTGAAAACCTGGAAGCACTGGACGGAATTAATAAAGACAAAGTCTTTTATTTATACAGATTTTTAGTGTAGTCAGATAAGCACCAGTTCTGGAACCTGTTTTAACTTTTAACCCGGCTAATTATCACGTGACTTATTCAGAATATGACTTCTAACATCTTAGCACTGTGTCACAACAATGATGTATTGACCTATGTGAGCAGCCTAGCGTCCTTATTGGTCCGTTTTCTTCCTAGCCCTATGCCTATTGAGCCCAGAATGTCAATTTCAGCTCCCAATATCACGAATTATTTATTTCGAACATACTTGTACAAGATCAAACCAAAAACTTAATTGTGATTGTAGGAAACTGTAGTTAATAAACTGGACATAAATTAAGAATAGTAAATTGTATAATAACAGTCTATAGGTAAAGTAAAGCTTATAATAAGAGGAATATGAATATACATAATCTAGGCACTTAACAATTATACAATCAGAATATATTCATAGTTACTGGTCCATAAATAAATCCAAAACAGTTACCATTCATTATTCTCATCGGGATATAAAAGAATTAAGATTTATGTGATTTCGTTTTGGGTATTTTGTATTTGGATTCAAAGTTAAATGGTTTTATACAAAAATTCCATTTTATTATTCAAATGTTGGTTAGTTATATTACTGTTATATTACTGAATTCCATACACAGAAGAAATTAGAAAAATTCATTTATTCATTAGATTGTCTACTTTATTTTGAGTTACTTTAGGAAAGATGTGACTAAATTCACTTGGTGTTGTTTTACTTGTATCTTTCCATTGTTTTTTTTAGGACTGTAATTGATCATTCTCTTGTTGGCATATGAGCATCCTGTGCGGATCACTTCGACGTAATCTTAAGTCACAAGCTTGATAAGCATAGATGGATAGTGGCTAACAGTAGAATCCAGTTTGACGCAAGTTTCGTCCTATTCGTGACTTGTCAACTGGATGTACCTGCATCCCAGAGTTGATGTTCACTACAGGACTCGAACCCAGTACCGTTCGCTCCAAACGCTATCGCGTTATCCACTTATCTACTGAGTACTGATAGTCACCTGCTTGTGCAATGGGGTGAAGTCTAAATTCACTTTGCTTAAAAACATGTGAATTAATGTTAAAAAGAAAATTTTGTATATCCGTAAATTGGCTTGATTAGTTATCAGCCAAATCAAGGCAGTATTTCAGTTTCATTGTTAACATCATATAATGACCCTTGTTAAACAACCATCGAAAACCATGAGACAATGAAACTTTATGATAGTTTGCATCCACGATTCTCCCACCAGAGGTTAAACCTTCTTTCTCAGATGTAATTAACTTAACCTCTGAAACACTGAGCTAAAGAAATTTCAAAAGTCTCCATCTATCTTTACATTCAGTAATTTACTTGTTGAGAATCGAAGTGAATACTAACAAGATTGCATTTTCATTCTAGTTATGAATTTTATAACTGACAGTTGTATAATTATAAGTTAATTAGTACCACCTGAGTATTCACTTATTTCATTATTGATAAACCATACAAGTAAATGAACAAATTATTACCCATAGACTTTCACCCTGAGGGGATTATATTCTATAAAAACATATCGTTAAAACGTATTCTAACCTAATTGGAAATACTGTTTGAACTACTCAATCCCACGAATAATATGTGAATAAAACGAATGCTTTTAAGACAACATTATAGGACTAAAAATGTTCTATTTGTAAGAATCATTTAGTGTATTTGAAGCTTACATTATTACTATCTAATATAATAAAAATAGATAAATAAGTAAATGATACTATATATATGTTATCTATAAGTTCTTCTTACCGTTTACCCGCTTGAAATAAAAAATGTTGCTTCACGATTGGATTGCATCGACACCTGAACTAATGATAGGGAATGAAGTAATTGAGCGTGTCGATAGCTTCATTTATCTTGGAAGTCTCATCAGCCGTTGTGGTCTAATGTGTGACGAAATCTCGGCACGGATACAGAAAGCTCGACTAGCTTTTGCAAAATTTGTCATTTATGGAGTAGGTGAGATATCCGTCTACCAACCAAAGGATGGGTTTAATGCGCATCAGTTCGTTCCGTCCTACTTTATGGCAGTGAAACATGGCCGGTAAGAGTAAAAGCTATTCGTAGGTTGCTAGTATTTGATGGTAGGTGTCTTCGAAACATCACTCGTATATCCTGCGATCATCGAGTACGTAACTCAGTTGTTAGGAAACATGTACTAGGTAAGGATGGAAAATCAATTAATGAAGAAGTGAAACGTCATCAGTTGAGATGGCTAGGACATGTGTTACGTATGCCCAACCACCAACTGCCCCGACGTGCGATGTTTTATGGTGTAAGAGTAGGTTGAAAGAAAGCTAGGGACGGCTAGACCAAAACACGGCACAAATTCATGACGTTACCGACAAGTGCACTGTGTGAGCCATGTTGGTAGGTGTAGACTACGTGGTTGGGATCCGCAAGATGATAGCAATCAACGGTAAGAGACCTTGAATGACATGGCTCAAAATCGTTTGCAGTGGCGCAGGTGCATCCACTCTTTGTGTTCTCCCAAATTCTAATCTTCTGAATTCTTCTTGTCCCCATTTTTTTCTCTCTTTTCGAATTTATTTCATTGAATTATACTCCTTGAATAACATCTTCAAACCCTGATCATTCCAATTACTGTTTATACTTGTACTAACTCTACCACTATGAGATTTGAATAGACAACTGCATCTCTTTGCTAATGTAGTATAACAACTTGAACTGATGTACGTACGTAGGAAGTTCTACATTGTTGATGACTGACTTTCTGGATGGCTATGACAATAATCTAAACTGTTTCAAATTGTTCATTATTATGCAACATCATTTTCTTGCTTATTCTAATTGAAATTAATTCATAAAGTGACATATGACAGTTTATTCGTTTCATAATAAGATGTTCATGCATATAGTTATTACAAATATGTTCCAGAATAGAACAATAGTTGACTATCCGATATCAGCTAATTTATACCAAAGTACTTTTAACATGTAATTCACAGTTTTACTTTTATACAGGAATATATTGTCAATGGGTATTTTTCATTTTAAAACTTCACTCATTTCATAGTTTAGATGTTATATTTATAAAGCAATTCTGTTTTAAAGGTTAAGTTAATTCATGAATGTATTTGTTTGTGTATAATTGAAGTATCCTGATAATGAAACTTTTGTGGAGGTCCGTTATTTCATCGTCATTTAAATTGAACAAATGTAGTCGAAAGTGCTCTCCACTTTAGTGGCCCGTGGATCTGATTCCAAGGAGATTGTATTGATGATTGTTGTTGAAATATATATGTCGCCTATCCTCGTATAGAATGATCGACTTTAATCGCGTTAATTAATAACGGATTTAGATGAGTCAAATAACCAGAATGGATTTTTGAACACATATATTTTGTATATTAAGCGAATGGACACGTAGTGGAGATGGCGGGTAAGCCAACTCCCATTTAACCAAGCGTTAATCAATATTTATAGGCACACAAAAATAAGTTACAGACATGTAATGAGTAATGGGATAAGAAATGTATACACACTTAAGCGCTCATATAAAAACAGAGAAGATTGATAGGCGAATAATTAACAAGGTCAGAATGTAGAATGAATAGAATGGGCTGTCCGAAAGTTAGAATAAGGTATATGGGCTTAACATAATAACCGACACTACAAAACATTCAGAAATGACTTATTACATTTTTCACTTTTAATTACAAGAATTACTTACTTACTCCTGTTACTCCTAATGGAGCATAGACCATCGACCATCTACTCTGTCCTGGGAATTACAAGAATAAGAAGCTAAATTTTGAAACAAAAGACGTAGTGTTTAAACTGTGAGATTAAAATTACTTTTTCATTAAATTACCCTTCTTTTTCTCAAATGCTTTAATACTACTAATAATATAAAATAAGTTGTGATTTGAATTGTTCAGTTCAATCATATCTAATTATAAAACTTAGCAGATTGAATTTGATACTCATTGAAAGCATCAATACAAGAAAGACTATAGTCATAATGACTAATACCAGTTAACATGGAATGTACATTAACTAAGAATTTTCGCTGATTTCTATCAATATTCAAAGATAATTGGTTACTAGAACATTTGATCCATGAAGTTTTGAGACATGTCAGTAGAAAGTGACAATTACTTATAATTGACACAGATTTGCAATACAGTCTGTTCAGTTTTGTAAGTTTATTTAGATACTTCTAAATCTTTGAAAAGAATATCATTTTCGTGTCAATTACATATGAAAGAAGTGAGTATGATAGTATTCATAGCAATGGTGGAGAAGATTTATAGATCAGGTGGATCATTTGGATGGAGATTTTTTCTCTGAGCTGGATGGTTTGATTGTGGAGCTTTCATCATTCTTCTGAACGACGTGATCAGCAGAAACCTCAAGTAGAATTGAAGTGTTCCAACTTCTCTACATATGGCTCTCGTTTTGTCTTGTTAACCTCGATCTTCTTTGGTAGGTCAACATTAATCAATGAAGATCTACAGGACAAATAGTGGATTATATGTGGAGACATTTTAACACTTGACTTCTACTTAAAGTTTGTACTGATGATGTTGTTCATAAAAACGGTGAAAGAACTACGACCAAAACATCCAGCTCAAAGTACAAAACTACATCGAAAAGTATTCATAAAAATCAGGATCAATGAACAGTTATTTCTATTTTTAGTAATGTAAAAATTCACTTGATGTTGTTTCACTTGTTTCTTCCTATTGTTACTTAGATCTGTAATTGATCAGTCTCTTGTTGGCATATGTGCATTCTGTGCGGATCGCCTCGATATACTCTAAAACCACAAGCTTCTTAATTAAAGATGGATAGTGGTTAGCAGTAGAATCTACGACGCATGCTTCGTCTGATTCGGGACTCGTCAGGTGGATGCAACTGCATCTCAGAGTTGATGTTCACACCACTGCTAGCCACTATCCATCTGTGCTCATTAAGCTTGTGACTAGACTATATCGAGGTAATCCGCATATGTTAATAAGAGACTGATCAATTGCAGTCCTAAATAACAATGGGAAGATACAAGTAAACAACACCAAGTGAATTTAAACTTGATCCCATTGTACAAGTAAGTGGCTTCCACGACTCAGTAGCTAAATGGATAACGCGATGGCATTTGAAGTGTACGGTACTGGGTTCGATTCCCGGAGTGAACTTTGAGATGCAGGTGTACATCCAGCTGACGAGTCCAAAAAAGAGGACGAAACGCGCGTTGTCGATTCAACTGCTAGCCACTATCTATCTTTTCTTATTAAGTAATGTAACATTTTAGTTCATTAATATATATGTTAATTTTATTATACTACTCTAAATTGTATTGGAAATGTTTAATATACCTCTTTATATGTTTATATTTTAGTGTATTTTTGAAGCAACAACTGTAGATGATTTTTGTGAAGAATTAAAAAATTTTGCTAATAATGAATGGAAATTATTAAATCAATTAAGAAATTTCATTTGTACTAACAATATTACTACCAATGCAACAACAACAACAACTACTACTACTACTACTACAACTAGTACTAGTAGTAGTAGTAGTACTACCACTACTACTTCTACCACAAATAATAATAATAATACAGTAACAACAAAAGCAATTAACATTTTTACTACCCCTAATAGTAATGAAAACATTGTAGAATCTGAAAACATTCAATCAAATACAGAATTAAATGAGGTAAGTCCATTAATCTACAATAATGAATAATTCTATTTAACTTCATAGTATAAGTACTTATTTATTAATGATGATTCCACTAATCAGGTTAATATAATCATCATTTAAACAAGAATGTTACAGTCATATCCTAATGAAGATTAGATTACGAATAACGTCTGAGATCTATTAATGGATTAATATTATCTATACAGAGTTCCTGAGAAGATTGTCAATATTATCCGGAACTCATACAACGGACTACAGTGCAAGGTCGTTCATGGAGGACACCTGACAGATGCATTCCAAGTAAGGACCGAAGTCAGACGAGGCTGTTTACTCTCTCCCTTCCTCTTTATTCTGGTGGTCGACTGGATTATGAAGACCTCGACATCTGAGGGAAAACACGGCATATATAGGACAGCTCAGAATCAATTAGACGATTTGGACTTCGCAAATGACCTAGTCCTCCTATCGCATACACATGAGCAAGTGCAAATAAAGACAGCTAGTGTAGCAGTAGTCTCTATATCAGTAGGCCTCAATATACACAAGGGGAAAACCAAGGTCCTCAAATTCAAAGCGGAAGACAGCAATCCAATAACTCTTGATGGCGAAACTCTGGAAGAGGTGGAATCCTTCACATAAATGGGAAGCATCATCGATGAGCAAGGAGGTTCAGATGCAGACGTAATGGCGAGGATTAGCAAAACAAGGACAGCATTCCTACAGTTGAAGAAAATATGGAACTCAAAACAACTTTCAACCAATATCAATGTGAGAATCTTCAATACGAACTTCAAGACAGTCAGTTCTACTGTACGGAGCTGAAACGTGGAGCACTACAACAACCACCATCAAGAAGGTACAAGTATTTGTAAATAGCTGTTTACGCAAGATACTCAACATCCATTAGCTGGATGCCATCAGCAACAGCCTTTTATGGGAGGGAACAAACCAGCTTCCAGCTGAAGAAGAAATTAGGAAAAGATGATGGAAATGCATAGGACATACATTTCGCAAATCATCAAACTGCATCATGAGGCAAGTCCTAACTTGGAATCCTGAAGGGAAGCGGAAAAGAGGAAGGCCAAAAAACACATTACGTCGGGAAATAGAAGCAGATATGGAAAGGCTGAATAAGAAATGGAAGGAGCTGGAAAGGATTGGTTGGGACAGGGTTGGATGGAGAATGCTGATGAGCGGCCTATGCTCCTTCACGAGGAGTAAAAGGCGTAAGTAAGTAAGTATATATTCTTATCGTTTAACTATTCAGTAATTAGATTATGTATATTCCGCTTATTATAAGCTTCGTTTTGACCTATAATGTATTATTGTACGATTTACTTCCCCTAAATCATGCTCAGTTTATTAATTACTGTCTCCCATGTTCTCAGCCACTTTTTGGCGAATTTTATTTCCTATTTTATGGTGCGTTGAGGTCTGTTTGGTCGATATGTAAATAATGATTCGCATAGTGGAAGCTGGTATTAGTGTTCTGAACTCAACTGGATGGGCTAGGCGAACATAGGACTAATAAGAACGCTAAGCTGCTCATACCGGTCGAACGTCATTGGTCTGGCACAGTGTGAAGATTGTATAAATCGTATTTCGATTGACGGATAAGTCACGTGATAATAAGCCGGACATAAATTCGCAACAGTTACCGAATGAATTTAGCCTGCTTTGAACATCTTGTTTACCTGTTCCTATCATCTAGATACTTCAACAAGTAATCTAATTTCATTACATCATTATGGTTATTAATCACATAAACAATTCAGGTGCGTTCGTGAAAAATGTACAACCTTTCTTTGTACAAGTTATATAAGGCCCAATCAAAGATATTGTGGTTGCTGCCAATGTTCATTGAAAAGAATATATACATTATTCAGATATCGATTGATTGGACTGCTAACTACTAACTGCCGATCACTTAATATTTATCGCCAGAATCGATCAAGAAATAAGAAACGAAAACTCGATAAAATACTTTGTGCTGAGAATTCTATGTTGTACTAAAAGTATAATGTTGAATAAAGCCACTAATGATAATTAATAATAATAATAACAATAATAATAATAATGGCCGAAGACATCATTTTCGAAATACAGGATTCATATCGCAGAGGTTGAGATTGGTGTTCTGGACTTAATTGGTTGGGCTAGTCAGGAAGCAGGACCGATAAATACTCTAGACTGCTCTCGCATTGGTTTATGCGTCACTGGTTCAATCGATAATTCACTGCTCTCTAATTAGCGGTATCATTACGTTATACATTAGCAGGGCACGCAGGCCACAAGTTATAACAGACGTGAAAAATACATCCAAAAAGATATCCTGTATCTGAATATACAGATTCTTAATTGTTATTTTACCCTTATCAATAGTTATGTGTATTTAATAATTGAATTCATGAGCCGTTGAAAGTTAGACCACCATGAAAAACCTGGGAGCACTGGATAGCCGTTTCGTTCTAGTGCGAATCCACGATCTCGCTCGTGGGTCTCGAACCTAGGATCTTCACTCGCGTTCGTGAACGCTTAACTTCCGAGGGTGTCAATGTCTAATTTCAATCAACTTTATAAAAAATAACCAAAATGTGTAACATTTAACCTTGATTCATCAGTAAATTAATGCATTAGTACAATATACTACATTGTAAAATCAAAATATCACAACAAGCAAAGATTACTTATTTACTGAGTTGTATAAGTAATCCCTGTTAACATTATTCTCCTTTGTAATTGAATTTATGTGAATAGGTTTTTTATTGTGTATCAATTAGATGTGATGTCGGTATCTGTTTCCTCAATCATTTCGTTGATGTCGGTTTTTATAGCTTTAACCGATACACTAACATCTCGGATTATCCGTTATCAGTGACTAACTGATCAGCCGACAAATTTTTTGAACGACTTAAATATGTTAAGATCACCTGTTCATTTATAAATGACTGATCACTGGGTAGTAGTAGTAGTTGTTGTTGTTGTTGTTATGTATATCAAGTCATTCTTCGTACGGATAGAGTTCTGTCGATCAAGTTGTAATATGGTCACTAGTCACTAGGTAATTCGACAACGCGTTCACTTTGCTAAGATGTAAATTCACATCGCGGAAAGCCCAGTTGTATCATCTCTGATTGTGAAGTTGGATAACAAAAGATTGAATTCGTCAGGCACTATCGATTTCTCTCAAGATTACAAGTACTTCTTTTTTGATGAATACCAAATAGTATTAAGCATAGATCTAGTGTTTTTTGTCGATTAACTTCATTGTATGTTACTTGGATTGTTACATCTTATCAGTTTTGATAAAAGAAATTGAATAAAACTACGTTTAAATTTCATTTTGCATATGAGTTTTTCATTGATCATTATTCTTCAAAATTAGAATGTACACAAATCAGAGCATAGTTTGATCAGTTTCTGTTGTTATGTTTAAAAACACAATTCCTCATACCTAATTTTAAAGGCTTTATCATTATCATTATCATTAAATGCGCAATTATTGCACTTGACTTGCTTGTTTTAAATTTGTTATGAATGAATCACTATGGATACTAACTGGAAGTACTCACATGGTAATTAAAAAGGATCACATATTGCTATGAAATTAAATACTAGAAACTTTAAACACTTTATAGGATGGGAACTAAACTGGTAACCAAACTTTCATGATTGTATGAGGGTAGTGACAATTTTAAAATGTGAATTTATTTTGTATTGTTTGCTTGAGTTTTTTCAATTGATGATTATAATTGCAATTGATCCATCTTTTATTGGCATTCGTTCATCCTGTGCGGATCGTTTTCATATTACCTTACGTCATAAGCATTGTAAGCGAAGATGGATGGTGGCTAGCAGTTAAATTCAGGACGTGCGTTTCTTTCTATTTCAAAACTCGTCAGCTGGATGAACCGCGATGAACATCAACTCTGAGATGTAGGTCTGTCCAGCTGATGAGTCCTAAACAGGACGAGATGCGTGTCCTGGATTCCACTGCTAGCCATCATCCAGCTTCACTTGTAATTTTAAATTATGTGTTGAATAATCACTATTTGAATATATACTTCAAGAAATTAGTACCAAAGTTTTTTGTGGCGAATAAAGCCATGATTATTAATTTCACACTTTGCATTTTAGATTTTCCTAAAAGATGAGTGTAGATTTCAAATGAAATCAGAGACTAGACAGCCGACAATTAAAGAGTCCGTAGATAATGAAATAGCATCAACGGATGAACTGAAAGCCAATGTTATTGATTCTGTCACTGTGCTACATGAGCAAGGAAAGTAAGTTTACTGTTATTATCAAATATTGTATAGCATCTTATTTGAGATAAATATAATTGAAATTTTAATTATAATAACAATGCGTGTATCTAGAAAGTACTAATATACTATATGCAACAAGTGATATATATATGGACCATCCGTTTTTTGGATTTTATTGAAATCACGAACCGATCTATGTTAGATCACCATCGAAAACCTGGAATCGCTGGACGGCCGTATCGTCTTAATGTAGGACTGCTCAGCGATTCCCATCTACCACACTTTATACAGGACTCGAACCTAGGGCGAACGCATAAACTTTAGATCATTGAGTCTGCATCAAACCGTGTTGACATCTAACTTGAATCAATTTACGACACTGTGTGACTATCTTCTATTGTCTTAGTTGATTAACTGCTTCACACGCTACACAGATTTGCTCCACTGGTTAAGGTTACTTACTGGAACTCCAGCAATTTCCTCTCAAGATTGGTCACTAATGGACACATTATAAATGCCAGTAAGTGGTTACGGAAATTGCCAAATTTCATTGACAGACAGTTTCAAAAAAGACGCTAAGTAATTAGAAATAATATTGGTGTTGTGAACCGACCAAATTTGGTTATCCGCTGAAAACTAAAAAGCAGTTTATAGCTGTTTTGAACTATTATGAAACGCCTTTGCAGTACGCATCAAACAGATCAGAGATCATTGGCCCAAACAATAATTACTTACTTACGCCTGTTACTTCCAATGGGCGATAGGCATCCAACAAACATTCTCCAACCCACTCTGTCCTGAGTCTTCATTTCTAGTTCTATCCAATTGTTGTTCAGTCTTCTCATGTCTGTCTCCACTTATCGGCATAACATGTTCTTTATTTTTCATCTTCTCCTTTGACATTGAGGATTCCATGTGAGGGCTTGCCTTGTGACGCAGTTGGGTACATTCCTCATGTGTGTCCTATTCACTTCCAGCGCATCTTTGCGATTTCTTCCTTCACTGGAATCTGGTTTGTTCTCTCCCATAGTTGGTTGTTGCTGATAGTGTCTGGCCAACAGATCCGGATTTTTTGTATAGACAACTGTTAATAAACACTTGTATCTTCTGGACGATGGCTCTCGTAATTCTCCAGGTTTTCGTCTCATACAGTAAAATTGTCTTGACATTTGTATTGAAAATTCTCAGTTTGGTGTTGGCTTGTAGTATCGGTTATCATGTCAAGCCCATATACCTTATTCTAGCTTTCGGGCACGCCAATCTATTCCTTCTAGTTGAATCATATTTTGACCTTGTTAATTATTCGCTTATCAATCTTGACTGCTTTTATATAAGCATATGCTTGTACACTTCTTATTCTATTCATCACATGTCTGTAACTTTTTTTGTGTAACTACAAATATTGATTAACGCTTGGTTAAATGGGAGTTGGCTTACCCGCCATCTCCACTGCGCGTCGTTCCTCTTCTCTCTATTCCATTCGTTTCGTATACAAAATATATGTATTCAAAAGTCAGTACTTGTACTTGACTTATTTAATTCCGTTATTCACGCAACGTGGATTAAGTCGATCAAGATATACGAGAACAGTCAGGATATACATTTCGACAACGATCATTCATAAGATCAAATTGGAGTCAGATCCACGGGTCACTGAAGTGGAGAGCCAGTCAACAAACATCGTCCGATCTAAATGACAACAAAATAAAGGGCCCCACAAAAGGTTTAGAGACAGTTGTTTTGAGTTCCAGATAATCTTCAGTTGTCGATATGTTGCTCTTACTTTGTTGATTCGTGCCTTCACATCTGCATGAGATCCACTGTGCTCGTCAACGATGCTACCCCGATATGGGAAGGTTTTTACATCTTCCAAAACAATATCTATCCAATAATTCATACAGTAAAAACTATGAAATTAGGAAATACAAGGAAGTCTTTGGCACTAATACATAATAAACATACATAATAAACATCTTGCTTAGTGTTGACTGTGGTTAGAGAAGTAAGTCATTAGATGTTAACTTAATAATTTGAATGACAAACACATACTAAAAGACCCTGAGGTGTCCTTGCTTTGAATCCTGGTGAATAAATGAGTGCCCATTGCTGAGTACTTCAACTCTAAGACAAACCAGCTGTAGAGATTTCTGCTTCCTAATAATACTCCAACTGACATTAGTCTGTGACAAATACGATCTACAAACATAAACATTATAAATTTATTCTAAATACTATTCACGACTGATGTATGGGCGAGAATGATAATGATTGGTTATCTGCTTAGTCAAACATGCAGATAGTCTGACAGGTGTCAGATGAGTTTTATTTTCCCTTATCCTTATTATTATTATTATTATTGATTGTTCATTGTTGTTGGATTGTGTCGGGTTTTGGTGTGGAAATATATTTACTTTCTAGTCAGGCTAATCACGTGTTCATGATCTGAGTTGTGTTGAAGTCCTGTAGAATAGACACTAGGAATGGAATCTATTGTAGATATTCGTCTAACGTAAATTAACGTCCCATACGTGTAAACGTGTAAACCCAACCACTATAACCGAACGTTCTAACAATGATCCAATGATTATCAAGTTCGATATTAATTTATTATTATTATTATTATTATTAATTTTTGTCCATCTAACTTTCAGTTTTCCATAGTTTCCCATAATGTATAGATGAAAACTACGTGTACACATAATAAGTATTACACAAAATGTCACTTTCTTTCATGTCAGTTTATTAGACTTTGCGAAAATTTGATAAATTTCATTATATTACCAATGTGTATCCTTTTTATTTTTATTTTTACATGTTTGTAACTATGCGCTTTTGTGTTTGATCTTGTGTGTGTGTGGGGGGGGGTGTGTGTGTGTGTGTGTGTGCGTATATGTGGTTGTTAGTTTTGAAATAATAAATAAATAAAAATTCCACCTTTCACATGAACTGATTTATATGCACAGATTTATGCGTATATATTATTGATCTATCCTGAAAATAGATTCTTTATAATTTATTATACTATAGTGATATTTCTGAAACAACAACAAAAAAAACACAATGATAATGTTACCATGAATTCAGTTTAATTTGATTTTAAGATGATGGTTGAAGGTACTCAACAGGAAACCGTGAACTTATGTTCCGTGCTATTTGTCACTCGTCAGTAAGGTGTATCTGTAATCTTGAAAGAATTGGTGTTTCTTGATGATTTCAATTCCGTATCACCCAGTTTCATAGTCAAAGATGTTACTACTGAGCTATCCGGATCGTGATTCACCTCCTGTAGGACTGAGATGTATTCACAATTGATTGATCACTGGATGGTAATCAATGTCATGTTTTTCAGGTCCTTCTTATTGACTACCTTCAACCACTATCATAACTTAAAATAGTGTACGCAATGTCGAGTCAGTTAGACTAGTGGCCACATTGCAACTTGGTCAATAAAATTTGATCTGCATTAAGAAAGACAGGACATACATGACATTGGTCACTACTCAATGACCAATCAATTGTGATTAATTTGATTTTAGTTATCTTAGATTAATATGCACAAAACGAGATGAGTTGTTTAATCTTAAAATACCTGTCTTCATAGCGGTTTTATACTCTTCTATATATATTTAACTGATATAAAACATTTTAGTCACGTATATTAAGTCTTACTTCTACAAATGTTAAGATGAATAGTGATAGACTCCATGTTCAGCGAGTAGTAGAATGAAGCTATCAACTATGATTTAAGTTTCTATATATATACAAATATAGAATCACGTAATTTCCATCAATTCAAATAATCATTCCTTGTCTCATTTCAAATGATAGAATTTATTCAAATTAAAAATGATACAATATTTTTTTTAACTACTTACATCTATACTGGACCCTGAACTCACTGAACGGCCGTTTCGTCCTATTGTGGTACTCCTCAGCAGTGCACATCCACGATCCCAGCTCGGGAAATTCAAACCCAGGACCTATCGTTCTCGCACTAGAATGCTTAGTTTCTAAAATCAATTGAGCCATACTATTTGGGCTACAAATATTAAGCCTGGACGGTATTTGGCCCTCATATTAAACAGGATTGAGCTATACTGTATTGAGTTGTCACATGAAAGTCTGAATGATGTTCACTTACTTACTTACGCCTGTTACTCCTAATTGAGCATAGGCCGCCGACCAGCATTCTCCAACCCACTCTGTCCTCGGCCTTCTTTTCTAGTTCCATCCAATTCTTGTTCATTTTTCTCATGTCTATCTCCATTTCTCGGCATAATGTGTTCTTTGGTCTTCCTCTTTTCCTTTGGCCTTGAGGATTCCATGTGAGGGCTTGTCTTGTAATGCAGTTGGGTGCTTTCCTCAATGTGTGTCCTATCCACTTCCAGCGCTTCTTCCTGATTTCTTCCTCCGCTGGGATCTGATTTGTTCTCTCCCACAGTACATTGTTGCTAATAGTGTCCGGCGAACGGATCTGAAGTATTTTGCGTAGACAACTGTTAACAAACACCTGTATTTTTTGGATGATGGCTTTCGTAGTTCTCCGGGTTTCCGCCCCATACAGTAGAACTATCTTCACATTTGTATTGAAAATTTTAGGTTTGCTGTTGGTTTAGAGACAGTTGTTTTGAGTTCCAGATGTTGTTCAGTTGCAAATATAGTTCTCTCGTTTTACCGATCCGCGCTTTCACCTCTGCATGAGATCCACTGTGTTGATAAATGATGCTGCCTGTACATGGGAAGGTTTTTACATCTTCCAAATCTTCTCTGTAAATTGTGATCCGATTGTTGCATGTTGTTTTGTATCAGAGAATCTTGCTTTTCCCTTTGTGTATATTGAGACCTACTGTTGGTGAGGCTGCTTCTACACTGATCATTTTTTCCTGCATTTGTTGTTGCGTTTGCGATAGAAGAGCCAGATCATCTTTGAAGTCTAGATCGTCCAACTGCATCCTAGATGTCCACTGTATCTCATGTTTCCCTTCAGATGTTGACATCTTCATAATCCAGTCGATCACCAGGAGAAAGAGAAAGTGTAAGAGTAAGCAACCTTGTCTGACACCAGTCTTTACCTCGAACGAGTTTGTCACTTGAATGACGTTTAATTCTCCTGAAAACCAAATGTCAAACATTACCTTATCTCACAAGAATATATGATATAACATCTATATGATTTATATTACTTAAATTCTATTATATCATACAAAATGTGTTCTTTCTTTCTATTTTTGTTTTGTTTTTTTTTTAAAAAAACCCTCCGGATAACAATTTTACTGTATTTTAATATAAGAATAAGTTTTTTAAAAAATTTTTTTCTATTTTTCCTCGTTGTTATTGTTGTTTTCTTTTTTTTTCTTCTTTCAACTCAGGAAATTTAGAGAATTTATCTCCGTACGAAAAACTAGAAACTCAGGTATGTAGTAGTTTTCTAACTAAAAAAACAAAACTTTTTTAGTGATTTAACCTGACTTACTTACTTACTTACACCTGTTACATTTCACATAGATTATCTGATTCCAATAGCTTCTACTTACGCCTGTTACTCCTAATTGAGCATAGGCCGCCGACCAGCATTCTCCAACCCACTCTGTCCTCGGCCTTCTTTTCTAGTTCCATCCAATTCTTGTTCATTTTTCTCATGTCTATCTCCATTTCTCGGCATAATGTGTTCTTTGGTCTTCCTCTTTTCCTTTGGCCTTGAGGATTCCATGTGAGGGCTTGTCTTGTAATGCAGTTGGGTGCTTTCCTCAATGTGTGTCCTATCCACTTCCAGCGCTTCTTCCTGATTTCTTCCTCCGCTGGGATCTGATTTGTTCTCTCCCACAGTACATTGTTGCTAATAGTGTCCGGCCAACGGATCCGAAGTATTTTGCGTAGACAACTATTAATAAACACCCGTATTTTCTAGATGATGGATTTCGTAGTTCTCCAAGTTTACGCCTGATACATTAGAACTGTCTTGACATTTGTATTGAAAATCCTGACCTTGGTGTTGGTTGACAGTTGCTTTGAGTTCCAGGTGTTCCTCAGTTGTAAATATGCTGCTCTTGCTTTGCCGATCCGCGCCTTCACAACGATTTAACCTGAGGGGGGGTGAAATTTTTTTGTAATGTATTTGATCATTTAGAAAAAAAAAACCACAACATTTTATAGAGATGTAAATGTATTCTCTTTCAATTATATTTTAGAAGTTGATAAAATGTTCTTGTTTAATAGTAGAGTTAAATTCATTTACATTCAAATAAGATTCGATGGGTTAGTGTGTTATTGGTTTGTTTTGTTGAAAGTGAATTAGTTTTCTATGCATCAATCAAATCATATTTGATGGAGAAGTTTTGGAGGATTTATAATGTAAACTTCGTAAACCCTAATGATTACACCTATACTATTCAAACATCACTTAAAGCACTATATTATTATTATCATTAATGGCTTTATTCAATATTATAGTTTTGGTACAATATAGAATTCTCAGCACAGGGTATTTCAACAAGTTACTTGCGCAAAAAATAAAACAGTGACAAAGACAAAAAAGGAAAAAAAGGTATAAAGAAAAGAAATCTGAAAAACTGTACAACTTTTCAAATTAGAGACATGTTGAGAATGCAGATTATTGACTAGGTTAACTCTAGGTACGGTATTATAGAACTTTTATAATTTTGCTTGCGTGCATGGATTTTAATGTAATTACGTCTCGTTCTACCAGAAGATATACAAGGAGAAAGATAAGAGTGAAGAGGATGGTTAGTATCTGATAAATTAACACCTGCCAGGAGTTTGCATGACTTTAAATGTCTATCCACAACTATATTAATTATGACCTCGAAAGAATCACCACAGATCTTACTAATTGCCTTCAGCACTCTCCTCAATACAGCAAAGTCTTTTCTCAAAAGCCCGGGAAAGAAAAATGGAGAACAGTAGAGAATAATGGGTAATATGCAAGGATTGACAAATTGTAAGGGTAAATGACAAGTAATCCCAAGAGCATGCAATTTCTTGATGTAGTAAGCCAAACGGAAAACATTCTTCGACAACAATATCATTGATGTAGATAAATATTTTATTCGTCTTACTTGATTTCTAATTTTAAAGATCTAGTTATGATGCCCATTATTTTGTTAAATAGACGATGCAGAATATATTCATTATATGTCAACATTGACATTCCAATGAATCTGAGGTTATGGAGAATATTTGTAGTTCAGGTGGATGATTTTGATAGAGTTTTGTTCTCTGAGCTGGATGGTTTGGTCATAGCGCATTCATCATTCATTCTGAACATCATCATCAGTACAAACTTAAGATAGAAATGAAATGTTCGAATTTCTCCATATACGTTTCACAGCTTGTTCTGTATACCTCAATGTTGATTGGTTCTTATTGACCTTAAACCCGTCATTGTTTACTTCCTTGTTTTGATTTTTTTCTCAATCACTGAACTCAAACCTCCAATCACAATTCATTCACATCAATGGGAAGATTCAAGTAAAACAATACCAAGTGAATTAAACTTCACCCCATTGCACAAGCAAGTGGCTATCAGGACTCAGTAGCTAAGTGGATAACGCGATGGCATTTGACGAGAACAGTACTGAGTTCGAGTCCCAGGGTGAATTTCAACTCTGAGATGCAGGTACATCCAGCTGACGAGTCCCAAACAGGACGAGACGCGCGTCCTGGATTGCATTGCTAGCCACTATCCATCTTTGCTTATAATTCATTTATATTGTTTTAGAATAATAGTATACTGAACTGAAAATCATCTAATTTAGTAAATATGAACAATCCTTTCGAAATGATTTAAATAGTAAATATAACTGAGTGATGATAAATAACGGAACTAAAATTATTTGACTCAACACTTGAAATGATTGAATGTAAAATAAAAGAAACAGATCAACTGATTATCCAAAATTAAATATGATTAACAATTAATTTCTAACATAAAACAGTAGTCTATTGCTGCAACCATTCACTAAACCATTCGAATAACAGATCTATATCTTACTTACATACTAACTTACGCCTGTCACTCCTTGTGAAGGAGCATAGGTCGCTCACCAGCATTCTCCATTCAACCCTGTCTAAAGTAATCCCTTCCAACTATTTCCAGTTGTTATTCATCCTTTTCATATCTGATTCTATTTTTCAATGTAATGTGTTCTTTGGCTTTCCTCTTTTCCGCTTACTTTCAGGATTCCAAGTTAGGGGCTTGTCTCGTGATGTAGTTTGATGATTCGCGTAATGTATGTCCTATCCATTTCCATCGTCTTTTCCTAATTTCTTCTTCAGCTATCTGTAGATTTCAGAAAGCAAGAATGATTCAATGTTGAATGAAATAATCTTTCGAAAAAATATTCAATCTACTGTCTATCTATTGATACTGACTGATAAGTAAGACTACAATATATGGACATTTTTTGAACAACGTTACAATGTGGTTGAAAATGTCCGCCTACTTACCATGGTTAAATGAGGGTTATCGGTTAATATGAGGAACTGGGATTAAGATTGACATTTGAATGTTAAGATTAAGAGTTAGATCACGAACTGACATAAACTATAATGCCAAAACGCTATTAAGTCAAATGAATGAATAAATTTCGAGCCTAAATTGAAAACGTGCTATCTTAAATCTGATTGGTTCATTTATAAATTAGAGTTTCATTCATTTCCAAAAAGTTATATAATCAGAGATGCGTTTTTTTTGGACATTTTAGTAATTTAATACTTGTATTCCTGAGTCAATTTAAGTCAAACCACCATGGAGAACATAAAAAGAGCTAGACGACCGTTTCGTCCTAGTTTGAAACGCATCAGCTGTGTGCATTGACGATCCCGCCTGGCAAGATTCGAACCTAGGAGCAATCAGTCTTGCGCGCGAATGATTAACCTCTAGACCACTGAGCCAACATCCATTAGTGTTAGTATCTCATTTTAACCAATCCACAAAGTTGGGTTCGAATCTCACGAGGCAGTAGCATGGATGCACACTGCTGAATAGTCTTATACACTGAATGTAACCACCATCTAGCTTCAATTGACTCATGAATTCATCTATTAAATTAATAAGTATATGTTTGGATTTTTCAACAACAAAAAAAGCAAACTAATTTTAACACAATCTATTATGATCCTTTTTACTAAAACTTCCATTGGAATGACTTCAAATGATTGTGGACGGAATAGAAGAAGCTTTCGTTTAACAAGCTTCCGTGTCTAGTAGCAGGGGATCACGAATAACTCCAGGCAGGAACCTAGATATGTTAACGATAAAAGAGGAAAAAGAAATTGATAAATCATAGTATGATACTATCCTTAGTGCTTAAGAATAGATCAAGTTGCCTCTTAAAGGACTCCTTGAAAGTCGCTTGGACTAGCTCGGCCGGAAGCGAATTCTAGCATTCGACAACTCTTAAGGAGTAGCAATTGTGTCTACAGTCCATTCTGCTATGTTGTATCTTAGTTGATTATTCTAAAAAAAAAGAAGAATGATATAGCAACAACCATTTACCTATTTCAACATGGGCACAAAACATGGAATGATACACATTCATGTCATAAATAACCAATACTTTTTTTTAAAAAACATGGCTGAATTTATTAAAGTAAACTAAAAGTTTTCAAATTCATCATCATTCTGTTGTTCATTTCTACACTAAAAAGTTTTTTTTTGTTTTTGTATATTTTTTAAGAAAAAAAAAGGTTTTTGTTCTAAGATTTTCTTCCTGATTCTGTTTAAGTAATAAACAAAATCACATTTTAACTATTAAAATATAAAAAAATTAAAATAATGAAGAAGAAGAAGAAGAAGAAAAGAAAAGAACATAAATGAATATAACTACTCTATACGCTGACGCCATTGTGATCGATTGTGAGTCACGTCACACACAGTCTCCAATTATTTGTTACGATAGTCATGTGGACCGCAACCAAGTAGTCTGCATCTATCTACATGGCTCAGACTAGAAGTAAATGACTTCAATGACTGATGCCACGTATTGATTTGGCCGCACCCAAACGTTCTTCCGACGATTTCTAACACCGGTTAGCATTACGCGTCGTGATAATCGGTGTTCAGGCGTACATAACACTTGACTCAACGATCTCAGTTGATGAAGATTCACAACCTCATCAACTGATTTACTATCATTCCTTAATACCCTGTATCTAACCTCACTATTATTTACCCGGTGATTCCAGAAGATGCGAGCAATATTTCTGAGACATCTGTGATCGAATCCTGACAAATTACGAGTATCGTCTACTCTCAATGGCCATAAAGTAGAACAGAATGAACTGCTGCGCAGTATAGTCATCCTTTTATTGATAGATGGATATCTCGCCTTCGCTATACGTGACGTACGTTGGTAAAAGCCAAACGAACCTTTTGCATCGGTGCTGAGAATTCGTCAGACACCAACCCATTAGGGCTGATCAAACTTCCAAAATAAGTGGAGTTGTCGACGCGTTCGATTTCAGTGTTGAATTAAATTGGACCATGTAGTGTCAAGATTTTAATTCTTGTTATTCTTTGGAAATGAGTTTTTCTGGGTTGATTTTAGTTGAGAGTTAAGATCTTCTTGAAGTTATAGATTGTCTCTGATATAATATGAATAGATTAGAATTATGATTTATTAACAAAAAGAATGAGAAAAATTAAGAATTATTTCTTCTGGTGTTCCATGTTTCCATGAGAAGCTAGAGTATACTTACAATCACGGATCATTGGGTAGTGACCAGTGTCATGTATGTCAAGTCTTTCTTTGTGCTGATTAAATTCTCGATGTAGTCCACTTTGATTAGTGGCTACATCTAAACTTGGTCGATAGAATTTGATCATTGCTAAGAACGATCTGACAAACATGATACTGGTCACTGCCCAGTGATAAATTAGTTGTAGATATATCTGAATGCTAACGAAGGTCAATTACTGCCCGATTAGCTCATTGGTAAAGTCTTTAAATGTGAGAGTGAGTGACAAGAGATCGAATCCGCCAGAAAGCATTATTTTTATCACGATTAAAAGTACCTATTAGTGACGAGTGCCCAATAACAGTGTTTTCTGTTGCCTACTACAATATCTAGTTTGTGAATGTAAAGAATTTTATTGAGTCAAAATATAGCTGTTTGCATAAAATCTCAACCAAACTTAAATTTCAATAGAGAATAATCTTGTGCTTTGTGCCATTGTAATAAGTAAATTGCTCAAAATGATCATGCAAACTACATAGAAGAATCGATCAAAATCGAAGGTAGAAAAATATATCAGTGATGTAAAATGTTGATATTAAGTTAATCCACCGTATTGATTACTTGTTTTTCTTTCATGATCAGTAACCCATTACTTAAAGCAAAGATCTTCTATCTCAGTACATTACCAGTGAATAAGCTACAACGATGTGTTAACTTAGATGAGTAGTTTTCTGAAGTTTTACCCATTGGAGGATAGTTATCATTCTGTACCCTGATAAATCAGTTATGTAGATTGGCATAGAACAGCTATAGTTTTGAATTCTTTTTCATATAATTGTGTAGTGAACGAGAACATAAGTGAGGACAACCAAATGTATTTGAATACAAAATCACAGAACATCTTATTAAAATCTGAGAACAATACAGTAAAGGTCCAACCAATAGTCCCGGACTTCATTGTTCTTTCGTTTCCACACCAATTAATCTATGTTCTCGTTCTTTTCCTTCGATTTTCTTAATCTTCTGCCGCCTGGGATTTCACTTTTGATTAGTGATACATACTACTTATATCTGTTGATATCAGTAGCACACAACACAATAAGACAATATGGTTCTACATTTCATTTATACATACATTCATTATTGTACTTATATCAAAAGCGATCAAAACAGATGAACATCTTGTTAAATGTTAAAAAATATACTAAAGTATTAATATTTGTAAAATATATGTTGCTCACTATCTAATGAACACATTAATCTCTTTAAAGTTTACTATGAAACCCAGTGTGATTAGTTGAAAGCGTTTTAGTTTATGATATTGGAATGAATTATTTATTTATTGACTACTCTTTTGATAATTCATAATCAGAAGGGGTTATTGTGGATAGTATAGTCTAGTTTCAATTGACTCATGATCTCAACTATTAAAAAATCACCATAATATCCACATAAACCTCTTCTGATACTAATCAACATATGCTCACTAGTAACTGCCTTCAAGAGTCATTTCTTAGAGTTCTAGTGAGAAACTGTGATCAGTGGTATTCAACTGTGTTTGTTGTGAGGGAGTGACTCATTGAAGACAATGGTGGATGTGTCGCTCAATTTCGTGGATTAGTTGAAGTTAGACATTAACACCGTTGGATGCCGACCAGCTCACTGATTTAGAGGTTGGGCGTTCGCGTGTGAGATCGATAGGTCCAGGGTTCGAATCCCCGGAGCGGGATCGTGGATGTACACTACTGAGGAGTCCCACGATAGGACGAAACGGTGATCCAGTACTTGCAGGTTCTCACTGGTTTAGCTTCAACTGACTCAACTATTGAAATTCATAACGATTTCAAATTACATAATAATTCTCGTAAATCTTTGTTTTATGGGTTGGTTTTACTTACTTTTATTGGAAGTTATATCATGTTTATTATCATCATAATTAGTTATTATGTTGACCAGATATTATTTCTTGTTTGACAACGTTGCATGTTTTTGATGGAGTTTTGTTCTCTGAAATGGATGGTTTGGTCGTGCAGCTTTCATCGTTCTTCTGAACGACATCATCAGCGCAAGCTTCAGATTGATAGACTTTTCAGAGAATAAAACTCTATCAAAATCATCCACCTGAGCTACAAATCTTCTACACCATCTCAACGTTTCATGTGATTATATCACTTTATAATACCAAGACATTTTCATACATTTGAAACTATGAATAAATGAACTACTAATGTAATTTTTAATTTTTGAGATCAGTGAAAGATTAAAACAGTCATCAAAAAGATCACATAATATTACATAAACTACAAATATATCCATTTTCATATAACAAATCTTATTGAAATGGTAGAGATGATTTGTAGATCACGTAAATTATTTTGATAGAGTTCTATTCTCTAAGCTAGATGGTTTAGTCGTGGAGCTTTTAACCTTTCGAAGAACAAATCATATTTTCCTACAGTCTTCAACAATATAGCTTAATGTACTAGTGTACCTGTTACTTGCTTACTTACGCTTCTTACTCCTCGTGAAGGAGCATAGGCCGCTCACCAGCAATCACCATCCAACCCTGTCCCAACCAATCCTTTCCAACTCCTTCCAGTTGTTATTCGTCCTTTTCACATCTGCTCCTATTTCCCGACGTAATATGTTCTTTGACCTTCCACTTTTCCGCCTACCTTCAGGATTCCAAGTTAGGGCTTGCCTCGTGATGCAGTTTGGTGATTCGCGTAATGTATGTCCTATCCATTTCCATCGTCTTTTCCTAATTTCTTCTTCAGCTGGAAGCTGGTTGTTCTCTCCCACAGAAGGCTGTTGCTGATGGAATCTAGCCAATGGATGTTGAGTATCTTGAGTAGACAACGTTGTTATAAATACTTGTAATATTTATAATACTTGTACAGTAGAACTGACTGCCTTGACGTCGGTATTGAAGATTCTAACATTGATATTGGCTGAAAGTTGTTTTGAGTTCCATATGTTGAGTTCTACTCAATTGATTATTCAACACTAGTGTACCTGCAAAGGCATACAAATGAAAACAATAAAGAAAGAGATACATATTTACAATTCTAATCACTTTTAAGAGTATTAATGCTTATTATTACGTGTGTTTTTATATAGTTTTAACTGACATCAATACACTCTATATTCATTTTGGGTACAATTTCTTTAATGTCAATCTTTTTGTGATTTGTTTTATAGATACAAACAATATTGTTGGTTTAAGTGCGTTATTACATTCTAGATGTCCGGACTTTTCGTCACCAATGTGTAAAGTGAGTTTCATAGATATTCTTAGTTATTGTTCACATAATTCCCAATTTTGAATTGTAGTCATAAAGTTATTTATCGAGTAATTAATAACTTATCCTTTAATGTATATATATAGAAAACAGAAAAACACAGTAAATACAGTCTGTGTGACATCACTAATTCCTTACTTACTTACGCCTGTAACTCCCAATGGAGCATAGGCCGCCGACCAGCATTCTCCAACCCACTCTGTTCTGAGACTTCATTTCTGGTTCTATCCAATTGTTGTTCATTATTCTGATGTCTGTCTCCATTTTTCTCGACGTAATGCGTTCATTGGTCTTCCTCTTAAATATATTTACTAAATATATATTTTTAAAAAATAATGAACCTATTAGTCCCATTTAATTACTTGCACAAAACAGTGTAGGGTTTCATAAAAACTTAGTAACTACACAAACTACTGTTATTTTCAATAGTAGTATGTTTTAATTGTCTAAAATCAAAGTAATTATAATGATGTAAACATTCCTAAAGTTAATTCATAAATATAAAAATACACAATCCGATTAATGCTAGTGGAGGTTAACTGTTGAACTCATGTTAACACACTAGGTATATAGCCTACTATTCCCGAATACCATCAGTGTTCTTTTCTTGAATGTTGATATTTTTCACTCGATAATGTGTTACATTATCTAAATTGTAAAAAATCCATATCTTTATGTCAAAGTAACTTCCAGTTAATAATTTGTGGTTTGACAAATTTTAATGTTTTGCCTGTTAATATCAGAAACACATTTATTTTGAATCTCTCTCAGCTCGCATCATTCACTGACTTGACCTGGACAACTAAATAGAACTAGATAGCTAATTCATCCTGGTATAGAAGACTTATTACCTTTAAGTAGTTATTTATCCAAAGACTATCTGAAAATTAAGAAATATTCAAAATCTCGCATGTTAGTTCAATAAATGTTCTTGCATTTACATTTCAGTTGAAGGAATACATATCTCTTATAAGTTGGACGTTATCATTCTTTGAGGTTTCGGTTGTAGATACTGTGTGTTCTCCAAAACAATGTGAATTTGTTACTATTAAATCATATTGTAATTTTAAGGACAGTTAGTTCTCTTGATTTACTGTGTCAGCCATCTACATATACGTTTGGTATTTCCTTGATTGTTCTTGTTTATATTTTGTGCACTATATATATATATATTGGTACAAAGGGGCACCGAATACATATGCGGCATAAAACTCATTCTATTTGTGTGTGGGCTGTAATACTGCCCAGGTGTCCAGATCAATTCAGATGATTTTCTTAGGGAGCTACCCCCTGAGCCTTCGACCTAAAGGTCTGATCCACAAAGTAATGGTGCATTGTCAGGAGATTCAGTCTCATAGTAGCCAGTGAATAATAATTGGTTCATACGCCATTTGTCCCTTCAGGATACTATGGCCCATGTGCACCATTGGTTTGGAATCAGGTTTTTCCAACTCCTCTAGGTGGACCACCAACCCGGTTAAAGCACCTGACATTCGCTTTTCATCTTCTCAATTTTGTAAACAATACCCCTGCCTCAAGAAGGCAGTGAGTAGGACTCCCCTGGTAGTGGCTGTATACACGTGGCCATGTGAGAACATTTCGAAATGGTGAGATGACTCTCCTCACCCTCGACCATTACAAATCATATTATTGAAAACAGTTGAATAATTTGGTTAAAATGTTCATAAAATTGATTTTACTTTGTTTTGTTATTTCAGGTAATTGGAATTTTGAATTCTGCACGTGTTCGCAGTCCATTACCAGTAGCAAAAGATCTACAAAAAGCTATTAATTTAATATGTAGTTCAAATGTATTTGTTGATCAAATAATGAAACCATTAAGTCGAACAAATGATCCTATCACAGCAGATTTAATTGAAGGTTTGATTACTGTAAGTCTAATCATTCATGTTAAATGGTTTCAATCTATTTATTTTTCATAGATCTTTCTATGAAATTAGATTAAACTATTTTGTTTTATTATTGATTATTCATGTGAAACAACTTTTGATGACACTCCGTATGAGCAATTCAGTTTGACTTTATAAGAGAGTTATTATCAGAATGGTTTTTGTGGAGATTTTTAGAAATTTCACAAGTTGAAATCATGAGCCAATTGAAGCTAGACCACCATGGAAAACCTGGAAGCACTGGACGGCCGTTTCGTCCTAGTATGGGACTCCTCAGCAGTGCGCATCCACGAACCCTCCCCCCGCGGGATTCGAACCCAGGACCTACTGGCTTCGTGGTCTAATGGCTAAGTGCTCGCGCGCGAAGCCAGTAGGTCCTGGGTTCGAATCCCGCGGGGGAGGGTTCGTGGATGCGCACTGCTGAGGAGTCCCATACTAGGACGAAACGGCCGTCCACTGCTTCCAGGTTTTCCATGGCGGTCCAGCTTCAATTGGCTCATGATTTCAACTTGTGAAATTTATAAGAGAGTGTTCGGTTTTGTGTGATTATTATTTTAAAGTTTGTTTAGCCAAGTTTGACCTACTTCCCACGTTGAATTATTGATCAGGAGTTTGTTATTTCATTATTCTTATCATTAGTTCATTTACCCAATTGATATCAGTTGTATACTTTACCTAATATATGTAGTTAAGGAATTTGTTCATCATGATCATTGACTAAGAAAATTGCATTGATTAGTTTGATGTTTCCATGTATCTATATAAATATTCCTGTATATCTGAGTAAAGTATGACGATGATCTAACCAAATACAGTATTGTTCACTTATATATATATGGACCATCTGTTTTTTGAATTTCATTGAAATCATGACTCGATCTATGTTAGATCACCATCGAAAACCTGGAATCACTGGACGACTGTATCGTCCTAATGTGGGACTGCTCAGCGATTCCCATCTACCACACCTTATACAAGACTCGAACCCAGGACTTTTGATCTCGCGCACGAACGCATAATCTTTAGATTATTGAGTCTGCATCAAACCGTGTTGACATCTAACTTCAATCAATTTACGACACTGTGTGACTATCATCTATTGTTTTAGTTAACTGCTTCACACGCTACACAGATTTGCTCCACTGGTTATGGTTACTTACTGGAACTCCAGGAATTTCCTCTCAAGATTGGTCACTAATGAACACATATTATATATTCGCTTTATAGCTTTTAGTAGCTCGATATCTGACTCCAATTAGATCGTATGTATGATTGTTATTGAAATATACATCCTGGCTTTCCCCGTATATATTTATCGACTTAACTCGCGTTGGTGAATAACGGAATTAAATAAGTTGAATACGATAATGGATTTTTGAATACATATATTTTGTACGCTAGCTGATCTGGACAGACAATCAGAGGAGCGAAGCGAATAGAAGAAAGAGATACGAAATGACGCTCAGTGGAGAAGGCATATGAGCTAACTCGATTTAATCAAGCGTTAATCATTATTTATAGTCACACAAAAATAAGCTGCTGACATGTGATGAGTAGAAGTGTACACATACGTATGCACTCATATAAAAAGTCAGCGTTGATAAGCAAATAATTAACAAGGTCAAAATATGACTCAAACAGAATGAATAGATTGCCCTACCCAGAAGCTTGAATAAGTTATATGGGTTTAACATAGTAACCGACACTACGACCTATTTTCTCTTCATATAATTATGTCAGTTTAGGAGTTGTGGAGATTGTTAAGTTTTTTTGATTGAGATCATGAACCGATCGATGTCAGACCACCATTGAAAAGCCGTGACCAGTGGAGCTAATCCGTGTCGGGTAAAAACAGGTGTCTACCTCAGTACAATGGAAGATGGTCGCTCAATTTCGTGGATTGGTTGAGGTTAGACATTAACACCATTGCATGCCGGCTCAGTGGTTCAGTAGGTTGAGCGTTCGCGCGCGAGACTGAAGGCACTGGGTTCGAATCGCACGGGCGGAATGCCCACTGCTGAGGAGTCTCAGACTAGGATGAAACGGCCGTCTAGTGCTTCCAGCTTTTCAATGGTGGTCTAACATCAATCGGTTCATGATCTCAATCATATATTTATGTATTTAAGAATTTCTCCTTTAAAATATATCTTCTATATTTTTTTTGTTTAACTGTATTTTTAATCTGATTCCGGATGCGATCAGTGAATTCTTACGTAATACGTCGATTTGCAGTCATTCTAATATAAGAAAATACTTTTATGTAGCGCACTGTTATGCCGAATTATTCATTATTATTATTATTACCGTTACTATTATTATTATTATTATTATTATTATTATTATTATTATTATTATTATTATTATTAGTAGTAGTAGTAGTAGTAGTAGTAGTAGTAGTAGTAGTAGTAGTATTAGTAGTATATGATAAACTGAGTGTTTAAACATTATCCCTTTTTATTAATAGGGATCAAATCTAGCTAGAGAACCAGAGAACTTACTCAAACTTCGATCTTTGGCTAAATCTCTAAAAGGTAAGTAATAATGCACATTTAATAGTGATATAGCTAAATCACTTTCTCTAAAATATTATATGATACTGATAACTAAGCTATGACTTAGTGATGTAAACAATTTCATCTTGAAGAAGGTCAGTTATTACCCAAATGACAAAATTGATAATGTGTTTTACCTGAGACTAGGTAATATTAGGTTCTATTCATATTTGAATAATAAGTTCTCTTAAGAGTATGGATACATCTCATGAATGAGTTCCAATCCCTGAAATCTCATGTCTAGAACGTACTTTCATTTATCTAACTCTTATTACTTGTTTTTTTTCTATGCCATGAACTTTGGAACAATGAAGAATTCTCAGTAGTAGGGCATCAACAAATTTCTTTCTAATGTATGTTCGAATCGTAATAGTTCAATAGAATATTTCATATGTGTCTCACGTCTATTCTTAATTGAGTAGGTTTTCCATCGTTTTAGCTACTGCATCTTTTTTTTTTCGACCTGTCAATTATTGATTCCATGAATTCCAATGTAATTCACCTTCGTTTATTCAAAGGATAAACATGAGGGGAGGTAATCAACGGCTGCACTGCCGAAGTTTAAACTTCCCATTTCGTAACATTGTGATAGGATGTTAGCTTTTAATCAAAGCTTGTGAGTATATACCATGAGCATGAATAATTAATAAGTTGAAAAGAAATCATTGCAATATTAAAACACTTTTAAAACTGACGTCTTAAATGTTTAAGAAAGCTTAAATGTATTTCGATAACAAGTCGTTTAAATCATTGGGAAAACTGAAACTTGGAGATGGTGGAAAAGATTTGTACTGATGATATCGTTCAGAAGAATAATGAAAGGTCCACAATCAAACCATCCAGCTCCGAAAACAAAACTCCATCAAAAACTGAAACGTAATAGACAGAGTTCAATTAGTACTTATTCGCATAGTTACTTCAAATGATTTTATATGTTTTTGATTTTCTTTTTCAGGATCCGAAAATGTTACAACAACACTGTCAACTTTACAAAATAGTCCAGAAATTGAAACTTGCCTATCAAATTTTGATAAATGGGACTTCAACATATTTGATCTTGAACGGTTAACTAGTAAAAAGTAAATATTAGAGTATTTTTGTATTTAAAATAATATTATTTACTTACGCTTGTTACTCCTAATGGAGCATAGGCCACCGACCAGCATTCTCTAACCCACTCTGTCCTGGGCCTCCCTTTCTAGTTCTATCCAATTGTTAATCATTCTTTTCATGTCTGTCTTCATTTCTCGACGTAATGTGTTCTTTGGTCTTCCACTTTTTCTTTGGCCTTGAGGATTCCATGTGAGGGCTTGACTTGTGACGCAGTTCAGTGCTTTCTTCAATGTGTGTCCTATCCACTTCCAGAAAGTCTTCCTGATTTCTTCCTCCGCTATAATCTAGTTTATTCTCTCTCATAGTAAGTCGTTGTTGATAGTGTCCGGCCAACGGATCCGAAGTATTTTGCGTAGACAACTGTTAATAAACACCTGTACTTTCTGGATGATGGATTTCGTAGTTCTCCATGTTTCCGCCTCGTACAGTAAGAGTGTCTTGACATTTGTATTGTAAATTCTGAGTTTGGTGTTGGCTTACAGACAGTTGTTTTGAGATCCAGATGTCCTTCAGTTTAAAACATACTGCTCTTGCCTTACCGATCCGCGCTTTTACATCTACATCAGATACACTATGTTCACCAATGATGCTGCCCAAATATGTAAAGGTTTTTACATTTTCCAAATCTTCTCCGTCGATTGTGATTGGATTGTTTCATGTTGTTTTGTATCGAAGAATCTTGCTTATCCCTTCGTGTATATTGAGACCTACTGCTGCTACTACACTGGTCGTCTTCTCCTGCATTTGTTGTTGCGTTTGCGATAGGAGAGACAGATCATCTGTGAAGTCTAGATCGTCCAGCTGCATCCCAGATGTCTACTTTATCCCATGCTTCCCCTTAGATGCTGACGTTTTCATGATCCAGTCGACCACCAGAAGAAAGAGAAAGAGTGGGATTAAGCAACGTTACCTGACACTGGTCTTCGCTTCAAACGAGTCTGTGACCTGTCTTCCATGCACGATTTTGCTGTTTAATCCATCATAGGGATTCTGTAGCATATTGACTATCTTCTGAGGCAGGCCGTAGTATCGAAGAAGTTTCCATAGTGTTGTTCTGTCCACATCAAATGCTTTTTCGTAGTCAATATTATATAAAGAATTATATTTGTTTGTATAGTTGCAAAATTAGCCATGAGGAAGATCAGTTCCTTTCAAGATTGTAAATATACTTTGTTAATTGAGTGTCTGAAACCATTAAATATTCATATAGTTTAACTGAAGGGTTAAGTTGAAAAACTATACTTATATACTATTGAAGCATTCACCATAGAAAATGAAATCAATTCATCTTTAATTGAATATTCAAATTCCCTTTGTCTTTGTCTAAAGTCTGTATACAATGAAAATAAAGGGAAATGTGTTTTGGATATCGGTGTTGCAAAACATGGGATTCTGATTATCTAAACATTCTGGTTAAAGTTCGTGGAAAATGTTTAGTAATGGTTTGTTCTCATCGACTTGTATAGATACGTCGTTCAAATGACTCAACATATTGAGTCACATAACTATGATATTACTGTACTTCACGTTTTTGACTTCTTCACTGATTGTGTTAGTGTGACACATAAAGTTTATTTAAATCAACTCACGCGCTGGTCGTAACCAACCGACGATTCTTATTCATACAACATAAAAGAATACAATTATAAGCAGAGATGAATGGTGACTAGCAGTGGACTTTAGATTGCGCGTTTCGTTCTATTCGAAACTTGTTAGTTGGATATACCTGCATCCCAGGGTTAACATTTATCCTAGGACTTAAGAAAATCCTCACAGGATTCACATATTCTAACAAGACACTGATCAATTACAGTCCTAAACATCAATATGAAGATTCAAACAACCAATAGAAAAATGTAAAACGATACAAGTTGACTTCATATGAGCTCAACTTTACTATTTCATCGGCAACCTAATCGTTTCTAAAAATAGATCCGTTGTTTGTATATCTTTTCTTCTTCTTTAGACCTCTCACTTATTTAGGCATGAAGATATTGGACAGTTTCAATGCTCTTAGTGTACTACGTGTACCTAGTCAAATTTTAGTCGGTTGGTTAACAGTAATTGAAGAACATTATCATGTGGATAATCCATACCATAATGCTACACATGCAGGTGATGTTCTACAAGCATCAGCTTACTTTCTACAACATAGTTTAATAAGAGTAAGTTTACCAGTCTAATATTACAATGAAAAGACTAAGAGTCATATGACTTCAATGTGAATTTTTCGTTACGTTTTTAGTGGCCTGAGATTTGACTCCAATTAGATTGTATGAATGATTGTTATTGAAATATACATCCTGGCTATCCTTGTATAGAATTGTTGAATTAACTCGCGTTACTGAATAATGGAATTAAATAAGTTGAATACGAGAATGAATCTCGGATATGTATATTTTGTACGATCATTGATCTGGGCGGATAGTCAGAAGAACAAAGCGAAATGACTCACGGTAGAGAACGTGCATGAGCCAACTCCTTTTAATGAAGCGTTAATTATCATTTATAGTCACACAAAAATAAGTTACAGATATGTGATGAATGGAATAAGATGTACATGGACATACGCTCATATAAAAGCAGTCAGGGTGGATAAGTAAATAATGAAGAAGTCTAAAACGTGACTCAAGAAGAATGGATAAGTTGGCCTGTCCAGAAGCTAGAATACGTTGTACTGGCTTAACATAGTAACTGACAGTACAAGTTTCTTGTACCTGAAACTGTATCCGCATAATATGTTATCAATAATGAGAGTTGTTTTGTTGCTAATATTTTGGAAGTATTGAGTCATTTGATTTGAAACCTACGTTGTCATACAATCAAACATTTCGAAAAGAGTGATGGCTTTACTTCACCATTTCATGTGCACTAGATCTTTCATAAATATCTTTTCAGATAACAAAGATTTTGTACATGCCATTAACTACGAAATTTCAATGAACTTCAGTGAACTAATCAATATTTAGGAAGGAGAGACTGTATTGTTTCAACATTATTTGACATTTTTGGATTTATAAAAAAAAACTAACTATGGTACAAACCTAGCGAGATGTTGATATTCCCTTATACTGCTTCGTTTCTGATTTCCATAACAATTTAACTTTAGAACAACATAGATATAAGCGATCCTCATCAGGATTTACTCGAATATACAGTAATATTTATATGCATATATGAAATTATTAAACTAATCCACGTGTAGCTACATGTGAATCGACGAATTCAGCTTCTCCTTTGGAGAAAGTTATATTGGGCACATTACCAGGCTACTGAATCAAAGAGTTAGTGAACATCTCCCTTCATCGTTAGGAATAGGTAATTTCAAGACAATACGCAGCTCGGTTCTATCACACTTGATCGATAGCGGTCATTTAGTGGACAGAAAAATGTCATTTAAAGTTAGTTATCGTATTCATAATAGGTTTCCTTATGGTGTTCGATCTCGTTTCTTACACATAGGAAAAGCTATAAGAATTCGAGGTAACAATCCAAGTCTTTGTGTTCATAAGGAATTTATGAAAAGAAAACTGTTTCCAGTACATAATCAAGTTAAAGATCATTTTAATGTGAGCAACAATATATGAAGATTCAATGTCTATAACCCAGTGGTAATTTATTAGTTTGGATGAAAATATGATAACTGAACATTTTGTCGTCAATATCAACTGTTTTAATACAAGTATCCAGTTTAATAACCGGAATATATGATCCTGTAAACACTAGACAGCTGTATTCCTTATCCTTTAGGGCTTTGCAGCATTGCACACCTACAACTTTATACAAGATGAAATAAAAGATATCAAGAGTTCCAATGGTTGACATTTTAAACATTAGTAGAAACCATCAGTCAGTTGAAGCTAGACCACCATGGAAAACGTGGAAGCCCTGAACGGCCGTTTCGTCCCAGCATAGGGCTCCTCAGCAGCACGCACCCACGATCCCGCCTCGTCAGATTCGGACCCATGATCTATCAGTCTCGTGCGCAAACACTTAACCAATAGATCACTCAGTCCTCCGGTATCCCACAGTATTAATGTCTAACTTCAACTAATTCACGAAATTGAGCAACACATACACCGTTGTTTCAAGTGAATTACTATCTTATAACATACCCAGTTGAACTCTACTATTCACTGCTTCTCACTAGAACTCCAGGAAATACCTCTTCAAACCAGTCACTAGTGAGCATATGTTGATTTGCTAGTCAAGTTGATACATAAATCATGAAAGTGAATAATATTCACAAACCTGTAATGTTTAAGTAATTGTATGTTCACTGTAGTCTGATTCCATGAGATAAGTCTTGGAATTCTAGCATAAAACCCTGGTAGGTGAAGTTTAACCAAGTCGAGTGTGAGACAGTTACCCATTAGTGTAATTAGAATATGAAGTCAAAATATCTCGAATTGACTCAATTTATAGTTGTAAAGCAATCGATGTTCAAAATGTTAAGCGTCAACCACGTAATTTAAATGTCGGTCGATAATCGCACTGTTGAGGAGGAGTTTTACCTTTAAAGTCTCTCAATGTGACATTAATGATTGTTGTTCAGGCGTTCGCTATTTGGACTTAACTTCATCAAGAATGGTTTTAGTGCAATTCATTGAATAATTAGTTGGCACTATCAACTATCTGACACAACAAAAGAATATGATTTAAAGTCATTGCTAATAAAAATCTACTTATAAGACTTCCCTTTTCATAGACATTCTTAAATAACTATCTGTGTTCTTGTTGCTTATTATTTATTTCCAGTCAATTTGCACAAATATCGATGAAGTTGCTACACTTTTAGCCGCGATAGTACATGATGTAGACCACCCGGGGAAAACAAATCCATTTCTTGTGAATAGTAATGATCCATTAGCTATTCTATACAATGATATGTAAGTGCTGAAGTGAAATTTACTGTGTAACTTATTTATTATCGTTTGATTATGAAATGATTTGACCTATGATTGATTAATGTTTGATGAACATTGGTTGAATATCATTAAGAATATCTATGGATCTGTCCTTCCAGTTAATCTAGAAATCAACTAAATGACATGTTCAACCTTAGTTATGTAGTTTAAGTAAGCTGTAATTTAAAGCTTTCTTTACTTGTCCAGAGTTCGATAGCTGGACAAGATCACATAACACATGTTATTCAAAATTAATAAATAATGGCTAAGGTGGATGTGAATGATTTCTAGTAGAATTCGACTTTTTCAAGTTGGATATGTCAGTTGGACATGCCTGGAACCTAGAGTTAGTGTTCACACCCAACTGATGAGTCCCAAATGGGACGAAGCCCATATCCTGGATCCAAGAGCTAGCCACTATACATCCGTGCTTATATTCATCTTTCTGTTTTTTTGGTACAATTTTATAAAGCAATAAGTAGGCTTTCTTAAACATGTATTCTTATGCTTATTTAGTGAATCTAAAATGTTAAGCTGGAATTATTCAGTCGTTATATTTGTATTCTTTTTTGTTTTTTTTTATTCAAGTGCTGTATTAGAAAGTCATCATGCGGCTGTTTCATTTGAATTAACCCTCCGATCACCTGACATCAATATTTTTCAGAATTTGACACGGTAGGTGACGTCTTTAAAAATATTGGGGTGTATTTCATACACTCATATTTTCTATAAGTTGATCATTCATGCATCAAACTCACCGTTCCAATGAACGTTAGGAAGATCTCATTCTACCTTACAAAATATTCTTATTTCCGAAACACCAAGAGTATTAAAGAAAACGCCGCAGCATCAAACTGAGTCGGTGGATGGCAAGTATCCACTCACGGTTATTGTTATGCGGTAATTCCAAATTAGAGGTGGATACAGCACCAAAATCGTAGAGGAATAATTACCGTTTCAATCTATTTTGACAGTAACAAAAGCTCACTTATTCAACGTTTTGCTTTGATTACAGAATAAAGTTCTCCGTTCAAAATTACCTATATCATGAGAAATTCCTGTTGCTTATGCAGTTATTTTGTGAATATTGACTTATATGTATAATCAGAATCAATGACCTACTCTAGACGAACCACCCAATCAATATGAAAAACTGACCCAAACCTTAACGCTTATTAGTCCACGAACACTTCCAATCCCAGTGTCCAATCAGAGGATGAAGTTAACAAGCAGATCCCTAATATTATCCTTCTATGTCTTACATCTTAAACACTCGCAAGAGTGATATACACTATCAGACCATACCACACCATAAACCAGAAATCATAGTTTGTACATAACTAAGCCACTATTAACACAAAACTGAGCAATTGTTTCGTAATTAATTAAAAATAACTAAGGGAAGATGAAACATATAACAACAGTTCATGATCACTGGCTAGGACGATAATTACTACATGACAGATGGAGTAGGTTTGAGTGTCCGACCAACATCACATCATTTGTAATAATCAAGTCAATCCTAATGACAGAAGTTCCAAAATGTTACGACAATGTTTGTAAAGTATCATTCATAAGTACATGATCTGTTGATGTATCATATAGGCAGATACTTACTTACTTACTTACTTACGTCTGTTACTCCTCACAAAGGAGCATAAGCCGCTCACCAGCATTCTCAATTCAACCCTGTCCCGGGCAATCCTTTCCAGCTATTTCCAGTTGTTATTCATCCTTTTCATATGTGATTCCATTTCTCGACGTAATGTGTTCTTTGACCTACCGCTTTTCCTCTTTCCTTCAGGATTCCAAGTTAGGGCTTGCCTCATGATGTAGTTTGATGATTTGCGTAATGTATGTCCTATCCATTTCCTTCTTCTCTTCCTAATTTCCTCTTCAGCTAGAAGCTGATTTGTTCTCGTCCAACAGAAGGCTGTTACTGACAGTATCCGGCTGATGGATGTTGAGTATCTTGCGTAGACAACGTTTTTATAAATACTTGTAATATTTATAATACTTGTACAGTAGAACTGACTGTCTTGAAGTTCGTATTGAAGATTCTCACATTGATATTGGTTGAAAGTTGTTTTGAGTTCACATAAACAGATGGATTATGATAACTGCTAACCTATTTAATTTATACGATATTTAAACCCCTACACTATCATATCATCCATACGAAAGATCTATTTTATTTACACTGTAATAGACGCTTCTTAAAACGTTTCTGTTGGGATACTCAGAAGAATATCCCAAAAACAATTATCCGGTTAAGTCTAACGCTACCCTTGAACGTTAAATGGTGTCATTTCCCTATTGGTCGTTTCCCTACTGATCAATATTTATTTCGCGTGTCATTTTCCTATTGGTCAATATTATTTAACGTGTCATCTTTCTGTTGGTCAATATTTATAGTAATCCTAACTGTATAAATATGCATTTGATTGTAAATCATTATTCTGCTGCTCCTGACCCCATAAACGATTTTTCATCTACGGTTCGTGTTCTGATATATTGGAGATTGGGAACAGTATTGGGGTCGAACTGGGATATCTGAAGCTTGTCAATCGGTAGAATTTAGAGTAGCCAACTCGCGATTCACAATAAATTTGGCGACGGAGATTTAGCAACAAGTTGGTGATTAACTATGGATCCAGCCAAATTAGAAAAATTGTTCGAACAGCAGCTGAAGCTGATGGAGATGATTACTCAGACGCATATATCTTCTCGAGTCCCAACTGCACCGACAATTCCTGAATCAGTTGATGGTATTACCACTGGTATTTCAGAATTTCTTTATGATCCTGATGCCAACATTACATTTGACACCTGGTTCAGACGTTATGAAGACCTTTTCAAAGTTGACTTTGTTGACAGAGATGATTCGTGGAAGGTGCGTCCTCTTCTCCGTAAACTTGGTCCATCCGAGCTGGATAAGTATTGCAACTTCATTCTACCGCAGAACCCACGCGACCGTTCATTCGACGCCACTATTCAGTCCCTTAGCCAACTTTTTGGTGATCATCACTCACTCTTCAGTACCCGATATCGCTGCTTAAAACTGGTCATGAATGAGTCTGATGACTTCCTGACTCACGTCGGCGTTGTTAACCGTGAGTGCGAACGGTTCAAGCTCAGATCCCTCACTGAAGACCAATTCAAGTCCCTAGTACTCATATGCAGTCTTCAGTCACCCAAATTCTCCGACATCAGAACTCGGTTGCTCAACCGCCTTGAACAAGATCCAACACTGACACTTAATGCGATCATAGACGAATACCAGTATCATCAATCTCTGCAGCGTGACACCACTTTGGTTCAATCTGGGGGCCAGGGTGGTTCCGAAAAAAAAAAAGTTCAGCACCAGAAAAAATCTTCGAGATCGACAAACTCGAGTCCTTCGAACGCCAGCGCTGTTTCTATCTCTAATCACTCTAAACCGGTTCAGAAGAAAGCCCCCTCGCCATGTTGGCACTGTGGAGCCTGGCATTATGTGAAGTTCTGTCCATTCAAACAGCATGTGTGCGATCGCTGTCAGAAAGTTGGTCACAAAAGCGGCTTTTGCAAATCCAACCGATTCAATAACCGTCGAAATGCACAGACGCAGCGTCGTTTACACAAAAAGCCGATTACCTCATCAAGGAGTTTAGCAGCAGTCTCCCATACTCATGCCGCGACTCGACGCAAATTTCTGACCCTCTCAATCAATGGTCAGCCAGTTCGTCAGCAGTTGGACACTGCATCAGATATCACCATTCTGTCGAAAAAGACTTGGCGAACCTTGGGTCAACCTCCCATCAAACCATCCTCTCAAACAGCCGTCAGTGCCTGTGGGGGTCATCTCCGCCTTCATGGTGAACTCTATTGCTGTATTTCATTCAGAGGTACAACCTTCAATGGGACATGCTACATCACCAATTTTCCGCTCAACCTTTTAGGTTTAGATTGGTTCGAAGAACTTGGTCTCGCTGATCTTCCTATTAGCGCTGTCTGCAATCAAGTCCAAACTACTGCTTCTACACAACAGCATGCTGAAGACCTTCGAAAACGATTTATTGAACTATTTAAGCCTGTTCTCGGACTTTGTTCCACAACGGAAGTTGTTTTAAAACTGCAGCCAGAAGCTACGCCAGTTTTTCGCCCGAAGCGTCCAGTCCCATACGCATCTTTACCTCTGGTTGACGCTGAACTTCAACGTTTGGAAACTGAGGGTGTCCTAGTACCTGTTTCTTATTCATCATGGGCTGCACCAATTGTGGTTGTAAAAAAGTCTAATGGTTCCATACGCATCTGTGAAGACTTTTCCACAGGACTCAACGCGGCTCTACAACAGCATCACTATCCGCTGCCGATCCCAGATGACTTATTTACTATTTTAAATGGTGGTACATATTTTGCTAAGCTGGGTCTGGCAGATGCTTACCTTCAAATTCCAGTCGCTCCAGAATCCAGAGAGTTGTTGACAATCAACACTCACCAAGGACTTTTTCAGTATATCCGGTTACCCTTCGGTATCAAAACTGCTCCAGCGATCTTCCAGCAGATTATGGACACTATTCTGAAAGATGTTCCTGGTGTTGCTACATACCTTGACGATGTGGTCATTGTCGGCTCAACTGTTGATGAATTGCATACCAAAACCCACTTAGTTCTGCAACGCCTCCAGGATAATGGTTTTCGCCTTCGCCCAGAAAAATGCCAATTCTTCTTACGTTTCGTTAAGTACCTGGGGTTTAACTTTGATGCTTCCGGAAGACACCCTGATCCTCAAAATACTTACGCAATCCAACAAATGCCTGCTCCCACTGATGTCTCCTCACTGCGATCATTTTTGGGGATGATGAGCTACTATTCAGCATTTCTTCCATCATTGCATGGCGTACGATATCCATTAAATCGTCTGCTAGAAAAGAATGCTACTTGGAATTGGTCAACGCAATGTGAATCAGCCTTTTCAAAACTTAAAGCCATGCTAAGTTCCAATCTTCTGCTAACCCACTACAATCCGAAACTACCCATTGTGGTTGCTGCTGACGCTTCAACACATGGACTGGGTGCCGTAATCTCACATGTCTTTCCCGACAGGTCAGAGAAAGCGGTGATGCACGCTTCGAGAACACTAACACCTGCTGAGAAACGCTACGGCCAGATAGAGAAGGAAGCGTTAGCCCTCATTTTTGCTGTCCGGTGATTCCACAAATTCATTAACGGGCGCCGTTTCACCTTGCTCACAGACCACAAGCCTTTGTTATCAATCTTTGGATCAAAGAAAGGCATTCCTGCCCATTCTGCTAATCGTCTTCAACGTTGGGCGTTGGCGTTATTGGGGTACGACTTCGACATCCAGTATCGACGTTCCGAAGATTTTGGTCAAGCAGATGCACTGTCCAGACTTATCAGTAACCATTCTACCACCGATGAGGACACACTCATAGCCACAGTATCAACCGAAGAGGATTCCGGTGCTACGCTATTGATGAATGCCGTTCGAGCAATGCCTGTTACCGCTGAAGATGTTCGGGAAGCTACCAGAGAAGACCCGATTATCCAAGAAGCGATCACCTATGTTCAGAGCAGATGGCCAGTTAAGCAGCTGAGTGGTGATATGCAACAACTAGCGAATCGTCGCAGCGCTCTCTGTATTGTTAACGATTGTCTGATGTTCAGTGATCGCGTAGTAATTCCAACAACCCTTCGTTCCAAAGTCCTACCCCAATTTCACTCTGGACACCCAGGGATAAACCGTATGAAATCCATCGCTCGTAGCTATGCATATTGGCCGAATATGGACAAGCAGATTGTCGACTTCGTCAAAAGATGTTCACATTGTCAAAAAGCTGCGAAAAATCCTCCTAAATTGCCTCCAGTACCCTGGCCAAAGTCAGAAAATCCCTGGTCGCGAGTGCATATTGACTTCACCGGACCCCTAGATGGTACCACATATCTGATACTGGTTGACTCATACTCCAAATGGCCGGAGATATTGCCGATTGCGCCACCCTCTACAACTCGAACCATCAAACTCCTTAATCGGATCTTCGCTCAGCATGGTCTTCCAGAAACAATAGTAACAGATAATGGTTCACAATTCACATCTAGCCAATTCCGAGAATTTTGCCTGCAAAATTCGATCAACCACGTTCGTTCTCCGCCATATCACCCGCAATCTAATGGACAAGCTGAAAGGTTCGTTGATACATTTAAACGAGCCATGCTTAAAGCATGAGGGGAGGGGACCACAGAAGATATCATAGAACGATTTCTAGTTGCGTACCGGACGACCCCGCATGACTTATTGCCAAACTCCAAATCCCCTGCTGAGATGCTTATGGGGCGAAAGCTACGGACAGTTCATGGTGCGATGAAACCCAAGCAAGTGGCCCAGCAAAGCCCCCAGATGAAGAATACTCGAATTCCCTACGAAGTTGGCACAAAAGTGTATGCGCGAGATTATAGATACGGATGCGATAGATGGGTAGAGGGTGAAATCACACAAAAACATGGGAACGTCATGTATGATGTCAAAGTGAACCAAGAAATCTGGACCAGGCACCACAATCAACTCAGGTCAAGGAAAGCGAAGGAGAAAGAAGCAATTACAAAACGCGTCCCACTCGACTTACTGTTGGACACGTTTCAACTTCCGTCAATACCTCCAACAGAGACGACTAAGTCATCTACTCAAGTAGTACATCCCTCTGGTTCTGTGTGGCTGCCTCGGAGGTCGGATCGCAAAAGAAGACACCCAAAGAAACTTCAAGTAAACCCTCGGTTACGTCGCTATTAACTTCTCCAAAGGAGAGGTGTTGGGATACTCAGAAAAATATCCCATAAACAGTTATCCGGTTAAGTCTAACGCTACCCTTGAACGTTAAATGGTGTCATTTCCCTATTGGTCGTTTCCCTACTGATCAATATTTTTTTCGCGCTTCATTTTCCTATTGATCAATATTATTTGACGTGTCATCTTTCTGTTGGTTAATATTTATAGTAATCCTAACTGTATAAATATGCATTTGATTGTAAATCATTATTCTGCTGCTCCTGACCCCATAAACGATTTTTCATCTACGGTTCGTGTTCTGATATATTGGAGATTGGGAACAGTATTGGGGTCGAACTGGGATATCTGAAGCTTGTCAATCGGTAGAATTTAGAGTAGCCAACTCGCGATTACACAATAAATTTGGCGACGGAGATTTAGCAACAAGTTGGTGATTAACTATGGATCCAGCCAAATTAGAAAAATTGTTCGAACAGCAGCTGAAGCTGATGGAGATGATTACTCAGACGCATATATCTTCTCGAGTCCCAACTGCACCGACAATTCCTGAATCAGTTGATGGTATTACCACTGGTATTTCAGAATTTCTTTATGATCCTGATGCCAACATTACATTTGACACCTGGTTCAGACGTTATGAAGACCTTTTCAAAGTTGACTTTGTTGACAGAGATGATTCGTGGAAGGTGCGTCCTCTTCTCCGTAAACTTGGTCCATCCGAGCTGGATAAGTATTGCAACTTCATTCTACCGCAGAACCCACGCGACCGTTCATTCGACGCCACTATTCAGTCCCTTAGCCAACTTTTTGGTGATCATCACTCACTCTTCAGTACCCGATATCGCTGCTTAAAACTGGTCATGAATGAGTCTGATTACTTCCTGACTCACGTCGGCGTTCTTAACCGTGAGTGCGAACGGTTCAAGCTCAGATCCCTCACTGAAGGCCAATTCAAGTCCCTAGTACTCATATGCAGTCTTCAGTCACCCAAATTCTCCGACATCAGAACTCGGTTGCTCAACCGCCTTGAACAAGATCCAACAATGACACTTAATGCGATCATAGACGAATACCAGCGTATCATCAATCTGCAGCGTGACACCACTTTGGTTCAATCTGGGGGCCAGGGTGCTTCCGAAGTCCATGCTGTTCAGCACCAGAAAAAATCTTCGAGATCGACAAACTCGAGTCCTTCGAACGCCAGCGCTGTTTCTATCTCTAATCACTCTAAACCGGTTCAGAAGAAGCCCCCCTCGCCATGTTGGCACTGTGGAGCCTGGCATTATGTGAAGTTCTGTCCATTCAAACAGCATGTGTGCGGTCGCTGTCAGAAAGTTGGTCACAAAAGCGGCTTTTGCAAATCCAACCGATTCAATAACCGTCGAAATGCACAGACGCAGCGTCGTTTTCACAAAAAGCCGATTACCTCATCAAGGAGTTTAGCAGCAGTCTTCCATACTCATGCCGCGACTCGACGCAAATTTCTGACCCTCTCAATCAATGGTCAGCCTGTTCGTTTGCAGTTGGACACTGCATCAGATATCACCATTCTGTCGAAAAAGACTTGGCGAACCTTGGGTCAACCTCCCATCAAACCATCCTCTCAAACAGCCGTCAGTGCCTGTGGGGGTCATCTCCGCCTTCATGGTGAACTCTGTTGCTGTATTTCATTCAGAGGTACAACCTTCAATGGGACATGCTACATCACCAATTCTCCGCTCAACCTTTTAGGTTTAGATTGGTTCGAAGAACTTGGTCTCGCTGATCTTCCTATTAGCGCTGTCTGCAATCAAGTCCAAACTACTGCTTCTACACAACAGCATGCTGAAGACCTTCGAAAACGATTTATTGAACTATTTAAGCCTGGTCTCGGACTTTGTTCCACAACTGAAGCTGTTTTAAAACTGCAGCCAGAAGCTACGCCAGTTTTTCGCCCAAAGCGTCCAGTCCCATACGCATCTTTACCCCTGGTTGACGCTGAACTTCAACGTTTGGAAACTGAGGGTGTCCTAGTACCTGTTTCTTATTCATCATGGGCTGCACCAATTGTGGTTGTAAAAACATCCAATGGCTCCATACGCATCTGTGCAGACTTTTCTACAGGACTCAACGCGGCTCTACAACAGCATCACTATCCGCTGCCGATCCCAGATGACTTATTTACTATTTTAAATGGTGGTACCTATTTTGCTAAGCTGGATCTGGCAGATGCTTACCTTCAAATTCCAGTCGCTCTAGAATCCAGAGAGTTGTTGACAATCAACACTCACCGAGGACTTTTTCAGTATACCCGGTTACCCTTCGGTATCAAAACTGCTCCAGCGATCTTCCAGCAGATCATGGACACTATTCTGGCAGATGTTCCTGGTGTTGCTACATACCTTGACGATGTGGTCATTGTCGGCTCAACTGTTGATGAATTGCATACCAAAACCCACTTAGTTCTGCAACGCCTCCAGGATAATGGTTTTCGCCTTCGCCCAGAAAAATGCCAATTCTTCTTACGTTTCGTTAAGTACCTGGGGTTTAACTTTGATGCTTCCGGAAGACACCCTGATCCTCAAAATACTTACGCAATCCAACAAATGCCTGCTCCCACTGATGTCTCCTCACTGCGATCATTTTTGGGGATGATGAGCTACTATTCAGCATTTCTTCCATCATTGCATGGCGTACGATATCCATTAAATCGTCTGCTAGAAAAGAATGCTACTTGGAATTGGTCAACGCAATGTCAATCAGCTTTTTCAAAACTTAAAGCCATGCTAAGTTCCAATCTTCTGCTAACCCACTACAATCCGAAACTACCCATTGTGGTTGCTGCTGACGCTTCAACACATGGACTGGGTGTCGTAATCTCACATGTCTTTCCCGACGGGTCAGAGAACGCCGTGATGCACGCTTCGAGAACACTAACACCTGCTGAGAAACGCTACGGCCAGATAGAGAAGGAAGCGTTAGCCCTAATTTTTGCTGTCCGGCGATTCCACAAATTCATTTATGGGCGCCGTTTCACCTTGCTCACAGACGACAAACCTTTGTTATAAATCTTTGGATCAAAGAAAGGCATTCCTGCCCATTCTGCTAATCGTCTTCAACGTTGGGCGTTGGCGTTATTGGGGTACGACTTCGACATCCAGTATCGACGTTGCGAAGATTTTGGTCAAGCGGATGCACTGTCCAGACTTATCAGTAACCATTCTACCACTGATGAGGACACACTCATAGCCATAGTATCAACCGAAGAGGATTCCGGTGCTACACTATTGGCGAATGCCGTTCGAGCAATGCCTGTTACCGCTGAAGATGTTCGGGAAGCTACCAGAGAAGACCCGATTATCCAAGAAGCGATCACCTATGTTCAGAGCAGATGGCCAGTTAAGCAGCTGAGTGGTGATATGCAACAACTAGCGAATCGTCACAGCGCTCTCTGTATTGTTAACGATTGTCTGATGTTCGGTGATCGCGTAGTAATTCCAACAACCCTACGTTCCAAAGTCCTACGCCAATTCCACTCTGGACACCCAGGGATAAACCGTATGAAATCCATCGCTCGAAGCTATGCATATTGGCCAAATATGGACAAGCAGATTGTCGACTTCGTCAAAAGATGTTCACATTGCCAAAAAGCTGCGAAAAATCCTCCTAAGTTGCCTCCAGTACCCTGGCCGAAGTCAGAAAAACCCTGGTCGCGAGTGCATATTGACTTCACCGGACCCCTAGATGGTACCACATATCTGATACTGGTTGACTCATACTCCAAATGGCCGGAGATATTGCCGATTGCGCCACCCTCTACAACTCGAACCATCAAACTCCTTAATCGGATCTTCGCTCAGCATGGTCTTCCAGAAACAATAGTAACAGACAATGGTTCACAATTCACATCTAGCCAATTCCGAGAATTTTGCCTGCAAAATTCGATCAACCATGTTCGTTCTCCGCCATATCACCCGCAATCTAATGGACAAGCTGAAAGGTTCGTTGATACATTTAAACGAGCCATGCTTAAAGCACGAGGGGAGGGGACCACAGAAGATATCATAGAACGATTTCTAGTTGCGTACCGGACGACCCCGCATGACTTATTGCCAAACTCCAAATCCCCTGCTGAGATGCTTATGGGGCGAAAGCTACGGACAGTTCATGGTGCGATGAAACCCAAGCAAGTGGCCCAGCAAAGCCCCCAGATGAAGAATACTCGAATTCCCTACGAAGTTGGTACAAAAGTGTATGCGCGAGATTATAGACACGGATGCGATAGATGGGTAGAGGGTGAAATCACACAAAAACATGGGAACGTCATGTATGATGTCAAGGTGAACCAAGAAATCTGGACCAGGCACCACAACCAACTCAGGTCAAGGGAAGCGAAGGAGAAAGAAGCAATTACAAAACACGTCCCACTCGACTTGCTGTTGGATACGTTTCAACTTCCGCCAATACCTCCAACAGAGACGACTAAGTCATCTACTCAAGTAGAACATCCTTCTGGTTCTGTGTGGTTGCCTCGGAGGTCGGATCGCAAAAGAAGACACCCAAAGAAACTTCAAGTAAACCCTCGGTTACGTCGCTATTAACTTCTCCAAAGGGGAGGTGTTGGGATACTCAGAAGAATATCCCAAAAACAATTATCCGGTTAAGTCTAACGCTACCCTTGAACGTTAAATGGTGTCATTTCCCTATTGGTCGTTTCCCTACTGATCAATATTTATTTCGCGTGTCATTTTCCTATTGGTCAATATTATTTAACGTGTCATCTTTCTGTTGGTCAATATTTATAGTAATCCTAACTGTATAAATATGCATTTGTTTGTAAATCATTATTCTGCTGCTCCTGACCCCATAAACGATTTTTCATCTACGGTTCGTGTTCTGATATATTGGAGATTGGGAACAGTATTGGGGTCGAACTGGGATATCTGAAGCTTGTCAATTGGTAGAATTTAGAGTAGCCAACTCGCGATTCACAATCGTTTCTACTTCAGAAAGGTTATGTATAATTCGTATTTAGCTGAATGGATTATGTAATCCATCAAGACTTAATAAATAGAAATGATGAATGATTTCACCAAGTCATTTCAAGTGAAAATCACTTATTCTTCGATGTGATTGTGTAGTTTTCACACCATACTATAAACAAACTGAAGTCGAATATATCAATATTGGGGAAAAAACAATCCATTAATCCAAAGGTACCTCATAACATCCGATGGCTTTATGAGTGAGCATTCTCGATAATAAACAAAATAGGATCAGAACCTTTTTTTAGTGTGCTATTGGTTTTTAATTTTTCTTTCATCAACTGATATTTATCCTAGTATAAGACTCCTCAGGAGTGTTCATGCACGATCCCATCCCACGAGATTCGAACTCAGGACCTATCAGTCTCTAGGTTTTCTATGATGGTCTAAATTCAATTGACTCATGAATTCAATTATTAAATTTGAAAAGTCTCTTCGTAAAAACCCTCTCTGATATTTATCCAGTGACATAATCCATCATTATCAGTTTTGTTGTTAGTTATTATTATTATTATTATTATTATTATTATTAAAACGAAGAACAGCAATCCAATCACTCTTGATGGCGAAACTCTGGAAGATGTAGAATCCTTCACATACCTGGGAAGCATCATCGATGAACAAGGAGGATCAGATGCAAACGTAAAGTCAAAGATTCTCAAAGCAAGGGTCACATTCCTACAATTGAAGAACATATGAAACTCAAAACAACTTTCAACCAATATCAAAGTGAGAATCTTCAATACGAACTTCAAGACAGTCAGTTCTACTGTACGGAGCTGAAACGTGGAGAACTACAACAACCACCATCAAGAAGGTACAAGTATTTATAAATAGCTGTTTACGCAATATACTCAACACCCATCTGCTGGATATCATCAGCAACAGCCTTTTGTGGACGAGAACAAATCAGCTTCTAGCTGAAGAGGAAATTATGAAAAGACGATGGAAATGAATAGGACATACATTACGTAAATCATCAAACTGCATCATGAGGCAAGCCCTAACTTGGAATCCTAAAGTTAAGCGGAAAAGCGGTAGGTCAAAGAACACATTACGTCGAGAAATGGAATCAGATATGAAAAGAATGAATAACAACTGGAAATAGCTGGAAAGGATTGCCCGGGACAGGGTTGAATGGTGAATGCTGGTGAGCGGCTTATGCTCCTTTGTGAGGAGTAACAGGCGTAAGTAAGTTTTATTATTGTTATGATTAGTGTTTCATTTGGATGATTATGTTTTTTTTTTAATCTTCATTCATTATACAGTGAAGAATATCGTACAATACGTAGCTATATTGTTGATATGGTATTATCTACTGAAATGGTACGACATTTTGATATTGTTACAAAATTTGTAAACACATTAAGTAAACCAATACTTGCAAAGAATCGTGTAAGTGATTATTGTCTATATAATATTGTTTTTCGATGATAATTCATTTTGAAGATAAACTTCAATTTTTCATTTTTCTAATGATATAATAATTGAATTCATGAGTCAATTGAAGTTAGATTTGAAAACCCGTCTCTGATTATCATCATTATATGTTCACTAGTGACTGTCTCCAAGAGTTATTTCCTGGAGTTCTAGTGAGAAGCAGTGATTAGTGGAGTTCAACTGGGTCTATTATAAGATAGTAATTCACTTAAAACAACGGTGTATGTGTTGCTCAATTTCGTGAATTAGTTGAAGTTGAACATTAATGCGGTTGTATGCCGGAGGACTGAGTGGTCTATTGGTTAAGTGTTTGCGCGGTAGACTGATAGATCATGGGTTCGAATCTCACGAGGCGGGATCGTGGATGCGTACTGTTGAGGAGTCTCCTACTAGGATATGACGGCCGTCGAATGCTTGAAAGGTTTCCTATGATGGTCTAGTTTCAATTGACTCATGAATCCAACTATTAAATTACTATAATTTCCACAAAACCCCTCTCTCCTAATTATTATTCATTAAGTCAGTTTAAATAAATTATACTCCTTGATTGTATTCGGATTAGTTGAAATTTAAACCCATATAATTGATCAAGGGGTTATTAATTTTTCTTAGAGGTTGTTCTCTTACATCAGGTTAATTATCCCAATCATTAATTTTGAAACTAATCAATAGTGAAAGTATTGCATTACATGGTTGATTGTATGAACAAATCAACATTAAAAACAGATTGTCTTATATTCACTTGGTATTCTTTACTTGAATCTTCCCATTGATGTTTAAAACTGCAGTCGATTAGTTTCATTTTGGCATATTTTCATCCTATGCGGATTGCCTGGATATTGCCTTAATTCACATGGATTCTAAGCAAAGATGGGTTTGAGTCCCAAAGTGAACATCAACTCTGAGATGCAGTAACATCCAACTGACGAGTCCCAAATTGGATGAAATGCGCGTCCTGTATTCCACTGATAGCCGCTGTCCATCTTTGCTTAGAAGTTTGCCTTATAGCCTAAATGTGAGTTCAGTTTATCATAAGTAATTTTCAAATCAGTACTCTTTTTGATCATTATTATTATAAAGATAAAGAGTGATCATAAGAATAGCAAGTAAACGTTTTTTTAAAATATATATAGAAATATGATGACAACCGTCACAATAGTCAGTCTTAAACGTAGAATACCTTACATTGATATACTTAGACCGTGATTATATTACATCTGAGTGATACTGTAGTGAACAGAACACAAGTGGGGACAATAGAATGTATTTAACACAAAACTACAGGACCTGTTAATAAAATCTAACAATCAAATAGTAAATACACAATTTGTAAAATGTCCATCATTTGTCTCAAAATGAATCAGACTTCATTGTTCATGCATTTTCATACAAATTGCATTATGTTTCTATTCGTTACTGTTCGATCCTCTTGTCTCTCTGCTGCCAGACCTTCTGTTCTTGACTAATATCATATACTACTTATGTCAATATAAGTAGCACACACCACAATACCATTGATCAATTGATGTAGTACTACTACTAGCATCTTACATTTCTACTTCATTAAAGTATTTTAACTCAATGTTATCTTTCTCCAAACTCATTCTGTAACATAAATATGTATGTCTGGTCTAAATAATGTACTGATCGCAGAACATTTTATTATTATTTTTTCAATATAGCACCATGATCGTTCATCTGTCGGTAGTATGAGTTCTATGGAATCATGTTCTATGGGAATGACAATATCACATTCTACTTCACCAAGTCCTGGACAAGAACGTATATCTAGTACGCTAGAAAACTTATCAACTGCCGAAAATAGAACATTAATTAAACGTTTAATTATTAAATGTTCCGATGTTAATAATCCTACAAGACCATTATCTATATGTAAAGAATGGGCAACAAGAATAGCGGAAGAATACTTTTGTCAGGTTAGTAAATTTTTTAAACTGGAATTTGTTTTCATTCACTTGATGTTATTTTACTTGTACGTTCCCATCAGTCTCATGTTAGTATATGTGCATCCTGTGCGTATTGCCTCGATATAGCCTTAAGTCACAAGCTTATTAGGCACCCCATTTCACAAGCAGGTGGCTATCAGCACTCAGTAGCTAAGTGGATAACGCGATGCTGTTTGAAGCGAACGCTACTGTGTTCGAGTACAGGAGTAAACATCAACTTGGTGATGCAGGTACATCCAGCTGGAGTCCCAAATAGGTCGAAACGCTCGTTGTGGATTCCACTGCAAGCCACCATCCATCTTTGCTGAACTTTGTTTCCTTTTTGTCTACTAAACAAAAATTTATATCATGATTTCTTCCACGGTTCAACTATTAAGACAGGTGAATAGACGTTGGAATTCATATATTTTCTTGACAGAACTCCTACAGTCAATAAATTAAGGTATTCCGATGCAGATGGATGTACTAAGTTTTAATGATATGTCTAACAAATGTCTTAGTAGTGCTTCATAAATCATTTTGTCTTTATTGGCATTTTTCCATATAGTTTCTGTGATATCATAATAAAAAGCAAACCTTCATTCAGATTCACTTGATGTGAGCTAACAACTAGACTCATTTATGTTACTAAGATACCAGTCATGTAGTATGTCACAGTATTCTAAGTTTCATTGAAAAAAATAATTTATCGAACTATTTAGGTCTTCAATGGTTTATTCGATAACAATGTGTAAACCGATAACACAAAGTTGTTATGACTTTATGTCCGGCCTTTTATCACGTGATTTATCCACCAATCAAAATACGACTTATACAATCTTAGCACTGTGCCAGAACCAATGAGGTTCGACCGGTATGGGCAGCCTAACGTCCTTATTGGCCGTATGTTTGCCTAGCCCGTCCACTTGAATCCAGAACAACAATACCAGCTTCCACTATGCGAATCGAATCGAATCGTTCATTTCAGACATACTGCGTTTATATATCAACCAAACAGACCACAACGCACCATAAAATAGGAAATAACATATGTACACAATAAAGCCAAAAAGTGACTGTGAACGTAGGAGGCAGTAGTTAATAAACTGAGCATAGCTTAAGAACCGTAAATCGTATAATAATAAATTATAGGTTAAAATGAAGCTTGTAATAAGAGGAATATAAATATACATAATCTACTTGTTGAATAGTTTTACCATAAGAATGTATAGATAATATTAGTCCATTAATAGGTCTCAGAAGTTACTCGTGATTTAATCTTCGCTCGGATATAACATAAGTAATAGCTATTTTCTATATCTTCTTTTTAAAAAGAACTAAAACATACTGAATGAAAAATCGTTTCTAACTCACAGGCTGAGACTTGTGCTCTGAACTCAACTGGCTGGGATAGACAGCGAAACAGGGCCAATCAGAACCCTAGGCCGTTCATACGCGTTTTCAGTGTCACTGAAATCGATCGATAATACGCTGCGCATTAAATCTGCAGTCACCCGTTACAACAAAAACTCCTAGTTTCGGTGCTATCCATAATCTCTTTTTATCAAATAAATCCATTTACTTTGCATAGATCCTCAATGCTTGTATCTTAGTAACGATACAGTCTTAGATCTGATGAGTTGTACGATATTACTGGTTTACCTAAATGGTTACACTAATCAATACTTTCATAAACTGTGATTATATTCATGTTCGAATCCATTAGATGAAATGTGTTTAACAAGTAAATATCAAAAATAAGTTTTCCAAAATGTATAAGCAGCATTTTCTTATTCTATCCATTTGACTGTTTACAATTTAGACAGAAGAAGAGAAACGACGCAATTTGCCTATTGTTATGCCAAATTTTGATCGACAAACTTGTAATATTTCTCAATCACAGTTATCATTTATTGATTTCTTTTTAAAAGGAATGTTTTCAGGATTTGACTGTAAGTCAGTTACATATTATGGTAAAAATATATTTTAAAATTAGTCCCATTAGTTCGATGTATTAATAGGAAACTAAGAAGTTATTAAATTGTGTAACAGTAAAGATTGTGTTCTTTTAATGAAACTCCAGTTGGCACCCCCTATGTTATTTGGATAACCAATGAGAGTTTAGATGGTCCGACGTTAAAGGAAATGTTAGGATGTGCAGACAAATATACCAATAATTATCATGTTAAGTATAATGGTGGCCCTGGACTCTAAATGTACACTCCCTATTGGTCGATATTTATTTCACTTGTTGAATATGGTACAAATGTTGTTTTCTATTTTATGGTACGATGTGGTCTGGTTGATTGGTATATAAATAGAGTATGTCTGAAATATAATGATTCATATCTCAGAGGCTAAGACTTGCGTTCTGGACTCAACTGGTTGGGCTAGACAGCGAAGCAGGGCCAATCGGGACTCTAGGTCGTTCATTTCGTGTTTACGTGTCACTGATTCGATTGATAAATACGCTGCGCATCTAATCTGCAATCCACAAGACACAACAGGAAATAAGCATGAAGACTTAAAACACAGTTTCTTCCTAAGTGATACTTGTCAGAATAGTCCATCTGGAGTCTTGAAGGATTGAATATGTAGTAAGCGAGAACACAAGCGGAGACAATCGAACGTATTTGAACACAGAATTACAGAACATTTTAGTAAAATCTGAGAACTATACAAGAAATACTTGATTAACAAAATGTCAGTTAATTGTCTCAGACTTCATTGTTCTTTCGTTTCTCGTTCTCTTTCCTTCGATCTTCTTAATCTTCTGCCGCCTGACATTTCACTTTCGACTGATGATATATACTACTGATATCAGTCGATATCAGTAGCACATACCACAAACGTACCTCATAAAATTGAGATTCATATCACACATAGTCACAGTCAGACATGTTACTACTGAATTGGTTGAGTTAGTAGGATTTTGGTTTTTTATTGCTGTTGGCAAAATTAGAAGCTTATAAAGATCTTTGGAATAAAAATCTCACTAAAGAAAACGTTTGTCCCGACTAAATGTACATATTTTTGATCCAAAAGAAACCTTATAACTCTGTTGTTTTTTCCAAGTCATAATGGAAAGTAATTTCTTACTTATTGGGAAATATTCTTTAATGAACGGCTTAATTAAATATATGCAATTAATTAGTCATAGTATGTCGTTACCTACTCATATATACACTAATGAGTAGCTACTGCATGGTACTCATAGTAAGGTTGTATAAATGTTATCTTCAATGACGTTGCCAACTGATTCTTCAGGAAATCATCCATGATGTTACCCATGGATTTCAAATCAATGTATATTTAGTAAATAGAAGTATTTCGTTCCAATCAGTTTTTCGTCATACACATATATATGATTTACAACAACAAGATAACACTAACAGAGTAGAAGTGTTTCAGAAAAAGAGGCATACATAGAAGATCAGTGACCAGCTAGTATACTCATTTTCACATCTCAGTACCAATCAAATATGAATAAAATTGACGAAAGTCATAACCAGTCGTGCAACAGTGATTTGCACCGATGGAAGTATCGAAGATTAATTCAGGAGTATCTGTGGCCTTTTTAATAAAACTGATTGTCTTACTAAATTCACCAAATAAAATTGATTAAAATCACATCGATGATAACAATCTTTCAGAAGAAGTCAATTTCCTTGAAGTTATAGTTTATAAATGATGCTACCAGACAGATACTAATACAGAGATCAAGAAAATCTTAACAGAAAACATTCCCTACAGCCGATTGAAATCAGATTTTTACAATTGCCCGAATAGTGAAAACCAATAACAAAGACAGACTTTCAGAATTCGCCAGACTCATGAGTACCTATCAACCAGTTACATTAGAGGAACATTTCGACAACTAGATAATCTTATTGTCGAACATCATTCAACCTAGTTGAGCAAAGCATAATTAAGGATGATTCTGAGTTTTATACTCGATAACTTGGTGGGCAACAGATATCAGGTTGACTTAAACAAAGGTTTTGAGATTATTTATTGTATGAGATGAAATTCACCACCTGAATTAAGAGTTCGTCTATCACTGAAGGTATCAGAACCCAGTTTTTCAACCTAAAAAAAGTCTGGTTAAACCCTCTCAAACTTGGCCATCACTGTAGGAGTAGGTTTTTAGTGGGTCCATTTATTTAGACATCAATTAGATCCGACAATGTTGTTGACGGGTTCATCACTTTAGGGGCCAGAGATCTGACTCCGATTAGATCGGTTGAATGATTGTTATCAAACTATACATACTGACTATTCTCGTATGTCTTTATCGACTTAACTCGCGTTGGTGCATTACGGAATTAAATAAGTTGAATAAGAAAATGGATTTTTGAATACATATATTTTGTACGCTAGCTGATCTGGACAGACAATCTGACTAACGAAGCGAAATGACGCTCAATGAAAACTGCATGTGAGCTAACTCCATTTAATGAAACGTTAATTATCACTTATAGTCACACAAAAATAAGTTACAGATATGTGATGAATGGAATAAGATGTACATGCACATACGCTCATATAAAAACAGTCTGGGTGGATAAGTAAATAATTTAGAAGTCTAAAACGTGACTCAAGAAGAATGGATAAATTGGACTGTCCAGAAGCTAGAATACGTTGTATTGGCTTAACATAGTAATCGACACTACAGGTTAGAAACAAACAAAACCCAAGTTCCTCAGTTTGATTCCTTGTTATAAGGTTCTAAATAGGCACCTCTGTGGAGTCTAAAACCAAGATGAAATGACTATTTATTGCTTACAGATTATCGATAGTCTAACTTAAATCCCCAAAATCTACATACTGATAATTATTATAATATAAAATTCAATTGTTGAGGTCATAAGTCAATTGAAGTTAGATCATCATGGAAAACCTTGAAGCACTAAAATGGCCGTTTCATCCTATTGTAAGTTTCCTCAGCATTACACATCCACGATCCCGTCTTGAGAGATTCGAACCCAGGACCTATCAGTGTCGCGCTCAAGGACTTAACTTGTTAAGAAACTAATTTGAGCTTAACTTATTTATAATACCTCATGACACATTTTAATTTTTCCATTTTGTTTTTTCTTTTCATATCCTATTAGGTGTTTTTCCAATCCCTGAACTCATGAGTAATCTAGAAAGTAATACTGCTTATTGGGCCAATAATATTGAAAAAGAGAAAAAAACACATGTCACTTATCAAACAGAAACAAAATCAATATCTGTTCACCAGGATTAAACTTTATTTTATTTTATTTTTTTTTTTTTTGTTTTTGTTTGTTTTCGGTTTTATATTTATTTTTCAATAGTTCACATTTATTTGTTCCTTTGTTACCAGGTTAGAAATAAATTAATGTAAGCATATTCAATATACATATTAGGTCATACACACATACATAGATATGCATGTATGCATATACATCAAATCTATCTATCTATCTATCTATATCTATCCTATCCTATCCTTTCCTGTCCTATCCTACTCTATCCTATCCTATCCTATCCTATCCTATCCTATCCTATCCTGTCCTATCCTATCTATCCATCAATCAATCAATTAATGAATCTATGTATCTATCACATTGATATAGAAGAAAGAATAATCTAACAGAATCATATCGGTTGTTTACTCATCCACTATTAATATTGTTGTGGTTATTGTTTTTAATTGGATTCAATTAGTCAATTCCAACTGAATACTTATTCATTAGTTAATTGTGTACAAACTATACACAATGCACTTGAAAACGAAGAAAAACAAACAAACAAACAAACAAAATGGAAAATAAACAAAACAGTCTAGAATTTCTGTTGAAAATTCTTCTGAGTAATTTTTTTTCTAAAAATTGTTCATTCTTTTTTCTTTTCTTTTCTTTTCTCCTGTTTTTCTCTTTTTTTTGGTTTTGTATGATAAATAATTGTTCAGTTGTTAAATTCTTTGAAATCATTCAATAGAATCATCCTCTAATTCTAGATCCATCTTCATGATATTCATATTGATATTGTCACTTGTCATTCTATTCATTTTTAATGACGGTTTTTTTTTGTTTTCTCTTTTTTTTTAATAAGATGCCAAATTATGTTGATAGAGAAGTTTTTGGTTGTTGTACAAGTATGCTTATAATCACATAATGACATCATTACTACTACTACTACTACTACTACTGCCGCTACTACTACTACTACTATTACTCTTATAAGTAGTAGTATTATTTCTTAAAAATAATTTTTGTTTATTCAAATAAACCATTTTAACTCATTCATATTATTCAATGAATATTCTTCATTTATGTCTTACGATTCATTATTAATCATAGAGATTAATATAAGTAGTATATTTTTTAAAACTTGATCAATATTTTATTTCATTTCATTGTTTGTTTGTTTGTTTGTTTGTTTTCTACCATGTAAAACAATCAAATTTTACTTTAATCTTTCTATTCTATATTACTAATTGTCTACCTCGTGTAGAATCATGTTTGATTGTGTTATTATTATGTTGATTTATGACACTTTTATTGATCCATTACGTACTTATTTAAGCCTATTCCTCTCGATGGAGCATAGGCTATCGACTAGCATTCACCATATGTCTATATATATGGATACAAAATAATGTTTATATATATGGAGAAGTTTATATTTCTATGTCTATTATATGTCTAAATGTATTCGTTTCATTTGTTGGTAACTATGAACATCCTCAAAGAATTGTTCTTCCATAATAGAAATGTATTATTATTACTGTGTGAATAGTAATTATGATTGAGATATATTCTCAACTTGTATTGTACAGTGATAACTTAACATTCATTATAATCACATGTAATCCATCCAGATCATTGAAGATAAGCTTATGATGATGTAATCATACTTATTATGTTGTTGATGTAATAAGACTATTGTAAATCAACAGTATGCAAATTGTTATTAGAAAATATTATGAATCGATATAAATTATTCTTGTCATTGTGTATTTTGTTTTTGTTTTTTTATACGATGGTGTATTTGATAGTTTGACGATGATTTGTGACTAAGTATCTGACTCTCATTGGATTGTATGCTGATTGTTTACTTACTTACATTTACTTACACCTGTTACTCTTAATGGAGTATAGGCCGCTGACCAGCATTCTCCAACTCACTCTATCCTGGATTTTGCCTTCTAGTTTTATCCAATTGTTGTTCAGCCTTCTCATGTCTTTCTTTATTCATTGACATAATATGTCCTTTATTCTTCAACTTCTCCTTTGACCCTGAGGATTCCATGTGAGGGTTTGCCTTGTGAAGCAGTTCAGTGCTTTCCTCAATGTATGTCCTATCCACTTCAAGCGGTTGTTCCTGATTTCTTCCTCCACTGGGATCTGGTTTGTTCTCTCCCATAGTAGATTGTTGCTAATTGTGTCTGACTAACGGATCCAAAGTATTTTGAGTAGACAGTTGTTAATAAACACTTGTATCTTCTGGATGATGGCTTTTGTAGTTCTCCAAGTTCCCGCCTGATGCATTAGAACTATCTTGACATTTGTATTGAAAATTCTGAGTTTGGTGTTGGTTTATAGATAGTTCTTTTTAGTTCCAGATATTCTTCAATTGTAGATATGCTGCTCTTACTTTGTTGATTCATGCCTTCATATCTGTACCAGATCCACCGTGTTCATCAATGATTCTCCCCAGATACGTGAAGGTTTTCACATCTTCCAAATTTTCTCCATAAATTGTGATTCGATTGTTGCATATTGTGTTGTAACGGAGAATCTTGCTTTTCCGTTTGTGTCTGTTGAGACCTATTACTGTTGAAGCTGCTGCTACACTAATTGTCTTTTCCTTCATTTGTTCTTGCGTGTGGGATAGGAGAGTCAGATCATCAGCAAAGTCTATATCGTCCAGCTGCAGTTTATTCAATGAATGTAATAGCAGTAATATCATTCTTCTTCTTCGTGGGTTTCGAACTTTCCTGACTATCTAAATACCATTGTCCTTTGTTCATTTGATAGATTTAGAAAGATGATAAACTATTCTGACATATCATCTAACATTTCTTCACTAAGTTTTCAATATATGAGTTTTGAAGCTGAAGATTTTAAGGAATCTGTAATTTTTAACTGATAAGGGCTTTCTACCTGGTAAAAACTAGGTCAAGTAATGTATGTCCAGTTTCTGATGAAAAATAGAACCTCTAATTAAAAGTTACCACTTGTAAATCTAACCATTTTGAAGATTAAGTCCATGTTCATTGATTTTACTGATTAGAATATCATAAATCCACCAAAACTTGTTGGCTCTCGGATTTCAATTCATTGATAAAATTCTATGTTCGTTATGGGTTAAGTGTTACATTATTATTATTAGCTTTATTCAGTATTATGTTCTTGGTACCACATAGAATTCTCAGCACAAAGTATTTCAACAAGTTTCGTTTTCCATCCTGATGATAAATATTGAGTGATCGCCAATTAGATGTTGGCAGTTTAGGAATCGATATCTGAATAATGTACATTATTTTCTATATATAATGTCAGTAACCAAAAAGTTACTGGCTGTGCAATTTCCTAACTGAATACGTTGTGCAATTAATTGACATAATGATCTGTTCAAACAAACGAAACTTAGTTAACTCGTTGAAATATCTAGATGGCAGGAACAGGCAGTCCAGATATTCAAGCAGGCCGCCTAGTTACGCGAATTCTCTCAAGAAGTGATAAATGAAAACAAAATTCCTAAACATTATATTTTGGTTGAGATCATGAATCAATTGATGTTAGATCACCATTTAAACCCAGGAAGCAGTGAACGGCCATTTCGTCCTATTGTGGGACTCCTAAGCAGTGAGCAACCATGATCACACCTTGCGATATTCAAACCCAGGGCCTTCGGTCTCGCGCGCAAATGCCTAACCGGCATCCAACGGTGTTAGTGTGTAGCCTCAACCAATCCACGAAATTGTGCAACGATCTTCCATTGCACAAAGGTAAATACCTGTTTCTACCCGACATGGATTAGGCCTTTGAATTTTAATCTTGAAATAATGAAATATTTCAATAATGTTTTTTTGATAAACTTCACTTGATCTTTATTATTAACTTTATGCCACCTAAAGTTACAGTCCAGTGGTCTTGAGTGCTCTTAGCGGTATGAAGGCGGTTATCACTTCCCGGTCGCCCACACCGTGGGAGGGTTCTTCGGGAGGTGCCTGAAGAGGAAATTGGATTAGTGACCTGAGAGCGTGACCACAGTGCCCAAGGGACAACTGCTTGAAATCGGTCGCACACGACTTTTTATGGGTAATTTTCGTGTTAGCTCCGTACTTTTTGAGACCTTACCGTTGGAGACGGATATCCGTGGGATAAGGTGAGGTGTGCATTTTTAGTGTCGACCTTTTCTAATCCCACCCCTCCTTGTGGGAAGGCAGCATCGCTGTCATGCTGGTCGTCTGAAGGAAACACTTTACTGCTGTCACACCTCTGTACAGTCAGCAGTACGACTTCACCTTCGGACCTTGGGTTTGCTGTTTTTAGTCTTACGGCTCTTCAACCGACCTGTCTAACATGGTAGGACCTCGAGGAACAGTTGTTTCGGCCAGTATAGCTCAGTTGCTTGATCACGATAGGCAAGCTCGACTACCACGTCAAGGTAGCAACAACTGTCGGGACCTAAAGTCTCAACAAAACTTCCACCGGTATCAGACAGTCATGACTGTCTATCTGTCCACACATCTATCTATCTGTCTATCTATCTATCTGGTTGACTAATGAACAAGTTGGTTAGCTTACTTTTTATCATATACCTACGTAGCAGTTCAATTTAAGAAGAAAAAAAAGCAACATTCCAATTTATAACAAACGTTTATTTTTATTAATTAAAATTCTATTTCTTTTTTTTTCTTATTTCTTTCCTTCCATTGATTTATACAAATAATTTTCTTTCCTCTTCTTTTTTTTTGTTGAAAAATCAACTGGCGCGACTTTAAAATTTAAACGTCGCATAGTTGAAATGAACTGAACAATACAAACTATAAACCAGAATGAAAAAAAAGTAGAAGAAGAAGAAAATTAGTACCTTTTTTCTTTTTTTTCTTTCTTTATTTTGTAACTTGTTCAATGAATTCAATTTCAATTGAATAATGTTAAAGTTGAAGTACAATAAAGATACATATACAATAATAATAATAAGGCACAATTGAAATGAATTATTGAATATAAGGCAACAAAATTGTATACAATAAAAAGGATTTCTTTTTAAAAAAAAGAAAAGAACAAACATAAAAGAAAGAAAAGAAAAGAAAAAGAAAAACAAAAGAAAATAAAGATGCCTAGAACATTGTTTATTGATTGGATTTCCAAAAACTTACTAATATTGTATGTATATATAAACAAAAAAAAACAAAAAAACAAAACGTAGATTTATCAACAAAACACAAAAAATATTGATTTGAGTACAATAAAAGTCAGTACAATATTACTATATAACTATGACTACTGCTAATATTATCACCATCATCATCATCATCAGAATATTAATGTTCATTGCAGTAGTACTTAAATAGATGGCTAATTCATAACAAAATAACCAAGAAAACCAAATGCAAAATCGTGAAATATGTTCATTGATTAGAAGTAACCGAAAAATCAATATGTATATATATTATATATATGTATGTACCTAGACGTCAGAAGGGCACTTAATACTGATATCGTTACTTTCCTCGGAAAAAAAAAGAAAACAATCCCCAGTTAGACAAACATCCTTATGGAATTACAAATAATCCAATTCGAAATTTCTTATTAACATTAAATGAATTGAATACTATTGACTTTTTTTAAGCATGTACATTATGTTTGAATAGAGACACGCTTAAAATGATTGTATCCATGGTAACCATTTTTATCTGTTATATAAAGATTCATTTAAGAAAATAGATCGAAGAAATGATCATAATCAAAACAAAAACAACACTGTATTGTTATAACTTAAGAATAAAATGCAAAAAAACAAGAAGAAGATAAAGAAGAAAATGATAATCTGACAAATTATTGAAGGCACTTTGATAGATCTAATATATTTAAAGGAATACATATTGGAAAGAGAAAAAAGGAACTTCGAACTAACCAGGTAACTGTATTAAAGAAGAAAAAGAAAGAAAACAAAAACGGAAATAGAAGACTTTTGACTCAAACAAAATGCAAACAAACAATGACAGATCAATATTAATATAAAGTAAATACAATATATACTACTGAAGAAAAGAAAAAGAAAAAGAAAACAGAGTTATTAACAAAACCAAAACACATTAGTTTCCATTGAGCAATTGCTAGAAAGAACACAATTCACTATATCATACAATTACTATTCATGAATTATTTAATGATTGTATGTATGTGAGTGTGTGTGTGCGCATGTACGTGCACACATGAGTACAAATAGAAACGAAAAAAAGGCGGGAGAAATTTTTTTTTAAAAAAAAACAAACGATTTCTGTATTCTTGTTTAAATAGTTTGTGTACTGAAAATAGTGAATTTGTAAATTGCAACGTATCATTATTATTATTATTACATGTCTTTACTGTATTTCCAGTGATCTATATATGTGAATGTGAAGAGAAAAAAAAAGAAGGAATATCTTTATTTGGATCATGTTTAATTTGTTGTTCTGTTCTAAATTATACAAGCATATATGATTAAGATTGTTTATCTGTACAATTATGTAAGGGATTCTTTCTCAAGTTTTAGTCTCCTTCCTTATCTTTCTCTCTCTCTCTCTCCCTCTGTCTCTCTCTGTAGGTATATATGTGTATGCGTGTGTGTGTGTGAGTGTATACTTTTCTGATTCTCTAAACGTCACAATTATTCAGCAGAATATTGTTTTATATTAGAGTAGATTAAGATAAGGAATTCTCTTTTTTTTTTGTTTGTTTAAATGAAAATAAATCAATTTTGGAAGACATTTTGATGATCACATGAAGTAAATATCACGAAATTTCAACCACATCATCATCATCATCACCATCATCATCATCATCGGCATCATCATGAACATTAATATGCTACTACATAGTGAATGATTGTTCATTTTTAGCATCCCATAATATACTGAATAAATCATTTTCATTCAATTTTAATTGTTTATTAAATAATCCATTTAATCCTTTTGATATTTTATATTCATCATTTTCATTATTATTATTATGATATAATAATTCTATAGTTTGTTTCATTCTAACTTGTTTCCATATATCATATTGAAAATGATGCCATGTAGCATCAAATTCACGACTCCATTCTAAAAATTCTGTTAACATAATACGTCGTGAATTGGCAGCAATTTTCTCTTGTGATATAAATGTTGTATTATTATTATTATTATTGATATATTGATTATGATTATGATTATTCATTTGTAAATCAATATTTAATTGTGTTGTTTCCATAGCAACTATATCAATTGCTTCATGAAATAAATTTAAAAAATGTTCATGTAAACGTTGTAAACGTTGATTACGTTTAATTTTAATTATATTCCATTCATATTTTATATGATTGAAATGAGAATCATTTATAATTTGATCAGAAATTTCTTCATTTTTTATTAATATTGGATCAGTTAATTTTAATGCCATATATGCACTTAATAATAATGGATGATGAGCTAAGAAACTACTTAATTGAGATATATAAGCATCAAGATATTTTAATATTGGATAAGCAACTTGTTTATTATTATGATGATGATGATGATTTACAATTTTAGAATGAATTATCCCATTATTATTATGATTATTACCATTACTACTGTTATTATTATTATTAATATTATCAGTAGTATTAGTAGTAGTATTGATAAGTGAATCTTCTGTACTTAAATCTCCTAAAGCATTACTTAATTTTGTTAAATCTAAAACATGTACACAATTAGGTTCTGTTTGAAAATATATTAACTTTGTATTATATTTCTTATTTGATGTCGTTATTCTGGTTGATGATGATGATGACGAGCACGACGACGATGATGATGATGATGAGGAGGATATTAAACAATGATCCCCATCTTTGTTATTATTATTATTATTATTATTATTATTATGATTAATTGAACACTGAAATGATAGTTTTTCTAAATCATCAGTGAATTTATTGTTACCAATTGAAAAATGGTTATTTGAATGATTTAAATCTGTTGGGGTTTCTTGATTAAAATTGGCTGATAATAATGTTGATGATGACGACGATGCTGCTGCTGCTGCTGCTGATGATGATGATGATGATGGTATCACAGTTTTATTAACCAACAAAGAACAACCAATTAATAAAACGGGGACACAATCTGTAAATCGATTCTGGAAGAAAAAAAATTCAAAAATAATATTTACTCAATAACTAATTTAATATGATGTTGTGCATATTGATTGAATAATAATGCTCTGTAAATTCACTAGGGTTTGTTTTACTTGTATCTTCCCTTTGTTATTTAAGACTGCAATAGATCAGTCTAACGCACAAGCAGGTGGCTAAGAGGACTTAGTAGATAAGTGGATAACGCCACGGCGTTTGAAGCAAACGGTACTGGATTCGTGTATAGGAGTGAACAACAACTTTGCGATGCAGGTACATCCAGCTGACGAATTACAAATGGGACGAAACGTGCGTTTTCGATTCCACTGCTAGCCACTATCTATTTTTGCTTAATAATGTTCTATGTGTGCTTAATTGTTAATCTGATCATATGAATCATTGTTGTTTATGAACGAACAAGTTTCAAACTAAAAAGCAAGCATCTACTTTACTTATTTAAAATACTGAACATTTATTCAGATATTTTGAAGTTAGCATTGTCATGTACTCTATCTTTGAAACCTATTTCACTTTACCTACTTACTTACATAGGGCTATTACTCATTCTGAGTCATACGCTACAGATCAGGTTTCTCCAACCTATTCTATATCGCTCACTAACATTTCTAGTTATTCTTAATTACTATCCACTATTTTTGCGTCCGATTCCAATATCCAACGCAAAGTATTATTTGACCTGCTTCTTCTCCTATTCCCACAAGAATTACAGATTAAGGCTTGCCGCATGATGTAATTTGGTAGTACCCGTAATGTGTGTCCTGTGTAAAGTTTCAGCTAAAATTTGGTTTGTTCTTTTACATATAACGTTGTTTCCGATAGTTCCTTGACAATGGATATGGAGTACCTTGCGTAAACAACTCTTTGTAGGTATCTGTACATTTGTATATGGAGATTGATTATAATTCGTTAGCGGCTTTCGTCACATTGGTCCGACTAGAAATATCATTGAAAGACAGGGATCACCAAACATTTGCCTCCCATTATGATCATCTATTATAAATAAACTCCAGATGTCAACTGTGCATCTCTTCCTAACTCTGTTTGCAAGACATCTTGCCAGCTTTCGTTTACAACGAATGTGCACAAAACTAACATACTGTTTACTAGTATACAACTTCTTTTCAGTGTAATAAAACGTCAAGAAAATGTAATTTATTATAAAAATTTCACATCATTAGATAGCTGAATGTATACCATTAAAATTGGCCCAGAGGTTCTTTTATTTTAATATTCTAATCAACGATGATGAAATAATCATAAATGTAAATGCAACAAAAAAGTCAAGCTTATCAATAATCTTTACCAGGAATTCATTCCCCATTTTATTGGTCAACACATTTAAAAAATAATCATATAATTAATATTAGAACGGGTTTTGGAATTCAAGATTAGAATCTAAGACCTGTCAGTCACACACACGAGCGCTTAACATCTAGACCACTGAGCCGGCCGGTATTCAACGGCGTTAATGTCCAACTTCAACTGATCCACGAAATTGAGAGATATATTCATCATTGTCATCGGTGGATTACTATCTCACAACAGACCCGGTTGAACTGTACTGGTCACTACTTCTCACTAGAACTCCAGGAAATACCTCTTAAAGACCGTCCTAGTGAGCATATTTTAATTAATATCAGGAGTTTTGTAGATATTATAGTAATTTTTCATAGTCGAGATCATGAGTCAATTGAATCTAGACCACCACAAAAAACCTGCAAGCATAGGATGACTGTTTCGTCCTATTATGAGACTCTTCAGCGTTATACATCTACTATCCCGCCTCTTGGGGCTCGAACCCTGGACCTATCAGTCTTGCGCTCGAGTGCTTAACTATTAGATCACTGATCCAGAATCGTATAATTGTCCATTTCTCAAATTGATAATATAAAACATCATTGATAAATATATATATTAAATTTCAATAAATCACTTACTTTTGCTATCCATAACATATCATCCCATGTTAAATATGGATCATTCATATCATTCAATACATGATCTATATTATTTTCTCTTTCATTTTGAAATAATCCATGAATTTGATTACAATCATTAAAATATTCATTTGTTGAAATGTATATATTAGATTCATTAATGCTTTGATTATTATCCTCATGTTCATGATTATTGTTGTTATGACAACTTGACAAAGATCCCATTTTATCATCATCATGATTATTATTATTATTATCTTGTATAAGATCACCTAATAATGACATTGCAAATACTGAAATACGACGTAGAAATAAATCACTCCATATATTAGCTATTGTAAGACACCATTTCAATGTAGGATATTCAGTGTAATCTAAATTTAAATCAATTTTTTCAGGATTTGGAATGAATCCATTTTGCCATATATTTGACCATGATTTCTTTACTTTAGTTAAATTTATTGGAATAGTTATGGTATTTTCATTATATAATTGATCTAAATATGAATGAATAGATAAGAAATTTTCATAATTAACATCAATTTATTATTAGAGATTAAGGTGGGACTATTATTTATAGACGACCTTTCAGTGACGCTAGATTGACCGTGTCCACCTAGTAACCAGGACCAAATGAGGGTTATAAACCAGTGTGAGCAATTAGAATTATGATTTAAAGTTGATTGTCAACGTAAGGAATTAGATTTAGGGTTTACATCACGAACAGCTATAACCCCAAAACGGTATTGTGCCAAATGGATGAATGAATTTCGCGCCAAAATCTAAGAGCTGTTATCTTTTACCTGATTGAATCGTCGATAAATTATAGTCTTGCCGAGATTCGATTTGAAAGTGAACTGAATAAAGTGAAATTCTTTAACATCGTAGTATCATTATCATTTCTTATTCAAACCCCCTTTATGTATTCAAAAACAGTTTGTTCTCACCTTAAATCTACCCTGGTAATATTGGCTTATTCTATCCAGAGTGATTAGGTTTCAAATTGTGTTCACATTATTATTATTATTACTCTTATTATTATTCTTGTCTCCTCTTACCCCATTTTGCAGTCCAGCTTACCTTTTACTTTTTTATATATAAATGTTCTTAACAAGTATATAGTGTTTAATCGAATTGTTCGAAATGTTTTGCGCTAATATATCATCACAACATTATCGAAATTTATCAAAGGGGCTAATTGTTTTAAATAAAATGTTTGCCTACTAATAAGTAGTAAAAAGAGATAAACAAAATATTGTGGCATTTTAATATTCATGCCGAAATGATGTCATAGGTTGTGTCCATCCGTTAAAATTTGAACATCTACGAAATTTATCATATTTTGTTTAATTTAAAATTGTGCTCTGTTTATTGGAGTGCAAATACCGTTAAATAATCCATTTCCAGCTTTAACATTAACAGTACTAATAAATTTTTCATTGAACATATCTTGATGTAGTTCACTGAACATATTTGCCGTAGATTGCTATGTATGACGTTAGTCGCTTGTATTTGATAACATTTACACTACAATATCGTCACTCAGCAACTAATTAAACTGAAAAGAGACTGAAGGTGAGAGGTGTAATGCAATAAGTGCATATTGGAAATGTTCCGCGTAACATTAGGCATATATACTAAGCGGTAAATATCTGCATTAGAAACCTGGTTTTTAGACAAGTATTATTATTTTTGAATCTAATTAAAACAACTCTGTTCATTATCTGATCAGTTAGCTATTAGATATTAATTAAAACTGATGATTCTTTACATCGAGAATTTACGTTATTCGGAAGTGGGAGATAAGAACAGTATAAGACATTACTAGACTAAAAGACCTAGAATCCGATTACATCTGCAGTTATGAGTATGAACTACCAAGAACATTTAATTTCCCGGCTAAATATCTAATTTTTGCTTGATATATCATTCATAATCACTTGTAGTCCCATAGTTATTAATCACTGAGTAATATTACCAAGCAACATGTTATTTATTCTCTTAATGTTGATCATATGTATATGTGATAGAAATGAGAACCTGATTTGAATAGTATTAATTTATACTAACTTTATCAGTTTCGTTCCTCTACAACAAAAAAAGGAACCTTATCAAGACACTACATCATAGAATCAAGACTATATGCACTATGGATACGATTAAAGATGAAACAAAGACATTGTTTACAACCCTGAAGGAAAATGAATATCCAGAGAAATTTATAAATAAAAACGTAGCCAATAAAAGACAGCGTAGAGAATGCCCAACGGTGAATAAAAAAGTTTCTATATATACGCTTACAATTCAGAGGCGACGCGCCAAGTGAAGTGTTAAGACTTAAGTTAAGTAGATCAATTCAAAGGACTTTTAACGCAGCTAAACTACAACTAGTATTTTCCACACGACCAATAATCACTCCGAGGTTGAAAGATAAATTACCTAGACTAGCCACCTCCTTCTGTATCTATCAGTTCAACTGCTCCTGTGGAGCAAGTTATATTGGCAGATGTTCTAGGAATTTGTACATTCAGGCTCGTAAGCACCTACCCGTTTGGTTAATCAAAGGTGTTGTCAAAACTGTTAACAGCTCCATCTTAGACCGTTTAGTCCAAACAGGACATACAGCAAACATGGAGCAATCTTTTGCAATAATCTATCGTGTCAACAGAAGTCTACCTAATTCCATCAGACTGCGAATCCTACAGACGGCTGAAGCAATTGCTATTCGGATCAAAAAGCCAGAGCTTTGTATCCAAAAGAAGTATGTTCAGCCACTCCTTTTACCCTGGCCAACTAGCTAATAATCAATCTTATAATGTGGTGAAGTAATCTGATTAATGTTCATTTTATGTCCCAAACTTATTATTATTATTGCTGCTATTATTATTATTGTTATTATTATTATTATTATTATTATTATTATTATTATTATTATTATCATTATCTTTACACTTGATAACCTTTTGAGGAATTTATTCAATATTCACCCCTATATATACTATATCTGACCTAATTCATATCATTCCACATATTACGTAACTTCAGATTTTTATTCCATTAGTTTCTCTCTCACCCCATGTTGACCATATTTATCCTGATCATTATTTATCTCACAAGTTGAAATCATGAGCCCATTGAAGCTAGACCACCGTGGAAAACCTGGAAGCACTGGACGGCCGTTTCGTCCTAGTATGGGACTCTTCAGCAGTGCGCATCCACGAACCCGCCCCCCGCGGGATTCGAACCCAGGACCTACTGGCTTCGCGCGCGAGCACTTAACTATTAGACCACTGAAACTATCACCATTGGATGCCGGCTCAGTGGTCCAGTTGGCTAACCGTTCGCGCGCGAGACCGAAGGCCCTGGGTTCGAATCCCGCTCGCGGGATCGTGGATGTGCACTGCTGAGGAGTCCCACAATAGGACGAAACGGCTGTCCAGTGCTTCCAGGTTTTCAATTGTGATGGTCTAACATCAATTGGTTCAAGATCTCAATCAAAAACTTAATAATCTCCACAACCCCTATACTAGTAATTTCACTTCGCTTATAAACTGATTCAAGTGAACACTTCATATTAGTCAGCCCCAAGATTAACGATTTTATTTTATATAACAAACAATTCCTGATTCACATATTCCAATTTCCAAATGATGATGTACTCTCTGCCTTAAATTTGGCCAATTTTATGGATTATTCATTCGGATATGAGATAAATGTAGAACCTGATGAGAAATTCATTGAAAAGAATATTCTTCATTCATATATATTGTGTTTTTATAATATAATGGGAATTTTTCAGCGATTATACATAATCTTAATTTCACTTAACAATCTGATCTACGATCATTTCGGATCAGTACAAATCACATTAGGATAACTTACTTTTATTTTGGAAAATACCAGACATTCCATCAATTTCATTATCATTTTTGTTTAGAACAGTGAAAATCTGAAAAAAAAGAATGACAAAATATATAAAAATACTTTTTTAAACACTGATTTCAATGAGGAGCTTTTAGTGTATTAGTAACCCTTTAGCTTGATACTGATCAACACTGTTAAAGAGTGATAACATTAAATTAACTAAAGAGATTAACAGAGGTTGATTATGAATACAGTGGACCTAAGTGCAGTTAGAAGTCTTCCCTTAAACCATGAGATTAAAATCGCTTTGTGTCTTTCTTTCTACGAACTAATTCTTCGTTCCTGTACTATCTCCTTATATTCAATCTCTCATTTATATATTACCACCATTGAATTAACTACTTGTATGAATTCGGTGTTCATCTTGTTGTGCTAATGAGGTATGGGAACTTGGATTGATGCATATATGTGACTGGTCCTACGTTGTAACTGACTGACTAACTGACTGAAACAGATTAACATATATGTTGTAGGATCCGGTACAAGTATCGCGAATAAACTTTCCAAACTTTTCAAAGTAAATAAAAAGAGTGGTCATGATAACTGAAGCTAAAAACAAAACAATGAAAATAATAGTAATGGTTACAGTTGTAGTTTATAATAAACACATTTGGAAAATACCTCTAAAGATTGATTCAAATTCAAAATAAAAAAGTATAGAATGAATAATGAACGGATATTACTTCGACAATATTCATATAAAGATTCAGTGATTTTAAAGGACTAATAACTTATCCATGTTTGGTCTAGGCTTTCTCAACCGACCCAGATACTAGCGAGTGTAGCAGGCTAGAGTAAGATATAGTTGAATATGCGTAATCAATAGCTTCTTTACAAAAGGAAGGATCAAGTAGCCATTAGTGCGTAATGAGACAACCTTGAAATGTGTTGTGATCAACTTATTAAATTACCTATCGTATACTGGTAATATTTATGTAACAGTCTTGAACAAAGATTCCAATCTCTAGTGAATCAATAGCTACCTCAGGATTATAGATGTCTTTTGTCAACAATCCATATGTAATATAAAACCTAGGTGAAGAAGGTTTTCCTATTGATTTCATTAATTCACATAACAAACCATAGTATACTGCCAGCAATTGTAACATTACACAACGACAGTTTGCTATCTAAAACAAAATGAATGAAAATCAAATTCTCATCTAAACAAAAAGTTCATGAAGTTGATTTCAATAGATTCAAATGGATTAAAGAATTCAGCTTTACGATAGATAAATAGATAGATAAATAGATAGATAGATAGATAGATAGATAGATAGATAGATAGATAGATAGATAGATAGATAGATAGATAGATAGATAGATAGATAGATAGATAGATAGATAGATAGATAGATAGATAGATAGATAGATAGATAGATAGATAGATAGATAGATAGATAGATAGATAGATAGATAGATAGATAGATAGATAGATAGATAGATAGATAGATAGATAGATAGATAGATAGATAGATAGATAGATAGATAGATAGATAGATAGATAGATAGATAGATAGATAGATAGAAAGATAGATAGATAGATAGATAGATAGATAGATAGATAGATAGATAGATAGATAGATAGATAGATAGATAGATAGATAGATAGATAGATAGATAGATAGATAGATAGATAGATAGATAGATAGATAGATAGATAGATAGATAGATAGATAGATAGATAGATAGATAGATAGATAGATAGATAGATAGATAGATAGATAGATAGATAGATAGATAGATAGATAGATAGATAGATAGATAGATAGATAGATAGATAGATAGATAGATAGATAGATAGATAGATAGATAGATAGATAGATAGATAGATAGATAGATAGATAGATAGATAGATAGATAGATAGATAGATAGATAGATAGATAGATAGATAGATAGATAGATAGATAGATAGATAGATAGATAGATAGATAGATAGATAGATAGATAGATAGATAGATAGATAGATAGATAGATAGATAGATAGATAGATAGATAGATAGATAGATAGATAGATAGATAGATAGATAGATAGATAGATAGATAGATAGATAGATAGATAGATAGATAGATAGATAGATAGATAGATAGATAGATAGATAGATAGATAGATAGATAGATAGATAGATAGATAGATAGATAGATAGATAGATAGATAGATAGATAGATAGATAGATAGATAGATAGATAGATAGATAGATAGATAGATAGATAGATAGATAGATAGATAGATAGATAGATAGATAGATAGATAGATAGATAGATAGATAGATAGATAGATAGATAGATAGATAGATAGATAGATAGATAGATAGATAGATAGATAGATAGATAGATAGATAGATAGATAGATAGATAGATAGATAGATAGATAGATAGATAGATAGATAGATAGATAGATAGATAGATAGATAGATAGATAGATAGATAGATAGATAGATAGATAGATAGATAGATAGATAGATAGATAGATAGATAGATAGATAGATAGATAGATAGATAGATAGATAGATAGATAGATAGATAGATAGATAGATAGATAGATAGATAGATAGATAGATAGATAGATAGATAGATAGATAGATAGATAGATAGATAGATAGATAGATAGATAGATAGATAGATAGATAGATAGATAGATAGATAGATAGATAGATAGATAGATAGATAGATAGATAGATAGATAGATAGATAGATAGATAGATAGATAGATAGATAGATAGATAGATAGATAGATAGATAGATAGATAGATAGATAGATAGATAGATAGATAGATAGATAGATAGATAGATAGATAGATAGATAGATAGATAGATAGATAGATAGATAGATAGATAGATAGATAGATAGATAGATAGATAGATAGATAGATAGATAGATAGATAGATAGATAGATAGATAGATAGATAGATAGATAGATAGATAGATAGATAGATAGATAGATAGATAGATAGATAGATAGATAGATAGATAGATAGATAGATAGATAGATAGATAGATAGATAGATAGATAGATAGATAGATAGATAGATAGATAGATAGATAGATAGATAGATAGATAGATAGATAGATAGATAGATAGATAGATAGATAGATAGATAGATAGATAGATAGATAGATAGATAGATAGATAGATAGATAGATAGATAGATAGATAGATAGATAGATAGATAGATAGATAGATAGATAGATAGATAGATAGATAGATAGATAGATAGATAGATAGATAGATAGATAGATAGATAGATAGATAGATAGATAGATAGATAGATAGATAGATAGATAGATAGATAGATAGATAGATAGATAGATAGATAGATAGATAGATAGATAGATAGATAGATAGATAGATAGATAGATAGATAGATAGATAGATAGATAGATAGATAGATAGATAGATAGATAGATAGATAGATAGATAGATAGATAGATAGATAGATAGATAGATAGATAGATAGATAGATAGATAGATAGATAGATAGATAGATAGATAGATAGATAGATAGATAGATAGATAGATAGATAGATAGATAGATAGATAGATAGATAGATAGATAGATAGATAGATAGATAGATAGATAGATAGATAGATAGATAGATAGATAGATAGATAGATAGATAGATAGATAGATAGATAGATAGATAGATAGATAGATAGATAGATAGATAGATAGATAGATAGATAGATAGATAGATAGATAGATAGATAGATAGATAGATAGATAGATAGATAGATAGATAGATAGATAGATAGATAGATAGATAGATAGATAGATAGATAGATAGATAGATAGATAGATAGATAGATAGATAGATAGATAGATAGATAGATAGATAGATAGATAGATAGATAGATAGATAGATAGATAGATAGATAGATAGATAGATAGATAGATAGATAGATAGATAGATAGATAGATAGATAGATAGATAGATAGATAGATAGATAGATAGATAGATAGATAGATAGATAGATAGATAGATAGATAGATAGATAGATAGATAGATAGATAGATAGATAGATAGTTTTTTCTATGTATACAAGCATCTTTTCAAGTTGAAGGAAATAAAAAGAATGAAAAGTCACAAAAGAATGAACTTCCTCTTTATCTGCAGGAATATTTATATATAAACCAACTGATTCTTGAAATAAACATAAAGCGGTTTAGTCATCAAAGATTATCATAGTAAGTTAATAGGCAGTTTCCATTCAATTTAGTCATTCATACAGTTCTATTTGATGATATGAAAGTTTATTTTACAATGAATTGAGTATTATTACTGATTGATAGACATCATTCCTATCGGTATCGTTATTGTTTATCACTCATTATTTAAACGTTTATACAAACATACACCCCTATTGTTCATTATTCATGTTTATAGTTTCTTTTTACAAATTTCGATGAGTTAAAGACCGCTATGAAGAATATCTGAAACTCAAAACAACTGTCAACAAACACGAAGGTCAGAATTTTCAATACAAATATCAAAATAGTTCTACCGTTTAGGGCGGAATCTTGGAAAACTACGAAAGCCATCATCTAGAAGATGAAAGTGTTTATTAACAGCTGTCTAAGCAGAATACTTCGGATCTGTTGGTCAGACACAATCAGCAACAACCTACTATGGGAGAGAAGAAACTAGATTCCAGTGGAGAAAGAAATCAGGAACAACCGCTTGAAGTGGATAGAACACATATTGAGGAAAGCACCGAACTGCTTCACAACGCAAGCCCTCACATGGAATCCCCAAGGCCAAAGGAGGAGGAGAAGAGGAAGACCAAAGAACACATTACGCCGAGAAATGTAGACAAATATGAGAAGACTGAACAAGAATTGGATAGAACTGTAAAGGAAGGCTCAAGACAGAGTATGTTGGAGAACGCTAGTCGGCGGCCTATGCTCCACTGGGAGTAACACACGTAAGTAAGTAAGGTAATAAATACTCTTAATAATCAAAGTTTACTTTTATAAGTTCATGAATGATCTATACAATTCATGGTTGATAATCAATTGTTTGTAAAGGTATCACTTTTATATTATCGATTGAAGTTCTTCAACGAGATATCATACCAAGATGTCGAGTTTTGTAAGAATTTTTTTACTCGACTGCACTATTATAGGTCTATAAAATTACATAATCGTATGATAGTTATGATAATCATATTTGTGTAAACATCTCTAACGCCAGTTTGAAATATCACTTATTGTGAAATGGGATGAAACAGTCATTGAAATGTGTCACATTTGATTATAGAGTTTGGAGCCCACTCCAAGTTATACATGTACATCTTCGAAGAGCTACAAAGTCGAAACATTGGTATAGTTCTCTTTATAATTTTTAATGTTAATCCAATTGATATCTACTTAAGAGACATGAGATTATTTAGTTTTCTTGTAGTTGAATTTTTTTTGTTTTTTAGAAGGAGTAACAATGATGACTTGGTTCTAGTTCATATTTCTATGCTGATCTTTGCTATCATCTTATTTTACGAGTTTTACCATTTGTCCCAAGGTCGTGTATATACAGAGTTGTTCCATTTCGAATATGTCTTCTTGAAACCAACGTCTTCCTGATCACATATCTCCCACTGTTTTGAGGATTACTGAGTAAATGCCTTGTATCGTTCGCCGTTTCATTGAGTTCTCATTAGATCACACATGTATTAAACGAATTTACCGTAAGCTGAACGTAGCAGTATCGTTTCATCATATCGATCGTAACAAAAACTTATAAGTTGATCATAGTGTTATTGTTAACTGATTAAAATAGAGTATTAGGCAACAGTTGGCATTTATTTTAAGTATCACCTGTGATTCATATTTATCAAAAACCACGCTGAAATCAACTTCTAAACTATTCAGTTTATAACATTATCTAGTAAATGGAGTACACCCACTAAGATATTAAGTAAGAAAGATTAGTTCAGTGAAGAGTTCTCTTGTCGGCGGATTCATTTTCAAAGCTGTAAAATCACAAATATATATCAGGATGATAATAATTACGATAACAATAATAATAAATTCACTCGGTATTGTTTTACTTGTATCTTCCCATTGTTATTTAGGAGTGCACTTGATCAGTCTCTTGTTGGCAATATTATGCCTACTGTGCGTACTGTCTCCATATAGCCTTAAGTCGCAAGCTTGATAAGCAAAGGATAATAATGGCTAGCAGTGGAATGCAGTTTGACACGTGTTTCGTCCTATTTGGGACTTGTTTAACTGGATGTACCCGCATCCCAGAGTTGATGTTCACCCCAAGGACTCAAACCTACTACCGTTCACTTCAAACACCATCGCCGTTATCCACTTAGCTACTAAGTCCTGATAGTCATTGTGATTGTACAGCTTTAATAATGAATTCACTGAAAACAGAATACTTCGTTCAACTAGTCATTCTTATAAAATTATCATCAATTATTAAGGACATTAATTCATTAAAACTCTATTCAGATTTAATCATTAATGACTTTTCTAAATCATAACAATCTAAGATTTTGATAGATTCATTATATCTAACACAATATACAATACTTACCATTCAACTCGATCACATCCCATTGTTTCATAATTCTAGTGAACAAAAAATTCTAGGGACTATATTTTGAAATGAAAAAACTTATATTCACTTAACAAGATCAGATCTCAACTTATTTCGATCATATATATATATATAGATTATCTGTCAAGGAATGCAACAGTATTATGGAACATGATTCTATGTTAACTCAGTAGGAAATCAGTTAGTTATATTGTAATAGAAAATGAAAACAAAGAAAGTAATGATAAAATCAACTTGAGATGATTTCATTTCAAATGGTAAATGATTTTCAACTGTCATAATTGTCACCTTAGAATAAGCAACTTATTCTAAAAATATAGATGTGGAATGATAAATAATTAGCTGACATCCAATGGTGTTAATATCTAACTTCAATCAATCTACGAAGTTGTGCCACCGTATACCGTAGACTGATAGGTCCTGGGTTCAAATCTCGCGGAGTGCGGGATCATGGATGTGCACTGCTGAGGAGTCAAATAATTAGTTAGTTTGATTAGTTCATTCTACGGTGTATACTACTGATATCAACAGATATAAGTAATGTGTATCATCAATCGAATATGAAATACCTGACAGAAGAAGGTTAAGTTGATTGAAGAATAGAGAACAAGAACAGTGAATGATTGCTGTGGAAATGAGATAAATGTGAAATCTAAGTTGATTGATTGATTGATACTTTTGCAAATGGAGTATTTAATGTATGGTTCACAGATTTTATTAAGATGTTCTCTAATTTTGTATTCAAACACATTCGATTTACCCTACTTGGGTTTTTGCTCACGACAATTCTACAAAATAATCTGGATTGACTTGAACTATACACCAATTGACGACCAGGGAACCATTAATAGCTTTTATATTCTAGTTTAGGACTCGTTAGCAATGGATACTAACAACCATCAAGATTGTTCGTATTCAAGATATTCAGATGTTGAGGTTAGAGAATTACGTCTAGTCTGTTGATTCGTCATTTCATGATGCAAACAATCTTCAGATTGAAAATTCACTATGAAACGTCTATCCTAAATTTATTAATGATTAAATTCATTTACTTTGCTAATTCATATTTTGTTGCTTCAGTTTTTATGATAGGTGGTTGTGGGTGTTTGGTAGAAAACCCTGACTGACCTAGGTTATATCTTAATTGCCACTCGTCACTAAGGAGTACCAGCAATCTTAAGGGGACTGATACTACCAGTAGTATACAAAACTATTAAATATATAAGTAGTAGAATTTCATTAATCACTAATATAGATAAGTTTTAGGGATTTACAATTGATTGATCGCTGGGTGGTGATCAATGTCGTGTATGTCAGGTCCTTTTTAACGCAGATCGAATTCTCAGTCCTACAGGAGGTCAATCACTGCCCGGATAGCCCAGTGGTAACGTCTCTGACTGTGAAGCTGAATATCACAGGATCGAATCCGTCAGGGAGCATCAGTTCTCTCAAGATTACACGAACACCTTGCTGAGGAGTGCCAAGTAGCACAAAACCTAGGTCCAGGGTTTCCTGTTGACTACCTCCAACCACCATCCTAAGTTTTGGAAATGTTAGAAAGTTCAACAAATGAAACATAACGCATTACATTATAGTAATGAAAAGATAGAAAAATACAGTATAATAGTGATGGTTTATCGTTAAAATTATTTAGTGTCTATTGGCCGCATTATTTCATATGAAAAATATGTGACAATTTCCTGCGGAATGTAGTTTGCTAATAGTAACATTGATTTTGGTATTATGGATAAAGTACCTGACTATGTTGACTACAAAATATTCTATTCAATAATTGAAAATCCCAAACAGAACAACATTTTATGGTTGAACATTAATCGCTAAGGTGAAAATTATTCAGTTGTAAATGAAAAATATTGATATACTCAAACGAATAAAAGGGAAATCATAAACCGCATACAACTTAATAGCTGACTATAGTCTGTTCTTAAATTTCTCGTCACGATTTATGATTATTGAAGTCCAACCATGTTGGTAGTAAGAAAAATATCGTTGTTAATAATGAACTATGGTTAGACTGTAAATCAAATTGTTGAATATTGTTGATATCATGAACCAATATAAGTTCAGCATCAACTGAAAACAAGGCGGTACAGCACAGCTTTCTTGTCATATTGTGGGACTCCTTAAAAAAGTGAATCCATAACCTCATCAAAAAGGACAAAACTCAGGGCTTTCGGTTTACCGATAAGGTTCAATCTTCAGACCTCTACAATAGTGTACATGCCGAACTTTAACGAGCTCACAATACTTTCCGACCACCTGCAATTGTTTTCTGTGGCTAACTACCCATACCTGACAAGTTTTAACCTCACTACTCATAGTTTCTGATTAGGATTCCAGGAGTATGTATTTTTCTTAAAACAAATGAATATATTGAGATGCATTCTTAGTGTTATATCTTGAAGGTTGTACTTGATATACCGCGTATAATGTAAGCACCAGAACGCCAGAACCCTTCCAAGTCGCAATGAGAAGACAGAAGACTAATGAAAGCAATGTTATTCACAGAGAGTGTCAATTATAGTACAAAATTGTTCGGTATTTATAGTTTTTAGTAAGAACCAAATCATCATTACAGTCCTTCAGTCCGCATACAGGGGGTTACTGGCATCGTCCAATCAGGAAGCTACATGCAAGAATTCTAGAATATTCTTCCAAAAGGTGATTGGATGAAATATCTTTGGCTTCTTCTGAGCCTCCTACAGCTTCCTCGAGTTTACCCGTGGTCCGTCGTCACACTTAGTAACAACGATCTATTGAATTACAAAATTATCATAGTTGTTATAACGAAAAAGAGTGTTTTCTACTTGATTACTAAGTGTGAACACTAAGACTGCAATGCAATTACAGTGAGCTGAAAAATTCAACACCGAATGAAATTGTTGTCCTCAATCTCACTAACTCACCACTAACTACAATCTATATATTTCATAAAACGTGTAAGAAAATAATTATATCGAAGCAATCTACACAGGACACACTTCTACCAGTAAAAAATGATGAAACTTCTGTGCTGAATGTTAACAGTGCAATGATTCAATCGCTTACTAACAATAATCTAAACATCATATCCAATGACGAATTTAGTAGTTATTTGAACTAAGTAGCTCAGTGTATGTATTGCCATTAAAACTAAAGGGTGCCAGATTTAAGTCTCATTGTGAACATTAACACTGGTATTCACATTCCTCTACACGACATAAGTCATAAATAGGATGAGTGCCAGGTCAATCAGCAATCAACAAGCACTTTGAAATAGATCCAATATATATCAACCAATCAGGAAAATTATGCACAAATATAGGAACAAAAATCAAACCAATGGGAGACACAACCAAAACAAAGGAGTAAACAATGACAAATGTAAGGTCAATAAGGACCAACTTAACGTCAAGGTGTACAGAACAAGCTGTGAGACGCATATGGAGAAATTTGAACACTTCACTTCTATTTGAAGTTTGTGCTGATGATGTCGTTCAGAAGAACGATGAAAGCTCCACAACCAAACCATCCTGCTTAGAGAACAAAACTCCATCAAAATCATCTACCTGATCTACAAATCTTCTCCACCATAGATCCATCTATTCTATAAAAAGTACTTTATATAACTTTTTAATTGTATTCTTTTTTTTGAATAACTTACTTGTTCACATTTTGTTTGTAATTCTGGTTTATTTGAATCCAATTGATGATGATTCAGATTTGACCAAGAATTATTATTATTATTATTATTATTATTATTGCTACTATCGGGAATACTTATTATTGGATAATCGTCTGATAATTTACTTTCATTCAAGAATAGTATATTATTTAAATCAACCGGTAAGATGTAATTAGTATTCGTGTAATTATTATTATTATTACTGTTTTGTTCAAATTGTAAAGATTTAATAGAATTCACATCTAATTGTAGTTCATTGCATCTAATTGAAATAGACGACGACGACGATGATGATGATGATGATGACGACGACGACAAAGAAGAAGAAGAAGACGAAAACGAGAACAAGGAAACAGAAGAAGTTGGTAATAATGGAGACAGTTCACTTGACAATGAATTCATTGTAGTTTTTAATGATAAATCAAATGATAATTTATCATGACTATTTATTGAAATACATTCTAATGATTGATTGATTGAATTATTATTATTATTTGAATAAGTTGATAACAAAGATTCATTTTGTTGTGCGGTGATTATCGGTATTGTGAATTGTTCATCTATTGATGAAGTACTCCATAATGGTGTAACATTTGAATGTTTACACATTTCTGTTAAACTATTTGGTATATTCGGTATATTAGGTATAATTGATGTATCAGTTGAATACATTAAGCTAGATGTTATACAGGGTGAAACAATTGAATGATCATTCATAAAATTGCACATTAAATTATTTTTAGATAAATTATTATGTAATATTATTGCCGAGGTTAAAGATGTTGTTGTTGTCATTGGTGGTGGTGGAGGTGTTGTTGTTGTTGGTGGTGGTGGTGGTGGTTGTGTAAAAGCTGATGGTGATAGAATTTTCGAAGGTGGTTTTAATTGATTTGTACTTTCTTGTTGTTCAATCAATTCAGTAGAATCAGTTAATAGAATGAGGTCATCTAGGTTTTTTTTAATGAGAGTAAAACAATTATTCAATGAAATTTACTTTATTAATGTATTTAATAAAATATGAAATAATAAAAATTGATTTCATTCAAGATGTACAATAATTCGTCATGACAGTCATAAACACAAATCTGTTAACCGCATTCTTCTTTCAGCCTTTTTCTGGCCGAGAAAACATAAACCATCTAGTTAAACAATTTTTACTCATACAATATAAAGAATTGTACCACTATTCTGTTTTCAAAAAGATGATGATAGTTTATATCACAAACTGATTTTGAATGAAAGAATTATTAAGGGTTAAGCATTCGTGTGAAAGACTGATGGTTCTAGGTTTGAATCCCGCGGGCAGGATCGTGGATGCGCACTATTGAGGAGTTATATATTAGGATGAAACGGCCGTTTAGTGCTTCCAGATTATTCATGGTGGTCGAGATTTTATCGACCCAGCCATAAATGCTGGTTTCTGGGAATTTATTTCTTTTCTCTACACATATGATTAAGACATTATATCAAATAAGAAATTATTGATTAACCAAAAAGCATTACATAATGAGGTGGTGGAGAAGATTTGTAGCTTAGGTGGATGATTTTGATGGAGTTTTGTTCTCTGAGCTGGATGGTTTGCTCAGAAAACAAAACTCCATCAAAATCATCCACCTAAGCTACAAATCTTCTCCACTATCTAAAAATCATATGAGCGTAGTACGCTTTTCGTTGTTCGAAAATGGGAGAATTGAACCAAAAGACAAGCTTTCACTCGAGAACAACTATATTTTCTCTATAAGTGACTTCGTTAGCATGTTCATCCAACAAGTGGAAGATACGATCCCCAATCAACTTCCCATTGGGATGGAGAATAGTACGACCAAACCAACCACCTCAGAGAACAAAACTCCATCAAAACCATTAGATAATATTCGTCAGCTTTAATTGAAGATTTTATTCAAATATATATCTACCAGATATCGAAGAGTCACGTTCAGAAGATTAAGAAAAACACAAGTCCTTGCGTTTAACTTAAGGTCACTCCTACGTCTTAATATAAAGGAAAATAAGATTCGAGAATTACTAGCCAAGATTTATCTCTTGTCAAATATAATAACTGTTCCGATATTGAACATTGAAACCCGAATGTTTGTGTCTAATTCTCATGGTCAGCTTTCTAGCTGACATCACTGTATTAAAAATAAAGCTTTTATATGAATCACTCTTGGAATAAATCCATCTTTCTACGGTAGTATTTCGATGAGTTGACGAGTACTATGTACACTTTAAACACCAACATCTTGAGTGAATTCTAGTCTTAGATATATGTCTATTCTGGGACTCTAAACGTAAAGATGGCTAGAAATAAACTGAAGAACTTATGTTTGGATGAACTAAAAATATCTGTATTTGTACAATAATAAACAACATTGTAATTCATAAAGCGTTATGAAAAGAGGCTGCATTGAGTGATTGTTGAGTGAGAATAGACAAGGAATAAGCAGCCTTTGTTTAGATTTTTAATGGACATTTACAAAGAACACTGATGATTACACTAAGATTTTCTATAGCTGTCATAGGAACAAATCATTTAATGTAATTTGCTGTATTCTGACCCTCCTATCGCAAACGCAACAACAAATGCAGGAGAAGACGACCAGTGTAGCAGCAGCCTCAGCAGCAGTAGGTCTCAATATAAACAAAGGGAAAAGTAAGATTCTCCGATACAAAACAACATACAACAATCGAATCACAATTTATGGAGAAAATTTGGAAGATGTAAAAACCTTCACATATTTGGGCAGCATCATTGATGTACATGGTGGATCTGATACAGATATGAAGGCACGGATCGGTAAAGCAAGAGCAGTATATTTACAACTGAGGAACATCTGGAACTCAAAGCAACTGTCAACCAACACCAAGGTCAAGATTTTCAATACAAATGTCAAGATAGTTCTAATGCATCAGGCGGGAACTTGGAGAACTACGAAAGCCATCATCCAGAAAATACAGTTGTTTATTGACAGCAACAACCTACTACGGGAGAGAACGAACCAGATCCCAGTGGAGGAAGAAATCAGGAACAACCGCTGGAAGTGTATAGGACACACATTGAGCAAAGCAACGAATTACTTCACAATGCAAGCCCTCACATGGAATCCTCAAGGGCAAAGGAGGAAGAGAAAAGGAAGACCAATGAACGCATTACGTCGAGAAATGAAGACAGACATGAGAAAAATGAACAAGAATTGGATGGAACTAGAAAAGAAGGTCCAGGACAGAGTGAAATGGAGAATGCTGGTCGGCGGCCTATGCTCCATTGAGAGTAACAGGCGTAAGTAAGTAATTTGTTGTATACTTAATACTTTTCATCATGAGGCTCAATCTCGTCTCGTTACATATAGAAAAAACTATGATGGTTCAAAATAACGACATAAGTATTTGAATTCGTACTATATTTACAATGCTTATCACTTCCTTGACTGAATTAGGCTTAGTGAATGGTTTTACTTACTTATTAGTCTTCATACATTTTGTTCGATTATTTTTATTCCCCTCTTTGCCAAATCCATTCTTCATTGTCTAATTATCAGAACACTTCTCATTACTTATTTTTATTGGTTTTTTTCAATGAATGTTAATTCAGTGTCTATTTTTCTGGGTCACTCATCAATTTCCTATTACGAAGCATTGATTGTGTAATGTTTATGTAATCTGTTTCACTATAAACACTAAGTCTTAAATGCCTTAATTAGAATAGTGTATCTCATACATAGACATGCCTATTACTTTATATTAGAGCAAAGTTTGATGAGGATCTAAATGAACACTAATTAATCCATAGTTTTCACTTGATTCTCGAAGGCTTTTCCAAGGTGTTATCAAGGAATATCAGAATAATAAAAACGACTGAAAACAATTATACTAATCATATTCTATTATTTCCAAACAAATTTATTATCAGCTTTTTTGAAAATCTACTAACCTAAGTGATTGATATCATTCAAAGTGCTGAAGTCCACATTTTGGTGATGATGATGATGTTGTTGATGTTCTGTGTAAAGTAAATTCGATGAAGGTTGCTTATCATCATCATTATTATTAATTCTTGTATTTGCTATCGTTGTTTTCTTGGTATTTGTAACAGTACTACCAGAAGTTACTTTTACCATCGCTATTGTCGCTTCTGTCAACGTCGTTGTAGATGGTATGATAAGAGACGATGATGATAATAATGGTGAGGACGTAATACAGTTGACATTATTTAGAGTAGTTTCATTATTGTCACCATTTTCCGATGATGTATTCCAATCAGTTAAATTGATATCACCGTATTTATTATTTTGACATGAATTTGGAATGATTAAACTATTGAAATGAAAAACTGTATCAGCTGGAAAATAATTAGTTGCTATGGTAGTTGTTATTCTAGGACTTGTCCTATCACTTGTACTACTATTAGTATTGTTATCAGTAATTATTCCAGTGGTTACTGAATTTATAATTAAGTCTTTATCAAGATTATTTGAAGTAATTGAATAATGAACATTATTTAAAATATTTGATGTATTCAGTGATGGACTTGATGTTACGCACATAATATAATCATTTAATCGGTCATCATTAGTCACTTCTTCTTCTACATATTGTTGACGCTGTTGATGATGATGATTAGAACAAGGTGAAATAGAAGATGAGTGATGATGATAATGATGTTGCTGATGAGGAGCAAGGATTGAAGGATCTGACAGGATTTCTATCGAATCATTTGAGTTAATGTTGAATCTTTTCAAATTAATCGATTTTTCCATACAGCTTATATTGTTTTCTTTATTGTTATTATTATTATTACGATTATTATTATTATTGTTGTTGATATCTATAGGTTGATGTTCAGTTAGATGAGGCTTCAATTCTTTCGTTTTATTTTTAGAAAATTTATCAGGATTTAAGCGGTATTTTATGCGATGATTAGAATTATTAATTGTACTATTACCATTACTATTACTATTATTATTATCACTGTGATTATTATTGTGAAACGTAGTACTATTAATATTTGTTGACCATTGTAATGCTTCAGAAGATTGTAAATGTTGTTCATGAACAATAGCTGCACGTGGAACTTTATCCAACCATCGTGGTTTACTTCCGTCTTCTAAATAAACATAATTAAACCAATGAAAAATTGGTGAGTAAAATAATAATAATAATAATAATAATAAAGAATATACTTTTGTTATATTCCAATGAATAGAAAAATTGTATTTCTGAAGACGTTTCGTAACTTAATGTAAACCACTTCTTCAGAGTAAATAAGTAACCGAATAGTACAAAGGAAACAATGCAGAATATTTTAGGTGCAATGAAAATCATAATTATTCTGACCTATTATGATTTTGACCGTACTAAAAATATTCCGCATTGTTTCTTTTGTACTATTTAGACTTGGGTTAATTTAGTGTCGACTATTTATTTCCTCTGAAGAAGTGGTTCATATTAAGCTATGAAACGTCTTCAGAAATACAATTTTTCTACTCATTGGGATGTAATCTCAAAATATATACTCATTATCAACTTTCTGGTTAATGCTCAATTAGTTTGAAACTATCAAGTCCAACCTTGGCATGGATACTAATAGTAAAAATAATAAAAATATTAATACAATTGGTAAGACTATAATTTATGGACGACCTTTCAGTGACGCTAAACTGACCTTGAGAGTGTCCACCTAATAATCACGGTCAAATGAGGGTTATAAACCTGTGTGAAAAATGAGAATTATTATTTACAGTTGATGATTAAGGTTAGGAATTCGACTTAGGGTTTTAATCATAAACTGACATCAACTATAATGCCAGAACTCTATTTGTCCAAATAGATGAGTGAATTTCGCACCAAAATCCGAGATCTGTCATTTTATATCTGATTGATTCGTCCATAAATTACAGTCTCGCCGAATATAATCAAACCAAAGATCTACACCAAAACAGAGTTCAATGAAGAATGCTGGTAGGTAGCTTATGCTCTTCCATAATGGGTAACAGGTGTAAGTAAGTAAAGATCTACAAATCATGCAAAATATTTCAAAACATTTAGTCAGTGAATTAGGAATTAGTTATCTGCTGTGAATAAAGAATTTAAACCATGTTCTGTATCATCAGTGGATCTAAATTGAAATTTCTTCGTATGATCATATCTTGAAGTTGTAGCCTTTGACAAAAAAAGAAGAACAATTTCATTCTAATTTTCAGATAAACTATGATGTTCACTTTACTTTCAGTTTGTGACTATGTAAAAGAGACTAAACTTTTGTCATAATATATATAAACGTTTCAGTGGTAATAGACAAGAGATCTTTACAATGTAATAAAGTCTAATAGTTTAAATGCTGAACATAAATAAGCAATTACGCTACTATTTTTGATGGAGTTTTGTTCTCTGAGCTGGATGGTATGGTCGTGATGACAAAATGTGAGAATCTCTCCAAAAAGCAGGCTTCCACTTGAGAACAGCTGTATTTTTTCCACTGGTGACTTTGTCAGCATTTTCTACCAACAAGCATAAGATACAGACCTCCAATCAACTGCCCATTGGGATGGAGAATAGCTGGGCAAAGTGGAAGAAAAATGGTGCAGCTAAAGATAACGGATGCACATTACAGGATCCGCAAATACCAACACGTCATAGAAGACCAAAAAATGAAGCTACAAAGGACGCTCACGTCAGAACAGTTGAAAGTCTTGACAACAGCCATCGAAATATCATGCAAACGACACAGAGAACAAAGAAAAAACACACAACCAAACCATCCAGCTTGGAGAACGAAACTTCATTAAAAATTATTCTACTAGTTTTGTACTTGTAAAGTGCTTATTAACCGTTATTACAATTTCATTTCATTAATTTATTACATAAGTTCTATGATCTCTTTGCTCAAATATTTAGTTTTCTTTGTTCACTGTCAGAACTATTGGACTTCACAAAAAACGGTACCTCAATAAATCACATTATCATGATTTAGATAACATTCTTAGTAAATTGATTTCATTTGAGGTACTATTGAAAATCAAGAACAACTGGACAGTTTTTCTGTCTCATTATAGAATTCCATAACGCTCCTCATTCAAAACTCCACTTAAGTTCGAATTTACAACCTCTTTAGCTCAGATGAAGACCTTAACATGTAAATCACTAAGTTGACATCAAATGATTTACACTTGGAATTGCAGTCGATTCACTATGTTAAGCGATTATCCTCTGTCGCTACTGGTGGTTCTTATCTCGTCGAATGTTTAAATTTCACCAGTTTCAACATACTAGAACTTGTTGAATTATCCTTTGAAGTAGATTGTTAGTAAGCTAATGATGATCTTGCATTGTAGAAGGTTATGAACATTGAACCTTCAGAAATATAAATCAGCAAAATGCTAGGAACCATACAGATCATGTATAGATAAACTGTGACTGTACTTAGAAATTTAAACCCTAATAAACGGACTGTTGTCTGCAAGTATGGCCTATTTATTTCAATTTTAATGTTTCATTGAATGTGAATGAAATAATCGTGTTAATAAAAGTACATCAGTTTAAAAATATACTGAAGGAGAGTTTTTAAAGTTGAATAGTTTTAAATGTTTCACTTTACTTACTTTTACGAACTTGTATAAGGTCTGGTCTCATACCAACTCGAAAACATTGTTTTAATCTACACGATGGACATTCGCGACGAGTAGTTGGTGTGATTACATGTTCTCCGGATTTCGCTGTACATGTTAATTCCTAAAAAAAACAAGAAACATAATTATTTCTCACGTAAATTAACATAGCTGGAATTATCAAACAGGGTTTTGTGGAGATTTTAGTAATTTCAATAGTTGAAATCACGAGTCAATTGAAGCTAGACCACCATGGATAACGTGGAAGCACTGGATGACCGTTTCGTCCTAGTACGGGACTCCTCAGCAGTGTGCATCCACGATCCCGATTCGAACCCAGGACCTATCAGTCTCGCACGCGAGTGCTTAACCACTGGACCACTGAGCCGTCCGGCATCTGACGGTGTTAACGTCTAACCTCAACTAATCCACAAAATTGCTCCACCGTACACCATTTTCTTCACTGAGCTGATATCTCACAACAGACCTGGTCGAACTTCACTGGTAAAGGCTGGAATTGTATTTGTTCGTTTGTATAACCCTGATTGGGATTAAAATCTCTAAATTAATTACAAAAATATAATAGATAGAGTCAAAGTATAAAGAAATGAAGAAGACAGGAGTAGAAGTATAAGTAGTGAATATTTATGAAATCCAAGTTATATATTACAAGTTATGCAAGATTTATGAAATGGATGTAAATAAATTGATTACTGTATTCAAATTTATATTGATAAACAGTCTTCAGTCATTAGAACATTTCAAGCTCAGAAAAGTGTTGATCATTGTAATTTAGTAGATATGAATTCATTCAAATGATTCGTGTTTCTCTTAATATAAATATCGATATGGGTTTAGGTAGAAAAACAGTTGAAGTTCCAACCAACATCAAAGTCTTAAAATCCTACTATATATAAATAAAATCATCGATTAGAAACTTGCATGAATTCGTGTCTTCCCAGTTTTGTTACACAATATGTTTGAAGGAAATGTGGTGAAAGATAGATGTAAGTCGATAGGGGGAGAATACATGAATACGAAGAGTAGAAGCATTTAAATCTATTTGTTTTATTTTATCCTCGTTTGCCTGGTCCTTAACCGGTAAGTTACCGGTTAAGTGATTAATACTAAGATGTATATATATTCGCAAATGAAACACTCAGTTATTTCATTAATTTTTACGGTGTCCTAGATTATTTATCCGTTACAAGCTGATTGATAAATAACACAATCTGTGTAGGTTTATAGTTTCATCAACTGATTTGCTTTAAGTAGTTAAGGGATTTGAGTCAAATCTCAACACTGTTCACTTAGTGACTTTAATATAGTAGTAAATCATACTAAATACATCTATACTTGACTAACTATAGCACATCGATTATTCTTTCTGGTTATATCGTAAAACTGAAGGATAAAAAGAAAGTAAATGTCGTACAGGCTTCTTAATAATAGGTAAATAAAAAGACGACTATCTTAGGTCTTAGACCTATTCTTTTCTGTATAGATTCTAAAATTAGAAGCCAACACTACCGGAATGATTTGACTTTTGAAATATGAATAGGGAATAAACCTTAGTGAATCCCTTTTAAATTTTGAAACTGTGAATTGTATACAAAACGTATTTACTTCACTTTTTCATTGGTATCACCTAGTTGAACTGTCATAAATATAGTTTAGTAATTTTTGAGACTATATTAACATAATCAATATACTTGTACTTATCAAAGAAATATTTCTTATAAGATAATCTATAGTAGGATTGAATACTTCAATTGTCTCAGGTTCTAAACAAAGTTCTAACGTTCCAACGTTCTAACAGTTCGAACAGCATTTCTAGATTGTCTGGTTGAACGTCGACACAATAATAAGAAGTTAAAAATAAATGTTTACAGAAAATCAACGCATTCCGAGAGATACTTGGATTTTAATTCAGCCCATTCACAGAGCACGAAAATTAATGTAGTGAAAAATCTAATGAACAGAAGTACTAAGATTGTTACAGACAAGGAAGACCAAAGAACCGAATTAAATAAAGTATTTTCTACTCTGAGGGATAACAACTACCCAAAAAGGTTTTTAAAAAAGATTATTAAAAATGAAAGAAAAACTAAACTAGAAAGTATACGAAAAGAATAGAAGTACACCGTAGTCATACCTTACCGGAGTGAAACATCAGAAGAAATCAAACGGATTCTAAACAAACATGATATAAGAGTGTATTTTAGAGCAAATAACACATTAAGATCGACATTGTTGAAAGTTAAGGACAAGTTAGCAAAGGAAGAACAACAGAACATTGTGTATGAGATTCACTGTCATGACTGTAATGCTACCTATGTTGGAGAAACATCCAGGCAATTAAATGTAAGATTGAAGGAACACAAACAATGCTTGAAAAATGTTCCAAAATCCTCGGTAGATTTAAAGAAACTTGAAAATAAGTCAGCGATAGCGTTACATGTGTTAGAAACAGGAAACAAGATTAATTTTGAAGGGACCAAAATACTTCAGAAAGGTTTTAACACCCATAAAGAAAGATTAACAGCAGAAGCTCTGTATATATGGGCGAACAAGAACAGCCTGAACCGAAAAGATGGTATTCAACTGGCAACAACTACCTGGCGAATTTCATTTGACAAGTAAAATTTGGAACCTATCTCTTGTTTAAACCTGTTTTTAATATCACATGTATCGTTATCATTATTGAAAGAACTGAATGAGTTTCTTAAACAATACAATTTATTCACTTGATATTGTTTTACTTGAATTTTCCCATTGATGTTTTTGGACTGAAATTGATCAGTCTCTTATTGGCATATGTGCATACTATGCGTATGCCTCGATATTGCCTAAATTTACTGCTAGCCACTATCCATCTTTGCTTATAATACAATTTATGTTTTGACATGCACATCGATCTTTCATTATCAAGTTTTTTATCCTTGAACTTGAACTTTATTTATTCCTTCATATCAATCTCTCACACATGCATACATACACACACACTCACACACATACGATTTGTTACTCAGTTAAGTATTTCCATGTAGTTGAATTCATCACATGATTTGTAGTCAACTGACTCATTTTATCCTATTTTACAAAAAAATCAACACCCAAATATGATTGGTTTAACACAGTATAATCCTGATTGTTAAAAGCTATATATATTTCTTTGATAATTTTGATTTTGATTATTACCCTGAAGAAGTCCAGACAAGTTACCTGGACGAAACGTTGGAATTAGTTAAATTTCAATCGCTGAGAATATTTCAAATATAATTTTCACATATAATGACTTCTCTATACTCGGCGCTCAATTACTGTCAAACTATTCGTTCTAATCTTGACGAATATTCGTATAAGTTCAACGTTTGGTTCATTGAAAAAGTACTTGAAATGGCCTTTATCTGAATTTCAATAGTTTTTGTCCAATCAGTTACAAGAAAGCATTGGTTAAAACACTATTTCTCAGGGTAGAAAGGAAATGTATCATCGACAAACTGGAAGAATTAATGAACGTGGAAAAATATCTAAGAGACAAATTTTACCCACAAAGGTTTATTGACAAATATAAAAAGCCTAAAGAAAACAAGACGGAAATAATTACGGTCAATAAAAAGTCAATATCTATAAATTCTAACTTCAAAGGTAATGATGTCACATACATAATCAACAGGAGGCTGAATACTGAGCTAGCCAGAACTTATCCGGCAGCTAAACTCTTACTTCTCCATAAAACAACTTGTTCAGTAACTCAATCAAAGGTCAACAGGCACCCCTTCAATGTTACCGCCAACTGTATTTATAAATTTACATGTACCTGCCAAAGCAGCTATACTGGCCGAACAGAAAGGAAAGCAAACCTTAGATTTTTCTTAACATGTTCCAAAATGTCTCAGAACAAGGGAAAGAAAGAATCTAAACAGTACAATCATCAAACATTTCCTTGATACAGGACTTTGCTCTTTTGCATAATATATATATATATATATATATATATATATATATATATATATATACAATATTCAATCTATTTACACCCTTTCTCTACTATACTAATGTGTCTTCAATACAACTTTCAATCAAACTCTTTCATGTATGTAATCTAAACCCATTATGTAATTATGATTCTTAAATATCACAGGTTGTAAGCAGCTGACGAGAACCAGACGAAATCAAAATGAATTCATGCTATTCTGCTAGAATCTTTGTTTTTACTCTTTTCAAAATGATAAAGGGAACTATGATGTATAAAAGCTCTAACTGTTTACCTCGTAGAAATGAAGATGCATATCTTTTGAACTTGTTCTGACTAACTTTTAGTATGTTACATTATTTTCTATGGAATAATTTAATGCAATCTCTTCACCTAACCAAAATACTACTATCATTTATTCATATTATCAATTTGAACTTTAGTTTGGATACTGAATTAGATATACTAACACCTTTGACTATAATCCATCCTACAAGTTAAACTATGGGGTAATAAAATGTCTAATCACTGTTATTACTTAGCGTCATTATTAGATTACCCTTTATGCAAATAGTTTACCTTTACACTGTCCTTGGTAAGTGAAACTAATTTAAATAACATCTATCCCTGTCAATAGATTATAAATCAACTTGAAACTTGTATAACAACAAACTTGTCCAATTATTATTTGCTGCTTATGTTTTGTACACCGTCTTGTTAACACTTATGAAATAATGTGAAGATTCTAGTGATTATACTGCACATTTAATTGATGTCATCAAATAAAAAATGAACGAGATCAGTATGTAAATCTGAATCATCTTAATCTTGCAGTAGGTAAATTGTGACAGGAATAAATCAGTGGTAATGTCTTAATCTATACAGTGGGATGGCCGTAGTTCGAGCCACACTAAAAACATTAATATCTTCAAGATCACATCTGCGTTTTGCTGACAGGTTTCAACTAGGAAGAATCATAGATCTAGAGTTTTCTGTTGACTACCTCTAAGCATCTAAAATATAAATATTACCCATGGTTCCCAATCCCCTCCAGTTATGTCTAATTTATCTAATAAAGAACTATTTTATTGATGAGACAAAATTTCACAAGCCAACTTAATAAACTCATAATTATTTTAACAGTTGAATTCATGAGTCAATTGAAGCTAGACCACCATGGAAAAGCTGGATGCACTGAACGGCCGATTCGTCCTGTTTTGGGACTCTTCAGCAGTGCACATCCACGATCCCACTCGCGAGATTCAAACCCATGACCTACCGGTCTCGCGCGTGAGCGCTTAACCACTAGACCACTGAACTGGTTCGAATCTCGCGAGGCAGGGTTGTGGATGCGCACTGCTGAATAGTCTCACACTAGGACTAGAAGGCCATCCATGGTCCAACCATCTCAGTTGATGAAGATTTACAACCTCATCAAGTGATTTACCGTCATTCCTTAATACCCTGAGTCTAACCTTACTATTACTTACCCGGTGATCACAGCAAATGCGAGCAATATAATAATAATACAATAATTATAATTACATTTGAATAATTTTAAAATCAAACAGTAAATTATACATTGCATTCAGTGTATAAGTGATATGTAATCGATCAGTTAACTTAATTTGTTATATGAAAAAAATAAATAAGAAAGAGTTATCACAATTGATTGATCACTGGATGGTGATCAATGTCATGTGTCTCAAGTTCTTACTTATTGCAGATTCAATGCTATCGACCATGCTGCAATGTGGCCACCGGTCTAGGTGACTCGACACTGCATGCACTATATATTGAACTTAGATGGTGGTTGGAGGTAGACGAGCACCAGCTCCCTCGAGATTACAGGTACATCTTGCTGACGAGTGCCAAGTAGCACGAAACCCTGGTCCAGGGTTTCCTGTCGACTACCTCCAACCACCATCTAAGAAAGAGTTATCTTTGTGTATTTTTATGTTGTATAGTGTTTTCTTCATAAAAGGTACCAATTACTTCACATGAACACACTATAACTGTAAACAAAGCTAAACAATGCTAAAGCGATTTTCTGTGGGTTATCATATGACTAAGAATTAATTTAGATTATTAAATGGTATATTAAATAAGGGAAATTATTATAAATCAGTGTACTAAACTGTTTTTAAAAAGGGCTCAACCACAACTGTAACTTTAAGCATATGAATTCGGTCATGATTAAACTATTCAGCTCAGAGAACAGAACTGCATCAAACTCATCGGTGAGACTATAATATATGAACGACCTTTCAGTGACGCTAAACTGACCGTGAAAGTGTCCACCTAATAACTAGGACCAAATGAGGATTATAAACTTTTGTGAGGAATTAGAATTATGATTTACCGTTGATGATTAAGAATTAGATTTAAGGTTTTCATCACGAAATGACACCAGCTATAATGCCAAAACTTTATTTAGCCAAATGGATCAGTGAATTTCGCGCCAAAATCCGAGACCTATTATCTTATATCTGATTGATTCGTCCATAAATTATAATCTCTCCAAATCATCCATCTAAGCTACAAATCTTCTCCATCATCTCAATATGAATTTCTGACAGATTATACAAAAGTTAGCATGTAATTTATTTGGCTTTTAATCTATTTGCTATTGGATTTTATCAGTTTTAAGATGGTATCATTTGATGTGTTAACTAACACTATACTCAAATACCTTTGCAATTTATTCACTAAGCTAGATGACATCATTTATTTAATGTTATTATCGTTGAAGGCAGTTTGGAGAAAGACCTTAGATAAAGTTTCATACTGGTTGAAACATATATATAATGCTTATTCACTAATTTTGGCTGGACTAATACTCATTGTGGGACTCAAATTGGCATCAATCAGTGTTTAATATCTTGGTAAAGTTTTCGTATAAATTAGAAATAATTTGACTCATAAAATGACTTTTCATTTCCTACTGTAAAGAATTTATGATATAACATGATGATAATTTATTACAATCAGTGATATTGATCTCCATTACAGTTGTTCACTAGAACTTCAGGTGTATAACCAATGTTAACGAATAGCGTGCTGGGAGGGATCATCTGCTCATTGTTAATTATTTTCAATTTGATGTGAACAGGGAAACAAGAAGCCCTGACAAACTAGAAAGCTGCTTTTCGGGACGTTATTCCATTTTATTCAAAGCTTGCAAAACGCTGACATTTATTTTTGTTCCTAATCTATTCTACAGAACATAAGCTTTCGTTTGATGTTTGATTCACTGTCATAGCCCTTTTTGTCCCGAAGCTATTGTAATTTAAACATAACATTTTGCACCCTATTTTCTACTCTAATTCCCAGCTTTGGACATAATTGTATTTTTTCTAATTATCGTACGTTGTGGTCAGGTTACTCACCTATTTATTTGTGTACCTTTTTACACTGAACTAAACTGAACTGAAATCAGGATATCGGGAATAGATCGAGTAGTGTTACAGTTGTCTTGTCTTCTGTCATTCGCGTGCTTGTCAACCAATCAGGTGGTAGAATAGTTTTCTTCTCTCTACTCCACTTTGAACTCACGCGTACTAGCCGCAAGGTTAGGTCGGTCAACCTATCGCACCAAGGTCTTAATCTGGATTAGATAAGTATCCGCAGCACTGAAAGTGGGTAGACGGATCTAGGTCATAACACAATAGTTATCTGACTAAAACCATCTTCACTATTTTTCTACTCTGATTACGTCACTAAGGTTTACCAGTGCAATGTAAACATATTGTTGTATTCATGATTCAACTGTATTTTCCTTAAAAAAGATCTTCCATTTATCCACAAAACAAGATGGTTAATGAATATAAACAATTTTATGAAGAAATCTTTGTTTTCAACAACTCTTTTTGTTTAAAATATCAATACAAACCAGTTTTTTGTGTGTGTGTCATACTAATAAACATCCATTTGAAGCCTAAAAGGAACTTATCAACCAAACTGGGTAGGGGATTTTATTAAGTGGTATATACGTGGTAAGTACTAGTTAACAAACAATAGACTTGAAAGCTCAACATTTCCAAGCACTGCTATTAACATACATCAGTGCTTCAATTACTATGATATTATAGACACTAGGGTAAGTGAAAAGCATCAGTTCACTTGAGATAAGAGATACATCAAGCAAACATTTACCAACTAGTAAGAAACCTCGATCCTCTTCATATATAAAATCTAGGTGATTATATACTTCATTCATGAACTAATCATAATCAGTTATCATAAATGGTATTCACTCTGATATTTTAGATAGTTGCGAAATGTTATTATATACATTAACCTAATTCTATTGAACTAGTAAATAGTGATATTTCAATATACATCTTTTACATAACTAAGTATTTAAACTGTTTATGATAGTCATAGTAGTATATCATATATACCATGACGATAATGTCCAAGAACAGATTCCAGTCGTCTTGTTGTTACATGAAGTTAGTAATAATAATAGTGGTAATAATAATAATAAAATGATAAGACGTTGGTCACTTACAACCAGATGGATACAATAGATATCTGTATTAAACAGATTCACTTTAGCTTGAACAATCAATTCACATATACAAAGAATGTGAGAGACAAAGAGTAAAGTAAACTTAAACTGAACGCTATCATAAACAATGCTTATTTTATTACCAAATTCAACTAGATAAATAAAAGCAAATATATTCATCTTATCATAAAGATTTTATTAAAGTATGTATATATGTATATCTACCTGTGTATATTAATAGAATGAACGAGACATAGTTTAAGCATGATAGAAATAAGGTATAATGATAACAGTTATCGTAAGTAATCAATTGACGACTACGTAGCCTGATAATGATCAATATATGTACAGTCGACGTAACAAGACTTTATTCCAGCTTGAATGCTGAGTAAAATCATAGTTTTCTTCTTGTCTATTAGTTTGGCGCCAATTCATTGCTGAGGAGTCCCACAATAGGACGAAACGGCCGTCCAGTGCTTCCAGGTTTCCAAAGGCGGTTTAACATCAATCGGTTCATGATCTCAATCAAAAACTTAATAATCTCCACAACCCCTATACTAGTCATTAAGATGTTCACTCTCCATTATTCTGTATATTAAACGAAGACAAATACTTTCAGTGACGAAATCTCAAATGGTTAAAATGCAATTCACCTATTTGCCGAATAATAAAACGATATGATTAGTCCATGACAAGTAATATTCCTTATTGTTCAGTGTTGTTTATATGATTATTCAACAACAAATTCATTGGATTGTTTTTTTTTCCATTTAAGCTATGAATTTCCTAGTCTGGATAACATTAAATATACATAAAATAAGGAATATTTAAATGAGTAGTTGTATTCGACTACTACATTATCATGCTCTACCGTAGCTAAACTATGATCATTATGTGAAGCGAATGGTACTGGGTTCGAGTCCCAACTATGGTATGAGGATACATCAAGCTGACGAATCCCAACTGGGACGAAATGAGTGTGATGGATTCTAGTACTACCCACTATCCATCTCTGATTATAGTTGTTGTTTTCCAGTGCCTAAAATAATGAGTACATAAATGAGTGAAGAAGGTTATGGTTTTATGTTAAATGAAAAAGTTAATTTTTACTTTGGTTACTGTTTAACGATGTTCGTAATATTTTTATTGTGGAGTTTCGTTCTCTGAGCTGAACAGTTTGGTCGTGAAATTCTTAATGTTCTTCTGAACAAGATCATCAGCACAAACTTTAGGTAAAAGTCAAGTATTCAACTTCCTCCACATATAACTCATAGGTTGTCCTATTGAATTCGATTTTGATTGATTTTTGTTAACCTTCGCTCAATGATTATCTGCTTTTTGATTTAGATCTGATTCTCGGTAGGCATATGTGAAGAAAGTCGGATACTTTGCTTCTACCTGACATTTTTGCTGATGATGTTGTTCAAAAGAACAACGTCAATTCAACGACCAAACGATTAACTCAGAGAACGAAACTCTATCAAAAACCTTTACTTGAATTAGAACTTTCTTCTACCATCTCAATGCTGGTAAAAATATTTTTATCATTTTGAAGTTTGTGTAAAAAAGAAATGGAAAACTTAGTAACGTATCGAGTCGCGGTTAATCTAGTATAATAAATCATATGAATATAAGGCATAACAGAAGGGATACTCTGTCATGTTATGTGATAATAATAAAGTTGTTTGAATATATTGTTTAATATAGTAAATATTACCAGTGTAATTATATTAAAAAACACATGCGTATTGATGTAGATGACTATGTAGATGAAGTATCTAACAGTACGAGCATGAGAGAGTAATAAGTTAAAAAATATGGCTTTTATATGGAGCGACGCAAACGTGGGCAATGTTAAGGAGAAGGAATAGATGCATATGTTGGGTTTTTCGTAGTTGATCTCATTGGCCTCAGCTATGTGAAATGGATATAATCACATTTTTCTAGGAAGATTTCTCAGGACATAATTTACAGTCGACAGAGATTCATCTATTTTGATATGGTCTTCAATACATACTTGGTGAAGAACTACTAGTCTAGTAAAAGGTTTTATGATTCCCTTTCCTGACAGTGTTGGTTTATATTGACAGACTAAGTCCTATCAAGGCCGACTTCATTTCACAAGGGCATTTACAGTGGTATATGACACTGAAAAGCTCGTCATCAGTATCTTAACGTCAATTCACTTCATAAGTATTGATAAGCAAATAAGTATTGAAAAAAGTGTTTTTGATGTTCAAATTTTCTTTAATTGTTGCATATCGGTGGGGTACTGAATGTCAGAGAACCGGACATCTTAGAAACAAACTGACATGGTAGGCATTAAGCAAATCTAGTAAATATGTCTAATTCCTATTAGGCTGATGAGTGCTCTATGAAATTTCAACTTTTGAGTCCATCTAAGATTGTAGGGGTATAGTAAAAGTTTGGGAGCTCCATAGCCAAAAGAGTATATTTTTTCTTAGTATTTTAACAGATGATTCTAGCAACGTTAGTTTTTGTGCAAAAAGAAAATCATTTCCAATATTTCAATGTTAACAGCTATAATGTATAGGTTTAAATACTAAACCATTTAAGTAATTATGGATAGTAGCTAGCAGTGGATACCAAGACACGCGTTTCGTCCTATTTTGGACTCGTCATCCGGATGTATCTGCATCTCAGAGTTGATATTCACTCTGGGACTCTAAACCAATTTTGCTTATCAAGCTTGTGACTTTAGTCAATATCGAGGCAATCCGCACAGGATGCACATAAACCAATAAGAGACTGATCAATTACAGTTCTAAGCATCAGTGGGAAAATACAAGCAAACAATACCAAGTGAATTTGAACTTCACCCGATTACGCAATATAGTGGCTATCAGGACTCACTAACAAAGTGGATAACAAGATAGAGTTCGGAGTAAACAGTATTGGGTTCGAGTCCTGGAGGGGACATCCACTCTGGCATGCAGGTACATCCAACTGGCGAGTCCCAAATGGGACGAAATGCGGATCAAACTTGGTTCTACTACTAGTCCTATCCATCTATGCTTTGGATGCTTTTGACTTAAGGCCATATTCAGGCAATCCACATAGGATGCACACAAGAAACTGATCAGTTACTGTCCTAAACAATAATAGGAAGATGCATATAAACAATATCAAGTGAATTTAAGATGAAGTTAGTTATATCGTTTCATAGTTATATATATATATATTCCAAATAAAGGGATAAGTACAACTGAACCAGAAAAAGAATTAGGAATTCTTTTAAACTAATAAAACACCAGGTAAGTAAGAACTATAGGAAATATGTAATATATTTAAGATTACACGTGAATACTAATTTATATATGTAAATAAGTAGTGTATACAAACAATAAATCAAGTCAACCTAGAAACCATTTGAAATCAGATGAAAATGTTTTTTTTTATAGTTTATTATGATATTAAACACCAAAAAACACACAACAGAAAACAAACAATAAACAAGAGGTATGTATTGAGTACAGAATGGGAAAAAATGCTTTTTCCACCCCCCTCCCGTTACAAACATTTAACTTGTTCAATTTAAACAAAAATTTTGAAAGGAATAATTTAGGTTTATAGTTGGGTTTTTTTTATATTTTTCTCATGGATTATGAAACTTGAGAAAACAGATGAGCATTGTTTTTTTTATAGCTAATTTGTGTCTCTACAAATATGTATGCTGATGGTCCCATCAAAGACTTAATTCATAATCTTGATAGGCATGGTTTACAAATAATTTCACTGGTTGAAATGATGAGTCAATTGAAGCTAGACCATCATGGAAAACCTGGAAGCACTCGACGACCGTTTCGTCCTAGTATGGGACTCCTCAGCAGTGTGCATCCACGGTCCCGTCCCCCGCGTGATTTGAACCCAGGACCTATCAGTCTTGCGCCAGGCGCTTAACCAACTAGACCACTGAGCCGGCCGGCATTCAACGGTTTTAATGTCTAACTTCGACCAATCCACGAAGTTGCGCCATCGTACACCATTGTCTTTAGTGAGTTGATATCTCACAAGAGACCTGGTTGAACTCCACTGGTAACGGCTTCTCACTAGAACTCCAGGAGTAATTGTCAATTAGTCATGACCAACATAGAATTTGACATATTTGTGGATCGATTTGTGTTAACATATGTAAGTATAATGAAATGAATTTATGAAGGTAAATATAAACGTAGTAGAAATAGTAATAGTATCAGTGATAGTAGAATAAAAATAACAGCAAAGATAAAACGTGAAAGGATCAGAAAGATTTTGTTTGAATCTGAGATATGATGTCTAATGTCACCAACCATTGATTATAATAATCTCAAAGACCGCCATCAGGTAGTCTGCACTTAATTATATAGCTTATTTCGGTTATTCGAGATGTTATGAAATGATGATATGTTTTGATGTGGCTACTCCTAGTTTTCTTACTTTTACGCAAACATGTAACACACATATGTAAAAGCGTTTGTCAGGAATACGTAATATATATCCCAACAATCTGGGTTGATAAATATTGACTATGTAAACTACCAATTTCCTTTTACCGTTAGAAAACTGACTTAAAATACGATGGTTTCCATTTACAACTTCAATCAATTTATTTCACCAAATATATATATTATAACCATAGAGAGGTGATGTGTATATTATAGTTGAATTCATAAGTCAGTTAAAGCTACACCACCATAAAAACCAAGAATCACTGGACTGTTGTTTTGTCCTATTATGGGACTTCTCAGCAGTGCGCATTCGCAATCCCGTCCCACAAGATTTTAACTCAGAACCTATCGGTCTCGTGAGCGAACACTTAACCTATAAACCACTGAGCCTGCATTCAACGGTGTTAATGCCTAAATTCAACCAATCCACGAAATTGCACCACCGTCCACCATTGTCTTCGGTGAGTTACTATCTCATAACAAACCCGGTTGATTTTCACTGTTCACGGCTTCTCACTAGAAATCCATGAAAATACATCTTGGAGATAGTTACTAAAACGAAACGGCTGTTCAGTGTTATCTGAAAATACAACAGATATTTTCATTAACACAAGGAGTGAACGTATTTTTGTTGTGATATCTATCAGTATTCATAACTCTTTCAGAAATGACTTACTTACTTGAAAGCTACTGTCTCCTTTGATTTGAGTACTCGATTAACAATAATCAACATTCAACGAACTTACTGATATTCTTTCTATGCTACTGCACAAAATGTATATAGTTCATAAAATATCTAATTTCCTCAACTTCAGTTTCTATATCTTTTAATCATTATAATATAGAATGCTTTAAATCTATTAAAATCAAACGTATATTATGAATATACAATCCACTAGCTAGTCAGTTTGTCTTAATTAACTCACAGTCTGGTAAAGATGTAAGTTAACTCACATAGCCGTATCACAACACAATGATAAAATGAATAGAAATATTCAGTAGGAATGCTAATGAGCAAAACTAACTATTGAGAATATTGTTTAAAAAAACAAAGGGTAAAGGGTAATATATGGGAATACTGGAATTTAAGATCGATAGGAAGATAAAAAGTGAATACACTTACACAGTTACGAACGGTTCTAAACCATTTCATTTAAAACCGTCAAAACCTGATTCACTTATGAAATTAACCACATCCAAGTAGTACGGATCCACTAACATGATACAGATTAACATTCAATAAGTTTACAGACTTATGATATATCATGAATACGTCAGCTCCAGATTTCTTTTAATCTACTTTTATATCAAATAACTTCATTAATCCTTAAATTTGACTTCCCATTGAGTTCAATATTTGAAAATGGTGGAGTTTTGTTCTCTGAGCTGGATGGTTTGGTCGTGGAGCTTTCATCGTTCTTCTGAACGACATCATCAGCACAAACTTCAGATAGAAGTGAAGTGTTTGAATTTCTCCATATGTGTCTCAAAGCTTGTTCTGTGCACCTCGACGTTGTCGTTGTTTACTTCTTTGTTTTGGTTGTGTCTCCCATTGTTTTGATTTTTGTTCTTATGTTTGTGCATGATTTTTCTGATTGGTTGATAAATTGGATTGTTTTCAATATGCTTGTTGATTGCTGATTGACCTGAGTGCCAGGCTTCTAAAAATTCTCTGGTGTTTTTGGAGTTTCCTCTGTCTAAGATTTCCACATTTTTCCAATCGAATGAGTGTCCGCAGTTGTCCACGTGTATTGATATAATTGAAGAGATATCATGCCGTTTGACTGCTAATTGATGTTCATATAGGCGAAGGTGAAGAGGGCGTCCACTTTGTCCGATATAGTGTTTTTCGCAGTTGGCACAATTTATCTTGTAGATGATGTTTGATTTGTTTTCCTTTGTTATTTCATCTTTTGGTTTGCATAAGATTGATTGTATTGATTTTGTCTGTTTGTGTGCCACACCTATTCCGAAGATTTTCAGCAGTCTCGTCGCGGTTTCTGATATTCCTTGTATATATGGTAGGGTGATCCTTTTGTTGATTTTTGTGCTTGACTTGAGTTCTAATGCTGCGTGAGGTTGGTATTTTTTGATGAAGTTGATGGGGTAGCTGTTCTTCTGAAATACATCCTTTAGGTATTTCTCTTCTTTTCTTCGTGGTGCCATTGTGCTGCAGTGTGTTCTCGCCCTCTTGAACAAATTGTGTACGCAGTTGATTTTGTGAGCTCTGGGGTTGTTGCTATTGTAGTTGAGAATTTGATCCGTATGGGTCGGTTTCCTATACACTTGCGTTTCCAGTTTTCCTGTATCGGTTCTAGTGATCATGTTAGCTCATAGTATTTCCACTTAATAATCTATAAGCTTAACATTATTTCAATCCTTGTTTCTAATTTAGTGAAAATAAGATATTTTTCGTTTGTTCGACTTATATTACTTAATAAAATTGTATATATATTATGTAATTCTTTTTGTATTACTTCAATTCAATTATATAACAGATTACTACTAATAAAATTATTAGTAGTATCTATTTTACTGTTTAAATTAAGAAATGTTATTTTGAATAACTGACTGAATTATATTATAATCTTAGCATTTTCATTATATATATATACATATTTGAGTGAAGTAGGGAACAATGTTTATACCTCTTCATTATCAATGCCATTATTATAATTATGATTATGATTACCATTACCATTAGTGTTCTAGTTTGGTTTGAATACCTTGTAATAGAAAGAAATGTAAACTTTACATTTGAAAGTTATTTATATATTTTTTTTTAGTTTCCACAAAAATGGCTTTTTATGTGTATTATTATTTATTTATCGGTTAAATTTATTTATAAATTTCAAATGTATAAATGGTCATAAATCGATTTAGTTATATACATAGATACATGTGTCAGTATCTATGCACGTGTGTGTGTGTGTGTGTTTGTGTTCTTACTGATTACGCAACTAGGATAATCAGTAAAAACAAGGGGAAAAAAAGGAAAAAAGTATTCTAATGAGGGCAGTATTATGAATATTAGTGATTTGATTAATGGAAGGTAAGTAAACATTGAAAATATATCATGTCCAATATGGGTTTATAGATGCATAAAATGGAGAAAGGTTATAAACTTTTGGGAAGAAATTAAAGTTAAGTAATGCAAAGCTCCAATTTATGCTGTCAAAATATGTTGAGAGTATTATGTACTTGAAGGAAATGAAAGGGATGTTTAAGGTAGCGTGAGAATACTAAAGGTAACGGTTACATTACAATTTGGTCGATTATATCTCCTAGTATTTAACAAGATGGCAGTGATTTCTGTTTGATGACCAGTTAACAAATACAGGTAGACAATTAAATGGTGATAAGCTTAAAAGTATAGTGGGTGGTCAGTTTTTATTGAGAGCAGTTGTTAATTGATTCATTTGTATTGTTTATATGCATCTTCTCATTGATATTTAGCACTGTAATCGGTTATACTGTGTTGGCATGTGTGAGGATTACTTCAATATTGCCGTTAGGTCACAAACTTTAGTAAAACATTCGAATAGTGACTAAGTGAATAACTTGATGGTATTTGAAGCAAACGGTATTGAGTTCAAATTCATAAATGAACATCAACTCTGAGATGCCGATTCATCCACCCGACGAGTCCATAAAAAGAAGAAACACGTTTTCTGGACTCCACTGCTAATCATCAACCAACTCTGCTTATGATAGTTGTTAATAAATGTTTGTAAGGGCTTATAATAGTTATTATTATAAACATGTAGCCCGTTACCGATGGTTTATCTCAATATCTGCTACACACTGAATCAAATCTATTTAACTACTCCTTTTATCTGTAACTGTACAATTTTCATCTGATAAAATGTACAGATAGTTGACGAAAATGAAGAACGACCCAGTTAAACCATTAAATTCAAAGAATGTAACAACTCTAAAGTATTCACCTAAAATAAAGATTCTAATTATCATTCCCAATAAGAATGTTTTATTAAGTAGTCAATTTATATATATGGCTTTACAACTGTAGCTATATCAAGGCAATCCGCATAGGATGCACATATGACAACAAGAGACTGATCAATTGCAGTCCTAAACAACAAGGGGAAGATACAACTAAAACAACACCAAGTGACATTCTACTCTACTGGTTGTAATAAAGTAAGCATTTTAACTTAAATGAACTAAGTGCTCATAAATGTAATCGACAGTAAATATTTTCGTTCATATAAGAAGAATATAAAGATGAAGAAAAATAAACATTTGTTATCCCATCGTCAATATGAAAAATTAACATCCTTACAGATAGATCAGATTTGATGTCCATTTCAAAGAGAACGATTTTTCATATGACTACGGCTTTAAAAAAATCTCAGTGTTCACTGAAGAACTATGTTGTACAACACTATAACACCTGGGTTGAGATTGTTTCTATGATTCGTCCCAAATAACTGTTAAGTAATATAGGAAAAGGTTGTCCATCATCTCCTTTTTATCTCCGTAGTGAGATTGATTTGTTTTGGTAAACATGTAAATGTTATCTCATTTTACACGCTAATTATAAACTCTGTGTGTGTGAACATATATGCGTAGTGTAGTGTAATCGTAGGTTGCAAATAGAGATGATTAGATATATTAGAGAATAAATTTTAATCATCACTGTGATAACAGTAAAGTCAATTTTGTTTCTATTTGAGAAACTGACCAGTTTACACATACCAAAACCTTTGATTTTCTAGGTTCACATCAAGGACTAAATTTAGTCAGACAACCATTAAAATCTATGGAATTTCTCAGCATTATACATAAGTGACGTCTCCAGGAACCAAACACACTCCCATTAAGTCTCGAGGTGAGTACTCAAACTTTAGACTACTGAGTCAACATATGTCTAACCTTAATCCATTCGCGTAGTTGTACAGTGGTCATTTTTTTACCTTTGGTGATGTCTGTCGCATAACCGACATAGTCATAGCTTGTCTTTGAAACTTCTGAGATTATCTACTGAAATAAGTTAATAGTAGACAGGAAATGGTGCTTGAAAATGAGCGACATGTATAAACACCAACAAACCAATGAATACATAAAAATGCGGTAGAAATTTATAAAAAAATACAAAAAAATAAATAGTGAGCAACTAAATGTTGCTCAGTGAGTTACTATTTTTTTCACAATGAGAGAACTACAATTTTCAATCTAAAATATTCATCGACATGGATTACTTAAAAGAATGGAAAAACCTCTAAACACACCAAAAATTACATGCATTCGCCACATCATACTCACTTACACATACAAACATCAAAGATGACACTGAACATTTAAAAAAAAATACAACTTTGCAACAAAAAGCGAAAACACCAAAGGTAATAATAACCGTAATATACACACACAATGTACTAACACCAGCAAACACTTACCACAAGACCTCTTGATTTTATATGTGCCGTACGATTCGGTTCATATATCAATGATGATGTATCATTTGTACGAAGCATGCGAGTCACCATCAAAGTGGATAGACCCTCAAATAATAACAGTAATAATAATAATAATAAGAGTAATTGGCTTATAAGTTTGGAAATAACTTCGTTACATATAAAAATGACAGCAAAAAAGTATAGATGTATATTATTGTTACAACCCTTTACGAACTATTCAAAATTAAACATTATAGTAGTAGTGAACGAAAAATTTAATGTAATAAATGTAAGATGTACAAATACCTAACTAGTAAATAGAAATGAAAGGTTCATCAGCCGCTTCAGCTGACGATCACTCAAGGTGACCTTGAAAATCAGCCATTCAGAGTACGAGATTAATTATGTCTCATTCAGCAATGCATGAACTGTTCAAAATTTAATAATGGGGGTTTAAAAAATTCATTTATTTGTAAGATTAAGATCAACATTGTATTTCTCATCATTAAAAAACCGCTCTACTGTATTGTCAGAAGTTATCGTAATTTATGGAAGTTGACTTAAAACTAATGAAATTCGTAGACAACCTATCACCGGTCATCGTTGTTTGTCAGTAAGAAATATGTATAACCAGAATTATCGTTTCAAAATTACTTCATTACTACATCTTTTGATGTATTATTTGATAAAGTGGTATAACAAGAAAAGATGCAGAGTAAGTACGAAGAATACAATTTGAGGTAGAGCGTAGACATACAATTTTAGCTTAGAATAATGTAATATCTAAATCATATCGGAGACGATGCATTTTACATAATGACTTGGATTGCTACTTATAAGATTTAGTATCAGAAGGGGTTTTTTGTGGATACTGTAGTAATTTTAATAGTTGCGATCATGAGCCAATTGAAGCTAGACCACCATGGAAAACATAGAAGCACTGGACGGTCGTTTTGTCTCATTGTAGGACCCCTTAGCAGTGCGCATTCACGATCCCACCCCGCGAGATTCGAACCCAGAACCTATCGGTATCACACGCGAGCGCCTAACTTCTAGACCACTCAACCAGCATCCAATGGTGTTAAGGTCTAACTTCAACTAATCCATAAAATTCAGCGACACATCCACAATCGTCTTCAGTGGGTTACTATCTCACAACAGACCCGGTTGAACTCCACTAGTCACCAAATTGAATATTAGTCTGCAATAAGGGATAACACTCTTTTTAATTGAGCTTACCGATGAACACACGGAAGATAATTTAATTACAAATTTGATTAGGGAGTTATTTAAATAAAGTTAAATCGTTAACCTGATGTTTATAGACATACAGAATAACTCAACTTCAGTTGTGTTTGATCAAGGACATTTTTAAATGATAAATTTATGCTAAACACTTAATTAAAAATCATGGAAGCTTGGATTGTTCATTGTTTACCGAGTTTTGTATACAAACAAGGGCCATATCATTATGGACAACAACCAATTAAATTTCAAGTTTACAGAACAGGTTATTAGTCACTGAGATAAATTCGAAAGGTTTAAATTCTTTTCAAAGATTGCAATAATCATGTTGTCTAGAGTGATAAAGAAAGCTTCATGCAAACAGACAATCCAACTCAGATGATACAATCCCTTTAAAAGAATGTACTTCCATCGATAGAATTATAACGGTCATATTGATGGCTTATCATTATTCGCTATTTTAGAATTCTCACTCTTTTCTAATTTTATTACATATTTTTAATAATAGTTTTAGGCTGTACAAAATAACAATGGCTTTGCCGCCAAATGCCCTGGTATGGCCGAAAGCGGGGTGGGTTCGCCCTCCCTCTCGAAATACTCTCACACGGCCGCGCGTATACAGCCTCTGCCAGAGAAGTCCTACTCACTGCCTTCTCGTGGCGGGGGTGTTGTATACGAAAATGAGAGGACGAAAAGCGAATGTCAGGCGCTTTAAGCAGATTCCAGATCTATGGTGCACATGGGCACCAGTATCCTGCGGGAACAAATGGCGTATGAACCAATTTTCGGTCACCGGCTACCATGGGACTGCATCTCCTCACGATGCTCCACTGCCTTGTGGGTTAGACCTTTAGGTCAAAGGCTCGGGGAGTGGCCCCCTAAAATAACCACCTGCTTCGGTCTGGGCACCCGGGCAGTATCACAGCCCACACGCAATTAATGAACTGAAATTGTGTGGCGCATATATACTTGGCGCACTCTCGTACTAATATATATGTGTTCAAATAAAATAAATAATAAATAAATTATTACAACATGTTTTGAATAATAGTTTTAGGCTGTACAAAAGAACAATTTTGAAGAAGTATGTTTAAGCAGTAAACACAATGATAGTGACACTGATGATTGGTAACAAAAAATCGGTTAGGTTCAATGTCATTTGTTTGTAGGTAATCTAATAGGACATCCTGTACAACCTAGATGACATATGTCTTGTTACTTGTCAATACAAGCTTAATATTTTAATAAATATAACAGTGTTGACTAATTATATAACATAATTTACACATAGAAAAATAATACAAATTACTCAAAGTGAACACTCAATCTATTCACGATGAATAACGAATAAATTTCTGTCAATCAGTCAGTCAGCTACAACGTATGACTAGGCACATACATGCATCAATCCAAGTTGCCATAACTCAGCAGAACTAGATGAACACCAAATTCATACAAGTAGTTAATTCAATGGTGGCAATATATAAAAGAAAGATTGTATATAAGGATATAGTACAGGAACGAAGAATTAGTTCATAGAAAGAAAGATATGGGGCGATTTTAATCTCATAGTTTAAGGCAACATAGAAAGTATATACACCAACGCTATTGTGATCGATTCTAAGTCATATCACTCACAGTCTCCAATCATTGTTTACATTAGTCACATGGATCCCAACCAAGTAGTCTACATCTACCAACATGGCTAAGACTAGAAGTTATTGCCACAAATAAATGTAGATTAATATATGTCTAGTTTCTTAATCAGAGTTTATAAATTAAAAAAATATTTTTTTACAATAAATAGAAATACATAAAGTATAAAGTTATTTCTTTATTATCTTAAATGTAAAGTATCTTTATGTTTACTTAATACTGGAACTTCAGAAAAAAAGTGAATGGATAGTCAAAAAGAAGAAAAAAAAGATGGGTGACAGTAAAATGTAAAAGAAAACAGTCTGAAACGATATATATATGTACACATATATGTATACCAGTGTGGGTAGGAAGTGACATCTAAGGCATTTTTGTACAAAAGTTATATATATATATATACATAGAAAGGGACTAACTGTAAAGAGTTTGTGATGGAGTAATCTTTGTCTTATTTCTTTTTATTAAAAGAAATCATACAGTAATATTATAAATAAGTCACACAATGTTTGATAAACGGAATACAAACGGAATTTTTTTTAAAAAAATTCCAAGGACCCTTCGACAGTCAAGGAACTTAATGAGTTTCTGCGTTATTCTGACAAAATATTTGTTCATTCAAAAAAAATCCCATAGAGATTCAACAAACAATGAAAAGTAAAAACAAGAAACACACACACATACATACATACTACATACATACATTCATGTACGGACAAATAAGCCTAGTTAGTTACTCAGTAAAGCTTAAACGAGTCATATTACAAAATAGCAAAAAGAAACTATTTTTTAACAAAGACACATTTGAATTTGATCAAAATTAACCGAAAAATAAGTGTCAGAGAGAGAGAGAGGGAGTGAGTGAGTGAGAAAAAGAAGAAAAAGAATCCACGAGAAAATCAGTAATATATTAGATTGTTACTAAAAAAATGTTTTTTTTTGTTTTACCATTATCTAATTACATATTTATATTGACTGTGTTTATTTTTTGTCAGTATTTTCAATATGAGTAAAATATTTATGGAAATACAACTAGGATTTCTTGAATAAGCATCATTTTAGATGAGAATGAATAAATGCTTATTGTAAAATCTTTTGATCATTCATCCATTTATAATCAGAGAGGGGTTTCGTAGATATTATAGTAAGCTGATAGTTGAATTCATGAATCAATTGAAGCTAGATAACCATGGAAAACCTAGAAGCAGTGGATGGCCGTTTTGTCCTACTGCGAGACTCTACAGCAGTGCGCATTCACGATCCCACCTCACGAGATTTTAACCCATAACCTCGCGCGTGAACGCTTAACGTCTAGACCACTGAGTTAGCCGGCATCCGATGGTGTTAGTGTCTATTTTCAACCAATCCACGAAGTTGTATCACCGTCTACTATAGTCTTCACTGAGTTATTATCTCACAATAGACCCGATTGAACTTCACTGGTCACTGCTTCTCAGTTGAACTCCAAGAAATACCTCTTGAAGCTATTCACTAGTGAGCATATGATGATTATAAGCGCTCACTCTCGAGAACTATAGGTCCTGGGTTCGAATCCCGCAAGGCAGGACCGTGCATGCGATCTACCGAAGAGTCGTCCACTGCTCCCAGGTTTTCCATAGTGGTCTAGCTTCAATTGGCTCGTGAATTCAACTATTAAAATTACTATAATATCCATAAAATCCCTCTGTGTTTATAGTTATCTTCCGATTTAAAAACAGACTTATCAAATATTCACATTTCAATAAAACAGCCATATTTATTTGCGGAGCCTATTAATTGTTAAGAAAAATATTCAATATAATAAAAAGATTCCACGATGATATTTGCTATCCTATGAAACATATCAGAGCTCAATGGCCTAAACAGGTTTGTAGCATAATGAATCATTATTTTTATGAAGATTAAAGATTTTAAAAAACAATTAAATGGAACTTAACAACAATCAGAAAACTTGTGTTCCAGGGTTTTTTTCCACTATAGTGGGATGAATTTAGTAAAAGGATATATCTGCAATCGTTGGGAAATAGATGATTAGTGCATAATTAAAATAATTTTCATTCAGTTTCACAATTACAGATATTACTCGTGAACGAATCGAACTAGGACTAACCCTCTCTAATACAAATTGTTGAGGTATGTCAATAATCACAAAGACAATATTAACCGAGGATTACCGTTGCCAGCTGATTAATATTCATCACATTTAATCTAATAACAAGTCACTTAAACTGGTGATCATATAGCAAATTCATCGATAACATTTGATCAGTGCTAAATATAAAACGAACGAGACAAATACAACTTCTACTAACTAATAAATTAGACTGAAGGCCCCGGGTTCGAATTCCGCGAGCGGAATCGTGGATGCGCACTTCTCTGGAGTCTCATCATAGGACGAAACGGCCGTCCAGCGCTTCCAAGTTTTCTATGGAGGTCTATCATAAACTATTTCAAGATCTGAATAAATTGGTGTAGTTTTCAAATATGTTATTATTACCACTAGTCAAAATCCAAGTTGTATGAGCACAAAGTGCTCTGAAGTAATAAAATCCAATGAAATACTTTTTTGAATGCTCGAATCATTCAAATATTCTTAGTCAACATCATTATTATACAAAATAATCAATCAGCCATAAGCATTATAGAACCTGAAACATATTTACATCGGTTCAAGTGATCGATTCATATCAGCACACTGAGATGAAATTATCATTACATATGCCAAAACGAAGAACAGTATCTGTAACAGTAAAGACTAGGTGTACATCATATGATTTTAGAACAGTGAATGAATTCATTGAATCAACATTTGAAATTTAAGACCCATGAGAATACAAAGAATGAATTCATCTGCTACATTTCAACGGAATCTAAGACATTATTCATGTAAAACGAGCTGCTGTACAGTAAATCCGTGTCACCAAATAAGATAAACATTAAGATAGTAACCAGTGATTAGTTGGAATTATTAATTTCTTGTAACTTACTAATAAAATTTGCAACACAATTTGATACAAAACAATGCAGGAAACAAAAGACACTTATCTAATAACTGAAACAGTATAACTTCGTTAGAAGACTAGATATTGCAAATATTGTTTACATCTTTTATATTTCATAACTACTTAAACTGTTACTTTATTGAAAGTGAAAAACCCAACAAAAAACCTATGGGGGGCAAAAGTAGAATTTCCAAAAAAGGTAAACATTTTCTTCTGTCGCATACGTAACAAGACCTGAGTTAGTTTTAGTTTGTTTTATTGAATATGTTACATTTATTTACCATGATCTATTTGGATTTTGAATGCATACATACACGTGGGTTAAAATGTATGTATTACTGTTACAGAGATTTGTGTATGAAACACAGTTACTAGTTGTTACCTCAACAATATAATCACAGGATTTAAGATAGCTGATCTTTTCCAAAACATTCAAATCATCTAGGAAAGAAGTACTGTTGTGCTAGTGAATCATTCAGATGGAGAGTAGTTTTCTAAAAAAAATACAGGATCAGTAATTATGTAATTATGGTTAACGATGAAATATCGGTTATTACACAGTGGTAAGCAGTAAAATTACCCACGTTGAAAAACATACACAACAATGTAACAATATATCAAAGAGATGACAAAAGAACTGAGTAAAATGTCTAGTTATTGGTCTAGACTACAAACGTTTGAAATGATTTTGTACATCGTCACAAATCAGACTGTTAACAATATCATTAGATCTACTGCTTACTGTCGTTCGTTGGGGTATATTTTATTTTCTTTAATACGGCTTTCAGTATACCACATAATTGTTGTATTTGATTTAGCCTCAAAGTCACCGATAGTAATTAGGGTTGTAGAACAATACTTACATATAGATTAATGAAATTTCTTAACCAACATTATTAGTTAGATAAAGGTGCCAAAATTATAGTTTCTAGATCAAAGTTACTCTAAAGTACAACAACTATAGTAAATACTCTGATAAAACTCTACAAGCTATGAATGGAATGTTGAAAATAATAACAGCCAGTTATCAATGAGCTGACAAAAGAGAAAGATGTTTTCTGTAATCTTAACGAAGTTTCATTATCCATCAACTAACCAGGAATGAATAAGTTAAACGAGAAGATCAATATCCATAACTGTTATAATCTATACAATGAAATGTGCTGAAGTGAAATATAATATCTACAAGGAGAAAATCTTGTGCAGAACACTCGTACATTGTTGCTCAAAGTGCTTGTGTGACTGTGTTCATTCTTCCCCACATTTTTATCAAACACAACTATATAAACCTTGTATTCTGTATTTTAATAGTTGAGATCAAGAGTCAGTTGAAGCTAGACCACCATGGAGCACCTGGAAGCACTGGACGGCCATTTTGTTCTACTGTGGGACTCTTCAACAGTGTGCGTCCGCAATCTCGCCTCGCGAGATTCCAGCCCGGAACCCATCGGTCTCGCACAAGAACGACTAACCTCTCGGCCACTGAGCCGGCATCCGACGGTGTTAATGTCTAACTTCAACTAATCCATAAAATTAAGCGATACATCCACCACTGTCTTCAATGACTTACTATCTCACAACAGATCCGGCTGAACTCCACTTGCCACTGCTTCTCACTAGAACTCTAGGAAATACCTCTTAAATCCAGTCACCAGTGAGCATATGTTGATCAATATCAGAAGGGGTTTCGTGTATATGATAGTAATTTTAATAGTTGAGTCTAGCTTAAATTGTCTCATGATCTCAGCTATTAATATTCTATATTTGTAAATGAACCTATAAATAAAGGATCTAAAATGTCAGATAAACAAAATATTGAAAAGATGAATATAAACAAAAGAGTTAATATATATTTGTATATGTATCAATTATGAGGTACTATTGTAGTGATAAAGAACACAGGTGACGACAACCAAATTTTATTTAGCACAACATCACAGAGTTACTTGGTAAAATAGAACAACCATACTATAACACCTAATTTGCAAAATGTTCAATAATTGTCTCGGACTTCATTGTTCTTGCATTTCTACACTAATTGCTTGCTATTCCCGTTCTTTCTTTCTTGATCTCCCCAATCTTCTGCTGCCAGACATTATATTCCTGACCCGCGTTATATACTACTTATGTCAATATAAGTAGCACGCACCACACTATTATCATGATTGTTAGAACAAAATAATGTAAAGTTTACTCTTCGGTGACAATTTCTCATGTCTGAATTTATTTGTTTAAATTAAATTTGCTTGAAGGCTAACTAAAATTCCATGTCTTAAGCTTCTAATATCAATAATGATAATAATAATCAGTAAAGTTTTCTTTTTCTATAAATGTGACAGTTACTACTTATCTAACTGGTTTATAATGAATAAAGTGGTAATATAATACGGTTACAACAGTTTCATTGAAATCATCAACCGATTTAAGTTATACCAACATTGAAAACTTTGAAGGTTTGGACGATCATTCCGTTTTATTATGGAACTCCTCAGCAGTGCGCACCTCCGACTCTCACACAGAGATCAAGCCCGTGCAAACGCTTAATCTTTAAACCACTGAGCAGTCATATAAATGTGTTAACGGAACAGTCGTCTAAAACTCCATAGTTTTCAAAGTTATCTAACTTGAATTGGTGCATGATTTGAATAAGATCCAATAATCTCCACAACCCCATAATGAAAATTATAGTAGCGCTTGTAATCAGATTAACAGAAAGACAATGTTCCATTAGTGAGTCACTTGTATAAAATGCGGAATGTGATGGCGAAAGACATTCAATCAATTTATGATATTTCATATCAGAATAAATTTACAAAATGAGAAGCGATCCAAACGATGATAATATTATTAGCGTCAGCAAAAACCAAACCTGAAGAATTCAATTGATGTTGTTATACTCGTGTCCTCCCATTTTTTATTTAGGGCTGTAATTGATCAACCTCATGTTGGCATATGTGCATCCTATGCGGATTACTTTGATATAGCCTTAAGTCACAGGCTTTTTAAGCAAAGGTGGATGGTGGCTAACAGTGGATTCCAGTCTGACGCACGTTTCGTCCTATGTGGGACTCGTCAGTTGGATTTAACTGCATCTCAGAGTTGATGACGATGAAAGCTCCACGACCAAACCATCCAGCTCAGAGAACAAAACTCCATCAAAATCGTCCACCTGAGCTACAAATCTCCTCCACCATCTCAATAGTAACTTTCGAAACCGGTTTAATTGAATAACCAATAGTTCCATGTAGTAAAGCCATGTCTTAACTTTTCTATTGCATTTTTCAAATCTACTATTATACTATGCAGTAAGATGTGTGGGTATAGAGTGGTTCTGCGTAATATAAAATGTACAAAGATTGTATCGTCATTTCTATCAAAATTCATCTCGTTAGGAATCTCACAATATCACAAATTGACTAAAACTTCAAACTTCAAATATTGAATTCCACATTAGTCATGGAAATATATTATACCTACTATAAGAATTAAATGTCTTTATTTTAACTCTACTTTAGGATAGTAGAGGAACAACGCTAATAAATTTCAAACTTATTATGGAAATCAAATAGTAATGAACAGTTACTGGTTCAGTTAAACTTCATCGGTTTTATCAATAAAACTATTACGTAGATTGAACATTACTAAGAGGTGAGATAATTGGTTTCTAAGTATGCATTCAAAATACCACATGTAAGTTTAACTCCTCCTGAAGCACCTCTGGGGCTACTGCCGGTTCCAATCTCGGATAAAGGGGGAGGGTTGAGCATGAGGTTAGCGACCCCATCCCATGGAAAACTAACTCGCTAAAAAAATGCTAACCAGAAAAAATAATTCAAACCATCTAAACTTTGCCCTGTGATTTGGAAAGTTTTCATTTAGAAGAGTTATGACGCCTCATGTTGAAGGCCAATTTCATTCGGAAATCACGAGGCTGATATCATTTCTGACAACCAGAACAATCATTAATTTAGATACATAGAATGCTCGTACAATATGGGAGACCGGGAGAGTCATCTAAATTACTGCAGAAATTTAACACTATCATTATTTCATTATGTACCGTGTACACAGTGATTCGAGAGAAAAAAAACTTTCAATCGATATTCTACAATCATTTCATACATTTTTCTCTTGATTTGCATCTACCGTTTTAATATTTTTTTTTCAAAAAAAAAAGAAAAATAAAAGACAGAAATTCGTCTAATCTTATTACTTCAAATGGCTTCAATAGATAATCCTAATCATCATTCATTGATCAAACAATACTTATCCAATGTTAAATGGTTTCCCCTTTCCCTCACCCCAACCCCCCCCCGCCAAGTCTGATCAATCATACAAAACTAATCACTAATTCTGTTGTCTACATAGAATATTTTGCATTTAATTGTTGAAAAAAAATAAGTAGATATAGTAAATAGTTTATGGCTTAACAACTAATAGATTACAGTAATTTAACAGGAGAAATGATTTCTCCGTATTATATAATTAGAATATTAATAAAATCCAATTAATTGTGTAAAATGACTAAAAACATATATGTTTTATTGTGTATATGTGCCATGTATGTGCACACATGCATGTATGTTTGTATGTGTGAATGAATGGGAAAAAATATTGTGTTCTATGAAATGATCACCTTAAAACATGAGTTTTAAAAATAGTATACAATTGAATGGAAGCAAATAAATAGATGGGTAGTTAAGATGTTTAATAAGATAACCTCCATGTAGTATAGGCTGTTTTATATATGTATTTTTTTAAGTCGAGATCATGAATGGATCAATATTAGGCTACCATTGAAAACATGGAAGCACTGGACTGCTGTTTCTTCTTAGTATTAGACTTTTCATACACGATTCCAAACACGGGATTCGAACCCAGTACTTTCAGTTTAGTGTGCAAACGATTGACCTCTAGAACATTGACCCGGTATTTAACTGTGTTAATGTCTATCTGAAAACGTTTTCGCTAAGCCATTTAAATTTGCATTAACTCAAATCTTTCATAATATATATATAGTATGTCATATCCCAATGAATAGGAAAACTGTATTTCTGATGTTTCTTGACTTCATATAAACCACTTCTTCAGAGTGAAAGAATTATTAATCTAACTCAATGAAATGAACTTATGAACATTTTTTTGTTACCAAGGTGTTTGATATTATGACATTAAGTGATGATTGATCAAAGTTAGAACTAGTCAATGAATTCAACATTACATATACTATGCTTTCGTATTACGTAATAAAAGATTAACAACAAGAAACTTTAAAGATAATTTTCATATTAGATGATATTTATCAACTAGATGTAATAGAAACATTCGGAAAATTGATATTTCTTATAAAAAACCTGAACCTATAACATTTAATGGTAAGATTAACCTGTTCAATAGACAACATACAAAAATATTTGTTTTTTTTTATTCAATCTTTTTAAAGGATTATCTAGACTCGTAGTGTACATCTTTACTTATCGTACACATTAATATTTAAGCTTAACTTGATATTATTATATCAACATTTTTAATATTCTTCATCATTATAAGTCGGCTCTGTTTCTCCACTGAGGTTAAGTATAATGAGACTAGATTGATACTCATTGGAACTATATCTTATATTGATCATAATTGATTGATCTCAACATTGAATAGCCAAATAAAACAGGTATTTATAGACAACTGTCTACCTAAGTTACACTACATCCGTTGATTAGACAGCATAAGCAACAACCTACTTTAGTATAAAGCATTTGAATTTCCACCTGAAGAGGAAATTAAGAAAAAAATTACTGAAGTTGAATAGGAAACATATTACAGAAACCATCAAACTCTATCACAATACAAGCTGTAACTTGAATTCATTGGCACAAAAGAAAGAGTGACTGGTGAAAGAACGTTGAAAGAGTGAATAGCACTTGGTAACAACCAGGAAGGAGATCCCATGTCAGAGTAGATTGGAGAATTCCGTTCGATGCCTTATACTCCATGAGGGATTATAGATGTGAACAAGAGAGAGTGATAAATGAAATGAGATTAATTGTGATTTTTTTGAAAGCAACAAAACGTTACTATTCTACAATCAATATTAGTTCGATTATAGATAATTTATGTAATTGTAAAGAATGAACATAAGACATGTTAGACCACCATGGAAAACCTGGAAGCACTGGACGGCCGTTTCGTCCTAGTATGGGAGTTCTAGTGAAAAGCCGTTACCAGTGGAGTTCAACCAGGTCTATTGTGGGATAAGAACTCACTGAAGACAATGTTGTACGGTAGCGCAGATTCGTGGATTGGTTGAAGTTAGACATTAACACTATTGGATGCCGGCTCAGTGGTCTAGTTGGTTAAGCGCCTGACACAAGACTGATAGGTCCTGTGTTCGAGTCCCGCGGGGTGCGGGATCGTGGATGCGCACTGCTGAGGAGTCCCACACTAGGACGAAACGGCCGTCCAGTGCTTCCAGGTTTTCTATGGTGGTCTAGCTTCAATTGACTCATGACTTCAATCAGTGAAATTTCTAAAATCTCTACAAACCCCTCCTGATAAGACATGTTCTTTTTAAAAGATAAAACATCGAGTTTTTTCTTTAAAAAAAATTAGTTAACAATCAATAGGCTAGAATTTTTCACTCGTTTCGTAATCATATAATGTTCAATTATAAAACTACACTTCAATATGATTCTTTTTGTAAGGTCATAAAATTAAACCTTAAACTAGAAACTATTTAGAATCGGTATATATATATATATATATATATATATATATATATATATATCTACAACTGAAATACATGTTCCAAAAAAATAACTGTATGACTGCTTCATACTAACACACATATGTAATCAAACTGGAAACTATTATTAAATAGAAATTTATGTAGACAATAATTTTCATAGTGTTATAGAAAAGTTTGCTTGTGGTTAACTTTATAATCAAAGACACATGTTTCACCTTGCTCACAATTCGTCAGCTGAATACGCATTCATTCAGGTGTCAATGTTTATACTAAGGCTTGAATCTAGTATGTTCATTAAAATAATGGGTCTAGATATTCAGTAATTTAATCAACTTTTATAAAGGTACTGTTATTATCATGTTAGTATTATTACTATTACGTAGTAGTAGTAGTAGTAGTAGTAGTAGTAGTAGTAGTAGTAGTAGTAGTAGTAGTAGTAGTAGTAGTAGTAGTAGTAGTAGTAGTAGTAGTAGTAGTAGTAGTAGTAGTAGTAGTAGTAGTAGTAGTAGTAGTAGTAGTAGTAGTAGTAGTAGTAGTAGTAGTAGTAGTAGTAGTAGTAGTAGTAGTAGTAGTAGTAGTAGTAGTAGTAGTAGTAGTAGTAGTAGTAGTAGTAGTAGTAGTAGTAGTAGTAGTAGTAGTAGTAGTAGTAGTAGTAGTAGTAGTAGTAGTAGTAGTAGTAGTAGTAGTAGTAGTAGTAGTAGTAGTAGTAGTAGTAGTAGTAGTAGTAGTAGTAGTAGTAGTAGTAGTAGTAGTAGTAGTAGTAGTAGTAGTAGTAGTAGTAGTAGTAGTAGTAGTAGTAGTAGTAGTAGTAGTAGTAGTAGTAGTAGTAGTAGTAGTAGTAGTAGTAGTAGTAGTAGTAGTAGTAGTAGTAGTAGTAGTAGTAGTAGCAGTAGCATTATGTTTACTACTGGTCTAACATTCATTTTAAATTGAGATCATGATATTAGACCATCACTGAAAACCTAGAAGCACTAGACGGTCGATTCATCCTATTATGAGAGTCCTCCGCAGTGCTTATCCACAATCCAGCTCGCGGGATTTGAACCTAGGGCCTTCAGTCTCGCGCGCGAACGCTTAACCTCTAGACCACTGAGCCGGCCGGCGTTTAACGGTGTTAATGTTTAACCTCAAATTGCGTGACCATCTTCCTTACTAACTTAATAATCTCCACAATTCTATACTGATAATTCATCTTAACTAATTGATTCATCCCTATTCAGTTTTTATCCAATTAGAATACTTTCAGTAATCAACTGTCTATGACGTAACTTTGTTTATGTATGTTTAATAAAAGTCAGTAATTACTTGTCAGACTAAATACTGTTCTGAAACAATAATAATAATGTTTTGTCTACTAGTAATCAGATTGTTTTCTTCTATTAATCTAAACGAATAGAATCTAATCATGAATTGGTTGTCAATTGTCAAACTGATATCCCATTTAATTTATGAATAAACAACATTAAATAATCAATAATTTTTTTGTAATTTTTAGTTAGAAACACAAGGGTATTATTATTAATTTATTTATCATTAATTTACTCATATGATAGGTGTATACATTTTGTCTGTAAAGTTGACAGGTGTTAAAAACTAAAAAAAAAAAGAAAAACAAACAAACAGAGAAATAAACAAAAACGGAACATGAAGAAAACGTGTTTAGTTTACTTCACTAAGATTTTGTCCAAAAAACAAAAACTGTCTATATATCATTGAAAGAATCATTATAAAGTATTTATTTACATTTTATTATGTAAGAACTAAGTGAATGATTATGTCATTATAGAGGTGTGAAGATTGTTAAGATGAGATTAATATCATGTATGAATCAGTGATGGATCATCATTGAAAACTTGGAAGCAATGGACAACCGTTTTGTCGTAGTATAGGACTCCTCAACAGTGCATATATCGAAGATTCCATACGTGAAATTATAACCTAGTACCTTCGGTCTGGCATGTGAACGTGTAACCTTCAGATCACTGAGCCAGTGTCTAATGGTGTTAATGTCTAACTTCAACTGATCCATGACGTTGTCCGACCATCCTCTGCTGTCTTCAATGAGTACTTATCTCTACAAAAGACACGGTTGAACTCCACTGGTCACAGTTTCTCACTAGAACTCTAGGAAATCTATCTTGAAGCCATTCAGTAATGAGTCCCATATCAGGACGAAACGGCCGTCTAGTGCTTCCAGGTTTTTAATGGTGGTCTAATAGTTATCCATTCATCATATCAATTGAAATTAAAAATGTGGTGACTAAGATCAATGTTGAGTTATGCATTTGAAATGATCCAGTAAAATTTATTGTAATGTAAATGTGGTTATCACTCCAATTAAAGTGTAAAACGTTTTTACGTTGAATACCACCTACAGTTGTATGTGGTGGTACAATTTAAATGAAAAGATTTACACCGATACAGGGGAATATATCAAGTATTTTCTAAATTTTGACATTTTGAACTCAGGAACATCAGTCTCACACGCGAACGCTTAACCTCTAGACCACTTAGACGGCATCCAATGGCGTTAATCTCTGACTCCACAAAACCCATTCTGATAATAGTCATGTGCTCACTAGTGACTAGTACAAAAATGGATCTCCTGTAGTTCTAGTGAGAATGTGTGAACAGTAGAGCACAATTCATGTCGACTGGAGACAGTTATCCACATCAGACAATGGATGAATGATTTCACAAGATTATGGATCGATTAAAGTTAGACACTAACAGTTATACAAGAACAATTGAAACAACACATGAAAATACTGTACTCCCTTAACATGTAACCTTACTTTTAGATTCATCACAGCACTGTAATATCTACATATTACTTTGCAATCATGAATGGGGACTCATTAATATTATAAGGAGTATAATTTTAATCATAGATAGTTGTGAAAAATAAAAAATTTGAATAATTCAACAGGTATACTATCAATATTCTTTTAACTATTACTATCACAAACACATTCAGTTAGAACAATTAAATATTTATATCACAAGGGGTTTTGTGGATATTATATAGTAATTTTTAGTAGCTGAGATCATGAGTCAATTGAAGTTAGATCACCATGGAATATCTGGAAGCATTGGACAGCCATTTCATCTTACTATGGGACTCTTTAGTAGTGCATATTAAGCTTTAAGTTTACTAATTGTTATATTAACATTTCAATTTTAGGGAGCAAATGGATATTTATTAGCCTACTCAAATGTAATAGAAATTATAAATGATAAAAAAAGAAACAATAATTGGCTTAAATGTTCTAAATACATTCAAGTCTATGATTATTTGTTACATTAAAAATACTATTAATGTGTAGTGAAATTCATCTTGTGAAACCATAAACATATTTTATCGGGAACAACCAATTGTGAGAAAGAACAAACCAGATCCCAGCGAATGAAGAAATCAGGAAGATGCGTTAGGAGTGAATAGGACACACATTGAGGAAAGCACCTAACTGCATCACAAGACAATTCCTATATCGGAATCCTCAAGGCCAAAGGAGAAGAGAAAGACCGAAGAACAGATTACGCCGAGAAATGGTAATAGACATGAGAAGAATGAACGACAATTGAATAGTACTAGAAAGGAAGGACAGAGTGAGTTAAAGAATACTAGTCAGCGACTTATGCTCCACTAGAAGTAACAGGTGTAAGTAAATAAATAATTAAGAAATTGTATATAAATTCCTTCGGATCATTTATCAAAGAAAAAATATTGAATATAAATAGAACAAGAACAAACATTGATGCAGAATAGTATGAATTCATATTATTTCGAGGTTTCTCGTCAGCTGCTTACAAACCAAAATTGTGATAGAATTTTTACATGGAGATAGTATGAAACAATTGACATAAATGAGTGTAAATAACGTGATTACAATAATAACTATATATATATATGCTAGAAACAGGTCAGAGGTCAAAAGAGGGGGGTTAATCCAGGGTGGGTGGTTTAATAATTTAGTGAAGTTCATAAATTGTGTGATAATTGTAGAGATTAATGGAATTAAATAATGATAAGGTAGATTACGTAATAATAATTAAATAGGATTTGGAAAGTTAAGATGATTTAAGAGGATCAGGTGATGGAAATGTGTGAATAAAATTTATTTTAAGAATTCGGTAATACGGGGGGGAGTATAAATTATCTTAGAATAAGTAAATGAATAAAATAACCAAAACACAAAACAAACAGAAACAAAAAGATTACCAGGGTAGTGATAAGTTTATTAAAGTCTCTTTTTGGATGCATAAGTCCGGTTTCAGTTTCTTAATTGCAATGGCTTCAGTAAAGCGGAGAGTCGTAGTAGTTCTTTGTCTATTGATAATTTTAAACGCGCGCATAATATCGACGGTATATTGATTTATTTTCATTACCAATCACAAGATGTAGAATAGATTCAATAATACAAGAATCAAGAGAGTACAATATCAGTTACTGATCACTAACTAACTAAAGTATAACATTCCTTTATTACATTATCTTTAATTAAACTATTAGTTGATTATAACTTAATCATTATTGTTTTGTTAATATAATTAGATGATGTATTCACAAGGTAAATTTTGCTCATTTTTGTCGTTCTTTTTGTTGTTGGTGGTGGTGGTGAAATAACTCTTTAGAGCCTATTACAATTTAAAGAATTCTATGTTGGAACAGAATAATAAATGTTATATAGAGAATGTTCCACACCTTAAAAGTACATTTTATTAAAAGAATTCAAAATGTGTTTAGTAACTATATGAGTATAAAAGATTATAATGATAGAGTATGACCTTGAGGATCATTGATACAACGTTTTTTTTTATCTTTAAAAACTATTTTGATTAATAAGCAATGATGGATAGTGATTAGTAGTGGAATCCAGTTTGACGCATGTTCCGTCCTGTTTGACACTCGTCAACTTGATTTAATTACATCTTAGAGTTAATGTTCACTTCAAATGCCATTGCGATATGTACTTAGCTACTGAGTCCTGATAGCCACTTGCCTGTTATATCTTAATATAATTGAATTGATAATTGTAGACTAATGGTTAATTACAACATCACAAAGGAAAGACATATTGTTTTTAATGCAGTTTTGTTCTTTGATCTGAATAGATTAGTCGTAACATTTTCACCACTCTTCTGAACGAAATCGTCAGCACAAGCTTCAGGTAGAAGTCATATTATACTAAACTACAGAACCAAAATGTTTTAATCTCAGATTTCTTTTATTGAAATGATCATCTAAGATTATTCGAATTAAAATTAAAACAAAATTCTTCTTATTCTCATTTGTTTATCAAGAATATTTCATCAAATGTCAATCAATAATACCAACAACAAAAAAATCCCTTCAAATGTTTCAATACAAACTATTTTGTCACAGACTTAACTTCTATATCAGACAAAGTTTTTTAACATTCTGTTATCATCATCATAATCATTATTTCTGAATTTTAGTTTATTCTTATTTCCCTTTTTTTTCTCTAAAAAAAAATATTCCTTTTCACTTTCTTTCTCTATTCATTCATTTTGTCCACTTGTCTGTCAATCAACGAAATAAGCCTACAGACAGAATGAGTGAAAGGGAGAGGGAGGGCTAAACGAGTGAGTGAGCAAGCAAAATACAGAAACAAAAAGAAAACGAGAGAAAAGAACGTTAGGGACAAAAATAATTAGACAAAAAGTCTAATTTTCTTTTTATGGAATAAAGAGAACAACTTTACAGTGGAAATGTACAAATGAAGTTGACACACGTATTAAAATAACTAAGCAAAATGGGAAGATTTTTAAAGTGTCTTTTTTAAAATCTTTTTCTTCAATAAAACTAACTTTGTTTCACCACCACCACCACCACCACAATCACGACCAGTTTGCATGTTATAACAGTTAAGTAGCTTATTATCATTATTATTATTATTGTATGATTAATAAGAATTATTATTAGTTTATATCATTATTTTAACTGTGATTAGCTAGCAAGTAACCGAAAATAGTAACCACACCTTCTTCATAATAATGAGGTATACAAATGGAGATTCAGCGACAAATTTACACATAAAAAAGGTTTTAGAAAGAGTTTATATATATCTATACATACATATAGTTTTTCTTCTTCAGACGTTTATCTTTATTAGTGTGTTTACTTTTAAAGGCATAAAGGCATCCTAATCAGGTTTATATTATTTATACTACTTATATCACTGTATATGCATATAATTTGAGACATATATATATATATATATACACGTAGTAGGTGTGAATAAGTATACATAATTCATAATGTTTATGTAAACAACGTTTTTTTTTGGTTTTTCTTCATTTCTGTTCTATTCCTCAATTATCAGGGGTTTTTTTAAAAAAAATAAAAATAAAAAAAGAGAATATAACTTGGGTTTGATTGTTGTTGTGTGTTTTTCTTTGTTTGTTTGTTGCAAACCAGTAATGATTTATAGATGTCAGTAAAATACTTATCACCTATATTTTATCATTCCGCATTCAAATCTTAATCTTTACTGTTGTTTTTTTTATATATTTTGCATTGGTAATGTAAGTGAATTCGGGGTTGATTACTTCCAATTATACATACATTTATGTGCTAAGTGATTTATCCAGCTTGTTGCTGTGATTAGAATAAATTTAAAAGTTAGATGGAAAAGTAAAAGAACGTAAACAGTATGACAGTTATGAATTATGACGTGAAATTGAACTTGATTCAATACTGAAAACTACTATTATTGATTTTATTTAATCTACAAACTGTTTAAGGTAAAGAAATAAAAAGAACTAGAATTAATGAGATATGAATATATTGCTGGGAAAAAACAATCTGTTTAGATAATTGATAAATCTTGTGGATTGAACGCTATATCCGTTTCCAAAGCTATTCTGGAAACCCTCAAGCTAGAACTAAACAGCGACCTGAACACGAGAGAGAAGTAATTTACTGCAAGGTTCCTTTTAATACAGAAAATACAGGGTTTTTATAATATTTTAAATGTCCTTGGGTTGCTAGAAGATTCTGGGAATACTACTAAACATAGTAGCAGTATAACAGCCAACTAATCAGAGCCTCTGCATGAGACGATTCGCTTCCTTGATATTTTTGGCAAGAATTCCAAGTGAACGCTGATTGGATGAAATGCTTCTTAGTGTTTCCTGATGCTTGCTTGTCTTTTGCAAGCAATTTTCTGGATCACCCCAACAATAATAATAATAATAACGATAATAACTAAGCGAGACTATAATTTATGGACGAACCACTCAGATTTACGATAACAAGTCTTAGATTTTGGCGCGGAATTCATTCACTAATTTGTCTAAAGGGAGTCTTGGCATTATAGCTGATGTCATTTCGTGATGAAAACTCTAAATCTAATTGCTAACCATCAGTTGCGAATAATAATCCTTATTCTTCAAACTGCTTTATAACCCTCATTTATTCTTAGTAAGTAGGTAGACACTCTCAAGGTCACTTTAGTATTATTCAAAGGTCGTCTATAAATTATAATAATGGTAATAATAATAAGAAGAAAGAATTTATACGATATTTAAAGACTATACTGTGAATCCTGGAGATTTTGATAGTCATTCATTTCGTCAGTCTTGATCAATATAAAGACTAACACAAATATGCATTGCTATAAGTTACCGTACTGTCTTTGCTCAACGAGATAAAGTTAATAATATGCATGATGAATGGGTCAGAAAGATGACATTACTAACAATAGTGTGAACAAATAAACATTAAAGAAATCTATTCAAAAATAATAGAATAAAAACTACGGGATAATATTGGAATTCGAGATTTAAGGCAAGATAAAAAGTAGATCTATTTTCAATATTATAGCTCATTCTAACATGTAACATTCTCAATCAGTGTTAGCAATTATCTCACAGAACACGGTAAATTAATCTGCAACTACTGTCAAGTCTCAATCTAACAATCAATGAATACATGGACTGATGTCATGGTTAGGTTTGTTTACCTCTACTTATCTTTTAACTTATTCTTACTATCTCTTTAATATTATTGTTGATGAATGTTAAAGTGAAGTAAATTCTTCCTTAAACGCTACTACTGAACTTCTGGCTTTTTATATGCTGATTTTAGTCATATCCATATTAGTTTATTTTATCTCGTTAACTTATATTAGTTACATTATTCCACTTATATTAGTATAAATATCTTATATAATGCGTTCTTTATGATAATAAGTTAGCTTTCTATAAATAGATTGCATATTCATCAATCCTACTTGGAATGACCATATTACTCAAACATAGCTGTATTGACGTTATTTATTATTTTCAGTATGATTTCAAATGGATTAATCGCTGAAAAATTACTTTGTTTCAGAAAATTACGCACGCTACGGTGGGTGGCCTGTCTAACTAGTGGGCCGGAAGGACCTCTTATGTCATCCTATCAAATGGATTAGTCCATTGAAACAACGTATTTTATATGTCTTAAGAAAATCCTTGTTAATTACCATTCAAATTAGTCATTTTGGATTTATTAAAAATTACACAATAAAATAAAAATCGGATCGACAGAATTCAATCATGAATAGTACTGCTGAGGAGTCCCACACTAGGACGAAACAGATGTCCAGTACTTCCAGATTTTCCATGGTGGTCTAGATTCAATTGACTCATGAACTCAACTATTAAACGACTATTATTGAATTAAACTTATTTCTTAACAACTGATTTTGTTAATTTTGAGTTTATCTACGTATCATCATAATCGGCGTGAATTATCCCGTTATTGATATCCTTGAATTAATTTTTATCATCCAGTCTATCTTGTCGAGATCGCCTCGACATAACCATTTTATTACACTTTTATGGAATAGATTGATTTTGGCTAGCAGTAAAGTATAGGATACGTGTTTCATACTAATTCAATTGTATATGCCCTCATCCTAATATTGATGTTACCACTGAGTCTGGTACCTAGTAGTCTGTTGCTTTAAACGTTAAAACATCATCAATCGACGTAATACACTCAAAAACATTCAGCTGGCTGATGTATGAGCGCGGATGATAATGATTGGTTGTTTGTTTAGTCAAACTGGTAGATAGTACGACGCGTTAGATGAGTGATACATTCTCCTATGTTTATTATTACTACTGATTGTTGTTGGATTATGTCGGATTGTTGTCGTTTTTTCAGTGTGAAAATATATTTTCGTTCTAGTCAGGCTAATCACGTGTTCTTGGTTTGAGTTGTATTGAAGTCCTGTAGAATAGACACTAGGAAAGAATCTAGTATAGATATTCGTCTAAGACAAATTAACATCCCATTCGTAAAAACAAAGAAAATCCAAGCATTATAACACTGACTAGTTTCAAATAAGATGAAATACTCATACTAGATTCCACTGTTAACTACTTCGAATAACTGGTCAATTAAAAGTATACATGTTTTATTTCTAATCATATATAGAAAATCAGATTTATTCATTATGCACTACTATCTATTTACAATCTAATTTAATATGCGTCCAAAACAAATCATTGTATTCATCATAGTAAAAGAATGAATTCAACATAAACACTATTAATGTAATTGATAGAATTACTATTATACGTAATCATAATGAAATCAAATGTCAGTTAATATAAAAACAATAATAGTTATTACTATTACTATCATATTAATGAAACCAGAATACAAAACATTCATATTATTACAAAGATGTTTACACCGATGATAACCATTTTATTGATTTATACAGTTTTACTTTCTATCAATAATGATAACCAATTTTATTAAGTGTTTTTGGGGGGTACGAGGGGAGGAACACTATCAGCTGCGTGTTTAAACATAAATATGAATAAAACTGAGAACTGTTATAAATTCAATTTGTGTTGTTTTAGTTGTATCTTTTCATTTTTATTTAGGACAACAATTGATCAGTCTTATGTTGGCATATCAGAACTCAGTAGCGAAATGGAGAACGCAATGCCGTTTGACGTGAACGGTACTGGGTTCAAATCCCAGAGTGAATATGAACTTTGAGATGCAGGTACATCCAGCTGACAAGTCGCAAATAGGACTAAACATGCGTCAAACTGGATTTCGCTACTAGCTACTATCCATCTTCGTAAACTGTTTTGTCTTAAATTATTGAATGCTAATTATAAGATTAAAACTAATCAAACATTTCTGGTAGGTTATAATTTTTAGGGAAGAATTTCTTGGAAATAATTAAACTTCAAATTTTACAAATGATAGAAGCAATTACTGTGGAAATTAAAAACCTGCAGTTGTATATTAGAAAGAAAATAAACCAAACCTCGCCTATCACATTGACAAACCTATTTGTATTCAACTTAAATTCAAAGGTGATGATGTCACAGGGTCAATCAATATGAAACTAAAATCTGCATTGATAAGAACTTATGCTGCAGCTAAACTGATTATCTTGTTCAAAATAACATGTTTCCTTAACACAATCGAAGGACGATAGGTATCCTTTTCACGTTACCATTAACTGTGTATACAAAGTTACATGTATCTGTCAAAGCGATTACATTGGTAGAACAGAAAGGAGAGTCTACGTCCGATTCAAAGAACATATTCAGAAAAAGGTTAAAGTTAAATGGTATAAAATTATTCAGCAGTGCCATCTTCTTGTCACAGGACATGAAATTGATACACTAAAATCCTTCAAGATGATTAACTCCAACCTTTTGGAATTTGGCGAAGTGATAGCAACCAAACGTCTATGACCAGATCTATATACACAAAAGGAGGCAGTAATAATCTTTCTTTGTCTTGATGACATTACACCTCTTTTTATTTATTACATCATTCATTATTTCAACTCTTTCTGAAGCTTAAATTACATCATTGTCATTTTTCTTCAATTCGTAACTGATTGGTTTCAATTCATATCTTTATTACCATTAATCTATTTTCAGTTACTTCATTACATAAACATCTAATGTTTGTTAACTCCAAGAGTTCTTATCATTATTTCAATGTTCTGGAACCTTTCCTCCTAAACTATATTTACCCAAAACAAACAATTTTTATGACCATATTGAACTCTATTGAAATCTTTGTTACATTATGATAAACATATTCATATCTAATTACCTTCGTATGTATAAGTATGACAATATCTGTCATAACTTTGATTTGAGACTATTACAGGTTGTAAGCAACTGATGAGAACTCAACGAAATCAAATGAATTCACATTATTCTTCATCAATCATCGTTCTTGCTCTCTTTAACTCAATTATTATTTCTTTTCTCTTTATATTCTAATGACTTAAGTATATCCGATTTGATTATTTTTTTATCCTTCATTAGATTTACCATCTCTTGGTCAGTCTATATCGTTTTAAGCATCTAATTTAGTTACCATATAATTCTTCTTTCTATTTATTATCATTCGGAAAATTCAATTTACCTCATAACTAAATTCAATCATATACTATACACTAGTCACACAAAAGTTTTTAAATAATGAGAAACTTGGTTTGTGAATAATTCAGTGATTGATTTTGAAAGAAACAGATATATTTGTGGCTACCCAATTTATTTGGGGGGTAATATCTAGTTTGGACCCGTAAGAATGTGAGTAGTTATTGCAAAAAAAGTATAATTCAAGCATATATATATGCATCGTTCATACATAGCAGATGTAAGTCACTATTTCACCATAAATTATTAATTTTCTGATATATTTTACAATGTCTATGGATTAGTTGTAACAGTCCAAGGAATTTAGCTGAATGAAATCGTATTGTTGCTAAGTTTTAGTGAAGGTATGGTAATATAATCGAAACCAAAATGATTCTTTTATAAGAGATAACGGCGAGACTATAAATGATGGATAAACCAATCAGATATAAAATAACAGATCACGGATTTCAGCGCGAAATTCACCCATCCATTTGGTTAAATAGAGTTTTGGCATTATAGCTTATGTCAGTTCATGATGAAAACCCTAAATGTAATTCTTAACCTTAACCATCAACTGTAAGTCATAATTCCTCACATTGGTTTATAACCCTCATTTGGTCCTAGTAATTAGGTGATCACTCTCAAGGTCACTTTAGTGTTGCTCAAAGGTCGTTCATAAATTACAATCTCACCGAGGTAACAAGACATTTAATATACAGCTATGATATAATCGACTTGAAGTAAAGCACATTATAATTTGCTAATGTTAGTGACATGTTTAATGAAAACTAATATAACAGTTTTTTTTTTTTAATTTTCGCATGTGGAAAAAACCACATTCACATCTACTTAATTTATCATTGTAAAGTGTATTCAATAAGAAGAGTATGAAATGATAGTTTTTCTATGATATAGAAAACATATTGTTGAAAAATGTAGTAAAATAGTTGACATTTTTAAGAGTAGTGGCGTTAAAAAGACATATACACACATACACACACATACATACATACATACATATACATACATGTTCAAGATGTGTTGAAAGTACAATCGTCGACTAACTTTACCGCCTCTACTAATTCTAGTTCTCCATCGTTTTTTGTTTTAGAGAAAAGAAAAAAATGAGGAAGAGAAAGAACAGACACAAAGTGAGTGAAAAACTACAGGACAAGACTTGTACAAACAAAAATGTTTGTATATTTAAATAAAGTTTTACCAAAAATAGTAGTAAAGTGTTTTTTTTTTTTTTAATGGTTGATAAAGTATAAGTTAATGGGAAATATTGAATGCATGTTGTCATGGTCAATTGAAAGGAGACGAATAAGAGATTTTGGTGTGGCAAAAAGTAAACCACTAAATAGTTGATGATAAAATATGTCTATATATACATGTATATAAGAAAAATTAAATTGAAAAATGTCTAGTTCAATACTTTTATGAAATGATATCCGACTAGACTGTTGATTAAGCTAATCAGTTTAAATACAACTACTAATACCATGACTGTTTCTACTGTTGATTCTATTACTAGACAGTAGGAATGGAATACGAAACAAGTAGGCAGGCGTATACAGTTGAAAAACCAGTTCTTAAAACTATGTATATATATTAATAGATCTTCATGGTTAATTGGTTGGTGGAGCGAAATGCCACTACATCGATTACTATTTGGGTATCACAGATGCCTTACAAATATTGCTCGCATCTGCTGGGATCATCGGGAAAATAATAGTGAGGTTAGACACAGAGTATTAGACAATGATGGTAAATCAGTTGATGAGGTTGTGAATCTTCATCTACTGAGATGGTTAGGCCAGGTGTTACGTATGCCCGAACACCGATTACCACGACGTGCAATGCTAACCGGTGTTCGGGATGGTTGGAAGAAAGTTAGGGGCGGCCAAACCAAAACGTGGTATCAGTCCTTGAAGTCACTAACTTCTAGTCTGAGCCATGTTGGTAGATTCGGACCACTTGGTTGGAGTCCACGCAACTTTCGTAAGCAATGGTTGGAGACTCTTAGTGCCATGGTTCAGAATCGATCTCAATGGTGTAGGTGTATACTAAGAGCTTAAAATAACTCCATATCTTTCTTTCTACCAACTAATTCTTTCTTCCTCAGTTATATCCTTATATGCAATCTTTCATTTATATATCACCACCACTGAATTAACTACTTGTATGAATTCGGTGTTCATCTTGTTGTGCTAATGAGGTATGGCGACTTGGACGGATGCATATATGTGCCTGGTCCTACTTTGTAGCTGACTGATTGAATATTTGGGTTAATTCATATTATCGTTTCCATAACAGTAATCCTTCTACAAGTTAGTTGGAGATTTCTGTAAGAAGTTGAACGAAGACGATAGTTTTTATAATTCAAACCACAAGCTGATCTTATCTAGACACCGCCGAAAACTTGAAACCACTGAACTGTCAATTAGTCTCGGTGCAAGACTCATCAGAACTGCACATCTAAGACTTTACAACTCGGAGTCAAAACCAGGACCTTCGGGCTCTTCCATGAACGTTATACCGCCAAACCACTGTGTATATGTTTAAGTCCAATCGGTCCACAATATTCAATAGCCCTCATCGATTGTCTGCAGTGACAATCTCTCTCACCAACGGCCATCCAGTACTTCAAGGTATTCATTGGTTATCTGGGTAAGATCAGTGTATGATTTAAACCATGGAAATAATGTGTTTAGACGACAATTAATTTAGATAAAAATCCATTTTTATAATTCACTATAGAAAATCTAATAGATCTAATTTGCACCTTTGTGTCAAGTTCCACGACTGGTTACCCGCTGGTTATGCCGTACAATCGCTTTTTCGTCGTCTGCGTTACACACATGCCGCCTAGTTAGAAGAGTATAACTTTCTCATGTTACAAGTATTCCACGTTAACAAACTGCAAGCTCAATGTTTTGTATTCGCGCTAATCCCTATCACCGCACCAGCTCACCGAAAACCATGAAGCTTAAAGATGAAGTAAAATTCAGAACATCTTTAACTACTTCACTGCCTATGGTCACAGTTGGCACTGAAAAATCTCATTTGGAAGAATTAAAGACCTTTCCAAACAGTGCATAAACTTCAATGAATTATACGATTTTACAATACAGAAAGATTATTCAACAGCATACTATATAATATATAGCATCCGAAATGTATCAACATAATTCATTCATTTTCTTTTCTTTCATTGTATAGTTTCTCCTTCTCTTTTTCAATATTGTAATGAATAATGAAATAATGTCAATATACTATTCTCTCATCTTTTCTGGTTTAAAAGTGGATGTATGGGTCAAAGTAATTTGTATCAGAAGGGGTTTTGTGGAGATTTTAGTAATTTCAATAGTTGAAATCACGAGTTAACTTAAGCTAGACCACCATAGAAAACCTGGGAGCACTGGATGGACGTTTCGTCCTATTGTGTGACTCCTCAGCAGTGCGCATCCACGACCGCGACTTACAAGATTCAAACCCAGGATCTACCAGTCTCGCATGTGGATGCTTAACCACTAAACCACTGAGTGGGCCAGCATTCGACGGTGTTAATGTCTCACTTGAACTAATCCACAAAATTGGGCAACACATTTAAAGTAATTTGTTTGTTCAAAATAAGAAATTCTTTTCTCACTTTACCTTGATTAACACTAGGCAGTAATAGTAGAAGTAGCATTGATATAAATAGGAAAATGGGAGGTCTCTTTTAGCTATTCCTCTTTTGCATTATTCACTAGTAATTTTATAATGTCAATTTCATTGAAATTTCTTCTCCTATTCGTATTTTATGAACGATAAATTAATTTTTGTCTTGTAGATTTATAGAATAAAAGTAAACAGAAGTATAGAAAAAAAAAGAAGAAAAAGAAAAAGAGAAAAGCAAGAGAAAATAAAATAGTAGATAACAGTACCCATACCCAAAGTAACAACAACGTGAATATATATACATATACCTGTATATATATGTATATAATAGTTTTCATTGTATACACATTTGGGAAAAAGTAAGGTCAACGCATTGTAAACAACTAATTAAATAAATGTCAATATACACAAATAAATAGAGTTGAATAGAGAATCATAATCAAGTAAATAACAAATTTCTCTGATTATTATTATTATTTTTTTATTATACATGAAAAAAAAAAAAAAAGAAGCGAAAGACGATGACGATGATGCCGATAATGATAATGATGATGATGATGATGATGATGATGATGAGGAGGAGGAGGAGGAGGAGGAGGAGGTGGAGGATGACGGTGACGATGAAAAAAGACTTGTAGGCTGGTTGAAAGATATAATCAAAAGTCAGTTAAAGTAAACATAAAAACCGCTTATTAATTTTTTTTATTTTTTTTATTAGCCATTTTACTTATTTGATTATATGAATGCGATGAATATCATATGTAATAATAATAATAATAATAATGAGTTACTACAACCAATCAAATAGACAAACAAACATTTATGTTTGTTTCATTTAAAATACTCCCCCTCTTTCTTTCGTTTTTTTTCTTTTTTTTGTTGACCGGAGGGGGGTGGAGTGGAAAGGGGTGAAATCGCTTTTTTTTGGTACTTATTGTATATTGTATTATTATTACTATTATTTTTTTTTCTACATTTACAACTACAATCAAAATTTGACTCAGCTTTAATTGAATCTATGTACTGTAAATGATAATAAACGTTCCATGAAAATGATACAGAGTTATACAGTTTATATACGTCTATATATATATATATAATATAAATAAAAGGAGGAAAGAAAGAATTGTCCGAAATTGTGCTGGAAATCAACCCTTGTTCTTATAATTTGTTTATAATGATAAGAACAATTATACTGTAATAAAGATAAACGTTCCATAGAAGAAAAAAACCTGCATAAAATGTATTAAGACAATCTAATTAAAACATTATTAATGCGTTGGAAAAAAATTGAGAAAACTGTCTTTGTGTTTACTTTGATTTATTCCTTCTTCAAAAATAAAATAAATAAATAAAGAAGAATATATAAGTAATATAACGAATCAATGTGTTATTGTAAGAGAGTATGGTGAGGGAAGTTTAATAATATTCATTAAGAGTTTGAGTATAAATGTTGTATTAAAACTAAAGGTGTATGCATATCTGTGTGATTATTCGGTTGTAGCGATAAATAAATCCCCAAAATCAATAGCTCTGTAAGTCTTCGATATTGGATGCTGACCACATTAGTTTTAATGGATTCACTTAACTGAAGGCGCTCGGTCATGCATCCGCAAAAGATCACGAATGGGAACGCCGTGCTCAACATCCTCATGCAATCGCTAGCCAGTCTAGATCAGTCGATTTTCGACTTATTGATAGCCTATCACATATATCTTTGAACTACCTCCCTTCCGACTTCTGATTTCACTAGGTGAGTACGATTCATAATAGATGTTAGTGGTTAAAGTGTTGTCAAACTCAAAATACGCGTGGCATCATCACGGTATATCTTTTTAACTGCTAAAATATGGATGCAGTCTATAGTAAAGTTATTATGTTCTAACCAGAAATGATTAATAAATTTATTTTAAATCCTGTTTTGTTTAAAGATTATTAAATTTTAATCCAAAGAGTGTGTTTCCTTCTCCTCTTCTTGTTTTATGACGTGCTATCAAGATGTGTACATGTATCCTAATCTTGAACGTTACAATGTAATTCAAACCTTTTTTGTAATTATAAATGTTATTCAGTAAAAGACTTAATCATTATGAATTATAGTATATCTTTTAGTTAAAAACCAAGTCAAGTTATATTAAATAAGTATCATTACCAAGGTTTTGATTTGGTTATTTATTCCCTGAAGAAGTGACCTATATTGAGTTGCGAAACGTCAGGAAATTCCGATTACTCTACTCATTGGGATGTTCACTTGATGTTGTTTTACTTGTATTGTCCTATTGTTATTTAGGACAGCACTTGATCGGTCTCATGTCGGCATATGTGCATCCTATGCGGATTGCCTCGATATACAGGATGCACATATGACAACATGAGACTGATCAATTGCAGTCCTCAGTAAGAATGGGAAGATACAAGTAAAAGAATACCAAGTGAATTTAAATTTCACCCTATTGCACAAGCAGGTGGCTAATAGGGCTCATTAGCTAAGTGGATAGCGCAATGGCGTTTGAAGTGAACGGTACTGGGTTCGAGTTCCGTAGTGAACATCAACTCTGAGATGCAGGTGTATCCAGCTGACGAGTCCCAAATAGGACGAAGCGCTCGTCAAACTGGATTCCACTGCTAGTCACTATCCATCATTAGGAGATTAAAAATATATTAATTTATTTACAAATTATATTATTTATACTTTTTTTATATAACTTTATGATTTAAAAAATGTTGAGAACATGTATTAGTTAGTGTCCACTTCTAAATGACGTAATGAAATATCTTCAACGACATTATTGTATAATGAGCATAATCATTCGATTGATGCAGTTATAAATAATACTAGAGCAACTGTAATTGTATGATATAACATAAACTGAACTCAGTTCTTGTCTATTTTCTAATTTCAGAAGAATCTATCATATGGATTACACAATCTATATATATTATCTTTTATTAATGATGATGGTCACTAATAATGATATTTCATTAATAAACTGATTATATTCTTATTTGTTTTCTTCATTTTAAATGTTTTAAAGATATGATCTTAATAAAATTTATATTTTGTGTTATTAACTTCGCCTAGAGCCCCACTGAGGCTACTGCCAGTCTCAAGCCTGGATAAAGGAGAAAGGTTGGGTATGGGGTTAGTGACCTTATCCCGTAGAAAATTAACTCGCTAAAAGACGCTAACCATTAAAAAAAATAATTCTCACTTATTAAGTTACAACTAGGAATCATTTTGTCTCAATATGTCAATTATTATTGTTTACTTATATATAATTGTGTTCCTAGGACAAAGTGGGTTGTAGAATGCTGGTCGGCGGTCTATGCTCCATTAGGAGTAACAGGCCTAAGTAAGTAAGTAATTTATAATTGTATGTACCTACATTACACATGGTTATTGCATTTATACATGAATCAAGACAATGACAATAATTACATAACAATCTAATATACTAAATAAACTCTCTAATTGAAGAAGTACAATGTATTCAAAGAAAGAATTGTTCCTCTATCATTAAGAGTATTACATTTTACTATTTCACTGGGAAAAATCCTAAAAAATTTTTATAAGCTATTATTATTATTATTAATAAAACAAATATATGACCTTCCAAAAAACACTTTAGCTATTTAACAAAATAAGCAACAGGATATATGAACTAGATAAAATGGATTAAATAGTTAACTGTCTATTGTCTATACACAACATAACAAAAACTTATCAGTTGAAGTTAAACATAACCACCATTCGATGCCGGTCAGCGCAGTAGTCTAAAGGTTAAAGATTCACGCACGAGACCGATAAGTCCTGAGTTCAAATCTCGCAAATCGTGATCGTGAATACACACTGCTGAAGTATTCATACTAGAACAAAACGACCATTCAGTGCTTCTACATTTTCCATAATAGTCTAACTTCAATTTAATGTTATAAAAAACAACAACAAAAAGAGACTAAAATGTCATTTCTTTCAACAACAACAACAACAAAAAGAGAAAGAACCGAACCAACAAACAATGAATAACAAGTTTAAGAAAGGTGTTAACATTTTTCTCAACAAAAAAAAATAAATAAACAACAATTATTTTAATTAATAGCAAACATATTAGTGTTAAACACACCTTTTTTTGTATGTCAAATAAAAGGGAATTAACAACAATAATTTCAGTGACCATTTTGATTTTACTTTTTCTTCCCGTTTTGTTTTCTTTTTATTTATTGATTTTTTGCTTTTTTTTGTGTTTTTTTTGTTGTTGTTGTCGTTGTTGACAGTCTAATAAAAAGTGACTGATATGAATAGTTATAATTACTTAATTTATTTTGTTTATTTATTTCTATTTGTCTGTACATGTTCCAGAGATAAGTAAAAGAGAAATACATAAATATATCAGAATGTGTTTTGTGGAGATTTTTAGGAATTTTCACAGATTGAACTCATGAGTCAGTTGAAGCTAGACCACCATTGAAAACCTGGAAGCACTGGACGGCCGTTTCGTCCTAGTATGGGACTCCTCAGCAGTGCGCATCCACGACCCCGCACCGCCCGGGGCTCGAACCCAGGACCTACTGGCTTCGCGCGCGAGCACTTAACCATTAGACCACTGAGCCGGCATCCAACGGTGTTAATGTCTAACTTCAACCAATCCACGAAGTTGCGCCACCGTACACCATTGTCTTCAGTGAACTGATATCTCACAACAGACGTGGTTGAACTCCACTGGTAACGACTTCTCACTAGAACTCCAGAAGTGTCTCCTGAAGTCAGTCACTAGTGAGCAGGTGATTGTTATTATGAGAATGTGTTTTGTGGAGATTTTTAGAAATTTTCACAGATTGAACTCATGAACTCATAAATATATATTTATTTGATAAAATAAAATAGATAAATGTTATAAACAAAAGAGAATGAGAATGTTTGCTTGCTTGTTTTTACAGCAAGATCGGAAGATTACATAACTAGTCAAATGAATTTTTTTCATTATAAATAGTTATGAATTGAACATCTATTCAATGTTATCAATCGTGAGATAGTAACTCACTGATAACAATGGTGGATGTGTCTCTCTTGCGCGAGACTGATATGTCCTAAGGCGGTGTTGTGGATGCGCACTGCTGAGAGGACGAAATAGCCATCCAATGCTTCCAGGTTTTCCAATAGTGATCTAACTTTGATCGACTCGTGATTTCAACTATTAAATTACTGTAATATCCACAAAAAACCTTCTCTCCTATAATTAATATTACATTTTGATCAATTTTGTATTTGAGACAAGAACTTGAATAGGATTCATATATAAATGGTCATCAATATAGCACTATAGGTCATTTGTACGTTTCAAAGAAATTATGATTTTCCTCAATATTGTAGGTTGTTCTTAATAAGGAGTTCAATTATGTTCTAAGTTTCAACATGAGATATTCGGTGGTTAATATTCAAAGACACATGGTTTTACATAAATCTCAAGTCTGTATGACCAAAAAAAATAGTTTGTTTCATTAGCAAAGAGAAAGATACTCCACAGAACTTATCTTTTATAAACTGAGATTTTAAGAATCTAGTATATATATATATAGACGAAAAATGATTTCCTTTTTGTTTAATATGCTTTTGCAAAAGTTAAAAATTACTCTAATGACCCCTTGCTGAGGAATAATCAAGTCTAAATAGTTAACTACATGTTTCCTAATCAACTTTATTTGCAAAATACACACACACACAAACGAACAAACAAACATACAATCTAAAGAATCTTACGAAATTTCAGTTTTTGGAAATATAACTTTTGTGATAAAAACAAAATCACAGAAGAAAAAAAGAAATTTGTCCTAAGTCAATGTTCATATTGTCTCTAATGTAGATGATGTTCCAAATGTTACTGAAATCAAAGTTAACAGGGTATATATATATAATGATTTTAATAGAGGAGATCATGAGTCGGTTGAAGCTAGACCACCGCAGGAAGCCTGGAAGCACTGGACGGCCGTTTCGTCCTACTGTAGAATTCCTCAGCAGTGCGCATATATATAGTGAACAAACATCAATAAACCTGTGAAATAATCTTTATCTGGTACTTATTTTAGCTGTAAAAACTTTCCAAATGAAGATGATATTATGCATTTAGGAAGAAAGTGTAATTCAAGTTGTTCCATCTACAATCAAACTTTATTTAGAGATTTACTAAACTACATATGAACTTTCATCTAAATTGGAACTATTGGTTTCATGATAAATGTCTATTTAATAGTTGGTATTAACAAAAGAAAGTATATTTCCTCAAATCTTGTCAAATTACACAACAACAATGTTTTTTTTTTGAAAGTTTGGTTTGAACTTTAAGTTATTGAAGATATAACTATGTACTAAACCTTCGTTGAATTATCAAGATCGATTGAATGTTCAAATTTCGAAATCATTGATAAATTCAATTACTATTTCAAGTTTAACATCTATCTAAATTCATTGAATGTATACATAATTTTTACAAAGACCTATCTTTTAAAAAAGAATACAATATAAAGTGATTAGTTTTATCCCATCTTTCCAGGTTGTGAGAACAATTTCTAGCTTAGGACGTGGTTTAAAAAACTCTTCTACCTTCTGAACTGACTAATTTAAGTGTAATGCTTTCACGTTATTATGAATTTTAAAGTAAGACTATCCAGATCAAAGAATGTAACACCAACAATATTGTATATTAATTGTAATAAGACAATAACACTGTAAGATACTGGCTCAGTGGCTTAGAGTTTAAGCGTTCGTACGCGAGATCGAAGGTCCTGTGTTCGAGTTCTGTGTGCGGAGCTGTGGATGCACACTAATGATGAGTCACATATTAAGATCCGTGAATTCAACACCTTCAAAATATACTATTTCAGTTACAAATTGTATATCTACATTCTTAAGTTTGTATATTTTTATTCTGTATGGAAACTAAATGTATATTCCCAATAAATAAATAACAATAATTAAATAATAAATTATAAATTGTGCAAGCCTGAAATATTTTGGTAACAGGAATATATGGAAATAGACAAAAATAGTAAATGTGCATGCTGATACCAATAGTTTAAAGGTGATATTCATATGAAATGTATAAAGAATGCATATTGGAGGAGGGGGTGAAACAGAGTCTTCCGGGAAAATGTTCATTGCTTAAATACAGGAGATAAAAAAAGCCATACTTGATCTGTTTTTCATCCTAATTGGCACTTTTCATCATGTGTAATCCTGTAAGATATGACACTTCCTGTAGGATTCAAGCAAACGTCACTTAATATCACAATCAAAGATGTAACCATTAAACTTTTCAGGTTAATCAGATCTCCCTTAGAACTGAGATTTCTAAAATGATTGATCGTTGTATGGCAACCAATGTTTAGTCCTGTTTAGTCCTTAGTGTTGACTGATTTCTATTTATTACTTGAAAGTGAATACATTCCATGAAGATGTAGTTCGATACAAAGTGGTTAATATATCAATGTAAAATTAAACGAAAGTTGTGCTTTTTGTTCTACTGCTGGTCTTTATAATAGACCAGATCTTAGCATTCTCTTACAGTTGACTGATCACTCATCACTTTTTTAAGAACTGATTAATTTACATAATGGACACTAGTTTTGAAATACTAAACGTAGGTTTTGTGCTAAATGATACTCGTCAGCAAGGGGCTCCTGAAATCTTGATGAAACTGATATTCCCGGAAGAATTCGAATCAGAGTTAGTCACAGGAGGCACCAGTTTCATCAAGATTACCGATAACTCTTACTGATAAGTGATAACTATCATAAAACCTAAGTCACATATTTTTTTCTACTAATTCCGACCACCCAGCAAACAATGTTTTAGAAATACCCAAACAGTAATGATAGTGTGATAGTTAAAACTTTTATTGTCAATATTCTTCATCATTTTCGGTGTTCTGCAATGTTTTAGGGAGAAAACGACCAGTGTAGCAACAAACGCAGCACCAATAGATCCCAACATACACAAAAGGAAAACGCGAAATTCTTCGGTACAACACAAAATGCACTAAATGAATCACACATGACTGAGAAGCTTTCGAGGATATAAAAACCTTTACATAACTGAGCAGCATCATTGATGAACATGTTGGGTCTGATGCAAATATAACGGTGCAGATTGGCAAAGCAAAAGAAGCATATCTCCAACTGAAGAACGTCTGGTACTCAAAACAACTGTCAACCAGCGCCAAAGTCAGAATTTTCAATACAAATATCAAAACAGTTCTACTATATGGGGCGGAAACCTGGAGAACTACGAAAGCCATCATTCCGAAGATACAAGCGTTTATTAACAGCCTTCCACGCAAAATACTTCGGATCCGTTGGCCAGACACTGCCAGCAACAATCTATTGTGGGAGAGAACAAACCAGATTTCAGCAAGAAGAAGCACTGGAAGTGGATGGGACACACATTGAGGAAAGCACCCAACTGTGTCACAAGACAAGCCTTCACATGGAATCCTAAAGGCCAAAGGAAAAGTGGAAGACTAAAGAACACATTACGCCGATACATGGAGACAAACATGAGAAGAATGAACAAAAATTGGATAGAACTGGAAGGGAAGGCCCAGGACAGAGTGTGTTGGAGAATGCTGATCGATGGCCTATGCTCGATTAAGAGTAACAGGCGTAAGTAAGTAAGTAACAATGTTATAAGGATGTATAACACTTATTTTTGTGAAAAAAAGGCCATTCTATGCAAAAATTTTAAAACTTAAAAACAAAAAGTGGTAAAACTACGTAAAACAGAAAAATATTAAAAAATAGTTATCAAATACACTGGGAAATACCTTGATTACTGACATTTTAGACACAATAGATATGTCAAATCAAAATGCACTAAATATTGTTTTTAGTTAAATTGCATACATGGTGATTATAATGCCATTCATAGAAGTACTTCACAAAATATAACAATACTATAATATGAGATTATTTAACTGATATTTACTAGTATTAGAATACATTGTTGCTAATTCAACAACCAGTCAGATTGTAATGTATACAAATAAATCACTTATCTTTTTTTGGTGGAGTTTTGTTCTCTGAGCTGGATGGTTTGGTCGTGGAGCTTTCATCGTTCACTTATCTAAAATTGAGGCGTTTCATAGAATACATTAATTTTGTTGTTGTTTTTCTTTTGGTTATAGAGCATTTGATTACTGGTATTGTCACTTCTTTTTTCTTTACCTATATATCTACAAAATCAGAAGATGATGATCGTAAACTATTACAGATTGACTAAAGTTGTAAATCTAGGCCGTTGCATGCTAACTCAATAATTGTGAAGGTTAAATAGTTGTCATCAAGCGCTAGTGTGCTAGAAAAAGAGCAGTTCAAGGGAGTCCTATACTATAACAAACTAGCCATTCGGTGATTTAGTTGGGTTTTTTTTGGTAGTTATCGGTTCGTAGTGTGAAACATAAAAGTTACGAATATCAGTTTTACTAAGCCAATAATTACCCATTTTTTCTGTTATTTGTAAACATTTAAATAGATTTGTGGAGACTAATTCAACTGAAAAAGAGTATTTTAACGAATTATCATTATATAGCGAACTATGGTTCCCATGTGTGTTGCTATATTTACGCAATGCTGAATCGTTTCAAACGAACAAAAAACTAGGAAGGTATATGGTAGAGCACTCAAAATCATATGGTTTTATCAGTCACATGACCACTGTCAAATGATTGTGCCAATATCCATTGCCTTCGTCTTGCCCTTACCAATCAAAGCTGGGAGATGTTCACATGTTTATCAGTTAAGTTGTCTGGTAATATGGCCAATATAAATAACATCTCAGGAGCAAGTGAAATTATTTATACACAGTGAAGAGGTAAACTCGAGTAAATTATTCTTTCATTGAGTAGACGCTAAGAGTCCACAAGGAATTTCCATCATAAGATTACCTACGTTAAAGGTTCTTCATACCTTCTTCGTCAACATATACTGTTCGGGACATCACTAGACGAATTCGCGTTACACAACAGTTTTAGAAACAAAATAACAGTCTATTTTCATCTCTAAACAGTATCATATGGAAAAATAGGGGTAATCAATGTTATAGAAACTGATTAGACATTGTAAACGAATGAATAAAATAAAATAGCATACAGAATTTCAATATCTGAGAATTCACAACTTTGAAATAGTAAATTTCAAGAAATAAACCCAAACCCATTATTGATAGCTTAGTGGTTGAGACAGTTACATTTCAACTATCAGATTACATGTATAGACTCTTTGAATCTCTGTTAGATTAATCAACAAGGTGGCTAGTATCATTGTTCATCACATTAAAAAATGAGACCATAAATTGACTACGTGGTTATTGGGTTATAAAATAAATTAATCTTTTAGTTTTATTTGTCCTATTCAATTATAGATTCTGTATTTAAATTTTAACTTGTTACTAATAATAGTGTGATATGAGCTACTTACAACCACATAAGTAGTATATAACCATGGTCAAGAATAGAATTTATTTTAATAGAAGATCGAGAAGGAAAGAACGGAAACAGAAAGCAATCCGTATGAAAATGCATAAACAATGAAATCTGAGACGACTGACTGATATTTTTCAAATAAACTATTTACTGTATAATTCTCAGATTTTACTGAGATTTTCTGTGAATTTTGTGCTCAAATACATTCAGTTGTCCTCACCTGTATTCTCCTTCACTACAGTAGTATTTGTATTATCTTGTTTCTCCCATTGTTCTAATAGTTTAGGGGAACAACTTAAACTAATGTATATCTTCACTAGGGTCCTATATTATCCATTATTAACCATAATGTTTCTTCGCCAAAATCACTCATACAAATCATATTCATTATTACCCAAGATACACATACATATATATATATATACATGATTCTTAGTAGTTATCGTTTTTTTTTTGAAAATTAACAGACCAAATATAACAATTTTTACTTAAATTATATTTATTTGTTTATGTGATACAAATCCATCACCTCGTTTTATACAGAAAGAATATTTATATCTAAGTGCTTGTTGTAACTGTGTGTGCATGTAGATTGGGGGGGGGGTGAGGGGAGATTGTGTAAATAAGGGTAGTAGCAAAACTGGAAAATTGAGAAACGATATATATACATATATGTATAAAGTGATAATCCAAATGTAAACTTTAGATTATCACTTTATTTATCGATTGACTGTATAATTTACAGTTTAGTTGTCCAGTTTATATTACTATAGATTGACGATACGTATACATATCAGTAAGATGTAATTTATAAACACAAGAATAGAAATTTAAACAAACAAACAAAATTCTAGAACAAACATCTTTATGATATTAATCATTAAAAGTTATTTTTGTAATACTTTATCCCAATCTCTTTTATATATTTATAACTGACTTATAGAAATCTGAAATCATAAATTATTGTTACTGAGTACTTTACATAGATAAGCCTTAGTCAGAATGTGATAACTGTCGTTCTAAAGCGATTATGACCTTGTATTTCCATCACCTTACTAAAGTATTTACTCTAGTTATTAAAGACTCTTCCATGCTTCCATTTTATGCTTCTCAGTTTATATATATATAGTTACAGAATGCATACCAATTCACAGGCATCATCAAGTGTATACAACATGAATATAAGATTGACCACCATGGAAAACCTGGAAGCACTGGTCTAGCTTCAATTGACTCATGATCTCAACTATTGAAATATTGTTATTTACATAAAAGATAAATGGACAAATAAGTAGACTGAAATATTTATACATTCAGAATTCCAAATCGAATTATATTCAATAAGATTTCCATATTACGTAACAGATAACAAACTATAAGTCAAAGTTTAAACTGTATTGAATACATAAGTAAAGTGTTAATCAATATGAAAAAAACAACAAGAAAGGATTAAAGGTTAAATATTAAACTGATGCTTAACATTTCACAGACTATAGTCAAGAAATGTATACTATTCTACATATTAATAATTTTTTAAATGGATATCATATCTACCACTGAGTTAATTCTAGTTTTTGTACAAAATGACTTCTCTACCTTCAATCGAATAGTTTATCAATAAACAGCGAGATTTCATCATATGAAACACGTCAAACAACTTAACTGCTTTTATGTACACCATGTTTATCCGCTGACATATCTCTTCATTTAAAGTTTACGTTACCTTGATATAAACAACTTATTCTAATCAATTCTTTTACTATACTGATGCTATTGTTTTAAAACACTAGGAATAAATTGACAAATGATTTCACAAGAATGATTCAGTTGTTGTCTTACTCAAATTACAACAAACTATACAAATTCAATGAAATTTTCATCTCATTCTTCATATTTTACAGTTGTAACCATGAGTACTAACTCCGCCTGGAGCCCATCTGTGGCTACTGCCGGTCCAAAGTCCGGATAAAGGAGGAGGGTTGGACATGGGGTTAATGACCCTACTAACTCGCTAAAAGAACACTAACCAGAAAAAAAATTATTCAAACTATTTACTGTTGGCAGCCTGTGCTCCATTGAGAGTAACAGGTGTAAGTAAGTAACCATGAGTACTACTATGATTTCATTATAAACCAATAAATGTTCGTAAATATTTTGATTTACAATAGAAATGATTACTGAAAATTGTCAAATGTATTGATTCAGCTAACGGAAAAAATATAGACTAATGTTGTAACAATGCATACATACAATAGAAACTAACTATATACATATATACATACATATATATATATATATATAATCTCTATTCACTTTGTTGATCATCTAATGATAGATTAACACAAAAGTTTCGAATAAAGAAATGCCAAAAATATTAGAAATGTCAGTAAAAAAAAAATTTGATTTTTTTCTCTCTGTAAAATAAACTCTTACAAGACAATAACAAATTGTACACGGGATTATTGTGTTTACATATAAATTGTACATCAAATGATTATATATTTATGTAACAATTAGAATTATAACCAGTTCCTTAAGAAAAACAAAATGTGGTGGCGTTTAAAGTGAACGGTATCAGGTTCGTGTCCCGGAGTATACATCAACTCTAAGATATAGGTATAATTCAACTGACGAGTTCTGAATTAGATAAAACGTACGTCTTGAACTTCAATACTAGCCATCATCCATCATTGCTCAAAATATTAGATTTTGAATCCTCAAACTTTAAGTTTGTCAATACCGATTTTACCTGTTTTAAACCATTGAGTTGAAAATTATATATTTCATATTTGTCAGTCTAAAGCAATACTCAAATAATTTATTTAGAAAATAGGAACAATCTAATACTAATCATTATATGCGTTATAATACACTAAACGTAATATGATTAGTTACCGTGTTAAACAGATAATTTATTAAAGCAATGTCATCTATTCTAGTGTGTAAAACCTCGATAAGGAATTCAGTTTGATCTCGTCTTCATTGCATTTATTGATAAAAAGCTTGTTCGATAAGCGCCAACAAGTCTACAAATTACATATATATGTATACACTAATACTATACGATTCATAAGTAGGAGTGCTGCAACAAATTTCTACCAATTTTTTTATGAATATATTTATTTAATATCTACCATAAATGGTGGTCGGCGGCCTATACTCCATTGAGAGCAACAGGCGTAAGTAGGTAAGTAGGTGCCATAAAACAAAACGACTGAGATAATAAATAACAATTTATTACATATTTTGGAATTGTTAGTTTCATTGTGAATTTAAAGGAAAAAACGATTTTTTTCTATCTACGCCGTCATATCATTGTTACATTGAGAGATATTAAGAAAAGTTACCAGTACTTGAGGTGAGACCATAATTGATGGACAAACCAATCAGGTATAAGATAACAGATCTAGGATTTTGGTGTAACATGCATTCATCCATTTGGTTAAACAGAGTTTTGGCATTATAGCTGATATCAGTCCGTGATGAAAACCCTCAATATAATTTCTAACCTTAATCATCAACTGTAAATCATAATTCGAATTCCTCACACAAGTTTATAATCCTCATTTGGTCCTAGCTATCAAATGGACACGCTCGAGGTCGGTCTAGCGTCACTCAAAGGTCGTTCATAAATTATAGTCTCATTGAACTTGATATTGTATTCATCTGCTACATGATAATATTTACTATTTGTTATATCAAACGGAAAAAATAATGAATGTTATGATATCTTTTTATAGCTTTCAACTGTATAAATTCAACCAGATAGGCAAACCGATTATATATATTACCATGATTTATCTAGTCTATAGAAAAGAATTAATTACAATATTTGAATTCAGTGAAGTTATCAATCTGTAGTAAATAGACTTGATTAATGGATTATTGTTCAACAAATAATTAACTTTTGAGGATTGACATACATTTCTTTGTATCAATGGCTTAGTACAACATGTTTTCATTTGAACAATAATATAGTCTGAAATCGATTTATATCTTTACCATTAGGCAATATACCTAGGATAATATCGATATAAGTACAATTTTTTAAAATGTTGACCTCAAAAAACAAAACAGTGGTCTAGGAGCTAAGCGTTCGCATGCTAGATCGATAAGTTCCGGGTTCGAATCCAGCGGGGTGCGGGATCGTGGATGCGCACTGCTGAGGAGTTTCACATTAGGACGAAACAGCCATCCAGTACGTTCAGATTTTTCATGGCAGTCTAGCTTTAATTGACTCATGAATTAGACTATAAAACACAAATACTTGATTCAATTAAAATAATACATAACCAGTATTATATTTCTATATTAATAATTAACTTACTTTGTGGGCATTACGTCTAAAAAATGCTTTACATGATTCACAAGTTAATTGACCAAAATTATGATTTACAGCTCGATCACCGCAAACTTTACACTTTTTTTCATTAGAATGATTATTGCTATTATTATTATTACTATTAACATTATTAGTAACCATAGTATTATTACAATCAGTATGATTGTTCGATTTTAAATGTTGTTGATGAAAATTCAAACCAGTCAATTTATAATCTTGATTTGTATAATATGAAGATGAAGGTGAAATGTTTGTTGTGGTTGTTGTTACTAATGATGATTTTGCTGTTGCTGGAGTTATTGTTAATGTTTCTGTGCATAAAACCATTGAAGATGACAATGATGATAATGATGAAAATGAAGAAGATGAACAAGAGGACGACGATGAAGATAATGATGATGATGTAGCCGGTGAATAATTTGGTTGAAATATTGTAGGATAAATTTGTAATGGAATTATATTTGTATCATAATGATGATGATTATTATTATTGGCAGCAGTAACAGTAGTCTCATTATTATTATTATTATTACAATAGATATTATCAATTAAATCATTTGATATCACAGTATTCCCAGATAAATGTTCAGATGTTTCAAAATGATTTGACTGTTCAACTAATGGTCGCATCATGATAACATCATTATCATTGTCTTGAACATGAATATTTTTACCATCAGTCATGGTGGTTGACACAGTCTCGATTGGAACAGGTAAAACACTATCCATTTCTGTATTATTTACTTTAATATTTGATAATTCATTACAATTTTTATTCATGTTCTCATTATTCTCATTATTAATTATTAATGGGTAATTATGATTATGATTATGTGTTGTAATTATTCCATTCGATGTATAATGTAAATGTTCTTGTAATTGTATTTGTGAATGTTCTTGATTTAACCATATCACTGATTGATATGATTCAGGTATATGCTGTTGAATACATTTTGAATTAGAATATTGTACATTTGATAAAGTATTTACCGTGGTATTTGATAGAAAATAATTCGATTCTGAAAATATTGATGAATATAATTCATTTTTTTGTTGTTGTGTTAATGCATAATCACCATGAGGAATTGTATTAGTTGAAATTTCATTAGGAATTATATTATCATTATTAGAATTGTGTAGTTGATCTGTTGATTGATCCATACCATAATGTTGATGTTCATGATGATGATGATGAATATGATGATGAGATGAATGAGGATTTGAATGAAGTGGATTGGGAATTATTAAATTGGATTGTTCAAATGCATAGAAAGGATTATGACCAGGTAATTGTTGTGAAATATCATTGAATTGATTAGATAACTAATAATGAGAATAAGAGAAATATATAAAGTTCTTTTTTAAATATTAAGCTTTTAATTATTTACTAACTACTTATACTTAACAAAAAACCGTAGTCAAGCTGTAGAACCATTGTATACTGAAGAGGCTTCTTCTCCGCTATTAAATCAACATATTAAGAAATAATTAAGAGTATGCGCGAGGTGAGACAGTATATGGTTATTATTTTCTGTGGTTTGCACCATAGATTAAACAACCTATGTATACTAGAAAGCACTGAATAACTGCTTCAGCTCAATACAGGACTCTTCAACAATACAACTGCACGAATTATCAAAGATTGAACCTAGAACCGTTGATTTCACCCGTGAACGCCTAACCTTCAGACCATTGATTCAGCACCAAATGGTTTACATGTTCAACTTCAGTCAACTCTCATTTGGTTGATAATTGCTACAAATTTTACTTGGCTAGACTTCATTAGTCACGGTTTCCCACAAGTACTAAACAACTATTCAGTACCTCTTAGTTTTTCATAATTATTCAATTAAGATCAATCTGTGTTGTTAACTGTGAGACTTAACAATCTCCATAAATCCTTTATGATTGTAGTAATTTTTTCGTTCTGTTTCTTCTGTTTTCATTTAAAGCATTTTAGCTGTAAATGTTAATGTGAATTTTGTGACAAGAATCGAATTGCCACTATACTATACTAAGTAATGAATGAGATCTATTGTACCATTGAAGAAAATAATGAGAACAAAAAAAGTTTGTTTCCGACAATGTTTAACAAGTTATACTGTACAATACTATTTATAGTTAAATTGTCAACTAAAATAGTAACCTTTTGATTAAAGAAAACAACAACAAAGAAGCGTTGAATATTGTCTTTAATCATTATTTTTTTTTAATGATACAACATCCTTCTATTTTATTGTAAATTACTGTTACTTTTTAGGGCGAGACTATAATCTATGGATGAACCAATCGGGTATAAGATAACAGATCTAGGATTTTGATGTGACATACATTCATTTATTTAGATAAATGGAGTTTTAACATTATAGCTGATATTAGTCCGTGATGAAAACCCTCAATGTAATTTCTAACCTTAATCATCAACGGCAAATCATAATTCAAATTCTTCATACAAGTTTATAATGCACATTTGGTTCTAGTCAGTAGATAGATACTCTCAAGGTTATTTTAGCTTCGCTCAAAGGTCATCCATCAATTATAATCTCACCTTGTTGAATAAATAAATTGACTAAAAATAGGAATATAAATAAATGAAATTGATGTGAAGCTTTCTTCTCTGAATGAGTTCTATCTCTTACCACATTTAATTATCTTCACAAAGGTGATGTTTCAGTTTTCTTATGACAAGTTGTAACCTGTAGTTAGTAAACATTTATCAATCTGAATATAATATGGTGATATCGTCATAATATATTACTATTATTAGTTCTAAACTCATCAACTCAGTCTTCTTGTAAAAATTAAATGGCTTTTATAATTTTTCGGCATGTGAAATGTTTAAATAGTAATAATTGTTCCTTAATGAATACTTTATACACAGTTTTGTGTAATATCAATCTATCACTTTGTCACAGAGACTGCTTAATATATATTCCTTAGTCAAAATGTGATAACTGTCGTTCTAAAGCAATTATGACCTTGTATTTCTATCACCTTTCCATGTTCCCATTTTACGCTTCTAAGTTTATATACATATAGTTACAGAATGGATACCAATTCACAGGCATCAACAAGTGGATACAAAATGGATATAACATTGAAAAAGACATAAATTAAACCATATTATTTGAAAGATCAGACTTCATAAAACAATGTGATTAAACATTTATTACAATGATGTAAAGTAGAGAACACCGACAAAGAATTCATTGTCAATGATGACATCATTTAAGAGTCTTGTTTCAGTATCTGTTTATATACGATAATGGTTATTAGTCTTGTTATTATATTAATTATCTTTAATAATTAGCATCAAAAGAACGTTAGTATAGAAAGATCTTTGTATAATAAAAACGTTATAAACTGTTTGAAATGTTAGATATTAAACTTTATCTAAAACAATCTAGAACGCCAGTGTTATTCTAAATCTAATACTTTGTCTAGAACTTCCTAATTACTTAACAAACATATTACTAACGGTAACAGCTTCTCACTAGAACTCCAGGAGTATCGCCTGAAGTCAGTCACTAGTGAGCGGATGATTATTATCAGAAGGGGTTCGTGGAGATTTTAGAAATTTCACTGATTGAAATCATGAGTCAATTGAAGCTAGACCACCATGGGAAACCTGGAAGCACTGGAAGGCCGTTTCGTCCTAGTCTGAGACTCCTTAGCAGTGCGCATCCACGATCCCGCACCCCGCGAGATTCGAACCCAGGACCTACTGATCTGACTCATGATTTCAATCTGTGAAATTTCTAAAATATCCACGAACCCCTTCTCATAATAATCATCCGCTCACTAGTGACTGAATTCAGGAGATACTCCGAGAGTTCTAGTAAGAAGCCGTTACTAGTGGATTTCAACCACGTCTGTTGTGAGATAGGAACTCACTGAAGACAATGGTGTACGGTGGCGCAACCTCGTGGATCGGTTGAATTTAGACATTAACACAATTGGATGCCGGCTCAGTGGTTTAATGGTTAAGTGCTCGCGCGCAAAACCAATAGGTCCTGTGTTCGAACCCCGCGGGGTGCGGGATCGTGGACGCTCACTGCTGAGTAGTCCCATACTAGGACGAAACGGCTTTCCAGTGCTTCCAGGTTTTCCATGGTGGTCTAGCTTCAATTGACTCATGATTTCAATCAGTGAAATTTCTAAAATCTCCGCAAACCCCTTCTGATAAAAAACAATAATGATCAATAATGTTTCTAAATAGTAATTATTACTAACATGAAGTATAGTTTTTGTTATATGGACGTTTAAACTTTATATTTAAGGTTATTTGAATGAAAATTGGTGAATAAAGATTGAACCGCTCTATCATGTCTCAACTTCATTTGAAAACAGTTTGATGAAAGTATCATTTGAATTATTATGGTTATGAGATGAGATTTATCCCATAATTAATACTAACAATTTTTTCTAAAAAAAATTACTGTAATTTATGAAAATAAACTAAATATTTAGATAATTTTTATCATGACGTTTTTGCTGATGATGTCGTTCAGAAGAATGATGAAAGCTCCACGACCAAACCATTCAGCTCAGAGAACAAAACTCCATCAAAATCATTCACCTGAACTACAAATCTTCTCCATCATCCCAAAGAAGCAGTCAAAATAATTTTGTCCATGTCTAAACCTTTTCAACAGTATATGCACATGACCTAGCCAAAAATTTAACCCAGAAACTTATAGTCTTTGTGGTAAGTATAATTTTCTGTTACAAAACTTTTCATTAAATTATCAACCTCATGATGTTTTAGTATTTATTTTAATTCCCTACTCAAATTGTCATATTCCTATTGTTTCTGTTTTGAAAAGTTCCAAATAACACAAAACCTAAGTCCAGAATCTCCTGACAACTACCTCCAACCACCACATTGTATTGAAATTGTCATTATTCAAAAAATACTTTATAAATATTTCCGAATAACTATCTGACTATTACGTGTATACATTTTGGAAATATATTTTTCTGTTTATCATACTTAATCATTTCTAATGTAATTGCATACCGTTTCTATGACAATGTCATCACTACTTGCATTCAGATTTACCAGTAATAAATTAATTCATCGGACCTTTAAAATAATCAGAGTGCACATACACTTAAATTTTAGAATGATTCTGTTCAAACAAATCGAAGATTGATAGTTTAATTGCATTATTTATACAATTGGAAATTAGATAGTCGAAATGTTTGACCAAATTACTGAAAAATCTGAATGGATAAATTCATAGGAGTTGGACATTGAGTTAATAGTAAGCATTAAAAAATTCATTATTTTATTGAGAACATGAACTGACCAATAGTTATACACTAATGTGAACCTGAAATCGACGACCTGTTTGATCCTATAGGCTACCTGTTTCTGCCATCTAGATATTTCAACAAGTTATCTGTTTTTGCTTGTTTTAACAGATCATTATGTTTATTAATCGCATAACCTTTTAAGATGGGTTTATGAAAACTTCACAACCCTACGCTGTACAAGTTGTAAAAACGCTCAATCAGAGACATCGTGGTTGTTCGCAATATGCAACAAAATGAATGTAGATTATTCAGATGTCAATTTCTGGACTGCTAATTTCTAGCTGGTCAGAATAAACCAAGAAGTAAGAAATGCAAACTTGTTGAAATACTTTGTACTGAGAATTCTATATTGTACTAAAAATATATTATTGAATAAACCTGATAATAACAAATGACTAGTCAGCTATATTATGAGACTCTTCGATAGTGCACCTCCACGACCTCGTCAGTGATAGAAGCTAACCCCTTAAGTTTCACTCATGAACACTTAACCTATGAATTAGTAATCCTGAGTTCGGTAGTATACAAATCTAGCTTCAGTTACTCCATAGTATTTTGTGACTAACTTTCATTATCTTCAATGCGTATCTTCTTCACAACTGACACAGTTGAACTACGGTTATCTAATTTAGATCAGTTTATGAAATTAATAAGAAGTAACAATCTATACGACTTTCATACTGATTAATTGTTAACTTTAAGAAATCTTGAACCAAAACTGTCCAATAAAAATTTTACAGTGATTCTTTTTATTACAATCACCGATATTCTAACAAATATTTGTTTCCTTTTTTAATAAAGCTAGTAGAGTTACATTGGGTTGATGTTTCTTTTTTTTTTCTCCTAAGGTACAAAGACATAACTCAACTATGTATTCTTCAACTGTTCTTTTTTAATCTTAAAATGTCATTTTTCTAGATGTGGTTCATAGAGTGCATTGCATTAGTCTAAATCAATAGATGTCTTCTCAGTTTACAAGCCTGAAAGATGAATTCATTATAATAATAATAATCATAATATCGACATAAATAAGTAAACAGATAAACATTATCATGGTAATTGATCAAACTTTTTTTTTAAAAAAAATAAAAAAATAAATTCAATAAACCATATTGGTACATAATAGTAATGGTGTTTAATAATTGTTGCCTTTTCCATTTCGCTCATTCTCTTCACTTCCCTCTCCCTATTTAATCTTTATAATAAGCATACAAAAAGTTTGAGTTCACATTTAATTATATTTTTCCTCCTTTAAGTTTACGTATACACACGCACTTCTACTCATATTTTTAACATATTTTACTAATATAAGTGACTTATTTTTTTTTTATCTCAGTTACTCATTGTTATCAAAAACTTTTTTTTTCTAATCGATATCATTTTTTTGTTGTTTTTGTTGTTTATTCCACCAACCTTTATTGCACTCCAATGTTTTTTTTCTCGAATAACAAAAAAAGAGAGGAGAACAAGAGAGGAGGATGAAGGGAGAGCAATGAATACAAAAAAAAAAACCAACACTTTATACATAAACAATCTATGATTCGGTGTAAGAAAAAAAAAGTAATGTATAATAGATATCATGAATAGTGGTCGGATTATTTAGAAAATTTATTTTCTTACTTGATGATGTTGGTGTTGGGTAATAAGGGGAGGGGGGGGAGAAGTCAGGTCAGTGTTGGAAATAATGAATATATATATCGATAAGTGCACTTTATCAAAGGAAACATCGACTAATTTTTTATTAGAAGAAAATTAAAAATTGAGTACATTTTTAGTATATAAAAAAATCTAAATTCATATAATTATAAATCAAAATATTTTTTCAGTATTGTAACTGATAGTAGTGGTAGTAGTAGTAGTAGTAGTAGTAACAGTAGTAGTAGTAGTAGTGGTAGTAGTAGTGGTAGTAGTAGCAATTAACGTGAACAGAAACATATTGAAATTATATTTAATAAAAATACTTATGGTAAAGGTTTGTGAGATATATAAAAATTACATGTGAGAAAATCGTATTACATCAAATACAGTTAGCATGACTCTAATGATAATAATATTAAGGCTTGTAGATTAAATAATTCAGCATCTTTTAGTAAGATGAAACATTAGATAACTGGATGTGATAGACAGGAAGCTATGTTTTCGTTGAGTTCCATGCTGGTTGATTCACATCAATAAGGCATACTTATAATCTTAAGTAAATTGATGAACACCATAGGATGACATGATATTAGTTATTACTCAGCGAATATCCATTTTGAATATCTCTTTCTTCAATAAAATTATCAGTTTCTGTATAAGTACCAACGTGGGCTGTGACACTAAGTCATATGGATTTGAATCCCACAGGCAACATCATTCCCTCTAAGAATTGCTAGTGAGCAATAGTGATGGTTTTAGACAGCTTACTAGGTTTGCAAGAAAACCAACTCCTACTTTTGTTATACAGTCATTCAGTAATTAAAAGGCACAAATGTTTAATTAAAGTGTTTATGTAAAAATAAATTAGTGTGTATCTACTTCACCCCAAATAAAATTGGTTACACTTTTTCTGTTAGAAGACTTTACGTTCTCCTACAGTATAAAGTATTATCAAGATTGAACTATTGCTTCCCGTTCAACACGTAAACTAGTGTTTACTGAGACCATACTAACCTGTTCTTTTAAAAAAAAACGCACTGCGACATCCTTAATCAACGAATATACTATCATTAAATTTGGTCACATTGAGAATAAAGCTCTTTCAACAAAGGTTGCCGTATAAAACTTATTCAATTAATTAACTCCCATTTCCTTGTTTATACAAAATACTTCCAAGTAAATGAGATTGGAATTTTGTTAATTTCAACCACCTTTTTTCGTTTTTTTTATTTTCCACTTTGTAAATTAAACACTGTAAGTTCAAAGATCCCTAAAGACAATAAGAGTAATACGAATCTATAAACCCACTACGTTCATGTGTCATAGTGATAGTTTAATCTTTATATTCTGCAAATATCTAATGTCTTTGTAAAGGGTAACTAATTCACATACTTTTGAGAAACAGATTTTTATTTACATTTCAGTTGAAGTCATTAAGTAAATAAATCGAATCCTTTCCCATAGCTCCAATTAACACCTAGTAACTTTATAGGCTGATATCATTATCATAACCAATTTATTTTGATTTTAATACTCTAATCATGATTAACTATTAAATATTTCCAAGAATAATCAGTGTTTGTATTCAATTCTTTTTAAATAACTAGATGATTTTTCCCTTTCCTCTTTTTTTACAGCGGTTGACTGGATTATGAATACCTCCACACCTGTAGGGTAGCATGGAATAAAATAAACAGCTTGAAATTAATTAGGTAATTTGGACTACGCAGATGACCTAGCCTTTCTATCCCATACACACGAACAAATCCTACTGAATGGAGCTGAAACGTGAAGAACTACTACAACCATCATCAAAATATTACAAGGATTTCTAAACAATTGTCTACGCAAGATACTCAATATCCATTGGCCGGATATCATCAGCAACAATCTACTGTGGGAGAGAACAAACCAACTTCCAGCTGAAGACGAAATTAGGATAAGACGTTGAAAATGGATAGGACATACATTACGCAAATCGTCAAACTGCATCACGAGGCAATCCCTAACTTGGAATCATGAAGGGAAACGGAAAAGAGGAAGGTCAAATAACACATTACATCGTGAAATAATAGCAGAAATGAAAAAAGACGAATAACAACTGAAAAGAACTTGAAAAGATTGTCTAGGACAGGGTTGAATGAAGAGTACTAATGGGAGGCCATTATGCTTATCCACAAGGAATAACAGTCGTAATTAAATAAGTAAATAAATGAATTAAAAAAGTACCAACTACTCTTTACCATCAAAATTATTTTAACCTTCAAAAAAAAGAATTTTTTTTGTTAAATTTTATATTCTCCAAATAAAAACTTTTCTTTTTCTTGCCATACAACTAAATCATACTTGGACTTTTTTTTTCATAATAAAATTATAAATAATCTTATTATTAATGATTAAATGTCAAATGAATTTCAATACCCCATTACAATTTAACTTAACAGTTCATTTTGAGGTCATCTCTTTATTATTACTTGACTTGTCTTATCTCTTTCATAAGCATCAACAGACAAATATTAATTTTGACGCCAACTATCAATAGTGTTATCAATAAATAATAATAATAATAAACAAAGAGTAACGATAACCATTTTTGTCCGCTTGTTTGCATGATCCCTGTAATCACTACTTTTAGGTTAATTGAAATTTTGTAATTTGTATCTTATTTTAAAAAAAGACTTGGATCGTGTTGACAAGAAGCATAAATGAGAAGTGATGATTATAATGATGGTATAAGATAAATATAAAATAAGAAAACTCTCTTTTTAAGTGAACTGTTAATATTGTATGGATTTAAATTCACTTGGTGTTGTTTTACTTGTATCTTTCTACTGTTGTTTTAGGACTGAAATTGATCAGTCTCTTATTGGTATATGTGCATCCTGTGCGGATTGCCTCGATATAGTGGAGTGAATATCAACTCTAAAATGCAGGTATATCCAGCTGACGAGTCCCAAAAAGAGGATGAAACGCGCATCAAACTGGATTCCACTGCTAGCCACTATCCATCTTTACTTAAAAAAGCTTGTGACTTAAGGCTATATTGAGGCGATGCACATATGCTAACAAGAGGCTGATCAATTTCAGTCCTAAATAATAATGGAAATATATAAGTAAAACAACACCAAGTGAATTTAAACTTCACCCCAGTACATAAGCAGGTGGCTATTAGGATTTAGTAGCTAAGTGGATAACTCGATAGTGTTTGAAGTGAACGGTACTGGGTTCGAGTCTATAGAGTGAACATGAACTCTGTGATGCAGGTACATCCAGCTGACGAGTCCCAAATACGATGGAACGCACGTCGTGGATTCGACCACTAGCCAGTATCCACCTTTAGATCATATTGATTTACTGTATATATCCAACATTTTAGGGATATTTCTCACAATTAATTTGTTTGATAAGCTAATGTAAACTAAAAATAGCAAATATTATTAAAATGATTCACTTGGTGCTGTTTTACTTGTATCTTCCTATTGTTGTTCTAGCACTGCAATTGATCATTTTCTTGTTGACATATGTGCATCCTATGCGGATCGCTTTGATATAACCTTAAGTCACAAGCTTTTTAAGTAAAGATGAATAGTGTCTAGCAGTGGAATACAGTTTAACGAGCGTTTCGTCTTCTTTCTGGGATTCGTTAGCTGGATATACCTGCATTTCAGAGTTGATGTAAAATAAATTAACTTCATCTGTTTGCGTTCTCTTAAATTGTCAATATGTAATTTAATGTGAAATATCCTTAAAGTAATTTAATTTCAGTGGCAAAAAATAATTACAATGACTTTTAATATTCACATTCAATTCAATTCATAGGGTAACGGAACAAGCAAGAAAGATTGTGATATGATCAATTAGATGAATATTTTTTCAGTAATTAATTTAGTTAACTTTTTAATTTCAAAGGGACAACATATATATGGCGGTTGTATGAAGTTCTTGGGTAACCTCAACCACTCGATATAAAGTATCGTGCAGTATAGTGTTGAGGAAAAGTTAAATGGCCACACTCCAAATGTAGTTAGTAATTAATATCCAGTTAAGGCTGGGGGCTAGGTAAACAATACTCTGACTGATTAATCAACATGTGTAATGTCAAGCGAATAGTAATATTATGTAAGAAATGTATACTTCAATTGTATATGTTGTATAAATTGTGGACAATTATCCAAATGCAAAATATCTCAATAATATTTTTCACAGTAGTCGTCATTAGAACTTTGGAATTGAATCTTAACATCTTCAGGGTTGATTTATTTCCTTGGCAGATGTTTTGAAATACCAAGTTATAACCTATTATTAAGCTAAGATAAAAACTCATTGTAAACATGTTTGTTTAGTCAAACAGTATTCAACTCAACTCCTGGAAGTAGTAATTGGTATCACTACCAAATGATTGACTAATAATATTAGCTTACTTACGCCTGTTACTCCTCGTGAAGGAGCATAGGCCGCTCACCAGCATTCTCCATTCAACCCTGTCCCAACCAATCCTTTCCAGCTTCTTCCAGTTGTTATTCATCCTTTTCATGTCTGCTTCTATTTCCCAACGTAATTTGTTCTTTGGCCTTCCTCTTTTCCGTTTCCCTTCATGATTCCAAGTTAGGGATTACCTCGTGATGCAGTTTGACGGTTTGCGTAATATATGTCCTATCCATTTCGATCGTCTTTTCCTGATTTCTTCTTCAGCTGGAAGTTGGTTTGTTCTCTCGCACAGCATGGTGTTGCTGATGGTATCCGGCCAATGGATGTTGAGTATCTTGCGTAAACAGATATTTATAAATACTTGTACTTTCTTGATGATGGTTGTAGTAGTTCTCCAAGTTTCAGCTCATACAGTAGAAGTGCCTTGTTGTTCGTGTTGAAGATTCTCACTTTGATATTGGTTGAAAGTTGTTTTGAGTTCCATATGTTCTTCAATTGCAGAAATGCGACCCTTGCCTTGCCAATCCTCGCCTTTACGTCTGCATTTAAATCTCCTTGTTCATCGATGATGCTTCCCAGGTATATGAAGGATTCTACATCTTCCCGTAGAAAACTAACTCGCTAAAAAAACGCTAACCAGATAATATTAGCTGACATGACAATAAATCTTCACATAATCAAAATGCAGAACCTTGAAACAATTTGATGGGTATTAAATAGAAATTTCAATTATTTATCTGCAACCATTCTCTTATAATCTGCATTGCGAATTGAGTTTGTTATAAAACTATTAAAAACCACGAAGCGCTCGACATATATTTCGTTCTAACTGTGCACGTGCAAAGCCCTGCCAGGGATCAAATCTAGGAAATTCAAGTCTTTCAGCGAGCCCTTAACTTTCAAATAATTGAGCTGTGGGTAAGCTGGTGAGGTCTATTCTAATATCAAAATGGTTGTCTGATACTTCGTATTTTTCAATGATTTCTTATGTAAGACCATTCTATGATCCTAACTATGAAATCCATCAATCTCCGCAAACCGGCTATGTAGTAGAAATACAAGTAGTTAATTATTATCTAGAATTTTCAAAGAATTTTTAGCTTTAAATAAAATGAATAATGTAACTAACGAATAATTTTGAACTAACTGATTTTCAAAGGTTTGTAAACTTAAGCATATGACTGTTAACTTGAAGGTCTATAGAAGAACTGCTTGTTCGTTGGAATATAACTTGTCTTCTTGAATATACAATCCTACATCTTAGGATTCCACTGCTAGCAACAGTCCAAGGCTGGTGCACTAAATGAAATTATTAAATTCCTTTCTTTTTCTCCTTTTTTTAATGACTTACCATCTAAAAAAGACATTTTATCTAAGCATGTTCACGACCCTGTAAGTTACCGTGAAATATATAATTTCTTAATGTTCATTACACGACGATCCAAATTTAGTGATAGGACATCTAATTCCCATAACTGCCAAACTGTCAACTTTACCTGAGACGTAAAAGGTAATTAAAATACAGTCGAATTCACATGAAATCTGTATTGCTGGATATTTTTTTGTAAAAACCAAATCAAATGTTTCTTATCTTGGTGTAGTTTTTTCTTCTCATTGTTCCTGACTCACTATTCTGTGAATATCGAAGAACGTTTTTCGTTTAACTAATTATATCGAATTGAAAATATTTTTAAGATTACTTAGTCTGTGAGTTCTTGTATAATACTCCATCATACTTTGTTGGAATTTTGAGTTGCTGTTATTAAGGCTAAGTGTTGAGTCATTTGATGTCATTACCAATATGATCGTGAATAAACACTTAGAATCTTGCAAATTACTGAAAATTGTTATTTTATCAAACATTAACTATCTACTCCATTCATATCTTTCCCCCTGTACATCTTCCGGGAGAACTCGAGTCAACTACATCATAATTTACTTATTGGAGCTAAGGCACAAAAACTTTATATCTCACTATCTTATATATTTATACTACATCACTCAGGATAAATTATTCTCCTCTAGAAAAAGATTGAGGCATAGAAATAATGACAACTAAGAATTAAATAATACTAACCATAATAACATATAACAGTTTATAATTTGTAAATCTATGACCTTAAAATAATTTCTATCTGAAAGAGAATCTCATAAATACAGGCTTCTGTTCGGAATTGAACTGGTTAAGGACACCATTAAAACAGCAGAAGAAAAGGTAGTTAATCATATGATCTTCCGATTTATGTAACGACAAAATCAACACCCTAATTTGTTTTTTTATTCAGTTATGAATATGAATATACACAAACTCATTTTATAAGTATATATGATTTCTATTTTAAATAACTATTAACAATCGAGTCCAGAAACTGACGTTTGAGATACTTGAGATGTCAGCTAAATACATTTCAATTCCAGTAAAGTTTAGATTGACATTTAAACCTAGAGCCAATCCTTTAAATACTGATGTGTTGTCAGTTCGACTACTGACTAAAAATAGCTACCAGATTATACAACGAATTCGGTGTCGATAATTATTTTTAGGGACCTCTGTTTTCTCACTGTCGATATTTAAGACTACACTTGATAAACCCCTGTCCAAATAAGGGCTTCGTGAGCACCGATAAAGTCCGGAACCCAAGTGATCCATATTTTGACGGATATTCACCCTAACCATTACTAAATATCTGCGAGATAAGGACAAGAACGTTTTTGCATGATCATAAATATTAATTTAATACTAAATAGATGAGTTCGAACGTCCAGGAATCCCAACAGTTTATTAGGATGTCAAAATACCTTGTCATTCTATGTAAACATAATTAGTCGATTACTGAAAAGGCAAATCCTGTGTTACACGCTTTGATTCCAATTTAACATGTAATTCAGAGATTTACACTTCATTTATTCAGCTGACTCTAATAATCATAAATTATTATCACTCAAAAACAATCTAAAATGATGGAGCCATCGATAAAGGCTTAGTCTAAGTTAGATAATTCCCGCTATCGTAAACCAGTGATCCCACATAAGATTGAACACATGATCTTCTAATCCCGCACCAACAATCCTACTTCCAAAATTTTTATTCAGAATTTAAGAAATTTACGCATCCAACCTTGGTTAATTGAAAACAGTACAAACCAAATATGGTCAATAATAAATGTCTGACCTCTGAACTGGATTCACTAAATATCAGTCAGTGTCCCATGTGAAATTCGAAAAAATTCATTTCAAATCTATTTGTCGATTATTTAATGACTATTATCGAGCCTAACATTTTGTGACGAACTTCTTGTCTCACAACAGAAATTATCCTTTAATTAAATATCCACGTTAGTTGATAATATCAAGTAATACTTTGATTTTATTTATATACTACTAAAAGTCTTATGATTATTGGCCACATATTTAAACCAGTTTGATAAAAAAAACGATTCAATGTATTATACAGTAACAATGAACAAAAGATGAAATTATTCTTCTCTGGTAAGATATACACAGCATTAGCAAAGAATAAACATAAGATTTCTTCCAAATGCTTCGACTTGAAATCTTTTAAGTATTAATAAATGAATTTTAATGTTTCACGCCTGGAGAGCTTCACACTTATAACTATCTCCCTAATATAATATAAGTGACATACCAACCACTTCTAACAACAAAGAAATGAGAAACTTAGCATATGTAGTAGTAAATGCATTTCTTTATTAAGAACCAAATAACACTGAGTAATTTACCAGGAAAATTGTAATCAATTCAAAGGACTGGAAGCGTATTCTTATGAAAACTCATCCAGAATAACACTCAGTAAATCATAGCATCAAATAGTTAGCATTAAAAATATGGAATTCTAAAATACATATTGGCGCTGAAAAACATATCTGTGACCAAAATCTACATGGCTATCGCAAACATCTTTACTAGTCTTAGTGTCCAAGTAAATAACTACCTGTAATCCAGAAGGTGAAAAATTGCTTAATACATCAAACTTTATAACGACTGTTTTTATGGTTACATTTAAATGCTCTAGCATATAGCTTTAAAACACTCAAGACATAATTTGTGGTATAGAGTGAACAACATAAATCAGGTATCAAGTGTCTTATGTTGTCTTGAGTACTTTTGTTAAAACCATCAACTAACATAGCAACGTTTATGGATATCAAGGTATCGTTTTTTTATTTTGCTTCAATAGCCTAAATAGAAAAAAGCAATAAGGGAAAAATATTTTTTATCGCGTCTTTAAAAATAAAAGGACTTAAATTACGTATATATTGTCTATTCAGAACAAAACGTATCAGTGTTTGTCAGCCATTGGCGACCTACGATCTGATATAGATCTGATAAAGTTTGAGTTTACACATTTAACTACAGCATGGCCTGAAGAAATTGGCCAGATTACTTGCCGATGGTTTTAAATGACAATGCTGGCAATGGTTTAGAAGTCTAGGAATATTTTAAGCAAAGAAACGTACCTTTCAAACGGAAATTATAGGATAATATAAGGCTCAACATATGAATAAAAACCAAGGGTGAATAAGCATACGTCACTAAAAAGTGATTCTAGGATATGCCGACTAACTTATCTAAATCTAGTTCACAATTATCCCGTGGATTTCAGGCAGTCTTTTCATCACTTGGTATTACTGAGATCAGTGACAAATGAATGTCTGGATAAGCTCCATATTTTGAGTCCGGCATATTCGTTGAGATCACCAGGAATTTAATAATGATTTAACGTTGAAATCGGCAGTTTTGTCGCGCCATACCCGTGTAGCAATGTGAATCAAATTAAATCAAACCAGTGTAATTTTTTTAGAGCCCTTCATGTAGCGCATTTGGTTAAGCTTGAAAATTTAGACTTAAATTAAACTGCCAAATACCTTTCGGATTTCAAAACAAACTGACCCGAAATCTAGACCGTGTTGTTCGAAAAATGTTGTAAAGTAATCGTAATGTAAACACCATTACCACGAAATGGACAAAAATTTACGGCTGATAAAAATGTAATGCAGTGCTAAACTTTGTTTTTCGTTTGAAGATTTATTATAAGTCGTCAGGATACAATTGCTATAACTTACTTCCGAAACTTCTTCGTGTTTAAGGAAGTGTTAAAAATTCAGGCATAACATTACTTGAAATACATTTCAAATTAGAAGCTTTGCGTTTTGTACACTTCACGGTGTTGTGAGGTAAGATGCTCAAAATGTTCTGTTTTGCTTTTCAGACTTTAATAAACACGTTGCTACTTAACTAAAGAATTCTATTCAAATTACATAATTTTGTTTTATAATATGTGTTTGGTTAAGTGTGTTGCTTAGGTTAAACAATCATAAAAGTTGATATATTTAATATATTTCGTAGATTCAGGCTTAAGCCAATATTATTCAACATTAATTACTGTGGTAATACAAAATATCTTTATGACAAATAATAGCCGCAATGACATCCCGTGATATGTAAATTTGTATATATGTTTTTATTCGTTTATTATTATCATCATGAAACGTTTCATATTAAGAGTTTACCTTGATGGAGACTGTTTGTCTATCATTATTTTAAACAATTAAAAAGCTTTTTCTACTTTTGTCAAATAATTACTTAATCATAAATATAAAATATGTTGAATCACAAATTCCAGACCCATGATAATGAATAATACAGTGTTATTTGTCCTTCATTTACATATTACAAACGTAAACATTTAAATTAAAGTACTCTGTTAGGATTATGAAGAAACATTGGGAAACATATCCTTTGTGATATATTTATCAATAGAATTTTTCGAAAGTCTCTATACTTCATAATCGAAACCTTAGTCCTGTTTAGTAGATTGACGAATTTTAGGAGGTGGATGATAAACTACGTTTAATTAAATTTTGATTGTCTTAGAGTCAAAAGAATACACTAAATGGTCTTGAACTGTTGTTATTGATGATCACTCAAAATCATTGAGTCAAGCCAGTACAAACTTCAAACACAAAATTATATATTATTATATATTATATTATTAACGCCTTTATTCAATATTATATTTTTGTACAATATAGAATTCTCAGCACAGGGTATTTCAACAAGTTACTTACGCAAAAACCAGTGACAAAGATAAAAAAGGAAAAAAAGGTATAAAAAAAGAAATCTGAAAAACTGTACAGCTTTTCAAATTAGAGACATGTTAAGAATGCAGGTTATTGATTAGATTAACTCTAACAACCTGTTCGTCACAGAGTATATTTGCTAGGTAGGGTGTTATAGAACTTTTATTTTTTTGCGTGCATGGATTTTGGTGCAATTACGTCTCGTTCTACCAGATGATATACAAGGAGAAAGATAAGAGTGCAGGGGATGGTTAGTATTTGATAGAATAACACCTGCTTTGAGTTTGTATGACTTTGGATGTCTATCCACAACCATATTAATTATGACCTCAAAATATTCACCACACATCTTGCTAACTGCCTTCAGCACCCTCCGCAATACAGCAAGGTCTTTTCTCAAAAGCCCGTGAAAGAATAATGGAGAACAGTAGAGAATAATAGGTCATATGCAAGAATTGACAAATTGTAAGAGTAAATGACGAGTAATCCCAAGAGTATGCAATCTCTTTATGTAGTAAGTCAGACGGTAAATCTTCTTAGATAACAATAAAACATGGGAAGACCAAGAGAGATCAGAGGGGAAGGTAACACCAAAATAATGTACATAATATTGTGATCACATTTTCCTGAGTAATAAAAAACTCAGATAATCGATCAGAGTAAACTAGTTGACACGATTCTTGTTCAACTAGCAACACATAAATAATTTAAGTTCTTTTAATGTTACGTTAGTAATATTACTCCTAGATCTATCCCTAGACACTAGAATAAAATAACTTTGATGCTATTCAAAACACAAGATATGTACTAAAGATGTGCTTTAGGAAAAACACAGTGTTAGGAAAACGATAAAGGTCATAGAAATCACGTGATAGCTATCTAAGCAGCTTTAACTTTGGTTGCAGCACTTGAATTAGATATTTACAGATACAAATAATACTTCTCTACAGTTAGCCAAACAGTATTAAGTTACTTATAAGAACTTTATAGAGGTTTAAATGGCTAAATGGTAAATAATTTATGGCTGCCGTAATAAAACACGACACATTTTCGCAATTATATCTGAGTTCACGAACAAAGTTTTGCACCACCGTTTCTTTTCTTTACGTCAATAAGAAAAATTAGTCTAGCATATATTGACATAAATGTTTTGAACTTACAGGTATAATGATAGATGACGTGCGGACCTATACACTGAGAATGCCCTAAGTACTTGTAGACCTTCACCAAAATTAATGTGAAGGTCTAATCTAAGCGCTAAACTTAGAGGAAACACAATTAAGCTAAACTCTGAAGATCTCAGTTGAACTCAATATAATAATGAGTACCAATTCTCCAGAAGTTTTGATTCCCGTTTTAATTCTTTCACACCAAGGTTCTTACCTAACGGCACCAGTGGTTTCCTACTTTTGGTTACGGAGGTTGGTTTGGGAAAGGTTTATACCATTGAAAAATTGAAACCGTGGGCAATTAAACGAGGAAAAAGGTTTATCTTTTCTATTTGGTAGTTAACAACTGAAATCAATAGAGATTTGTCTATAAGACTTTTTAAAAATACCTAATATTTAAGTAAATAAAGAATACAAGAATTTATATAGATTATTTGCATCAGTATCTGCGTCGTTGTAAATCAAGCTATTTAAGTTTATTTACTAATAATAAATCGAATCTGATAGACATGTGTGTTATAATATCATTTTACAACAAAACAAACTTACATAGGAATCCGCGCTTATGCCAGAAGAATTATCAAATCCAGTTATTGTTATTGGAGTGCTGAGTTCGTCACGATTGCCTTGTGAATCGGCCATGGAATGAGGGTATGAAAGAAATTCAACATTTGATGCTGCACAATCGGCCTGAGGTAGTGCTCCGTATTCTGAAGGATAGTCTTTGAACGTTATACTATAATGTGGTTGTAACGGACTAAAATAATTTGACTGATGGTTTCCTCCGAATGAACCTAAATTTTCAATATCAATGCAAAGCACTCCACTGGCTTTATTCATCTCAAAGGGTTTGTTACCAATAGTGCACTTGGAAGAAGGTAATAAACTGGTCACCTCCTCCCACCGACCCTTCTTTGGGGAAGCGTCCAGTTCTATCATTCACAGTTCAAGTAAAAAACTCCTGAGTGAACTCAAGTCATTAAAAGACATCTTTCAGGCATAATCCAAGGTAAGGCACTTTGATGGGTTCGAAAGTAAGTCAAATAAATGTATCTTACATTATGAAAATCTGTTCGTAATACTAACGAATATCAATTACTGAATTTTCAATTAAAGATGGGGAACTATGACTTTTGCAAAGTGAAGAATATAATTAATGGTATCGCGTGTATTAGAAGGTCTAAATACAAAATAATATTTCAGTCCACAACAGATATTGAAATCTAATTGCAGTTTTTAAAAACTTGTCACATTTCAAGGCCAAGTGGAAAATATCGACAAGACAAACAAAACAAAATACTTGAATACTTTCAGAACGAACTATACTTTGAATAAAATGAGCAGAAGGAATGCCATTCGAGATCTGTGTTTACGAAGTAGAACCTAGTCTTCTAGTTTGAAGCTGTTTAGATTTCTTGAACAAAAATCTGAAAGAACGAAATGCAGACTAATAAGCTCTTGTTCGATTATGTTTGTAACTTCTTTTTCTTGTCACTAGGTAGGGATTACGTCTCAAAGTTACATCATGAATAAATCGATATATGTATTTAACATGGAATTTTCAGTGACGGTAAACTCAAGGCCATTAGCACTTTGAACACGGTAAAAGCAACAGGAATGGATGAACTATAACATAAAATCTTGAGACAAGTTTCATAATATTTTGCCTCCACGCTGGCTACAACATTTAATAGGTCACTTGATTAATTTGAGTTACCTACGGACTTGAAGGATGCAACTGGCACACCTATACATGAAACAGGACCAAGACAACTATCATCAAACAACAGACCTGTCAGCCTCACCAGTGTTGTAGTTAAAACTTGGAAAGAATGACCAAAGGACTACAGTGACATTCCTGGAAACCAACAACTTATTAAACAGAAAACAACATAGTACCAGGAAAGGATGGTTTCGCACAACAAACTCTCATATATCAAGTGGGCAATGGATGTAGTTTCTAGATAATGCAAAACTAGGGGATGTCGTCTACAAATTTCAAGGAAACATTTGATGAGGTGCCGATAGATGGATTACTCTTGAGGTTGGAAAATCGAAGAATTACCAGACCTTAATAGATTGTGAACAGAAAGTTAGAATAAATTCCAAATGCTCCTCCTGGAAACCGGTACTTAGTGGAGTGCCACATGGCTCCGTCCTAAGTTCTTTTACTTTTTGTACTGTACGTAAACTAACTACCAAATATAGTTGAGTCCTCGATTCTGCTATGCGCTGATGATATAATAATCTGTCAAGAAATAAGAGGAGATGCAGATGCATGTGCGCTTTAGGTGGAATAAGATGCTCTGATTGATGTCTATCAACGCGGCCAAGTGTGTCTACATGCACATTGAGCATACAAAGGTAAGTAGGTACATCAGAGAGGAGTTGCCCGCGCTCATAGTCCAGTCTCACACGCATCTTGAGGTGACAATGAGTCTTAAGATCTTAAGACCACGGCCCATTGCCATAATGTATCACCTAAGCGGTTTAGAACACTATAGGTTGTAAACGGACATTTCTTAAGCGAAACATCACTATGTTGGCTACGAAATACACAACCTTCAAAACTGGGTTCGGGCTGAAACCCTCTGTCTAAAAGGTGACTCAGATATCTTGGAAAATGTACCCATGCAATTTCAGAACTCCGGAGTTTACCATACATAGAGTTGCTTCAGGAGCTAGATCTTTTTGTTCAATCATACCACAGGTCAAGAGGTGATCTTATCTTGGTTTATGGAATGCCAAAAAATAATTTTGGACCAAATGTATTTCCTTTTTTCATTTCTATCATACCCGCGCAACTCAGAGGACACACCAAGAACGAACAAAATACTCGTGGCATACATGTTTTTACACTAACTCGTCAATTCTTGAAGCCTTTGCCTTAAGAAGTGATGACTACGCCTTCAATCGACTCAATCAAGAGAAGATTAGGCACTCGGAGAAGCTTATAAAAAAAAACTAAAACAGGTAGTAAGTAGTCTGTTTTAAATACACACACAAAATCTTGCAAACTAAGACTTTTACGACAATAAGATACAGGATGAATATCTATGATATCATTCCCTTTTTAATGACTTCATTCCTCGCCAATAACGACCAGTCATTTAATTATACGCACCATAATGATATCAGGCGTCGTGGGTCATAACAACCTTCTCAGATGAAAGGATGAGTAGCCAACCGTCTCAGACTAGAAAGACTGAGCGTAGTCTCCACAATTTTCCCATGAGAAAGTAACAGAAGTGGTTTTGAACTTAATAGCCTTCCAAGTATCGGTCATTTGCACTAACCAAGGAAGATTTATTGTGTGTTATTGGCTGAAGAGATCGGAACAAATATCACCACTAAACTCACAGCATGGCACGCAACAAAATGCCCACCACCTACGAGATTGTTAGCTAGTAGACAAAATGTTCCTCTACCGCTTCATAACGATGTCCTAGCTATTTTTGAGGTATAATTACTGGCCGTACCTGTTTTGCAGTGTTTCCCAACCACACCACATGCAATGTATCTCTATAGACAAGAAAGATATGACATGGTATCGTGAAAAACACTGTTTTGATACCATTTTGGATAACTTATTACATAAGTAGTATTGTTTGTCATCTAATTACAACTAGTTAGAAATACTGGTACCCTTTTGATGATGGTTGTAGTAGTTTTCCAAATTTCCGCTAGCTATAGTACAAATTCAGGTCAAAACAAACTGTGTAGCAGCAGTCTCTGCGTCGGTAAGCCTCAACACACACAAGAGGAAAACCAAGATCCTCAAATACAACACAGAGAACACCAACCCAATCACTCTTGATGGTGACACTCTGGAAGAGGTGGAAACTTCCACGTATCTGCCTAAACAGCATCATCGATGAACATGGAGGATTTGATACTGACGAAAAGGTAAGGTTTAACAAAGTAATGACACTACTCATGCAATCGAACAACATATGGAACTCAAAACAACTGTCAACCAACATCAAAGTCACAATCTTCAACATGACCATCGAGACAGTTCTACTATAGCTAGATGAAACTTGGAGAACTATTACAACCATCATCAAAATATTACATGTATTTCTAAACAATTGTCTACACAAGATACTCAATATCTGTTGGTCGAATACCATCAACAACAGTTTACTGTGGGAGAGAACAAACTAGCTTCGAGCTGATTAGGAAATTAGGAAAAGACGTTGGGAGTGGATAGGACATATATTAAGGAAATCATCAAACTGTATCACGAAGCAAGCGCTAACTTGGAATCGTGAAGGGGAACGGAAAAGAGGAAGGCCAGAGAACACAATGCGTCGGTAATCGGGAGTAGACATGAAGAGGATGAGTAGCAACTGGAAACATCTGGAAACGATAGCTGAGGACACAGTTGGATGATGAGCGGCCTATGTTCCTGCATAATGGGTAGCATTCTTAAGTCTGCAAGTGGTGAGATCTAGTAAGAATGAGTTGGAGTCCAGGTCGTACCTAGTTACCTTTTTCGCATGTTGCATCGGGGCAAATATGATAACCACATCAGCTAGTTCCCTTTCGAAGGGACTTGTAGAATTATGGTCTACTATGATATTAGTACTGCCTAATCTATAAGATCTTACGTGGAAGTCACACCATCGACTACACCAACTCACTTTATCGTATCAATTACCAATACATGATGTAGAACAAGGTTAGGCTAGAGAAAGAACAATATATTTAATATGAATAGAAGATATAAGGTAACATTGAGATGGACCACGCCTGCATGGACGAGCCATGCCATCCGATCAAACCCAGTTCATTCAATTCCTTCTCCGAGCCTTCTCCATTGTTAGGTATTTCCCCGAGTTAAATATTGAATATCTATTTTCTGAGTAGTCTCGTGTTCACAGCTTTGTGGATTGTGTGGCTTTTGTCCAATGCTACTACAGACTTTCTGGCAACCCAGATCTCAGCTTTTTCTAGTCCACCACAGGAGCATTTCTAATACTTTTTTCATTTTACCATAAATATAGTTAGGTTCCTAATTTGAGGCATCTGTGATCCACTGCTACTAGATAAGAAACCCATTAAGTAAATGCTTCTTCTATTCAGATTGAAGATTCTGTCCATAACCATTAAAACAGTTTGAATTAATCTGCTTGAATTCTCTACCGGCTGAGCTAGTCCAAGCGACTTCACAGGAGTCCTTCAAAAGAAAACTTGACATATTCTTAAGGACTATGGATATTATCTTACTATGATTTACCAATTTCTTTTTCCTCTTTTATCGGTAATATACCTAGGTTCATGCCTACAGGTAGTGGTGAACCACAGCTACTAAAAACGGAACGCCGTTAAGCGAAAGCTTCTTCTATTCCGTCCACAACCATTTGAACCATTTGGCTTCGGCGTACTTCCAACGGGAAGTTTAGTCCTAACGTGATTTGCATCCATCAAACTTGTGCTGTGTTTTTACGCAACAAAAGTACCATTTCCGACTAAAAGAATCTATCCTGAGCTATAGATTACTTTTTTTAGTTTCACCCAATTTAATAGTTAACTGTGGTTTTGCCTCAGCTTACTATTCGGTTTTTTTAGTTTTTCACGTAAAGACTAGTTCAGTTTATCTCATCCGTTTTATCCATTTTTGTCCGTTTTCAGTGTGCTTTTTAGTGTAGTTTTCACGGTCTTAGGCTTTTGCTAGCATCTATAACACAGTTTAGGTTAATACAGTCATGAAAAATTCATGCAAACGAACTGGATGCCGTTTTGCTGTTACATCTGGCATGCACTGAGACAACTGCAAAGGTTGGTTCCACGAAGCGTGCACAGATCACACGGCAACTGCTTACAACAGACTCAGCTAGTCGGATCATAAGTGGGAATGTGTTACGTGCAGCACGGATGCTGTAGTCTTGCCAAGTAATATCATTGTCCTACTGACAGGTCTGCAGAGCCAGTTGTCGGAAACTCGGGAAAAAATGGTCAAAAAGTGGATAGACAAACAAGAGAGCGCATTGAAAACGAGAAGAGGGATGTCGACAGGTCTCCCGACGACGGAGCATGCAACAGCATTGATGATGACACGCTGAAACTCAGCACCATGATTACGACGACGGTACTCGACTCCCTCAGCAAACTCGGGTCTCACAGCTCAAGGTCCTTGAACGCGACAGTGGTTCCTGAAAACTCTATAGGTGATTGAACCCACGTCAAAAGAGCTAAAAAGGGCCAGGCGTCACAGTCTAAGTTGAACATCCCAGCTGTTAGACGGAAGTCAACTGGTGATCTGGTCTCACAGTCTACCCCCAAGAATGTCCGTCCAGTCATCAAAGAGCCAAGGATTCATAAACGTGCTTCGACCCCCAAACAACAAGGTGCTAAACCTAAACGCACCGGAAAACCTGGGACGACAATAACGGTTCGTGATGACACTATCATAGTTATGAACTTCAAAGACAACCCTGACCTTCCCCTCAGTTTGCAGGACAAAAATGATAGGATGCTCTGGGGAGAATTTAACAAGAAACTTGAACTTCCAAGAATAGAGCCTGTGACAGTCACACGGTTTACTCGAGAAATGAATCTAAGCATCAAAATCACCCGAGGCTACTTCGTGTAAAACTTAAGAATGCTGCCGACGTAGACGATGTCTTACTAGCGAGTCATTTACTGAAATCAGATGGGAATGTAATAATACTGTCTGACATACCGTATTCTGAGCGCAATCTCATCCGAAACATCCCCAAAGAATCTCGCGAGAAGTTTTTCCGCGGGAGGAATATAATCGTGCAAGGTATACCGGAAAATACGGACCCTACTCAATCAAAGACTGACATCAGGGAATGGAAATTCATCAGACAGTCCTTGAGGCTCAAAAACATACTGACTCAGCATGTGACGAGACTAGCCAAGAAGGATGGTGTTTCTAGACCCCGTCTAATGAAGATAACCGTCACATCTTCCCATATGGTGGCTGCAGTTCTGGAAGCATTTCGTGCCAACAGACGTCGACTGCCACCTGGAATCCACATGCACCCGAATAGGCCATACGAAGCTAGGACCAAACACAAAGGCAAGTTGGAACTGACCATTCCACTTGTGGACTGTCTAGACGATAAAAAATGTGTAAAGGACAGGGCCTACCACCTCAGCAAACCTCATATAGGTGGGCTACCTGTCCATTCACGTAAGGCTCATACAGACAAACAGGAAGAAGCTCACGCGTTCCAAATTGAAGGCATGAACTGCTTATATATGAGCGCCGCGAGTCTACCAAACAAACTGGATGAATTACGTGAACTTAGCAACGCTAACAAGGCCCATCTGATAGGAATATCTGAAACCTGGATATCTTCTCAGTTCTCGGACCAAGAGTTAGCATTACCTGGGATGTCATTGTTCAGCAACGACAGAAAACCAGGAATTGGCGGCGGAGTAGCCGTTTACGTACGTTCATGCTTGGAGGTGCACCAAGTTCATAACCTCGAGTTTAACAATCGTGAGGAATCTATATGGTGCTCTGTAAGACTGTCTAGTACTTCGAGGTGTCTAATCGGGGTCATTTACAGGAAGCCAAATGCCGACATCGAATACGACAGTCGTATGCTGGAAGGACTATCCCGCTCTACTCGTCGCGGTTTAACACACATCCTGATTCTAGGGGACCTTAATCTCCCTAGAGTCAACTTCGCGGAACACACGTATACTGGAGACGACAACTCAATCGAAGCTCGGTTCTTCAACCTCATCGATGATTTGGGATTATACAAAAATGTGAGGCCGGCAACTCGTTGGAGAAACAGTCAGACACCATCGCACTTAGACTGTGTATTCACTAGCGAAGAATTCCTAGTCGACAACCTCTCAATCATGGCTCCTCTGGGAAAGAGCGATCATGCCGTCATAGCCTTCAGTTTTGTCATCAAAACTAAGCTAAGGTATCCCAACAATAATTTGCGTTGGAATTTTAAACGGCTGAATGTGCCAGCTCTACATGACTATCTACAACAGGTAGTTTGGGATGTTCACCCTCAACTCGATGTGGACGGTCACTGGGACTTCTTATGTGCTACAAACCATTCAGTTCCTCAAACGGTTCCCAAAAGCTGCAAACCACCTACAATGATCAAGAACCGTACTTTTCGCCTGCCAAGCCGCAAAAGGCACTGTTGGGCGGAATACAAACGAACTGACAACGACGGAGCGTACAGGCAATAAAACATATCAGAAACATATGCACGAAGGCTATAAGAGAAGACAGGCTTCAGTACCAAACAAAGCTTATGGACAAATTCGCCTCTAACCCTAGAAGCCTATTCCGTTATGCAGCCTCTCTTCGTCAAGCCAAAACTGGAGTTTCCCAACTGGTAGGTCTTAACGGCCCGACCAACAACGATAGCGACACCGCTAACCTTCTGACTGAACAATACTCTCGGACATTTCAACGGACCCACATCAACTATATTGATGAAAGCTTCATCTGCACCTGCGCAGGACTTCGCAAAGTAAACCTGAGCGCTGACTTGGTGTTCCGGGAATTGCAGCACTTAAGATTAGACACTTCTCCTGGCCCGGACACGGTCCATTCCGCCGTACTGAGGGAAGCAACCTCAATCGTGGCAACGCCGCTTAGCGTGATGTTCTCACACTCGCTAAGTCGAGGAAAACTACTGGAAAGTAGGAGGTTGGCTCACATCACACCAATTTTCAAAGGAGGTCGACGCAGTGAACCTTCAAGTTACCGACCGGTGGCTTTTCTCTCCATACCCTCAAAAATCATGGAGTCCTTGATATGCGATGGTATAAATGACTATTTACTGTTCTTAAATTTCTTCTCACCCCAACAGCATGGTTTCAGGAATGATTACTCTAGTATTACCAACCTGCTGACTGCGGTGGACAGATGGACAAGCATCTTTGATCACAAAGGGGAAGGTTGATATCATCTACCTAGATTTCTCAAAAGCTTTTGATAAGGTTAACCATACATGTCTTATCGATAAGCTCAAACGACTAGGTATCAGACCACCTATAATCGATTGGCCCACTTCATACCTGAAAAATCGACACTTTGAGGTTAGCATTAATTTCACTTTATCTCAGGCTATGGAATGTCCTAGTGGGGTCCCCCAAGGGCTCAGTACTAGGGCCTCTTCTCTTCTTGATCTACATAAATGATCTTCCTCAACAGGTAACGTCAGACTTATTACTTTTTGCCAACGGCGTGAAACTTTGGAGAGAGATACTCAACCAAGACGATATACAGGCACTTCAAGAGGATCTGACTCAACTTCAAAGTTGGGCAGACGATAACGGACTTACCTTTAACACTTGAAAGTGTAATGTAGTCCATCTGCGACATGTCGCAGACTACAGTTACAACTTAGGAAACTCCTCTCTAGTAGTATCCGAAGTCGAAAAAGATTTAGGAGTCCTGGTGCCCTACGGTTTAAATTCTTACGCTAACTGTGACAAAAATGCCTTCCGAGCAAACCTTGCACTGGTAACATTGAAGCTCATTTTTGGCCATATAATCTTCAATAGTTTTATCCGTCCTCATTTAGAGTACGGAAACATAGTATTTCCTCCCTCATTCAAAAAGGATAACGAGACCCTGGAGCGTATCCAACGGCGAGCCACGAAATCAGTTCGAGGACTCAAATTTAAACCTTATGAAGAGCGCCTCCATTCACTTAACCTTTACCCATTAGAGTAAAGACGTCTTAGAGGTGACCTTCTGACGGCTTATAGTATCCTTAACATTTCTGGTCATCCTCTCAAACACCCACTTAAGCTTAGTTCCAACAGTAACCTAAGGGGTAACACCCAGAAACTGGAGACACAACATAGCAAAACGGAATGTAGACATAACTTCTATTCCTTAAGAGTTGTCAAATGCTGTAACTCGCTGCCGGCCGAGCTAGTCCAGGCGACTTCCCAGGAGTCCTTCAAGAGGCAACTTGGCCCATTCTTAAGGACCAAGGACAACATCATACTATGATTTACCAATTTTTTTCCTCTTTTATTGTTAACATACCTAGGTTCCTGCCTGGAGGTTTTGGTGATCCCCTGCTACTAGACACGGAAGCCTGTTAAGCGAAAGCTTCTTCTATTCCGTCCACAACCATTTGAACCATTTGAATTATGTTCGTTTTTCTTTACGAACTTCAGCGCTACCGTCGTGAGTTGTTTACTAGGTAACTATCTGATGTAAATTGAATATACTGGTAGTTGCTGTGTATAATCCAAATTTTATCATCTAACTCGCAGTTTTTAAACTCTTAAGCTTATAAGCTTTCCAAGACTATGGTCTTGGAAAATCATCTGGCGAGTAATCTGTCTTATAAATCATTATAATGTATACATCCTATTCTATCTAATATTCACAGGTATACTTTAAAAGAATTGGGGCATGTTAATGGGTCTTCTACTTTTAAGAGTAGTGATTACTACTGTAGTTTGTTGAGTGAGAGAAAAGACTCAATAAATCCCAAAAGTAAACATATCTGATATATCAAGTCAGTCTTCAACGCCAAACTTATTAACTATAGTGAATTAATCCCCAATTTATAAACTGAGGATTGTATACAGTCATGTCGCCTTTGTTAAGTTATGCATAGATATATTCCCTGTCTACATTCCTTTAGGTTCTGATAACATTGTTAGTCAGCTACAACGTAGGACCAGGCACATATATGCATCAGTCCAAGTTGCCACACCTCATTAGCACAACAAAATGATCACTAAATTCACAAAGTAGTTACTTCGACGGTGGTGACATATAAAAGAAAGATTGTGTGTAATGATGTAGTACAGGAGGAAAGAAAGATATAAAGCAGTTTTGATCTCACAGTTCGAGGGAAGACTAAGAGCGTATACACTGACGCCGTTGTGATCGATTCTGAGCCATGTCACTAAGAGTCTCCAACCATTGGTTACGGAAGTCACGCAAATCCCAACCAATTAGTCTGCATCTACCAACATGGCTCAGACTAGAAGTTAGTGACTTCAAGCACTAATGTCACGTTTTTGTTTGGCCGCCCCTAACTTTCTTCCAACCATCCCTAACATCAGTTAGCATTATACATCGTGGTAATCGGTGTCCAGGCATACGTAACACGTGGCCCAACCATCTGAGTCGATGAAGATTCACAACGTCATCAACTGATTTACCATCATTCCCTAATACCCTTTATCTAACCTCACTATTACTTACCCAGTGATCCCAGCAAATGCGAGCAATATTTTTAGGACATCTGTGACCAAATACTAGTTTACGAGTATCCTCTACTCTTAATGGCCACGTTTCGCAGCCAAGATAACACATTAGAGTAGAATAATTTCAGGCCTTTATGTAGACTTTCGTTTCAGTCCACTGGACATTTCCTGTTAGCTACTGTCTAGCTAAATTGGCTCTGTTAGGGCCAAAAATTTAGAGTATGTCAGGATACACGCACTGCTTATTACTGTAAGTTCGTAGATGTTGAAGCATTACAAATTAGTAAACAGGTATTGCTTCAATCTAAAACTCCCAACCGTTGTTGCTACCTTGACGTGGTGGTCGGGGTTGCCTATCGTGATGAAGTAACCGAGCTATACTGACTGGAACAACCGTTCCTCAAGGTCCTACCATGTTAGACAGGTCGGTTGAAGAGCGGTAAGACTAAAAGCAACAAACCCAAGGTCCGAAGGTGAAGTCGTACTGCTGACTGTACAGAGGTGTGACAGCAGTAAGGTGTTTCCTTCAGACGACCAGCATGACAGAGATGCTGCCTTCCCACAAGGAGGGGTGGGATTAGAAAAGGTCGACCCTAAAAATGCACACCTCACGGATATCCGTCTCCGACGGAAAAGTCTCAACAAGTACGGAGCTAACACGAAAATTACCCATAAAAAGGTCGCGCGTGACCGACCTCAAGTAGTTGTCCATTGGGCACTGCGGTCACGCTCTCAGATCACTAAGACCACCTCTAATCCAATTTCCTTCTCAAGTACCTCCAGAACAACCCTTCCACGGTGTGGGCAACCGGGAAGCGATAACCGCCCTCATACCTCTAACAGCACTCAAGACCAATGACTCAATCTAAAACTACTTTATAATGGTTAGTAACATTTCTACTCTGGCGAATTTGTTACTTACTACTTGATAATCGAGTATTTTACTTTATTACTGCTAAGCCACTACCTAACTTGTAATTTAAACGGCTAAGTTTTTGATATTTTCTTGAATTCACTACGATACAATTGTTCTGAAAATCCTATAAACATTCTAGACCACAATCTTCATATCTCTCTCGCTTTCGTTCTTTAGATATGAACTCTTAGCTCCTTAATTAATCTAAAAATACTGATCAGTTCTCAAACACTCCCTCAAGATTTCATCATTCTTTTCTGAGGATATCAATAAACTAACTAACATAATATATGACCAATTTTTTGGACAAAACTCAGTGGCAGCACTTGGTGGCTGGTGTTACTGGGGGAGTTGTATCCGTTTTGGTTTTGCATCCATTGGATTTGGCTAAGATCAGATTGCAGGTGAATGAAGGTACAGGTGTTATCGCATGCAGGTTGGGATTGGTTTTTGGTCGCTGCGTTTCACATATTTTTTGGTCTCAGTGAGGTCAGTAAGGTCGGTGTACTAGTTTCCGCAATAAGCTTTCTGTGGTTTAAGGAACGTTCGTTTTGATTGGACCAACTGCATATCCCAATAATCGTGGGTTCCAGGATCCTGAAGGAAAAAATGGCAATATGAATCAATCGTTGGTCACTGGCTACTATGGGACTGCATCTCCTAACGTTGCTTCACTGCCTTGTGGATCAGACCTTTAGGTCGAAGGCTCAGGGCGTGGCCCCTAAGGAAACCACCTATTTATTAAGCTCAGATTCTGAGGTTTTCATTTTTTTTATATATTAGTAACTGATCTCATTTGAGTCGTTTTTTGTCGCAAAATGTTTGTTACCATTAGTCACTCAGTGAGCATAAAAAGTCACTCTCTAATAAACGATTCTAGATGTTTGAAAAACATAAATTCCCTGGTTGAATTTTATAGTTTTTGTTATTATTATTATTTGTTATTTCATAAAAATGACCGTCATCAGTACTTACTACTTATTTATTGTGTAGACCCAAAACAACGGGAACTATTCAAACATTGTATGAGATAGTTCAGTGTAGAGGTCTTCGTGGTCTTTACCTTGGTTTCACCCCGAATGCTATTGGAGCGGGTAGTTCATGGGGTTTGTATTTTTTCTTGTAAGTACTTTTTTCTGTGGTATAACTATATATTTACCAGAGTTGGTTTATCCACAGGATAACTTTTATTTATTTATTTATTTGAACACATAAATATTGGTACAAGAGGGCACCAAATATATATGCGTCACACAGGATAACTTAGTGAATAACTAGACAAATGCATTAGCATGTCTTTAACTGTCTATATGCCCAACAAGTTATTTCGGTTGAAAATTAGATATATATTCATAAACTGGGCTAACATCAACAAAAGTGTAAGATAAATCTTGATTGTTCTTATTTTTCACTAACCTGATTACTGCTTGAGTCATCAGATCCGGTTGAATTTCGGCAGTTAATTTCTATATCACAGGTAAATATGCTTGGTAAAATTAGTTATCATCATCTTGAGTAAGCTAAGAATATCTGAAAAGCTACCAGGTAATTATAAAACACGTACAACGTCTATAGTGTAATTAAAATGAGTTTTGACAATTATTCGGATAACTTTGACCAATCGTTATTGCTTATACACATCTCTAACCAAATGCAGGTTTATGCTTTCAGGCCTTTGATCAAACTTTTTGTAGTAGAGGTAATAAAACCAGGCGACTAAATCTTTGAAATGTCGAGATAAAAAGCTAAACACCCAAGTACCAATTACGAACGGTTATATTTCAGTACAATTTGCGTCAAAATCCAACAGTTTCGTTTTTTTAAACAGTTTATATACTGTCTTTTTCAAGTTTTACCTTGATTATATTATTACATCAACATCCTTGTCACATTTTAACTAATTAAGTCCTCACTAATTCACGTTGGAACATCTATCTTTCACTTAACAGCTATGAAAGCTTGAAACGATTTGCTCAGCGCGGTGATAAAACCAAATCTCTCACTACCAATCAATATCTCACATTTGCTGCTTTGTCAGGTAATTTCTAAAATAATAACTTCATTTTCTTATCCCGTTTAATGATGTGTAATTTTAAATAAGTAAGTATTAAAATCACCTAAACGCAGTTTTAAAAAAGTCCGAGTTACGCTGATTGCTAACGCACGTTGGTAAACTATCTGATCAATGCCCTAGTGTTTATACCCCTCTACTTTCGACTAACTACTTAGTATCAGGTCCAAAAGTGATGTGTATGTTTCGGCTCGTGGTCATGCAGTTGCATTATTTAGTCGTAAACCAAATAAACGTTATACCTTTGAAAATTCATATTCATCGACCAAAATTTCTTTTGCGTATGTTCGGGATAATGCATCATCAAGTATCAGCAGTACTGACTAGTGGTTGGACAAATTAGAATAGTGTATGAATTATATATATATCACAACAGTTGAGCTGTCATGGCACAGATAGCTTAATGTTGACGTGTCGAATTACGTAGATTCGAATACCAGAAGACAAAATACTTTTCAAATTGCAAGTTTTTAAAATGTACCTTAGTTTTAAACATTCGATCATAATCTCCTTAATAAGATTTGTTAAATCACCAAAACCTCATAGTAACTTAAATCCAGACCCTTAAAATCAAATTTTTATTAGGCGATTTCTAAAACCATAAAAATAACTATAAATACTCATATATTTCATATTAATTACATTTTCAGGTGTGATTACACTTTCAATTGTAAATCCAATTTGGGTGATTAAAACTAGATTATGTTTACAATATGAAAAGGTAACGAAATCTTTTCCGAAATCTCAAATTACAAATCCATCATTAGTAATACATTCTCAATCTACATGGCATGCTTTGCATAATCTATGGATTCATGAAGGTTTTGCTGGGTTGTATCGTGGTTATGTACCCGGTTTATTCGGCGTTAGTCATGGTGCTATCCAGTTTATGTTTTATGAACATTTTAAAAATTCTTATAATACACGTTATCGAGGAAGGTCAGTTAGTGAGAAACTGGTAGGTTATCTTCCATTTTTCTCAACTATTCTATTATCAATGTCTTCAAATAGAATAATAACTATTCATTAATAGTAACTCCGCTTGTAGCTCTTTCAGGACTACTGCAGGTCCTTAGCCTGGTTAAAGGAGGGGATTGGGCATGCGGTTAGTAACCCCTATCCCGTAGAAAGCAACCTTGCTAAAAACCGCTAACCAGATTAAACAAATCAAACCATTAAAAATCTGCCATCCGAGTTGAAAGATCTTTCGAAACAATTATGACGCCTCATGATGAAAGCCATGATTCTTCGGAAGTCACGAGGCCGATGCCGCTTCTAACAACCAGAGTAACAATTAGTAACCCACCAATTATATCAATGATGACGATAAAAATGATTTCTATAAGAGGGTGTAGTCGATTTCAGTGAAGTGCCCAGAAAAAGACCTGAAAATTCTGATGGGAGATCTAAACGTCAAAGTCGGGATGGACAACACCGACATGGACTAGGTGAAAGGAGAGAGAATGGTGACAGATTCGCAAATTTATGTGCATTCAACAGGATAGTCATAGGTGGAGAAAACGATGATCAAACACAGAGATTTGTCTAATATCCTCAACTCAGAGAGGTCAGATCTTACAAGCATGGGGCAAAACTACTTTCAGCAACGAGTAAACTCGACCGTTTACGGCCGAACTAATATCACGAAGGCACCAAAGATGGACCAAATTGGCATAACCAGCCCTTACTTTCACTATACTTGAATCCATCTCGTCAGACGCCACGACTAACACTTACGCAAGAACTCAGAAACATAAAATCTCCAACTAATTCTACATGCTCACTATCAAGAGTGAGTGTAGGCATAGTCTCTTGACAGTCTTGTAGAAGTACTTTGCATTTAGATGGTGAAAGGCACGTGCCACGCTCGCGGACATTTGTAGCCAACTGATTAAGTTCGGTTTGATTAGCTTGTGTATCAATGTACAGTAAGACAATATCATCCACATACTTCTTGGGAGCCGATCCACACCACCATTACCTGCAACCATCAGAGCTGATTCCAGAAGGTCATCAATCGCAAAGTTGAAGAGGAATGATGAGGTCAAGCAACCCCGCCTAACCCCACTACCTGAATGGAACAGCGGAGAAAGGCGGTTGTATGTCCTCACTCTGACTGAGGTGTTATTATGTAGGGCTTTCAAGATATTAATAAACTTCTTATGCATACCTTCAATAGACAATCCCAGAGAACAGCCCTGTCCAACCAATCGAAGGCAGCCGTAATGTCAAGAAACACTACAATTTTTGGCTTGTGATAAGCATGACGGTTCTCTAACATTTGGCGTAAAGTGAAGATATGATCAATGCATCCTCGACTAGAACGAAAACCAGCCTGCTATCCGCGAATCAATGTTTCCCAGGTTTTGAACAATCTACGAAGTATGACGGAAGCCAATATTTTGGACGCAATCGGGAGTAGATTTATTCTCCAGTAGTTGTTACATAGATGACGTGAACCCTTTATAAAGATAGAGACAACTATCGACTCATTCCACGATGTTGGAACACTCTCCAACTTCTAGACACTTGTGAACAACTCAAGTCAATTTTTTTAACCTGAAGGTCGCCACCATCTTTTAAAGTCATTTGGGTCTGGTGGTTTGTGGCACTTCTGAAGTTGGAGTTTCCTGCAGACTTCCGCCTCGTTAGCGGGTCAGTCGTCACCGGCCATGATGGACAGGACAATCTGACCGATGTTACTGGGGCAACAAACCAGCTGAATTGTTCCACGAAAAAATCTGTTCATCGTCCAAAACGTCGGCAGATGTTATTGATTGGCATTACGTCAGCTTCAGAGACTTTCACTCACATAAGACTTCTCGTTGCCAGTGTGTCGTATGAATTAAAAGAGCTTCTGGTAGTTACCAGATACAGCTGCCGTTATCAGACCTGAGACCAACAAGCCCCCATTGGCAACCAAACGACTCTCCTCTATGCCTAGACGCCCAACTTGTGCATTCAAGTCTCCGGTTAGTACTACAATACCTGTCCGTACCCTATTTATTCTCTCAAGATTCTGGAGCCCATGTGCACCATTGGTTTCGTATTAGTGTTTTCCAACTCTCCTAAATAGATCTTCCGTACCTACCAACCCTACCTCATTGTCGGACGTTTGCTCTTCGTTCTTCTAATTTCATGGACAACATCCTCGACGTGAGTAGGACTTGAATGCCAGTGGCTGTATACACTTGGTCGTATGAAAGCATTTCGATAGGGAGAGTAGACTCTTCCGCGCCGCATCATTCCATTTAAGGGCAAAAACTACTGAATATTAATAAGTAGTTTAGTGTGATACACAACGAACGAGCAAGAGAGAAATAGTGTTCAGAATATATTTTACATTAGTTAGATAGCGTTATTAGTTCTCATATAATAGATGTAACTTGTCGTTTATGGGCTAGAAAAATTGTTAAACTTTTTAAAGCAAAACATTTGATCCCCTTTCAATACTTTCTTTCTGACTCTCTTCACTTTAATTTCAGTCCGCTGTCGAGTACCTAACATTTTCATCTGCTTCTAAACTGATCGCAGCTGTAATAACTTATCCGTATCAAGTTATTCGTTCAAGAATGCAAGACCAGCATAGGAAATACGATGGCGTTACTGATGTTATTCGACAATTGTGGAGGTTAGTCAGTTTCTATTTCAAGTTCAATTGAATTACTCTTTTTTGTTCGTAAGGAAATACTATTATTTCATTGAAATTTTATATTCACAAATGGAAATTCGAGTTTTAGTTTTATTAAATTTACTAGTTAAAGTAAAAAAATAAAGTTTCCATATACCCTTTAATATTAGACTCTGATATAAGTAACATTCCATGATCAATAAAATCCTTCGAAAAGAGAATAAAAGATTTCATGATGTTTATTTGTGTTCCATTGTCTACTCTAAATTTTTCTGTGTACTGCAATAGTTAGTCAGTCATAGATAACTTAGATCCCGGAACCCTTTACATTTGAATACAATTGCGGACATCTACTAGGTAAAAGTGTAGTGAAGGTGAACACAGGTGAGGACAACTGAATTATATTTAGCACAAAATTACCGAGTTACTTGGTGAAATAGGAAAAAACCATACTCTAATACTTAATTTGCGAAATGTTTAATAATTGTCTCAGACTTCATTGTTCTTGCATTTCCATACTAATTACTTTCTATTCCCGTTGTTCCTTTTTTGATCTTCTCAATTTTCTGCTGCCAGACATTGTATTCCTAAGTCGCGTCATATACTACTTATGTCAATATAAGTAGCACACATTATTATTATTGTTATTGTTGTTTATTTGGACACATAAATATTGGTACAAGGGGGCACCAAATATATATGCGCCACACCATATTTGTGTGTGTGGGCTGTGATACCGCCCGGGTGCCCAGACCGAAGCAGGTGGTTTTCTTAGGGGGCCACACCCCGAGCCTTTGACCTAAAGGTCTAACCCACAAGGCAGTGGAGCATCGTAAGGAGATGCAGTCCCATGGTAGCCGGTGACCAACGATTGGTTCATACGCCATTTGTTCCCGCAGGATACTGGAGCCCATATGCACCATTGGTTTGGAATCCGGTTAAAGCGCCGGACATTCGCTTTTCGTCCTCTCATTTTCGTAAACAACACCCCCGCCACGAGAAGGCAATGAGTAGGACTTCCCTGGCAGAGGCTGTATACGCGTGGCCGTGTGAGAGCATTTCGAGAGGGAGGGCGGGCCCACCCCACTCTCGGCCATACCAGTGCATTTGGGGGCATAAGTAGCACACGTCACAAAGGTATAGAGAATGTACGATTTAGAATAAATGTGTATCAATTAACTGATGACATCTTACATCAGGAAAGCAAGAGTAAAGGAAAACAAAGAATCATTTCATAATAGTAATGACAATAATAATTTCAGCTGTTCGTAAATCCAAAATCTTGTATATTAGAAAAAAAAAGAGACTTATAATCTTTTGGGGGATAAATAACAAACATATTTGACTGTTGCAGTCAATTTTGTACCATATCGCTCGAAATTCACAGCTTTGTATATGCATGGTTATCTCGAAGACTACAACTTGAAATTTTACAACTCATCCACTTCCTACACAGTTCAGATTAACGGTGATTGACTTAATGTATATTAATTACAAGTTTTGGTTTGTTAGTAAAGCACATGTTCTAATAATCTTAATTGATTAACATTCAAAACTTTACCAATCAAATTATCACTGCTGTCTAACAACTTAGGTCTTATTTCGGTATTGCCTATTCAATAATTTTACCATACATGATCAGTGTTTTGGAAGGTATCATTGATTAATATCATTTACTTCTTAAAGTCTAGGATATTAAATCGCTCCTAACTCTGTTCATAGACATATTACTCTTTTAAGCCTGTTACCCCTCATGGGGGGCATAGGCCGCCAACCAGCATTCTCCATCGAACTATGTCCTCGGCTATCGTTTCCAGATGTTTCCAGTTGCTACTCATCCTCTTCATGTCTACTCCCGATTACCGACGCATTGTGTTCTCTGGCCTTCCTCTTTTCCGTTCCCCTTCACGATTCCAAGTTAGCGCTTGCTTCGTGATACAGTTTGATGATTTCCTTAATATATGTCCTATCCACTCCCAACGTCTTTTCCTAATTTCCTAATCAGCTCGAAGCTAGTTTGTTCTCTCCCACAGTAAACTGTTGTTGATGGTATTCGACCAACAGATATTGAGTATCTTGTGTAGACAATTGTTTAGAAATACATGTAATATTTTGATGATGGTTGTAGTAGTTCTCCAAGTTTCATCTAGCTATAGTAGAACTGTCTCGATGGTCATGTTGAAGATTGTGACTTTGATGTTGGTTGACAGTTGTTTTGAGTTCCATATGTTGTTCGATTGCATGAGTAGTGTCATTACTTTGTTAAAACTTGCCTTTACGTCTGCATCAGATCAGGTCATCTACGAATTCTAAATCATTAAGCCAATCAGGGCAGTTTATGAGTCAATGATAACAGTGGGACTAGATTACATAAATAAAAATATTAAGTGAAAAGTAAAAATTGGTAGTGTGTTAGTTGTGATAACACTAATAAAGGCTTGAATCAATCTTTCATAATGGGAAATAGGTCAATGACCTTTTTGACACGTCCGTTTTCTGGTTTCACAAGAAAAAAGTCAGCGAGGGTAGAACCTAGAGGTGAACCCATCTCTATTTCATCAATTTGTCTATAATGTGTTATTATTAAAGACAAAATGGACATTCACTGTACATTTCAGGAGTAATTCTTTGAGACTAACTTCGGGAATTCTAATATTCATCTGTTTTTCAAGTAGTTGTTGGCACACAAACTCAGTATTCTCGGCTAACGGTACATTGGTGAACAAGGAAGCAACATCTAGACATAACATCCGTTCCCCTTACAAGTTCATATGCTCAACCTTGGAAATGAAGTCGAAAACGTCTTTCACGCTTCTGTTGATGACCAGTTTGTATGTATATATTCGGATGAGTACATACATTTTCCATTCTGCATAGCTTATAAACTTCCTTCTCACTCTAGTAGCCGGTTCTACTCGTGTATGGGAAGATTACGTATTGATGTCAAATTAGATACCACACTACATATGTAATTGTCATCGTTGTTCCGCATATATATATATATATACTTTTGGTGGAGTTTTGTTCTCTGAGCTGGACCAAACCATCCAGCTCAGAGAACAAAACTCCACCAAAATCATCCACCTGAGCTACAAATCTTCTCCACCATCTCAAAATATATATACTTGTTCATCTTTTTGTTTTTTATAATATAGAGGTGAAGGTGTTCATGGATTTTATAAAGGACTTGTTCCATATGTACTCCGATGTACTCCTGCTTGTGGAATTACATTTCTTGTATATGAATATAGTTTAATCATATTTGATTGGATCAAATGACAATAATTAGCTTTCAATTATATATAGTTAATTATGCTTAATTTGTTTTACACGTAGATGTCTTTGACTTACATTTTGTAGAATTTATATGTATATACCAGTGATCATAATTTTTCTGATTTGTAGATTGTTGTCAATTTAATTCTACCCCATTTCTACATTCTCTGTATTCTTATAATGAATTGCTTATTAGAGTTGATTTACATTTTTCTAAGGAGTTTGGGACTGGGATAAACCAACTATTTTATCTCTAGTCAATCATTCTACAAGTGACCCAACTTGTCACATCACAAATCAGCACAGGAAGGTGAAATGCTAAAGCATTCAACGTTATAGAGTGGAATGTGTGCAAGAAAAAGTGAACAGTGAATGTCTTTACATACAGCGTAGTTGATATGAACCCAGACTTAGAACCGATGGCAGCCCCAGAAGGACTCCAGGCGAAGTTGCTATTCGATTTACTGTGACTTTTTATAGCTTATTTAGTGTTAATTGTTAATGTAAAATCATTCTCAAAATGTCAGTCAGACAAGAACAACATAAACTTGATTTATTGTCATCGGTTCAGGTTTCCGCATGGGCATCAACATAATGAGATGAAATTGTTAAGATTGTAACCACCACAACTACACTTATTAGCATGAAATTTTTTCCAGATGATGATTGACAAGATCATAATAAGGGATTATGTATTCAAAATATTCGTTCACAAAATAAATTACCATTTTGTTAGCGGGAAAGCTAATCTAAAATGCTATTTTATGCATATGCCCATGCATGACAAATTCCACGCTTCTGTTTCATTCATTAAATCTCACTACACAAAGTTTACACTGCTGATATTATTCACTAATCAAGCACACAATTTATGCCGAGTCACTTTTTTACAATCGAGGGCTAGTGATAAGAAGTGAAAGCTATAACTTTACAGAAATAAAGATTACCAGTTGAAAGTTAAGCAATCTATACACTATTTTATTAACAGCGCAATAGTTAATTTAAAAACTCATTGACTGATTATGACTGTTAACCAACATTCTTCATTTATATTGTTTGTAGTCTGTTGAGTATATTTTATATTCCCCAAACAAATTTGAATTTTTTCGGTCATCGGGGATTAGGCTCAAGACGTTTTGATAGTTGACGGCCCTCCCAAGTTGAAGGTCCTGGGTTCGGTCGCTAGTAGGTTCGTGGGTGTGCACTACGAATGAGTCCTGTACTAAGACAAAAGAGCTATTTCACACTTTCTAGTTTTTAGCGATTGTCTCACTTAAGTTAGTTCGTTTCCACCGATCCCTATATTACAACAATTGTTAAGTAACAAAAAACAGCTTACATTTTGGGACCCAATATTTACATTAGTTATTTTGATTAGTAGAATCAGTTATACCAATCCTATTAAATTTAATAACTTTGAATTGAGCTCTGTACTGAACTGTCGTAGCCAAGAGGTTGATACAAATCTCAAAATTGTAAATCTAGTTAGCAAAGAAATACTAATGTATGTTGGAATCTGTTGAAAGCTTTCACCCAAGCAAAGCATTCTTCACATTAATTTCTGTTGTCCTAACAAATTTATATACTGATATCTTCGAAAATTGTCGGCTAATGATGAATGCTAATTGTGAAGGCTACTCGACATGTTGATTTATTTCAACTACTGACTGTATGAATGATCCCTTGTTGATTCTCCTGGATTTCTGGGGTACATTCGATGTATTTCCCAACAGAAATCTCTGCATTGAAAAGTTTATTGTATCAGTTATACATCATCCACTCTGTATTCATATTTGACACCTCATATATATTCTGAGATCAATTAATTCGTGGTAGGCAAAAAATCGTACATTCCTCGAGTTCGTTTGTTTCGAATATATTTTGAGAACATTTGTCTAATTTCTTCATCATATTCATAGAACTACTTATTAAATTGGGAATATGTTGTTAGACGCAAGTCGATACAACCCATTAAGCCTTGACTGAAGTTTGATGTGTTCTGAAAAGTTCGTAACGTTGGCCACGACCAGGGATATATTATCCTTTGCTAAATTCGGTTAATGAATATTTCAAAGCAGCTTTCAGTATTCCGAAGGTTTAAATAGTAGTCCGACGTATTTCTTTGGATAGATATGACATTACCGTATCAGTTTTTAAGTCAGTTATCTAATCCAATTCAAAGAGATTAAAAAAAAATTATATACATGAATAATTCGTTTTATAATTTGATATGAATATTGTTTCATGAAGCTTATTCTGTTAAAATATGTCGTAATACTCGCTTACTATAACGTTCTCACATCAATCAGCCATAAGTAACCTAGAACGTGGAACATACATGTGTCGGTTCATGTCGCCACACCATATCAGCACAACTAAATAAAATTATCGGAATATATGTTGGAGTAGTAAAATTCAAATAGTACCATTGATATTAGAAACTCTTAGATATAAACAACATAAATGAAAAAAAGAAGTTCCCGAACAAAATAAAGATAATTTTGAAATTCAGGATTTAAAGGAAATGCAAAATGTGGATTTATTTGCACTATTGAAATCAATATTCTTTATCACTAAGTGTTGGTCACGATAATCGTTAAACTTCAACCAAGTAGTCGGCAGGTACCAACATGCTTCATTTCAATAATAAATGACTTGATAGTTTAGCTGCTCCTATCTTTCTTCCAACCGACTAAGTGTTTTCACATGATTTTGTATTGAGGAAAAAATATATATGTAATTACATATTTCTAAAAGAAATTCTAACTACCTACTTACATCTTAGTAACCATTTTTAAAAATCTGATTCTACTTGAATTCGTATCATTTTAATAGAATCCTTTTAAAACGGAAAGGATAGTTTCACTCGAATTAACAAGTTTCAGAATAAAACAAATTCTAATCACATAATTGGTTCAATTAACTAATCACTGATTGAAATCATGAGTCAATTGAAGCTAGACCACCATGGAAAACTTGGAAACACTGAACGCCCGTTTCGTCCTAGTATGGGACATTAACACCGTTGGATGCCGGCCGGCTGAATGGTCTAGTTGGTTAAGCGCCTGGCGCGAGACTGATGGGTCCTGGGTTTGGATACCAGGGGGGGCGAGATCGTGGGTGCGCATTGCTGAGGCGTCCCGTACTAAGACGAAATGGCCGTCCAGGTTTTCCATGGTGGTCTAGCTTCAATTGACTCATGATTTCAATCAGTGAAATTTCTAAAATCTCTACAAAACCTCTTCTGATAATAATCACTGATCAATAAAATCACTATTAAGCTATCAATTTTCTTTGTAATTACATGATAGAATCAGCAAAAGTTAATCGGATTGAACATGATAACTCTGATTGATCATAAAGAAAAGCAATTAAATAAGACATTCTTATGTTACCGTCGAACAATGAATTACGATAAAATAAAATCGTTACGTGTATCATTTAATAAACGAACATAACACATCCGAAAAACGAATAAAGAGAACAAAATTGCAGAAAAATTTGAATGTTTTTTTTCATCAATCTGTTGTTTATAAATTAAACTGTACACTTGGATATCATTTAATCAGCATTACTTACACCTGTTACTTCCAATGGAGCATAGGCCGCCGACCAGGATTCTCCAACCCACTCTGTCCCGGGCATTCCTTTCTACTTCTATCCAATTTTTGTCCATTGTTTGCATATCTATATCCATTTCTCGACGTGATATGTTCTTTCTTCTTCCTATTCTCCTTTGGACTTGAGGTTCCGAGTGAGGGTTTGGCTTGTGACGCAGTTGAGTGCCCCTACAGCAGGTTGTTGCTGGTAGTATCTGGTCAACGGAGCCGAAGTATTTTGTGTAGACAATTGTTAATAAACACTTGTATCTTCTGGATGATGGTTTTCGTAGTTCTCCAGGTTTCTGCCCCATACAGCAGAACTGTCTTGACATTTGTATTGAAAATTCTGACTTTGGTGTTGACTTACAGACAGTTGTATGGATTTCCAGGTGTTCGTCAATTGTGGATATGCTGCTCTTACTTTGCCGATTCGCTCCTTCACATTTGCATCAGATCCACCATGTTCATCAATGATGCTGCGCAGATATATAAATGTGTTTACATCCTCCAAAGCTCCATCAAGTGTAATTTGATCGGTGCATCCTGTGTTGTACCAACACGAACTCCACAAAGTGATATATGTAGCTGAAGATTAGATACCAATTAGAATATTAGTTAAACGGATTACATCTATCAGGACAGTAAATAAGAAAAATCGGTTCGGGGAATTCATTTTCAAAGCTGTACAATCGCATATATATACTTATTTTTTTAGGATGATAATAAACTTTTGTTAGACATAGTGAAAGGGAGGTAGAATAAACAAAGTTATTGAAAAAATTTTTAAACAGGGAAACTAATAATCGTTTGATTCTTAATAGTTCAAATATTCATCAAAAGACAGATAGGGAAATCATCGTTGGTAAAACGGTAGCAGAAGCAGCCTCTGCATTAATAGGCCTCAACAGTCCCAAGAGAAAAACCAAAATCCTCAAATAAAACACGGGAAACACCAACCCAATCACGCTTGATGGAGAAGAGGTGGAAACTTTCACTTACCCAGACAGCATCATCGATGAACATGGAGGATTTGATACAGACGAAAAGGTAAGGGTTAGCAAAGTAAGAAGAGCATTCCTACAATCGAAGAACATATGGAACTCAAAATAACTGTCAACCAACATCAAAGTTACAATCTTCAACATGACCATCGAGACAGTTCTACTATAGCTAGATGAAACTTGGAGAACTACTACAACCATCATCAAAATATTACATTTATTTCTAAACAATTGTCTACACAAGATACTCAATATCTGTTGGTCGAATACCATCAACAACAGTTTACTGTGGGAGAGAACAAACTAGCTTCGAGCTGATTAGGAAATTAGGAAAAGACGTTGGGAGTGGATAGGACATATATTAGGGAAATCATCAAACTGTATCACGAAGCAAGCGCTAACTTGGAATTGTGAAGGGGAACGGGAAAGAGGAAGGCCAATGAATACGATGCGTCGGTAATCGGAAGTAGACATGAAGAGGATGAGTAGCAACTGGAAACAGCTGGAACGGATAGCCGAGGACATAGTTCGATGGAGAATGCTGATTGGCGGCCTATACTCCTCCATGAGGTGTAACAGGCGTAAATAAGTAAGTAAAGGACGACTCAGCATGACAAGATATAATTTTGAAATTGATATTAAATGTAATCAGCAGGATCATAGGAAGAGAAATAAAACAGTTGAGGGTAGATGATTTTAGGAGAAGTTGGAAGGGGAAGTAGATGGCTATAAAGTAAAAACAGAATATCTACTTTGAACTTTCCACAAGGGTAATATGTTCACTAATTTACTACTTATTAAAATTGTTTCAACTTAAATACGAACTATTGTTTTAATAATCATAAAGATACATAGACATAGTCAGTATATTATATTATGTTAATGCACAGATTCATGGTAGATTCTTATCAGTTATAAGAAGATTAGAAGAATGATTTAATAAAGTAAATGGTTACTTCATCAATTTTAATTTATATGAATTCTTTTACCTTAAGTAATCACATTTTGAATCTGAAAAAAAGATGACTATAGTGGAAAATACATCTAAAATATTCTTGATCTATTAAATCTATCAATTATTTCAATTACATTCACTTATGTGTCGTTTTACTGGTATCACCGCATTGTTATATGTATATCGTGTGCGGGGATTGCCTCAATATATCCTTAAGTCACAGGCTAGCGTCTGATGGGATCACCGGGTAAGTAATAGTGAGTTTAGATAAAGGGATATAAGGAATTAGGTATTAGGAATGATGGTAAATCAGTTTATGAGGTTGTGAATCTTCATCGACTCAGATGGTTGGGCCAGGTGTTACGTATGTCTGAACATCGATTACCACGACGTGCGATGCTAACCGGTGTTCGGGATGGTTGGAAGAAAGTTAGGGGCGGCCAAACCAAAACATGGCATCAGTGCTTGAAGTCACTAACTTCTAGTGTGAGCCATGTTGTTAGATGCAGACTAATTGGTTGGGATTTGCGTGACTATCGTAACCAATGATTGGAGACTTTGTGTGACATGATTCACAGTCGATCACAATGGCGTCGGTGTGTACACTCTCCATCTTCCCTTAAACTAAGAGATTAAAATCGCTTCATATCTTTCTTTCTACTAATTAATTCTTTCGTCCTGTACTATATCCGTATTGCAATGTTTCATTTATACATTACCACCTCTGAATTAACTACTTTTATGAATCCGGTGTCCATCTTGTTGCGTTAATGAGGTATGGCAACTTGGACCGATGCATATATGTGCCTGGTCCTACGTTGTAGCTGACTGACTGACTGACTGACACAAGCTGTTTAAGCAAAGATTAGTAGTGGAATCCAGTGTGATGCGCGCTTCCTCCTATTTGGGACCTGTCAACTGGATGTACCTGCATCTCAAAGTCCATGTTCACTCTAGGCCTCAAACCAAGTACCGTTCATTTCAAATGCCATCACGTTATCCACTTACCTACTAAGTCCTGATAGCCACCTGATTTTGCAGTAATAGTGTGAAGTTTAAATTCACTTGGTATTGTTTTACTTGTATCTTCCTGTTATTGTTTAACGACTACAACTGATAAGTCACTTATTGGCATATATACATCTTGTACGGGGATCGCCTCAATTTAGTCTTAAATTACAAATTGTTCAAGCAAAAGATAGATAATGGCTAACAGTTTCATTTTATTCCCATTTCCTATTACCTAATTTTCTATCAATTTAGGTTATATTAAAATTACATGAAATTGATTATCTTATCAGAAGTAATCATTCAACATTTTCCCAATTGTTTATATGTGTCTATACACACACACACGTATGTGCGTTCACACCTATATATGTATATATTGATACATATTTAAAGAAATAGATATTTGAGTGGGTGGATCATACATTCTACCCTACACATTATTTAAATCCCAAGGTCATCACAATCGAAGTGCAAACACAATCAACAATTGATTATGATGATAAAGAAAAATAGGTAATTTGTAAATTATTTTTTTTCTTAAATGAAAAGAATCTTCATCGATCATTGGTATCATCATTTCTGTTTAACTCTAAATAGGTGATTGTATTCCCCCTTTTTTGTGTGTTTTCCTTCCACCACCACCCCCCACCTTTATACAGAAAAAGAATTTTTTTTGAATCCTATTCTGATTGGTTATAAAATCATTGTGTATCCAATTGACAATAACATGTCATTAGGGTATATGTGTTGCACAATTGATTATTATTTCTTTTCTTCTTATTACTATTATAAATTCCATTTGATCCTATTTATTTTCATTATTGAAATCATTCACAGTATTCATTATTCATTGCAGTGATACGTTCACTTCAGTTCAATTCAATTCAATTCAATTCATAACAGGATCTATTCTGAATTAACCATAAGAAGTAACTTTAGTTTTCATTATCTAAAAGAAAAAGTCTTAATAACAATAATAAAAAAGAATGGATGGAATTAAAAAGAAAATGATTGCAATGAAATTAGAGAAGGAGAATGCAATGGAAAGGTTAGTTGTGTAATAATAATAATAATAATATGTCATTATTATAAATAACATGATTGTAAAGTGTAATGTACTTGTTATTGAAACGAATTGATATATGTTGAATAACTCTACTACTATATTAGTCAATTTCAATCAGTAGTTATAACTTAATGACCAGCAACTGTAGTTGTTCCAACTATATGAGAGATCGGTTGCAGTTAGATTAGCTCAGTGATAACGTCCGACAATGATATCATTATTCTTATTAATATTAAAATCTTTCCACATACGAAATAAGCACGTACTCATATATATATATATATATGCAAAGATATACAATGTTTTCATATCATAATCACCAGTCAGTCAGTCAGCTACAACATAAGATCAGGCATATATATGCATCGATCCATACCTCATTAGCACAACAAGATGAACACTGGACTCATAGATGTAGTTAATTCAATGGTGATAATATATAAATGAAAGATTGTATATCAGGGCATAATACAGGAAGAAGGAATTAGTTCATATATCAAATGGATTCAATAAAGGTGATCGTAAACATTATTTAAAACCTTTTTTTTAAAGAAAAAATTCCTTTAATGTTCAATTTTACCAAACAAAAAAAATGATACCTTAATTGATTGAAACAGTGTTTTTCACTTTGATTTGTATCATCTATAGACTTCAATGAATGACTAAATTTAATTGCAAGTTTACAAGTATCACTAACTAGAAGTTAAGTTGACAATTTTAAATGAGTCAATTGAAGCTAGACCACCATGGAAAACCTGGAAGCACTGGACGGCTCCTTCTGATAATAATCATCTGCTCACTAGTGATTGTTTGCAAGAGGTATTTCCTGGAGTTCTAGTGAGAAGCCGTTACCAGTGGAGTTCAACCAGGTCTGTTGTGAGATATCAACTCGCTGAAGACAATGGTGTATGCTGGCCTGACTTTGTAGATTAGTTGAAGTCAGATATCAACACCGTTGGATGCCGGCCGGCTCAGTGGTCTAGTTGGTTAATTGCCTGGCGCGAGACTGATAGGTCCTGGGTTCGAATCTCGCGGGGTGCGAGATCGTGGATGCGCACTGTTGAGGAGTCCCATACTAGGACGAAACGATCGTCCAGTGCTTCCAGGTTTTCTGTGGTGGTCTAACTTCAATTGACTCATGATTTCAATCTGTGAAATTTCTAAAATCCCCACAAAAATCCCTTCTGATAATTTTAAATGAATAGAAAATTCATCTTTCTACATGATGAAATGTTATATTTCCATTAATTTTATTATGAAAATAAAAACATTTTTTTCTATTTATTGAATGATTTGGACTAAGTAATCACTTGGACATAGCAACAATTAAAATTGTTCTTAAGATATAAAGTCTTTATTCATTTTGTTAAAAATTTTTTCATTTTATTTATTATTTAGAGCAGTACAATATGAAGAATTACTTAAAAAGAAAGAAGAAGAACGTGAAAAACGTGAAAGTGAAATTGCTGAATTAAATACTAAAATGAAACAAGCACAAATTGATTGTGATGAAGTACAAGAAACATTACAAGAACAAATGAATAAATTAGAGGAAACTGACAAACGTGCTACTAATGTAAGTTGATAACAACTTTTAACTATATAATATATAAATGATTGTTATTTGGATACATATGAAGATGTTTCAGTGACTGGTTATTATGATTGCAAATGAACTAGTGGTGCCAACCTTTCGGTCACAAGTTCGAGTTCAACTTGATTCAATCATCTTTAAGCATTTCGGTAGTGCAACCAACTTTTATACCTGAAGTGCAATTCAAGATCACGTATACAAATTGTTACTTAGCAAATAGGGTATGATAGAGTTTGTAAATATTATTACTACACCATGACTAAAAGGAGTGAGAAAGCAACTTTCAATTAAGATTTCATTAAATTCAAGTTTAAGCATTCGAAGAAATGCTAAGAATGATGTCAAGATTTAGGAATAATGTGTTTCATCGTTAAAAAATAAACTAACACTTTGACAATAATAATTATATGCACTCTCTTGACATCAATGGGCTTTCAATAGGTCATTAAATGTCAAGTACTAAAAGATAAATAAAACGACATTCGGTAGAAGGATCTATTTGCAACGAATTTATCATCAAGCTGTATAATCGTATATACATTTGGAAACCTTTTCTTAAATCTAGTATCATTATTTTTTATTACATCATCATGCTTATTCCTTGTTTATGTGTCTTCATGAAACAAATAGTTCGACAAAAAATCTACATAAATTCACACAGAATTTAATTACAGTGAGAATAATCTACCACCGTAACTGGTTATAGCTACAGACTTTAAAATGAGACCATTGAGCTTAAGCAGTTTGCAAAAACTGGGAGGTTCGGCTACGTGAGTAAATGAGATTGTAAACCTGCGACAATTAAGTAGAATGATTTCTTTTTCATTTATACTGTGCATAACTCCATGCTTCAGAAAATTGTTAGTGTGAAATAATTCACAAGTAATCACTAGAACAACACACTATGTTTTAACTGATTCCAAATAATCAGTAGGAACCCCCGAACTTATGTATCGTGCTAGTTGGCACTCCTCAGTAAGGCTAACCTATAATCATAAGGGAACTGGTGTTACCTGTGGGATTCGGATACTCGCCACCAAGCTTCACTATCGCTACCAGACGTTACCACGGAGCTAATCTGTCTGCAACTGACCTGCCATATAGTTGGGATGTTTATAGTTGCTGGTCATCAAGTAATAACCATTGATTGAAATTTACTAACATAGCAGTAGAGTCATCCAATGTAGTGTGTGGTTTAGTTGTGATGTTCGTCCATCGTTTTAGTAATTTTTCGACAGTTCGTGCTTCTGAAAATACACTGAACAACTGCTTATATTTCTGGGTGATCAACAATTAAATTCATAAGTTGTGTTCTGTTGTAAGACATACTTTTTGCTCCGGTGGTTACACCTCGTTCTATTGATAGGAACCAGACCAGCAACGAATACTTCTTTATTTAGATCGTGTGACAGCACACAGTGGAGTGCAATATTACCTCTTCAAACACACAAAGCTTTCAACGTTCAACATGAAATAATAGGAGATATAATCTCCATACATAGTAAGGAAGTGAGTGAATACTTAAGCGTTTCTGTCTTGATATTTGCTTAGATGTTTTCAGTCAACCCTTAATCAATCATCCTAAGTTTTTATAGACTTACTGTCATTTAAAACTATTTTGCTCAAGGTTTAAATTAAAATAATATCATTTAAATGATCAAGCATCCACATTCCTTACATGTTACATATGGTTATCTTGAAAAAGATTCCGTGGAAATAGTCATCTGGTTGATATTAGTCTTCAGCAGTAAGGAAAGGAAATCAATCAACTTATGTTAATCACTGCAATTTGTAGTACTGTAATGATCATATCTCCTTTTGAATGTATTAACAGAAGGTGCTGGTATTACGTGTTGTGATAAAGATTTCCACTAATTCAATACCCGGTGCAAGAAACGGAACCCTAGACATAAACTATTGGGTCTCAGTTTTTGAGCTTTATACAAACGTTCTCTCAGAGAATCAATTCTAAGTAAAAGAAAAAGAAATGATATAGTGGTACCAAAATCATCGTATTAGATCATCTCATAACCTGTGGTAATATAAAAGAAGTAGGTTGAGCTATCCTAGTTCTGTCCTCTTACGATGGGTCAGAGAGGCCTTTCGATATTGTGGTTCCACGCTGTTGAACTTATTCTATCATATCAATCTCATACTTAAAACAAGGACTCGCTGATTGTATCCCATATTCCAGATGCAGACAGACGGAATTTGAGCACAAATCCCTAAACATTTCTTCGTCAAAGTAATGAAATGGCTTATAAGCTGCCTACACGTTCCTGAAGCCTTCAGCAGCAGCAGTCTTACAGTTACCCCTCACTTAAAGGTCGTTGCTTATTATGACCCCTAGATCTTTATAATTCATTTCTTTAGGTTGCAGCACCTCACTTGTTGTGCCATTCAATTGCACCGTAACTTTCTCCATAGAATCATTTCTTTGACAACCCGTACATTAATTCCACTATTAAATGTTGGTTGCTTTGTAAAAGTATCATTTTTTATATATATAGTCCATGGGTCTCAAAATCTTTGTCATTAGCAGGGAGTAAGACAAACGACTTTGCTACCTTCGAGGATATATTTAAATTAAGCAAATGAAGACACCAACAAGACTTTTACATTGAAGGACTCTATTGTCTACAGATTCCCACGTCGGTGGATACTTGTTTACCGGTGTACTCTGTCTAATATCCCTGAAAAAGTCAAGCACTATCTACATCATACTGAAGCTAATCTCTGATTAGATCGGTTGCTCAAACATGCCTTAGAAGGTGTTGAATCAAATTTTTAGTGTCTCGAAAATTTATTTAACATTAAAAACCTTCAGACATCTCAAGGTTGCGTAAAGAGGTACACTTGTCTGTCGCGCTACATCTTTAGTAATGATGGGTGAATCAAATGTTGCGACTGTCGTTAAGAAGAAAATCAAGGAGATGCAAACCGAGTTAGAAAAATTACAGTTTGATGTTATCGCAGAAGATGAAATACTGAGACAAGAGACAGCCTTGCGTGAAAAGGTATGAATGGTAACTGTAGACAGTGATATATTGAGAAATGTAATATATTATTACTATGATTCTCAATTAAAACAAATCCAATGCACTTCTGTTTTTAATCTCTGGTCTTTGCTAACGTTAGCCGCTGCAATTAGAATACTGAAAAGTTATGACATCTCCATAGGCTTTCGAAATTATTTATGTATAACAATTCATTATATCTTAAACATATAGTCTAACCTTTCTATCTGATCAATCTCGTCCACAGTATTGTTATTCCGATTAAAAACTTTTCTGAGCATGTAACGTGTCAAACGTTATTAATATTTTTTAGTAGATTGTTCAAGAAAATGTAGGATACACTAATTAAACCTACTGATAAAAGAACTAACGCAAATGTACAACCCTCCATTCCCAAAGAGGAATACTATGAATTAGTGGTTTCTACAACATGGGTACATGAGAGTACCATTCTTGGTACGTACTTGTTAATTTCTAATCAAAGTTTAATGTTGAACTTTTCAAGCCAATTTTTTAATTATTTTTTAGCTTGTGTACCTCGTGTACACATTGTTATTTGGCACATTTTATAGTTTGCTCTTTGTCGCTTTTTCAGGCTGAAGCTGAAGTGGCAGCGATGACTCGTAGAATTCGTTTGTTAGAGGAAGATCTTGAAGTTTCTTCAAGCCGTCTAACTGAAACATTGACCAAGTTAGAGGAAGCAAGTAAAACTGCAGAGGAAAGTGAACGGTAAGCGTTCGTGGCAAGTATTCTCACTTGTTCACCTTTTTCGCATGCATAATTTTAACGTAATTTTTTGCATGTATGCATGCAGTGCGTGGCGTCAAGTTCAAAATAAAATGGACACGTACGACAAGAAAGTAGAGCAGCTACAGAAAGCTGTCGAGGACGCAACAGAAGCTGCTAAGGAAACTGATAAGAAATATAAAGAGGTAGAGATTTTAGAAGATTTGTTAGGTTTTTAAATGTCTATATATTAATCCCACACTTTCTTTAATTTAATAACCTGCACATAGTGGACGAAAAGACCTTGAGATTCGTTCGATTGCTGATGATGAGCGGCTTAACCAACTGGAGGATCAACAAAAAGAAGCCAAGTATATTGCCGAGGATGCAGACCGTAAATATGACGAGGTGAGTCCTGGATACTTTATGAGGCATATATTCTTTGTGTTGTAGAGATGGCGAACTGGGTATTATAAGCATGGTTTTTAATGATATCTGGTTTAATAGTATAAGAGCAGGAAAATCGTAGTGTTATATCAACCTTGATGGGCTGTTTGCTCATGAAGCCTCACTGTATAATAGATTTATTTGTCAGCCAACACCATCCGTGGCGTCGGCAAAGCATATGGGAAGTTATTAGAGGCATTAAAAAATGGGTGAAACTCTAATTTATGGACGACCTTTGAACGAATTTTTAAGTGACCTTGAGGACATTAGCCAATCAGAAGAGAGTTAGTATAAAGTAAAAATATATTATAAAAGAGTGATGAATTAGAATGGATATTCTTCTTTTACATTATTTGAGAACTTGTTAAGGTTTGATATAGGTTTAGAAGTTTTGAAATCATAGTGCATGCGGTATAAGAACTCGTCCATATGACTCTATAATAATCGTCCTCTGGAGCCGTGGTAGGGTTTTAAAGAATACTTCAGCCTAGACCACATGCCCTCAATGTTGTTTGTATGGACCCCCCGTCGTTGGATCAAAGAAATGACGTTTGTACATCACAACATGATGCACAAAACCAAGTCTGGAGAGGCATCTATACGCTTTCCAAACATCGGTATAGCCGCGGCTAATGTTACTGGAGACTTTATGATCCAATTTGCAACGATTATCATGGTTTGTCTTAGCCTTAGCCGTGACCGGGTAAAAAAAGTGCCAGTTCGAGCAGATTTTTTTCTACAACATATAATACAAAGAAATACAATGTCATCGCGGCAGTCTGCACATCGTGCTGAAATAATGTGTATATATACATCATTGATATCCAGTCACAGGTATCTTTTCAATAGTGCCTGAAATTTAGTGAAATATTTCACTAAATAATATTAGTTTCAGGTGCAATTTTAAATGCAAGGAATGCTAGTCGACTAGCTGTAAGTCTGCACTGACTACGACTTATTATTGCTACACATCCCAACCGATCATCTGCTACGACCTGGAATCTCATCTGAATTAGTCACAGTTCAGATAAAAACATCTTGTCTGTCCGTGAAGTAACTGTCGTGTAGACAAGTATATACATCCTGATTAAGACCTTCAAAGTGGTAGATATCAGCTATTAAATATGACAGGCATCACAATTTCAAATCGATCGCAGTGGTGTAGATGAATTTCTCTTTCCTGTGAATCCAAAATATTTCATTGTCCGTTTTTCATCTCTTCTTACTGATTCTAATATCTTTCCGTTCGTGTTAATATCCGACTTCCGTTTCGTCATAAAGTGTAGTAAATTGAGCATACACAATGTATCCTATCTCTACACTTTTTTGTTTGTTTGAAGTTACTAAATGAACTATAAAACTGAAAGTTAGTAGTCAAATGGATGTTTCACCACTATAGTACGTAAGATTAGTTAGTTAATCAGTAGAGGTACCTGTATCTTTCTGATCCATTAATATTATTCACAATAAAGTAAGTAAACTGTACTTCAAGCCACCATTTATCGACTACACATGTAATGACATTAGTCTGAAAGCCACATTTGTATGTTGTCCAAAGTATTCGGCTCCATACGTCAAAACAACTGTTATGCTCTGCCCAAGGCCAACTACACTAATCTGTATCCGGTAGACAACTTAGAGTGAGATCATGCACACTTTGGTTCTGGCTCAAATATATATGGAAAAACTCTTCAGTCGTTGTGGAGCCATGTTACAACGAGGTCTACAAAAACCGTTTTCTCACAAATAAAACATTGACAAAAGCCATCATTTTTTATTGAGCTTATATAATGAAAGCTGGTCATCTGTTTGATATTTAGCAATGTTACTTACCTTTCCTACACTCATTTAAGTGACTGACATCATTACCTAGCCTTTTTTTACCACAATTTAAACATATTTTGTGATTTCGTACGACGGACAATGTACAACTCAATCTATAATAACTTTAGAAGGTTAATTTTATCACTTGAATGAAACTTAAAATAAATTTTAAGCTTCTAAAACACCCGAATCTGATTAACTCTTCAAATCATTCTGTGTTACACTTTTATCGCTTGTTCTCAAAGATTAATACCGGACATCTTATGTGGCAATAATATAGTTAACTACAGTCTTTATAAGAAATATATTGTTGTACAAGCGATAATACTGATTATCAGTATCCTTTTAATCACATGAACGGTTGTCCTCCATCTGTTTGCCACTAGTTTGCAAGGCTAAACTCTTTTTTCCAACTGTGATTTTCCTTGATCGTGTTCGGGATCCATTAAATCTTTATTAATTAGCATTAATATCATGAATTAAAGCAACGATGTATTAGTTATTAGATTTGTTTCTAAACCTAACCGCTCCCGTAGACCCCAATAATATTACCTGGCTACCCAAATCGTCGTGGATAGAGCAGGACCTTAACCAACCAGTCATTATTTAAAAGCTTAGTACGTAAACACATTTAAGCTATTTCCGCATCCCTATTTTTTCCTGCCGTTAATCAGAAAAAATACCTATCTAGTCCTCAAAGATGCCATTTTTTCTCTTTATTGATGGATTAATCGCCATGCTGTAGCGCTCAGGCCACCAAGGGTATAAATAAATTTTATGGACCATGGGTTGAGCCCTGACCATATGTCGTAATCACATTAATAGATGAATTAATATTCATTGGTATTATTAAAATTATACAGTTATATTTGTGTTTTGATATATTTATTTGTTTATCACGATTGCAAGCCCTATTTGATGCTATTTTCTCTCCCTTTTTAGGCTGCACGTAAATTAGCTATTGCAGAAGTTGATTTTGAGCGTGCGGAAGCTCGTCTCGAAGCTGCAGAAAGGTAGCCAGAAACACATATATGCATCACAAGCAAACAACGTATTTCATGCATCGTCCATTATGCTGCATGGTTTTATTGTGTTTAAATAAACCTCAACAACTGTCTTGAAATTATTATTACTATTCGTGCTAAGTATTTGTAGTTTTTGTGCATTTATTAACCGCATGTCTTTCTCTTTGTTTCGTATTAAAAATGTCTTCCACTCCGTTACCATACTCTGCACTTTATAATAACTGCCTGTGAATTTGTTCAAATCACCTGAAGATCTCTTGTACACTGGCCTTAACTGAGAAGAATTTAGCTGAAGCTGAAACACGCATGGCTAAATCCGAAGAGTAAGTTTGTGTTCAGTTGTTTTTCAATCCGTTGTTAATTGTTTATTTTGTTACTTCTAAGTTGCTTGAGATTCTTGTTCCGTAAGGTCTTATCCACACCAAGAAAGTATTATAGCAGCAAACGTCACGTCTAAAAGGAAAGTAATGTTGTTAACTAGGTATCATTATCAAGGTTCGATTTGAAAATTTCGAATAAATTGAGAATTGGGTAGACTGTTATAAATAAAATAATATATTTGTAATATCCCAATGAGTAGAAAAATTAGGTTTTCTAACGTTTCTTGACTCAGTTTAAGCCACCTCTTCAGAGAATAGATAACAAAATCAAAATTAATCCGAGGTTAGACTTAGATTACACTGAGTCACGAGATGTCAGAAAATCTAATTTTTCTACTCATCGGGATATTACAAATGCCGTTGACTGTTTCTTGGTGCAACGTCAGCGCGCTAAAAAATGTTGCTTGATGGATTTATCGTTATTGAAGTGAAAATTTCAAAGTATAAACTCGACGTAGTGGTAAATTCTCAAAAAATCCATACATAATATCGCCATTTCTATCTTAGACTGCGAGGTTACATTGCTAATTTTTACTTTTCTCTTCCTAGTTATCTTAGATCGAATGACCTTAGAAAGTTAATAGCTAGAAGTGTCAATCACCAATACATCACAGATTGTAAGGTATATCTTTTTATCTGATCTTAACGATGTGATCAAGGTAAACAATGCAAGACAAATATCTCTAATTCCTAGACCTGTGATGAAGTGGTTATTTCATAGTCAGTTGAACTACAACTTGAAGAAGATCCCATAACTGTTTATTTTAGCTGCTTCCCATCTATTCAATATCTTATCATTTACAATGTGAAGTTATTACAAATATACGTGGCATAATAACTTTGGTCATACTCTGTCTAAAAATACGATTCTGTTCAAATTTCGGCCATATATATCCGATGATTGATTTTCCTATTCTGTAAATAGAAGTCGTTAGATAATCATAATTTTGAGGATTTTACTTTTAAATTGCTATAACTGTGATGCTGCAGATCAGAGGACAGCGAATTGTCGATCGGACCAAAGACGCACAAATACGTAAGAACGGCCTAGGGTTCTGATTGGTCCCGCTTCCCTGTCTAGCCTAGCCAGTTGAGTCCAGAACGGAAGTCTCAGCCTCGGAGATATGAATCGTTATATTTCAAACATACTTTGTTTATAAACCAGTCAAGCAGACCACATCGTACCATAAAATAGAAAATAACATTGTACAATATTGACCAGTAGGAAAATGACATGTGAAATAAACATTGACCAATAAGGAAATGACACCATCTCAAGTCCAAGGATAGCATTAGACTTAACAGGATAATTTCTGGGATATTTTTCTGAATATCTCAACACAAATGTAATCATCTCCCTTTTTTTTCGTTTCTGTACACAAATCTCTTTTTGGAAATAAGAAATCAATCTTAAAACTATGACGATTTAAATAATAAGAGGGAATGGAAAAAGAATAATACTAATTGTTATGGTGCATATAACTTTCTTGACATACGAAAAGCCAGATTCTAGTCCCATCAATGTTAATAATATTATTTAAAACAGCATGATTTATAGTGGAGATTAATTGCCCCTCTGTGTTATCTCCACAAAATTGATTTTATTCATTCAAAATTTTCATTCTACCAACCTCGTGTTTTTCCTCTGTAGACTTGTCACTGAACTGGAGAATACTTTAAGGGGTTTGGCAGGTAAATGGAAATCTATGGAGATTAAAAAAGAACAGGTATATACATTAATTATTTTCATGTCAAGTTTTAATTTAGCCTACAGTAGTTTTGTTAAGATGTCTTACCACGGTGTTCGGGCATTATATACAAGAATTGAGAACTGTGGAGTGCTAGATAGCTATTTCTTCTTGATTGAACTGTGTTGTGCTTATGTAAAGATCTAATGTTGGCTTTGTGTAAGTTTGCAATTCTTAAGAGCTTCCATTTGGAAAGAAAAAGACCGTGCAATGCATCTTCGGCGGTTCTTCAACTGGTAGCTATCCATGATGACAGTCAACGTCAACCTTATTTTATTTTGTCAACTCGTATCAAAGGCGATATTTTGTTTACTAACTCAGTTGAAATGTATCCTCATTTTTTAATCTAATAGAAAGTTTTCCTAGTAAATTTACATGCATAAATCTTATGGAAATTACAACTCCTATTGGCAATATTAGTTATGTAACTAGACATGTCTTAAATTTTTAACCCAGTATTCAAGATGTCTAAACCGATCCCAACAATTTACTTGAACAAAATAGTAGTGTTATACAGTTTTCGTAAGATGGAATAATAACTAAAGCAACCAATTTTCAATCTTTGAGTTCTACTTTCAAACTTTGCTCCACCTACTTCGTTTAAAGTAGCCAACTCATGTCACTAGCATTCTCGTACAAAATATGTTATAATCTAAATCTCAGATCATTAATCTGATATTTTTTCACTAAGTTACATTGAATTATTTTGAAATAAAGATCATTGATGTAGCATACTTGGATCTTTAATTGTGGAAAATACACTTCAACTTATAATATTCACTATTTCAATTGAAATCATCCAGATAGAAGAAATATGCACATGAATAGATACTACTGACAAATAAATCTTAAAATTTACAAATACTCATCTGTATTGTAAGTGCAAATTATTGAAAATTGGTTTTAGTAATTTATTTGTCCGGATTAAATACACTTAGATTTTCATTACTCGTATATCCTGAGACCACCGAGTAAGTAATGTAGTTGTTAAGAAACGGGTACTAGGTAAGGATGGCAAATCAATTGATGAAGTAGTGAAACTTCATCAGTTGAGATGGCTGGGACACGTGTTACGTATGCCCAACTACCGACTACCCCGACGTGCGATGTTTTACGGTGTAGGAGTAGGTTGGAAGAAAGCTAGGGGCGGCCAGACCAAAACATGGTATAAATCCATGAAGTCACTGACAAGTGGACTGAGTCATGTTGGTAGGTGTAGACTACCTGGTTGGGATCCGCGAGACGATAGCAACCGATGGTTAGAGATCCTGAATGACATGGCTCAAAATCGTTTGCAATGGCGCAGGTGCATCCACTCTCTGTGTTCTCCCGAATTCTAATCTTCTGAATTCTTCATGTCCCTTCTTTTTTTCTCTTTCCAAATTTATTTCACTGTATTATACTCCTTGAATAACATCTTCAAACCCTAATCTTTCTGATTACTGCTTATAGTTTTACTACTTCTACGACTACGGGATATGAATCGACAACTATATCTTTGTGCTAATGTGGTGTGGCAACTCGAACTGATGCATGTACGTAAGAAGTTCTACGTTGTTACTGACTAACACTTAGATTTTCATGTGACAATGTTTAGTTTAACAATCACAATGAGTGAAACATGACACTAAAAATATTTAAAACAATCTAACTAACAAGATCTAACTGTTCAAATACCGTCTGTCACTATATATATGTAACTTTAAATAACATAATCCGATCCTTTTTACATCATTGGTTTTTTCCTCCACTTTTCTTTTATCATTTCTTTAGATAGTACATCATATTCATGTGAATATAACTTACTTTGCCAGACTTCTTTTTAGTTAGCTTTTCTTTTACCATTTTATTTAACTAAACCTGTCTGTCAATACTTTCTTGCAACCTTTTTTTGACTGCTGTTCGTTTTTGACTTGTCTGAAAGTTTGTATGATATGTAGTATTGCATGATTAGTTTGTGTGATTGTTTATCACATATACATCGACAAATATATGCTTCTGCATCCTACACCTCTTTCAAACAAATATAGGAATGCTATATAATTAACCATCATAAATTTTTCCCTCTCAAATTTAAGCAAAATAGTAGAATTGGAAGAGGAACTACGAGTTGTTGGTAATAACATGAAAGCTCTTGAAATTTCCGAACAAGAGGTAATTTCACAATACGTATATATTTATCTGTATTGATAGTTCGACTATGTAGAAATGAGAATCTTTCTTTGCTCATTCGTTCTTTAAACAAAATTTGACAGTTTAGATAACTAAAGTGTGTAATATTTTTATTTTAGTTTAAACAGTCATATGCATTAACCTGGACAACTGAATGATAAATGTTGTCTAACCTTTGTCTTATGCTGAAAGTTGATATGGTCCATAAATTACTCAGAGTTTGACTTTTGTTGAATTATCTATCACAGCCATCAAGGTCGTTTCATTTCACCTGATCTGTGTGTAGATATGGTTTGTAAATTCATAAAGTAAGCTTCTATGTAATTACTAAGCTACGTAGTAGTCACTACCACTGTTCTAGTATTCAACATTCTTTTGGGAATTTTATACATAAAAACTGCTTGTTGCTAAGTAAAATAATTATAATTGCCACCCCACTGTGATAACGTTTGTTGATTTTCGTTTTAACACTCAATCGGGATAGTTAGATAACTGGTTAAAGCACTCAACTTTTGACCAGCAAGTCATAAGTTCGAACTCAATTCCACTTCCATTCTTTTGGCCAGACAGTCACTCGCGAAGAAGGCGTTTTCAAATCCTACCTACTGATCGTGGAAGTCGAGTGCTATAATCATTAAGTTATACACCTCCATATATTAATTTCATTCTTGATGTATTTTCACTATCATTAAACATGGTCTCAAGTGCCATTTGAAGTATGCAAGCAGTCATAACTTTTCTATTACCCACACCATCTGAGGATACTTTCTCTTGAGGTACCTAAAAAAAGAATTGAACTAGTGGCGGTCTTAGGCACTTTGAAGCGTCACCCCAGGGCTCAAGAGACAATTATTATTCTATTATTTATTTGAACACGTAAATATTGGTACAAAGGGGCACTGAATACGTGTTAGCCACACAAGTCACTTGATTTGTGCCTGTGCTATGACACCGCCTAGGTTCCCAGACCGAAGCAGGGAAGAGACAATCGCTTAAGGCCAGTCACACACGGACTTAGTTTAAGTTGTTCTTGGTGTCTTATCTCTATACTTTAAAGACATTACTGCTGGCAACTGAAATCTAGTGGGTAAGTTGAGGTGCGCTACTTGTATCATAATCTTTATTAATCTGAGCTGATAATTTGTTACCATGTGACTAAAATTAGGCTTTAAATGGAGTCTATACTTCACACTGATCGATAAGCTATTCAACAACATATATAAAATACATTTCTTAATGTTCTTAATGGTATAAACATGTAATAGTTTAAAATGGGTATTCTTTGTTTATAAATCTCTATAACAATCCTAATGCGGCTCATTCACCAAGTACATACTTTTGTACACAGCTTCTACCTGGATGTTCTAATCTATGTAGGTTAACCAATGTTTAAACTACTGACTACTGATTGGAAGTTAAGCTTTTTTAACCAATAAGTCCCTACACCTCAATGATTAGATGGGTTTTAGTGGTGCTTCTGGGAGAGTTATGGATAATAGCCTAGTATTTTCCTTGCGTCAATAAATCTATTTGTTAGTTTGTTTTTTATTTGCTTGAAAATTATATTTCTAGTAGAATCAGCAAAATGACAGTATAGCGTATGCTGTCAAAATTAAGTAAAAAACGAAAGAGGTGGTTACCCTTTTAAAATTCAGCAAATCACTTTATTGAATATTAATTTCGCCTTCATCAGTGATTTCGTTTTAGATTGGTTCAGTAAAGTTTTTAAGTAGGAAGTATGTGACCTGTGGAATGAAACCAGTCACAAGGAAGTGGCTGACTAGTAAAATTTAAATATAATTATCCTGTGTGTCTCAAATGATACTGTGCCTATCATAAAATCCTGTCGTGTAGTGTCAAGGAGGGGAGTAGGTTGTTCGATATTCAATCGACTTATAAGAATTCCTCTGCTCGCTTCTCTTCGTAACCATTACTTATGTACACCTATTACCTCTTGTGGAGCATAGAACGCCAGTTAGGATCCTCTAACCTACTCTGATCTAGGATCTCTTTCCCAATTATTACCAAGTGAAATTTATTTTTATGTCCGCCTACAGTTCCAGGCTTAATGTGTTCTTTGGTCTGTCTTTTTCGCTATTGCCTTCAGGATTTTAAGTTAGGGCTTGATTGATAGTTTCCGTAATGCGTTCAGCAACTTTTCTTAATTTTCTCTTCAGCTGGAAGTTGGTTTGTCTTCTTCCACATTTGGTTGTCGCTGATGGCGTTTAGTCAACTGATTTAGAGTATCTTGCGTAGACAACTGTTTATAAATTCCTGTACTTCCTGGACAATGGCTGTAGTAGTTCTCCAAGTCCTATCTCCATACAATAGGATTGTCTTAGCGTTTGTATTGAAAATTCTGACTAATGTTGCCTGACAGTTGTTTAGTGTTCCAGATGTTCTTCAATCAACGGAATACTGGCCTTGCTCTCCCAATTTGTAACCATAGCTATCTTCAAATTGGATAAATCTTTACAAAACATTTCATTCAACTGCTAATTTAGTTCATACAGATCAGGTTGGTTATTTATCGTCTTCGATATTCACTTGTTCTACTCGACATTCATCTACAAGATATATCCCCATCTCTTTGAAAATTGATCCACTTTGAAAAATTCAAACTCGAACTAGCCGGTTTCGTAATTTCATATCATATCAGTTAGCTTGATGACCATATTGAAAATTCAGTCAACAGAACTCAGTTAGTACTGGTAAACAAATAAAATGATATTGACTGACTACTGTTTTTGTTCTTATCTAATGATGACAGTTTTTACCTGATCAAATGTTTACATTTGTTACTGTTGTCTTGTTTTCTATTCGGAAAAATGACTTACTGTTTTCTGTCATCTAGTCAGCCCAACGTGAAGAAAGCTATGAAGAAACAATCCGAGATTTAACAGAACGATTGAAGGCTGTAAGCCTTGTTTAGTTTGTGTGTGTGTGTGTCTGTTTGGTTATGATGAATTTATTATTTGGCATTTAATCGTTTGTTCGTAGGAATATATATGTGTGCAAATCGGTTTTGCATGTGTTTTCATATTTTTCTACATTGCATTGTTCGCCATCGATTTTTACTACTGAATGATTGTTCCACTTATTCTCACAGAGAATGACCTTAGTACTAACTAACTGACCTTTATTCACTTCCTGTTTATTTACTTAACATTTCTTAAATAAGTACAAACACACATCTTTGCATAGACAAAATCTGTTTGTTTTTTTTACATTCTACCGGACTAGTAGTTTGATCTACTTTTCATACTGGGCTTAGTTCATCCTTAGAATGTAACATTTCTAGTCTGAATATAATTATTATTATAAATGTAGACGTACACTATAAATTCACTTGGTATTGTTTGGCTTGTATCTTCCCATTGAAGTTTAAGACTACAATTGATCAGTTTGTTATTGGCATATGTGCATACTGTGCGTATGCCTCGATATTACACTATAAATCATTACAAATTATTTTTAGAACTCCATTTTGCCATGACAAACTCATTTATCTACATTTTGTTTCTCTTTCGGTCGATACATACATCTATTTTGTCTAAAATTGCATGTACTTGAAATATTCATCGATTATGCATGGCGTATTTTAGTCTGCTGAAATTGAAAAAGATTTGGAAGAACGTTTAAGTGTTTTAACTCATCATGTTAAAGAGGTAAGTTGACTTATTTATAATGGGAAAAACATATGTGTATCATGTATTTTCAGCAATAAATAAATATCGTTGGATTCTGTCAGTCAAATGAAGGAAGTCTGTTGTCTATTTCATAATCTAATAGAAATCTTTATTTTCTAATTATCTTTTTAATTATGAAGATAAAGATTACCCTAGAAACACGGAAGGATTTATGTTACATTGTTGAAGTTCAATTCTTTGTATCTGTCATTATCGCGGATTTGGATAAATATTACAACATAACTATTTAGTCAGTCAGTCAGCTACAACGTAGGACCAGGCATACATATATGCATCGGTTCAAGTTGCCATACCACATTAGCACAGCAAGATGAACACCGGATTCATAGAAGTAGTTAAGTCAGTGGTGGTGATATATAAAAGAAAGATTGTATATAAAGATATAGTACCTTACTATTACTTACCCGGTGATCCCAGCAGATGCGAGCAATATTTCTAAGGCATCTGTGGTCAAATACTAGTAGCTTGCGAATATCTTCAACTCTTGATAGCCATGTTTCGCGGCCGAAAAGTAAAACGGAACGAACTGCCTCGCAGTATACTCGTCCCTTCATTGACAGACGGATATCTCGCCATAGGTGACGTAAATTGGCGAAAGCCAAACGAGCTTTTCGAATCCGTGCTGAGATTTCGCCATAAGCTCTGACTCGACTAGTAGTGTTCGAGTAAAGAGCCTTCACAAGGTTTATGTACGCCTTTCAATGACAGACTGACCGATGAAGGTAAATGTAATCCTATCCAAGATTGGGATTGTGTGAAAACACTGATCACTACTAAGTGAACTGCGTAGATTAAAGAAAGTAAAGTAGAACTCATTTATTAAATACAAATCTCATGTTGATTTCAAAATATTATAGGTTGTAAACAACTGATGAGGACTTAACAAAATAAAATGAACTCATATTATTCTGTATCAATCATTGTTTTTGTTCTCTTCAAGATAATTAAGGGAACTATGTGTGTGAAATTAAACTAATATACTCAAAAGATTGATTCTTTTATTCGTACATATTATCCCAAGCTGTATGTTAACTATAGCTATGACTGACTTGTCCGTTAAACATATCATATAATAACTTAATAGTTAGTCCGGTTATTTTAGGGAAGGGGATTTCAACTATTGAAATTACTAAAATCTCCATAAAACCCCTTCTGAAAAACATAAACATTGATATTAATTCATATTCTTACAACGAATCCATAAGCCTGTGATTTGACTTATATATCACTTTCCAATAATGTTATTGTGTTTACAACGTTAATTGAACTCATGATTTCATGTATTATAACGTTAGATTGCTGTTGACAACAATAACTTCTTTTACGATCAATCAATATTCAGATATGATTAATTCTATTCACAAGAAGACTTGTTTTCTATTTTTGCATGTGTATTTTATTTTGAAGAATCTACATTTGCATGAAATAGAATAATTATACTCAATGGTTACTTGCTCCCCTTTAGCTATCGAATGTCAGTGTTGCATCAATTTCTTACGAAAAGAAATAATCATGAGATAAACTATTGAATTAACTAACTTTTGTTAATCTATATGTATTATAAATAGGCTGAACAAAGAGCAACTGAAGCTGAACGTCAAGTATCTAAACTACAAAATGAGGTTGATCATTTGGAAGGTGGGAATTTTTTTCCTATTTCCATCTTAACTATGATAATAAAACATGCCTGTACTTATGTATAGATTATAGGATTGTGCATTGAAACATTGGTTAAAAGTATCTTGATCATAGATATTTATTTGAATGCTCTGGCATGTGTTTTTCTAAACTCCTATCCTTTGTTTTTTGTTTGACCTCCATTTATCATTCTATTTGTCTATGCTTCTTCGTATTACTCGTTTCTCTCATTACCATGAAATAATAATATTCAGGCTGAATTTCGAGCTGATACTGCTGAAGCGGAAGTTAATCGACGTCTTATGGAAATAAAGAAAGCAAAAGGTGATTAATATGATATTTCTGATATTTTGATTTAATAAATAATATGGATTGACTTTTTTGAAATATATTTATTACGGTGTTAGCTGTTTTTATCTGGATACTTTAAACTTCATTCCAGATGTATGTTTCTTTCTCACTGACTGGTCATGTGGTTCATTTGTCAGTGTTTGCCATCATAGTTGACAGTAGTAATTCCACGACACAACGAACATCTGTGTAAAGTGGTGATTAAAACTAGTCGTCAGGACACTGTTATGTCATCAAGGTGTACCTTTAATCTTGAGGGAACTGATACTCCCTGACGAACTCGATTCTGCGTCACCCAGCTTCACAGTCAGGGATGTTACCACTGAGATACTCGAGTTGCAACTGACCTTCTGTAAGAATGGTATATATTTACAATTGATTGATCACTGAGTAGTAACCAATTTCACGTTTGTCAGGTCCTTCCTAGTGCAGATCAAATTCTATCGACCAAGTTGAAATGTGGCCACTAGTCTAGATGACTTGACATGGAATACCTTCAACCACCACCTTACATTTCAACATAGTCTATGCAATGTCGAGTCACCCAGTCTAGTGGTCATATTGCAACTTTATCGATCAAATTCTGTTCCATTAAAATTTCTCTAATTAGGTGAACGTAACAATATTTAACCCTTAATCAGCATTCACTTGATCCCAGTTACTACTAATTCAAATAACACAGTAAGCTAGATTTGATAACAAGCAATGCCAAATACTAAAGTCAGTAAAGAAGTGGATTTCAGAGAATATATATCTAATATTAGGTAAAAATTAAAAAAAATTATACATTCCGATAGCACAATATTCAAAAACCGATTTTCACTATTCATTAGATTTCACCTGGCAGAAATATTCACTCATTGTCACTGGTTAATTATAGTCAGTGAACAAACACTGAAAAGGTACAAATATAATGAACTGTTTAATACACATATACATTATAATTTGTCACTTGACCTTAACAGAATAGTTACATTATGATGTTATTCAATTACTTGAATAATTTTTTCTGGTTAGCGTTTTTTTTAGCGAGTTAGTTTTCTACCGGATGGGGTCGCTAACCCTATGCCCAACCCTCCTCCTTTATCCGGGCTTAAGACCGGCAGTAGCCCCCGGAGGGACTCCAGGCGGAGTTGATGTTATTCAATGCTTTTATATTATGTCAAATTTTTGGAATTCACTTCAGTTAAACTAAGAAATTTATTCACCTCTATTGTGAATGAGTTGAATTTAATCATATGGATAAATTTAAACAATTGTTAGTATAGGGGTTGTGGAGCTAATCCTTGTCGGGTAGAGACAGGTATCTACCTCAGTACAACGGAAGTTGGTCGCGCAATTTCGTGGATTGGTTGATGTTAGAAACTCACCAGTGGATGCCGGCTCAGTGGTCCAGTTGGTTAAGCGTTCGCGCGCGAGACCGAAGGCCCTGGGTTCGAATCCCGCTCGCGGGATCGTGGATGCGCACTGCTGAGGAGTCTCACAATAGGACGAAATGGCCGTCCAGTGCTTCCAGGTTTCCAATTGTGATGGTCTAACATCAATCGGTTCATGATCTTAAACAATTGTGTCAAACTTATTTTGAGAACAATTTCATAGCTGTTATATATCTAAAGCAATTAGTCCCTTTGATAAATTTCAATAGTGTGATAACAAGACGAAGATTATTTGTCAAAGTAGTTGTTATGACTGTCTTAAGCTATGCATTTCAAAATCATAACGCAAAAATAAATTACACTGTACTCCTTAGTAAGGTTAGAGTCGACTCATAATAATGTATCCGTTGTTTAGATAGATTTTGATGTCTTGAAAAATCAGATGTTGTGGATGCAAGTTTTTGAAACGTTTGAGTCTTACTGTACCTACATAGTTTAGAAATTTCCTTTTAAAACGAATTGTTGTTGAATTCTTTGAGTGTACTGTGTATTCTACCAGTTATTTACCATCATGTTATCTTTATGTAGATTCACTTTCCCATTGGATTATTGTGTTAGATTGACCTGATTATCTACATTTAATAGATTATTCTAAGTCATTTACGATGAAGTTACAGTGTAAGCTGATAACGCCATACCGTACAATTGAACTACAAATTGAGGTACCTATACAGTTTCTGTTAAACACACCGTATTTTCGTATAAATATATATCTTACATTAAAAAGATTTTCAATAATTAATCTCAATAAATTTATCTTCTTATTTAGAACGTATAATTACGGAACGTACTATGTATGAAACATTACGCAAAGAAATGGATACAATGATCAATGAATTTCATTCGATCTAATTTATTCAGCTTACTTTCTGTTTACATTAACATTTCACAACCTGAATACAAAATTGCATGTATTGTATGCCCATGATTGTATTGTTCAGCTTGTTTATTCATTTTATTTATCAAGCTACTTTTGTCATGAATAATATAATTGAACTAAATCAAATATGAATCATTTAATACGCATGTAGTTTGTCCATTGTTACTTTATTATTATTATTTTTTGTTCAATTCTTGGTTTGGGCTTCTTTTTTTTTTCCTTCCACAGTTTATACTCTTGTGAATGCTCAATTTGTCCTAGTTTTTGTGTGCATTTTGCTTATTTATATTTTACTTTTAAAGCATCATGTTGTTTATTTGTTTGTTTAATGTTTAATAAATTTAAGTGTTTTAATTTTGTGTTCTGTTGAAATATGAATATGATCATGAACTTCGCCCCGCCTATATCACTTTCAATAGCCGAATTGTATCACCAGCTCCCATAAATAATGTGACTCAAAATCAATTACATAATGTTGAGCTTGGTATACAAGTCACATGGAGACATTTACCAGATGAAATGAGTATTTTCTACTTTCGTGCAAATACTTTCAGGTACAATTAAGAGGGTACCCTTGTATACATTACAGATCGGCTGTGGAGGATACCTCTATTTTTGAATTCCTTATGGAATAAGGATTACCCTTCCAATTTGACAATCCGATAAGGTTTAAGCTGGTTTCATATGAATAGTTTAGGAATACCAGCACAAAAATTAATCTATCATCTTTTTCTATGCTAAAACTTTTTCCCAATCTAGATGACTTATTGGCTGAGAAAGAACGATACAAAGCTCTTAGCGGTGAACTGGATCAAACTTTCGCAGAACTCACTGGTTATTAATAACATGCAGTCAGGATATTCATTACTATTATCTTCATTTTCAGAAAACGAGACTGGTCGTAAAGATATTATTAACGTGTTCAAAAAATTAAAACTATATCTTCAAATCTGTGCTCTAGAGAGTACTATTATGTTATATTCAATTTGCAATACTTCACTTCTGCAAAATATGCTTTTATTATTCGTTACTACCTGCACCAACTTCTTTACTGTCATCTTTCCCCCCCCCACTCACCCTCTTTCAATCTAAACAATACGATTTTAGGCGTTTATATATAGTAGCCTATCTAATCACTGCACTAAACTAACGAAATCAATAAAATCGTTTTCCCACATGAGAGTTTTTCTTTTTATCGACAATTCTAAGATAAATATTAGCTATTCAAATTCATAAATATGTAGACAAGAAACTTGATTTGATATTTCTGAAACCATAAATAAATATGGGATTCGAAGTTTTACATAATACTGGTTGTGATTTTTATGATAACAGCCGAATTTTATCACAAATGTGGACAATTGTTGTGCTATCTCCTGATGTACGTAAGTGTTGCTAGCATAACCACTGATACTATCTACACTGGAAGTGTATCGACTCTTGTTAGGTCTAAGATTATTACTCCGTATTGGCCGTGAACAAACACGTTTTCTCCGGATTTCAGTCTTTATAGTTAGATCTTCATTCAGTAATTTATTTTCGTTAATGGATTTGACCTGTTGACGCTGATGAAATTGTTTAGCTGTATCAAGATCCGCTAGTTCAACTTTCGTAATCTAAATGTATCTAGGAAATACTACACAAAGTAAGGACTGGTTTGATAGAACCTAGAATTATGGGAATTATTCACCTAGAATTTAGGTCATAGACTTTAATCTTTAATGGCTAGAGACGATACTTAACTTCCCGGTTCTGTATGACATTTATTGCCGGATTTCCGCCTAACTTTGTTCCTCAAGGAAATTCAGGTAACCAGTCCGGTGTTATTTCGTTTGTAACCAGTGCTAAGAGTCTTTCAGGTTCTCGTAATTTGCTCAACTAGACTGATGTGCAGAATGATTGTCAGTTTTCGGTTTTCCTGGTACACGCGTTAGTGACATGTACATCAACTGAAGGAGGTTATCAGTTTGATCGATTGGTAAGATTAAACTCTCTCCATAGAAGTTAGATGTATGATGGCAGGTGTGCTGTGTCTCAATGGTGTTAGTAACTCCAACCTTTTTATGATTGGTGGTTTATATGATAAACGTGATGCTTTTATCTGCATCTAAAAGACCGCCACATGAGTAGGAATTATCAGTGGCATGGAACAGAGTACGAAGGATGGGAGAATTATTTTCCGTTAATGGATAAAGGCAATTTTAAGTGAGAGTTTGTTTAATTGCTTCAGAAGTTGGTAAAACTTATAGTGAGTGTACTTTGGTAATATCCTCGTAAGATTTTATGAGCCTAAAAATTTCAAAGTTACACGTACATTGCTGTGTAACAACATTACTGACAAATTGATTGATGCTATTCTAGCCGATCTGCTGGACATCACACAACCTACAGACTCTACGCTTGTTCATCAGACTGCATTTTTGCCATCCCTGAATGAAAAGTGAGCATTATTTAATCAACTACTACTTACGAAGTAGCATATGTCACAAAATGAGACTCGACGGTTCAACGGGCGATTCATTTCCTTCAAAATAAATGGCCATTTTCTTTAGATGAAGAATTAAAACATCTATGTAGTGTGGCGTCGAGTCACTTTTGACTATGATCACCACTACAAGAAGATTGCGTACCAGAACAGGCTAAACCTCCGAGTAAACCGGAAATCCGAAGACGATTGAGGGTTGTAGCGAGATATATTTGTTGGCGATCTCGTGGTATCGAAAGAATACCGAGATTGTGCAAAGGAGTACAAGCGGAACTACTGAGCAAACGTTAGTTCGCGCAAGGTCACAATCAACGAAAGGAAGAATGTCTCTAGTAAAGTTGAACAAACAAGTACTGTAAAACAATCACTGGTACAATTGGTTATAATAATTGTTTCCATTAAACCAATCGCGTTCTCTTGATAAAAGTAGGTCACTACACCTATTTCAATGGAAGCAATCTATGTGTTCAGTCGGAGAATGCCTTATATCTGGGGAACGTGTGGTGATACCACGAAAATTACAGAAGAAAGTACTTAAACGATTTCATATTAAACACATAGTTAAGCATACTAACCAAAAATGGACGCGAATGGAGTTTGAATAAGTATGTTTCGCACAATCGTTGATCGGAACAGATAATCACGGAAACGCAGCCAAGGAATTGAAGGAGAGAGAGCGAAATGAAACGAATCGGACAAGTTATGTGAGAAAGGTCGGATTTATCAAGCCTTACTCAATATTTATAATCAGTGCGAAAATAAATTACAGACACGTAACGAATAGGATAAGCAATCAACACACATACGATCATATAAAAGTAGTCAGGGTTTATAATTCAGTAAGTGACAAGGTGCAAATGTGGTTTGGGAATAATGAATAGATCGGTCTGACCAGAAACTAGAACACCCTATTTGTGCAGCAGTGTATTTGTGAGGGATAATCAATAGATCATGTTATGTGTGTTGACAAACCGGAACGGAAAGTCAAATGTCATGCTTTTAAAACGACAGTTTTACAAGTAATAATGATAATTGTGCAGATTGTGGGTATTAATGACAAATGGAAATAGTAACAAAACTAAATACGTAAAAAATCTGGTTTTACGATCCCTACAGCAACGTAGAAGACCCAAGGATGACCACCATAAGAAAACAGAACAGCCTAGATACCATCCTAGACGTTTCAATAATTCCAGAAATGATACAACTCGGAACAGAAGCAGTATCACATGAATCTGCATAAAAGTTATTACCACAAAGAAGTAAACGACGGCAAACGAAGACCATGAAATTCAGAAACAGTGAAAGAACTTCAAAAATAACGAGGTGATAAGGTAGTCGCAAGAATAGTCTCCTCAGGAACGATAACCGCTCGCACACTTTCTACCAATTCGATTTTCTGCATGATCTTTTCCCTCTGATTAGTTGTCATGCTTTTTTAGTCCGCTAAATTGACATATACCCACGGGTCATACTCTGCAACTATCATAACAACTTTTTTACCAATTTCCTTTGAGTTGCTTGTTCTACAACAAACATCAAGTTACCTGCAATTCCGTCTCCTGTCTGTCTTAGCCGTTGAGGCTTGACGTGTTGAATATAATTTACTGTAGTCAGTTCCGAAGAAAACTGAATGTGTTAGAGTAGTTAATTCGTTTTCGTACCTAGTCCGCAACATCGTGAGCCGTAATGAATCCCCCAAAAGGACAAAATAGTTGTATTTCTGACTGTCACAATACGACGAGTCAGTGAAGACTATGATATGAATTCCACGTAAGATCTTATAGATTAGGTAGTCATATATTGACATATCTACAATCTTAGGATTAGGCCCATCGCTAAAGTAGAAAGGATAGATGTACTCACATTGAGTCAGACCATAATTCTACAGATCTTTGCAGCTGTTAGCACACCGGCAATCATCGAAACGAAAAAAATAGTCAAACACTCCAAGAAAGAAGGGCGAGCAGGACCAGAAAACATACCGCTGAAGCACTGAATTCAGACACAAAGGTGACCACAAAGATGCTCAACGTTCTATTTTAGAAGTATTTAATAACAAGATCAAGTACCGAAAGACCAGAAAGAAGGATATACCATCAAGATGCCGAAAAAATATTATATAAACATCACACTACTGTCGGTGAAAAGAAAAATTTTCAGCAGTGCTGCTGAAGCAGTTGAAATACGCAGTAGACACCCAACTTCCAGATCAACAGGCTGTATTCCGAAAGGACTGGTCGTGTACAGACCAAATGGCGATACCACAAATCATCGCTGAACAATCAATGGGATGGAACTCGCCGCTAAATCTCAACTCCATTGAACATGAGAAGGCGTTCGACAGTATGGATAGAAGAAACTCATGAAAACTTCTTCGACACTATAGAGTGAGTAGCTGAGGTCATCAACATCATCCGGAGTCTTTACGACGAACCACAATGCACATTTGTGTATCGAGGTCCGCTGACAGATTTAATCCAAGTGAATACCGCTGTTAGACAACTTTGCTAACTCCGTCTCTCTCTTTTCTCTTATGGTGGTCGACAGGATTATGAAGACATATATCTGAGGGGAAGCACGGAATACAACGGACGGATTGTATACAAATTGACGATCTGGTCTTCGCAGATGACCTGGTCATTCTATCCCATACACACTAACAAGTGTAGCAGCAATAGGCCCTTAGCATATATATAAGGGCAAAACAGGAACCCTCAAACACAGCACAGAGTACACCAATCCAATCACACTTGATGGAGAAACTCTGGGAGAGGTGGAAACTTCCAGGTATCTGCCTTGACAGCATCATCGACGAACAAGGTGGATCCGATGCAGATATAAAGGCAAGGATTGCCGAAACAAAAGCAGCATTCCTACACTTTAAGAACATATGGGACTCAAAACAACTGTCAACCAATATCAAATTCAGGGTCTTCAGTACGAACGTCAAGATATTTCTACTGTAGGGTGCTGAAACTTGGGGAACCACTACAACCATCGTCAAAAAAGCGCATGTATTTATAAACAATTGTCTACAGAAGATACTCAATGTCCGATGGCTGGATACCACCGGCAACAGCCTACTGCAGGAGAAGACAGATTAGCTTCCAACTGAAGTGGAAATGAGAGGAAAACGCTGAAAGTGGATAGGATAAATATTTCATAATAAGATAAGCTCTAACTTGGAATCTTAAATACAACAGCAAATGAAGCAGACCAAAAAATAATACACCATGAAGTGGAGGCACTTCACAACCACTAGGAAAGATTGGCCAGGACGGATTTGTTTGAGGAATCTTGATTGTTGGTTTGTGCTACACTAGGCGTGACAGTGCTAAGATATTAATTAAAGAGTCGGTTTACTCAGTCTTACTAATGTACATATTAGGAGTTGTGTTCAATCCACATGACCTAATTTATTAGGCGACTGATATCTCTTGTAAAATGTACGGTGGACTTCTACCCGATGATTCTAGGGACACCTGCCTAACCTGAAAACGAGAGGCTTTAGCATTCAGGCCTTTGTAATCTAAGACGAAACGAGACGATAATGTACACGACTCCATGAAATGATTGTGAAACGAACGTATTTACTGTTTTCTGTCCTAGATTGATGAAGGCAATTTAGAGGACATAACACGGGAGTTCAAAATACTAGAATAAACGTGGTGTAAGACCCATTTTGAATGCTTTGTGTGTTTGTGAAAATCCCTCCATGTATATACTTGCACCCTGTTCCTATTGATCCTCTTAGTTGTACATTGTTAACTTTTTGACTACATTTGAATTGTTAACATTTGTATTTTATTATAGTTTTCGTATTTACTACACCTTCACTGATTTCACGTGTTTCTTCCCGAACTGCACTTATGTTGTTTTACTTCATACTAAGTCTGGGCGGCAGACATTTTGGTTTGTTCTTGCTTTTGATTGCTTGACCTGTGTTGACTGGAATTGTGCATTTTGGTTGTGAATTGAAGCACTCTTTCAGAATTGAAAACACTCTGTGCTATAGAGCGACCAATTATTACCTTTTGAACGAATCTGTACGTGATATATCCAGACAGGATAGAATAACATTTATTTGTGGTGATTGTTTAGATTTGATCAATTGAACAATTATTGGTTGGATAGCTGAGTGGTTATATTTGTTTAGAACTGTAAGATCCAAACTACGGTTTGGATTGAAGGACAGCTGTCCAGCAGTCCAAACCATAGTTTGGATCTAACACGTGGAACTAATGATATTCATGCTTAAGAGTGTTAAAAATGTATGATAATACTGAGCCCTCACCAAAAATAATTTATCAGTCTGAACCGCCTCTAAAATAGGCGGTAAAACACTGGATGCTGATGAGAAATGGTGAAGTTCAGAAGGCTGACGCAGGAACACGGCCGAAACATGATTGGTTGGGTATATGAGGGTGGTCACCCCAAGTTCATCTTTCATATTTACATTAAACAAATTATCCTGTCGGTTAGACTATTTATCCTACTGTCTTACCAAGAGGTACCCCTGACTCCCAGAACTGAGCATTTCGGGATGGCCCACGATATCACATTAACGTAAGATCATATAAACCAGGTCTTTATATGGCTGCATCTCCACAATATTGGGTGGAGTCTATCATTCTTATCGGATAAATAGATGCACTGATGCTGATCTTACATCTAAATCCCACGGGACACGTGGATGGTAGGTGGTTTCAGTGGAGTTGGGATGGATATGGTGTGAATTGCTAACTTTCATCGGGGTCAAGCCCTCAGATTTATGCCCAGTCTAGATTATCCTGTAGTGGTATTCCTATATCATAGCTATTTCGGTGATTGCCTAAAATAAACGGAGCCATACAACACATAGATGTTCTATTACAGAGATGTCAGAGAAGCACATGGTTAAGTTACTGCTTCATGAAGCGAGAGATGTTTAATTGATTAATCGTCATCATTCATCTTTGCCTTAAACAATATTCAAGAAACTACCTTATGTCCCGTGATCTCTTGTCTAATGCGAAATCAGTTGGCTTGATTATTCTTTTAGCTGCGTCTTAACGATACTTTACTGGCACTACACATGGATTTCAGCTCCAGGAACCAAATACCGGAAGTGATGATTTTCGATTCTTCATTATATTAATTTAATATGACACTAGACGTACAAAGGAGCACATTAGAATAAACAAAAAATAACTCAGATACTACAGAGTTAGCAGAAGTGATACAAAAACGAACACACTTAATGGTCTTTGACATAAATAATATATTTGAATATTATTCAGAGACAATGTAAGTTTTGTCTTCTGAACCGGCCAGCAATAATAATGATAAGAGCAGATAGCGCTTCTCAGTTGAGGCTTAGACATAACCTAGTGTAGAAGCTTGAGTAGTGTTAGCAACGTAATAGGATAAAAACGACTTTTGATTTAAAATGTTTGCTTGATTGTTTGGATCGATACCTTTTATTCTGTGCAGTTTCAATTAATTAGAAGCTAATCGGGTTCAGAGTTTATACACATCTCATAAGTGGACTTACTCCAATGACAATCCTAATCAACTGATCGGGTCACATATTACACTCGTCGACCCCCTCCCGCTAGTTGGTATCCACTAAAACTAACGCGCTTTATGAACGGAGAGTTTAGTCTTAACGTGATTCGCATTTCTCAAATTTTGTTGTGTTCCTACTCAACAAAAGTATTACTTCTAATCTAAAGAATCTGTCATGAGCTTTACGTCCGGTAGATTACTTTTCTTTTTGAGTTTTACCCAACTTAACAGATAACTGGTTTTGCCTCAGCTTACTATTCAGCTTTTCACGTCTAGGCTAGTTTAAGTTTGTCCTAACTTCTTGTACCACCCGTTTCTATCCATTTTTTCCCGCTTTTAGTGTACTGTTTTTGTTTTATGTTCGTAAACTTTTGCTAAGATCTGTATAACAAGTTGCGTCAAAATAGTCACGAAGAACTCATGCAAGCGACCCGGTTTCCGTCTTGCATTTACACCTGGCATGCAGTGTGACTATTAAAAAGGTTGGTTCCACGAAGCGTGCACATACCTTACAGTAACTGCTTACAATAGACTCAGTGAGTTGGGTCATAGGTAGGTATATGTCACGTGTAACACGAATGCTAAGGTTGTGCTGGGCGACATCATCATTCTAAAGCAGGCCAGCAATCTTGAAAAGAGGTAGTCCTAAAACGGGTAACCAAACAACGACGCACAGTGAAGACAAGAAGAGGGATCTCGACAACGCTACAATCGGTAGAGCATCTAACGACACTAGTGAGGACATGCTGAAGCTTAGCACCATCACAACTTCGACGGAACTAGACTCCCTCAGCAGACTTGGGTCTCCCAGCACAGGATCTCCGAATGCAACGGTGGTTCTCAAAAATTCTGTAGGTGATTGGACCCAGTTAACAAAGTTAAGAGTGATCTGGAGTCACCGTACAAGGAACTGGACATCCCAAGTATTGCAGCGAAATCAACTGGTGATCTGGCTGCACAGTCTACCCCAAATAATGTCCAACCGGTCAGCAAACGCAACAGGAATCGGAAACGCGATTCAACGCCCAAACAACAAGGTTTTCACCCTGGGAGTACCCGAAAATCTGAGAAAGCAATAACGTTTGGAGATAATTCTCTCACAGTCATGAACCGTAAAGACAGCCCTGACCTACCCCTCAGTTTGCAGGACAAAAATAACAGGATGTTCTGGGAAGAGTGAAACAAGAATCTCGAACTTCCCTAAATAGAGCCTTTGGGTGTCACACGGCTCACACGGGGAAAGGACTCAAGGGTACGTCGTGTAAGACGCACTGACACCACCGACGTAGAGGATACCCTACTGGCTAGTCACTTACTGAAATTAGATGAAAACGTAAAAATACCGCCTAACATATCATATTCTGAGCGCGATATCATCCGGAACATCCCTAAGGAATGTTGCGAGACGTTTTTCCGCTGAAGAAATACAATTGTGCAAGGTGTACCAGAAAACACGGATCCTGATCACACTAACTCTGGTATTAGGGGATGGAACTGTAGAATTATGGTCTACTATGATATTAGTACTGCTCTAATAATAGACCTAATCCTGAAATTGTAGATTTGTCATGATATAACTGCCTAATCTATAAGATCTTACGTGGAAGTCACACCATCGGCTACATCAACTCACTGTATCGTATCAATTACCAGTACATTATGTAGAACAAGGTTAGGCTAGAGAAGGAACAATATATTTAATATGAATAGAAGATATAAGGTAACATTCAGCAGAGACCACGCCTGCATGGACGAGCCATGCCACTCGATCAACTCCAGTCCATTCAATTCATTGTTCGCGCCTTCTCCATTGTTAGGTATTTCCCCGAGTTAAATATTGAATATCTATTTTCTGAGTAGTCTCGTGTTCACAGCTTTGTGGATTGTGTGGCTATTGTCCAATGCCACTACAGAACTTCATCAAGCAGTCTTTGAAGCTCAAAAACATACTGACTCAACAATAGCTGAGACTAGACAACAAGGACAGAGATTCTAGAACCCGGCTGATGAAGACAACCCTCCCATCCTCCCATATGGCGGCTGCAACTATGGAAGCATCTCGTGACAACAAATACCGGTTGCTAAATGGAATCCATATGCACCCGGATAGGCCGTACGATACCAGGATTAAGCACAAAGGCAAGTTTAAGAAGCATAAATGTCAGATGTGCAACAAACGTGGACATAAAGAAGCTCATTGTCCACCGAATAGTACGTCTCGGCAGCGTAAGCATCCTCCTAGCACCAGATCCTACGAATCTGCTCAAAGATGAGGTGTTAGCGGGACATAGACTGGATTAAAACATGCTCAATGCACGATTGTTTTGGTGCACGCTGATTGGCTAATTCTCATCCAGTCCTCACTAGTCGATACTTGGAGAATACTCTGGAATCTTCTCATGTAAAAACTATAAATATACTAACGTTTTCTCTATTGTGCATCTTACTTCCATCTAACTTTGTTGTTTGGAATATAATCTTTTTCCTGTTCAACCGTGTTCTGATTTGGGGACTTGTCGAGTGAATTGGTGTCCGAGAATACTAAGCAATAGTAATAGCTGGGTCATAACTGTAAGAAAGAGATTATAACACGTGTTATTTTCCTACTGGTCAATACTCATTTCACGTGTCATTTTTCTGTTGGCCAAATATTGTACAAATGTTGTTTTCTATTTTATGGCACGATGTGGTTTGCTTGATTGGTATATAAACAGAGTATGTTTGAAATATAATGATTCATATCTCAGAGACTGAGACTTATGTTCTGGACTTAACTGGCTGGGCTATGCGGGGAAGCAGGACCAATCAGGACTCTAAGTTGTTCTCACGTGTTTACGCGTCTTTGGGCCGGTCGATAATACGCTGCCATCTAATCTGCAGTCACTAGCTGTAAAACTTACTAACTTACATACGCCTGTTACTCCTCGTGAAGGAGCATAGACCTCTTATCAGCATTCTCCATCCAACCTTGTCCTGGGCAATGCTTTCCAGCTCCTCCCAGGTGTTATTCATTCTTTTCATAACTGGTTCTATTTATTTGGCCTTCCTCTTTTCCGCGTTCCTTCAGGATTCCAAGTTAGGGCTTGCCTCATGATCAGTTTGATGACTTGCTTTATGTATGTCCTATCCATTTCCGTCGACTTTTCCTGATTTCATTTTCAGCTGGAAGCTGGTATGTTCTCTCCCACGAAAGGCTGTTGCTGATGGTATCCGGCCAATGGATGTTGAGTATATTGCGTAGACAACTATTTATAAATACTTGTACCTTCTTGATGGTGGTTGTTGTAGTTCTCTAGGTTTCAGCTCCATACAGTAGAACTGACTGTCTTGACATTCGTATTGAGGATTCTCACTTTGATATTGGTTGAAAGTTGTTTTTAGTTCCATATGTTCTTCAACTGTAGGAATGCAGCCCTTGCTTTACCAATCCTCGCCTTTACGTCTGCATCTGAACTACCTTGTTCATTAATGGTGCTTCTCAGGTATGTGAAGGATTCTACCTCTTCTACAGTTTCGCCATCAAAAGTGATTGGATCGCTGTTCTTCGTTTTGAATTTGTGGGCCTTGGTTTTTCCCTTGTTTATGTTGAAGCCTACTGATGCAGAGACTGCTGCTACACTGGCTGTCTTTATCTACATTTATTTGTGTGCGATAGGAGGGCTAGGTCATCTGCGAAGTCCAAATCGTCTAATTGATTCTGAGCTGTCCATTGTATGCCGCGTTTTCCCTCAGAAGTTGAGGTCTTCATAATCCAGTCGACCACCAGAAGAAAGAGGAAGTGAGAGAGTAAACAGCCTTGTCTGACTCCGGTCCTTACTTGGGATGCATCTGTCAGCTGTCCTCCATGCACTACTTTGCACTGTAGTCCGTCATAACGTCCTCCTATCTACACTGCCAAACACACTTTCATAACCAATGAAGTTGATGTACAGTGACGAGTTCGATAATGATCCGAGGTGTCGCAATTTGGTCTGTGAACGACCGATCCTTACAGAATCCAGCTTGTCGATCTCGAAGTTGAGCGTCTACTGCGTCTTTCATCCAGTTCGGCAAAACTCCGTTAAAGACTTTCCCTGGTATTGACAGTAGTGTAATGCCCCTGTAGTTTTCACATTTGCTCAGATCTCCTTTCTTTGGAATCTTGATGAGGTGTCCTTCTTTCCAGTCCATCGGCACTTGTTCCTCCTCCCAAGTCTTTTTGAATAGAAGGTAAAGCATGCTTGTGGTTACTTCGACGTCTGATTTCAGTGCTTCGGCTGGTATGTTGTCGGGCCCTGCTGCTTTCCCGTTCTTGATTTGTCTGACGGCCATTCTGATTTCTTCCGTAGTTGGTGGATTGACATCTATGGGAAGATCTGCGTGAGCTGCTTCGATAACCTGTGGGTTCATTGAAGCCGGCCTATTCAGGAGTTCCTTGAAGTACTCTACCCACCTGTTCCGCTGTTGTTGAATTTCAGTGATTGGCTTGCCTTCTTTGTCTCTGACCGGTCTCTCTGGTTTACTGTATTTCCCTGATAGTTTCTTCGTTGTATCGTAAAGCTGTTTCATATTTACTTCTCTAGCTGCTTTTTCCGCCGTCGTTGCTAGTTCTTCCACGTATTTCTTCTTGTCGGCTCTAATGCTCCTCTTTACTTGTTTGTTTGCTTCTATGTATTCAGTTTGTGCTTGGACTTTCTCTGTTCGTGTTCGGCTGTTGTTTATTGCTGCCTTCTTGTTCTTCCTTTCTTTGATCTTGTCCAGTGTTTCTATAGAGATCCATTCCTTATGATGGTGTTTCTTTAGGCCCAGAACCTCTTGACATGTTGAAGTTAATGCTTCTTTAATACCTTTCCAGTTGTCCTCCATAGTAGTTTCTTCTTCCTTCAGTAGATCTTGTAAGGCTTGGAACCTGTTGTTGAGAGCTATCTTGAATCCATTGAGTTTGTCAGTATCTCGAAAGAAGGCTGTATTGATCCTTTGTAGTGTTGTTTGTCCACCTGTCCAGTTCTTTTTTAGCTTCAGTTTTAAATTGGCTACAACTAGGTGGTGATCTAAACCTATGTCAGCATCAGAGCAACTCCCTGAGTGTATGGAGCATTTTCCTCTTTGTAACCGGAGTATAGTAGCATCTCTCCCGTATATAGCCTTTGTTGTCCAGCTTGGGTCCAATGGGTTTCGCTGATTACCAGTACTGCCATATTGTATCTCCTCATTTCTGTTGCTATTTGACTGGCCTTCCTGGTCTCCCACATTGTCCGGACGTTACATGTGCTTATAAAAATTGTTGTTCTGGCTGTCAGAAGAGGCATCAGCCTCGTAACTTCCGAAGGAACTCGGCTTTTACCATGAAGCGTCATAGTTCTTCTAAATGAAGACCTTCTAACTTTCAGGGCAGAGTTTAAATGGTTTGAATTATTTTTTCTGGCTAGCGTTTTTTTAGCGAGTTAGTTTTCTATGGGATGGGGTCGCTGACCCCATACACAACCCTTCTCCTTTACCCGGGCTTAGGACCGGCAGTAACTCTAGAAGAGCTACAGGAGGAGTTAAGGAATAAGGGTAGTATCTTATTATGATTCACCAATTTTTATTTGCCTCTATTATCGTTAATATATCTAGGTTCCTGCCTGGAGGTATTGGTGATCCACTGCTACTAGACACAGAAGCCAGTTACGCGAAAGCTTCTTCTATTCCGTCCACAACCATTTGAACCATCAGAACTATCAAAGGTCCAGAAAACTCACTTGTTCCGGGGATTCGTTTATCTCCACACAATAAAATTAAATCAGAGAACGAGTCTTAATTTTTGTCTTCTTAATGGAGACCTGGTTTATTCTTAATACAGTGTATAACAGTTTCATTGCTGTTCGTTTCACTATCTAATTATTTATCTAGAAGTACCAGTAATCCATTGCTTATAAACATGAAGACTTATTTAACGTAAACGTATTTTTCGTGTACAATAGTTCGAACTGTTTGAACACTACATATATCATCAACAAATAGTTTTGCCAGATCATCTTGACACATCATACCAAATATTATCAAAGAACAGAAGCTACACTCCAATACCAATATTTAGTAAGAAAATGTAAATCAGCTTACACTAACCCCGTTTAATTATATTGAAATATGAATGTACCGTGAGAGGAAGCTGTTGAAATTTGTACGCCCTTGTTTTAAAAAGCTCCTTTCGTTCTTAGTACACGTATATTCCGTTGGCTATGTCGCGCTACTCGCATTCCCAGAGGATGAATCTGGGGACTGTTTTTAATTTTCGAGATCTGTAAGTTTATCGTGCTTACTCAGCTTTACTCCACCTTAGTGACAAAAATGTTCAAGTCCATCTTAAGAACGTATACAGTACCCTCTCTATTGGTATGATAATATCATGTGTTGGGGCATACTTATTTCAAATAAACTCTTTTCTGCAGGTGAGTTGCGTTTATATTAAATACTAGTTAAGTTGAAGACTGGTTACTGTTACTTATCCGTCCTTTGTAGTAAAGCTATAAATCTGTGTAGTAATTGTATAATTATTTGGGTTAACAGTAGTACAGTCTAAACTGTAATTACTCTATGCATTTACGAATAATTGGAGTTCGTTTATTGCTCAATGCTACCGGGAAATCTACAGTCGTTTTATCTATAAGTGACACTACTGACAGGTGAATCGTCCAGTTATTATTTCTAATCCTCCATCAAAGTATCTGCAGAAAATAAACGATGTCACCAACTAAAAAATGACTCTCAAAGCGATGTCGTGGGTCGTGACTTTATTAATAAAATTCATACCACCTTCGAGAGTATACAGAGAACAGCCGCCGTCTTAGGTTGATGGAGCTAGGGCATTAGGCTTTTCTGAAGATTGGCCATAAGCGTTATCCACTGATTTGTGAAGGTTGGGACATCAATTACAGGATTTAACATAAATCAGTGAGGTCACTAACAGTCGAATTGAACTGTGTCCGTCTGGTTTGAATCTATACAGCAGTGGTGTTCATCGTTTGAAGGCAATTTACGACATTTTGGGATCGATCTTAGTGACGCAGATGCGTTTGCTTTATCTTGCCGTAGATTCTGAGTCCCATTATTGGTTCGCGTATGCGTTTTTCATCTTTACAAACCATGCTTTCAATACCTAATTTCTCGTTACTATTACGTTTTAGTTCGTTTACTGTATTTGTTAATTTCATCTGATGATAAAGCAACTTTTACTGACCCACAATTATGCCAGGTTCTGTGTTGATGCAAACTAACCTAAGATTAGTTTGGTGAGTTGAGAACAACTAAATAATTAAGGAACTTAAGTGCTGTTTGTTGACTACTTACTTTAACATTTTTTCCACTTAAGTTAGTATTCCGTTTAGTTCTTATTTAAAAAAATACTCTCAAACAATTGAGCACTACTGTTAAGCTTAGCTCTGTTGTACTTTCGTAAGCTTCTAGTCGAAGGGTTCATGTTAAAAACGGTTTTATTACGCTCATCTGAGATGACATATTTCATCACAGAAAAGCGAAAAAAACTATAAAGTGGTCCTACCAGTTGTAAATTAGAGGAAAAATCGAGTATACACGAGTAGCTTGTTCACAGTGTAAGATAGGATATGTTTGATGTCATCTTGGGATAACTAGTTTTCAAAGTATAGACTGTCATTTCTTACAACCCTAAAAATGTGATTTTCGACAACTCTATGTAAGTATAATTCATGAAAGTGGAGAAAAATTCAGGTTGCAGTTGTCCAGTTATGAGCGTTTTCGTAACATTGTTCACATATGGCCTCACTACAAAGTAGGTGACTCAGGCTACATATAAGGTTTTACTTGGGAAAGTCATAGTTAATGAACTCATGAACCTTCATCGTCTTGCATTTGAAGCGTATTACTCATGTCCAACTACCACTACTGTCCGCAATAACGACTGGTATGAGTAAATTCACGAATCTCTAGTTGGGGTCCTAGAAATGGTGCAACACTGGCTGGAGAAGTTATCAGACCAGTGGCAATCCTGCTGTAACTTTCTGTTCGTGAAAGTAAACGTAACTTCTCTAAATGAAAGAATTCTTTCTGGTTTTATTTCTTCTAACTGAACTGACTCCAATTATTATTATTATTATTATTATTATTATTATTATTATTATTATTATTATTATCACTTATTTCACTCATACACTAATTTCTGGTCACTGTTGTCCTTTTTATTATCCTCACTTTACATTCTCTCTCTTCACAACCTCATTGTTATTATGTGGCGCATATGCTCTTGGTACCCTTTTCTATCAATGTTTTTATGTCCTAATAAATTTAGTAGGTAAGAATATGGCATTGGTCCGCAAATTCACCAGCTGTTAAAGCGAGTCGTTTGGGTAGTTGCAGACTTCCAGCTTAGAACCTACACGATTATTATAACCACTAGTCAGGAACGCTTGATAGTATGACTTAAAATCAGTCACAATTGTGTCCATTTATGCATCCAGTGTTTTGGATACTAGCGATATAGGCCTCATAGGTTTTGTTATAGCAGGGCTGTGTTTGAACCAAATAAAACTGCTTGTAAGGAAAGCAATGGTAAGTGGCGTCAGTGCTAAATTGAAGGATGTTCCAAGACTTAAAAAGCTAGATTCATATCTGTTTTCGTCTGTTACACTTGCTCTTTCAAAATCCCACTAAAAGTTTGTCAGAATTATCTGTGCATTATATCACATCTCATAATACTATAATCACTTTTATTAATACTTTTTTCACCATTTTTTAGTCGATTACAACTTCTTTGGTGGTCTTGTCATTCATTTTATCCCTTGGAAGCTCTTTGTTCATTTATTTCACACAACACTCAAGAGAAACCCTTCATTCTAGACTTGGTGCTTTCTTCTTGTTCTGCTTTTCTACAGGTAAGAGTTTCTTGTCCTGAGTGTAGTTCTGAAAGGTGGTTTTAGTCTGCTTATCTTGTTTGTCTTCAATCCGTAACACGACAATGTTATCCGTTATACTTTCTCATAAAGAATTAAGATAACGTGGGAATGCAACAAATATAAGTAAAATGATACAATCATCTACTTGTAAGGACTTGTAGTGCAAGTAGGTCCTGTTAGTTTGGATTAGTCTCTAGTCATCACTTTCCAAGTAACTGGTTCCTGACGTGTCACAAACTACATAAGCTCATTTCTTAACTCTGATTCCGGTTAATTCATCTCGCGTAATTGTTTGCTGTTCATAGGCGTTTAATTAGTCCAGGCTACATTGATACACACTTACTCGACTTATCATCAGGTCTATGCCATTTCATTCCACCTAACAGCACAATGTCGCTTTCCCTACGAAACTGTTTGTTAGTTTACATTACAAACTGATATTAGCCAGACAGCTATTAAAAATCCAAGAAGCACCGACCAACTATTTCAGCCTAGCAAAAGACTCAGCAATAATTGTCCATGACCCTACCAAGGATCCTTAGAATAGCAGAGTTTTAGGATTCAAACTTTTTATCAGTATTTATTTAAGTGCAGTCACGTCAATCGTGGTGAGTAAATGGTAGTTTTTATCAGTTAAATGCATAAGGCTAGTTCATCCCATCATGCAGATCCTAGTTACCTGTTTTCATTCTAGGTATTGGTTTTGGTCCACTTCTTCAAGCTTTGTCAGTAATCAGTCCTGATACTATTCCAACTGCCCTTTTGGGTACTGCCTTGATTTTCGTCTCGTTCACATTAACAGCACTGTTTACACGAAAACGATATTACATCTATCTTGGTGGTGAGTTTGTATTTTTTTCTTGTTTCACTGATGACTTAATTGCCTTGTTTTGTATGTCTTCTAACCCAACTATTTTGTGTAATAGCAAATCCTGATGTATTTCATGTCTAATGGTGTTGAAGTTGTATATGAGTTTGCATTTGGCACTTCATACATCCCCCCACCATAGATTATTTTGGTCTTAAACCCTATGTGAATTGTTTGTAGTGCTAAAATATATTCAAACATCAACCAATCAGACTTATTAAGTTATAGTAGATGTGTGTTGCTTAGCCCTTTTTTAAGCTATCATAAATTAAGGTTCTTAATTGGGTTAACTTATATCGAAACCGACCACTGAGTCAGACCACCTTCATTGTAATCTAATGAGTAGGAGAGACCTTGCCCTGTCAAACGCTGTGGCATCTCACAGCTGTGTCTGTCTAGGGACAAACAGTGTTCTTATATTAGAATTCCACTTTCGAGTGACCGAAAGCTATTCATTACAACCGAATGTGTGATTTTATTGAGTAATATATCAAGTTCAGTCCATTCATTTGTTTTTGCTTTTTGTTATTTGAATATTGTAATCATAAAGTCACCCCTGACGATGGACACCTTAACCTCGAAGGCACGCTAGTTGTGATACTGTGAGTGCTATTGTTGTTCCGACAATAAAATATCGGTTAAATCAAAACCCTAGCTTTCATCAGTCATTTTTGTCATTTCAAAATCAACAACTATTGTATTTATTAGCTAGGAAATTGTTCTCCACACTTTGATTATTTAGTCTCAGTTTCTAGTGTTCACATCTGATTTAGTCTACTGCTTATCTCTCGGGTACAGATTTTTGTATTTAGCTTCGAGTTATAATCTAGGTTTGATGACTAGTAATGCTGCCTATTTTCCCAAAACGAAGTGGGACGGAGTTCTAACTTGCGAATTGGTTAATAGTCAAACACGTTAACCACTGAGTTACTGCTCCGCGACATTTGCATACGTAAGTTTGTGTTTGATCGTTGGTACCACTATATTTCATTTAGCTGTACAATTCGGATTTAAGTAACTCATTTACTAGATACAGGTTTATCCACTCGGCTTTGTTGGTGGAGTTTTGTTCTCTGAGCTGGATGGTTTGGTCGTGGAGCTTTCATCGTTCTTCTGAACGACATCATCAGCACAAAACTCCACCATCTCAACTCAGCTTTGTGCCATACGTGTGCGTAAATCCGTAAAGTGCAAAATGAGCGAAGACTTATATAGTATGTAACTAGTGATAAAGAAACAATTGATCTATATTTGGTAATGTCGCATGTTGAAAATAGTAAGAATAAAGTTTTGAGTAGAATGACAGGGTTTCATTTTGTTTGTTTGTGTTCTCTCAGTTGCTTACAACCTATACAGATAAAGCTTGTTAGAGGTAAATATTTATCATCACAGATGACCGAAAACTTAAATAATAGCTTAACTGGATAGATAAAAAGTTGTAGTTCTATTACTAATACGATTTTTTGGTGTCGATGCATTGGAATTTTTTTCTTTGTTCCATAGCTGGATTGATGTCTGCAATCAGTTTGCTGACAACATTTAGCTTCATGAACCTATTTATTCGTTCTCCGGCCATATACAACGCTGAACTTTACATTGGATTGGCTATATTTTGTGCATTTGTGATTTTCGATACCCAATTAATTGTTGAAAAGCGCCGTAATGGGGATACTGATTTCGTATGGTGAGTTCACTGAGTTACATGGTAGAGCTTTCACTACTGATTGACCTCAGAATTCATACAAACACTCTGCACTCTGCATATCAAGTCGGGATTAATGCAACATATCAGTCAAGGGCTGACACGAATGTTTGTCTACCCAGATTGTTACAATGCAAAAGAGAATATTAACATGATAAAGATCAGAAGATAGTAAAGGACATTCATTGCAATGAAAAGCTAAATGCAACGTGGCACTAACTACATTCTGTTCAAGATAATAAGGCCAACTTGTCCACTCACCAATAGATTGATCAAAACAAAATACGAAAATTTAAAAATTAGTAATCAAAACATCGCTTTCATTCAGGTATCAATTTCTGTGTGCAACAGCTTCCGGTTACTGTGTTGAAATATAATAAAATCCAGTTACTAGTATGTGGTTCCATTTCACCCTGTTTAAGAGCTTGAGTGTTCATTTTGAATCATTTACGTATAGAGATTTTGCAACTATGTTCAGTTCGATACCGAGTGCTTTGCTAGAGTATCATGTCATAGTGTAAACCTGAATTCTCTCAGTAAGATAAGGTCATAAATAGAATAATAGTGTTATGTTTTTAAAAGTGGTTACCGCTCTAAACTGATGGATTTTCAATATACCGAATGATGGAAGTTCACTTGAAGAAAAGTTTAAATAATCCAACAACCGTAAAGTCCCAATAGCTGGGACATGGTAATGGCAGAGATGAAACATTGATACCTTATCTACCAGGCTAAAACTTGTTTGTTTTGGATTTGCCTTTCCTGACCTACAAGTCAATCATGTGGATATCAGTGCATGTAGGTCCAGTATATATGTCTTAGAAATATAGCATACACTCAACATTATAATCTGATAGGATATTCACCTGACTATCACAGTTCAACAAGTTACGTATTAAGACTCAGTGTAAAATATCATGAAGCGTTCACTGAACTTTTTCTCAATTTTGCTTATTTTCTGCCCTGTTTCAGGCACACGTTGGATTTGTTCATTGATTTTGTCGAAATATTCCGTCATCTTCTTATAATCCTCAACTCTAAAAGGGTATGTTCCTAGTTCTATATCTCTACGATATTTTAAATGTAAACTGTAACTTAAGAGTTTTGTTGTCTACTTCCCAACATTTAACACTAGAGAATACAGTAATGAATAGGCCTATATATTCTTATTATTGCAAGTGATTAAAGTTCTATACAGGTATTTATTGTATTTCACCTAGTACTTCCACTAATTAATTTACTGCATGATAGTAATAATCCTATGGTGTGGCTTTTGGTTTCCAAGATGTTTGTATAAAACTAAGTACCAAGAACTTTTACACAATCTAAATAAATGTAAAGCAAATGTTATCAACAATCTGGTCACATTACTTATAATTACCACTCGATTAAAAGCGTCTATATATTTCGATTTTCAAATGAATTATTGAACAGATCTAATTTATATTATTAATTCTTTCCTTTAGAGACGTGATCGTGATGACGATTAAAAAAAATGGTCTTCATTTATTTAGCATCCGATTAATTTGGTTAAATTGCTTCATAATAATAATACTACTCTTTATTGGTATTATTTCACTTAATCTTTCTACTTCGCATTTTGTTGAGAAACCTTACGAACAAAATTTATAAAAAAAACAACAACAACTAAAGTACTTAATTATTAATTTGTTATAAATTTACGTTGTTCTGATTAAGTCGAGATTTACATGGGCTTAACACAAATATATTTCTGTTTTATTTATAAAAAAAAGTGTATTCTAAAACTCTTTTGCTTCGAATATCAAAATATATTAAGAAATATGCCCTAACTTTACATTGCACTAATAAAATTGGTTGTTTTTTTTCACTTCGTCTTTTGGTTTCCTATTCTTGTGATCCATATTGAATAGAAGAGTAAGCTATTGAGATATTTTTTAACTTTAATTCATTCATTAGGTTCCGAACGTTAATCAGTTACAACGTAGGACCAGGCACATACATGGATCGGTCCAAGTTGTCATAGCTCATTAGCACGGCAAGACGGACACCGGATTCATAGAAGTAGTTAGTTCGGTGGTGTAATAAATAAAAGAAAGATTTTATGTAAGGATAAAGTACAGAAAGAAAGAATTAGTTCATAGAAATAAAGATGTGAGATAATTTTAATCTCATAGTTTAAGGGAAGATAGAAAGTGTATACACCTACGCCATTGTTGATTCCGAACCATGTCGCTCAGAGTCTCCAATCATTGGTTACAATAGTCACGCGGACCCCAACCAAGTAGTCTGCGTCTACCAACATGAATCAGACTAGAAGTTAGTGACTTCAAGGACTTCGATTTTAATTAGTTTAGCCATAAAACCTAGTTGTGAGAGACTAAACGTGTTTGACACTTGCTTAATCATATAGAGCTTAGTAAAAGGTTAGCACTTCATTCAGTCACGTTTAGAACGTCGCACTTGTTTTCTACTATTTGCTGAGGACTCGTGTATAATCCAAGTGGGTGAACATTAGTTGCATATGTTTTAGTTGACTAATGTGTTAGTTGTTCCAGTATGTCATGATTGGAGTTTTCGCTACATTGTCCAACTTGTTGGTGTTATTTAAGTTTATTGTTTTGATGCTGGAACCGTGTATCAATTGGCAGTCTTAAAGTTAAAGGTTGAACCAAAATTTCGTACTTTTGTGAACTTATATGTTAATGGCTGCCTCATTAGGAGGACAATGATATTACATGAAACTGGTAATTGCATGAAATTAATGGAAATAAACGTCAAATTCTCTAATGTTCACTTAAATATTCCGTTCATCAAAGCTACTTCGCAAACAATAACTTTAAGGGTTTTGTACCTGGAATACGTGGTCTAACGTCTGAATTTCAGCAACCACTGTTTGGGTGCAACATATAGCTCAGACGTTCACAACGATTAGAAACACCGAATCTATCTGGAGTGCCTGTCTGTCCGTGGATAGTCATGAAAGCACGTCGTACACAGTTACTAATGTTATTACTCGGAAGTCATTTCGAATTTTCGCGTCAACTGACACAATGCCCAAAAATTAAGCGTTGGGTCCAGATCTTTTTTTCTAAACATTCAGAGGCTTAATTGCAACTAACACTCGACCACATCATATCGTTGCGCTCATCATTAATCGGAAACTCCGCATTATAATTTGGATTTTTTACTTACGGTAACAGTGGAATTCTAAACTTATTTTCGTTCATTCTGTAAACAGCACGGGATGGGTCAGTAATCGTTGGCAAATAAATGTCTGAAGTAGGTATGTCATTTGTACTGAGCAATATCATATATGGAAGACCTAACAACGACGGCGGAAAAAGCTGCAACAGAAAGAAATATGAGACAACTATACGAAGAGACTGACAGGGAAATATAGTAAACCAACGAGACCGGTCATGAACAGAGAAGACAAACCAATCACTGAAATTCAACAAGAGGAACAGATGGGTGGAAATCTTGAATAGGCCAGCACGATTGAATCTACTGGACATTGAGGCAGCACAAACACACCTTCCTATAGATGTCACTCCACCAAAGACGAAAGAAATCAACATGGCCATCAGACAAATCAAGAGCGGGAAAGCAACAGGACCTGACAAAATACCAGCTGAAGTCACACATAGAAGCAACTGCAAGTATGCTTCACGTTCTATTCAGGAAGATTTGGGGGGGGGGAAAGTGCCGATGGACTGGAAAGAAGGATAGCAAAGAAAGGAGATCTGAGTACGTATGAGAACTACATAGGCATCACACTACTATCGGTATCAGGAAAGATTTTCTACAGAGTGTTGCTGAACCGGATGAAAGACACAGTAGACGCCCAACTTCAGATCAACAGGCTGTATTCCGAAAGGACTGGTCGTGTACAGACCAAATGGTGTTGCCACAAATCATCGCTGAACAATCAATGGGATGGAACTCGCTGCTAAATCTCAACTCCATTGAACATGAGAAGGCGTTCGACAGTATGGGTAGAAGAAACTTATGAAAACTTCTTCGACACTATAGAGTGAGTAGCTGAGGTCATCAACATCATCCGGAGTCTTTACGACGAACCACAATGCACATTCGTGTATCGAGGTCCGCTGACAGATTTAATCCAAGTGAATACCGGTGTTAGACAACTTTGCTAACTCCCTCTCTCTCTCTTTTCTCTTATGGTGGTCGACAGGATTATGAAGACACATATATCTGAGGGGAAGCACGGAATACAATGGACGGCTTGCATGCAAATAGACGATCTGGTCTTCGCAGATGACCTGGTCATTCTATCCCATACACATCAACAAATGCAGGTCAAGACAACAAGTGTAGCAGCAATAGGCCTCAGCATATATATAAGGGCAAAACAAAGACCCTCAAACACAACACGGAGAGCACCAATCCAATCACACTTGGTGGAGAAACTCTGGGAGAGGTGGAAACTTCCAGGTATTTGCCTTGACAGCATCATCGACGAACAAGGTGGATCCGATGCAGATATAAAGGCAAGGATTGCCGAAACAAAGGCAGCATTCCTGTAACTGAATAACTCGTGGGACTCACGACTAGCAACCAATATCAAATTCAGGATCGTCAGTACGAGCGTCAAGACAGTTCGACTGCAGGGTGCTGAAACTTGGGGAACCACTACAACCATCATCAAGAATGCGTATGAATTTATAAACATTTGTCTACAGAATGTCTACTCAATGTCCGATGGTTGGATACCACCGGCGACAGCTTGCTGTGGGAGAGGACATACCAGCTTCCAATTAACGAGGAAATTAGGGAAAGACGCTGGAAGTCGATAGGAAATTCATTGCTGAAATCATTAAACCGAATTACGAGGTAAACACTGACTAGGAATCTTGAAGGGGAATGGAGTAGAAGACCCAAGAACACACTAGGAAGCAGACATGAAAAGGATGAATAACAACTGCCTAGGACAGAGTTCGATAGAAAATGGTGGTGGGCAGCCTACACACTTGCACGAAGGGTAACAGGTGTAAGTAAGAATATGTCATGTACTTCTTAATATTAATTGAACTGTTGAGAACTAACTTGCTCGATCACTGTTTGTTAGTGTGCCGCAGTCCAATAGTTATTGTGAAGTGCTTGTTAGTTGAACACAATCTTACTGGATGAACTCGTTAATAGTTCATTTAATGAAAAAGCAAATCTAGTGGCATCGAAAACAATACGCTTAACTATAATGATACCTAAGATGATTACCCCACATGATGTTATACCGGATAGAAACACCATTACAAAATAACCAATTAAGCCATAAGTGTTAACATACTGCGCGAAGTCTGGCTGTAACTTTTCCTAGGATATCACTGAGGTTTACTGAAGTATTACCTGATCTTCTCACTTTGCGATAACAATCAGACTCGTCCACTATCATACAGCATATCAGTCTCTCTTAACATCTATTAATGATTAGCTGCAGGCCACTTTCACTCTTGAACTTTTCTAAGCAGTTCAACAGACAATTTTTTCTCCCATATAATGTACTTTGCCAGTACCAGAAAGGTCTTTAAGTTTCCCTCCTAAATACAGAATGTCGCTTCAGTAATGGTATGCGTCGTCCATTCATCTGACCATAAGAACTAAGAAAGTCGACCACTATGTTCATCTTGGTAGCTGATGAAACAGAAATATGGAAAGGATTGCTGACACTTGTTTCACGCAAAAAATATTAATCCATTTATTACATACTACGTGTACATCACAAAGTAGAGGTAGACATTAACATAGCTAGCCTGCTCGTTGAAATAGGTCCGGATTGACCTCGACTAGTTACTGAATATCAGTCACTAAGTTGTAGATGTGATCGTTCGTCAACCCTTCAAAAGTCGACGCGTCATTACATGTTTTAAATAACACTTCGTACATCCCTTTATCATCGATATTAACTACAGTACTTAGATCAAAATGACTACCATAAATTTGGGTTTTATTTAATCGATTAGCCTTTTCGACTGCGTAGCACATAACACGGATACAAATGTGCTGGCTTAATGGTCTCACTATAAACCTGTCGACATAATGCTGTCTTATGTCTTAAAATAGACGTTATCAGGGGATTAATCATCAAATTACTAAAAACACTCATTTGGATACAAATGTTCTTCGTATAGTAATCGTTAAGAATACACGGTACCAATTGAAAACTTCACAATCACTAGTACGGAAGGAATAACTGTCGAATTAACACAATATCAATGATCAAGTTTAAATCTCGGCCGGATATATCGTGTTATCTAAGAACACAAGTCCTTTTACGACCCGAATGAGAGCTATTAACTTAAGTTTAGGTACATAATCGAATACAATTTTCATAAAGCTAGTTACAAAAAAAATATATTCATCCATCAACCACTTATAATACAATGAATACCGTATTTTACGTACTTTCTCTACATGTATTTTCAATGTTCACAATCTGTATATCAATGAAATTTAGGTCACTTCATACACTCAAAGTTCATGCAAATCATCCAGTGTTTATATTTGTCTGTAAAATAAATTAAGATGTTTGTTTTTTTTAAACTATAATTCCGTCTTAACTGATGTATTAAACAATATATAATAATAATAATAAAGTCGAGAAAATCTCGATTAACTTTCTATAAATCTATACTAATAAAACATTTAGTGCATTTACTTAAAAAATATGGTGATCTATACTTTCATATAAATATAACCATTATTGACAATAATTTTAATATGAGGGTTAAGCAAAGAACAAAAAATAATGCGTATTATAAATTATTAAAACAAAAAAGTACTGTCTTGTGTGTGTGTGTGGAAACAATAATGAACTGGACAGAATAACATGAGTACGTGCATCGTTAGTTAGTTGATCGATTAACTGATTGATTAATTGATCAAGAGAAACAATGTTATAAATTAAATGATCATTGAACAAATGTCGGAACTACACAACAGCGGAATATGACTAACAGATCATCAAACGTAAAACGTGTGAGTTCATATGAGAGAGAGAGAGAGAGAGATTAGACGATGGCGGTCGGTGGAGGGAATATTGCGAAACAGATAGATCAAAAATGTTAACTAAAGTGAGATTCTAACGATTATTTTCTTTAAAAAAAACAAACAAGTAGAAAATAATAATAATAATAATGAAACTAATATGCACATAGTCAGAAAAAAATTATACTGAATAAGTGAAGTCAATAAAACTATGCAGACATAAGCAGATTGTTTAATAATTACACCAGCAAGCATTGCATGCATCTACACATCGAATAGCATTAACCACGATAGTTGTGTTGTTTTGTTTTGTTTTTTTTTGCGATTAAATAAAATGTGGGTGCTTAATGAATAAAATCATTCTTATTTGACATGTGCACGTAAACGAATCTCATCGGCTTTTTGGTCTCTACAAGAATAAAAAGAATGAGATTAGTATTTATTATTTTGCAACTTAATAAATACCAATGATTTATTAAATGTAAACAGTCTTTGTAAAAATTTCAAGAGCGAAAAAAAATGCAAATGTTCTGTGCTTTCAACCTTTAAAAGATGGTTGTTTAACATTGATTGGTTCATGATCCCTAATAAATAAGGTTTCACCTGTCAGTCAATTATACACAAAGTAGAACTCGTATACATTTAAATTGCCACATTCTTATTAGCACAGTGAGATGAAATTGTCAGAGCGAATTCCAGTATTGTGGAGGTAGTAACAGCATCAGTGGTAATAGTTAATATTAGGCATCGGAAATACATTTCAACCAGCAGCCAGGAATTTTGTAAATGTTGTAATAAAATATTAATGGTTTGGTATCAATGTCATCATTACTGCACATACAAGTAGAAGACGTATTTAGCGTGTATGTACAGCACATGGTTAACGGATAGTCAATATCTTTTTCTTAGGTTTATGAAATAGAATAAGTTTCTTCTTAATCTATGAACTGAATATTTTCACTAAATAACTTATCGCAGCAATATAAAGATCTGTTACCAGTGCATCTGAACACAATGCAAAACTTGAATAGATAATCATAAAACAATCGTACCATTACCAAGAGAAAAAGATAATGAAAATACCAGTATAGAGGTTATGGAGATTATGAAGCTTTTTTGATTGAGATCATGGACCGGTTAGTGTTAGACCGTTGGAAAACTGGAAGCACTAGACGGTCGTTTCGTTCTATTGTAGGACTACTCAACAGTGTGCATCTACGATCCCGCTAGCGGGATCCGAACCTAGGGCCTTCAGCCTCACGTGCGAACTTATTGATCCCCACAACTAGTATACTGTTAATTAACATGTGCTCACTAGTGACTAGCTTCGTGAGGGAATTCTCGGAGTTCCAGTGAGAGGCCATGACCAGTGGAGCTAATCCATGTCGGATAGAGAAAGGTATCTACCTCAGTACAATGGAAGATGGTCGCGCAATTTCATGGATTGGTTGATTTTAGACACTAACACCATTGGTTGCGGGTCAGTGATCCAGTAGGTGAAGCGTTCGCACGCGAGACTGAAAGCCTTGGGTTTGGATCCCGCTAGCGCGATTGTGGATGCGAACTGCTGAGGAGTCTTACAAAAGGATGAAACAACTATCCAGTGCTTCCAGCTTTCCAATGGTGGTCTAAAATTAATCGGTTCATGATCTCAATCAAATAATGAAAATAATTTTACATAAATATCAATCACCAATTGGTACTCATGTTTAATAATCTTTTTATAAAACTCCATAATACGGCGAAATTCTGATTCATGCGCAAAGAATTTGATTTAAAACACCAACTTCAAAAAGAAAATTTTTTTGTTACAAACAAAACTATGAATATTTAGATTTCAAGTTGATAAAGAAAAATTCAATTATTTTCTGAATAATGTTATCATTTTTTTAAAAAAACGTTGCGGCAAGTATGATTGAACCTATCAACGCTTGAAATTGCAGTGAAACAATGAATGAATGTTGTAAAGGTCGTTGAGAATAGTGAACATTACTAAATATAAATATTTTGTCAAATTAAAATACCAATATACATGAAACAATGTTAATATTAGTAGGATGGATTCATTACGATAGTTGTGCACAATACTGATTTCATAGCACACAGTTATTAACTTGAAACCAAAAAATAGTTCAACCACATTCCTATCTCGTAAACAGACATTCTTTCAATAAACATACTGAATATTTAAAATACTAACAAGATATTCTGATAATGATAATCAAAAGTACACCAATTTACATACATGTTCAGATTTACACGAAGCTTTCTACTACAAACACACAAATATATGCAATGACAAACGTGTCCTTTTCAAGCAACTGTAGTACCTTTACAAAATATACACTGAGTAGTAAAATATAAACTCTGCCTCCAGCTCTTCTAGGGTTACTGTCGGTCACAAAATGGGGTAAAGAGGAAGATGGGGCATGGGGTCAACGACCCCATCACGCAGAATTAAACATTGCAAGAAAATACTAACCAAAAGTTGGGCGCCGTATGTAAGTAAGTAAGTATAATTGTTTATAATCTGGTCTGTAAGATAGTTGTAGTTAGTTGACAGAATACAATGAACCTATGTTTCATACTATTTGATACTCATTAACAAGGTGAGCATGTAAGCTTGAGGTGACTGGTTCTACCTGGTGAATTTAAATCTGGATCAATCAGCTTTACAGTTCGAGACGTTACCATTAAACTATCCAGCCCTATACTGATCTCCTGTAGGACCGATATTTTCAAATTTCGTTGGTCACTCCGTAATGACCAGTGTCACTTTTTTCAACACTATAAGGTGCTAGCATGAATCTTTGGTGAAATACCAATTTTAAGCATGAAAACCTTCAATGAAATTACCTAGATCACTTCCGATAGTGATGGTTCCTATAACTTCACCGTTGATGTCACGTCAACTGTTAGTCTTTCACATTCTATAAAGTATAAATATAAGTTATACATAGGTTCCGAGTTGGATTTTAACTTGACACAGCACAAATGAATATTGTGGCTCGTGCCGGTATACATTCTTATTCATTTTCCAAATAAAAAACAAAACACTACGTTCATTCACTTCGCGCTCTATTTAAAAGGACAGTGGTATTGTTTCTCGTTGAGTTAATTAACTGTTTTGATAGTAAATTACGCATCAAAACTACTGTTCACACTTTAATTGCATCTACCCCAGTTAAAGTGATACTGTATTGGGTGTTTCGACCTTGCTTTTGTGTATTTATTGCATCGAAGCATACTTGGTCGACTTTACTTGATTTATTTAGTTAAGGTTTGAGAATCCTTTTACATATCCTGTTTGTGTCACCGTTTTAGTTGATTTTCAAGATGGCTAGATCTGCTCATAAATGTGGACAACCATATTGCTTATTTCCCGTGGAGGAAGGGATGCAATGTGATGAGTGTATTAAGTGGTTCCATTAGATGTGCACCCGATTAAGCCCCACTGCATATAAAAGGTGCTCAAAGCCCAACTCTCATTGGCTTTGTAGTTTTTGTCGCTCGAGCAAAACATTACTCATTCAGGAAGCAGTTAGCCTCCTGATGTTGGCTAATGAGGGCCGTACTGGCAACATTGGTACTGATGGCGAAGATTGCGTTAGTGTCGTAAGTGCTGTCACGGCGCAAGCCAGACATTTACATGTGCAACTCGCAGTTAAACGTTCTCCCCTGAAACGATCAGTGAGTGACACCTCATTAGACGTTGGTGGCCATATTGCTACAGCTGCGACTAGTGATCCAGGTAAGACAATTACTGTCCCGAGTGGTTCTAATGTAAATGTTTCGACTGATGGAGAATGGATGACGCGAAAACGCAGAAAAGTAGGAAAGACAGCTAAAACTAATGACTGTTTACTTGGTAAGTCCTTGGTGAACTCTCAGACCAATCCGCCAAAGTTCCAAAGTAAAGCTTCGTCTAACATTGTTGTGAGTCACTCGCTCGACTCACAGGACTCTGTTACAATAAAAACTAATCGTAAGATACCAGTGGTTAAAATACAGGATCTAACGTCACGGCCGAAAGCTGTGAACACAGTTTCAAAAGAAGCTAAACCCCTCCCTAGTTTAATTATTTGGAATCTAGAGGAGTCGAAAGATAACGACCCTGCTAGAAGACATGCACATGATCCGCAGTTAGTGGAGTCTGTGGTAAGAAATGTACTACCTGAAGAGATTTTAGGGGTACATATTACAAAAGTAATACGACTTGGTAAATGGGTTGGAGGCGAGACCCAACCAAGAAGAATCCTGAAGCTGGTTCTCGGGAGTTTTGAAGAAAGATATATTATTGAAAAACGCACTATAAATTCGTGACTCAAATATTAGTATTCGACCAGATTGTCCGCTTGGGTATCGAATCAAGTTGAAGAATGCTCTTACGGAATTGAGGACTCGCAAATTAAATTGCGATAATAACCTTACCATTAATGGTTTTCGGGTAGTCAGGTCTTGGAAGCCAATGCTTCCGAGGCCTGTATGGGTAGAACGATTGATTGCCAAAACACCTTAAGCGCGTGCTACACGAACGCTCGTAGTCTTAGAAATAAAACGTCCGAGCTAAGTCTGATGGTGCAAGAATTAGGTCCCGATATAATCGTTGTTACAGAAACTTGGTTCACAGTAGATATAGACTGTTCTCATTTCATTGCAGGCTATATCTGTATTAGAAGTGATAGAGTTTCAAGTCGCAAAGGGGGAGGTACAATATTATACGTTAGGGATCACTTTCGTATACAATCAACAATATCTGAGGCTCATATCAGTGGCACATGTGAGGTAGCATGTTGTAAGTTTAAATCTAGAAGTGGGTTAGTGACTATAGGGGGAATATACCGTAGTCTGTTTTGTCTTGCTGACAACTTTATCCTAAGACACATTTGTTCTTGGAGTATGGCAGAATGTTGTCTCATCATTGTGGACTTCAACGCACCACATATCAACTAGATAGAGCTTACAGCTCCAGGTAGTGGTTTCCATAGCGACCTTTTATCTACTGTTATTCAGTGTGCACTTGTACAATGTATCACAAAACCGACACATATTGATTTCAATCATGATCCGTCACTGCTGGACCTCGCCCTCACCCACCACTGTGAGGATGTCTTTGATATTCAGCACCTTCCCCCACTAGTGAACAGCGATCACGTTGTAATTCACTTTAAGTTTAGGACACATGGTATACAATTCGTATCTGCTCCACCCCGTCCAAATATCTGGCGAGCCAATATTCCGGAAATCAGAAACTGTGCTATCTTGACTGATTGGTCATTCAACGCGGATGGATTGATCGAAGATGAATGGAATAAGTTTAAGGCTACATTCGAGTCCGTAACGTCGCCGTTTATCCCATGGTCGGCACGTAAGCTATCACATTGCCCTCCATGGATTAATAAGGAAACCCGGAAGCTGTTAAAGCGTAGGAAACATTTCTAGGACTTATTTTTGTTGACTGGTCATGCACCATTTAAGCGTGAGTACCGAAAATTCTGTAATATCTGTAAGAAAACCATAGCCAAATCCCGTACCACTTACGAACGACAGTTAGTATATGATAGCCATACTTGTCCGAAACGATTGTTTTCGTATGTTAAACGGCGAATGAAACGTAGTGATGGTATTCTCCCGTTACTGTTACACGAAAATTCAGATTTACTAGCTGAATCAGATCGAGCAAAAGCTGAGACTTTTTCAAACTATTTTAGCGAAGTCTACTCTACGTTTATTGTAACAAATACTCGTCCCACTCACACCGAGATACCAACCATTGGATCTGTACCGGTGACTGAGGAAACTGTCCTTCCGTTGACAACTAACCTCAAACCTGGTAAGATACCAGGCCCTGACGGGTTACATCCACGGTTGCTGTCATCTCTTGCGGACATTATTTCAAAACCGCTCGCGACACTCTTCAACATGTCCCTTTCACTCGCTTAACTCCCTAGAGATTGGAAGGACGCTATAGTCAGTCCTATATTTAAGGATGGTCAGAGACAGATAGTATCTAACTACCGGCCTGTCAGTCTAACTAGCATAGTCGTTAAGTTACTTGAAAAGATAATTCAGGTTAGGTTGCTAAGCCACATAGATTTACAAAATCTGTTAGCTCCTGAGCAACACGGATTTCGTAACAAGCGTTCATGCTTGACTAACTTTCTTATTCCGAGAGAGGATTGTACAGCAGCCTTAGATAAAGGTCTGTCTGTCGACGTGATATTCATAGAATTTAGCAAAGCATTTGACAAAGTTTCACACGTGGGTCTTATGCAGAAGCTCACGAGCTTCGGAATAATAGGTAATGTACGGGAGTGGATAGGTAACTTCTTATGTGACCGCAGACAGAGAGTGAGGGTTAACGGAACGCTATCCGATTGGAAGCCGGTCAAAAGTGGTGTACCCCAAGGCACCATCTTAGGCCCTCTGCTCTTCCTTCTCTACGTTAATGAGTTACCGCTATTGCTTAGGTTGTCCACATTATTGTTTGCGGATGGTGTAAAAATCTGGAGAACAATAAAATGTGCGGCTGATCATCTGGATCTTCAAGCTGACTTAGACGATTTAGTTAGATGGGCTCGAGAGTGGGGCTTAGAAATCCATGCTAGGAAGAGTGTGTTAATGCACATCGGTCACGGTAATAGTTACCGTTATACTATTGAGGGTAAACCTCTTCCATGCGGTCAAGAGCATAAAGACTTAGGAGTAGTATTAAGTCATGACTTATAAACAACTACTTATTGCAAAGCGGCCGCTGTCAAAGGTTTTCGTGCGTTATGGTCACTTCACCGAACGTTCAAATCTTTTGACGAGGAAATGTTTCGAATTTTATATCCCACCTATGAAAGACCACATTTAGAGCACTGTATCTAAGCAGTTAGCCCATGTCCGGCAAAGGATACTAATTCACTTGAGCGTGTCCAGCGTGTGGGAACGAAATTAGTGAAGGGTATTACTCGACTCCCTTACGATGAGCGTTTAAAACTCCTAAAATCTTTCTCCTTGTCGTATCGTAGGACACGAGGTGACCTAATACTGGCATTTCGTATCTCTAATTATGATTTGGGTGTTAATATGTCTTATCTTTTTGCTCCCTCCAGCACTAATAATCTCCGAGGTCATAGCAAGTAGGTTCACAAACCGCGATCTAGTAAACTTAAATTGGGGCTCCGTTTTTCTCATCGAGTCGTCAATCATTGGAACGCCTTACCCGAACAAGTGATATCAGCCCTATCAGTGAATACTTTCAAGGAGAAACTGGACCTTCACGGGAAAGCAATGTGTCAGGATTAATACAGGTTCACCAACCTACTATCCTTATTACTGAAGACTGCACTAAAACTCTTACTACAATCAAATCAGTCATTAATCCCATGTTCATATCGATTGCAGAAATCAGGTCATCACCATTATTTATCCAGTCAAAATAAATTCATAATCTAATCTAATCTCCTCAAATTATCAACAATCTCGACAAGTCTCCCATACTACTTCTACTACTATTATTAATAACAATAATAATAAACATGGGCTCATTAACTACAGATTTCATACATCCTTCTCCAATTTCTGAACAAGAAACCGTAACAGCTGTAGTTTCTTTTAGTCTTTCCTCGGACTTCTCACTACTATTCCGAATGACAGTAGATCATTAACATGGAGTAGATAGAGATTCAGCTCGTAATCATGAAAGTCATCTATTTCGACCCAGAGTATAGGATCGACAGTGTGTATATATTCAAAAAGTCACAAACTACGACGAAACATCAGTTCAGTGCTTTTTGACTTTCGGTAACTGCATAGTGGAATTTTAAACAATTCTTACTTATAACACATTAGGTCAACATTTTGAAATCTGTCATGGTGATTAGCAAATAATCAAGCTCCAGTATTCTGAACTTTGATGTCTCTATCACAAGTGAGAAACGCGATTTACGTAAGATACAATTCGCAGAAACGCACAAGGTAATGAGAAAAACGTCTACGACAGACTCCATTCGAATGTTAAGAGGAGGATTATTGGCTCAACGTGCTTAGGTTTGAACCACACCCAATAACACCAGTTTGGTGGGTCGAATGGTAATATACCTAGAAAGTATGACTCAGAGACAAGGAAATAAACCCATGTAGTCGGTGTCAAATCATTTATTTACGACCTTCTTAAAATGCATATAAACGTAGCTCACTCTCCAGGTATACGTTTATCTACTTATTTCTCAGTCACATTTTTGGCATGGAGGTTAGTGACATTGTCAGAGTTCGGTGGCGAATGCCAGTGGGTGGCCCATGCTCCTCCAAGAGGAGTAACAAGCGTTAGTAAGTGTAGTCAAACCAACTAGTCAGCAAATATGAAGCCAAAAAATAAACTTATATGCCAGATAATAATGATAAATACAACAGTTTATTTCCTCATGACTAATGAATATCTATTCAATATAAATAAGTTCGTATGACGTACTACTCCTAACGAAACCAAACTTACCTTCCTTCAACATTTACATCGAGATTTTCAGTATGCACATCACCAGCATGAACAGGAATTGTAAGATTATTTTGACCTGTATTGTTATTATTGGTTTGAATTTTATTATTAGGTATTGCTGATACATTATCTTGGCCAGAAACTGCACCAGTACCACTAGTAGTATCACATTTAGCGCTGAGATTAGTTGGTTTTGTATGCATTTGGTGACGTTCATATAATAGGATAGCGGCAACCAAAATAGTAACTTCAACAATAATTCCAATAAATGGCCAAAGAGCGGCCCAACGATCTAAAATACAGTTAAGAATAAATTTTGAAAAAAAAGCAAAAAAAAAAAATAAACAAGCAATATTTATGCTTTCAACTCTGGACTGTTGATTATGATTTTAAACGTAATAATATCATCAACGAAAAATTCACTGTCAAATCATCAGTGGATAGAGAGATATATGATTGAAGTTGGGAACACGTGGAGCTGAATAGTTGAAATGAACCTAATTAGTACAATTTTTGTCATTATTTGTGACTTTTTATAATTCCACTCAATGTATACAAGGATTATATTAAATAAAGGATCTTGTTGAAGTTGACTGCTATTATCCATGTTCGCTTTTCGCCTGTCTTACTGATTGCCATTCGCTAATTACAAGTGTTCACATACACACCTTTTTCTGACTTTGTTGGCTGCCTTTTTTAAACTGTTTACTAACAGTCCCGTTGCACACGTTTTAGTTCACGTCATACAGCATACTACCTGTCAATTACATACAAGTAAATTGGATCTATATCTGGAACTGTGGAATTATCTTTCCTACATTATCATAATTGTAGATATATATTAGGACGTGTCAACATGGACCCTTCTGACAATAACAAGTAACTCATAAATTTCTTACATATTTGTTTCTGTGTCCTACTAACTCATTCTTTTTATATCTTTTGGAGCACTAAGTGAGTAAAGGTATCTTCATAACTTTATTGGTCTCCCACAAACCCAGTGTGGTTTACAGGTAACGCACTACTACCCAAGTCTAAAGTACTAACTCTTATACCGGATGGACGGGTCAATTGACTGTGAATTTCTGAAGAGTTCCAAACTGGGACACAAGTGGCCAAGTACACACTGGTTTCGACGATTCTGTAGCTGATGTCCTCTTTCTTGGAGAAAACTATTTTTAGGAATATCTGCTCATTATTATCTGTGTAGCATTGATCGACTTTGGTAATTACTAATCAAAACATGAAAAGCGATAAATCAGTCATAGTCCTTTGTATGTTTCTACAAGCATTATCTTGTATGGTGCGAAAGCATACAGCATGTAAATATAAATGCAAGCGGAATGTCCACTTTGTTTAACACAGCCATCCTTACTGGGTTAATTTTATGAACAATATTACCTGTTTCTTAACCTATATCTTGACCAGTATGTTTTGAAGACAAATAATTGGGTTAGTTTGTAAAAGCAACACAAGCAATTTTTTCTGGCAAAACAGTTTGAACTTAGCAAATAAGCTACTCAATTGAGAAAATGAATCAAGTATCTGTTTACCATAAACTCAAATCAATCCGACAACTTTCGAATTGACTTTTATGAAGAGATAATGGAGGTATTAAATACATTATAACGTAGCCAGGTATAGTGTAAGACAGGAAATCCGGTAAACGCATATCAACTGGAAAGGTTCAACCGAACATGGTTCATGGAGTTAATAAGGATAGGAACGAGATAAAGGAATCCACTAAAACGACTATACAATAAGGATACAGTTTGTACATTAATTTTTTTAAATACACTGACTATATTTTAGTTTTAGAGATAGTAGAGGTTGATGTGTGAAGAATAGTGAGTGGTATAATCCAATCATTTAAGAAATCGCATATGAAATTACAAATAACAGTTTGCTTGTAATTGCAATACGGTGAATTGAGTTTATGTACTTACAATTATGCCCCGTTCAAAGTTTTTTAGGTTTTTTATTATTGGATATCTTAAATCAAGACTAAATAGTTATAAAACTTACAATTCGATAATCAAACTTGAACATTACCTTTAACGTTGACAACCATCAAAGCGAAATCAGTACCGCGTTCAGTTGAAACGTTACATGCATACAGACCATTATCACTTTCTTTTAAATCCAAGAAGCGCAGAGTATCATTCGGCGTACCACCATCACTTGTTTCCAGGACATAGTGAGTTTCATTGGTCAACAGAGGAAGTAAATTATATAAGGCTGTATTAATGGCATTGTCATCATCCATTTGACTAGCTTGTATCGATGCAAAACTCCATATTACTGAAGATGGCTGAGGATAACTACTAACACGACAAACCAGCCGCATAATATCACCCTCCAAGACACGTTTTGGCTTAGTAAATAGTGGAAGAACAGGTGCGCCTGAGTAATAGTGATTAACAACGAAAGATGATTTAGTTTGAGGCTAGGACTACAATTCTAACTAGTTAGATTTCCAAGCGAAATGTATGAAATAACACGTGGCATGGATTTAAGTTGATAAATAATTGACTCACTTACGCCTGTTATCTCTCGTGGAGGAGCATAGGTCGTCCACCAGCACTCTCTATCCCATCCTGTCTCGGGCAATCCTTTCCAGTTGCTATCTATACTTTTCATGTCTGCTTTTAAGTCCCAAAGTAGTGTTCTTCGACCTTCCTTTTCCCTTTCCCTTCAGGATTCCAAGTTAGCGCTTGATTCGTGATGCAGTTTGATCATTTCCGTAACGTATGTCCTATCCACCTCCAACGTCTTTCCCTAATTTCCTCTTCAGATGGAAGCTGGTTTGTTTTCTACCACAGTAGGCTGTTGCTAGTGGTATACGGTTAACGGATATTGAGTATATTCCGTAGACAACTATTTATAAATACTTGTACCTTTTTGATGATGACAACATATAATTGAAACAGGTCACAAGATTGATCTAAATTCAGCTTTTGTAGTGCTGTATAAAAGTGTAAAAGGGCGTATACTAAGGTTTATTGAAGCCTTAGCCATACGAAAATTCAAACCCCTTTTGTGTGTTCAAAAACAGTTTGTTCTTACCTTAAACCTACCCTGGTAATATTGACTTATTATCCAGAGTGATTAGGTTTCAAATTGTGTTCACATTATTATTATTATTACTCTTATCATTATCCTTATCTCCTCTTACCCCGTTTCCTGTCTAGTTGACCTTTTATTTTTATATATAAATGCTCTTAACAAGTATATGTGTGACCAGATTGTTCGAAATGTATTGCGCTAATATATCACATAGTTCTGATAATCTTCGTCTTCTAATATCATTATCGAAAGATGACAACTGACTCAATTGTTAAGATAATTAGCTAGTTTACAGTTCCAAAAACAAACAGAAAATGATAGCGGTAAACAAGAGGTTTGACTTTCCATAAGTCAGACACAACGTAGAACCTGTACGTACGTACATCGGTTCAGGTTGGCATGCTCCATCAGCACAGAAAAATGAAGTTTTCAGGCCAAATTCCAGACTAGTAGAGTTAGTAACAGTATCAGTGATAGGAAGAATTAGGCATCGAAGATAAAGACAATATAAATCAACAAAATAAAAAGAAATTTTAGAATTTGAAAGACAAATAATGGATGCACTTGCGCCACTGCGAGTGATTTTGAAACACGTCATTTTAAGTCTCTAAACAATGGCTGAACTTCCTTCACTGAATAAGGTTTAGAAGAACAGATAATATAGTCATATCTCAGCTCAAATCCAAGTGTAGTAATTGAGTCGCATTATTTTATATTACAGGAGTACAACACCTTACTTAGGCATACGCTACAATAAACGTTACAAAAATGCGACGAAGAAAATATATTCATCATTTTAGGATATTCTGCGGGCGAAAAAAATATATGAAAGAATAGTTTTCTACCTGTAAATTATAAGCACAAATAAAGAAATAATTATTTCATACGCTAGTTAAAATCCAGTAAACCAGCTTGATAGTGTGTGTTGAAACGTTGTAGGACTACAAGGCTCTTATGGCAATTTTGGAGAATGGGGACTAACAAATGTATAATTTGTTTTTCTTAATCCCAGTTTTTTTACGCAAAGATAGCTGTTACTTATGCATTTAATGTTTTAGTACTTTAATACTGAATCGTACGCAACTATTAGATTATAAGCACGTTTTTAGAATACTACATACAAATAAAGTAAACGTGTAACTTTACGCTTTCCTCGTACCATACCTCACTAGATCTTAGTCCCTACCTCGAATGTTCCAGATTTATCTATAGATTTTATCCTGTATGATACTGCTCTGAAGGTGTGTAGTAGCAAATAGAAGCCTTATGATCATACGTATAGGGAAGCAATTTCTTTTACTAGAAAGTAACCCGTAAAAAATTAAACAACTGGTAATCGTCTGCATGATGTGCTTTACATTGGAATATATACTGTTTAAATTTCCAGTTCATCAATGAAACACCAAACCTTGGAGACAGAGAATAACAATTAACAGTCCGTTTGTCAACGGAATGAATTATGATCACTTAAATATTTCTAGTTCCTGAATTTAAGGACAACATAAATTAAGGTGAACTAGGCATCCCAAATATAAGATGATATAGCAGACCAGTCAATTCACAAAAATGAAAGTACAATGCTGTTGCTGAAATCAAATCGAGATTTGAACTTGCGACACATTGATTCAGAGTCAAGTTGATATGGTAGGAAAGAACTAAGCTTAATGGTCAAGTCTTATTTTCTTGACAAGTGACCCACACAGCTGACGTCCTTTGATTGCACATGATGTTTAATTACGCTTTTTTTCATGGTAATGACTCAAATAGTCTCATGTTGAAACCGAGACCTGAATCAGTCATCAACAAGATATTGTATACAGCCCAACTTGTCATTACTGAAAAGACAAGGTCTATGTTTCACTAAAGACTCAAACAGCACATGAGCGATTCTGTCACATCCCACTGTGCCTATCAATTTACATATATGTGCGGAAACATGTACATAAAGAGGAGCAATTGTGATCTGCAAATAAGGGTGGCAGAACACATACCCAAATGAATTCCAACAGTCAAATAAGATCACATGAAGGACAGACATCTTACCCCATTGCGAAACATTTGGTTGAGACTGGTCATAAGGTTGATATCAAGTAAAAAATCATAGTGTTGTACGAAAGCCTTCAAGGGCGTATAATTAGGTTTACTGAAGCCTTGGCTATACGGAAACTGAAACTCTATATGTTCAAGAACAATTTGTTCTCACCTTTAGCCTACCCTGGTACTATTGATTTGTTATCCAGAGTGGTTACCACATGGTTTTTGTGTACTTTAGTTTTCTGTTACGACTCACCTTTAGTCTGTCTAGATGACCTTCTAGTTTTCGTATAAAAATGTCATAAAATGTGTGATCAGATTGTTCGAAATGTATTGCCCACATCACAATTCTGATAGCCTTCGTCTTCTCGTTGCATTATCGAAATGACTGTTATAAGCGGGTATTATTTGGTTAGACGAAAAAACTACACTACTTGTTAGTAGTCTTTCATAACAGTCTAATCGAAGGCTCGTGCCAACAATTCAGTAAAACGACCAGCTATTACTCAATCACATCGTGTTGCCAGTATTCTTTCACTACAACTTAACAATCCCCAAACCCATCATCGAATCATAATCTACAAAGCGTCTTAAAAGGCAAAATGTTACTTAGGGACGATGGAGAACGGAATACGAAGATCAGTAGACACTTGTGGCATGGGTGAGATATTCACCTACATATACGAGGACCAGTCAACCACGATCAAATCGAAGATAAAGACTGGATGTCACTGAACCAAATTCTAAGCCACGTCGCCTAACCATCGTACAGTTGTTCAGAAGACTGAACAAGGTCATTTGGATCTACTGGCGTGGCTCCGACTAGCATCCAGCAACTTTGTGAACTATCGCTATGTCTTGTGATGGCCGCCTGCAGTTCCTTTCCAATTTATCACGGTGAGAATATATATTATGGACGACCTTTGAGCAACGCTAGAATAACCCTGAAATGTCCAAATACTTACTATGGTTAAGTGAGGGTTGTGTTAGTATGAAGAATCGGGATCGAACGTTAGGGTTAGGAATTAGATTTAGTGTCTTTATCACGAACTGACATAAGCTACAATGCCAAAATAAAATTTCACCAAACGAATGAAATTCGTGACAAAATTCAAGACCTGCTACCTCAAATCTAATTGGTTCGTCCATGAACTATATTATCATCCCTATCCCTACTCCAGCTATCAGTGAGTTTAGTTAAGCGGAGGTTGAACATATATAGCACATGTCCTAGTCACCCTGCTTGATGAAACTATTGCCTGATAAAGACTTGCTATATTTATCCAATATTCTATGCCTTACCTAATTAGGAAGTTGTCCTGACACACAACCAAGGATTCGAAGACACATGATCAAAAACCCGCAGTCAAATCCTGTCTTAACCTTTATCGACATTTCACAGCCATATTAACAGGATAAAAACTGTTCAGCAGTATATTCACGTTCTGGTTGCCAAATGAGTATATTGCCTGTCCCGCAATCTAAATATGACTATTATGAAATGCACTATTGGCACCCTAAATTCATCACACTTCCTGTCAGTTCTGAATTTGTAGGAAATACAAGACCTAAGGTCAGTTAGTGGATTTCTGTGTGAAACAATTCACCTAGTCCGTTCTCGTTGTATTTTACGAATTTACATGTTAAAACACTAAGCCATCCGAGCTATAACTACAAATTACATTTACTATCAAGCAAATACAACACTCTGTCGTAACCTGTTTTGGCTTGGATAATGAATGAGTACTACACTGTATTAAGTCGTTATTGACTTTCTTGTTGTTTTCTATCATGGAAAACAAAGATTTGCATATTTTACGTGATAGCAAACGACATTACTTCCTTTCCAAACTGAAACATGACTTCAGTCGTCCAGTCATAGACTTTCCGACACAACTTGGAGATGCCTGATAATTTTATTCAGTTGCCTGAACCTAGTTTATGTGACCTTACATCTGACAATGCTTCCTGAGACTGGGTTACAGGTCATTATACTTAGGGACGAATTCACTGTGAAAACCATTTAAGACAAGATAAAAAAAATTACACAAACCCACAACAGTGATCATAATAAATACTTAAAAGAAAACATACTATATGCTTGGCCAGAACCAGAAGACGTAACCCCACCCATTGTTGCTATCAAAGTATAATTTCCAGGAACTGGACCTAGTTTGTGTAAGGCATAATAACAAGGATACCTTTTTGATTTAAATTTAAAGTAACTTCCAGAGTATGCGTAGTGTCAGAGAATGTCTCTGAAGAGTAATCTCCAGAAAGGATAGGCGCATCATCTGCCTTACGTCGGCTAACTGAAATTTCTTCGCCATTACGCTTCCAAGACAATGTAACAGTGGATGGATCACTAACTCCTGTGATTTCATATTTTACAGTCACGGGAACTGAGATGTTTACTGCACGCTTGATATACGGAAGACCTTCCAGTTTTACCGCCGACATATAAGTTTCAACTTCTCCATTAGCCTTAGGACGAACTAAAGCACTGTGACTACACAAACTGAAATACCTTCTAACCCACTGCAAACTAAAGCTAGCTTCAAAAGCAAAATCCCCAGGAACACGAACATTTTCTTAAAACTGACTCCTGAGTGCGTTTAAAAGCGAGTGGTGTCATTCAAGCTTCAACATTTCCTCGACGGGTAGTGGATTAGTTGATCTTCGGAATTCACTTCTGATGAATGGAGAACGATTATTGACAACATAACTTTGTGATTCTCGGAACATGTGCTCTATCCTCTAAATGATAGTCAGCAGGAAACGCCTAAGGATCCCAGGCTCAAAGCCAGATCTGTTGGTAGCAGACAACACAAATTGACTGCCCAAGTCGTCGATAACTTTCCGGAATCCCACGGAATGTTTGACGCGAATGTGGTTGCTATTCCAATGAAAGTTGATGAATAGGTACAGGTCGTGAACAAGAAACGACAGAACGATATAAAAGAAAATCCAATCCAAAACCGAGAATTTAATGACTGATCACAGTGACAGGCCGGTTATCTTTTATAGAATCAAGGAGAACAAAAGCTCAGAACCTAAAAGTCGTTTTAAGCATGACATTAGGTTGATAAAACAGCCACTAAATCAGCTTGTGCTTCGGGATACTAAAGATGTACAGACTAGGTAGCTAAGCGAACTTAAAATCAAACTAGGATACTTAAAGTAGTATTTAGATATCCTAAAGAACGGGGATAAATATTACAAAATCGACACAAACTAAAGGGTTCAGGAACTCTCGTCAGTAGGGACTTTCCGCTCGCAAACCGTGTAAAAAGATGAGAAGCTGAAAAGGGACTACAACTTATGTTAGACCCTGGCTAAAAGGACATAAAAATTGTAAATTTTCGGGTTGTAAGGGAGAGTGATGCCGAAAACGCTATTGGTTCAGCACGAAGTCATTTAAATAGGCTTCGTATATGTTACACTAATGCCCAAAGCTTGCTCAATAAGCGGTCGGTAATAGGTGTACAGATTGACTCTACCAAGCCAGATGTAAACTTAGTCACAGGAACTTGGCTGACACAACCTATAGATATTATGGAACTTGATTTTGATGGTTTTACGTTGGTAAGAGCCGACGAAATTCAGAAGCGCAATGGAGGGGGAGTAGCTCTATTCATTAGGAATACTATCGCATTTGCCATTATCGACAGTGTATCCCATGAGAGTAGGACGTGTGTATTAGTTAGTTGCTGCTTGAAATGCAAAGGACAAGAGCTACTGATTGGTTCGGTCTATCGTAGTCCAACCTGTGAGGTAAATGGGGTCCTGCTAAGTAGTCTCAATACTTGGTCACAAATTGGTCGATGTCTAATCCTAAGACACTTTAATGCACTTACGGTAGACTGAATAAATCTGAGAACTGAGTTGTCAAAAAATTCTTTCGAGCAGGACCTAGTTGATGCGGTTATCACATGTTCCCTGGTAAAACATGTGAAGCAAGCGATTAGGTACGACCCGGACTCTGAATCACCCTTACTAGATCTTATGTTGACCGATCATGAGGATGACATCACGAACCTAGATTACATGCCACATCTAGGTAAAAGTGATCATGCAGTTCTAACCTTTGACCTAACCTTTGAGCACGCGTTAGCTTAATCCAGACCTAACGTCTGGAAAGCAAATATACAAGACATTATACACTCAGCATCGTCAGTACATTGGACAATAGAGCCAGTTCCCCCCCCCATTGAAACAGCTTGGGATGTATTTCGAAGGTTATACTAAAAAGTCGCTGCACCCCACACCCTCTGGACTGCACCAATGGGTCCAAGAAACTCTACACCATAACCCAGTAGGGAGTCCGCACCCTTCTCCGCAAGAGGAGAAGAATGTGGAATGGATTCAGGTTACTGGGGAATGAGAATGTCGAAATACCTGTACCTCTACACTCCGTAAGTCTAGAAGGTTGTACAAATAAAAAATTGTTAAGGAATTTATAGAATGCCCTAAACGTCTGTATTCGTATATAAACCAGAAGAAAAAATAGAATAAAAAGTATTCCAACACTATGAGGAGACAGTTATGCTTCATAATTAGTGGAGGACGACTTTGGTAAGGTTCACGTATTCTCAAACTACTATAGCAATGTATATACCGTGGAAACGCCCTTCTCGTCAGTTCGTACAAATCCCCCCACACACACACTAGACAACGTAACTACTAAAGAACTCAATTTCTTTGGTCTGCTAAGTATGCTTGACATAGGCGAATCCACAGGACCCTATGAACTGCATCCTAGGTTACTAAATGAATTACATAACCTCATTGTGAACCCTTTGAGTACATGCTTTAATCCATCCGTAACCCAGGGGCGTTTACCAAAAGACTGGAAGAGCGCCATAGTAAGTCCTCTCTTCAAAACAGGTATGAAACATAAACCTGAGAACTACCGACCCGTTAGCCTAACTATCGTGGTCGTTAAAATTTTGGAAAAATTTATTCGTAAGGAGCTGTTTAAGTACCTTGGTGAAAATCGGATCCTTTCGGATAAGCACCATGGTTTTAGAATAGATTATTCCCGTCAAAGCTGGTGCGCTCTCAAAAACCTATAGACGTAGCCTACATTGACTCCAGCAAACCTTTTGACAAAGTCCCGCACGACCGGCTGTTATGTAAGCTAAGAAATGTCGGTGTTGGAAGCAATCTATTGATGTGGATTGCAGACTTCCTAGTTGGGCTCCAACCAAGAGTACGGGTAAACTCAAAGTTATCTAGCTGAGAAACTGTGCTTAGCGGAGTGCATCAGGGTATAGTTTTGGGACCAGTGTTAGTCCTATTGTATGTAAGTGACCTTCATCGTCTAGTATCATCATCGGTCTTGCTATATGTTGACAATTTCAAGATATGGAGAGCGATACGACGTAAGAGTGGTAACTTAGACCCGAATAATCTCGAACTTGGCAGATGCCGATAAATACTCCCAAGTGTATTGTGATGCATATCGGTCATCAAAGTACAGGTAAATACATGGTGAACAACACTGAACTACCTGTTGTTCAGGCACACTACGACTTGGGAGTCATCGTTAGCCAAGAATTAAAAACTACTGCACGCTACAACCAAAGGTTTTAGAACCTTATGGTCTATACGTATGGCTTTTAGTTATGTGGACGCCGGAACTTTTTTGACTTTGTACAAACTGATGATGTTGTTCAGAAGAACAATGAAAGCTCTACAACCAACCATGCAGTTCAGAGAACAAAACCCAATCAAAATCATCTACCTGAGCTACAAATCTTCTCCACCATCTCAATATCTTAGATCCCCCACATTTCTAACTTTCGATTTCACTGAGTTGGTATACTTCGACTATAAAAGGGTTACGTGTAAAGGCGTTATCAAGCTCTGAATACCTGTGGCATCTTCAATAACACTATTCATATTCTTATGTACACGAATCTACCCCCTTATTCTATATCATATTACGTATTAGCCTAACTGAGTAACCTATTAAAGCAAACCCCGTAACGTTTGTGGTATTTTGATCTCACATGTAAACTGGATTGTATTCTGTGATACACTGTTATATGACATAAATTACCATGAATAATGAGTTTGTAGGTACCGATCCCAAGGTTGGGTTTGATAGTTTCAAGTAAATTGATCATTGGGTAGAAAGTCAATAAAAAAACTTTTTTGTTATATCCCAATGAGTAGAATTTCATTTCTGACTATTTGCGACTTACTGTAAGCCACTTCTTCAGGGTAAATAAATAAACGAATTAAATTAACACACATTCATTTCAGTAATTATAATTATGAGTCAGTTGATTCAACTGACATCGAAGCAGAACAAACAGACCTTCCTATAAATGTCACTCCAACAACAACCGAAGAAATCAACATGGACATCAGACAAATCAAGAGTGAGGAAGCAGTAGGACCCGACAACAAACCAGCCAAAGCACTGAAGTCACACATAGAAGCAACTGCAAGTATGCTTCACGTTCTATTCGAGAAGATTGGGGGGAAGAACAAGAGCCGATGGACTAGGAAGAAGGACACCTCATCAAGATACCAAAGACAGGAGGTCTAGGTAAATGTGAGACCTACCTAGACATCACACTACTATCGGTATCAGGAAAGATTTTCTACAGAGTGTTGCTGAACCGGATGAAAGACACAGTAGACGCCCAACTTCGATATCAACAGGCTGAATTTTGAAAGGATAAGTCGTGTACAGACCAAATGGCGACACCACGGATCGTCGTTAAACAATCAACTGAATGCAACTCATCACCATACGTCAACTTCCTATACAATGGACAGGCTGCATGCAACTAGAAGATTTGGATCTCTATGGTATTCGAATTATCGTATGAACTAAGAATTCCAGGATTAACGCAATCGAATTAAGAAGACACAGGCACAAACGAATGTATTGTATTTAGAATTCGAAATCAAGCATTCAACCAGTACAAAGGTATCATTAGCTCATTCAAACACCACATCCGCCACAGCTTAAATTGGAGTCTAGGTGTTTGTAATCAACCGTACGTCTTCTTCTCAAATTCATCCTGAGTGTCTGACATTGTATTGGATAAGGACTCTGTATTATCTGGTTCCTGAAATTGTATTTGATCTACATGTCGACTGTGTGTACTTAAGTCATCGATGTCTAGAATTCGCACCATCGATTTTCCGACATTCTTCAGAACAATACCCGTAGATGGTCGAAGATCATTTCCTCGATAGTATGTAACTTCTGCAGACTCCAAACATCTCATATTCGACCGAAGAATTCTTCCTTTCAATAGCTTCGCTGGAGTCTCCTTCGTCACTGAATGTCTGGCATTTCTATATTGCAATAGAAACGTATCTACTCCCCTCTCCAGCTCATTAAATGTTGAGGGGGCTATAGAATCAATAGCAGTCTTTAATGTCCTAACAAAATTCTCTGCCTGACCATTAGAACACGGATGTCTGGGAGCAGTAAATAGATGTTTGCACCCTATACCGTTCAACCAGGTAGTGACTGCATCTGCAGCAAAATGTGAGCCATTTTCAGTCACCAACACCATGGGAACCCCTTCTCGACTAAACACCTTTCTTAATGCTTGTATTGTGAAATCAGAATTTGGTGAAGTTGTAAAAAAAACTTCAGGCCACTTTGAAAAAGAATCAATGACTACTAGTGCGTAGTATTTACCAAGAAATGGTCCACAATAGTCAGCATGAATCACCTGCCAGGTCTCAGACGATACTGGCCATGGCACCCACTTCGAAGGATGATTTTTCAACTGATGACATTTCTCACAATTGTTTGCCGTACGACATATATCTGCATTTATCTCTGGCCACCAGCATGTGAGCCTTGCCAGGGACTTCATTTTCTCAACACCTAAATGACCACTATGAAGATCTTCAAGAACAGATTTACGCAATGAAGGAGGAATGACAACACGATCATTTAAACACAGAATACCATCAGGAGTAGTAGATAGCTCATCCCACTTTGAAAAATAGATAGGAAATCTACGTTTCAAATTAGCATTCCAACCTTTCCTTATAGCACTGAGTATACATCCAAAATATCTACGCGTTTCTCTAATGAGATCTGAACGTCTCACTGGTAAAGGTTGCAATAACAAACAATCCGAAGTATTAATAAGTTTATCTTGTAATGACTGTCGAGAAATGTAATCAACATGTTGAATCTGTTTGGCACTTCTGTGCTGAACCGTATAGTCATATGCACTCGAAGTAATACTCCATCGCTGAACCATGGCTGCTGAGGAACGTGCTAAGGATTTTTCGGGATGATAAATAAGCTTTAAAGCTTCATGATCAGTAACAATAATGAATTTCTTTCCGAATAAATATTTATGAAGTCTTTTAACAGCCCAAAACACAGCTAATGCTTCCCGCTGAGTCTGTGAATATCCTTGTTCAGTAACAGTAAGTTTGCATGAAACACAAATAATTGGTCTACCTTCCTGTTCCAAAACTGCACCAATTCCCACAGGTGATGCATCAGTAATAAGCACAGAATGTATATTAGAGGAGTAAGTTCGAAGAACAGCATCACTTTGAAGAAACTTCAGTAGACTTCGTAAGCATGACTCTTGTTCCTCACTCCATTTGAATGAATTGGATGTTAAAATATTAAATAAACAATTTGCACGACAAGAAAAATTAGGAATAAAACGGGAATAGTATTGAAGAGCACCCACTAGTGAACGTAATTCTGTAAGATTTTCCGGAGACGGTGCATTAGTCAGTGGAGCTAGTCGTTTCATATCTGGTCTAAAACCATTACCATCAACTAGGTATCCAAGGCATCCAAAATTAGATACACAAAATGAACACTTATTTGGATTCACTGTAATATTCTTCTCAACTAAACGACGCAATAAAGCAATAAGTCTCTGGTCATGAACTACCTTATTAGAACCATGAACAATAAGATCATCTTGATAAACTTCAACACCTTCAAGATCACTAACTGCTTTATTCATAACTTCCTGAAATATGGCTGGAGAACAACTTAGACCAAATGGAAGGAAATTGTATTTGAACAGATCAAAAGGAGTGTTAATTGTCGTCCAAACAGATGAAGATTCATCTAAAGGAATTTGAAGATAAACATCTTTTAGGTCAACTTTCGAGAACACTTTAGAACCATGAAGTCGATTTAGAATATCTTCAGCTTCTACCGTCGTGCACGTTTGCTTCAACAAACGGGAATTCAGAGTTAATCTATAGTCACCACAAGTTCTAGGGGTCTTGCCGTCCGACTTCAGTGGCGTAACGATAGGAGTACCCCATGCTGAAGACTGAATTGGTTCAATTATGCCTTTCACACACAAATCGTTTAATGTCTTATGTACTGCTTCTCGAAGACCATAAGGAATTATTCGTCTTTTAAGAAAGACGGGATCACCCTGTACTTGAAGTTTTATAGGCTTAATTTTCATACCTCCACTGCACTTAGCACACATAGCTATCAAATCTTTAAGTAAAGTATCAGAAGTTTCTTTAGAAACTAAGAAGGACAACTCCACCTTAAGCCTTTTCAAATTCTTTAAACCCAATATTGACAGTCCTGTTTCGCTAACTAAAAATTCACAAGGTATGTATGAAGAATTATCATCTCTGATTAGCAATTCACAACATCCTCGTATGGGCAGTCTGTGTCCAGTAATCCCCAATATTGATACTTCAGTGGGTCGTACAACAACGTTAGGATCTAAAGCTTTCAAGTTCTTGAATGAAATAATGGACTCTATACTGCCTGTGTCCAGAATAAAGTCATGAAATGAACCAAGCGATGTATATAGTCGCTTCTGAATATGAGCATTACCTTTCGAAATAGTAGACAAAGACAAATGATCACTAGAAACATCCGAATTATTGAAATTTAAATTACAAGATTTAGTACAGCTTGAAGCAAAATGGACAGTAGCTTTGCATACTGACTGGATGTGTCCTACCTTACCACATTTAAAACATTTAGCATTACGAAATACACATGAATTGCGAGCATGATACTTTCCACATGATAAACCTTTACCAAACTTCATCTCACCTTTGTGATTTGCTTTGTAATTCCTCGTTGAAACACCATTCATATTTGCACGAGAATAGGAATCACTGTTAAATGAACGCAAGTTTGATTGACCCTGAGATTGTAGTTCATCACGACGACTAAGAAAAGTATTAGAAATCTTCATCGACTGGATATCAAGTTCATTGACTGCTTCGTAGTTAATACATGAAGTTCTAGCATCTTGAAAGGGACAGTTTGGCATTTTAACAGCTCTCTTTCCAAACTCGGTATGTTAATTCCTGCAATTAATCGATCTCTCAGTTGCACATGAAGTTGATCACCGAAATTGGCAGCTTGTTTCTGTAATTCAAGGATGAATTCCCGAGCCTTTTGGTCATTTTGACGAACCATCTTATGAAACTTCGCCCTTTCACGGCATTCAAAACTGGTGCATTTTACATGACTTAATGATAGCTCTTTAAGAGTTGCATAAGGGAGTGAGATAGGTTTTCCTGGATATGCCAAAGTTTTTAATAAGCTGTACGCTTCTTTCCCAATGAATGTCAGAAAATGTGCCACAATTTTATCACCTTTAACATCTTTCTTGGTCATGCTCCAGCTTTCGGACCTTTCCAAGTAATCCTAAAAAGCTTCAGGAGTTGAATGAATATCTAACTTTTCCATTGCAGGCTCCATCGCGACGCCAATATGGTATTCGAATTATCGTATGAACTAAGAATTCCAGGATTAACGCAATCGAATTAAGAAGACACAGGCACAAACGAATGTATTGTATTTAGAATTCGAAATCAAACATTCAACCAGTACAAAGGTATCATTAGTTCATTAAAACACCACAATATCACAGATGACCAAACTCTTCTATCCTATACACACCAACGAATGCAAGTGAAGACAGCCAATTTAACAGCAACCCCTGTAGCAGTAGGCCTCAACATTCGCAAGAGAAATACTAAGATCCTCAAATGCAATACAGAAAACACCAATCCAATCACACTTGATGGAGGAGCTCTGGAAGGGGAAAACTTTGATGTACCTGCCTGAACAGCATCGTCGATGAACAAGGCGGATCCGATGCAGACGTAAAGGTGGGGATTGGCAAAACAAGTACCGCATTCCTACAACCGAAGAACATATGGAAATCAAAACAACTGTAAACTAACAGCAAAGTCAGAATCTTCCATACGAACGTCAAGACAGTTCTACTGTAGAGAACTACTAGGACCATCAACAAAAGGTACACGTTTTTATAAACATTTGTCCACGTAAGATTCTCAATCAGCAACAACCCACTATGGGAGAGAACAATCTAGCTTCGAGTTGAGGAGGAAATTAGGAAAAGACGATAGAAATGGATAGGATATACATTACGGAAATCACCAAATCGCGCCACGAGGCAAGCTTTAAGTTGGAATCGTGAAGGGAAACGAAAAAGTTGAAGGCCAAAGAACACACTAATTTGGGACCTAGAAGCAGACATGAAAAGTATGAATAGCAACTGGAAAGGATTGTCCAGGACAGGGTGGGACAGAGAGTGCTGGTGGACGGCCTAGGCTCCTCGACGAGGGGTAAAAGGTGTAAATAATTAAGCAAGCAATTTCGATTACTGACTATTACTCTAGCTAGACATAGCTGTATATTATGCATTTTTACTAGTAGTGCGTGCTGTGGCTTCATTCTTACTGACCAGATTTTTGTTAGGTGATTATCTTGTGATCAAACTTTGACAACCCCACTGATACCCAGATATTCCACGATCCAAGAACTCAAAGTTGTTGGTGCTTATATTCCTTTAAGTAGTATTGTCATTATGGTAAATAAATCTTTTTAAAAATGATCATGGATGTCCAGTGCTTGACAACGCTGTTGACCCTAATGCCTTGATAACTGAAGATCCTAAAGCGAATCAAATCAGAAGTCAGGAATAAAAGAGTTCGAAAATTTATTTGGGAGATGGTCGATTGGTAAAGAAAATGTGATATTTAGGAGTATTTGAATTTTTATACAAATTAGGAATTCCCGAAATAATGCAATTTCAGTCAGCTAGAACCATGTGAGCATAAACGAACCTTTTTATATTTGGAATTCGGAATCAGGCTCACATCGAGTACAAAAGAATCATTAGTTCATACAAAAACCACAAGAATCTAAAACGATTTAACATCACTTAACTTAATGGCTACAATATCAACCTGACTGGTAGGTTTCGACTAGTATTATGAACTAAACAAAGTGACATTGGTGACTACAAACTGATCAATCAGTATTAACATCTAAATTTTACACAAAATCTGTTGTGCCTCAAACAACTAAGTGATAATTTCTGTGATATTTGGGGTAACATTATTTTCCAAAGCTAGAAATTACACTTTTTTTTTTTAAAAAAAAATACAATTACAAAGAAATATCAATGAAGTGTTTCTGATGGTTACATCTAACCATTTAAGATAATTTAACTAACTGAATTTTATGATACTGAGTTCACTAGAACTGATGAACCGCCCGTGATTTTGTAACACATGAGACAAAATATTCACTATATTGTGTAAATAAAGTTATTTTAATCAACTTTATTGATCTACAAAAAAATGAACCAAAATTATTGGATCCGTTACAAAATCATGAATGAAGAACCTCTCGTCTTGAAATCATACCATAAATTTAAATTAAAGCTATGTAAAAGCTCTCTATGAACTTTTTTATATTGTAGCGGTAAATAAATCCCCAAAATAAATAGCTCTGTGAGTTTTCGACATTAGATGCTGAACGCATTAGTTTTAATGAACTCACCTAGCTGAAGGCGCTCGGTCATGCATCCGCACCAGATCACGAGTGGAAACGCCGTGCTCAACCCCACCTGCAATCGCTGGCCAGATTAGATCAGACGATCCTCGATATATTGATAACCTATCAAATATGTCTTCGAACCTCCTCGCTTCTGTCTTTTAATTTCACTTGGTGGGTACGCATTATATAGAAGGTGTTACTGGTTAAAGCGTTGTCAAACTCTGAATACATGTGGCATCTTCAATATGATTGAACCTTCATGTAACCATTAAATATCCCATTTATCAAAAAAAGTAAAGTAATACACTAAACTAGTAACTAAAAATTTTGAAAGTACCATGCAAGAAACTGCTAATCATGATGATTAAGATATGTTGTTAAGTAAGATTTGATGTATTCTCTTATGATATCATCTTGATCTCAGTAATAGCATGAGTTGATTAAAAGTTGGAAGTTGAAAGATGAATAAGTAAGTAACAGAAGCGGTTTTATGGATATTATTGATAATTTTAATAGTTGAGATCATGAGTCAATTGAAGCTAGCCCACAGAAGAAAACCTGGAAGTCATTTTGTCCTATGTTGGGAATCCTCAGCAGCGCGCATCCGGGTCTGTTGTGAGATAGTAACTCAGTGAAGACAATGGTGAATGTCACTTAATTTCGTGGATTAGTTGAAGTCAGACATTAACACCAACGGATGCCGGCTCAGTGGTCTAGAGATTAAGCGTTCGCACGCAAGACCAATAGGTCCTGAGTTCAAATCTCACAAGGCGGAATCGTAGATGCACACTGCTGAGGAGTCCCACAATAGGACGAAACGATCGTTTAGTGCTTCCAGAGTTCTCATGATGGTTTACCTTCAATTGACTCATGGTTTCAACTATTAGAATAAGTAATTCTTAGAGAACACTCAATATTTTACTCAATAGTTTAGTTAAACTTATTGATTTTTCTTTACGTATGAATTAAACCTCTCCGTTTTCTCATACTGAGTTTCTTTAAAGTAGATATTGGATTTAAATTACCAAAAAAATAATAAATAAACAGTCTATAAAAACAAATAACATGCTTAAAGAGAGAAGCATAAAAATGTATCCGTTGTGTTAGTCTATAAGTGACAATTTATGCAAATCATGTATGTTAATATTGTAGTAAGAATCACCACTTGTATTATTCAATTATTTCTAAATTCAAGGTGAACTTGACTACAAAAAACCTGTGGTCTTATCACAGTATGCTCAGACCATTTTCGACTAGGTCATAATTTAACTAACCAATGAAAACGACATAAATTATAGTCTATCTATAAGACACTATTAAGGTCTTGCTGTTGTTGTATACCTTGACAAATAACCAAGGTTGATATGTCTGTAGGTAATGGTTGGTGTATACACACTAAAAAATATTATATGTATGCACACATATATATAGGTCTGAGTCTCAAGACAATAATAAAACCCTAACATATATGTAGTGTTGGTGAGGTGTGTGTGTGTGTATTTATGCGTGTGAGCGAGTGAAGGGACGAGAGTAATGATTCCACCCTAGTTACTTTAGTATATTGTGCCATATTCTATGCCGTGACTACAAACAATTACAAGAAATCATTAATTTTTACGACTTATGAGCTCTGTCAGTTTGTAAAAACAGCGTGGGCGGCACATAGTGTATATTTCACTAGACTATTTCTTCAGCTATTTGAATTAAATAAAAGACCAGAGTAAATAACAATGATATTTAGCCTTATTTTCTTTACTTCAACATCGTTAGCTTATTTCAGTATACCTTTTAAATGGATTATCCTTTATGTGCTGGGATATATATGTGTGATGGAACTTTGTTTTTTGCCCCTAAAAAAACTTTAATCATCACATATATATATGTATATGGTTGTGGGTCCCTTTCTTGTCCATGGTACAGCAGTTGAAGCTCACTGCTTTAGTGTGCATCCTCTTTACATCACATGACTAGAAAGTGCACTCACTTCCATCTCAGTATAGAACATCATACAGAAATGGGAAAACATTTGTTGATTACAAAAAAAAAATCTCGTAAGTTCTGTCTTGTAGATTTCATGAATTTATACATGTTTTCTTGTTGAAATTATCATCAATAAACAAGTATCATTTTATTATCAGAATGGGTTTTTTGTGGGGATTTTTTAGAAATTTCACTGGTTGAAATCATGAGTCAATTGAAGCTAGACCAGTGAAATTTCTAAAATCTCCACAAAACCCATCCTGTAATAATAATCACCTGCTCACTAGTGACTGACTTCAGGAGATACTCATGGAGTTCTACTGAGAAGTCGTTACCAGTGGAGTTCAATCAGGTCTGTTGTGAGATAGGAACTCACTGAAGACAATGATATACGGTGGCGCAACTTCGTGGATTGGTTGGAGTTAGATGCCGCCTCAGTGGTCTAGTTGGTTAAGCGCCTGGTGCGAGATTGATCGGCCCTGGGTTTGAATATCGCAGGGGCAAGATCGTGGATGCGCACTGCTGAGGAGTCCCATACTAGGACGAAATGGCCGTCCAGTGCTTTCAGGTTTTCCATGGTGGTCTAGCTTCAATTGACTCAACCAGTGAAATATCATTTTATTATTTTAATAATAATATTGTTATCGTTAGATATTATCATTTAGTGTGTATTTCCTGGAAGTAGTAACCAAATAACATTTAGACACCCTGATTATAACTCTACTGAATTGAATAACATACATTCGAATAATGTCTGATACACTATACATTATCAATTTTTAAATAACAGTTGATACTTCATTTGACTAAGTGTTTGAAAGTATTCAATTCCCTGTTTAGAAACCAATTTGTATTGATGATGTTTATTATTTTTTTTTAAAAAAAAATTGGACGTTTTTAAAGAGAGCCAACTGTTGGTCAAATGTTCGTTTACTTCATTTGAAATCAGTAAACTCCTAAAAAAAATTGATTCGTATTCATCTGATTAATTCAGATTGAAATCATGAGTCAGTTGAAGCTAGACCACCATTGAAAACCTGGAAGCACTGAACAGCCGTTTCGTCCTAGTATGGGACTTCTCAACAGTGCGCATCCACGATCTCGCACCCCGCGGGATCCGAACCCAGGACCTACTGGCTTCGCGCGCGAGCACTTAACCATTAGACCACTAAGCCGGCATCCAAAGGTGTTAATGTCTAACTTCAACCAATCCACAAAGTTGCGCCACTTATGTATCGTAACAATTTCTTTGTTTTGATTATCTGCTGATATCCATCTGTCTACCTTATCTCCAAAGTGGATGCCAAATTGTAACATATAAAGAGAGAGAGAGAGTTAGTGTCATAATTTATCGTCTACTTACAGGGCCGCATTCCTACAATTGAAGAACATATGGAAGTCAAAAGAACTTTCAACCAATATCAAAGTCAGCATCTTCAATACGAACGTCAAGGCAATTCTACTGTATGGAGCTGAAACTTGGAGAACTACAACAACCACAATCAAGAAAGTACAAGTGTTTATAAATAGCTGTCTACGCAAGATACTCAACATCCATTGGCCGGATACCATCAACAATAGCCTTCTGTGGGAGAGAACAAACCAACTTCCAGCTGAAGAAGAAATTATGAAAAGACGATGGAAATGGATAGGACATACATTACGCAAATCGTCAAACTGCATCACGAGGCAAGCTCTAACTTGGAATCCTGAAGGGAAGCGGAAAAGAGGAAGGCCAAAGAACACATTACGTCGGATAATAGAAGCAGATATGAAAAGGATGAGTTACAACTGGAAGGAGCTGGGAAGGATTGCCCAGGACAGGGTTGGACGGAGAATGCTGGTGAGCGACCTATGCTCCTTCACGAGGAGTAACAGGTGTAAGTAAGTAAGTAAGTATATACATATAAGCCACATCTATTGTGTGCAGATTAGTCATGTTATTGATAGGTGAATAGCGCAGAACACAAGTTCGTGACCAATTGACCAAAAGTTTGGAACTTGAAAAAGCTTGGACCAGATTCCCAGACGAAACGTTAGATTTACTTCATATTCATTCTCACTATATGGTTGTGGAGATTAATAAGTTATTGATTGAGATCTTGAATCGTTTGATGTTAGACCACCATTGAAAACCTGGAAGCACTGGATGGCCGTTTTGTCCCATTGTCGGATTCCTCAGTAGTGCGCATCCACGATCCATATTCATTCACTGAAGGTTTACAAATACATTTTTCCTCTTTAATGTCTCACATTAACTAGGAACCCAAATACTGTGAAACTATTCGATCAAATTTAGACGAAAGTTCTTATATATATACTAGTGATGTGTAGCCGCTGGAAGTGGATAGGACACACATTGCGGAAGGCAATGAACTGCGTCACAAGGTAAGCCCTCAAATGGAATCCTCACGGCCAAAGGAAAAGAGGAAGACCAATGACCACATTACGGCGATAAATGAAGACAGACATGAGAAAAAATTAACAAAAATTGAATAGAACTGGAAAGGAAGGCGCAGGAAAGAGTGGGTTGGAGAATGCTAGTCGGCAGCCTATGGTCCATTAGGAGTAACAGGCGTAAGTAAGTAAATAAGTGATGTATAATGTAACCTGAAAGTGTAAATTCTGGAAAAATTAACGTTTATTTTATAGCATAGTTAGTTGTATTATGTAATAAAAAAGAGTTGATATTATTCAGAGAATTGACATTAAATAATAACTAAGGGTTTGAATAACAGAATTTCAAACTTTGATCCGATCATATAAAACTGTAATAATTAGAGTAGAATTAGAACCAAAATAATGTATTACATTAAATGAACTAGAAAAAATTATTATTATTATTATTATTATTATTATTATTATATAGTGTAAAGATGAGGAATTCACAATTGTGATAGAGACTTTTCGATTCTTTTCGTAAGAAATTCAAACCTTATGAATAACACCAAATAGGAATATCTTTATATTAAGTCTTAAAACGTCTAGTATGATAATAGTAAGTCAGTTTTTTCTTTTACTATTATAGAGTTAAAGATGGTAATTTTAAGTGTTATAAATGGTCAAATTTTTTTTGATCGATTATGTATAATAGGTGAATCGATAGTATTCCTAAATTATTTACTGTTAATCCCAGTAGAGCATAGGTCATCGACCAGCATTCTTCAACCCACTCTGTGATGGCTATTCCTTTCTAGTTCTATCTAATTGTTATTCATTCTTTTCATGTCTGTCTCCATTTGTCGGTGTAATTTGTACTTTGGTTTTCCTGTTTCCCTTTTCACCTTGAGTATTCCAGGTAAGGGCTTGCACTGTAACGCAATTCAGTGCTTTCCTCAATGTGTGTCATATCTACTTCCAGCGCTTCTTCTTGATTTTTTCCTCCTCTGAAATTTGGTTTGTTCTCTGCTACAGTAGGTTTCTGGTAACAGTGTCTAACAAACGGATCCGAAGTATTTTGAGTAGACAACTGTTAATAAACACTTATATCATCTGGATGATGGCTTTCGTAGTTCTCCAAGTTACCGACTCATACAGTAGAACTGTGTTGAAAATTCTGACCTTACTGTTGGTTGACAGACAGTTGTTTTGAGTTCTAGATATTCTTCAGTTGTAGATATGATTCTCTTGCTTTGCCAATCGACGCCTTCACATCTGCATCAGATCCACCATATTCATCAATGATGCTGCCCAGATATGTAAAGGTTTTTACATCCTCAAAAGCTTCTCAGTCATTTATAATTCAATTGGTGCATTTTGTGTTGTATCGAAGAATTTTGCTTTTTCCGTTTGTGTATATTGAAACCTACTGCTGCACTGCTCGTCTTCTCCTACATTTGTTTGCGTGTATACGATAAAAGAGCCAGATTATCTGCCAAGTCTAGATCGTCCTAAATTATTAGACCTAACTAATTAATTCACAAATGAACATTAACCTGGTGACACTATATATTAAGGATGAATTAATTAAATGACATTTATAATATAGTTTATGATTTAAAAGAATTAAATTATAAAAAGAATTTTTTTTCTTTTTTTCCCTCCATTTTATTGAAGATTTTTCAAAGAGACAAATCACTGAGAAAGAATGTTACTAATGAACAAATAAAAATCTATTGAATATAGTCTATGAATGATCTATGAATTCTTTATCATGTATCTGAGTTAATAAGATTGATGTATATAAATGATCAATCAATATTATTTTCCAGATTCAATCTTGAAGAATACTATTAACATAGATTGATACTACTTAATAGATCAGAAGGGGTTTTTTGTGGAAATTTTAGAAATTTCACTGATTGAAATCATGAGTCAATTGAAGTTAGATCATCATGGAAAACCTGGAAGCATTGGAGGAGCACTGAGGAGTCCCATACTAAGACGAAACGGCTGTCCAGTGCTTCCAGTTTTTCCATGGTGATCTAACTTCAATTGAATCATGATTTCACTTAGTAAATCATTGAAATATTATGAATATAATTCTCTTCATTAGAGAGAAGAAAATAAGAATAAACACTTGAACAGAACAATATGAATTGAAGTTATTTCATTGGATCCTTATCAGCTGATTACAATCTCTTATGTTTCAATAAACAAAATTACACTTACAAAACAGAACAAATTGGTTAAATGTGAATGTGTGTTATCATTAATGAAGTGAAGATTTTGATGAAGTTGATAAGATTGAAAAAATATTACAAATAAGTACAATGTTCAAGGAAAGACTGTACACACTAAGATATTTGTCACAGATCACGTAGCCAAAAATGTCTGTTATTTACATAACAAAGTACTTGAATACACGTATAATGGTAGTTTACAACATAATATATGAGTTGAGATCATTCAGTCAGGAATAAGATTGTGAAAATAAAAGAATGATACCATCATTTGAGATAAGGAGTTGGAAGTCATTTTGTAATATAATGAAATAAAGTTGATTACTAAGAGGGGATTGTGGTGATTGTTGGATTTCGCAATTAATGTTAGGGAAACAGAGAAATGTTTAATTTTGAACATGTCAATCGCGGTTCTCACTTGTGATAGAAACATCAAACTTCAGAATACTGAAGCTTGATTATTTGCTAATCACCATGACAGATTTCAAAATGTTGACCTAATGTGTTATAAGTAAGAATTGTTTAAAATTCCACTATGCAGTTACCGAAAGTCAAAAAGCACTGAACTGATGTTTCATCGTAGTTTGTGACTTTTTGAATATATACTCACTGGCGTTCCCATACTCTGGATCGAAATAGAGGACTTTCATGATTACGAGCTGAATCTCTATCTACTCCATGTTAATGATCTATTGTCATTCGGAATAGCAGTGTGAAGTCCGAGGAAAGACTAAGAGAAACTACAGCTGTTACGGTTTCTTGTTCAGAAATTGGAGAAGGATGCATGAAATCTGTAGTTAATGAGCCCATGTTTATTATTAATAATAATAATAATAATAATAATAATAATAGTAGAAGTAGTATGGGAGACTTGTCGAGATTGTTGATAATTTGAGGAGATTAGATTAGATTATGGATTTATTTTGACTGGATAAATAATGGCGATGACCTGATTTCTGCAATCGATATGAACATGGGATTTATGACTGATTTGATAGTAGTAAGAGTTTTCGTTCAGCCTGAATTAGAGTGAAGGGACGTAGTGTTTTGTGTTTTATTTGGAAAGTGAATAAGAATGTATCCCGACACGAGCCACAATATTCATTTGTGCTGTGTCAATTTGAAATCCAACTCGGAACCTATTTAGAAGTTATATTTATGCTTTATAGAATGTGAAAGACTAACAGGTGGCGTGACATCAACAGTAAAGCCATAGGAACCACCACTATCGGAAGTGATCTAGTCAATTTCATTGAAGGTTTTCATGCTTAAAATTGGTGTTTCACCAAAGGTTCATGCTAACACCTTATAGTGTTGAGAAAAGTGACGCTGGTCATTACGGAGTGACCAACGAAATTTGAAAATATCGGTCCTACAGGAGATCAGTATAGGGCTGGATAGTTTAATTGTAACGTCTCAAACTGTAAAGCTGATTGATCCAGATTTAAATTCACTAGGTAGAACCAGTCACCTCAAGCTTACATGCTCACCTTGTTAATGAGTATCAAATAGTATGAAACATAGGTTCATTGTATTCTGTCAACTAACTACAACTATCTTACAGACCAGATTATAAACAATTATACTTACTTACTTACATACGGCGCCCAACTTTTGGTTAGTATTTTCTTGCAATGTTTAATTCTGCGTGATGGGTTTGCTGACCCCATGCCCCATCTTCCTCTTTACCCGATTTTGTGACCGGCAGTAACCCTAGAAAAGCTACAGGCGAAGTTTTAATTATACTACTCAGTGTATATTTTGTAAAGGTACTACAGTTGCTTGAAAAGGACACGTTTATCATTGCATATATTTGTGTGTTTGTAGTAGAAAGTTTCGTGTAAATCTGAACATGTATGTAAATTGGTGTACTTTTGATTATCATTATCAGAATATCTTGTTAGTATTTTAAATATTCAGTATGTTTATTGAAAGAATGTCTGTTTACGAGATAGAAATCTGGTTGAACTATTTTTTGCTTTCAAGTTAATAACTGTGTGCTATAAAATCAGTATTGTGCACAACTATCGTAATGAATCCATCCTACTAACATTAACATTGTTCCATGTATATTTGTATTTTAATTTGACAAAATATTTATATTTAGTAATGTTCACTATTCTCAAGTGATTGGATTTTTTTCAGTGGTTTACTAGCTTGTCAGTCATAAACAACGTAGAATATATGACATGTTGTCTACAGACCAAGTTGCTACAACATAAACCAAGATGAAATTAATTAGGTGAATAAAAAGTAGTCATAGAATTCTTGGTAGCATTAGTTGTTGTTGTATTAGTGATAGTAAAAATGATCTAGTTCAACATGAAAGAAAGAATGTTCAGAATAAATTTTAAGCTCAAAATCCAATGGAAGACAAAGATTGAATGCATCTTAAATACTGTGACTGACTCTGATTCATATCATCTAATGTGTCAAACTAAATAGTCACCTAGATCCTAACGTAGCAGTTTGAATCTATCACTATAGCTCATTTTAAAAGTTTATGCTTACATAAACTGACTCTATATGTTGTATGGATCATCCTCAGATATTTCTTCTAATCCATCTTTACTCCAGCCAATATCACGGATCTAACTAGGTGGTCAATAAGCATACGTATCATGTATCCAAGTCATCTCACTATCTCATTAACTGATTAACCTTGTACCATACACTCAAATTCAGAATCGCTCACTGGTTAGTCGTGGCATACACAAAATCTAAAATCATATATGCACCTAAGTAGTATATCATGAAATTATTACCCGTTTGTATTGTATTTTTGGATATTGTCTAACAGCAGTGTTTCCAACTCGGATTTCGTCCTATTTCTCAACAATATCAACTAGATGTACCTGTATATCAGTATTAACGTCCACACTGAGACTCAATATCTATCACTTAAAAACAATCAGTGTTTTGTCAACTTTATTAACTAAACTAGTTAACCAATTACACTGTTTGAGGATGAAGATAATAATAATTTTTATTGTGATAACAGAAAACATTCACTGATCAGTTTGATGATGCTTCAAGTGGATTTACATTCTCTGTTTATTAGTTAGTCTAAATATGAAGGTATTTTGTTAATAATTTGTTTATTTAATTTTGAACACTTTTGAATTTCACTAGTTGAGATCATGAGTCAATTGAAGTTAGACTACCATGAAAAACCTGGAAGCATTGGACAACTGTTTCGTCCTATTGTGGGACTCTTCAGTAGTGTGCATCCACGTTCCCACCTCACGAGATTCAAACCCAGGACCTATCGATATTGTGCGCAAACGCTTAACCTCTAGACCACTGAGCCAGCATCCGTTGGTGTTAATGTCTAACTTTAACTAATCCACAAAATTGAGCGACACATCCATCATTGTCTTTTGAATTTCTTTAAATTTTCTTAACTTCTACTGTATTTGTTGTCATTGTTAGACAATGATAAAGGTAAGAAAAAAGAAGGCGTTACATGAATGAACAAATCTATACCTTCAGTAGAGTAAGAATAATGTTTCACAAAGGAAATAATAAACTTAACATAGTTAGTGTTGTCAAATAATGTTTTTTTTGGAAGTTCTTTTCTGTATATTCAATTTTGTTTTCTTCTTCTTCTCTGTAACATGTTTCATATTATCTCTCATCTTATAGTTTCATACTTTGATGCAAGATGCTGTGCTTAAATGTAAGTATATACAACATGAATGTGTGCATGTTTGTGATTCTAACAATAGACAACATCATATAACCTGATTCATCAATACCTCTGTAACCTTATTATTATTGTTATTATGCTCAAGTTTCATCTTGTCAATATTTAAGCTCATGTGCTTATATTTACGCTTTCTTACTCTGCCTTCTGTACACTACAATGGAATAATTTTTCTTCTCTTAAAGAAAACAGGTTTAAACAAGCAATACACTCTCTATATTTATACATATACGTGTGTACGTATTACATTTAAATAAGAATACATATTTAAGTAAAGAATTCAATACAATGTGAAAAACAGTTTTTTTTTTAAGAAAAAAAATAGCAGCATTATTAAAGATCATTATTGAGTTAAGTTTAGATTGTTAACTGCCCCTCCTAGTATGTGCTTCGCACCTTCTAAGTACAAGAATAGCAGGACCGTGATTCTGTACTCACCCTGTATGGTGAGGAGATAGAAGCAGTCGAGAAGTTCGTGTATCTAGGTAGCTGCATAAGTGCTAGTGATGATGTGAGTGATGAGATCAATACACGTATGATGAAAGCCAGAGCGGCTTTGGAGACTTTATGATGTTAGTCTGTCTGTAAAAGGTCGGATCTACAATGCGTCGGTGAGAGCAGTTTTGCTCGACGTTTGAGAAACCTGGCCTCTCCGAGTTGAGGATGTTGGACGACTCTCAGTGTTTGATCATCGTTGTCTCCGAAGGATTGCTGACATTCAGTGGCAACACCATGTTAGTAATGCAGAGGTTCGGCATCATGTGTTCGGGCACAGAGACGATAATGCAATTGGTGTCACCATCTTGAAACACCGACTTCGGTGGCTTGGATATGTTCTACGAATAACGTTCTAGAGAATTCCACGTCGTGCATTATTTGCCGACACTGGGACTGGTTGGGAATAGCGGAGAGGTGGTCAATGTATGACATGGTGTCGTGGTATGAAAGAAAGTTTCACAAAACTGGCTTCTGTTGGTCCTTCCTGACTCCCTGGCTGCGGTCCGAGAAATGGTGCAACACAGTGGCCAGAGACGTTATCATATATGGCTCAGAATAGAAGCCAGTGGCGATCCTGCTGTAACCTTCTTTTACTTTCTTCATAGAAAATGGTTGTATCTTCCTTAACTGGAAAAATTCTTTCAGATTGTACCTTTCTGTTTCCCTCATTGTTATAATTACTTCACTACCGTACGCTAATGTGTGGTCGTTATTGTTATTTTTTCTTTTTCTACCCATCTTACATTCTTTATCTCTTCCCATTCTCATTATTATTGTGTGGCGCATATGTATCTGGTTCCCCCTTGTACCAATATTTATGTGTTCAAATAAATTAATTAAATAAATAAATTGTTTACTGTTTCTATGGATAAATGATTGCGTTGATCCTTATTAAAAGATCCAAAACAAAAGATCCAAAAAAACAACAATATTTTCAAGTTAACATCCAGTATTTATAATGTACAAATTGGGTGGGATTATTTGATCAATAAAAAGCATGAACAAAATGTATTGACACATTCATCATAAGGTATTGAGATAAATCCCTTTTAAAGTAATAATTGACATTTTGTGTAGAGTAAGGGAAGCTTGTTTACAAATGTTTTTACAGTTTCATTTAAATCTGTCTTTATTGAATAAGTCAATAACAAGACAAAAGTTAAGAAAATCTATATATGAGTAACGATGATAGTGACAAAGTTAGATGTACAAAACAGTAGAACTCTTGGCTTAAATGCAGATAAAATTACATATATATGTCTGTCTATTTGTCTATCTAACTGAGATCTGTTTTCACCGATTTCACTCATTGTCTGAAACTACAGATAAATGTTACTTCACAATGAATATATCTATTCATAAAGAAACTTACTTACGCCTGTTACTCTCAATGGAGCATAGGCCGCCGACCAGCATTCTCCAAACCACTCTGTCCTGGGCCTTCTTTTCTAGTTCCATCCAATTCTTCTTCATTTTTCTCATGTTTATTTCCATTTCCCGACGTAATGTGTTCTTTGGTCTTCCTCTTCTCCTTTGGCCTTGAGGATTCCATGTGAGGGCTTGTCTTGTGACGCAGTTGGGTGCTTTCCTCAATATGTGTCCTATCCACTTCCAGCTCTTTTTCCTTATTTCTTTCTCTTCTGACATCTGGTTTGTTTTCTCCCACAGTAGGTTGTTGCTAATAGTGTCTGGTCAACGGATCCGAAGTATTTTGCATAGACAACTGTTAATAAACACTTGTATCTTCTGGATGATGGTTTTCGTAGTTCTCCAGGTTTCTGCCCCATACAGTAGAACTGTCTTGACATTTGTATTGAAAATCCTGACCTTGGTGTTGATTGACAGACAGTTGCTTTGAGTTCCAGATGTTCTTCAGTTGTAAATATGCTGTTCTTGCTTCGCCGATCCTCGCTTTCACACCTGCATCAGATTCACTGTGTTCATCAATGATGCTGCCGAAATATGTAAAGGTTTTAACATCTTCCAAATCTTCTCCGTCAATTTTGATTGGATTGGTGTATGCTATGTTGTATCGAATAATCTTGCTTTTTCCGTTTGTGTATATTGAGACCTACTGCTGCTGAGGCTGCTGCCACACTGGTCATCTTCTCCTGCATTTGTTGTTGCGTTTGCGATATAACAGCCAGATCATCTGCGAAGTCTAGATCGTTCAAAAATAAAAGGCTGATATAAATGATTAATGTTGTCAGAAAGCGATTTCTTCATAACCCTTCTAATTATATAGCCGTATTGGCCTGTTGCTCATGTTCAGATACTTGATTGGTTAAGTAGATACTTCATATATCTCAATTAGAAGGGGTTTTGTGGAGGTTGTAGTAATTTTAATAGTTGAGATCATGAATCAATTGAAGCTAGACCGCCATGAAAAACCTGGAAGCATTAAACGGTCGTTTTGCCCTATTGTGGGACTTCTCGGCAGTGAGCATCCACGACCCCGCGTCGCGGGATTCGGGCCCAGGACCTATCAGTCTCAATTACCACTATCAACGGGAGTTCATGTCTTCTCAATTGCTATAATATCTCTAGCTAGCAAAAATACACCTGATCTTTGCGTTAACCAAATGGTAATTTCACCGTATACAAATAATTGTTGAAAAGTGTCTATCATCTAACAACCTACCTTTTTTAATTCACTTTCAAGATTTTGGATTTCACATTCATGACTAATATAAAGTGAATTGTTGTAGAATATACTCACCAAATGATAGGCAAACGGACATTAACTTGAGATCTAGGTACTTGATGTTAAAACTATTATCGGTAGCCAGTCTTATACTAATGAAGTTTCATATAATACTGACGTTAAATAATGAAGTATATTTGAAAATTTACGAAGACCTATTCAGTGATTCAAATGACAGACCACTTCTGCTATCATCTGTATGCATAAATATTTATTTTATCCAGTGATACGAAGAAGATAGATTAAATACTAACATTTCAGGTTTTTAGTCGATGAAGTAAAGATTTCCTTGCATGTTATTTTGATCCATACTGTTACATAGTGTGAATAAACCTATTAGACATTATTCGATTCTCGACTAATCAGGATATACATATTTTATTCATCCCTCCAGCGTAAATATCAAGTTGAATGTAGTAAATATTCATTAGTTACCCAATGTAAATATCTAATTCCTGTAGTAGGTCATTCGATCAGGACTTCAATAACATCTCTGACTTTAACAGGGAATGATGTGGATTCGAATTCCACGAAATTTATCAATTCCATCAAGTTTGTAACTAATATTTACTGACGGTTTCTATCTCAGGGCTGTCCACTCCCTCCATTCTTGTTTAACTTTGTCATTGACGTGCTTTTAGAGATAACACTTTCCTCATCTAAATTTCCAGAGGTTGAACTCCTACCAGGAAATTCACTTGTTGACTTAGAATATGCCGATGATAGTTTTATTTGGTGAAGACGCTGACAAAATGCAGAGTTTTCTGATCACTCTAAGCAACAATGCAAGCATGTTCGGGATGCGATTCTCTCCCTCGAAATGCAAAATGTTGCTTCAGGATTGGGTTGCATCGACAAACGAATTAATGATAGGGAACGAAGTAATTGAGCGTGTCGACCACTTCACTTATCTTAGAAGTCTCATCAACCCTTTTGGTCTGGTGTGTGACGAAATCTCAGCACGGATACAGAAGGCTTGATTAGCTTTTGCCAACTTGCGTCATTTATAGCGTAGGCGAGATATCCGTCTATCAAACAAAGGACGGGTTTACTGTAAAGCAGTTCGTTCCGTCCTACTTTATGGTAGTGAAACATGGCCGGTAAGAGTAGAAGATATTCCTAGCTTCCTAGTATTTGATCATAGGTGTCTTCGAAACATCACTCGTATATCCTGGGATCATCGAGTAAGTAATGCAGTTGTTAGGAAACGAGTACTAGGTAAGGATGGAAAGTCCATTGATGAAGTAGTGAAACTTCATCAGTTGAGATGGCTGGGACACGTGTTACGTATGTCCAACGACCGACTGCCTCGACGTTCGATGTTCAGTGGTATAGGAGTAGGTTGGAAGAAAGCTAGGGGCGGCCAGATCGAAACATGACACAAATTCATGAAGTCACTGACAAGTGGACTGAGTGAGTCATGTTGGTAGGTGTAGACTACCTGGTTGGGATCCACGAGTCGATAGTGATAGCAACCGATGGTTAGAGACCTTGAATGACATGGCTCAAAATCGTTTTCAATGGCGCAGGTGTATCCACTCTTTGTGTTCTCCCAAATCCCAATCTTCTGAATCCTCCTTGTCTTTCTTCCTCTTTCCAAATTTATTTCACTGGGTTATACTCCTTAAATAACATCTTCAAACCCTAATGTTTCTGATTACTGCTTATACTTTTACTATCTCTACCACTACGGAATTTGAGTCGACAACTACATCTCTGTGCTAATGTGGTATGGCAACTCGAACTGATGTACGTACGTACTAACTTCTACGTTGTTACTGACTGACTGACGGTTTCTATCTACAAAGTAATCTAAGTCAAGGACCGTCTACAGATGACATATTTTACACTAAAACATAGTGTATAAAGTATTGAATCATTTAAAGCAGTGACTGTATTGATATTCTGTCGTGTGTTTTTTTTGTTGTTGAATGAAAACATAAAGGTATCAACGATTAGTTTTCAACCCTTGTCCATTGATTATCATTAGTTTATCCAAACTAAGTGATTACTCTACTGATTATTTTCATTTTTAAAATTCTTACAAAATGTCAAAAATATACCATACATATATATCGTTTGTAATGAACGGTACTGAGTTGGAATCCCAGAGTGAACATCAACTCTGAGATACAGATACATCCAGCTGACAAGTCCACTGCTAGTCACTATTCATCTTTGCTTATAATACATATAATTGTTTTCTTTTTTTTTTCTTCTACACATCACAAACATATACATATAAATGTTTGTTAGAATGAAGTAAATATAACTTTATCCAATACCATTTAATCATTATTATTCAAATGATAAATACTGGATAGATAAAACACAGCTTGAATAGTTACTATGTATAACTTAATTAATAATGAAATATTTGAAAGGTTCAATTAAGCTAATTTTAATTGTTTTCTATATGATGATTGTGAGTGTTTTCTTTCTTTCTTTCTTTCTTTTCTTTTCTTCTCTTTTCTTTTCTTTTCTGTTTTACTTAACTAAATTCTTATTCATCTTCTATTGTAATCGAAAAGGTTCTCTCTTTTCTTTTTCTTTTCTTTTTTTTAATTTTTATAATGACCTTAATTGGTACTGTTATTTCATTTGACTAATTCATATTTGGGCACCTGTGTGTAGATGTGAATGTATGTGTGTGTGTGTTTATTTATTTATTTGTTTGTTTGTTTGTGAGTTCTTGGAAAAGAGAAAAATCACCTTGAATATAAAACAGTTCAAACATTAACTGTTCAATTTATATATTTAAACAAAAAGAATAAGAATATAAGTTGAATTAAGAAGATGAAGGGCTATCATCAATTCATAGTCAACACTCATTTAAATAAAATTATAGATAGATAGATAGATAGATAGATATACGGGTCAATACGCTATTGAATTTGTCATTAACTACTTGAGAATACCATCATCATTATCATCATTTGCACAGTCAGTAGTATTTGAAAATGTTAGTTAAAAATATTCCTGTTACTAACCGATTTTTTTTTCTTGTCTTTTTTTATTTTGTATACGTGAACTGTGTTATTCATAGTAAGTAATTTTGTCAATATACATTTGATCATATGTTTCTATATGAACAATTTATAGAATATTTATCTAGGTGTATAAGCTACCTATCTATCTATCTATAATAATAATGATAGTAATGATAATATTATTATTATTATTATTATTATTGTGTGTGTGTGTGTATAATGCACAAACAGGCAACTACTCACGAGTATATAATACACTCAATAAAATTGACTGCTTCTTTAACATGAATTTTGTTTGTTCTTTATAAAAAGGTAATGCTTTAAAGAACAAGACAGAAAACATTATATATGTCTATTATATATATATATATAGTATAGTATAGTATAGTATAGTATAGTATATTATAGTATAGTATAGTATAGTATAGTATAGTATAGTATGGTATGGTATGGTATAGTAGTAACCTGCAGTTACGTTAAGTAGCAATAAGACATACATTTCCACTGAGTAGATTGATTTATTCTGATCACTATAGAATAATAAAATAGACAAGGGTAAACAATAGAATATACACAAGTTTATAGTTTGAAATGAATCGACTTTAAAATTATATATGTATATAATATAATTGAGAAGACTTTGTTTTATACTTATGAGTGTTAGTATATAGATTAGATTGATATGATATAGGTATTATAACTGTGCCTGGAGTCCTACTGGAACTACTGCGGGTCCTAAGTACGGATAAAGGAGGAGGGTTAGGCATGGGGTTAGAGACTCCATCCTGTAGAAAATTAACTCACTAACAACAAAAAGAACACTAACCGGAAAAATATAATTCATGGTCGGCAGCTTATGCTCTATTGGGAGTAACAGGCGTGAGTAAGTATTATGGATATATTTAAACATTGTTGAGTATCCATATTGTATTCAATAAATTTTAACGTGGAGATAATTTACAAATCAAGAATTGATTACTAAACAATAGTTGACATGTTCCAGTTTCAATTAATAACTGGCTCCGAGATGGTTTCCTGGAGTTCCAGTCAGAAGCCATAACCAATGGAGTCCAATCTGTGTCGAGTAGAGACAAGTATCTACCGCACACAATGGATGAATGGCTGCGCAGCCATTCAAAGATCGATAGAAGTTAGATATTAATACTGTTGGATGCCGACTCAGTGGTCTAGGGGTTAAGCGTTCGCGTGTGAAACTGAAGGTCTTGGGTTCGAATCCCGCGTGCGAGATCATGGATGCTCACAGTTGAGGAATCCCATGCTAGGAAGAAATGGCCATCTAACGCTTCCAGGTTTTCCATGGTCTAGCTTGGATGGACTCATGAATTCAACTATTAAAAAAACGTCTTAACTCATGAAGAAAATGAGGACAGAAAAAATTTACTATTTCAAAACTGCGTTTATTATAAAACTTGTCGATGAAACAATAATTCTGTCCACATTGTTGATGGAATTTATGATTGATTCTTGAAGGTATAACTTGCTGAGTCCAACTTTAATGTGAACTAATACAGTAATTTCACAAAAACATACATTGATCACGGCCTGCCCTTGTGAATTGATTGAAGTAAGAGATATAAACTCATCAGTTTTAAAGAGACTTGAATACCATGTGATTCGATCAGTAAGACAAGATTCTAGAAGGATGATGCTGTACAGCCTAAAAACATCTATGGTATACTGCTTAAGTTTCAAAGATTTACTCAACTGATATCAGTTTATATATGGAAACCTGTGAATTTACCAATTGTAAACTGAAATATTATTACTACTACTATTACAATATTGTTGATTTGGCTATGGCAAAATAAGTAGATTATACATTATATATCATATGTTGCAATCAGTTTAAAACATGTCAATTATTTTGATATTCACATGCATTTAGTAAGATGAATCATTCACATTTTAAAAATAGAGTAATTGTCGTCATTTTGCGAGTCCTATAGACGAAACTTACTTACGCCTGTTACTCTCATTGGAGCATAGGCCTCCAACCAGCATTCTCCAACCTACTCTGTTCTAGGCTTTCCTTTCTAGTTCTATACAATTGTTCTTCATTCTTCTCATGTCTGCCTCCATTTCTTTGGTCTTTCTCTTCTCTTTTTACCTTGAGGGTTCCAACAGAGGGCTTGTATTGTGATGCATTCGGGTGCTTTCCTCAATGTGTGTCCTATCCACTTTCAGTGTTTCTTTTTTTTCCTTTCTTCTTCCACTAGAATCTGGTTTGTTCTCTCTCATTGTAGATTGTTGTTGAAAGTGTCTGGCCAACGGATCCGAATTACCTATATGCGAAAAGCATTATCATATAATCTTGAAACATTGATCGTGATTTTTATAGATTTGCAGTTATATTGTTCATCATCAATTTTTTTTCATAGTAAAATCAAAAAGACGTTTGATTTATAAAACGAAACTTGCCCGAACTTAACCAGATCATTCTTAATTTTGAATCTTTAGTAAGGTGGTAAGTTATTACCTAAACGACTCCACATATTATTCATGTTGTTTATGTGTACAAGCACGTTGATATGTAGGCAAGATAACCTTTATGGGTGGGGTGTTTTAACGATCCTATTCAAATTTTAATGTGAACTTGGAGCAAAGAGTTAAGATTTCATGTTGATTAAAACTCCTTTGAAAGAAGTATGTTCAGTCTTTTTAGAACAGATGCTTAACATTGGATTTAAACCCAAATGATCAAGTTGCACAGTCTCAGACGTTACCAATTACCTAGTGGGGTCGATGCTGTCCTCCCGCAAGACTGAGATATTTACATTAAAGTACCTCTGAGTTGTACGTGGTCTCACGTTTGTTTAAACTTTTATGACGATTGGATTATATTGAAAACGACGTGATGTGGCAAATCGGACCATACTGAAACTAGACTCCTTAACCCTAGTACTTTGAAAATATGCGTTACCATACAATCACTGACAATAAAGACTATTATGATCGGCAGGAACGTTATATTTGATTGTAAACAAAGGTAGATGAACATACGATTGCTAGGGTTAATGGTAGGAATATCTGACAATTAAATGTTGAAGAGTATTGAGGGTGCTTGGCTGATTTCCTTCAATTAGATTGGTTAGTTAGAACTACCATGATCAGCACCAGTAACAAGTACTCACTATGGTTTTTATTTTTAAATATTATATATTATCAGAAGGGGTTTTGTGGATATTTTAGTAATTTCAATAATTGAAATCATGAGTCAGTTAAAGCTAGACCACCATAGAAAACCTGAAAGCACTGAGCGGCCGTTTCGTCCCAGCACGGGACTCCTCAGCAGTGGGCATCCACAATCCCGCGCCCCGCGAGACTCGAACCCAGGACCGATCGGTCTCGCATCAGGCGCTTAACCAACTAGACCACTGAGCCGGCATTCAACAGTGTTAATGTCTAACTTCAACCAATCCACGAAGTTCCGCCACCGTACACCATTGTCTTCAGTGAGTTGATATCTCACAACAGACCTGGTTGAACTCCACTGGTAACTGCTACTCACCAGAACTCCAGAAAATTAACTATTATCCTTAAATACATAATCTCCTAATACAATGTTATTGTGTACCAGTAGTTTATGGGACCTTCATACTGCTTTCTGTTTGAGGTATCGTCCCTCATGCAAATATCTAACTAATATAAGTGAAATAGGTTAAAACTTGTCAGCTGATTCAAGCTTAATGAATGAGAATTTAGTTAACATACACAGAATTCCTCTTCGCTATCCATGTGTTCAAGTCGTCATTGATATTGTAAATACTGATTTCCATTATATATGCTTATAGCTGAATCAATAAAACAATTTAGCTGTTATCAAGTGGTTAACTCCACCTGGAGCCCCTCTGGGGCTACTATCGGTCCCAAGCTCAGATAAAGGAAGATGATTGGACATGGGGTTAGCAACCCCATCCCATAGAAAACTAACTCGCTAAAATATACTAACCAGAAATTATCAAGTGATTAGTATTGGTATTAATAACAATAACATTATTACTAATTTGATTAAACTTAACAAAAGCAGTCAATCATCATGATATAAAATCAATCTTAAGGAGTAATTACACCTTAGTAAAAGTCATAATTGTATTCAATGAATATTTCTCTCTCTCCTTTTTTTGCACTCAACTATCAATCAATTTAGTTTAAGGAATGTAAGAATACAAGTGATTACAAAATTTAAAAGCACATACCAAATGTAAGTTAGTAGGACTATTGAATGACTATGTATTACATTATAGACTAGAACACATGTGTGTACATGTAAGTGTATGTGTGTGTGTGCTATTTTAGTTAACAGTACAAAAGTTGTGTTGTAATATCATTTTACGTATTGTATAAACCTAACAATGTAATACAGTATGATTGGAATTATTACTTTACTTATAGTTCGAATCCTTTTAGAGAGAACAAGTTTTTTCCAGCTTGTAAATAAGTCTTATCAACAAAAGTCAAATAACAAACCAATCCATATCTTGTCGATAACCTTCAAAAAACTAATGTTAAGCGAAGTAATATTGTAATATTTACACTGATTGATCAGTCAGTCAGTCAGTAACAACGTAGAAATTCGTACGTACTTACATCAGTTCGAGTTGCCATACCACATTAGCACAGAGATGCAGTTGTCGACTCCAATTCCGTAGTGGTAGAGGTAGTAAAAGTATAAGCAGTAGTCGCAAAGATTAGGGTTTGGAGATGTTATTTAAAGAGTATAATCCAGTGAAATAAATTTGGAAAGAGGAAAAAAGACAAGGAGGATTCAGAAGATTGGAATTTGGGAGAACACAAAGAGTGGATACACCTGCGCCATTGCAAACGATTTTGAGCCATGTCATTCAAGGTCTCTAACCATCGGTTGTTATCATTTCGTGGATCCCAACCAGGTAGTCTACACCTACCAACATGGCTCACTCAGTCCACTTGTCAGTGACTTCATGGAATTGTGCCATGTTTTGTTCTGGCCGTCCCTAGCTTTCTTCCAACCTACTCCTATACCACTGAACATAGCACGTCGAGGCAGTTGGTGGTTGGACATACGTAACACGTGTCCCAGCCATCTCAACTGATGAACTTTCACTACTTCATCAATTGATTTTCCATCCTTACCTAGTACCCGTTTCCTAACATCTGCATTACTTACTCGATGGTCCCATGATATACGAGCAATATTTCGAAGACACCTATGATCAAATACTAGGAAGCTAGGAATATCTTTTACTCTTACCGGTCATGTTTCACTGTCATAAAGTAGGACGGAACGAACTGCTTCATAGTAAACACGTCGTTTAGTTGATAGACGGATATCTCGCCTACGCTATAAATGACGCAAGTTGGCAAAAGCTAATCGAGCCTTCTGTATCCGTGCTGAGATTTCGTCACACACCAGACCATAAGGGCTGATGAGACTTCTAAGATAAGTGAAGTGGTCGACACGATCAACGCTGATTGGTCACTGAGTAGTGACTCAATATCATGTTTCTATAGTCATTTTAATACTGACTGAATTCTGTCGATCATTTCGCAAAGTGATCATCATTCTAAATGATTTAATATCGCTCACATTGTGTTATGATGTCAAGTGGTTGGAGTTATTTGTGAGGATACCTGACTATATAGTGAAGTAGATCTATAAAATACAGAATTATGTATAAAAAAAAGTAAAAAAAATAAATCCAACATCATTTGCCAGTTAGATTGTACAGACTATATGAAGTAACATACTGAAAAGGTTAAGTATTCACATTATCAGTATAGTTTATCAGATAAATGTTACTGTATCTCATCATTCATACTAGTTCAAATGAATAATCAGTGAGACCATAATTTATGGATGACAATTGAGCGACGCTAGATTGATCTTGACAATGTCCACATGATAACGAGGACCGAATGAGGGTTATAAACCAGTGTGAGGAATTATGATTTTCAGTTGATGGTTAGGGTTAGGAATCACATTTAGGGTTTTCATCATGAACTGACATCAGCTATAATGCCAAAACTCTATTTAACCAAATGGATGCGTGAATTTCGCGCCAAAATCCGTGACCTGTTATCTTATACCGGATTGGTTTGTCCATAAATTATAGTCACGCCGAATAATCTGCACCTACAATTTCAACTGAGAAGTGAAAGTTTTGGATTAATGAAATATTAACGATTTTTTGAATGTTAAGTTAATTGTTATTCAAGACCATATTTAATCGATAGATAGGCTTGTTGAAATATACCCAAACCTATCATTAATCAATGAGAAGTAGATCAATCGATCACATGATTAAATGCCTTGTCTATGAACAATATTGGAAAGTTGAAGATTGTTATTACTTATGGAATGAAATGAGTTTACCATTTTATATCAAGGCTCTTAATAAGTTTTATCATACTTAGGTTAACAAAGTTGAGATCAATATCCCCAAAAAATGGGACAAATGATCAGAATTGAAGAGATAAACTGTATGATATTATATTATGTAGAATTAAGATGGATATGCATTTATGTGTTGAATAAAGTGCTAGTCATCAATATGAAATTAATATGTGAACATCAATACAAAACATGTAAAAGAAGTTCTTTTTCAGATGGTGGAGAAGATTTGTAGCTCAGTTGAATGATTTTGATGGAGTTTTGTTCGGTCGTGGAGCTCTGGTCGTTCTTCTGAACGACATCATTAGCACAAAATTCAGGTAGAAGTGAAGTGTTTGTGATGATTATATTAAAACACAATTGTATGAACGAAGAATATTCTTTTCAATGAATTTCTCATCAGGTTCTACAATTCTCTCATATCCGAATGAATAATCCATAAAATTGGCCAAATTTAAGGCAGAGAGTACATCATCATTTGGAAATTGTAATATGTGAATCAGGAATTGTTTGTTATATAAAATAAAATCGTTAATCATGGGGCTGACTAATATGAAGTGTTCACTTGAATCAGTTTATAAGCGAAATGAAATTGTGAGATAAATTATCAGAATAAATATGGTCAACATGAGGTAAGAAAGAGAGAGAGAGAATATTGTGATTACAAATCGGAAATTGCGTAATATGTAAAATAATTAGGTCAACTATAGTAGATTCAGGGGTGGATATTGAATAAATTCCTCAAAAAGGGGTTATCAAGTGTAAAGATAATAATAATAATACTAATACTAATACTACTACTACTACTACTAATAATAATAATAATAATAATAACAGTAATGATAATAATAATAAGTTTGGGACATAAAATGAACATTAACCAGATTACGTCACCACATTATAAGATTGACTATTAACTAGTCGGCCCCAGAGTTGGCCAGGGTAAAAGGAGTGGCTGAACATACTTCTTTTGGATACAAAGCTCTGGCTTTTTGATCCGAATAGCGATTGCTTCAGCCGTCTGTAGGATTCGCAGTCTGACGGAATTAGGTAGATTGCTGTTGACACGATAGATTATTGCAAAAGATTGCTCCATGTTTGCTGTATGTCCTGTTTGGACTAAATGGTCTAAGATGGAACTGTTAACAGTTTTGACAACACCTTTGCTTAACCACACGGGTAGGTGCTCACGAGCCCGAATGTACAAATTCCTAGAACATCTGCCAATATAACTTGCTCCACAGGAGCAGTTGAATTGATAGATACAGAAGGAGGTGGCTAGTCTAGGTAATTTATCTTTCAACCTCGGAGTGATTATTGGTCGTGTGGAGAATACTAGTTGTAGTTTAGCCGCATTAAAAGTTCTTTGAATTGATCTACTTAACTTAAGTCTTAACATTTCACTTGGCGCGTCACCTCTGAATTGTAAGCGTATATATAGAGGCTTTTTATTTACCGTTGGGCATTCTCTACGTTGTCTTTTATTGGCTAAGTTTTTATTTATAAATTTCTCCGGATATCCATTTTCCTTCAGGGTTGTAAACAATGTCTTTGTTTCATCTTCAATCGTATCCATAGTGCATATAGTCTTGATTCTATGATGTAGTGTCTTGATAAGTTTCTTTTTTTGTTGTAGAGGAACGAAACTGAGAAAGTTAGTATATTGACCCGTCCAGGTCATTTTCCTGTTTATGTTTCTTTTTAGCGTTCCATCTTTTCTCCTTGTAAGCAGTATTGTTCAGAAGTATGATGAAGGTTCCACATCCTAACCGTCTAGCTCACAGAACAAAACTCCATCAAAAAGAAGTTTTTTTCTGCACATATAATTCTGGTCTGAAAAACTTTGATCTGAATTGATCAATGTGGAAATCGATGATCACATTCTTATAACATAATATTCAATTGTAATGATATGGGTATGAAGTTGTACTTCTACCCATCACTTTATCAACTAGAATCGTTATTAATCACAGTCTGTATGAGATTCTCAGTGTGATTATTGATATTTTGGTAAAGATAGGTTTTGAAATGGAGATAATTATAAAATAGATCGCTGAACAGTTGTTCATTTCTACTAGGATATTTGATTCTAGAAATTAAAACTGAGCTTATAATTTCAAATTACAGTACTTTCTGATTGACATCACAATTAAAAACATGTAAAAAGTATGAAATTATGTTAATCAGTTTTATAAACAAACATAGGTAGTGGCTAGCAGTGGAATCCAGGACGCGCGTTTCATCCTATTTTGGACTCGTCAGATGCATGTACCTGCATCTCAGAGTTGATGTTCACTCCTTGGACTCTAACCCAGTATTGATCACTTGCAATCTTAAACCTCAATGGGAAGATTCAAACAAAACAATATCATGTGAATTTAAACTCGACCCCATCGCACAAGCAAGTGGCTATCAGGACTCAGTAGCTAAGTGCATAATGCGATTGCGTTTGAAGTGAATGGTACTGAGTTCGAGTCCCAGAGTGAACATCAACCCTGAGACACAGGTACATCCAGCTGACGAGTCCCAAATAGGACGAGACCCGCGTCCTGGATTCCACTGCTAGCCACTACCTATCTTTGCTTATAATTCTCTAATGCTTGTGAATTAAGGCAATATCGAGTCAATACGCATAGGATGCACATATACCAATAGAAGACTGATCAATCGTAGCCCTAAACCTCAATGGGAAGGTTCAAGCAAAACAATACCAAGTGAATTTAAGTTAATCAGCCTTTAACAAAAAAGGTGTATTCAAAGTGAACAGAATGATATTACAAATCCGATGGAGACTGGAAATTAAAATATTTCACTAAACTTGACAAACTATAATTCATTTTATTATTGTTGCAAACAAATCATGTGAAATGTGTGATATAAAGATTACTAATAATCACATACACACACACACTCAAGCTAAAAACTGCTTAGGTGCAAGCCATGATCGCATCTATTAGGAGAAAAATGAATACCTATACAGTCCATCAACTTAATAACACTCAAGTTGTCAATATAAAGAACATGTGATGTACCTTTTTGTCATTTTAGAAATTACGTTATTTTCATCTTTTGTCATAATTTCTCTGTATTTTACTCTGAAATTAACAATGATCGATTTTCCTAAAAATACTATGATAAGCAAAGATGGGTAGTGGCTGTCAATGGAATCCAGGACGCGCGTTTCGCCCTATTTGGGACTCGTCAGTTGGGTGTACCTGTGTCAGGGTTGATGTTCACTCTGGGACTCGAACTCAGTACCGTTCACTTCAAACGCCATCGCATTATGTACTTAGCTACTGAGTCCTGATAGCCACTTGCTTGTGCGATGGGGTCGAGTTTAAATTCACATGATATTGTTTTGTTTGAATCTTCCCATTGAGGTTTAGGACTGCAATTGATCAGTCTTTATTGGCATATGTGCATACTGTGCGTATTACCTCGACATTGTCTTAATTTACAAGTCCTAAATAGGACGAAACGTACGTCCTGGATTCCACTGCTAGCTACTATCCATCTTTGCTTATAATGCTTGTAAATTAAAGCAATATCGAAGCAATACGTACAGTATGCACATATGCCAACATGAGACTGATCATTTGGAGTCCTAAGCATCAGTGGGAAGATTCAAGTAAACAATTATCAAGTGAATTTAATATTATGATAATTATGACAAACATTCATTGAGTTTGTTTTTTTTTAAAATTTTTTTTGGTACTTTGTTGAAAGTTATCTACCATAATGAAAGAAAGATTGTAACTGAGATTATCCACAACGTTTTCAATGTTTATTAAATATTTTGTATTCAAAAATTTCCACCATTTCTACTCTTCATTTAATAGGCGAATGCTGGATAGTATATAGTTTTTTTTAAAGAGAGCAGGAACAAAGATTGGTGCAGAATAATATGAATTCATTTTATTTCGTCAAGTTCTCATCAGATGCTTACAACCTAAAATATTTGAAAATCAGAGTTATTACAGTTATTGACATATTTATACATAAGAGGGTGATTAAGGATAAATAAATGTTTCATGGTGTAGCGAAGATTCCGATAGAGTTGATGAGGTCATAAAATTTTGTTCCGAATAAATAAAGTTTGAGAGGGAAAGCTCCGGAACATTGAAATAGTGATTAGAACTCATGAAAATACATTAATGGTAATAAAAGAAGATATGAATTGAAATCAGTCAGTTATGTATGATGTAATTTAAACTTCAGAAACAGTTGGAATAATGACGTAAAAAAACCCTTCTGATAATAATCATCTGCTCACTAGTGACTGACTTCAAAAGATACTCCTGGAGTTCTAGTAAGAAGCCGTTACCAATGGAGTTCCACCAGGTCTGTTGTGAGATATCAACTCACTGAAGACAAAGGTGTACGGTGGCGCAACTTCGTGGATTAGTTGAGGTTAGACATTAACACCGTTGGATGCCGCCTCAGTGGTCTAGTTGGTTGAGCTCTTGGAGCGAGACCGATCGGTCCTGGGTTCGAATCTCGTCGGGGGGGGATCGCTGGTGCGCGCTGCTGAGAAGTCCCATACTAGGACGAAACGGCCGTCCAGTGCTTCCAGGTTTTCCATGATGGTCTAGCTTTAATTGACTCATGATTTCAATCAAAGAAATAAATGAATAAAAAGGGGGGTTATTGTTACCAGGGTAAAGAAAGATTTATTACTGTCTCTCTTTGTATACATAGGTCTGGTTTTAGACGTTTGATTGCTAATGCTTCATCGAATTTCAGAAGGTTGGAGCTTAATTGTTTATTAATCACCTTGAGAGACTTCAGTTATTTCTATTTATTTATTTCCTTATTTATTGCGTCATGATTCCAACTGTTTCTGAAGTTTAAATTACATCATACATAACTGACTGATTTCAATTCATATCTTCTTTTATTACCATTAATGTATTTTCATGAGTTCTAATCACTATTTCAATGTTCCGGAGCTTTCCCTCTCAAACTTTATTTATTCGGAACAAAATTTTATGACCTCATCAACTCTATCGGAATCTTCGCTACACCATGAAACATTTATTTATCCTTAATCACCCTCTTATGTATAAATATGTCAATAACTGTAATAACTCTGATTTTCAAATATTTTAGGTTGTAAGCATCTGATGAGAACTTGACGAAATAAAATGAATTCATATTATTCTGCATCAATCTTTGTTCTTACTCTCTTTAAGATATATAGTTTTTATCATAATAGTTGTGGGTTAACTTATAGGGATATACGCTTTCATCATGTTAGATATTCTGATTATGGTTTATGAAATTTTACCCACCGTCTAACAAGATCATCAATTTTGGAAGGCATTGGAGTATGTTAATAAAAATGTAAGTGGCGGTGGTAGTTGAGTACAGGTCATGTTATCAATGAATAAAGTCACTAGTGGCCACACTGCAACATGATCGGTAGCATTCGATCTGCACTAATAAGGACTAGACACTCATGACATTGATCGTCACCCAGTGATCAATCAATTGTGATTACATCTCAGTCCTACAGGAGGTCAGTCGCGGCTCGGATAGCTCAGTGGTAACGTCTCTGATTGTGAAGCTGGGTGACACGACATCGAATCCGCCAGGGAGCAGTAGTTCCCTCACGATTACAGGTACACCTTGATGGAGAGTGCCAAGTAGCACGAAACCTGTGTCCATGGTTTCCTATCGACTACCTCCAACCACCATCTAATCTCAAAGTCACTATCTGTTGTACCGAGCACTTTACCTAAGTTAGCATTCCCTAATTCAGATTGGTATGATAATCATAATCAATGGTTTAACACTTTTATGAGATGGTTCGAAACTATTTTGATCGGTTTACATTTATTATAGTTACTTATATTATCATTCAATGTTTTTACCAAACTTCACAGTACTGTTTTTATTGTGTGAATTAATGATGGTCAAAATTACAGCTGAAGTTAAATTGAATTATAATACTTAATTAGCCTTCATTTTGATTTGTCACCTTGCAAATGACTACCAAAGTGGTGATAATCTGTCTTTGTCAGTCCTGAATTTACAAATGTCATTTTGAATTGCATTGAACTCTGTAAAACTATAGGTTGATTTAAGAGAAATTTTATAAATCCTTAAAGAAAGGTGGTTTAGAAAAGGAGTATTCACACAAATGGGCAGGTGATCAATCAAGTGAGTTGAAGAACGTAACTAATATATCTGTTTCAGTATGTGTGTTTGTATGTGACTTGATAATTTTCTTCTTTGCTTCACTGATTAAGGACTCTCTCATCAACAACCGAGATTGTTTAGTCGGCACAATGTTTTTTTTTACAAATAATCTTTCGTTATTATTGACGCTTAGTTTATGAAGTGTTTTGAACTAAGTACTAAACAACATTATTGATTGTTTTCATAATAGCCATATGATCTGGAAATAGAGCTTACTGATCTAGTCATCTCGCCTTAAGTAAGGCCGGTCAGTTGAGATGTTCGAGATCATGAAGAGCATCTTATGATATTATATTCAGTTTCTTTCAAATCAATAATCTAGGTATGAGATAAATATCTCAATATCTAGAATGATCAATGATTTAATGTCAAAGCCTGTCTCAACAACGTTCTGAAATGTAGATGGAGAATAACAGTTTGCTGTGAAAACTGCAAAAAAACGTTATATAGTGGGAAATATGTGCTAAACAAATAAACGGAACAAAGAAATACTTCTCAATTAGTTTTCCACTATGGCTCTACATTAGTATATACATTCTGCAACAATAATGTAATTGATACCAATCCATTGATGATGTTCTACATACTTACCATTATCACGGAGTCACAAATGTTTATAAAATAATGCTGAATGACTAAAGTAATAATCAAAGTTGAATGGGAATAGGATAATTGTATTGTTAGAAGTAGTCGTTTGTAGACGATTTCTAATATGAAATTAATGAATTGATATTTACTTAATATCTAGAAAATAAATTGTGCTTGGAGTATACTAAAGGGTAGACAATGAATAACTTGTTATCTAATCAGAACTCAGCATTAATTTATAATAAAATTGATAATATGAAAGTATAAGAATAGTCAAACTGTTTCCATATAATAAGTGAATCTATATATGATGTTAGAGATAGGTATGAAGACTAAAAAAATCCAGAATGTCTGGTGAAGAAACCGGTACATCTAATTTTAAAACAGTTCTCCCTGGGAGATTTTACGACTGTAAATAATGTTTAATAAAAATTTTGATTCTTAATGTTAAGGTTACAGTTGGAACTAAGGTTTGATTATTGACTGAGGATTAGGGTGGTAGTTAGATTTAGAGTTAGGATTAGGGTTGATGAATACAAATGACGTTGAGGTCAAGACAGGAGTATTTATGGTCAGCTTGTAAAAATTATTGTGCAATTTCTCATAAGGTAATTTTCATCTTTTTTGGCTTCTGTTTAACTAAATAGGAATAAATTTTGCAAAGCTATACATAACGCAAAGACTAGTTGTCATCGTTTTTTTTTTTAATTAAGGCTAAAATTTGAATAGCAGATATCTTTAGTGTGATTCCTTCAGATCTTTGGTTTATTTAATTAGTGTGGTAATTTCGTTAATAATTCAAGTGCTAGTGATATTTGATGGCTTTGGATTTAAGCGAAGAAAGTATATGTAAACTATGAGTTAAGTGTGAGGTCATAGGCCTGATGAATGGGCGGTTTTATCCCAGCCCAGTTGATACTCTGTGTCATTCAAGTGATCAGGTATGAGGATCTTAATTAACTCTAAATGTCGACGATGTTTTTATTCCATAGTGATTTATTTGTCCATTACTCTGAGCTTATTATGAATTCTAAATACAATACGTTAAGTTGTATTTATCGTGTTCCATATGACTTGGATTGACCCATTCTACGAATTCTTATTTAGCATATCAATTTGACGAGTTCTAATTAGTATATTGTCCCATACTTAGTCATGTAAAATGGTTTTGTGAAATTCGTTCACGAACTAGTATAATCGAGAATCATATGAGAAAACACCAAGGATGTTTTTACTAAGATAAATCACACTACTCATGAGTAACTCGAGTTATTCAGGATAAAAGTTTCCACAGCAGTGATAAATTACATGAAAATTGATTCAGAAAAGTACTAGTGTAAGTAAAGAATGTCGTATCCCATTAGATTTTATAACTACAGCCCAAGTCAGAAATCATAGAAACGTTTTCGTTTTGTGATATGAAATATCTCATTTCTTTGGAAGCTTTATCCCGAAACATACTAATTTACTTTTCTGGAGATAGACAATAAAAACCTTAGCTGATGGCAGAAGATCAAGTACGTTGCTCTGTCGTATCCAGCATTTTAAATGTTTGGTTCGTCACCACATTTTTAAACTGCCGGACGGGAATAGAGAGCTGGCTGTTTCTTGAGACTTACGTCTAATAGTAGGAGAGAATTATTAGTAACCAAAAGGAACACCGCTATGTTTAGCCTTCCGGACACCTGGAATGATAAAAACATTAATTAACAAAATGAGTGATTGAGAAGTGGTGTCTAGAGAAATTTTTACGTCGCTCCTCAGAGAATAAGTTCCAAGACACAAATATCCTTTTTAAGGTAAGGAAAATTAATGTTTAGTCTCTTTCAAATGAGGTCCCGAGTAAGTAATAAAAACAGCATGGAAAATTTGGGCTAACATTCATTTCCTTTTCTTGGAAAGAAACCTCATGAAATTACATTCTGTAGGCTGAAGAGTGTCAATGGGAAAAGATATCTAACCTTATGTGGTTTGGTATCTAGACCTTTTTCTAAGATTTAAAGTGAGATACTAGAATGACTAGAAATGTGTGAGAAACACAAGTCATCAGTAGTCTTAAACGTAAGCATTCTGCTTTTACTGAAGTTATAGAGAGTGAAGTTTCTAGTCTACTGACCATTTTTTTCTATCAGAAGTATGAAAATAACAAGGGAAATAAGAATATGATCATTGCTTTTCAGTGGATATGAAATGACTAGGCTCAAAATCTGCTCCTTAAAACAAGCGGAAATGTACTCCGTCCTAGACACTTGTCTGTTCAGAAACAAAAAATCACATTGAGGGATATTCTCTGACGAGTTTCACTCTTCTATCAATAACTTAAGCTCACTAGATACTTTGGGATTTTTATCAAAAAAGAAGAGAATAAAGGCTTCGAAGTCGCAAAACAGTGTAAAATGAGTGTAGACTCATATATTTTGGTCAGTATTTATTATTTTCGTTATTGGTTTGAGTGCTTGTCCATGAGACTGATGATGCTGTCTTAAAGCTCTGTTATCCCAAAAAATGGTGATCATCATGTTCCATTAATCATGTTCATAGTTTGTAACATGTTCAAACTCAGTTCACTCGAATATTCTTGAGTAAATACTTCTTGATAAACGTATCATTATTTTCAGAGCAATTTACGAAAAAGAAGTCTGGTGATAACGTGATTTGCATTTCTCATACTTTGCTGTGTTCTTACGCAACAAAAGTATAATATTTGATCCAAAGAATCTGTCTCAAGCTTAACTCTCGGTAGATTACTTTTCTCTTTGAGTTGTACTCAAGTTAGTAGTTGACTGTGGTTTTGCTTCAACTTACTGTCGGGTTTACAGTTTACCACGACAAGGCTAGATTTAGTATATCCTGACATTTTTTACCACCCGTTGCGTTATCCGTCTTAAGCTTACTGTCTTTTCGTTTGTTTTATGGTCGTAAACTCGCGAGGACCTATCTGTCAGCTCGAATTCACCATGGTAATGGAGAACTCATGTAAGCGTCCTGGACTCCGTTTTGCTGTCACATATGGCATGCAGTATGACACATGCAAAGCCTGGCTTTATGAAGCATGTACAGATCTTGCAGTAACTGATAACAAAAGACCGAGTAAGTCAGATCACAGGTGGGTATGTGGCACATGCAACATAAATGCTGAAGATTTGCTGAAAAACATCATTCTTTTGAAAGGTCTGCGAAACAACTGTCACCAAACATGTAAAAGGCAGTCTTAAATTGGACAAGCAAACAAGGACGCGCAGTGAAGTGAAGAAGAGTGATCTCCAACTGTAGCTCTTCTAGAGTTACTGCCGGTCCCAAGCCCGGGTAAAGGAGGAGGGTTCGGCATGGGGTTAGCGTCCCCATCCCATAGAAAACTAACTCGCTAAAAAAACGCTTACCAGAACAATGTGGGAGACCGGGGAGACTAGTCAAATAGCAACGGAAATGAGGAGATACAATTTGGCAGTACTGGGAATCAGCGAAACCCACTGGACCCAAGCTGGACAACAAAGGCTAAATACGGGAGAGATGCTATTTTACTCCGGTTACGAAGAGGAAAATGTTCCATACACTCAGGGAGTCGCTCTAATGCTGACATAGGTTTAGATCACCACCTAGCTGTAGCCAATTTAAAATTGAAGCTAAAAAAGAACTGGACAACTGGACAAACAGCATTACAAAGGTTCAATGCAGCCTTTCTTCGAGATACTAACAAAATCAACGAATTCAAGATAGCTCTCAACAACAGGTTCCAAGCCTTATAAGATCTACTGAAAGAAGAATAAACTGCTATGGAGGACGACTGGAAAAGTATCAAAGAAGCATTAACTTCAAAGTGTCAAGAGGTTCTGGGTCTAAAGAAGCACCATCATAAGGAATGGATCTCTATAGAAACACTGGACAAGATCAAAGAAAGGAAGGACAAGAGGGCAGCAATAAACAACAGCCGAACACGAGCAGAGAAAGTCCAAGCACAAGCTGAATACATAGAAGCAAACAAGCAAGTGAAGAAAAGTATTAGAACCGACAAGAAGAAGTACGTGGAAGAACTAGCAACGACGGCGGAAAAAGCAGCTAGAGAAGTAAATATGAAACAGCTTTACGATACAACGAAGAAACTATCAGGGAAATACAGTAAACCAGAGAGACCGGTCAAAGACAAAGAAGGCAGGCCAATCACTGAAATTCAACAACAGTGGAACAGATGGGTAGAGTACTTCGAGGAACTCCTGAATGAGCCGACTTCAATGAACCCTTAGAATGTCAAAGCAGCGCACGCAGATGTCAATCCACCAACGACGGAAGAAATCAAAATGGTCATCGGACAAATCAAGAACGGGAAAGCAGCACCCGACAACATACCAGCTGAAGCACTGAAGTCAGACATCAAAGTAACTACAAACATGATTCACCTTCTATTCAAAAAGATTTGGGAGGAGGAACAAGTGCCGATGGACTGGAAAGAAGGGCACCTCATCAAGATTCCAAAGAAAGGAGATCTGAGCAAATGTGAGAACTACAGAGGCATTACACTACTGTCAATACCAGGGAAAGTCTTCAACAGATTGTTGCTGAACCGGATGAAGGATGCAGTAGACGCCCAACTTCGAGATCAACAAGCTGGATTCCGTAAGGATCGGTCGTGCGCAGACCAAATTGCAACACTACGGATCATCGTCGAACAATCAGTTGAGTGGAACTCATCACTATACATCAACTTCACTGATTATGAAAAGGCATTCGACAGTGTAGATAGGAGGACGTTATGGAAACTTCTTCGACACTACGGAGTTCCTGAGAAGATTGTCAATATTATCCGGAACTCATACGACGGACTACAGTGCAAGGTTGTGCATGAAGGACAGCTGACAGATGCATCCCAAGTAAGGACCGGAGTCAGACAAGGCTGTCTACTCTCTCCCTTCCTCTTTCTTCTGGTGGTCGACTGGACTATGAAAACCTCGACATCTGAAGGAAAACACGGAATACAATGGACAGCTCAGAACCAATCAGACGATTTGGACTTCGTAGGAGACCTGGCCCTTCTATACCATACACACGAACAAATGCAGATAAAGACAAATAGTGTAGCAGCAGCTTCTGCATCAGTATGCCTCAGCATACACAAAGGGAAGACCAAGGTCCTCAAATTCAAAGCAGAGAACAGCGATCCAATCACACTTGATGGCGAAACTCTGGAAGATGTAGAATCCTTCACATACCTGGGAAGCATCATCGATGAACAAGGAGGTTCTGATGCAGACGTAAAGGCGAGGATTGGAAAAGCTAGAACAGCATTCCTACAGGTGAAGAACATATGCAACTCAAAACAACTTTCAACCAATATCAAAGTAAGAATCTTCAATAAGAACGTCAAGGCAGTTCTACTGTATGGAGCTGAAACTTGGAGAACTACAACAACCACAATCAAGAAAGTACAAGTATTTATAAATAGCTGTCTTCGCAAGATACTCAACATCCATTGGCCGGATACCATCAGCAATAGCCTTCTGTGGGAGAGAACAAACCAACTTCCAGCTGAAGAAGAAATTAGGAAAAGACGATGGAAATGGATAGGACATACATTAAGCGAATCGTCAAACTGCATCACGAGGCAATCCCTAACTTGGAATCGTAAAGGGGAAATGGAAAAGAGGAAGGCCAAATAACACATTACGTTGGGAAATAGAAGCAGATATGAAAAGGATGAATAACAACTGGAAAGAACTTGGAAGATTGTCTAGGACAGGATTGGATTGAGAGTGCTTGCAAGCGGCCTATGCCCCTCGACGAGGAGTGACAGGCGTAAGTAAGCTAATATTATCAGTCAATTATTTGGTGAACTGTTTTGATGGTGGAAGAATCGTACAAGGGCCAGGGGCTTCCAACTTGGAACATTTTGTGGAGGTAGGTTGCCTGATTATATGTGGTGTTTGTATGAATTAATGATTCTTTTGTACGTGATGTCTGTCAGATTTCGAATCCGAAATACAATAAGTTCTTTTGTACTAACCTAGTTCTACCTGACTTAAATGACGTTATTTCTGGAATTCCTAGTTCGTTTAATAATTTAAATACTTCTAATCTACGAGCAAAATACATTCATCAAGAACCAGACTCTTCGTTTGCTAAGCCACAAAAGACACTACTGGGCGTAATACATACAAATTGGTAACAACAGCGCATATAGCTAATTCAAACAAGCAAGGAACCAGTGCACAAAAGCAATAAGAGAAGACAGGCTTCAGTGTCAGATAAAGCTTATCGATAATTTTTTGTCTTCAGTCGTAAAGCTAATATCGTCATGCAGCCTCTCTTCGACAAGTCAAAAATGAGGTTTCCCAATCGCTAGGTTCTAGTGGCCAAACCAACCAAAAACGGTGACACCACCGACTTTCTGGCAGAACAACGAGCTCGAACATTTCAACCGACCCATTGTAACTGTAATGATGAGGGCTCCACATGTGACTCAATAAGACTCAGAAGTGAACCATAGCGCTGCCGTGGTGTATCGGAAACTACAGCACCTAAACTTCGACACTTCTCCTTGCTGAGATATAGTCCATTCTGTTATACTGAGGGAAGCACCTTCCATCTTGACAACACTACTTAGCGTAATATTCTTACATTCGCCGATTCGAGGCACGATACTAGAAAATTGGAAGCTGGCTCACATCACACCACTTATCAAAGAAGGTAGACACAGTGAACGTTTAAGCTACTAGCCGGTGGTACTCACATCAACACCCTCCAAAATTACGCAACAATGTAATATCCATAAACTTCTTTCCACCTCAACAGTATGGTTTCACACCTGTAAAACTTGACTGCTATCCGCGGTGGACAGGTGGACAATCATCCTTGATCACAAGCAGAAGGTACTATACATTGACCTCTCAAAAGTTTATGATAGGGACAAGCATATGTAGTGGTCGGTATTCGATATAATCCTCGAACAACGTAAAGTTTGTCCTGATAACACACTCCACCATCTCGAACACACTCAATTGCACGTGAGCTGCCAAACGTACATACCTTATCAAATAGCTCAACCAATTAGGTGTCAAATCACCATTGACTGGTTGGCTTACCTCACATCTAAATCGACTCATTAAGGTCAGGGTTAACCTCACATTTTTTCAAGCCCCAGGATTTCCTAGTGAGGTTCCCGGGGTCCAGTACTGAGATCTCTTCTTAACTTGTATAAACAACCCTCCTCAGCAGATGTCATATGTTTGTGGCTTTTCGCTGATGAAATAAAGCTCTGGAGAGAAGTTTGTAAACAAGACGGTAGGTTAGCATTTTAAGAGGGTCTAATTCGACTTCAAAGTTGGCCAGACAACAAGGGGCTTACCTATGACACTTTAAAGCGTAAAGTAGTCCACCTGAGTTATACTGCAGACCAAGAATACAACTTGAGTAACTTCAGTCTAGAGGTATTCCAAATTGAAATAGATCTAAGGTTCTTGGTAAAATATGGTCTGAAGTCTCACGCTAATTGCAAAACAATGCCTTCTGAGCAAAACTTGCATTGGTAACGTTGAAGTGCATTTTTGGCCAGCTTGATGGGGGAACTTTCCACCTGACGCTAATTCGTGTTTCCTCGCTCCAATAGATGAGGACATACTGGAATGTATTAAACGGTGAGCCACGAAACCAGTTTGAGGACCCAAATGCAAGCCTTATGAAGGGTGCATCAAATCAATGAACCTTTGCCCGTTAGGGTGCGGGTATCTTAGATTTGACTTTCCAGTGACTTATGACATCATAAACACTTTTGGACACTCACTCAAATAACTGCTAAAGCTTAGTTCCAACACTAACCTTGTAGAAAACATCCGGAAACTGGAGACCCAACGCAGCAGAACAAACTATAGGCACAACTTCTAATCCTTAAGAGTAGTTAAATGTTGGATTTCGCTGCCGATCGAGCTAGTACACTAGACTTCCCAGGATACTTTTAAGAGGAAACTTGATATACTTTTGGGCTAAGGACGGTATCTCGCTACAATTTACTGACATTTTCCCTTTTTATCGTCAAACATACTTAGGTTCTTACTCGGAGGCATCGGTGACCCACTGTTACTTGATACGGGAGCCTGTTAAGCAAAGCTTCTATTCCATTTAAAATCGTTAAAATACCTTAAGTTTTTTGATAACTGGCCCGTTAAACTAAGAAATGTTTATTTTCATTCTAGTATGAGATGTTTAATCCTATGAATTTGCCAGCGGTAACAGTGATTCTATTTTGTATTTCAACTAGACTGTTTGGTATGGTTGTATAAGTCCAACTGGATTCAAACTATTGCGTTACTTCGGTTTGTAAGGACAATGCAGGTTGTCGATCCAGAAATCAATTCACAGGAATCACTTGACGATAATATCGGTAATATACTTTGTACTTATTCTCTAAAATTTCAGTCATAAATTCAACGTCTTCCAGCAGTGATGATGATACTTTCTCTCCTATTGGTAAATTGTATTGCCTAGTTAACTTTGTCGTAGTTAATTCTCTGAATTCGTTCAACCTTCAACCAAAGGATGGAGATTACAGCAAGTTCAAGGTATCTCACTTGATGATTTGAATGTTAAAGTATTTTATACGCCCCCAAAATTACTATCATTTAATGGGAAACAACTTCGTTTTACCCACATTGACACACTTGGTGTTTCTGTATTTTTATGGCAATAAACTAAAAATCTTTTAAGGTCTTTAAACAATCGAACTAGATAAAGCTGTGGAATGATTCCTAATCCGTCCAACTCCTTACTTATATTTTTAGCACTATTTTTAACACGTGATTTGGAAGTGGTCTTGTTTACAGTGCTTCAGAAATAATTATTTTCACTATATAAATCTATTTCACATGAAATGAACGTTACAGTTTTCTAATAGGATTTGGTGACTTTATAGAGTGATCATAAAGGTCTAAGACTTTAGTACTTTTTACCAATTATCGTCCTCATGCATTTTGTAAAATACGGTATAGTTTGTGAATAGGAAAATTTTGAGGAAAGATTTTGTAGCTTAGGACTCGATGATGAACTTGGGTTTTACTATCTGCCATACACTTATTTACATGAATTCTCGGAATTAATGTCTTTTTTAGAGATACTACTATTATATAAAGCAATTAGTTCAATGTTAAGCGCCTTCCAAAGTACGCATCCACGATCCCGCGAGGGGGATTCGAACCCAGCGCCTTCGGTCTCGCGCGCGAACGCTTAACCAACTGGACCACTGAGCCGGCATCCAATGGTGATAGTTTCTAACATCAACCAATCCACGAAATTGCGCGACCAACTTCCATTGTACTTAAGTAGATAACTGTCTCTACCCGACAAGGATTAGCTCCACTGGTCACGGCTTCTCACTAGAACTCCGAGAATTCCCTCACGAAGCTAGTCACTAGTGAGCACATGTTGATTACTAGTATAGGGGCTGTGGAGATTATTAAGTTTTTGATTGAGATCTTGAACCAATTGATGTTAGACCATCACAATTGAAAACCTAGAAGCACTGGACGGCCATTTCGTCCTATTGTGGGACTCAGCAGTGGGCATCCACGATCCCGCGAGCGGGATTTGAACCCAGGGCCTTCGGTCTCGCGCGCGAACGCTTAACCAACTGGACCACTGAGCCGGCATCCAATGGTGATGTTAGTCTGGCTGTGAAAGGTCGGATCTGCCACGCGTCGGTGAGAGCAGTTTTGCTCTATGCTTGCGAAAACGTACTCTTCTGGTACAATTAGTGCTGTCCTTAGCACGGCCGCTGAGATCGATTAGTCGTCCCTGCAAGCGGCGGATTCCGATCTGCAACTCACTTACCAAAGACAACTACGTGGAAATAATAAACAATCTATAGTGGAGTTAATAGATGATGCCTTAGCAACGCGCTGTCTGTGCCAAATGGAATAATCTGGGAAAACGGAAGACCGAACATGCCGTTTGCCATATATTTTGATGGTCATGCATCCACAAAAACAAAACGGAATTTTGCCACATGTTACGCCATAATGCCACTCCGACAAATACCTCGTGCACTGTTAACCCTAATGACGACAGGAGGGCCACATCACCAAGTTGACATTAATATTATGGGGCCACGTACAACAACGAAAAACGAAAATCGCTACATACCGGCGATATTAGACTATTTTATCAAACGGTTCCCAGTTCATAACTAGATACCCTCACGGTTTCACGAGCTTTCTCGTTACGGCACTCCATTCTCACTCAGTTTTGACTAAGGTGGAGCTTTTGAAGGTCATCTCATCATGATACAGTCTAATGATTTCCACAGTGTATGTTTTATCCACCTTCTCTTCATCTGGAAGCGGGTTTCTCTCCCACAGTAGGCTATTGCTGATGGTATTAAACCAACGGACGTTGAGTGTGCGCTTTTTTGATGATGGCTGTGGCGGTTCTTCAAGTTTCAGCTCCCTACAGTAGAACTGTTTTGACATTTGTATTGAAAATCCTGACCTTGGTGTTGGTTGACAGTTGTTTTGAGTTCTGAATGTTCTTCAAGTGTAGGAATGTTGCCTTTGTTTTATCATTCCTTGCCTTTACATCTGCATCTGATCTTCCTTGTTCATCGATGATGCTGTCCAGGCAGGTACGTGAAAGTTTCAACCTGTCCCAGAGTTTCGCAACTAAGTGTGATTGAGTTGGTGTTCTCCGTGTTGTATTTAAGGACCTTGGTTTTTCTCTTGTGAATGTTTAGGCCTACTGCTAAAGGGGTTGCTGCTACACTGATTGTCTTTACTTGCATTTGTTGGGCTTGGTCATCTGTGAGGTCCAAATCTTCTAGTTGCATGCAAGCTGTCCATTGCATTCCGTGCTTCTCCTCAGATATGAAGGTCTTCATAATCCAGTAAACCACTGGAAGAAAGAGAAGCGAGAGTAAGCAACCTTATCTAACACTGGTCTTCACCTGGAATGTGTCTGTCATCTGGCCTCCATGTGTGGTGTGAGCTACTTATATCCACATAAGTAGCATATAACGATGGTCAGACATAGAATGTATTTCAGTGGAAGATCGGGAGGAAAAGAACGGGAACGGTGAGCAGTTGGTATGAAAGTTCATGAACAATAAAATCTGAGACGATGGACTGAGACTTGCAAAAGGAACAGTCAAGTTTGAGACAATTGATTGATATTTTTCAAATAAGGTATTTAATGTACGGTTCTCAGATTTTAGTGAGATTTCCTGTAATTTTGTGCTCAAATACATTCGGTTGTCCCCACTTGTGTTCTTGTTCACTACACATGCACCACTTTGCAGTGTAGTTCGTCTATGAATTCCGTATGGTGTTAACGATCTTCTCAGGTAAACCATAGGATCAAAGTAGTTTCCGTAAGGTTTTCTTATCCATACTGTCAAACGCCTTACCACTGTCAGGGGAGTGGATGTACAGTTACAAATTCCATTCAATTGACTGCTCAACAATGATCCGTATTGTCGCAATTTGGTCTACCCACGACCGATCCTTACGGAATCCGATCTGTTGATTTCGTAGCTGGTCGTCTACTGAATCCTTCATTAGGTTTAACAACATTGTTGAAAAGTTTTACTGGTAGTGGTAGTTTTGAGATGCCTTTGTATTTCTCACACTTGCTCAGATCTCCTTTCTTTTGAATCTTGAGGTGTCCTTTTTTCCAGTCTGTCGGTGGCACTTGTTCTTCCTCCAAAATCTTTCTGAATAGAACGTGATGCATACTTGTAGTTGCTTCTATGCGTGTGCGTTGGCTGGTATGTTGTCAGGTCCTAGTGCTTTCCCATTGTTGATTTGTCTGATGTCCATGTTGATATCTACGATCGCTGTTGGAGTGACAGCTGTAGGAAGGCCTGTGTGTGCTCATGATAATTAAATGTATTCTAATTAATGTGCTAACAATTTCCGAAATAGTGCAGTTTAGGGCAGGTCGAACGTGATGAGCGCTACTGGAAATATATTTTTAATTCGTAATGGGCGTGCGATCAAGTACCAGGGAATCATCATTCAGTTCAAATCCCACAGTGCTGCTTTGAAGTCAGGTGGATTCAATGGAGCTGGTCTATTCAGGAGTTCTTCGAAGTATTCTACCCTTCTGTTCCTCTTTTCTTAAATCTCAATAATCGGCTTGCCTTCTTTGTCCTTCACCGGTTTCTGGTTCATTATATTTTCCTGCCAGTTTCTTCGTCGTTTCATATAGTTGTCTCATATTTCTTTCTGTTGCAGCTTTTTCCGCCGTCGTTGCTAGGTCTTCCATATATTTCTGCTTGTCAGTTCTAATTCTCTTTTTCACTTGCTTGTTTGCTTCCGTGTATTCAGCTTGTGCTTTGACTTTCTGTTGTTAGTCGTTGTCTCCTTGTTCTTTCTTTCTTGAATCCTATCCAGAGTATCGCTAGAGATTCATTCCTTCTAATGATACTTGCGACCCAGCACCTCCTGACACGTTGAAGTTAATGCTTCTTTGATCCCTTTCCAGTTGTCCTCCATAGTACTTTCTTCTTCTTTCAGTAGATCCTGTAAGACTTGGAACCTGTTGTTGAGAGTTATCTTGAATTGGTTGAGTTTGTTAGTTTCTCGTAGGGAGGCTATATTGAACCTTTGTACTGCAATTTCCCTCGTTATCCAGTGTTTCTTTAGCTTCAGTTTCATCTTGGTCACAACCAGGTGGTGATCTGAAGCTATGTCAGATCCTCTCCTCATTCTCACGTCCTCTATTGACCTTGTAAATATTGTGCTGATGCAAATATAATCGACCTTGTTCTGTGTAATGTGATCCTGTGAGACACATGTAACTTTGTGTATGAGTTTGTGTGGGAATATAGTGGTTCCACCTATAACCATTTTGTTGAATGCACATGGTTTTCTAAACCTTTCACAATTCTCGTTTGTTTTTCTTAGTCAGTTCATTTCGTCCCATGATATCTTCACACCCGGTGTTGTTCATCCTGACTGACGTTTAGGTCTCTGGTAAGGGTGGTGAGATCCTTTCTTTGGCACTTCTCTATGATCGATTGCAGCCTCTTGTAGAATTGACATTTATCGTCGTCGTTGCCATCATTCGTGGGTGCATAACATTCATTGTAATTCGTTCCTTCTTGGTTATGAGGGATGCGTTGATGATCCTGGATCCGTGAGATTCCCATCCTATAAGTGCTTTTGGTGATTCATGGAAAGTATCAGAGCAACTCTTTGTTATGTGGATCATTTTCACTTCGTGATTAGAGTACAGCAGCATCTCTTTCGAACACACCTTTTTCTGTCCATCTTGGTTCAATTGGGTTTCACTTATTCTGAGCACCGCCATGTTGTGTCTCCTCATTTCCACAGCTATTTGATTGGTCCTTCTGGTTTCCCAGATTGTTCGAACATTACACCTACAGTAATTGTTGCTCTGGTTATTAGAAGGGGTATGGGCCTCGTAACATCCGAAGAATCTCGGCTTTCACTATGTGGCGTCATAATTGTTTCGAAAGAAGATCTTTCAACTCAGTTGGCAGAATTTAAATGGTTTGATTTGTTTGATCTAGGTAGCTCTTTTTTACCAAGATTATTTTTTACGGGATCGCCCCCAAACGCCCTGGTATGACCGAGAGCGGGGTGGGTTCGCCCTCCCTCTCGACATACTCTCACACGGCCGCGCGTATACAGCCTCTGCCAGGGAAGTCCTACTCACTGCCTTCTCGTGGCGGGGGTGTTGTTTACGAAAATGAGAGGACGAAAAGCGAATGTCCGGCGCTTTAACCGGATTCCAAACCAATGGTGCACATGGGCACCAGTATCCTGCGGGAACAAATGGCGTATGAACCAATTTTTTTGTCACTGGCTACCATGGGACTGCATCTCCTTACGATGCTCCACTGCCTTGTGGGTTAGACCTTTAGGTCAAAGGCTCAGGGTGCGGCCCCCTAAGATAACCACCTGCTTCGGTTTGGGCACCCGGGCAGTAACGCAGCCCACACGCAGTTAATGAACTGAAATTGTGTGGCGCATATATGTTTGGCGCACTCCTGTACCAATATATATGTGTTCAAATAAATAAATTACGGGATGGGGTTGCTGACTCCATGCCCGACCCTCTTTTATCCGGTCTTGGGACCAGTAGTAGCCTTAGAAGAGCTGCAGTCGGAGTTCTTTGTTGCCGTATGTAATACTAGAAACGGGAAAATTTATTTTAATTCAACATACAGATAAGATTGTATTCTAGATCCTGAGAAATACACCTCATTTGCCCGTGGGAAAGTTTTCGATTTAGTAGACCATAGTTGAGTGTCCAAATCATTGAGCTATAGCTCCAGGCAGTACGTAATATTCTGCATGTCTGTCTGCAAAACCTTTTTAAAAATTTCACGTGTATGTGGTTTTTGTTTGTTACCCTTCAGAAGCAGCTTGAATGTGACTTACGAATTGGCAGTGCCTATCATATTGGAACTTCAGTCAACCCATTATTCAATCTTTCGAGTTCGTGTATTCAAAATAATGATGGTACGGGTACCAGATCTCGAGCGTTTATGAGGCATCCATTTAATTTGTTATTGGCTCGTGAGCAAGGAGATATTGGCCCATCGTCCAAGTCACGAAGATTACGTTATAGGGCATCTCGTTGGACAACTGAAGGGAGTCAAAGGTTTGATGGTTTGCAAATATATGGATGCCGAAGTAAAGGAGCTCTTTATCCTGATGCTCAGACCTTTCAAGAAAGTGTTCAGGGTAGTCTTTGGGCTGTCACGCGGTTACATTTGGAAAACAAGTTTGAGGTAGTCATCATATTTTTCTCCATTCTTGTACTTTAATTGTTGTCTTTTAATTTTCTATTGACCTTTTGAAATTAGTTTAATACAAACTAGAATTTCTATTACCAGTCTATTCCAAAGTTTTAAAAACAGAAATTCTACAATAAACATAGTTTTGACTTCATTACACTACCAAAACTAAAATTGACAACTCTTTTGTTGTGCTTTTTTTATCACACGATGAACTGGTTTCTCAAATTCCCATTTTTTGTATCCTATAATTAGAATAGCAGAAGAATTTGGTTTCTGTAGGCTCTTTTGGTGATCTTGAGTGCTGTCAGAGGCATGAGGGCGGTTCCCACTTCCTGTTTGCCCATACCGTGGAAGGGTTCTTCTGGAGGTACCTGAAAAGGATATTTGGTTAGAGTTGGTCTTAGTGACCTGAGGGCGTGACCGCAGTATCCAAGAGACAACTACTTGAGGTCGGTCACATACGACCTTCTTGTAAGTTTCTTGTTGGTTCCGTACTTGTTTGGAACGTATCGTCGGAGACAGAAATCCGTTGGATAAGTCGAGGTGTGCAGTTTTAGGGTCGACCTTTTCTAACCCCACTCTTCCTTGTGGGAAGATAATGTCGCTGTTATGCCGGTTGTCTGAGGGAAAGCTTTACTGCCGTTAAACCTCTGTACAGTCAACAGTGCGACTTCTCCGTCGGACCATGGATTTGCTTCTTTTAGTCTTACCGCTCTTTAACCGACCTGCCTGACATGGTAGGTCCTTGAGGGACGATTGCTTCAGCCAATATAGCTTGATCTGTTCACCACGATGGGTAAGCCCGACCATCACGTCAGGGAGGCTCCTTGAAATCTTACTTTTTTTCGAATTTTGACTGTGACCTGTTCAATGCCTATAGTTCATCTGATATTGTTGGTATACACTTATTATATGTCTCGATTCGATCAATTTATACATTTTTCTTTTCCAATTATTATTTCCTGTTGTTTACAAAGTGCCATCGTGGCTGTGTTAATGCTTTAAATTTTAATTCAAGAGGAAATTTAATTGCTTCCGGTTCTGATGATTTAAAAGTTGTTGTTACAAATTGGATTACTGGTGAACAAGCTTGGAGTTATCGTACTGGACATTGTATGAACATATTTCATGTAAGTGGCTATGAATACAATATTGTATTTTAAACTTGATTTATTCCTCATCATTTTGGCAAATAATGTAACTAACAGATGTCAGCTTTAAATTATATAGTTTTTAAATTGACCTGTCATATAATCCGTCATTTATTTATTTCCTTAAGATAGCACCAATGATTATGATTATGAGGAAAAGGAGCGTGTCAAACCTTACGTATCTCTCGTGTATATCTTTCTATGATAAAAACCTAGTCAGTCAGTCATGGTCAACATATGACGTAAATGTGCATTAACTCATACATCTAATGGTATTTAAGTTAGTCTATTGTCAGACATCGCCACAACCCCTCCCTATCAATAGTGTTGAGTTTTTTGGTTCAAGTGCTTCAATTCTAGTCGTGCGTCTGTATGTATATTTGTATTCTGCAAACTGGATGAAGTGTGAGTTTAGTCTATAGGTTCATGAGAAGTCCTGAAGCCAACATCGTTTTCTCCAGTTTGCTGCTTTTCGAGCATTAAATTATCATTGAGGCAAGTACTTGCGATTTCAGTCAAACTGATTTCTTCATGGTTACCAAAAGAGAATTTCTACTCTTTCTTACAACCTGGGGCGATCAGGAATTGAGACCAGTCTAATGGTATCACTAAGTCATATTTCAATCAATTTAACCTCTAAAACTGGATCGTCGTCCTTGAAGACTTCTCGAGTGAGGTTCTGAAGACCCTCTCATTTCAAATTAGACATGGTCTTATCAGCCTCACAAAGAGTTTGGGAAAGTATGTTCTCACGAAGTGAGTAATTAAAGAGTAGATGGAGACCATTAAAATTTTTTTTTGAAGTGTTCTATTCATCGTTTCAATCTTCCGAACTGAAAATGGATCGCTGTCTCAACTTTTTCCAAAATAGTCCCACTAACAACTGTCTTGATACTTTTTTTGACGAATCTGATACATTTGTTGAGTGTTATCTATTGCTGCTGCGTTTTTCATGTCTTGCTGTTGTTGACCACCACTAATCGTGATCATAAACGTCTTGTCAGTTCACGTTTACATTTTCGTCGATTTTCATTTTACCCCGAGCGTGCTGGAATGAGTTCCCAGAAGCTATCGATTTGGTAGAGACGTCTGAAATTCAGCTGTCTTTCTTGACCTTTTGGATTAATTTGCTGAGGCGTATCAATACCCTGTTACAGATGTTGAAATATCGCATCAACCTTCTCTTGGATGAATTTTCCTTTCATTATTGATTGAGTACTTAGCTAATTTTTCCTGATCTATATATAGTAATATAAAAGTATCGTTTAAGATAAACCAACTGATTTGTTCGATTTTCAACACTAATGCTACTTGGTTCATGTAAATATGAAGATCATGTGGCAGCGCATTTATTTCATTTTGAATGAGGATGAGTAAACCATGAAATATTACATTCTCCACTTAGTTCCGCATATTATACCTCAGTCTAACCCTGATGGGTAATGGTGGAAATAAAAGTCAAGTATGAATTGAGTTGGAAGAATTTTTCCAAACATCCATTTATTTAGACAGACTGTAAGAGAGGCGCAGTATGGATAAAGGCTACTCAATCTACTTAGTTTTATCAAACTTAACTCAGCATTTGTAGAGTAAAAATAAGCTAAAGACGGGTAACCAACAGGAGTAAGGGACAGATAAACATACTCTCATATTAAAACAGTAAACATTATAGATGACTCAAAAAGAATAGTTTGATTTGTCTACTCACTGGTTCGGATAGTTTACTTGGACACATTAACAAAGAAGCTGCTACGGACCAATACAACCGATGTTAACCAATCAACGATTGATCTGATGGTCGGAACTAGTGGTGATCAGTTGAGGAGTCGCACGCTTCTGATATTTTATTTTATTACTTTATTATATTTTATTTGAACACATAAATATTGGTATAAGAGGGCACCAAATATATATGCGCCACACAAAACAATGAGAATTCGAAGAGAAAAGAGGACAATAACGACCAGATTAGTGTAAGGTAGTGTAATAATAATAATAGTAATAGTGGGGGAAACGGAAAGGTACAATCCGAAGAAATCTTTCAGTTAAGGAAGAAACAACCTTTTTTCTATGAGGAAAGTAAAAGAAGGTTACAGCAGGATCATCACTGGCTTCTATTCTGAGCCATATTTGATAACGTCTCTAGCCACTGTGTTGCACCATTTCTCGGACCCCAGCCAGGGAGTTGTGAAGGACCAACACAAGCCAGCCATTTTCAGCATTTTTCATGCCACGACACCATGTCATACACTGACCACCTCTCCGCTATTCCCAACCAGTCCCAGTGTCGGCAAATAATGCACGACGTCGGTCTGGGGAAACTGGACCTCAACAGGACTTTGGATAGTGGTTAAATACATATTTCTTACACAAAGCTTATGATGGTTGAATTCAGCAGTGTTATAAAGTCATACAAAACCTAGAATTATGAGTTCAGCCTTATTGTTTTTGAAAATTGTAATGCTTCATGAATAGCCGTTTACTTTATTGAAATTGCATTATTCAAGTTCGTTGGCTTGGTCGCTAATCTCTAGATAGTATTATGAACACAAACTTCAGATAGAAGTCGTCTATGAGAATTTCTTCCGTATGTTATTTACGACTAACGATGTAGTGGAAATTCCTTCTTGACTAACTATGTGTTTTGATGAAGCTCGAATTTGATTGGTTGTTGCTTTTGACACTTGTCCTGTCATTGTCTGGATATTTATTTTGATTATATTCTTCTTTGACCTGATTCTTGGCCTTATGGTCGTTTATGATTTTTCTAATTGCTTGACAAATCAGGTTTATTTTCAATGTGCTCATTGATTGCCGACTGATATGAGTTTCAAGATTCCGGAGATTCTCTCGTCTTCTTTGTGTTGCCTCTGTTCAAGATTTCAACATCTTTCCAGTCTAATGTATGTCCCCAGTTGTTTGCCTATATCGATATGAGTGAAGACATATTGTGACGTTTGAGACGATGTAGATTAAATGTCATTTGCAATTGGGCTAGTTTCTCGTATAAATTCCAATAGCTCACCGTGTTGATGTTGTTCTCGATAAAAGACAATGAAGACTTCATGATTAAATCACCCAGTTCCGAGAACACAACTCTACCAAAAACCATTCTTCTGAGCTATCAATTTCCACCATCTCAGTAATTGCTTATTATAATTATTTACCAAATTTCATTATTTTTCATTTATGTGTATTGTATATACAGGTGAAATTTATTCCAGAATCAAATGATTTACAAATTGTCTCATGTGCATGTGATTCAGAGGTTAGACTAGCCCAGCTTTCACCTACCGGTGGTTTAGCATGCCCAACTCGACTATTAGTAAAGCATAGTCGAGCATGTCACAAATTATCTATTCCTAATGGTGAATCAAATATTGTCCTGTCAGCCGGTGCCGATGGACAAGTCTTTTCAACAGACTTAAGAATTCCCAAGGCTCACAAGTAATTTCTATATATATTTGAAAAACGTTTAAACATTTATCTTAAGATTTCATTTTCTTTGTCTGTACAACATAAGTCTTAATATTAGATGGTGGTTGGAGGTAGTCGACAGGAAACCCTGGACCCGGGTTTCGTGCTACTTGGCACTCGTCAGCAAGGTGTACCTGTAATCATGCAACATGGTCGATAGCATTCGATCTGCACTAATAAGGACTAGACACGCATGACATTGATCGCCACCCAGTGATCAATAAATTGTAATAAGTCTTATTAATTATAAGGTATTTAAGTGTACAGTTGCAAATGAAGTTTTGCTGTCTGTCCTTAATGACGTCTACAAATTATCTTATGATGTTCCATTCTCTTCTCATTTAAAACGTTAGTTTAAAGTATCTATAAATCTATTTTTAAAACGATTTGATAAATTTTTGGCATTTACACAGTATAACTTTCATATTTATAAAGTTTTCGTCCTTTTATGTCAATGAAATTCGATACGGAGAAACATTTACTTTTGTGCGTGATTTGATCTGATGTAATTTATTTGGGAAGTACAAACCCGTGTACTCAGCTTATGTGTGATGGCTAGTTTGATGCTACCTGGTTACCGAAATCTGAGTAAATAGAACTCGAGATGGCTCTGTGACCTAGTGATTGAAAGTTAGACGACCAAATAAATAAACTGCCGCTCTATATATGTTGTGTGAAGCCAAATCAGCAGCATCGATGTTTGTTATTTATGAAGCAAAACACAGTGTTCATACCTATTCATTACCCGGCCATTAGTGTTAATCTCAGTTTTCCAAATAGTATTACTTTTTTCTGGTTAGCGCTTTTTAGCGAGTTAGTTTTCCACGGGTCACTAACCCTATGCTCAACCCTCCTGCTTTACCCGTGCTTGGGACCAGCAGTAGCCCCAGAGGGGCTCCAGGCGGAGTTTTACCAAATATTATATATATATATCGAGTTAGGTGTGGCGGGTTTCCATTCTGGGATATTGTGGCTAAAAGTCAAACTCTTTAATCATCAGACCACTGCCTAACTCGTACCCAAGAAAAATGTGATCCATTGCTGGCTATTAGTAATAATTTAGTATTCGGGCTTATCAAATTTTAAGATATCCGGGATGAACAGCTCAGTTCCGTCTTTTTCAATAAATTCTTATTGCGATATTATGACGTAAGGGTGTGACTGATTTAGAACACTTAAAGGTGAAATAGTAACTAAAAAAAGGTTTGTTTTACAATTTTTTATTTGCTATAATAATTTAATCGATCTGCTAAGTACAGTTTAATGTACTCTAGTTTGAACTGTACATTATGTATGAAGACTAGTGACACTGCTTAAGAGGCTCTAACACAAAATAAGTGTTGTTGTTCGAATCTCTGACCTATTAGCTAAAAGCCGATTACTTTATTAGTAAACCACCGCTTCACAGTATTGTTTCTAATCTGATGCTATTTATTCTATATCGTTTTTTTGTTGATAAACATAAGATGTACTGGTGTTTAAATCACCTTCATATGTCTTTGAAAAAATGCCGAATTAAATGTATTGATTATTTATCGGTTATTGTAGCTTATCTTCACTTCGATGTAATCAAAACCATATTGCACATATTTTCTTCTATTTAGATTACTGTGGTTACCATTCTCTGAATTTTTCTCGATTTCATCTAATCCGGTACGTCCACATGAATTCGCGTTATGCGGCAGATCTGAATCTATTGTACGGTAAGTTATTTTTAATGTTGACTTTCAGTCATAATTAACATCGACCATGATACAAATTATCATTAAACCAAGTTACCTTGTCAAATACTTATGGTGATGTGAAATTAACAAGACGATTGACAAAAACTTGACGAAAAATTGTAGTTACACTGACTAGAAAATTACACTTTGAAGAGAAGGAATGTGCAAAGAAAGTGTGTTCGAACGAATACGGGAAGTGGAGATCTGGAAGTAGATAGCGAGTCAATACATCTGGGTCACTGTGATCAATCCTGAAATATGTCAACAGACATCATTAACCACTAATAATTCCCTTTATTGTGATGACTCCAATCAGATAGTCACCATCAACTAATATGGATCAATGTAACAGTCAATGATTATACGGACTGATGCTCTGTCATGTAGTGACCACTCCGAGTCTTCTCCTAACCTATTAATACTCCAGTTAACATCACGTGTCGAGTTGTATATTATGATAGTATTTTGTAGGAATGTCAAATTTTCTTTCAAAAGGCTTGCCTTTTTCTGAAGGAAAATCATTCAAATACCGTTATCATTATTCACAAACCGTTAGGTCGTTTTACGCTGATAAAAACTACAGGGTTGATATTCAGTTCGTATATTTTTAGGTTTTGAATATAACAAAATATGTTTAGTCAACGTAACTCGACTATGATATACTCGATAGGTGATGGTCATTCTTTGGCACTTTCCAGTTGTATTTTTCGAAAACCCAGTTGAATTTGGATGATTTATTAATAAACCGTCTAGGATCTTGGATATAATTTGTCAATGAAGAATGGATTTGTGTTTTTTAGAAGTTATTCTGTATTCGATCCAAACTAGTGTTTAATACTTTTTTTTAAACTAACTATCCTCAAGTTATTGACATACATATTTCTCCTTTTAAATGCAGTAATTGTAGTAGAATATTTCAGTTAAATAAGTTTTTATAAATATTTGTTTGCTTATCTACAGGATTTACGATCGTCGTAAAATCGACAAACGAGATCCAAATAGTGGACTTCTACATACTATTGGTGCAGATCACCTACGCGGAGATAGACGTTCGTCAAATGAGAATGGAGTAGTTCAAGTAAATCATCGATTAGTTAATTCATGTCGGAGCCGTTTCCATTCGTCAATTAGTTCAGATTCAGACTCAGATTCGGACTCGGATTCCAATCATTTGTTAAATTCTCTATCTGTACAACTTGGTCGTCGAATTCGCGCTGTACTAAATGGTCTACGAGGTCGAGCTCGTGCAGCTTTATTAATGGGAAACAATGACGACAGTCTTCGTACTGATCCTCCTTATAATTTTGAAGTTACAAAGTATAGTGTTACGGCTGCTGTATACAGTGCTCAGGGTGATGGTATGCAGATTTTATGATATATTTGAAATACCCATTTTCTTAATTTACTATTAATGACACTACAGTTTTCTCTTTGAATATAATTTATAAGGTTGGTTTTATAAAATGAAATCTCATAATTTCAGTTTGAGTTCATCAGTTTTGATGTATCAGTAATGATATCCGTATGTCTACTTGATTTCTTTATTAGTAAACCATTCATAGTTTCAATGGCAGATGGTAAAGATTGCCTTTTTTTCTACCTAACGCTTAGTTCATGCTGTTACTAACATTCTCGTCATGTCCGTTGCTATAATTTGTATAAATATCTTTTTCTTGTCTAGCAAACCGTATAAAGTAATTTTGATCATTCATTTTTATTCATTCTACATATTCACATTTTCCAACCATCTGTTATTTCTTAGATCAGAAACTGGTGTTTGTACGTGATATTGATAATGTGTAGTGTTTGTTATAAGATTGATAGGTACTGGAATAGGGTGAACATTTAATGAATATCGAGATTTCTTACAAATTGTTGAGATATATAATTTTGTTAGTTATCAAGCTAGCTGTGTGTTGATAATTTGTAATTCCTGTTTAAACAACTTTTTAGCGAATTTCTAATTCAATTCTGCTATTGATTATATAGTTGATATTTATTGCTAAATTATGCTAAGGTTAGGCGTAAGATACTATGTAAAGATGGTAAATCACTTGATGAAGTGATAAAGTTTCATCGCTTGAAATGTCTGAGACATGTATTACGTATGCTCAATTAAATCACCTCCTAAGAGTGGTCACTACATGACAGAGCATCAGTCCATAAAATCATTGACTGTTACATTGATCCATATTAGTTGATGGTGACTTATCTATTTATTTATTTTAACACATAGATATTGGTACAAGGAGGCACCAAATACATATGCGCCACACAAATCTCATTCGATATGTGTGAGGGCTGTGATACTGCCCGGGTTTTCAAACTGAAGCAGGTGGTTTTCTTAGGGGGCCACACCTGGAACCTTCCACCTAAAGGTCTGATCCACAAGGCAGTGGAGCATCATAAGGAGATGCAGCCCCATGGAAGCCGATGACCAACAATTGGTTCATACGCCATTTGTTCCTGCAGGATACTGGAGCCCATGTGCACCGTTGGTTTTGGACCCGGTTAAAGCACCGGACATTCGCTTTTCGTTCACTCATTTTCGTAAACAACAGTAGTGCCACGAGAAGGCAGTGAGTAGGACTTCTCTGGCAGAGGCTCCATACGCGTGGCCATGTGAGAGCATTTGGAGAGGGAGAACGGACTCTCCCCACTCTCGGCCGTACTAGGGCATTTGGGGACTATCTGATTGGAGTCATCACAATAAAGGGAATTATTAGTGGTTAATGATGTCTGTTGACATATTTCAGGATTGATCACAGTGACTCAGATGTATTGACTCGCTATCTACTTCCAGATCTCCACTTCCCGTATTCGTTCGAACATACTTTCTTTGCACATTCCTTCTCTTCAAAGTATAATTTTCTAATCAGTGTAACTACAATTTTTCGTCAAGTTTTTGTCAATCGTCTTGTTAATTTCACATCACCATAAGTATTTGACAAGGTAACTTGGTTTAATGATAATTTGTATCATGGTCGATGTTAATTATGACTGGTTGACCAAATTATTTTATTGCTGCATAGTAGTAGGAGTTGTAGATCAAATCAATTGTCAATGTCTGGGGAGTTTTATATTTTTAACTTTGTTTTGTCAATTAATTTTAATGCTGATAATTTTGTAGAAATCACTAAGTAAACTGGAATGTGTAAAAACTGAATATTTTTTTTGAATTGCAAGTTTTTTACCTGACAATTGTTTCATTAATCAGATACTTGTAATGTTTAGTTTTGTGAGATTTTACCAAAACCTTAATTATCGTATATATTTTGTGTATATGTTTAATGTCAGTGATATTCACCTTTCGCTTACTGTGGTTCTATAATAACTGGATACACGACACATGTGTCCGAGTTATGTACTAATGCTTTGTACATAATTAGTGGCTAACCGCATGTGGATTACGGTTGAGGATTAGGGAGCACTGAACAAATGATTCGTAATATTGGACTCTGTTCCATATCTTATTTTATTTGAACGCATAAATATTGGTACAAAAGGGCACCAAATATATATGCGCTACACAAAACAATGAAAATGGGGGGAGAGAAGAAAAGAAAAAAAGGTAAGGAGCGAAAAAGAAAAAAAGAGGAACAATAACGACCAGATTAGTGTAAGGTAGTAATAATAATGGGGAAACGAAAAGGTTCAACCAGAAGAAATCTTTCAGTTGAGGAAGATACAACCACTTTTTATGAAGTAAAAGAATGTTACATCAGGATCGTCACTGGTGATAAGTCTTGCGAATTGAACGCTATATTCGTTTCCTAAGCTATTCTGTAACCCCCAAGCTGGAACTATACAACGACCTGAACAACGAGAGAGAAGACGCAAAGTATGCGAGAAGTAGTTCGCTCCAAGGTTCATTTTAACACAGAAAATATAGGGTTTTTATAATATTTTTAAATGTCTTTGGGTTGCTCAAAGATTCTGGGATGCTACTAAACATAGTAGCAGTATAGCAATCAGCCAATCAAAACCTCTACATGTGACGTTTCACTTCCTTGATATTTTTGGCTAAAACTTCAAGTGAACGCTGATTGGATGAAATGCTTCTTAGTGTTTCCTGATCCTTGCTTGTCTTTTGCGAGAAATTTTCTGGATCACCCGAACAACTGACTCTTATTCTGAGCCATATCTGATAACGTCTCTAACCACTTTGTTGCACCATCTCTCGAACTCCAGCCAGGGAGTCGTAAAGGACCAACACAAGCCAGCCATTCTCAGCTTTCTTTCATGCCACGACACCATGTTATACACTGACCACCTCTCCGCTTTTTCCGACCAGTCCCACTGTCGGCAAATAATGCATGACGTGGAGTTCTCTGGGACGACATTCGTAGAACATGTTCAAGCCACCGAAGTCGGTGTTTCAAGATGATGACACCAATTGCATTATCATCTCTGCGCCCGAACACAAGATGCCGAACCTCTGTATTACTAACATGGTGTTGCCACTGGATGTTAGCAATCCTTCGAAGTCAACGATGACCAAACACAGAGTCGTTTAACATCCTCAACTGGGAGAGGCCAGGTTTCACAAGCATAGGGGAGAACCGCTCTCACCGACGCGTTGTAGATCCGACCTTTTACAGCCAGATTGACATCACGAAGGCGCCAAAGATGGACCAGATTGGCATAAGCCGCTCTGGCTTTCACTATACGTGTATTGATCTCATCACTCACGCCACCACTAACACTTATGCAGCTACCAAGATACACGAACTTCTCGACTACTTCTATCTGCTCACCATCCAGGATGAGTACAGGATTGGAATCCTGCCAGTCTTGTAGAAGTACTTTGCACTTGGAAGGTGCAAAGCACATACCATACCTACGGACACTGATTGCCAGCTTATTAAGTGCGGATTGCATGCCTTGGGCATTATCGCACAGTAAGACAGTATCATCCGCACACTCAAGGTCGAGAAGTCTTTCTCCAGGCAATAGATCCACACCGCCACTACTTACATCCATCAGAGTTGTTTCCAGAATGTCGTCGATGGCAAAGTTGAAGAGGAATGGTGAGATTGGGCAACCCTGTCTAACTCCACTGCTCGAATGGAATAATGGAGAGGGTGGTTGTGTGCCCTCACTCTGCCTGAGATGTTTGCATATAGGGTTTTTAGGATGTTAATAAACTTCTCAGGCACATCCTTCTTCAATAGACAATCCTAGAGAGCAGTCCTGTCCAACGAATTGAAGGCAGCCCTGATGTCAAGAAACACTACGATTGTTGGCCTTTGATAAGTATGGCGGTGTTCTGACATTTGGCAGAGGGTAAAGATATGATCAATACATCCTCGACCAGAACGAAACCCAGCCTGCTCCTCGCGAGTCAATCTTTCTCGGGTTTTGAACAACCTACGAAGTATAACGGAAGCCAATAGCTTGGACGCAATCGGAAGTAGACTTATCCCCCGATAGTTGTTACAGGAACGACGTGAACCCTTTTTAAAGATAGGGACAACTATCGACTCATTCCATGAAGTTGGTACACTCTTTAGTTCCCAGACCTTTGTAAACAGCGTCGTCAGTTTCTTGGCCAGAAATTCACCACGATCTTTAAAAAGAGCCGGAGGTAAGTCATCTGGGCCAGGTGATTTGTAACGCTTCAAGAGTTGGAGTTCCTTGCAGACTTCCTCCTCGTTTGGTGGATCAGTCGTCACCGGCCATGGAGGGCAGGACAGTCTGACCGATGTTGCCGGAGCAGCAGGCCAGTTGAACTGTCCTTCGAAAAATTCTGCCCACCGTCCAAGACGTCGATAGATGTTAGTGATTGGCATCCCATCATCCTCGCAGATTGTTTCACTCACACCAGACTTCTTGCTGCCAGCGGCTCGGATGAGCTGGAAGAGCTTCCGGTAGTTACGCTCCGACTAACAGGTTTCTCGGTCCTTACGCAAGCTCTGCCCAATTTCCTTACGTAACATCCTTCGTTTGTGGTCAAACTGACGGTCACCCGGAGTAGACCGACGGGCTTCAATGAGTTGTAAGGAACCAGAAGAAACCCAGTGCTTAAAAGCAGGACGTTTCGCGAAGCCGCAAGCGGTTTTACTCGCCATGATGGCGACGTGAAGTTGCAACCAATGCTCATCTATACTTTTCGGTGGAATGGTAGCTAGCCTAGAAGCTAGCTCGGTTCGATACTTACTAGCAACAGAAGTTGCAAGCAGCTTGCTAATATCAATCCTTTGGTGGCGGTCACTTCTTTGTCCACTAAAAAGTAAGGTGAGATTGGGGAAAACCGGGGCATAATCAGATTCGAGATAGGTACTTCAAAAGGAACGGCAGTCTTGTACACAACCACGCCAGCGGTAGCTGATCGCGATGTGATCAATCTGAGTCCAGGCTTGAGATGCAGAGGGAGGACGCCAGGTGGCACATCGTCGATGACTGTGCCGAAAGTTAGTGCTAGCCAGAAACAGGTTGTGGTCTGTGCATAGATGCAGTAAACGGTCCCCGTTATCTGTCCTGAGACCAACGAGTCCCCATCGGCCACCTAAACGACTCTCTTCTGTGCCTAGACGCCCGACCTGAGCATTCAAGTCTCCGGCTAGTACTACAGTATCTGTCGAACGCACTTTCTGGAGAAGAACTGATAACTGGTGGTAAAACTCATCCTTGATTGCATCCGGGCTGCAATCTGTCAGGGCGTAGGCGGAGATGACGAAAAGACATCGTTTCTCACACCGATTTCTTGTCACCTTGATGGAACTTTCTAATCTACCAGCACATAACCGACTGTTAATGGGGATCCAATTGATTAGTGCTGCCTCAGCTCTAGCGCTTAGTGTGACACCAACGCCAGCGAGACCAGACGAAGATGCCACAGGGTCCCTGGATAAGCGCACATAAAACAAGCTTTTTGAAGCGACAGATGGAGAGCGAATTTGTACTACTTCACCAGTACTTCATCAAAAAGGTACAAGTATTTATAAATAACTGTCTACGCAAGATACTCAACATCCATTGGCCGGATACCATCAGCAACAGCCTTTTGTGGCAGAGAACAAACCAGCTTCCAGCTGAAGAAGAAATTAGGAAAAGACGATGGAAATGGATAGGACATACATTAAGCGAATCGTCAAACTGCATCACGAGGCAAGCCCTAACTTGGAATCCTGAAGGGAAGCGGAAAAGCGGAAGGGCCAATGAACATATTACGTCGGGAAATAGAAGCAGATATGAAAAGGATGAATAAGAACTGGACGGAGCTGGAAAGGATTAGTTGGGACAGGGTTGGATGGAGAATGCTAATGGAGGGCCTATGCTCCTTCACGAGGAGTAACAGGCGTAAGTAAGTAAGTAAGTCATCAGGTCTCGGATAGACAACAAATGTCGATATTAGGACTTTACAAAGACAAAGGCAGCCCTATTTGTTGTCCGACCTGCATAAGTGTGTGAACGTTGAAGGCAGCCAGTTTGAATTGTGCATGTGGTTTCAGAAAAACTGTTTCAGTATTCGTATTTGGTGGTTGCATACAATTTTCAACCAGTCAGTGACTCGAGAACGTTTAGATAGAACCGAGTTTCCACTATAGGCGAGCAGCTGCTGTATAAGTGGAAAAATAAGGATAGACAGAGTGGGAATAAAAGAGAGTGAATGAATGATGTAGTAAATGATAATAATAATAATAATAATAATAATAATAATAATAATAATAATAATAATAATGTGAATTGTTTGACTGTAAATGGAAGCGAGAATAGAATTTTCAGTAAATATCATTTTCATTTAAAATTGTGTGTGGGTTGTGATACTGCCCGGTTGCCGAGACCGAAGCAGGTGGTTTTGTTGGTGGGCCACACCCCGAGCCTTTGACGTAAAAGTCTAACCCACAAGGCAGTGGAGCATCATGAGGAGATGCAGTCCCATGGTAGCCGGTGACCAAGATTGGTTCATACGCCATTTGTCCATTCAGGATACTGGAGCCTATGTGCACCATTGGTTTGGGATCCGGTTCGCTTTTCGTCCTCTCATTTTCGTAAACAACAGTAGTGCCACGAGAAGACAGTGAGTAGGACTTCCTTGGCAGAGGCTATGTACGCGTGCCTGTGTGAGAGCATTTGGAGAGGGAGGGCGGGCCCATCCCATTCTCGGCCCTACCAGGGCATTTGGGATCATTCCATATCTAACCTATAACCCTCACTGATGTGAAGTAAAATCACATTATTTTGTTGTAAAAACCTTGGCGTAAATAGAGGACATTCTTAGGTTACTAGTCTTGCTTAGGTTCGGGCGCCTGGGCAGCATCCAAGCCCTAACATAAATCAAAGATTTGTGTTTTGCATATGTATTTCGTGCCTTCTTGTACCATTTTTTATGTGTTTAAATAAATAATATGGTTACTAGTATTTGATCGCAAATCGAACCAAAACATGATATTAGTCCTTGCTATCATTGATTTTTTGGATTGAGTCGTATAGACAGATGCAGACTACGTAATTACGGCCTACATGATTATCAGATCCAATGATTTCAGACGTTGGTTGCCTTGTCTCCTAATCCAAAATTTGCATACTTGTGACCCATATTCATGGTTCTGTTGGTAATAATTACACCATAAAATGAATAAATATTGTTGCGTAAAGCTTTATTTGCTTGGAAATCTCGTAATTGTGTGGTAGATTTTTTATGATTTCGTTTATTTGTGTTTTTCCCTCTTCAAAGCTATCCTCTTGTCATATAATGATGAAAACATATACTTGTTTGATATTAATCAACCGACCAAACCATATTTACATAAATATTCTGGACATCGTAATATGCAAACAAGTTAGTTTCATACAATCTGTTCTGTCATTAAGTATTTTCCATAATGTTTTTTCTAAAAATATTTTTATTCCTGTCACAGTGGATAAAAGTGATTTTTCTCCGCAGTAACTTGTTGTCCACTGAGGATCTTAGTACCTGTTTGGCTACAATAAGAATGAAGTTATGTCATGCAATTCGCAAAGAAGCCTGTATAGTACCGTAGATCAATTCAGTGATAACTTAACCTCCAGCAGGAGGTACATATATGTTTGTAATCAAAGTAATTATTTAATGGTTTTAGGGAAATGATTTTCACCCACAGATTACAACGCCACTTGACTTCGGTAATGACCACCAGCTGATGAGTATCCCTCACACAGAAATGTGTATGTTAAAACCAGGCTCATAATTTAGCATTTGTTGTCGAAAGTTAATCGTTTTTATTCAACTGGTCATTAGACTTCCTTTATGTTCTATCCCACTATGTGGTTCAGTCGGAGAGTTGTAAGACTAAAAGCAGCAAACCTGAGATCCAAAGATGAAGCGTACTGTTGACTTCAGAGATGTGACTAGAGTAAGGTTTTTCTTTCAGACAAACAAGATCTGTGGCTACACCTCCTTCCCATAACACAAACAGATGGTTAGAAAACATCAGCCCACTGAATCTCAATGGGATTTGATTACCTACAGATGGATTTCTAAACTAGTCCCTAGGCTTATAAGCAAAGATGGATAGTGGCTAGCACTGGAATCCAGGACGCGCGTTCCGTCCTGTTTGGGACTCGTCAGCTGGATGTACCTGCATCTCAGAGTTGATGTTCACTCTGGGACTCGAACTCAGTACCGTTCGCTTCAAACGCCATCGTGTTAGCCACTTAGCTACTGAGTCCTGATAGCCACTTGCTTGTGCAATGGGTTGAAGTTTAATTCACTTGATATTGTTTTACTTGAACCTTCCCATTGATGTTTTTGGACTGAAATTGATCAGTCTCTTATTGGCATATGTGCATACTGTGCGTATGCCTCGATATTGCCTTAATTTACAAGCATTATAAGCAAAGATGGATAGTGGCTAGCAGTGGAATCCAGGACGCGCGTTTCGTCCTGTTTGGGACTCGTCAGCTGGATGTACCTGCATCTCAGAGTTGATGTTCACTCTGGGACGCACAGTATGCCCATATGCCAACATGAGACTGATCAATTTCAGTCCAAAAACATCAATGGGAAGATTCAAGTAAAACAATATCAAGTGAATTAGTCCCTAGGCTGTTTAATAAAGAGTCTTAGCGTAGCCAAAATAAAAAAGTGAGCTACTTGACCTGGAAAACTTTGTTTGTTTCTAAAATATAAGTTAACATAGTCAATACAAAAACAGCAATCAATACAAACTATCAGAAGAAAAACATAGGGTAGCAGAAATGACACATACTGAACAGTAGCTAACGGACACAAAAAATACATCAACAGAGCTTAGTATTGTTTACAAAAGATGTATAAGTTTATGATTGCCAAATGAACAAAGTATATTCACTCTAAGGTCGAATCATATCAAAGTGGTGGGGATTCAACAATATCATTTGTAGGTTCGTTTATCAATCACACTTATCACTCATACCTCATCTTACCCACGTAATTCCGTCGCTGAAGTTAAGACATGAAAAGTGCAGAGCTAACACATCAAAAAGCACTCACAGAATGGGGTTGTGTGATCGGCCTCAAGCAGCGTCAATTGGGCTGCTAACCCAGTTTTATTTTGGTTATCTCAAAAAGAAGTATCTTTTCATGGTATTCACAGCCGGGAAGTAACAACCACATTCGTACAACTCTAGAGATCATCTTGTTTATAATCAATCTGCCTAGAAATCTTCAATAAGTTATGGACTTTTAATCCTCCTCTCTTCATTTCACTAGACATACGTATTTCAAGCTTACAGTCTATGTATTTGAGTTCTGGGTAGGTTCATTAAAATGTGTTAGGGTAATAATTTTTACTTCTATTCATTTATTTGTAATTATAAGTTTTAGATCTCATTAGTTTGGATACCAGTCGTATCAGTGAGGTCATTGTCTTATACATAGTCAGTCAGTCAGTAACAACGTAGAACTTCGTACGTACGTACATCAGTTCGAGTTGCCATACCACATTAGCACAGAGATTCAGTTGTCGATTCAAATCCCGTAGTGGTAGAGGTAATAAGAGTATAAGCAGTAATCGGGAAGATTAGGGTTTGGAGCATCAGATTTATATTTTTCTTACCTTGAACTTAATCTTCCAGGTATAATTCTACTTGATTCCATTTAGTTTATAATGGCAAGAAGAAGAAAAAAAGAATAGTTGAAAATTTTCGAAATCTTGTCACTTTGCATAATCAATACAATGCTATGAGTAAGATGAACTTAGGACGAGAAAATTCATCTTAGTATCGAAATGACTATTATTAAATTAATTGAAAAGTTCCCATTAACAATGAAAAGTGATTTAAATTTCCATCTAACATGCGCTCATATTGCCTGCTTTGTACTTACGCCTGTTACCCGTTGTGGAAGAGCATAGGTTGCCCACCAGGATTCTTCATCGAAATTTGTTCTGGCCAATCCTTTCCACTTGTTTCCAGTTACTATTCATGCATTTGATGTCTCCTTAGGAGAAGCAGAATCAGTAAATGCACATCGAAGTAGAAAAATCAAGTGACATATCGTTTTTTTGTTGAGTAAACACACTACTTGTCGGTTAGAAAATAAACAATTAAGATGTAATACGTTAAAAGTCTTTAACCGAACTCATTAGTCTGTCATATAAGACGTGGTTAGCTAGATCCTCATTGAATTAATTTCACGAAGATACGCTTTTTACTTGTCTATCATCAAAACAGAATGCAATATCAATGTTGAGTGAAGCAGTTTAGTGATCACCTTGTTAAGTAAGTAAGTAAGTAATATTATTCACTAATTGTTCTTTTCTTTTTTCTCCTACATCCTCTTTATTAAAAATTACATTCCAGTTGTTGGTGCTACATTTTTTGGACCAAATAGTGAATATGTTGTCAGTGGCAGCGATGATGGCTACTTTTATTTATGGGATCGTGAATCAGAAGGAATTATTCAATGGCTTCATGCAGATATTGATGGGGCAGTGAATGTAATCGAATCTCATCCTACCTTACCGGTTCTAGCTTCAGCTGGTCTAGATTATGATTTTAAGGTTGGGTTTTAATAATTTTATATTTTTGTAATTTCATAGAATTTTATACGGTGATAATTATGTACATAATTATTTATATTCATATTATCTTGTTCCTTCAGTAAATTGTGGATACGAGTTATTAGGGGAGTCATTATCGAAGTTTTTAGCAGAGTCCATAACATCAACGGAAAGATACAAATACTCAATATATGTGAATTAAAATCCCCTCATTGCACATGTCAGTAGCTATCCAGACTCAGTAGCTAAGTGGTTGTGCACAAGACTGCCGCTCCTTTTGGAGCACTTATCTGGACTCTGATCATGTCCTTGTTTGCTCTACTCTTACCTTATGTTTCAGTGACCAACAAATTCATCGTCCTAAACGAATCAATCTCAGAAAATTGGTTGCAGCTTCTGTTGCGACTAAATATCGAACCGAGCTAGGTTCAAAGTTAATTATCAGCCCATCGAAAAAGAAAGATGAGCATTGGTTGCAGTTGCATGACGCCATGAAAATTGAGAGTCAAGTCGCTTGCAGCTTCGTGAAACATCCCGCTTACAAACACAGACTTCTTACAACTCGTTGAGGCACGTCGGTTGGATCCCACCACTCGCGAGCTTGACCACAATTGGAGATTGCTGTGTAGTGAAATTGTGCAAATTTCGTGTAAGAACTGGGAAGCCTGGTGGTTGGAGCGTGCCAACGAGTTGTAATCGGCAGCTGTATCTGGTAACTGCCAGAATCTCTTTCAACTTATCCGAGTCACTCACAGCAAGAAGTCTAGCGTGAGTGAAACAATCTGTGAAGATGACGGGATGCCAATCAATAACATCTAGTGACGTCTTGGATGGTGGGTAGAGTTCAGATGATCTGTTGCTTCGTTGACACTGGTCAGATTGTCCCATCCTCCATGGCCGATGAAGACTGATCCATTTAGAAGTGTTCGACAGGTCTGTGTATAACAGTCAGTGTGTGACATGATGTCGTGGTATGAACGAAATCTGTCTAGGTTTGGCTTCTGTTGGCCTCTTACGACTCCGTGGTTGAGGTCCTAGAGACGATGCAACACAGTGGCTTGAGACGTAATCAGACATGGCTCAGAATAGAAGCCAGTGGCGATCCTGCTGTAACTTTCTTTTACATTCTTCATAAACGTAAACGTAACTACCTTAACTGGAAGAATTCTTTCTGGTTGTATTTTCACTAACTGAACTGTTTCTTCCATTATTGTTATCTCACTTTCACACTAATTTCTATTCCTTGTTTCTCTTCTTTCATCGTACTCATCCTCCATTCTCTATCTTTTCAGAACCTCATTGTTATTGTGTGACACATATGTATTTTGCTGTCCACTTGTACCAGTGTTTATTTGTTTAAATAATATAAAATAAAACTACTTACTAGTTTAGAACAGCTTTGTGTCATAGACATCAATATACCAATGTCAAATTATCATTATTATTCTCTACATTACAAGGATTTATTTGAAATAGAAATTGTTGAAATAATACGAAAATAAAGTGTCAGAAGTGTAGACAAGGCCAGAATTTATGGATCGGTGTTTTAGTGGTCACCGCACCAGAATTTCAAACATTTGTTTATAAGTCTAAGTCCTGTTTCACCCATTTGTTTGAAAATCGTCATTAGTTTCTTAAGTCACCGACTATTTATCTGAACCATATTGATAGGTGCAGACTTCCAGGTTGTAGTCTGAATAGCGATAGTCATCTTTAGTTAGGAAAATAGAATGTTGGATGATATCGGTTCGAAAACAGTCCCTTAATCTTTATCCTTAGGTTAGTGTTATTTTATTTCTATATTTACAAATAAAAAGATGTGAAGCGAGTTATATAGCAATACACAAGTTAGATCCAGTTCATGTTTATAACCTTGATACGGTCACGTGATCACTGCTCACTGTATAATCAAGAACGACCCAGATTTTATTTCATACCAGCACACGTTAGAATTTTGGTGTTATAGTGTAAGAAATCGATGGTTTTATGTACTTTTCTGTACATACATATCTGTTCTCAATTAATAACCTTTTGTAGGTCATTGCAATCACAATCAGTTAACTGACAAAATAAAAATATTATTTTCCTATCTAGTTGTTCAGTACTTCCAGATTTCAAATGTTGGGCTAACTTAAATCGGTTCATGATACTAATTAACTATTTTCAAACTAACTGAACCACCTACTTCTAAAAACACAACATCAAAATCGTCCTCTTGAGCTACAAATCTCCTCCAGCTTTTCATTTCTTTACACTGATTGCATTTATGACGCTAAACACATTTACCGATCATTCATTTGCACGGAAATATTGTTTACAGAGTTGAACAAAAAATGTTTAACATCGGTTGTTGATGATTGAACGATAGTTTCTAGCTTTCATAAACTGTAACAATTTGTTCATTATAACTATTACTGAATGAATTATGCCGCAATTCTCTTAGTGTTTCATTCATTATGAATTTTGTGATAAGTTCTTGATTAGTTAGTTTACAGTTTTTAGATTATTTTGCTTCTAAACTGAGCTGACTAAAATTTCAGTCTAATAAATATCACTTGATTGTTTAATAATCCAAGAAATCATTCTTTTGATAAGTTACTCTGACCAAGTCTTTTTTTTAAATAGCCAACCAGTAATCAGGTATTAATTTGAATGATCTAACAAAGATGAATGGATGAACAAAAGGAATGTGAACACTAACAACGAGATTTACATGGTTCGTTCAATAAAAATAAGCGAGCTATTCTACTTCGGTTGTTAGCTATGTACATAACTAAATAAGCTACCAGTCAGTCGCATTGTTCTTGAACATCTATCCTATTTAATCAGTATAATTTTAGTGTTCTAATTTTATTCAGTGATCAATCAATCAAATATGTTCCTAGTCCTTCTAGTAAACACGCAAACATTGGTTACAAAAGACTTCAGTTTGGGGATGGGGTGGTGAAAGCTATTCGATCATCACGCTTGATCACCGTTCATATTGATCAGACTGAATAGTTTGTAATTTTCTTCATTCTCGAAATCCTAAATTTCTATTTTTTTTTCTTACAGACTGGAACGTTTACTGATTGATACCAGTTAGACTAAATTACGTCCAGTTCTCAGCCTTCAGGTAGTCTCTCAGTCAAATGCTAAAACTGATTCACTATTCATAATACTTCTAGAGTTAGTCTGTCAAGTTCTGCCACCTTCCCACGCTTCAAATTTATTATAGCCTTATTAACTTCACTTAGAGTTAGGTGATTTGTGACAATCTCCTATTCTCGTTCCTTTGTAAGAGAGAAGATTTGTCAAATTTTAACTTTAATTTTCACTATACTTTGAATAAACATTTAATTAATTTAGCTTAATGAGCAAAAACAATCCAACTAAGAATTTTCTATAACACAATCAGGTTGTTTAGTGTTATCTGGTATATTTTTTTGAATGTAATTATTATTATTGTTATTATTATCGTCATCACACTGCCCTCTCTTTTTCTGTTGCATTATTTGCTTTATTATTGTTTTCTCTCCTTTTTAATTACAATTTTTTTGTAGATTTGGACACCATTGTGTCCACTTTTTGCTGAACAAGATGAAACAATTAATCATTTAAAGTATGCATCAACAAAAGTTCATTCAGACGTTCTTCGACTTAGACATTCTCGTTTAGCGAAAGCATTTTTCCCAGATACTACTGCTATCAATGATAATAATAATAATAATAATAATACTGAAATGGAATCTCATCAATCTTTACCAAAAAAATCAGGTATAGACTTAATCTCTTTGGATTCATCAGATTCCTCTTCGTCATCATCATCATCAATGTTAAATGACAGCGTGTACATTTCTTCTACTAATAATCATATCACAACATCCGATGATATTCAACAATCGTTAACAATTGAAACAAAAGCTGACAATTATTCAATAACTGATGTAAATTCATCACTTGTAATTGGCTTATCAAGGAAAAGACGTCATCCGAATACTTTCAACGGATCATCATCATCATTAAATGAAGTTCATGTACAAAAAAACAATGAATATTTACATGATAGTTTTAATAACACGAATGATATAACTCAACAAGAAAATAATACAAGCAGTATCATGAATTCATTTGATTGTCATCCAAGTAAACAACCAAAACGGTCATCATTTTGTTCAAATTCATTTACTATTTCTTCTTCTTCTTCTAATACTACTACTACTGCTGCTATATCTGAATCTGATGTTAAAATAATTCCAAATAATGAACAACCTACACCATCGTCAACTATGAAACAAAATTCCTCCGACATTATCGAATGTTCTTCTATATCGAATAAAATTATTAAAGATTATCAAAATACCAAAATAAATTCTACAATATTGAATAATGATAAAACTCAACCACGTTTACCTCAACAATTTTTACCATTCAATCAAATTGATTTACAATTGGTAAGAAAATTAATTAATAGTTGCATTATATATTTATTTGTTTGTTGTCATTTTGTATGTCACTACAGTTGATTAATCTTAACTTACTTACTTACTTACTTACTTACTTACTTACTTACTTACTTACTTACTTACTTACTTACTTACTTACTTACTTACTTACTTACTTACTTACTTACTTACTTACTTACTTACTTACTTACTTACTTACTTACTTACTTACTTACTTACTTACTTACTTACTTACTTACTTACTTACTTACTTACTTACTTACTTACTTACTTACTTACTTACTTACTTACTTACTTACTTACTTACTTACTTACTTACTTACTTACTTACTTACTTACTTACTTACTTACTTACTTACTTACTTACTTACTTACTTACTTACTTACTTACTTACTTACTTACTTACTTACTTACTTACTTACTTACTTACTTACTTACTTACTTACTTACTTACTTACTTACTTACTTACTTACTTACTTACTTACTTACTTACTTACTTACTTACTTACTTACTTACTTACTTACTTACTTACTTACTTACTTACTTACTTACTTACTTACTTACTTACTTACTTACTTACTTACTTACTTACTTACTTACTTACTTACTTACTTACTTACTTACTTACTTACTTACTTACTTACTTACTTACTTACTTACTTACTTACTTACTTACTTACTTACTTACTTACTTACTTACTTACTTACTTACTTACTTACTTACTTACTTACTTACTTACTTACTTACTTACTTACTTACTTACTTACTTACTTACTTACTTACTTACTTACTTACTTACTTACTTACTTACTTACTTACTTACTTACTTACTTACTTACTTACTTACTTACTTACTTACTTACTTACTTACTTACTTACTTACTTACTTACTTACTTACTTACTTACTTACTTACTTACTTACTTACTTACTTACTTACTTACTTACTTACTTACTTACTTACTTACTTACTTACTTACTTACTTACTTACTTACTTACTTACTTACTTACTTACTTACTTACTTACTTACTTACTTACTTACTTACTTACTTACTTACTTACTTACTTACTTACTTACTTACTTACTTACTTACTTACTTACTTACTTACTTACTTACTTACTTACTTACTTACTTACTTACTTACTTACTTACTTACTTACTTACTTACTTACTTACTTACTTACTTACTTACTTACTTACTTACTTACTTACTTACTTACTTACTTACTTACTTACTTACTTACTTACTTACTTACTTACTTACTTACTTACTTACTTACTTACTTACTTACTTACTTACTTACTTACTTACTTACTTACTTACTTACTTACTTACTTACTTACTTACTTACTTACTTACTTACTTACTTACTTACTTACTTACTTACTTACTTACTTACTTACTTACTTACTTACTTACTTACTTACTTACTTACTTACTTACTTACTTACTTACTTACTTACTTACTTACTTACTTACTTACTTACTTACTTACTTACTTACTTACTTACTTACTTACTTACTTACTTACTTACTTACTTACTTACTTACTTACTTACTTACTTACTTACTTACTTACTTACTTACTTACTTACTTACTTACTTACGCCTGTTACTCCTCGTGAAGGAGCATAGGCCGCTCACCAGCATTCTCCATCCAACCCTATCCTGGGAAATCCTTTCTAGCTCCGTCCAGTTGTAATTCATCGCTTTGATATCTGCTTCTATTATCCGACGCAATGTGTTCTTCGGCCTTCCTCTTTTTCGCATCCCTTCAGGATTCCAAGTTAGGGCTTCCCTCGTGATGCAGTTTGATGATTTGCTTAATGTATGTCCTATCCATTTCCATCATCTTTTCCTAATTTCTTCTTCATCTGGAAGCTGGTTTGTTCCCTTCCATAAAAGGCTGTTGCTGATGGTATCCGGTCATTGGATGTTGAGTATCTTGTGAAGACAGCTATTTATAAATACTTGTACTTTCTTGATTGTGGTTGTTGTAGTTCTCCAAGTTTCAGCTCCGTACAGTAGAACTGCCTTGACGTTCGTATTGAAGATTCTCACTTTGATATTGGTTGAAAGTTGTTTTGAGTTCCATATGTTCTTTAATTGTAGGAATGCGACCCTTGATTAATCTTAACACATCTCCTATAATGAAAATAATCCTATACTCACTAATGACTAGTTTCGATGGGTGATTAATTTTTTAAGTTCTAGTGAAAAAAAGTGAACAAAAACCAAAAAAAAAATTTTTAACAGAATAACATGAATTCATTTGATTTTATAAGATTCTCATCAGCTGCTTACAATGCATAACATTAAAAAATTTATTTATTTATTTGAACACATAAATATTGGTACAAGAGGGCAACAAATATATATGCGCCACACAAAACAATGAACTCCGCCTGTAGCTCTTATAGGGTTGCCGCCGGTCCCAAACCCGGGTAAAGGAGGAGGGTTGGGCATGGGGTTAGCGTCCCCATCCCGTAGAAAACTAACTCGCTAAAAAAACGCTTACCAGAAAAAGTAATCCAAACCATTTTAACTCTGCCCTGGGAGTTAGAAGGTCGGAATAGACAACACTGGATATGAAGATATTATGGGACGACATGGACTGGGAGAAAGAAACGAAAATGGAGAAAGATTTGCAAATCTATGTGCATTCAACAAATTGGTCATATGGGGCACAATATTTCCACACAGGCGTATACACAAAGCTACATGGATCTCACCGGACCACACTACAGATTACCAGATAGATCATATTTGCATCAACAAAACATTCCGAAGGACAATGGAAGATGTGAGAACCAGGAGAGGTGCTGACATAGCTTTAGATCACCACCTGGTTGTAGCCAATTTAAAACTGAAGCTAAAAAAGAACTGGACAACTGGACAAACAGCAATACAAAGGTTCAATATAGCCTTCCTTCGAGATACTGTCAAACTCAATGAATTCAAGATAGCTCTCAACAACAGGTTCCAAGCCTTACAAGATCTACTGAAAGAAGAAGAAACTACTATGGAGGACAACTGGAAAGGCATCAAGGAAGCATTAACTTCAACGTGTCAAGAGGTTCTCGGTCTAAAGAAATACCATCATAAGGAATGGATCTCTATAGAAACATTGGACAAGATCAAAGAAAGGAAGAACAAGAGGGCAGCAATAAACAACAGCCGAACACGAGCAGAGAAAGTCCAAGCACAAGCTGAATACATAGAAGCAAACAAACAAGTGAAGAGGAGCATTAGAGCCGACAAGAAGAAATACGTGGAAGAACTAGCAACGACGGCAGAAAATGCTGCTAGAGAAGGAAATATGAAACAGCTTTACGATACAACGAAGAAACTATCAGGGAAATACAGTAAACCAGAGAGGCCGGTCAAAGACAAAGAAGGCAAGCCAATCACCGAAATTCAACAACAGCGTAACAGATGGGTAGAATACTTCGAAGAGCTCCTGAATAGGCCGGCTCCAATGAATCCACCGAACATCGAAGCAGCACACATAGATCTTCCTATAGATGTCAATCCACCAACTACGGAAGAAATTAGAATGGCCGTCAGACAAATCAAGACCGGGAAAGCAGCGGGACCCGACAACATACCAGCTGAAGCACTGAAATCAGACATCGAAACAACCACAAGCATGCTTTATCTTCTATTCAAAAAGATTTGGGAGGAGGAACAAGTGCCGATGGACTGGAAAGAAGGACACCTCGTCAAGATTCCAAAGAAAGGAGATCTGAGCAAATGTGAAAACTACAGAGGCATAACACTACTGTCAATACCAGGGAAAGTCTTCAACAGATTGTTGCTGAACCGGATGAAGGATGCAGCAGACGCCCAACTTCGAGATCAACAAGCTGGATTCCGTAAGGATCGGTCGTGCACAGACCAAATTGCAACACTACGGATCATCGTCGAACAATCAGTTGAGTGGAACTCATCACTATACATCAACTTCATTGATTATGAAAAGGCATTCGACAGTGTAGATAGGAAGACATTATGGAAACTTCTTCGACACTACGGAGTTCCTGAGAAGATTGTCAATATTATCCGGAACCCATACGACGGACTACAGTGCAAGGTCGTGCATTGAGGACAGCTGACAGATGCATTCCAAGTAAGGACCGGAGTCAGTCAAGGCTGTTTACTCTCTCCCTTCCTCTTTCTTCTGATGGTCGAGTGGATTATGAAGACCTCTACATCTGAAGGAAAACACGGAATACGATGGACAGCTCAAAATCAATTAGACGATTTGGACTTCGCAGATGACTTAGCCCTCCTATCGCGTACACACGAACAGATGCAGATGAAGACAGCCAGTGCAGCAGTAGTCTCTGAATCAGTAGGCCTCAGCATAAACAAAGGGAAAACCAAGGTCCTCAAATTCAAAACGGAGAAGAGCAATCCAATCACTCTTGATGTCGGAACTCTGGAAGATGTAGAATCCTTCACATACCTGGGAAGCATCATCGATGAACAAGGAGGCTCAGATGCAGACGTAAAGGCGGGGATCGGCAAAGCAAGGGTGGCATTCCTACAATTGAAGAACATATGGAATTCAAAACAACTTTCAACCAATATCAAAGTAAGAATCTTCAATACGAATGTCAAGGCAGTTCTACTGTATGGAGCTGAAACTTGGAGAACTACAACAACCACAATCAAGAAAGTGCAAGTATTTATAAATAGCTGTCTACGCAAGATACTCAACATTCATTGGCCGGATACCATCAGCAATAGCCTTCTGTGGGAGAGAACAAACCAACTTCCAGCTGAAGAAGAAATTAGGAAAAGACGATGGAAATGGATAGGACATACATTAAGCAAATCGTCGAACTGCATCACGAGGGAAGCCCTAACTTGGAATCCTGAAGGGATGCGAAAAAGAGGAAGGCCGAAGAACACATTGCGTCGGATAATAGAAGCAGATATGAAAGCGATGAATTACAACTGGACAGAGCTAGAAAGGATTTCCCAGGATAGGGTTGGATGGAGAATGCTGGTGAGCGGCCTATGCTCCTTCACGAGGAGTAACAGGCGTAAGTAAGTAAGTAAGTAAGTAAGTAAGTAAGTAAGTAAGTAAGTAAGTAAGTAAGTAAGTAAGTAAGTAAGTAAGTAAGTAAGTAAGTAAGTAAGTAAGTAAGTAAGTAAGTAAGTAAGTAAGTAAGTAAGTAAGTAAGTAAGTAAGTAAGTAAGTAAGTAAGTAAGTAAGTAAGTAAGTAAGTAAGTAAGTAAGTAAGTAAGTAAGTAAGTAAGTAAGTAAGTAAGTAAGTAAGTAAGTAAGTAAGTAAGTAAGTAAGTAAGTAAGTAAGTAAGTAAGTAAGTAAGTAAGTAAGTAAGTAAGTAAGTAAGTAAGTAAGTAAGTAAGTAAGTAAGTAAGTAAGTAAGTAAGTAAGTAAGTAAGTAAGTAAGTAAGTAAGTAAGTAAGTAAGTAAGTAAGTAAGTAAGTAAGTAAGTAAGTAAGTAAGTAAGTAAGTAAGTAAGTAAGTAAGTAAGTAAGTAAGTAAGTAAGTAAGTAAGTAAGTAAGTAAGTAAGTAAGTAAGTAAGTAAGTAAGTAAGTAAGTAAGTAAGTAAGTAAGTAAGTAAGTAAGTAAGTAAGTAAGTAAGTAAGTAAGTAAGTAAGTAAGTAAGTAAGTAAGTAAGTAAGTAAGTAAGTAAGTAAGTAAGTAAGTAAGTAAGTAAGTAAGTAAGTAAGTAAGTAAGTAAGTAAGTAAGTAAGTAAGTAAGTAAGTAAGTAAGTAAGTAAGTAAGTAAGTAAGTAAGTAAGTAAGTAAGTAAGTAAGTAAGTAAGTAAGTAAGTAAGTAAGTAAGTAAGTAAGTAAGTAAGTAAGTAAGTAAGTAAGTAAGTAAGTAAGTAAGTAAGTAAGTAAGTAAGTAAGTAAGTAAGTAAGTAAGTAAGTAAGTAAGTAAGTAAGTAAGTAAGTAAGTAAGTAAGTAAGTAAGTAAGTAAGTAAGTAAGTAAGTAAGTAAGTAAGTAAGTAAGTAAGTAAGTAAGTAAGTAAGTAAGTAAGTAAGTAAGTAAGTAAGTAAGTAAGTAAGTAAGTAAGTAAGTAAGTAAGTAAGTAAGTAAGTAAGTAAGTAAGTAAGTAAGTAAGTAAGTAAGTAAGTAAGTAAGTAAGTAAGTAAGTAAGTAAGTAAGTAAGTAAGTAAGTAAGTAAGTAAGTAAGTAAGTAAGTAAGTAAGTAAGTAAGTAAGTAAGTAAGTAAGTAAGTAAGTAAGTAAGTAAGTAAGTAAGTAAGTAAGTAAGTAAGTAAGTAAGTAAGTAAGTAAGTAAGTAAGTAAGTAAGTAAGTAAGTAAGTAAGTAAGTAAGTAAGTAAGTAAGTAAGTAAGTAAGTAAGTAAGTAAGTAAGTAAGTAAGTAAGTAAGTAAGTAAGTAAGTAAGTAAGTAAGTAAGTAAGTAAGTAAGTAAGTAAGTAAGTAAGTAAGTAAGTAAGTAAGTAAGTAAGTAAGTAAGTAAGTAAGTAAGTAAGTAAGTAAGTAAGTAAGTAAGTAAGTAAGTAAGTAAGTAAGTAAGTAAGTAAGTAAGTAAGTAAGTAAGTAAGTAAGTAAGTAAGTAAGTAAGTAAGTAAGTAAGTAAGTAAGTAAGTAAGTAAGTAAGTAAGTAAGTAAGTAAGTAAGTAAGTAAGTAAGTAAGTAAGTAAGTAAGTAAGTAAGTAAGTAAGTAAGTAAGTAAGTAAGTAAGTAAGTAAAGTAAGTAAGTAAGTAAGTACACAAAACAATGAGATTTCGAAGAGAAAAATAAGAAAAGTAACGAACAGATTAGTGGAAGGTAGTGTAATAATAATAGTAATAATGGGGAGATGGATTGCATGGCTTGAGCATTATCGCACAGTAAGACAATATCATCCGCATACTCAAGGTCAAGAAGTCTTTCTCCAGGCAACAGATCCACAGCGTCATTACTTACATCCATCAGAGCATTGAGCATTCAAGTCTCCGACTGGTACTACAATATTTGTCGAACGCACTTTCTGAAGAACAGTTACCTGGTGGTAGAATTCATCCTTGAGTGCATCCGGGCTGCAATCTGTCAGGGCGTAGGCGGAGATGACGAAAAGATATCGTTTCTCACACAGATTTCTTGTCACTTTGATGAAACTTTCTAATCTACCAGCACATAACCGACTGTTAATGGGGATCCAATTGATTAGTGCTGCCTCAGCTCTAGCGCTTAGTGCGACACCAACGCCAGCAGACCAGACGAAGATGCCACAAGGTCCCTGGATAAGCGCATGTAAAACAAGCTTTTTGAAGCGACAGACGGAGAGCGAATTTGTACTACTTCACCAGTCCTTCACCATCAAAAAGGTGCAAGTATTTATAAATAACTGTCTACGCAAGATACTCAACATCCATTGGCTGGATACCATCAGCAACAGCCTTTTGTAGCAGAGAACAAACCAGCTTCCAGCTGAAGAAGAAATTAGGAAAAGACGATGGAAGTGGATAGGACATACATTAAGCGAATCGTCAAACTGCATCACGGGGCAAGCCCTAACTTGGAATCCTGAAGGGAAGAGGAAAAGAGGAAGGCTAGTGAACATATTACGTCGGGAAATAGAAGCAGATATGAAAAGGATGAATAAGAACTGGAAGGAGCTGGAAAGGATTGGTTGGGACAGGGTTGGATGGAGAATGCTGATGGAGGGCCTATGCTCCTTCACGAAGAGTAACAGGCGTAAGTAAGTAAGTAAGTTATCAGGTCTCGGATAGACAACAAATGTCGATATTAGGACTTTCCAAAGACAAAGGCAGCCCTATCTGTTGTCCGACCTGCATAAGTGTGCGGGCGTTGAAGGCAGCCAGTTTGAATGGTGCATGTGGTTTCAGAAAAACTGTTTCAGTATTCGTATTTGGTGGTTGCATACAATTTTCAACCAGTCAGTGACTCGAGAACGTTTAGATAGAACCGAGTTTCCACTATAGGCGAGCAGCTGCTGTATAATTGGAAAAATAAGGATAGACAGAGTGGGAATAAAAGAGAGTGAATGAATGATGTAGTAAATGATAATAGTAATAATAATAATAATAATAATAATAATAATGTGAATCGTTTGATTGTTGATCGACGCAAGATAAGTATTTCCCATAAATATCGACATTTCATCATACTTGTGTGTGGGTTGGGATACTGCTCGGGTGCCCAGACCGAAGCAGGTGGTTTTGTTGGTGGGCCACACCCTGAACCTTCGACCTAAAGGTCTAACCCACAAGGTAGTGGAGCATCGTGAGGAGATGCAGTCTCATGGTAGCCGGTGACCAAGATTGGTTCATACGCCATTTGTTCATTCAGGATACTGGAGCCTATGTGCACCATTGGTTTGGGATCCGGTTAAAGCACCGGACATTCGCTTTTCGTCCTCTCATTTTCTTGAACAACAGTAGTGCCACGAGAAGACAGTGAGTAGGACTTCCTTGACAGAAGCTTCGTACGCGTGGCTGTGTGAGAGCATTTGGAGAGGGAGGGTGGGCCCACCTCACTCTCTGAGCCCCATACCAGGGCATTCAGGGGCCGCCCGGAGTGGCTGAGCGGTCTAAAACGTCAGTATCAAGAGTGTTCTTAAAGAATTTAAAATTATCATGAAGGTTTACATACTTATAACAGTGAAAATGAATATGTATTATCATGGAAAGGTAATAAAATTAAAGACATATAAAAAGTGTTATAAATGAATGTAACATGTTAGAAATTCTGGATCATCGGACATGGTAACAAATGCCCAGGTACAGCTGAGAGTGGGGAGAGTCAGCTCTCTCTCTCTCCAAGTGCTCTCACATGGACGTGCGTATACAGCCTCTGCCAGAGAAGTCCTAGTCACTACCTTCTCGTGGCTAGGGTGTTGTTTACGAAATTGACAGGACGAAAAGCGAATGTCAGGAGCTTTAACCGGGTCGGTGTACACAGAGAGTCCACCTAGGGGTGTTGGAAAACCTTGATTACAAACCAATGGTGCACATGAACCCCAGTATCCTGAATGAACAAATGGCTTATGAACCTATTGCTAGTCACCGGCTACCATGGGACTGCATTTCCTCACGATGCTCCACTGCCTTGTGGATCAGACCTTTAGGTCGAAGGCTCATGGTGTGTGGCCCCCTAAGAAAATCACCTGTTTCAGTTTGGGCACCCGAGCAGTGTCACAGCCCTCACACAAATCAAATGAGATTTGTGTGACGAATATGTATCTGGTGCCCCCTTGTACCAATATCCATGTGTTTAAATAAATAATAATATAATAAACTAACTGAACTTAAATTAATATCAATTAAAAATAGCTTGAGATTAGTCAGTAAAAAAAGAAGGTTATGAATTTGGAAGAAGTGACGCAATTAAGATAAGAGTGAGCGAGAGAACGAGGAAATTGTAGGAATAATGCAATAAACTGACCTCACCATGTTAAGGAAAGATTTGCGACTGTTTCTTTTTGGATCCAGAATCTTTTACATATTGTATTTATTTATGACTCTCTTTATATGTCTTCAATATCATTAACCCTCCACGATGATACATTTTCATTTTTGCTTCTATAAGTATTTAAACTTTCATAATAATTTTGATTTTTTTTAATGTCATGGGTTGTAAACAGCTGATGCGAACCTTACGAAATCAAATGAATTCCTTGTTTTGCTATCTTCAAGATAATATAAGTAACTAAGCTCATGAAATTTATGGCGAGGAACAGTGACCGGTGGAGTCCAGATATGTCGGATGAGTCAGTTACTCACCAGTTTTACCGGAAAGTAGTTATGCGTTGCCGCTTATTGATTGAAGCCAGATATGTGAACCATCAGATGCTGGTTCAGTGGTGTAGAGGTTAAGCACTCGCCGTGAAGCTTGAGGGTCCTGCGTTTGATACCTGGTGATATCGTAGATACGCATTGCTGATAAGTCACATACTTGGACAAAATAGCTGTCCAACACTTTTTGATTTTCAATGGTTGTCTAACTAAGGTCGGTCTATGGTGTAAACTATGAAATTTACAACTTAATCATTATTAATTTTTCCGATTAACCATTATATACGAATCAATTTTAGTTCAAATCTACGACAAACTGTGTTGAAGTTTCGTAAATAAAATCTTGGTATATAACGTAAACTACGGGAGATAAACCTTAATTTATCTGGAGGTTGTGTTAGAAACTGAGTTTCGTTTTATGGTCCTAATCAATAATGTGACAATTTCGGGGGTTATAAATTAATAATGATTTAATGGTTGAGATCATGAGTCAATTGAAGCTAGACCACCATGGGAAACCTGGAGGCGCTAGACGGCCGTTTCGCCCTCGTATGAGACTACTCGGCAGTGCACATCCACGATCCCACCTCGCGAGATTCGAACCCAGGATCTATCAGTTTCGCGCGCGAGCGCTTAACCACTAGACCACTGACCCACTGCTGAGGAGTCCCACGATGGGACGAAGCGGCTGTCTAGTGCTTCCGGGTTTTTCATGGTGGTCCAGCTTCAATTGACCCATAAATTCAACCATTAAATTACTATAATATCCACAAAATCCCTCTATGATTAATAATGTTTGTTGACTATAGGAGGTTCATTTCTCATTTTCTGCACTCCGGTGACTTATATGAACCATGTTTTTGATTTTACAATGTTTAATTTAATCTAAATAGACTCTTCGTGTCCAAACATCCTTTTACAAACTCTGTCATCTGATTTTACCTTTTAGTGACTCTGTATATGAATTCAGGTCGATCGTATGTATGATTGTTATCAAAATAGACATCGCCAATCCTCTTATATAATTATCGACTTAACTCGCGTTAGTGTATAACGGAATTAAATAAGTTATATGCGATAATGAATTTCGAATACGTGTATTTCATACGATCGTTGATCGGAAAGCGAAGCAAAACGAAATGACGCGCAATGAAGGAGGCGAGTGAACCAAATCGATTTAACTAGGTGTCAATCGATATTTATAGTCAGATAGGTAATACGCACATATACGCTCATATAAAAACAGTCAAGGCTGATAAGCGAATAATTGACAAGGTCAAAATGTGAATCAAGAAGAATGAATAAACTGGCTTGTTCGGAAGCTAGACTAAGCTATGTAGTCTTGACATAGCAACCTACACTACAACCCTTTCGTTAATGTATGGAACATTCATTATGTAAAGATAAAGATTACAGTTTCTTTAATTAAACAATACAAGTGTCTTGGTACCATGGCAGCAAATGACCCTCAGATGTATATATGGGAGATTATTCTTCTAGTACTCTCGTTTTATAGTTGTATTAAATTTTCCTACTCCAATCAGTTAAGAGCTAGATAGCTGAGAAACACTTAGTGATATAATCATCAATTAAACGAATTGGTGTAGTCATTATTTGTTCACCAGCTAGTAGTATAGTATGAACGTCTTAGCTCATGTAAAATATGTCGGATTTACAAATTCACCCTTTGTCATACAGAAGTAACATCTAAGGAAAGCTACTAGTGTCGTTCGTAGATAGCTTATTAATAGTTACTTTAAGCCTATATACGATGTCATCGGATGACTAATTCGTAATTCAATCTCAAATGCGATTGGCCACACTGTGAGTAGCGTCGTATGGGTAATGATTTCGATTGGGACGCTGGATCGTTTTTTATTTGCATGTCCAATCCCTCATATCCAAACTGTATGAAAATATAAATGTTTCTCCAAAAATTTCGAAATAGAAATGCTTCAAATGGTTGATAAATCAAATCGAATCAATGTCTAGATTGCTATGTCAGGTTTTGTTTGCTACATTTCGCTAAATAAAAATAAATGGTATTAATTTAATCAATCAGTTGTCAGTCATACTCAACGTAGAACTTGATACATATGCCTCGCTTCAATTTGTCATACTGCATTAGCAAATCAAAAGAGAATTATTTCAAGATAAATCCAAGAGTAGTAGATGTAGTAACAGTATCAGTTATAATAGTAAAGATTACGTATAAAAAGAAAGTTACATGAAGATTTCGGGGCTCTGGTTTAATAGGAAGACAAGGAGTGAATGAAACTGCTCCAGTGCGAACCATTCTGAGCCATGTCACCCTTAGTTACGATAAGACAATAGACCTATTCTTCTTAAATTAGTGAAGAATTGACCGATTATATAGGATAAACACTAGATAATACTAGAGTAACTGATAGAGATTTGTATCTCAGCTTGAAAATTTTCTGATCATCTTGTGTTCTTTGAGTTGAACACGTTATCAGGTATTGTTGTCCAGAACAACAATCAAATTTGCGCAATTATACCAACTGGTTGTTTGTGATTATGAGTGCTAATGAATATCGTCTAGTTGATCAAACTGGAGTAGGTAGTTTGGGATTTAAACATGCGACCTGTTGGTGAAAAGCCATATGCTCGAACCAATATTCCGGAGATCCAATGATTAATAGATGTTTAAAAAGGTAAGTGCCTCTGCAGTTATATGCTAAACTTTGATTGATGTTACTTAAGATTTCTAACGATTAATTCCAGATAGTTAATTCACACTAACCAGGTTTTGTATACGGTTCATAAAAAACTATATTGACTGCATCAATCAGTTTGTATTAATCTACTGACTTTTAGATTGTTTCCCGAACTGCTCTTATATACAAACAGCCAACACCTCAAATGGAGCAGATATCACTTTTGCCTGTGAAATAAGTTCCAATCACCTCGGTTGTTGTAGGGTAATAATTTTATCAACTGACTTGTTTTTTTCTTTGCCTATAAACTTTTGCTCAACACTAGTGTTATTTTCGTTCTTCATAGTTACATTAAATGTGACCAATTCTTTAAGAGAATTCAACCGAAATTTTCCTTATTTGGTAATTGAACCAAAGTTCTTATAAACTGTTCGATCACTTTATTTGATTAAATTTAACTACAGATATATTCATGTGATAAAGTGCTTTTTTTCAGTTACACTTACCATGTACTAGTTTTTCGGTTATTTCTTGTTAATTATTTCCCTCTTAGCGAGTTGCTCAAAATTGGGTGAATCGAGCTTGTGAAAGTAGCCAGATAGATGGTTTAGATGAAGCAAATTTTCGAGTAAGTAACTTTTTAAGTATAATTATCACTAAATATGTTAATCATCTAACCATAAACCTATATTCGTATAAAGTAATGTCTTGAGCGTGTATTGTCTTTAGGTAGCAGTTGTAGAAACTCGACAGAAATTATCTCGCTGGGGTGTATAGAATACTAAATCTCTATGATAAAACCTCACCAATGTCACTCAATTGTGTCGTGGAGATAGAGGATTCCTACCATTACATTAATGTAGCAACTGTGGTTAGGACTTACCTGTCACCTTAAGGTCAAAGAATGTGACAAGTTTAGGGTAGCGTCAAGTATGTTTATATTACTGTATGCTTTAGAGATAAAGATCCAGTCTCGATATCTTTAGTTCATGATGAAATGTGTCGGGTTTCCTCACATTTCTCTCGGGGCATCGGTTGATTTTGTAAATTCTGCTTGTTGAACTGAATTTTATATTGTTGCTACGCAAGTTGTCTAGTTGGAATTTCCCCTGTTTTAACTAACACCATAGTTTAATCATCATTGGTAATTAATTTCGAATTAATGCATCTCTTGTATTTTCCTTTACATCTAATACAGTTGCATTAAGAGTCTAAAGTTCAATGTTATTTCTTTCATCTCACTGTTATGATGGTGATGATGTACCAGGAAATTAAAGAGAATATATAAGAGTTCATTTAGACTTTCATCAAGTATTCTATTTGCTAACGATATACGTATTCATAAATGATTTTTTTATGTCGTAAATACATTATAGATTCTATCTGCTATCGAATCTGTCACTCAAATACGTACTCGTAGAAGACGTGGATCCAACAGTAATAGTAATGATGATGACGATGATCATGATGACATAGTTGATGATAATGACGATTTGGAATCAAATAGCAGTAGTAGTAGTAGTAGTTCCAGCCAGTCAAATCATTCACGTGGTGGTATTGATATTGTTCGATCTGTTCTTGCGCTTGGACGATGTGGAAGTGGTAGTGGTGCTAAACGAAGTGAAGAGACTTTAGCCTCAAGAGATCGTGAAGAAGGTTCAAATGAACATAGTTCGGATGAATGTGGTATTTCATCAAGAATATCTAGTTTTTTAGCAAAAGAACTCCGTTATCCTCATGATACCTCTTCAGACTCAGAAACTACTTCTCGCTCTTCTTCTTCTTCTTCATCATCGTCATCGTCATCCTCGTCTTCTTCAGATTCTTCGTCATCATCTTCGTCGTCGTCATCCACTTCATCATAAAAGCATCGAGTGCCTTCATATCCATATCTTCTCATCCTACTATTCCTTCAGTGCAAAATTCTCTTGTTATGTAAATTATGATTTATAGTAATAATTATTATTACGGTACCATTTTTATTGTAAAGCATTTCATGTGTTTATTTCGCCTCTGTACCCCGCCTTTCAGAACTAGCTCACCCTCTCATAATGATTAATCACCTAAATAAACACACACACACACACTCTCATTACAACATTAGCAGATGTTACTGTCGACATCAACATTACCATTGGAAGCAGCGAACAAAATACATAAGAAATCTAACCAGAAAAAGTAAAAAATAAACTAAAGTAAACTCTCTTTCTGTGTGTGTGTGTGTGTGTGTGTATGTGTACCATCTTGTAAATTATGATTTATTATGGATTAAAAACAGAACTATACAACAATAATAATTGATTCAATTATGTGAGAAGTTTTCTTGTTTCGTCTACAATGTGTTTGATTGGTTAATTCAGTGTACATTTCGTTGGTGACAGTATCTTTCTCTGTTTTCAATACACATATACCCATGTAGGTATAACATCTATTAATTTCAATAATAATTCTGTGATTAATACACCGTTGGTTTCTTAATATATGCACAATCATTGGGATAATTTCATTGTAATATCCCAAAATTGTCGTTGTTTATAATAGGATATTTTGTGTTTTAAATATCATTTAATTTTTGCCTCTTTTATGATAATAAAGTAACGACAGTAGTATTTGTTTGTGTGTGTGGTTGTATCATTTATAAAAATTGTGTAATTTAGGCGTAGTTCTTTTTATATTTGAGTAGGAGTCTCCGATAAAAATCTATGCAATTGTGTCAATTTTGTCTTTACTATGTCGATGTGAAAATTACTATCGTTTACTATCGCTACTGTCTACTTCGATACATGATGTTGATTGGGATAGCAGTAGGTTCAATGAAAGTGAAAGATAACCAAAATCAAAACGTAAAATCAGTCCATACATTCACTCACTGTTAGTCAAAGCCATTTTGTTAGATACAGACTACTTGATTGGGTTTTACCCATTACACCTTGAAGACAAGTTAGAAAGTAAATGGAATAACTCCTTATAGTGAAATGCTACTTTTCATTGAAGTACATGCTGACGATGTTGACTAGAAAGATAATGAAAGCTTCACAACTAAACCATACAACTCAGAGAACACAATGCCTTCAATATAAGCGTCCTAAATTGAAAATATTCTCCGACATATCCAAGTGTTAATCTGATGTAACATTTGAAAAAATTAAATATTTGTGTACAATAGATTTTATATTACACTTCTGTTACCCTTCATGATGCTTAGGACGCCGACTAGAATCCTCTTATTCTGCCTGCAGCTCTCCTAGAGTTACTGCTAGTCTGAAGTTTGGATAAAGGGGAAGGGTTGGTTATGGGGTTAGCAATCCCTTCCCATAGAAAAGAACCTTGCTAAAGAGAAGCTAACCAGAAAGCATTTTATGTTAATGATTACTTATGATAATTTTAAAAAGATGAATTAATTTGTTTTCCTTTAGTTGCTGGTGATCGATAATAATGGATGTATGTGTGGTTTTACAAGTTTACATTCTTCAGTAAACGTTGATGAATGATAAAGTGAAAATCATTCAGATTAGTTATTTCGGAAACCAGTAACCGGTTCTGATTAGCCAATAAATTACAAGTGAGAAAATTTCGTGATAAGATCTTAGTTACTTATAAGTAACAAAACTAGGTCGGATAAATCCACTTAGTTTCAGAGTTGGATTATATGGTTGGAATAAATTCGTCTTTAATGATCTTAGATGATATTGTGTCAAATAATTGTTATCTGAATTACTTTGAGGAGACCCTTGGGTACATTTATTCATTTGTTATGAAATTTATAGTGTGTAAACCAATGAATCTGAACTCAGTAATCTAGATATTAAGCGCTCTCCGTCAAACCTAAAGGTCTTGGGTTCTATCTTCAGGTGGGTCATCGATGGGCTCTGGTGAAGAGTCCCTCATTATGACAGGACGATTCTAGATATTTATTTTTTGATATAAAATATGAGGCTTAGCAATCTCCGGAAACCCCGTACATGATAACTTGACTTGTATCATACATTTTTGAAGCGAATATATTATAGTTATGGTGTTATCAAGATTTAGTAAATATGGTAGGTTTTGATCATGTCTTTTACTTGTGAAATAAAACAATAAGTGATCGTAAACTGTTTTTTCTTGTCATCTACTCTTCTGAATCTAATTATGAGGGTGGGTTGTGTCATGAGATGTCTAACTTCTGCAAACAGTAAAAAGGTGTAACATATCTTACGTCGAGTCTTATGTTGTAACTGTGTGCAGCAGATTAGAGCGCAGCAAATTATCGACCGAAGCAAAGACGCGTAAAACACGTAAGAACGACCTAGAGTCCTGATTGGCCCTGCTTCCCTGTCTAGCCCAGCCAGTTGAGTCCAGAACGCAAGTCACAGCCTCTGAGATATGAATCATTGTATTTCAAACATACTCTGTTTATATACCAATCAAGCAGACCACATCGTACCATAAAATACAAAATAACATTGTACAATATTGATCAGTAGGAAGACGACACGTGAAATAAATATTGACCAATAAGAAAATGATACCATCTCAATTCCAAGGATAGCGTTAGACTTAACAGAGTGATTTTTGGGATATTTTTCTGAATATCCATACATCTTATTTCCACTACCCAAAAAAATGAGTTTCTTAGATGTGAAATTCGTCTTCATATTATAGAAATCTCTACAAACACGCAGTTGAATAATGGTTATGTCTATTAATGAATTACTTAAGAGCGGTATTCTGGATTTCAAACAAGAAACTGTTCTTTTATAGAACCAAATAAGTGGATGTCTAATTATGAGTTTGGATGATGATGATAGGTTACACCACAAATTGACTGGAGTTGAGTAATTTAGATCACTGCTAAATAGTATTGTGCTCACAATGGGATATGGAGGTTTTCGGTTTTCCTTAGCAGATGTTAAAATAGGTTTGATAAAAAGCACGTGTTTTCTAAAAAATATTGTCTACTTACACCGCTATGAGTAGTTTATATATGTAGGTTAAAATATTTGGCTGGAAGTCATTTTTATAACTCCATTTTCATTCTGAGGATATGTTCCGAAAAAGTTATGAAAATAATGACGTTTTACGGAGTTTATCTTACCACATTCCTTACATCTTAGTCTAACTGTCGAGATTGATTGTGCTGAAGTTCAATGAGAAGAGGGTAAATGATTTATCTTAAACTAGAACATTTAAACGCTGAACCACCAGGTTTTGAACTTCAGTAGTTAAAGCAATCATTTGAACGTTAGGCTGTAGATCTGAAATATTTATTTTCTTACTTTGTTAGTGTTGCTAGTCCCCTGTATGCAAGCTGTTTGGACAAGGTACCTAGATCTATAGATTTTAAGCGAGTTAGATTACTTCTTTAGTCATTTCGATATACCACAATCATTATCTAAATTTTTGTGTGAATAAATCCATTATTGATTGTCTTAGTAGGTCGGATTTCGCAGCCAAAGATTTCAAACATCGATTTTTAGCCTATTAAGGAATGAATTGTTAATAAATTTGCTGATTCACTATATATCAGACTATGTAAATTGAAGATAACTTTTTTCCGTAATCCAACTCAGATCGAAGAGTTCATTATATATAAATCAAATTGCATAATAAAATGACTGATATTAGGAAGTGTCAATCATTATAATCTGATGTTCAGACCGAATATTACCATACTTGCGCCTGTTACTCCTCGTGCAGCACAGACCGCCGACCAGGAATCTCTAACCTACTCTGTTCCGGGCTCTCCTTTCGGTACATGCCAAGTAATATTCATTTTCTAGTCAACCACCTCCAATTCCTGTCACAATATGTTCTTTGATATTCCTCTTCTCATTTCAATCTTAAGGATTCCAAGTTAGAGCTTTTTTCGCGTATCCTGTCGATGTCAAACATGTTATCCTAGTTTTCTCTTCAGCTGGAATCTGATTTTTCCCCTGCTACAGACGTTTGTTGCTGATAATGTTCGATCAACGGATCTAGAGTATTTTGTATAGACAGCTGTTTATGAATACCTTTACATATCTGGTGGTGGTTGTAGTCGTTCTCTAAGTCTCAATTCCGTACAACAGAATCCTCTTGCCGCTTGTATTGAAATTCCTCACTATGACGTTGATGGCAGTTCTTTTGAGTTCTAGATATTCTTCGACTGCAGAGATGTCGCTTGTATTTTGCTAATTTGTGTCTTTGCATCTACATCAGATCGTCCTTGGATATCAGTGATTCTGTTCCACCTCTTCCAGAACTTCTCCAGCAAATGTTATATTTCAGAATATTTCTTTTCCCCGTGTATGTATTGGGGTGTATCACAATTGATTGATCACTGGGTGGTGATCAATGTCATGCTTGTCTAGTCCTTATTAGTGCAGATCGAATGCTATCGATCATGTTGCAATGTGGCCACCAGTCTAGGTGACTCGACACTGCGGGCACTATGTATTGAGATTTAGAGGGTGGTTGGAGGTAGTCAACAGGAAACCCTGGACCCGAGTTTCGTGCTACTTGGCACTCGTCAGCAAGGTGTACCTGTAATCTTGAGGGAACTGGTGCTCCCTGGCGGATTCGATCTCGTGTCACCAAGTGTACCATAGTATCTATGAAGGTTACGTGAAGTCTTTATATCACTGTAAAAAATTTTCTCATATTGATGCGTTCCACTAAATTGATTGTTTAACAATGATTTGTAGTGTTGCAACTTGATCAGTGCATGGTCGATTTTTACCTAGCCTTGCTTGTTGTTCTCGAATTTAGTCGTCTACTCAATCTCTTATTCAGTTCAATAAGATTGTTGAAAATAATAATCAAAGAAATAATAGTGAAAGTAATAACTTTCTTTATTTGAAACTATGATGTTCAACTTTGGTATTAGTACGTTTTCTGTTAAAAGCGTTCCTTGGTACTAATAGTAAAGTGGATTCCTCCCTAGTTCTCACACTTATTAAGATCTCCTCTTCTTTAATGAATTGTACCATACTCTATTCAAGCTATGAGTGTCCAAAGTACAATATTTTGTTTTTTTTTTCTTCTGTGTACTATTTAAACACTTCCAAATTGTATCTCTTCATTTCTACAACAATTTGAATGACATTCCCGATGTCTCCCACATTGTACGACAATTCCATGTATCCAAAATCATGGTTGCTCTAGTTGATAGAAAAAGCATCAGTCTCATGACTATTTAGTCAGTCAGTCAGTAACAACGTAGAACTTCGTACGTACGTACATCAGTTCGAGTTGCCACACCACATTAGCACAGAGATGCAGTTGTCGATTCAAATCCCATAGTGGTAGACGTAATAAGAGTATAAGCAGTAATCGGGAAGATTACGGTTTGGAGATGTTATTTAAAGAGTATAATCCAATGAAATAAATTTGGAAAGAGGAAAAAAAGGACATGAAGAATTCAGAAGATTAGAATTTGGGAGAACACAGAGAGTGGATGCACCTGCGCCACTGAAAACGATTTTGAGCCATGTCATTCAGGGTCTCTAACCATCGGTTGCTATCACTATCGATTCGTGGATCCCAACCAGGTAGTCTACACCTACCAACATGGCTCACTCAGTCCACTTGTCAGTGAATTCATGGATTTATATCATGTTTTGTTCTGACCGCCTCTAGATTTCTTCCAACCTACTCCTATACCACTGAACATCGCACGTCAAGGTAGTCGGTAATTGGGCATACGTAATACGTGTCCTAGCCATCTCAACTGATGAAGTTTGATCACTTCATCAATGGATTTGCCATCCTTACCTAGTACCCGTTTCCTAACAACTGTGTTACTTACTCGATGAATCCATGGTATACGAGCAATATTTCGAAGACACCTATGATCAAATACTAGTAACCTACGGATATCCTCTACTGTTACCGGCCATGTTTCACTGCCATAAAGTAGGACGGAACGAACTGCTTCATAGTAAACCCGTCGTTTGTTTGATAGACGGATATCTCGCCTACGCCATAAATGACGCAAGTTGGCAAAAGCTAATCGGGCCTTCTGTATCCGTGCTGAGATTTCGTCACACACCAGACCACAAGGGTTGATGAGACTTCCAAGATAAGTGAAGCGGTCGACACACTCAACTACTTCACTCCCTATCACTAGTTCGGGTGTCGATGTAACCCAATCCTGAAGCAACATTTTGCATTTCGAGGGAGAGAATCCCATCCCGAACATGCTTGCATTGTTGCTTAGAGTGGTCAGAAGACTCTGCATTTTGCCAGCGTCTACGCCAAATAAAACTATGTCATCTGCATATTCCAAGTCAACAAGTGAATCTCCTGGTAGAAGTTCAACCCCTGGAAATTTAGATGAGGAGAATGTTATCTCTAAAAGTACGTCGACCACAAAGTTGAACAAGAATGGGGAGAGTGGACAGCCCTGACGAACACCACTTGAGGTAATCAATTCTGATGACAGTTCGCCATAAGCTCCCACTCTACCAGTTGTGTTCGAGTAGAGAGCCTTTATAAGGTTAATGTACTTCTTTGGTACTCCTTTCAGTGACAAACACTGCCATAGAACCTCACGATCAACAGAGTCGAATGCCGTCTTAAGGTCGAGAAATACTACCATAGTGGGGCGTCTGAATGTGTGTCTGTGTTCTAGAACCTGACGTAGTGTGAATATCTGGTCTATACAACCACGTCCAGGTCGAAAACCAGCCTGGTTTTCTCTAGTCTGCTCTTCACGAGCTTTAGTTAGGCGTCGAAGTATTATTGAAGCTAATATTTTAGACACTATATTAGTCAAACTGATTCCTCTGTGATTGTCACAAGAGGACTTTTGTCCTTTCTTATAGACTGGCACAATCAGTGATTGAGACCAGTCAGATGGGATTACTTCCAGTTCCCAAATTCTACCTAGGACCTCGGTTAATCTCATTGCTAATACTGGACCACCATCCTTAAAAATCTCAGGAGTAAACCTGTCAGGGCCTGCTGCTCTCCCTCGTTTCAGATTTCTTATGGCTTTTTCAACTTCGTAAAGGGACGGAGGACCTGTATTAACTTGCCATTCAGGTTGACTGGAGATCGTGGGAAACCGAAGTGTGGCTGAAGGCCAGTTGAACTGATCCCTAAAATGCTCTGCCCATCGATCCAATCTCCTGGATTGAGAATGATAAATATGTCCATCTTTCTCTGAGATTGTTTCGCTAACAGTCGGCTTCCTAATACCGGTCTCCTTAACAAGTCTGAACAATTGTCTGCTATTACCTATTGCCGCTGCCTTTTCCATCTCTCTTGCTTCCGCTACCCACCACTTCACGATTATTGTGTAGGCTTTTATCAGCTTGCGCTTAAGCTGACTCCGCTCTTCATTATGTTCAGAGCCAGGTGGAATGAGTTTTCGAGCATCTATCAGTGCGGTAGAAGCTGCTGAGATCCAGTGTTTCTCCCTAACCTTGTGGTTTACCGTACTAACAGATATCACTGCTGTTTCCACAGCTTTTCGGATATCATTCCATGCTGCCTCGGGGTGGGCATCACATATATGGCTGCTTAACTGTTTTCCTAGTTCTTCCTGAAATATACTCTTAGCTTGACTATCATTACGTAGGCCCCTAAGAGGTTTCCTTGCAGCGTCTTTCCTACGTCCAGTAAGACGCAAGCAAATACGCGCTCTCACTAGAGCATGATCTGAATATAAGCACGTGCTCCAAAATGAGCGACAGTCTTCTATCGAGCCCCTCCATCGGTGGCTGATAGCGATGTGATCTATTTGGGTCCAACGTTGGGACGAATTAGGGGGTCTCCATGTTAAAGGATGTTTTTCCTTATGTTTAAAGTTAGTATTTGCAAGGAACAGGCGGTTATCTGAGCATAGCTGCAACAGACGGTCGCCATTATCTGTTCTTTGAGCCACGACACCATAAGATCCACCTAGGTGTCTTTCCCTATCGCTTAGTTTACCTACTTAAGCATTAAAGTCACCGGCCACTATTACTACATCCGAGCGCTTAGCTTTTCGGAGAAGGTCCGAAAGCTTTCTGTAAAACTCATCTTTTACATCATCTGAGCTGCAGTCAGTGGGAGAATAGGCAGAGACGACGAAGAGGCAACGACGAGTGTCCCTATCTTTCCGGATTCTTACTGTTCCGTTCAGTCGGACAGCGCACAAACGACTGTCTACTGGGATCCACTCTAAGAGAGCTAGTCCTGCCCTAGGACTCAATGCTATAGCTACGCCGGCGAGGCCACGGGAAGCAGAATCAGGGCTTCCAGATACACGAAGCGTAAATCGAGTCGGTTCTTTATTTTGGCATGGTGAGGTCAAATGAATGACGCTACTTGGATCCTGTATGCGCGTTTCGGAGACGCAGCACACATCGATGGCGCGAGATTCTAAAGTCCTAGCTAATGAAGCCTGCTGTCCTATTTGGCAAAGTGTTCGTACGTTAAAAGCTCCTACGTGTAGTTTAGAGCGTGGTTTCAGGAGACCAGGAATGGCGTTCCACGTACTCGAATCGTTTGCCCTAGCGGTGCGAGGTGATAAAGAGATGTGGGGAGGGTTAGTCGGGGAGATAAGAGAGGTATTAGAAGGTATAGGAAGGATTTGAATGTGACCACCTTGGTCTCTTGTGCTGTCACGGGTATGAGGGCTGATATCACTTCCCGGCTGCCCACACCGTGGAAGAGTTCTTCTGGAGGTACCTGAAAAGGAAATTGGATTAGTGTTGGTCTCAAAGACCTGGGAGCGTGACCGCAGAGCCCAAGGGACAACTGCTTGAGGCCGGTCGCGCACGGCCTTTTTGTGGAAGGTTTTTGACGTGTTAGCTCCGTTCTTCAAGGGGCCTTACCTCTGGAGACGGAAATCCGTGAGGTAAGGTGAGGTGTGACATTTTTAGGGTCGACCTTTTCTAACCCCACCCCTCCTTGTGGGAAGGCAGCATCGCTGCCATGCTGGATGTCCGAGGGAAACATCTGACTGCTGTCACACCCCTCTACAGTCAGCAGTACGACTTCGCCCTCAGACCTTGAGTTGCTGCTTTTAGTCTTACCGTTCACCAATCGACCTGCCTGACATGGTAGAACCTGCAGGAACATATGTTCCAGCCAATATAGCTCGGTTGGGTCATCACGATAGGCAAGCCCGACCACCGCGTCAAGGTAGCAGCTTCGATCGGGGTTACAAAATGTCAATACATTTCCAACAATCATAAAATATCTAAAGCAAAATGTATTATTCTTTGTTACTTAGTATTGTACATTCTTCTTTATTCATTTGAATATAGGATTTCTTCTTCTTTTACTTTTTTTTACAGAAACATGTTAATTACACAAACTAGAATAGAAGAATAGTTATGTATGTCGATTCATAAAACAAAATGCCTATTTCTATACATAATTTATTGTTTAATTGACAGAGTATACTACTACTACGACTACTACTATGCTCTAATAAAGAGATATACATATGTATTTTGTTTGAGTGGCATTATTTATTGAATTGTATACAATATTATTATGAACTGATTAGTTTAATCATATGACTCGAATATTAAAATGTATAACAGTAGTATAATATGGTAATATTAAAAATAAAATTCTATAGGAAATATTTATACAAGGAAAATAAATGAACAAAAACTGATATTCCCATATAGTTTATTTAGATTATATGATTACATTATAATAAAAAAAATTTGGTAAGACTACAATTTATGAACGACGCTATAAACTGACTTGGAGATTACCCACCTAATAACTAAGACCAAATGAGGGTTATAAATTAGTGTGAGAAATAAGAATTATGATTTACAGGTTATTGACTTTCTCCATTTTTGTTTAACTTCATTATAGATCTACTGATGGAAATAACATTCTCGTCGATTGAATTCTCGGGCATTGATTTCCTTCCACGAGGTCCACAAATCGACTTAGAATACGCAGATGACATAGTCGTGTTTGGTGAAGACGCTGATAAAATGTAGAGTCTTTTGGTAGCACTGAGCAACAATGCCAGAATGTTTGGAATGCGCTTCTCTCCCTCAAAATACAAGTTGTTGCTTCAGGACTGATCTGCGTTAACACCTGAACTAAGGATAGGGAATGAAGTAGTCGAACGCGTTGACAACTTCACGTATCTTGGAAGTCTGATCAGCCTCAATGGGTTGGTGTCTGACGAAATCTCAGTACGGATTCGCAAAGCTCGTTTGGCTTTTGCCAACTTACGTCACCTATGGCGAAGGCGAGATATCCGTCTATCAATAAAAGGACGAGTATACTGCGCGGCAGTCCGTTCTGTTTTAATTTACGGCAGCGAAACATGGCCATTAAGAGTAGAAGATATTCGCAATTTACTAGTATTTGACCACAGATGCCTTAGAAATATTGGTGGCGTCTGCTGGGATCACCGGGTAAGTAATAATGAGGTTAAATAAAGGGTATTAGGGAATGATGGTAAATCAGTTGATGAGGTTATGAATCTTCATCGACTGAGATGGTTGGGCCACGTGTTACGTATGCCTGAATACCGATTACCACGACGTGCAATGCTATCCGGTGTTGGGGATGGTTGGAAGAAAGTTAGGGGCGGCCAAATCAAAACGTGGCATCAGTGCTTGAAGTCACTAACTTCTAGTCTGAGCCATGTTGTTAGATGCAGACTACTTGGTTGGGGTCCTCGTGACTATCGTAACCAATGGTTGGAGACTCTTGGTGACATGGCTCAGAATCGATCACAATGGCATCGGTGTATACACTCCCTGTCTTCCCTTAAACTAAGAGATTAAAATCGCTTCATATCTTTCTTTCTACGAACCAATTCTTTCTTCCTGTACTATATCCTTATTGCAATCTTTCTTTTATATATTACCACCTCTGAATTAACTACTTTTATGAATCCGGTGTTCATCTTGTTGTGCTAATGAGGTATGGCAACTTGGACCGATGCATATATGTGCCTGGTCCTACGTTGTAGCTGACTGACTGATTGATATCAGCTGTAATGCCAAAACTTTATTTAACCAAATGGATGAGTGAATATCGTGTCAAAATCCGAGACGTGTTATCTTATATGTGACTGGTTCGTCCATAAATTATAGTCTCGCTAAAAATTTTTCTGGCCAATGAATAATAGATATCCATGAAATTTTGAATAGAAATAAGGTATTATGAAATATTTATTTAAGTAGTTAATATGAGTGTTAGATAACTGTAAACATGATTGATGTATGACTTGAAGTTTTCTGTCCGGTATATTCACGATGAGTAAATTTTACAATTAAATGAGTAGTGGATATTTTGAGTTTGTGATAATGACCTTGAGTTGATAAGTAATTTATTTATTGATAAAAACCTACCACATTTTCTCGCCTCATCTATCATATAGTCTTGAGACAGTATGTGATCTGTTCAGGCTTTCTCTATTAGATATTGTTTTAGTTTGAAGTTTGTCATATATCTTGTTGTTTTTAAAGAAGTTCGAATTTTTCTTGAGATGTCCTGATTGATGTTGTTGGAAGTGGGACAAGAATCACAGGTAACTTGAATGTGCATTATGTTATGTTGTCAACTTACCAAAGTTGAAAATCTGATCTCTTTCTAATATACTATAGTGCGAAAGCTTCAGTTTATAGTTGTAATCTCTTGTAAGATTGTACATACGTACTACTGAAAACGAAGATAAAATAGCTTACCTGTGCTCCAGTAATTTCTAATGGATCGCTAGATGATTTCAATCCGTAATATAAAGTATCTTGAATATATCTTAACTCTCTCAAGAAGATTAAATATCGTGTGATTTATCCTAGCATGTCTATAAATTCATCAATTGAGATAATAGAATGACATGTTACACATACCTAGTTACCATCGTTTATAGTCAAAAAGTGACTAAATACGGCAATCGTTAGACATGAAATATGTTCATCATTTTGTTGTTTGCAAACATCAGAGATCAGTTTACTCTGGTTCCTATGCACAGAGTAATTGCGATTTCTTATTGTCCAGCAGTGGAATCCAGGACGCATGGTACTGGGTTCGAGCCACGGAGTGAACACCAACTCTGAGATGCAGGTACATCCAGCTGATGAGTCCCAAATAGGACGAAACGCGTGTCCTGGATTTTACTGCTAGCCATTTTATGATACTGTTTTACTTTTTTAGATTTAGATCATCTTCGCACCATTTTCTCTTTAACTTTTAAGTTTCGAATCCATTTCACTTTGATTTGCATTACATTTCTCAAATCTCATTTATAAATATGTTTTTTTTTCATTATGATTCCTTTCAGTATAATGATGGATTATTACACCTTTGAGTTATTACGTGTCCTAGAAATTAGTGATTCTGAGAAAGAAAGAAAGAAAGAAAGATTGATCATTTTTGTAAACTATATATTCCTTTATACTTTTATACAATCATGTGAGACGACTAATCGATGAATCCTTCATTGATAATGAATTTTACGTGCGACAGTAGATAAATGGTTTGTTCTTATTAAATCATAACTTATAATACGAGTTAATCTGTCCTAAGAATAGATTATATTAAGCCTGTAATCTCTGAGACCTTTGAGAAATCTCATATGTACTAAATAAATTGATGAAACGTTTAGAATATGAAATTCAATTCTGGGAAATTAATTAAATAAATAAAAGATTTCTAATTATTTTCTCTTATAGTATAAATGTTACTTATAAGTAGTGTGGATAAATAATATATTTGTATGATGTAAATATTTCCTTTTTGATTGAATAGTAATACCATCGGTTAGGATTAAGAGTTCGAGTAAATTGTATTGGTTGTGTCGTGTATGGTTAGTCTTATGTTTCGATAATGAGGAGGTCGAAAAGAGCTTTGATATGATTGAAATGATGTATAGATTACTTGTCAATGAGTCACAACAAACAGAGATGACAATGATGAACGATGGATCTGATGCAGATGTGAAGGCGCCGATCGGCAAAGCAAGAGCAGCATATCTACAAATGAACAATATCTGGAACTCAAAACAACTGTCTGTAAGCCAACGCTAAAGTCAAAATTTCTAATACAAATATCAAGACAGTTCTACTGTATGGGGTGGAAAATTGGAGAACTTCGAAAGCCATCATACAGAAGATACAAGTGATTATTAACAGTTGTCTATGCAAAATACTTCAGATCCGTTGATCAGACACTATCAGCAACAATCTGCTATGTGAGGGAACGAACCAGATCCCAGTGGAGGGCGAAATCATAAGGAAGTGCTGGAAGTGTATAGGATACACATTAAGGACATCACCGAACTGCATCACAAGGCCATTCCTCACTTGTAATCCTCAAGACCAAATGAAGAGAAAAGGAAGATCAAAGAACACATTACGGTGAGAACAGGAGATAGGCATGAGAAAAATGAACACGAATTTGATAGAACTAAAAAGGGAGGCTCATGACAGAGTGTGTTAGAGAATGCTAGCCGTCGGCCTATGCTCCATTGAGAATAACACACGTAAGTAAGTAAGTAAGTAAGTAAGTAAGTAAGTAAGTAAGTAAGTAAGTAAGTAAGTAAGTAAGTAAGTAAGTAAGTAAGTAAGTAAGTAAGTAAGTAAGTAAGTAAGTAAGTAAGTAAGTAAGTAAGTAAGTAAGTAAGTAAGTAAGTAAGTAAGTAAGTAAGTAAGTAAGTAAGTAAGTAAGTAAGTAAGTAAGTAAGTAAGTAAGTAAGTAAGTAAGTAAGTAAGTAAGTAAGTAAGTAAGTAAGTAAGTAAGTAAGTAAGTAAGTAAGTAAGTAAGTAAGTAAGTAAGTAAGTAAGTAAGTAAGTAAGTAAGTAAGTAAGTAAGTAAGTAAGTAAGTAAGTAAGTAAGTAAGTAAGTAAGTAAGTAAGTAAGTAAGTAAGTAAGTAAGTAAGTAAGTAAGTAAGTAAGTAAGTAAGTAAGTAAGTAAGTAAGTAAGTAAGTAAGTAAGTAAGTAAGTAAGTAAGTAAGTAAGTAAGTAAGTAAGTAAGTAAGTAAGTAAGTAAGTAAGTAAGTAAGTAAGTAAGTAAGTTAAGTAAGTAAGTAAGTAAGTAAGTAAGTAAGTAAGTAAGTAAGTAAGTAAGTAAGTAAGTAAGTAAGTAAGTAAGTAAGTAAGTAAGTAAGTAAGTAAGTAAGTAAGTAAGTAAGTAAGTAAGTAAGTAAGTAAGTAAGTAAGTAAGTAAGTAAGTAAGTAAGTAAGTAAGTAAGTAAGTAAGTAAGTAAGTAAGTAAGTAAGTAAGTAAGTAAGTAAGTAAGTAAGTAAGTAAGTAAGTAAGTAAGTAAGTAAGTAAGTAAGTAAGTAAGTAAGTAAGTAAGTAAGTAAGTAAGTAAGTAAGTAAGTAAGTAAGTAAGTAAGTAAGTAAGTAAGTAAGTAAGTAAGTAAGTAAGTAAGTAAGTAAGTAAGTAAGTAAGTAAGTAAGTAAGTAAGTAAGTAAGTAAGTAAGTAGGTAAGTAAGTAAGTAAGTAAGTAAGTAAGTAAGTAAGTAAGTAAGTAAGTAAGTAAGTAAGTAAGTAAGTAAGTAAGTAAGTAAGTAAGTAAGTAAGTAAGTAAGTAAGTAAGTAAGTAAGTAAGTAAGTAAGTAAGTAAGTAAGTAAGTAAGTAAGTAAGTAAGTAAGTAAGTAAGTAAGTAAGTAAGTAAGTAAGTAAGTAAGTAAGTAAGTAAGTAAGTAAGTAAGTAAGTAAGTAAGTAAGTAAGTAAGTAAGTAAGTAAGTAAGTAAGTAAGTAAGTAAGTAAGTAAGTAAGTAAGTAAGTAAGTAAGTAAGTAAGTAAGTAAGTAAGTAAGTAAGTAAGTAAGTAAGTAAGTAAGTAAGTAAGTAAGTAAGTAAGTAAGTAAGTAAGTAAGTAAGTAAGTAAGTAAGTAAGTAAGTAAGTAAGTAAGTAAGTAAGTAAGTAAGTAAGTAAGTAAGTAACTAAGTAAGTAAGTAAGTAAGTAAGTAAGTAAGTAAGTAAGTAAGTAAGTAAGTAAGTAAGTAAGTAAGTAAGTAAGTAAGTAAGTAAGTAAGTAAGTAAGTAAGTAAGTAAGTAAGCAACTACTTATTATACGGAATTATTGTCATAACTCGCAGCCCTCAAATGAATAGTTATCAAAATTCAAAATAATTAACCAAAAAATGTCTTCTTCTTAATAACATATCTCGTGTATATGTGAAATGCGACACACAGAAAATGGACATGGCTATATATCACTTTGAATTTCGCAGTTATATAATACGTAATTTAGAGTTTCATTCACCAATAAATGAAATTAAGACTCTGAAGTTTCATTTTTATTATTTGCATCAAATTGCTGCATGGTTTATACATCACATGGATGATTACGGTGAAATCTCACTCGCTTAACTGAATGGTTTAGTCGTTAAATATTTCCGTTTAATAATATTCAAATCCATTTCACTTTGATTTGGATTACGTTTCTCAAATCTAAGTTATATATTTTTATATGATTTCTATCAGTATTATGATAGATTATTGCAATCCTGAGGTGTTCGACAATAGAACTAGATGGCCGTCCAGTGCTTCCAGGTTGTCTAGTTTTAATTGAATCATGATCTCCACTATTAAAATTACTATAATATCCACAAAACCCATCTGATACTAATCAACATATGCTCATTAGTGACTGACTTCAAGAGGTATTTCCTGGAGTTCTAGTGAGAAGTAGTGACCAGTGGAGTTCAACCAGGTCTGTTGTGAGGTAGTAACTCAGTAAAGACAATGGTGGATGTGTTGCTCAATTTCGTGGATTAGTTGAAGTTAGACATTAACAGTGTTGGATGCCGGCCGGTTCATTGGTCTAGTGATTAAGTGCTCGCGCGCGTGACTGATAGATCCTGGTTTCGAATCTCGCAGGGGGCGAGGTCGTGGATGCGCACTGCTGAGGAGTCCCACACTAGGACGAAATGGTCGTCCAGTGCTTCCAGGTTTTCTATGGTGGTCTAGCTTCAACTGACCTATGATCTCAACTATTAAAATTAATAATATTCATTAACGCATATTCCGAACATATGAGTCCTGAAAACTTTATCATTATAGATTAGATAAACAACATAGAAAAAGAAAGTGAAGAGGGAAGACAATCAAAATGAATATGCAAACAATCACAATGTAAGTATTGGCTACAACCAATCAATGTTAATATTAACGGGAATACACTGTTAGCCAATATATATGGAAGGACTCTCATAGCTTATTTGGACCTAAAGTTTGTGCTGATGATATTATAGAGGGAAAAAGAAGAAAAAACTTCATGATTGAACCATCTATATCAGAGAACGTACCTTTATCATGATCAGTGTTTTATATGTAAAATATTTTATTCCTCAATTGTTTTCAATACAGAAATTATTCTTTGAATCAATTGTAATTGTAACAAATGTTCTTTTATAAGGAAAATAATTTGAAGAATTAATGTTCTCCTTGTAGTGGGTTTCAAATAATGTTTGTCTCTTTATTATTCAAAGTGTTCTTTAATCATGTATTTGGACATTGGATTTTATACATTTTATACATTCAGAAATCAATCTAGATAGTGTGTTTGAAAAAAAATGAAGAATATCATAGTAGTCCCGAAATTCCCTGATGCGGCCAAGAGTGAGGAGAATCAGCTCCCCCTCTCGAAATGCTCTCAAATGGCCACGTACATAGAACCACTGCCAGGGAATTCTTACTCACTCCCTTCTCGTGGGGAGGGAGGTGTTTTCGAAATTGAGAGGACAAAAAGCGAATATCCGGCACTTTAAACGGATTGGTAGTGGGCACAAAGGATCCACCTAGGGGAGTTTGAAAACCCTGATACCAAACCAATGCTTCACATGGTCTCCAGGATCCTTAGGGAGCAAATAGCATATGAACCAATTATTGGTCACCGACTACCATGGGACTGCATCTCCTGACGTTGTTCCACTGCCTTGTGGATTGGACCTTTAGATGAAAGGCTCGAGATGTGGTCCCCTATGTAAACCGCCTGCTTCGGTTTGGGTACCCGGGCAACAATCCATTCCTCACACAAATCGAGTGATTTATATGGCGCATATCAATTCGGTGACTCCTTGTACCAATGTTTATGTGCTTAAATAAATAAAAATAGACAAATGGTTAGTGCGTGATATTAATCGAGTAAACCTATTATTAAATTCGTTCTTTTTAATTCATATTTAGATAATGAACATTAAACTTTGAAATTGCTCATTTATCTATTTGTTTGTCAGTTAAGTGACTATTCACTTACATATTTCTACCTCCTAAATTGGAAGTCAACATTAATACAGGTTATCATACACACTGGAATTTTCAGCTCTCGATTTTCAATAGTCTATAGAATATAGAACTATCAGTGTCTGAGTCAGTTAATGTTATAATCAATTATCGAAGTTGTACTATGAAGCAATCATATTCAATCAGATGTATTGCTTATTTTTTTATTCAATTTGAAATGGTTTAGATTATCCTGTTATTGATATGTTGACTGGAATCTGATCAGTTTTGGTTTGATATATGTGCATCCTATATAAATTACCTCGAAATAGCTATTATAATCCAAGTTTATATAGAAATGATGAAATGTGACCAGCAATGGAATTCAGGATGCGAGTTGAGTTTTACTCCGAGACTCGCATTTAGCAACGTTCTCTTCAAATGTCGTCGCTCTATTCACTTAGCTGGGATGTATAGCGTATATATCGGTCATCACACACTGACCTAATCTGTTCTAACTTTTAGACAGATAAATTATTTTGATATTTCCATTTTCCCTATCATACAAATGTTTGGACTTGCTATTCGCTCACATGTAACATTGATCACGCCTTGAATATGCGTGCATGTGTCTGTATGCTTACTCGTATCTCTTTCATATTTATGAAGACTGAGTCATCTATTGCTCACGTAGTTGATTATTTCTAGCCCTCGAGTTCACCTGAATTTCTTTATGTCTTTTGTTGTTCTTCTGCATTATAAAATCTATGAAATATACTTTCCTCAAATACTTACGTATTTCACTTCTCATATCTACGTTGTTATCAACGGGATAGTTCAACAGAATATATATGAAATAAATAGGGTGTGTACTTAATAGTGGAGTATATATCTTATTTACTTCATTAACATCAATATAATTTGATCATGTGGAGTCAGATTGTGAGTCCATAGATGCAGTTACGTCCAACGGAATTGTCCGAAATAGGACAAAATTCTCGTCTAGTTTTTTGATGATAGCCACATTCCACCTATTCTCTGTTTGCCTCTTATATTGATCCTTTATTTTACAAAACTACTGGGTATCGCTAGTACGAATGTTGTTATTATGTCCTATGTCCTGTTAACTGTCACGTGATAAAATCGCCAATTTGAACATCGACTAATACGACCTTGTCTCTGTACTAAACCAATGATGCGTTAAACAGACAGACTTGGCTTATATACAAATAGACCAAACCGCACCACACCATAAACTGGAAAATAATAATTATACAAGATCAAGTCAAAAGTGATTGCGAATGTGAGGGACTATAACTAATAGATTGTGAATAATATGAGAATAGTAAAACTTATTATAGTAACCAGTCGGTCAAATGCAAGCTACTAATAAGAGAAACATAAATATAGATAATCTAGTTACTAACTTACTTACTTACTTACTTACGCCTGTTACTCCCAATGGAGCATAGGCCGCTGACCAGCATTCTCCAACCCACTCTGTCCTGGGCCTTCTTTTCTAGTTCCATCCAATTCTTGTTCATTTCTCTCATGTCTATCTCCATTTCCCGGCGTAATGTGTTCTTTGGTCTTCCTCTTTTCCTTTGACCTTCAGGATTCCATGTGAGGGCTTGTCTCGTGACGCAGTTGGGTGCTTTTCTCAATGTGTGTCCTATCCACTTCCAGCGCTTCTTCCTGATTTCTTCCTCCACTGGGATCTGGTTTGTTCTCTCCCACAGTACGTTGTTGCTAATAGTGTCCGGTCAACGGATCCGAAGTAGTTTGCGTAGATAACTGTTAATAAACACCTGTATTTTCTGGATGATGGTTTTCGTAGTTCTCCAGGTTTCTGCCCCATACAGTAGAACTGTCTTGATATTTGTATTAGAAATTTCGACTTTGGTGTTGGCTTACAGACAGTTGTTTTGAGTTGCAGATGTTCCTCAGTTGTAAATATGCTGCTCTTGTTTTGTCGATCCGCGCCTTCACATCTGCATCAGATCCACCCTGTTCATCAATGATGCTGTCCAAATTTGTAAAGGTTTTTACATCTTCCAAATCTTCTCCGTCAATTGTGATTGGATTGGTGTATGCTGTGTTGTATCGGAGAATCTTGCTTTTCCCTTTGTGTATATTGAGACCTATTGCTGCTGAGGCTGCTGCTACACTGTTCGTCTTCTCCTGCATTTGGTGTTGCGTTTGGGATAGATGGGCCAGATCATCTGCAAAGTCTAGATCATCCAACTGCATCTTAGATGTCTATTGTATCCCATTCTTTCCTTCAGACGTTGACGTCTTCATGATCCAGTCGATCGGCAGGAGAAAGAGAAAGTGTGAGAGTAAGCAAGATAATCTAGTTACTTAATAGTTATATATACAACAGTCCATAAATAGTTCTTAGAATTTACCCATAATTTAATCTTCTTCGGATACAATAGTTAGTGTATATATTTCTAGAAAATGAAATTCGAAAAATACGATACATCTGATGTTCAACAAACATTAATTCTTCGTAAAAATTCGAATTCTAGGTCTACGTAATAAAAGGGATAATCTCATGTTTTTAGTTACAAGTGTTAGTCTAATCAGATTAAACATACTTGTATGAATAATTATGTATTAGTTGAAGTCATGAGTCAATTGAAGCTAGACGATCATGGAAAACCTGGAAGCACTGGACGACCGTTTCGTTCTACCATGGAACTCCTCTGCAGTGCGCATTCACGAGATTCGAGCCCAGAAACTATCAGTCTCTCGCGCGAACGCTTACTCTCTAGACTAATGAGCCGGCAACCAACGGTGTTAATCCTATTATTGACTCATGAATTTAACTAGTAAATTCCTATAATATCCACAAAACACCTCACTGACTATAATTATTTACTAGATTGTTCCAAATAAAAGGTACTCACTAAAATATAATAAACTATACATGATACATTATAAGAATCACATATATTATAGCAGTTGGAGTTAAAAGTAAGACTTACATAACATTTAGTCTCTGAATACTAAACCTAAACAGTTTTAGTCCAATAAAAAAGATAAATGGTTATTTATCAATGCTTATTGGTTAAGCATGAATGGTCTATCGGCAAAATGGAGTAATTTGATTATATCAAGATGTACCATGAAAATCATCATAACATTATACAGATTTGATTTAACTTGGTTCTTTTTTTACAGTATTTATTTGATCAAAGATGGATAGTGGTTAGCTATGGAATCCAGGACGCGCGTTTCGTCCTATTTGAGACTCGTCAGCTGGATGTATCTGCATCCCAGAGTTGATGTTCACTCCGGGACTCAAAGCCATTTAGATTTTACAAAAGCTGTTGAAGACAGATTTTTATTCATTCCTGTAAAGTTGGCCGTCATGATCCAAGACAAATTGTATTATCGGTTAGATAAATATAGTGTTTAGAGTTTGAAAAAAAAATTTTAAACAAATACTTCTTTACAGTTGGTCAATATTTCAAATTTAAACAAACTTCACTCATCAACTCATCAGTTGATAACAGCAGAATATCTGATGAGTATAAGTAACACTAACCAAAATGGTCATAAATCTTAAACGACAATATCAGAGATCAAATTTTCATGATTTCCAATGTATATCATTGTATTTATCTACAATAAAAGTGTAACTCGTATTGACGACTGCAGGTAATTTCATAGTCTAACCAAAATTTTGTAATCTATTAAAGATCTGATCACTGAGAATCTCCGGAATTATCAACTCGAGAATTCTCTTACTGTTCTTTGAAGAAACAAAAAGGTAATTATTATAGAATTATCAGAAGGGGTTTGTGGAGATTTTAGAGATTTCCCTGATTGAAATCATGAATCAATTGAAGCTAGACCACCGTGGAAAACCTGGAAGTACTGGACGGCTGGTTGAAGTTAGACATTAACACCGTTGAATGCCGGCTAAGTGGTCTAGTTGGTTAAGCGCCTGGTGCGAGTCTGTTGGGTCCTGGATTCGGATCCCACAGGGGGCGAGATCGTGGATGCGCACTACTGAGTATTATAGAATTCATATATTAAATGTATTTGATGATAAAATGAGATATCAAAGACATTAGCACTTCGTAATTATTTACAAATGATTTTGAATGGTAGTTAATCACGTTCTAATATGTATTTATACACATTTTTAATAGTTACATGTTAGATTATTGTTGGGGTGATCCAGAAAATTGCTTGCAAAAGACAAGCAAGCATCAGGAAACACTAAGAAGCATTTCATCCAATCAGCGTTCATTTGAAGTTTTAGCCAAATATATCAAGGAAGTGAAACGTCACATGTAGAGGTTTTGATTGACTGATTGCTATATTGCTACTATGTTTAGTAGCATCCCAGAATCTTTGAGCAACCCAAGGACATTTAAAATATTATAAAAACCCTGTATTTTCTGTCTTAAAATAAACCTTGGAGTAAACTACTTCTCGCATACTTTGAGTCTTCTCTCTCGTTGTTCAGGTCGTTGTACAGTTCTAGCTTGGGGGTTACGAGAACAGCTTAGGAGACGAATATAGCATTCAAATCCGCAAGACTTATCAATTATCATAAAACTAAGAGTTTTATTAGTATCTTGATTAGAGGAATAGAGGAAATATTCTTAATATGATTACTTAATTTATAATGGTTGTCAGGATCATGATGTTCAATAACGTTAGATTGATCATCTTCGAAACTTTTGATTCCTTTTATTGATTTATTACTTACCAGTTAGTGATAAATAACTTTGGTTTTGATCACAATTGATTGATCACTGGGTGGTGATCAATCTCATGCTTGTCTAGTCCTTATTAGTGCAGATCGAATGCTATCGATCATGTTGCAATGTGGCCACCAGTCTAGGTGACTCGACACTGCGGGCACTATGTATTGAGATTTAGATGGTGGTTGGAGGTAGTCAACAGGAAACCCGGGTCCAGGGTTTCCTGTTGACTACCTCCAACCACCATCTAAAACTTTGGTTTTGTCTTTGTTTTTGTTTATTTCCCGTTTAGTTTTAATTTATTTTTACAAATGACTAAGTAACTTTCATTTCTATAAATAAACAAAAATAAATTTTTTTTTCATTCAATCTCATAAATAAAACTTATACTGATTCTCTTTCTATAGAATGAATAATTGAAATTAGATTGAATTTTGAAACTTTTCGAATAACATAGAATCAATAGAAAGAGAATTTCAATGGTTAAGATCATGAGTCAATTGAAACTAGACCATCATGGAAAAACCTGGAAACATTGGACGGCCGTTTTGTCCTATTGTGGAACTCCTCAGCAGTGCATCAACTGACTCTATGATCTCAACCATTGAAATTATTATAATATCCACAAAAGCTATGTGATATTAATAAACATATGCTCATTAGTGACTGACTTCAAGAAGTATTTCCTGGAGTTCTAGTGAGAAGTAGTGACCAGTGGAGTTCAACTAGGTCTGTTGTGAGATGGTAACTCACTGAAAATAATGGTGGATGTGTTGCTCAATTTCGTGGATTAGTTGAAGTTAGACATTAACAGTGTTGGATGCCGGCCGGCTCATTGGTCTGGTGGTTAAGCGAGACTGATAGATCCTGGTTTCGAATCTCGCGAGGCGGTATCGTGAATGCGCCCTGTTGGAGAGTCCCACACTAGGACGAAACGGTCGTCCAGTGCTTCTAGGTTTTCTATGGTGGTCTAGTTTCAATTGACTTATGATCTTAACCATTGAAATTACTATAAACTCCACAAAACCCATCAGAAAGATAGTTATTTATTATTTATTCATTTGAGAACATAAATACTGGTACAACGGGGCATTAGATACATATCCGCCACACAAATCTCATTTCATTTGTGTGAGAGCTGTGATACTGCTTGGGTGCCCAAACCGAAGAAGATGGTTTTATTAGAGGGCCATACCCGGAGCCTTCGACCAAAAGGTCTGATCCGCAAGGCAGTGGAGCATTGTAAGGAGATGCAGTCCCTTGGTAATCGGTGACCTCAGGATACTGGACCCCATGTGCACCATTAGTTTGGAATCAGGGTTTTTCAACTCCCCTAAGTGGACCCTCCATATCCGTCAACCCGGTAAAACTCCAGATATTCACTTTTCGTCCTCTCAATTTCGTAAACAACACCACCAAAACGAGAAGGCAATGAGTAGGACTTCCGTGGCAGAGGCTGCATATGTGTGGCCATGTGAGAGCATTTGGAGAGAGGGAGCTGACTTTCCTCACTCTCGGCCTTGCCAGGGCATTTATGGGCAATAAGAAGAGATAAAATAAATTGTTAAGTAAAACTGTCCTATCTAAAGCTCAGAATCTTAATATACCGCGTATGAACACTCCAAATCACAAATAAGAAGACAGAAGAAGACTGGAGAAAGTGTTTGTTGAGCAAGAATCAAAATGTACAGAAAATCATGTGAGATACAATCAAAACAAAGATGTAAGCAGTGACAAGTTTAAGGTTAACAAGAACCAATCAACATCGAGGTGTACAGGACAAGCTGTGAACCACATGTAGAGAAATTCGAACACCTGAAGTTTGTGCTGATGATGTCGTCCAGAAGAACGATGAAAGTTCCACGACTAAACCGTCCAGCTCAGCGAACAACAGTTCATCAAAATCATCCACCTGAGCTACAAATCTTCTACACCCATTCACACAGAGGTATGTTGTGCTACTGACCAATAGTAGCATGCCACGATGATATTCTAGAAAATTCCATTGCGTCCTTATTAGATGAAACTCTTTGGCTCTTCTAGGGCTTCTGGGGGCTCCGTCGTAGTTTTCAGAAGCCGTTCCAACAAAAGCCTTTTCCAACAAATCTTAATTTTTATTTCATGCAATTAGTTCCCTTTATGAATTTAAGTAAAACCAGAACAAACATTAATGCAGAATAATATGAATTCATTATATTTCGTAGTTTCTCATCAGCTGCTTACAAGCAAATATGTATTAGGTCGTAACGGTAAACCCGGCTTATGTATTTTCGGTAGTCCATATAAGCGCGGGATGACTGAACCCATGGGACGCATGTGATTATATAAATCTTGGGTTATTATCCCCTTATTCTTAAGATTTTTAACAACATCTGTTAGCTGTTTTTCGATTTGTAATGTTTTATCAACTTCTTTAGGTTTGGAGAATTTAGTACCATCCTCTAGAATTAACTTCATTTTATCCAAATATTCTTTGTGGTCAAGTAGTACTACACCAGCTCCTTTGTCAGGTTTACTTAGGATTAAATCCTTATTTCTTTTCAACAGTATTAGCTGATCCAAGTGGTTCTTAGTTAATAGGTTATTCTTACTACAATGTGCATTAACGAATCCATGACTGCAGTCCAGTAATGTGGACTTAAAGTGCTGGAGATTTTGTGGAGATGTCGGCATAAGATCATGAGTTTGATTTGATAGATTTTCGAATTGTATTTGCGTATGAAGTCTACTGGTTTTGGAGGTGCTGTTACAGAACTTGGGACCCAATGATAAGGCCTGCATTTGGACTGGCGAAAGTTTAATATGTATTAGAACTTTACATTGAGATAAGGAATAGTGTGGAACAACTGACATAACTGAATGTAAAGAACTGGAATGACAAAGGTTAGCAATAACAACTATATATATACAAGAACAGGTAACAAATTAGATGGTGTTAGAATCAAGGAACCATTATGGATGGGTGATGTAATAGTTGAGTGGAGTTCAGAGACAGATAAGATAAATTGTGTGATAATTTTAGAGGTAATGAAGGATTCATGGAATTAAAAACTGATAAGATGGGTTACGTAAGAATTGAATAGAATTTGAAGAGTTCACAAAATTCAAGAGAATCAAGTGAGTGGAAATATATGAGTGAAGGGGTGGTTTAAGAATTCAATAACGTAAGAGAAATATAACACAAACTAAATATTAACAAAATAAAACTAATGACCAAAAAAGTTGAATTACCAGGGTAGTAATAGGTTTATTACTCTCTCTTTTCGAATACACAGATTGTTCTTCCAAGCCTAAGCACGTGATGAACCGTAAATGTCTTAGTTAAAAGTTTATCAACGTTCCTAGAAAATGACTAACTGGTTTTAGAAGTTCTTCTTTAAGCCAACATAGTGCCCTGTTCTATCCTTGTTTTTCAGGCATTTTGTAGAAAAGATAAATGTAATTTGGTCTGTTGCCTAACAGTTAGTCACGAGACCCCTTGATAAGTGTTTATTTGTATCGATTGGCGTAAACTAAACATAGTGTGCAGTAAACTAGAAATTATTGTAATTGTACAGCTTTAACAACCATATACGTCTCATATCACCTGTAGCACCAGATGTCTGACAGTATCTCACAAGATACTGGTTAGACCGTAAGGAAATGTGGTCAGATGCATATAAGGTAGATGCTTTAACATTTGGCAATTATACAAACAACAGAGATGAGTCTCAGCATTGTCAGCTAAAAAGATACCTTAAAAAGCAACATACACTACATATATCAATGATGAAGGTTTGTCAATGGAATATAGTTGGATATCTCAAAGGAAGTAAAGGAAAGGATTATTTGTAGCCATCAGAAACTATCCAGTAAACTTTCCTACTACACTAAGTGGTGTGTTTAGAAATCGGACAAAGTTTGCTGCTAACAACATCTTATGTGATTTGAAGAAGAATTACCAGCGTGTAGAGTATAAAACATGAAATTATATATTTAATGCTGACGGATCATTTATTTATGTAGTTGACCTAATCTCCTGGGAATGTACTTGTTAGACATTCCGAACATGCCGCTACCCATATCGACACGTGTTCCTTGCTGTTCTAAGACGTCAGACTTTTACATGTGGGTGCTGCATTTATTAAAAGTTTTATGTTAACACGAACTAATTGCTTAAGCTACTGAAGGCAATGTGAGTGTGAAGCAATTTTGTAACCGCCAACAACCAGTAAGGTTACTTTTCGTAGGCTATCGAAGGAGTTTTTGCATAATATGTAGTCTATCAGAAGGGATGGCGTGAGAAAAGTGTCAACATTTAAGGTTAACATTGTAACCAAGATAACACAGAAGGTCGAGAACTATCTAAGAAGAATTTTCAATAGATGGATAAGCCCTCTGTTTTCTTGTAATCTATCCCAGTGACAGTGCCATTTAGCCACTTACTTGTATAGATAATTTCTGTTACCAGTAAAAGGTATTACTATCACACCTATCTAGATACTCAGACAATTATCATGAAAGTATATTTCACAATAAATTTAAATCGAATACTGTTTTTGCATTGATAGTGTTCCAGTAAAATTTTCAGTCATCACTTCTTTTTTCGTATTCTTAACAATACTGGAAGGTAGACTGGTATTACTAACGGGTGTAGATGCTTATGAGAGTTTAGTGTTCACTTGGATGCTTTATTGAGCTTAGGAACTACATGTAGTACGTTTGCTCCATAATACGTAACGCTCATCTACTTACCACTTAGATTGTTACTGCCTATGATCAACTAATAACAATATGTTGACTTATTCAGTGGACAGGGAAATGGACAATCTCATCTGAAGGAAATATCAAAAATTTTATGAATGGCAGTGCGTTCAGTTTGATCTACGTAATGGGAATCCAATTACCAGTTAACAAACATTGACTTACTATATTCTGATTAACTTCTATTAAGGGGGAATATGTACAATTCCAAAGGTGATAATTATCACATGATTTCACAGAATACCTTTATATAGAATAGGAACTAACCTACCGTATGGTGAAATAATCCGTTTAGAAGTGAACTTCACTGCAGCAGTCTACTGCAATCCTACACTGTTATTTCTATGCTGATACAGTTGTTGGTGATTAAAAGTCCAAGTGTAAATATAAATCAAATCAAATTTTAAAAATGTCTGATTACGGTGTTATTTCAATACCACTGATATCTCAATCCAGTCGTGTCCACTCAGTCATATTATAGTTAACTGAAGTACTTGCATATACATTTAAGAACATTGGTATTTAAATTGTTACTTAATTCATCTCTTCTTGGTTATTCAGTATAAAGACAACAAATATGAGAAGAATAGTGTTATCTTCTTTGAAATGGTTATTGACGCTCTTGAACTTTAAAATGAGAAGATACAAGTGGATAGGAAAATTCATACATCTAAAAAACTATCTGCTGAACTTTAATCATAATCAACTGTGTATATTGACAATTAGTGCCATAAAAGCTTTCTGGTTTTTGAATTGATCTGTTAGCCATCTTCATTCCGTAGGCACAGAAAATCAGTGTTCCTAATGAATATTACGATTATTCCGTAGAGTGCTTATTTTTTTGAAAAAAATGCTGTTACCAATGTTTAACATAGAGATCCAGTTATCTATCAGTTTATAATATACAAGGAAGCATATTGTTCTCAGCCAGTGAACGAAACACCCCAATGTTTAACAGCAAAACAAAAATCAATATTCTGGTTCATATTCATGAACAAATCGTCTTTTTAGTAGTATTATCATTCTAACACTTAGTGATGTAATTTACCCCCCCCCCCAAAAAAAAGAAACGATTAAATAAGCATTTATGCTTTAAAAATAACGTTGTTGACAATACAAGAGGATTGGCTTTTTCTCAGTTTAAGACTTTTCATTAATTTGTAACCAATAATCTGTATAGAATCAAGACGTTGCTCTTTTGATTTCATTTCAAACTACGACACTTTAAAGTTATAATATCGTAATCTACTTTCAAATTACAATCAATTATCCGTATTGACCGGATTCTATTTCTATAGATTTGTTACTATGTCAATAATATGATATTCACAAGTGACCTAATGATTTTCACTTAATGACAAATTGTGATTATCATCTTGAACTAACAAGCATGATTTATATGACACTAAGTTACATTTAATTAAATGCAGTAATATTTATTTTATAAAAAAATTACACTGCACTATCAAGGTTGTAAATGAGTATGTGAACACTTGAAAAGACACAGGTCAACTAACATAATACAATCGACAAACGAATCTATATCTAAAGGAGAATGACATTCTTTCTAAGTATCTAAACAGTTTTATTCAATGTTTTGAAAGAGACCTGTGTGATGAATCAAAACGTCCGTGATTATGAGATGGTGGAGAAGATTTGTAGCTCAGGTGGATGATTTTGGTGGAGTTTTGTTCTCTGAGCTGGATGTTTTGGTCGTGGAGCTTTCATCGTTCTTCTGAACGACATAATCAGCACAAACTTCAGATAGAAGTGAAGTATTGGAATTTCTCCATATGTGTTTCACAACTCGTTCTGTGCTGATGATGTCGTTCAGAAGAACGATGAAAGCTCCACGACCAAACCATCCAGCTCAGAGAACAAAACTCCACCAAAATCGTCCGTGATTATATATATATACACCAAATGTCCTGAATTTGGTCTTGAATATGTACTACTGAGGAGTTTCGTACTAGGACGAAATGACCGTCCAGTGCTTCCAGGTTTTCAATGGTGGTTTAACATGTATCATTTCATGATCTTAATCAAGACTCGACAATCTCCACACCATTATTACTAATAATTAGTACAAATCTTCAAAGGTAGCATAGTTTGTCTAGGAAACAAGATTTTTGTTAGTAAGATGAAGAACTCCTCCTGGAGCCCCTCTAGGGCTACTGCCAATCTCAAGCCCGAATAAAGGATGAGGGTTGGGCATCGGGTTAGTGACCCCATCCCGTATAAAAGTAACTCGCTAAAAAAAACGCTAACTAGAAAAAGTAATCATCCAAACAAAGATGAAGTAACTACGTTAGGTTGATTTAATCGAATTCCAGAATTTTCAAAATTATGAAACTAACATAAAGATTTATCAATTAAATCGAAAGTTTATCATATTACAATTACAAATTGATATAACTTTTATAAGCACCATACTTTGTCTGTTATTCGGATAGAATTTAGTCAGTACTCAAAAACTAAACAACCTTAAACATGTTGGGAACAACATCTGTATGTATAATGATTGCACAATACCGTGAACTGATTAAAGATAGATATGTAAATTAATAGATAGCAACTAATGTAAGGTATTTGCTCTGATACTTCAATATCTTGAGTTCAATTTCGGCGGCCTGTTTGAGCATCTGGGCTACCTGTTCCTGCCATCTAGAGATTTCAACAAGTTATCTATTTTTGTTTGTTTTAATATATCAATTTGTTTATTAATCGCATAACCTATTCAGGTGCGTTTCTGAAAAGTGTACAACCTTTCGTTGTCAAAGTTACAAAAAACTCAATAAGGGACAATGTGGTCGCTGGCAATGTACAACGGAAAGAATGCAAATTATTCAGATGTTCATTTAGTGAACTGCTAACATCTAACTGGCGATCACTCGATATTTATCGCCAGGACCGACGAAGAAGAAAGAAACAGAAACTTGTTGAAATACTTTACGCTGAGAATTCTATGTTGTACCAAAAATATAATATTGAATAAAGCTTATGATAATAATAATAATAATAATACTTTCGAGGTTATCCATTAAATTGTGATAAAGTTATAAATTAATGTGAAAAATTTGTAACCTAACTGAGATCACCTAGTGATTTGAGCGATTTCTAAACTGATACTATTTACCTAGTCTTATAATCGCAGTAATATTTACATAATTGACTTAACTTTATTTACTCAACTATAGAAAATCATACAGCTGGACAGCTGTTTCGTCTTAGTACAAGACTTGTTCGTCGAAACATGAGCTCGATCGTTGGTAGGTTTATGCATACATACTATTCAAAAGTCCCGTACTTGAACCAATGGTGGTTTAATAATAATCAATTTACCATGTGAATCCTTAAATTTGACAACCTCAACAGTACCATTAAGTGACAATACCAATTACATCCCGTATTTAAAATTTCACTATGGTATCATTTTGTTTCTAATGTTTGGCTAACTACATCTCATATCCGTGATCTTTATTGATTTGTTATTCTAATTTAAGAATTCATATATTCAAAGCGATTGCGTAATTGGTGATTGGTAAAACCGCAAGAATTATCCGAATATCTATCGGTAGATTAAACACACCGTATAAACATGAGCAAATTATAAGCTGAAGATAAAATGAAAGAAAAAGAGGTAACAATTTATCTCTTCTTTCATTTACATCGATCATATGATCGTCACTAAAATGTAATATGATAAAAGAGAGAGAAGGAGAGAGAGAGAGAGCGAGAAAAAGAAAACGATTATGATCCCGTTGTCTCTTCTGCCTTGTGATATACATAGAGCATATTCATATGCTCTAAGCTGTTTTTCTTCTTACAGTTAACCGTAAATTTTTTTTTGTTGTTCCGATTTAAAAATACAAAAAAAAAAACTTCAGAAAAACTTAATCAAACCTTAAAATCACAAGTTGAGCGAAAAAAATATATTAATTTTTAATAAACCCTTTATTTCAAGGTTCTGCAATATTCAATAAGTTCATATATAGGAATAAAATCAATCATAAATACGAAATGATGATCCATTAGTTCAACGATCTTTTCTCATCACATTCTATATGTTATAGAAGTTGTAGGTATACACATGAACAAACTTAATATTTGTGTATAGAAAACATTTACTAAACACCATAATTTACTACCACCATCATCACCGTTAAGGGCGGTCAAACCAAAATGTGGCATCAGTGCTTCAAGTCATTAACTTCCAATCTGAGCCATGTTGGTAGATGCAGACTAGAACTAGAAGTTATCTATGATTTATTGAGTAAAAATGGATACCCATCAAAGTTCCTAACTAAACATATATTCATAAAAGAACCTACAGGAACATCATCTATAATACTGAAGAAGGATTTATTTCAAAAGTAATACAACCAACCAGATATTGATGTGACGAAGACACAAAGCCTTAAAATATACATCTAATGCAGCTAGAATATGTCCTTTTTTCTTCAGCCAGTTAAAAATGAGTTCATAAAATAAGGACAAATGCTTAGTTCTACCGCCCCTATGCGTATTTACTAGTTCATCTGATCCTGTGGAGCCAGTTATGTTGGATCAAATACACCATTGAATTTCTAAATATTAACCATCTTAGTTGATCAACGGAGAAGACTGAATAATAAAAATCTCTATTTTGACACATTTGGTAGATATTAGTCACCATCTTGATAGAAAATTAGCTTTCATATTAATTTATAGAATCCTATTGAACTTACGGAATATGTCCAAATTTCATCTTTTACACACAATAAAAGTCACAATTATACACATCAACAAACCTAATATTTGTGTATAGAAAACATTTACCAAACACCATAATTTACCACCACCACCACCACCATCATCATCATCATCATCACTGTCTTCACTGTCATGACTACGTTTCTCAACACTTTTCACTTATATTCTATTTCAGTGTAAAACTTCATTTTACGTGATTTATCTATCTATCAATCAATCCTAACAATCGGATTATTTAACAAATTGATATTACTCATTTTTACTAACAACATCAAACATTTCTTATTCAAATGCTTCATTTCATAATTATTCACTCTTACGTAATTGTTACGTGACGAGTTTATGTAACTACTCGATTACATATACTTGTCTTCAGAAATGTTACATTATTCACATCTACTGAATAGCAAACTGGTTACAGTCACAACTGGTTGATCATTGGCTAATGATCAATGTCATGTGTGTCAAGTCCTTCTTAGTGCAGATTGAGTGCAATCGACCAAGTTGCAATGTGACTACTAGTCTAGGTGACTCGACATTGTGTGCACTATGTTGAGATAAGATGGTGGTCGGGGGTAGTCAACAAGAAAGCCTGGACACGGATTTCATGCTAGACTAGTGGCCATATTACAACTTGGTCGATAGTATTCGATCTGTATTAATAAGCACTTGACACACATGACATTGATCATTACCCAGTGGTCAATCAGTTGTCATTACATCTCAGTCCTACAGGAAGTCGGTCGCGGCCCGGATAGCCCGGTAGTAACGTCTGTGACAGTGAAGCTGGGTGACACGGGATCGAATCCGTCAGGGAGCATCAGTTTCCTCAAGATTACATGTAAACTTTGCTAACAAGTGCCAAGTAGCACGAAACCCGTGTCCAAGGTTTCCTGTTGACTACCTCCAACCACCATGTTAACTGGTTATTGTTTTAGAGAAAACTGTTGAATTGATTGACTACCATTTAATATAAGATATTGATTGTATTCTTAACTGCAAAATTATTGATTAGTGATGTATCTTGAAATGTGGTACTAAGCCAAAAGCAATATTTCTTCCACTCGAGAAAAACTTCACATTCTCCAAGAATGTCTTCGTCAGCACGTTCTCTCAACAAGTGTATGATGCAGGCCACCAACCAACTACCTAATGGGATAGATAATAAATAAATCAAGTGTAAGAATCAAGATAAATAGGCGGATAATGAAAGGTTACAGGTCATCATTAACCAATGAATTTTAAAGGTTGACAAGACAAGCTGTTAGTCATATATTAGGAAATTCTAATACTTCACTTCTACCTGAATATTTTGTTGATTATATTCTTCAGAAGATCAACGAAAGCTTCACAAATAAACCATCCAGCTCACAGAACGAAACTTGACCAAAATCAACCACCTGAGCGATAAATTTTTCTCATCATTGCAATATTTCTTCATTCAATTTGTGGTTTTAATGCTTTGATGGGAATGTTTAATATCCTATAGTCTTGAAATGTATTTTAAATTGAGAGAAAATACCATATTATATGCATAGTTTGTGCACTAACAAATAAAATAGAATGAATATCAATTAGAAAGATTTACTATTGAAATAAGCAATTCCATAAAGGAAAATTCTTTGCTTGAATGAGGACCTTAAAACTAGTAAACATTGAACGACTAATCCGACATTCAGCATGTTCATTTTATCACTTGATATATTTCTTTGGACTTACAATCAATGTTTATTGTTAAGAACTATCATCAACTGAAGAACTCCAGAAAATTATATTCATTAGACTTTGGTGGAGTTTTGTTCTCTGAGCTGGATGGTTTGGTCGTGAAGCTTTCATCGTTCTTCTGAACGACATCATCAGCACAGAACGAGCTGTGAAACATGTATGGAGAAATTCCAACACTTCACTTCTATCTGATGTTTGTGCTGATGATGTCGTTCAGAAGAACGATGAAAGCTTCACGACCAAACCATCTAGTTCAGAGAACAAAAACCCATCAAAATGTATCATTTCAACAAGTACTTACAGAAAATGTTTCGTCAATCATTTGTCCAATAAAAAGATTGAAAACCAATTATGAAAGTCAGGATTGTAAGACAACCAATAACTCATCAATTCTATCCATAGATTTAAATAAACCTATCAGTTAATTGTCAGTATTTTAACTGATTTCTGTACAATATTAACTCAATAATTAATTGGAAATGGGCAGTTAGTAATATGTTTATCCATAATAAGTTTAAATAACAGAATGAAAACTCCATAATTCTTAAGTCAAATGTATAATTCATTCTGTCATAAAATCAAGAAATTGATCTGAACTAAACAAGATCACTTTAATACTTGTATGATTATATAATATTTGAATAAATTAATGATTAGAATAGAAGATCATCTCTCAAACTCTACTCTATCTCAGTTTGTGTATATTAGTGTAGTATTACCAGTTTTTAAACACCTATACACATAAGCTCACTTGGTATTGTTTGTTTGAATGTTCTCATTGATGTTTAAGACTGTAATTGATTAGTCTCTTATTGACATATGTGCGAACTGTGCGTATTACTTTACATTTAGTGTATAGTTTAAATCCAAGTAATCATAAGTAAATGAGCAACATACCAGTAAATCTAGTGGATAAATAGTTTTATTCTTGTGGTTTAATAATAATTAAGCGACAATGTCAATAAACATATTTGGCAGATTTCTTTTAACACTATGATTCAATGATTAATGTTTGTTTGTTGGTTTTGATGGGATTTTGTTCTATAAACTGGATGGTTTGGTCGTGGAGCTTTTATTGTTCTTCTTCTTCTGAACGACATCATCAATAGCACAAACTTCAAGTAGAGGTGGTGGGTTTTTTTGATTTCCTTCTGTAAAGCTAATTTATATTTACTCAAGATCATCTATAACAGTATTAAAGACATTTTCATTGAAGAAATGAGACCATAATTATATAACCTAGGAATGTAGTTTTTTTTCTTTTTTATAGTCCTAAATATAAGAACATGATTGTCTATTTTTCTACAAATTAATGAATCATGAATATCCGTCTCCAACTCCGCCTGGAGCTGCTCTGCGGCTACTGCCTATCCCAAGCCCGAATAAAGGAGGATGGGTTAGCGAACCCATCACGTAAAAAACTAACTCGCTAAAAAAATCGCTAAGCAAAAAAATAATTCAAACCTCGTCGACGTCCTATGCTCCATTGGGAGTAACAGGAGTAAGTAATAAGTAAGTAAGTAAGTAAGTAAGTAAGTAAGTAAGTAAGTAAGTAAGTAAGTAAGTAAGTAAGTAAGTAAGTAAGTAAGTAAGTAAGTAAGTAAGTAAGTAAGTTAAGTAAGTAAGTAAGTAAGTAAGTAAGTAAGTAAGTAAGTAAGTAAGTAAGTAAGTAAGTAAGTAAGTAAGTAAGTAAGTAAGTAAGTAAGTAAGTAAGTAAGTAAGTAAGTAAGTAAGTAAGTAAGTAAGTAAGTAAGTAAGTAAGTAAGTAAGTAAGTAAGTAAGTAAGTAAGTAAGTAAGTAAGTAAGTAAGTAAGTAAGTAAGTAAGTAAGTAAGTAAGTAAGTAAGTAAGTAAGTAAGTAAGTAAGTAAGTAAGTAAGTAAGTAAGTAAGTAAGTAAGTAAGTAAGTAAGTAAGTAAGTAAGTAAGTAAGTAAGTAAGTAAGTAAGTAAGTAAGTAAGTAAGTAAGTAAGTAAGTAAGTAAGTAAGTAAGTAAGTAAGTAAGTAAGTAAGTAAGTAAGTAAGTAAGTAAGTAAGTAAGTAAGTAAGTAAGTAAGTAAGTAAGTAAGTAAGTAAGTAAGTAAGTAAGTAAGTAAGTAAGTAAGTAAGTAAGTAAGTAAGTAAGTAAGTAAGTAAGTAAGTAAGTAAGTAAGTAAGTAAGTAAGTAAGTAAGTAAGTAAGTAAGTAAGTAAGTAAGTAAGTAAGTAAGTAAGTAAGTAAGTAAGTAAGTAAGTAAGTAAGTAAGTTAGAATATCTGTCACCAAGTAGCGAAAAAAAAACAGTTCTTTTATTTCAAATGAAAGTTTTACAATGACCGTAATGAATTGAGTTTATATTGTATAAAAAACAAAGAGAACAGCTTGCCACAGGCAATATTGTATTATATTATTCAATAAAAAATTGGGGCAATCAATTAGATTGAAGCATTTAAATTATTTAAGTGTAATATGATTAAAACAATTGCATAATATGATCATATGATAGATAATACAATACAGCACTATGAGTTTTACTGTGTAGATGTTTCCTAAAATATAAAAATACAAAAAACAAAACAATGTTCCATAAAATATTACTGTTTCCGTGATATTTTGTATAGTAAACTTCGACTTGAATCATACTGTTAATGTACTTATGAAAGGAATATCATTCATTTTCAATTTAATGCATAGTATGTATATTTCGTGAATATCACTACTACTACTACTACTACTACTACTACTACTACTACTACTACTACTACTACTACTACTACTACTACTACTACTACTACTACTACTACTACTACTACTACTACTACTACTACTACTACTACTACTACTACTACTACTACTACTACTACTACTACTACTACTACTACTACTACTACTACTACTACTACTACTACTACTACTACTACTACTACTACTACTACTACTACTACTACTACTACTACTACTACTACTACTACTACTACTACTACTACTACTACTACTACTATATACTTGTTGTATAGATTATGTATATTCATATTCCCCATATTATAAGCTGCATTTTCACCTATAGACTATTATGATACGATTTACTATTCTTAAATTATACTCAGTTTATTAATTGCCGTCTCCGACGTTCACAGTCACTTTTTGATTTGATCTTGTGTAAATTTTATTTCCTATTTATGGAGTGATGCGGTCTGTTTAGCTGATATATAGACCAATTATGTTTGAAATGAATGATTCGCATAGTGGAAGCTGTAATTGGCGTTCTGGACTCAACTGGACAGGCTAGGAGAACAAAGAATCAATAAGGACACTAGGCTGCTCATACCGGTCAACATCATTGGTTTGACATAGTACTAAGATTGTATAAGTCGCATTTCCATTGTCGAATAAACCACGTGAGAATTAGCCGGGATTACAGATACAGCACAAGTACACCTTACTGAGGAGTACTGAACAGCAAGAGACATACGTCGTGTATATCCTTCTAACGGCTTCTAACCACTTAACTTTCTTCTCCATTCGTCCTAGTGTGAAGATTAATTTCATCCCGGGCTGACACCAGAAAGCAGTAAAATAGTTTATATTAATAGATTAGAACTCACAATAAGAATACAATCACAACTTCATACCTTAGTAAACTCAATACTCAATGCGAGAATAATACCAACTAGTCATACAGTCGGAATCTAATAGTTTATAACTTTCTTAAGGCGATGGAAATCGATAGGATATACATTACGCAAATCACCAAACTGCATCACGAGGAAGCCATAACTTGAAATCCTGAAGAGAAGCGAAAAAGCGGAAGACCGAAGAAGGAGAAGAAGATATGAAAAGAATGAATAACAACTGGAAAGAACTGAAAAGGATTGCCCACGACAGTGTTGAATAGAGAGTGCTGGTGGGCAGCCTATGTTCCTCAACGAGGAGTAACAGGCGTAAGTAAGTAATTTAATTTAATGATATTACACGTCAACAGTAGCAACCTTAAATGCTTTTAAAGAAATATTTACAAGATCTTCTATACGTGTGAATAACCGATGTTCACTTCAACGAAAACGTTTAGTCCTTATTCTTTTAAATATCTACATATATATTCTTGTATATACACGTACACAGCCAATATTAGTGATGAGGTGTAATTCAAAATATTTACATGAGTATATATTCTTCGACGTTGTCGACTTACATAAAACGTTTCGTTGCCTAATTACATAATAATAAGCTGGGTTCAGCAACCAACAATAGTAATGGTCATTTGAACAAAACAATTACTATAATCTCTCCTATTATAAACGAGTAATAATCAATTAACTAATGAAAGAGATTAGATTCCTCTGTTTCTATAAAAGCACAATTAGTTCGTGATTTGAAGACTAGGGTCAAACAAACATTCTTTTTATTATAAATATTATGAATCATAAAGAAACAAACAAACTGGAAAGGTATCCAAAGTATGTGCAATTCATTGTTTGTTTGTTTTTAAATGGGCACCTCTTAAAAAGGCGATTCATGTAATTGATGTTATACGTTGTCAATGAAATATCCAAATATAGATTTAGATCAGTGGGAAAGCTATCAAAAACATTAGTATGATAATCAGCATGAGAATTTGTGGAGACTTTATTCATTTCAATAGTTGAATTTATGAGTTGATCTAAACTAGACCACCACCTCGGAAGTGAATCGTGGGTTCGAGTTACACTTTGGGGATAATGGATGCGCACTGATGAACAGTTTCATATGAATTAACCACTTGTATGAATTCGTTGTTCATCTTGTTGTGCTAATGATTTGTGGCAACTTGAATCGCTTCATATATGTGCCTGATCCTACGTTGTAGCTGACTGATTAACTGATAAACTTTAGTGTTAACCACTTATCATAATAATAATTATTATTATTCACTTAACCAGAATCAGGCGAAATTGCTTACTCTCAGCCTTTCTCTTTCTCCTCTGATCGAATGGATCATGAAGATGTCAGCATCTGGAGTGAAGCACAGGATACACTGGACAGATAAGATGCAGCTGAACGATCTAGACTTCTCAGATATCCTGGCTCTTCTATCTCACACGCAACATCAAATGCAGGAGAAGACGACCAGAGTAGCAGCAGTCTCAGTAGCAGCAGTAGGTTTCAATATACACAAAGGGAAAAGCAAGATTCTCCGATACAACACAGCATACACCAATCCAATCAAAATTGATGGAGAAGATTTGGAAGATGTAAAAACCTTTACATATTTGGGCAGCATCATTGATGAACAGGGTGGATCTGATACAGATGAGAAGGCGCGGATCGCCAAAGCAAGAGCAGCATATTTACAACTGAGGAACATCTGGAACTCAAAACAACTGTCTGTCAATCAACACCAAACTCAGGATTTCCAATACAAATGTCAAGACAGTTCTACTGTATGGGGCAGAAACCTGGAGAACTACCACTACCATCATCCAGAAAATACAGGTGTTTATTAACAATTGTCTATGCAAAATACTTCAGATTCATTGGCCGGACACTATTAGCAACAACGTACTGTGGGAGAGAACAAACCAGATCCCAGTGGAGGAAGAAATCAGGAAGAAGTGCTGGAAGTGGATAGGACACACTTTGAGGAAATCACCCAACTGCATCACAAGGCAATTCCTCACTTGTAAACCTCAAGAACGAATGAAGAGTAGAGGAAGACCAAAGAACACATTACGCTGGGAAATGGAGATAGACATGAGAAGAATCAACAAGATTTGGATGGAACTAGAAAAAAAGGGCCTATGACAGAGTGGGTTGGAGAATGCTTATCGATGGCCTTTGCTCCATTGAGAGTAACACACGTAAGTAAGTAAGTAACTTAACTAGAAGTATTGTAAAATATCATAATGATGAGTTATTAATATTTCACATGAAATTAAAACAGTTTTGATTATGATCAATATATTGATCGATTATTTTTATTGTTTATCGAATAAATTACATGATAAGTATGAGAAGGAAAGAAAGAAAAAAATAGAAAGAAAATAACTGATGCACCATAGGTCAATATATCTATAACTATCTATCTATCTATTTATCTCTCTCTTTCTATCTCCCTCTCTATGCTCATTACTCAGATTACATCTATCACTATGTATAATAAACAATATGTACATTATTGTTCATGCCAAGATTGCTATTATTATTATTATTTATTAGAATAATAATAAATATGGACGAATTAATGATTTCATTTTATTATTGATTAATTGGTTACCATTTGTTGTTGTCGTTGTTGTTGTTGTTGTGATGTTTATACAATCAGAGAACATTTTTTATCATAGAATATTTAATCGAATAGTTCAATTCATATATGTTCAATTGGAATTTACATTGTATACAATTTTTCCCCCTATTTGAATAAAGTAAAATATAGAGAAATATAGATAAATGAGTTTCGATTTCTTAAGTTCTCTTCAGCCACATCAAATAAGGATATGAATTTGAGATGGCATCTCAGATAAGTGATTTAGACGGAGTTTTATTCTCTGAACTGGTTGGTTTAGTTGTGAAATTTTCATTGTTCTTATGAATGACATTATCAGCAGAAACTTCAAACTCCATGATATATTCTTACTTATATCAATGCATAGGGATAACTGTGGACATACATTTGATTGGGAAAATATTAAGATCTTAGATAGAGGAAATAGTTAAAGTACCAAAGGATTTCTAAACGTTTAGCAATAAGGTTAATCGGCAATCAACAGTTACATTAAAATTGATCCAATCTACCAACCAATCAGAAAAAATCATGGATAAATATGGGACCAAGAATCAAATGAATGGAGATACAATCAAAATAAACAAGTTAATAATTACAGGTTAAAGGTCAACGATAACCAATTAAGATCGAGGTCTACAGGAGACGGGTATTATATAAAGATGACAAATCAATTGATGAAGTAGCGAAACTTCATCAGTTAAGATGGCTGTGAAATGTGTTACGTATGACCAACCACAGACTGCCCCGACGTGCGATGTTTTATGGTGTAGGAGTAGGTTGGAATAAAGGTAGGGGCGGCCAAAATAAAACATGGCACAAATCCATGAAGTCACTGACAAGTGGACTCAACCATGTTGGTGGGTGTAGACTACCTGGTTAGGATCCGCGAGACGACAGCAACCGATAGTTAAAGACTTTGAATGACATGGCTCAAAATCGTTTGCAATGGCGCATGTGCATCCACTCTTTGTGTCCTCCCAAATTCTAATCTTCTGAATCCTTCTTGTCTTTTTTCCTCTTTCCAAATTTATTTCACTGTATTATACTCTTTGAATAACTATAATATTCTACTTACTTACGCCTGTTACTCCTAATGGAGCATAATCCACTGACTATTATTCTCCAACTCAATCTTTCCCACTCTTACCTCCTTTCGAGTTCTATCCAATTTTCGTTCATTCTTCTCACGTTTGTCTTCATTTGTCGGCGTGATGCGTTCTTTGATCTGCCTCTCCTCCTCCTCCTCCTTTGGCCTTGAGGATTCTAAGTGAAAGCTTGTCTTGTGACGCAGTTGGGTGATTTCCTCAATGTGTGTCCTATATACTTCCAGCGCTTCTTCCTGATTTCTTCCTCCGCTGGGATCTGGTTTGTTCTTTCCCATAGTAGGTTGTTGCCGATAGTGTCTGGTCAACGGATCCCAAGTATTTTGCATAGACAACTGTTAATAAACACCTGTATCTTGTGTATGATGGCTTTCGTATTTCTCGAAGTTTCCACCTCATACAGTAGAACTGTTTTGATATTTGTATTGAAAATTCTGACCTTGGTATTGATTGACAGACAGTTGTTTTGAGTTGTTCATTTGTACATATGCTGCTCTCGTTTTATCGATCGGCCCCTTCTCATCTGTATCAGATCCATCATGTTCATCAATCTATTATATCCTATTAAATACATAATTCCTATTTAAGTCTCATGATAGAGATCAATTTCATAAAATGTAATAAATTTGGAAAATATTTACTCATGAATTATTTTGAAGGATTATTAAATGTAAATGTATGTTCCACTATTGAGTTAATAATAATGATTTTATCATATAATAATAAATCATACCCTAAACTTTAATTATAAGCAAGCGAAAATAATTCACTCAATATCACATGCTTAAGTAAATCAAACGATTAAAATAACACGAATGAGGGAACTATATTGTTCTAAGTTAGATTATGATCACAATTTTACTCTAATTTACTGGTATAGTTACATGGAGATATGAAAATATTTAAAATCAATCACGGTCATATTTGTATCCATGATTACACTCAAATTGTGTTACGTAACTACACGTAATAGATAAAAGGTACAAATCAGTTGTAATAAGACAGCTGTATTAATAGTGATAATAATAATAATAATAATAATAATAATAATAATAATAAATAGTTGTCATCTGTAGTTCACTATAGAAAGCAAATGAAACATGGATAAACAGAATAAAGCCTGATAATGATCGGCGAGACTATAATTTACGAACGAATCAATCAGATTTACGGTAACAGGTTTTAGATTTTGGTGTGAAATTTATTTACCCATTTGGCTAAATAAAAAATCCTGGCATTATAGCTGATGTCTAATTTTTAACCGTAACCCATCAACTATAAATCATAATCCTTATTCTTCCAATTGCTTTATAATCCTTATTTAGCCCTAGTCAATTGGTAGACACTCTCAAAGTCACTTTAACATCGCTTAAACCTCATCCATAAATTATCGTCTCACCTAAAGATCTAAGTGGAAACAACATTCTTATGTGTTTGTTCTATTATTCATTTATACAAATTGCATGTTTATTTATAAATATCAGCCACATATAGGTAGGTATATTTATATATGAATATGTTATACGTTTTTATACTGGTGATTACAGTGATCTCTGTTTCGATTTCCTCTATAGTTGAATAAACAATAAATGTGTAAACAAAATGAAAAATAACTAAATAAATATTTTCATATTCAATTCATATGAGAGAGAAGGGGTGTTTTGTGAATATTATAGTAATTTCAATATCACAGATTGAAATCATGAGTCAATTGAAGCTAGACCACCATGGAAAACCTGGAAGCACTGGACGACTGTTTCGTCCTAACAGGGGACTCCTCAGCAGTGCGCATCACTCATGACTCATGATTTCAATCTGAAATTTGTAAAATCTCCACAAACTCCTTCTGGTAATTTCAGAAGTTGAAATTATGAGTCAGTTGAAGCTAGACCATTGGAAGATCACCTCGAAACAGTGGACGGCCATTTCGTCTTATTGTGTGACTGATCAATGGTACGCATCCACAATCCCGTCCCACCACATTCGAATCCAGGACGTATCAGTCTCATACGCATAAGTGTTTAACCACTAGACCACTGAGTCGGCCGGCATCCAACGATGCTAATGTCTAACTTCAACTAATTCACAAAATTGACTGACATATTCACATTCATATTCATTAATTTTTATTTAGCTCTCTTAAATGTTAACTAAATAAAAAAATTCTATTTTTGGAAGAAAAAAATGATGAAAAACTTGTTTATTTCATATTCAATATTCATTGAATTCTTAAGGAAACAAAATATTTTTGGGGGAAAATATTTTTTTCTAGTCACATTATTTCATATTTATCCTTATGGTGTTAAACTGTAATTCTCTGTGTGTGTGTGTGTGTATGTGTAATTGTTGACTTAATTTGATCAACAATTCAAATAAAAGCATTTTTATTCAAATAAATAAGGGAAGGGAGGGAGTATTTCCATGGTGACTTGAAACACTGTCGTAACTTATATGATTTTTTCAATAATGAAAATTGGTCACTGTAATAACATGATTTCAATTGTATTGAGAGAAGCTAATATTTTTAGTCAAAGAAAATTAATTAGATTGATATTAGGAATGGAATAATATTAGACCACCATTGAAAACCTGGAAGTACTGGATTGCTGTTTCATCCTAATATGAGGCTCCTCAACAGTGTGCTCTCACGATCCAACACATGGGACTGGAAATCAAGACTCAACAATCTCCACAAAACCTCCTTTCTGATAATAATCATCATCTGCTAACTAGTGACTGGCTTCAAAAGGTATTTCCTGATGTTCTAATGAGAAGCTGTGATCAATGGAGTTCAACTGTGTTTGTTGTGAAGACAATGGTGGATAGTCACGCAATACCGTGTATTGGTTGAAGTTAGATATTAATCCCGTTGTATGCCAGCCCAGTGGTCCAGAAGTTAAGTGTTAGCGTTCGACAACGAAGTTCCTGGGTTCGAGTCCCACATTCGGGATCATGAGTGCACACTGTTGGGGAGTCCCGTACTAATACGAAATGTCTGTCCAATGCTTCCGGGTTTTTAATCGTGTTTTAAAATTGTTCCATTCATAATATCAATCTAAACTCAATAATTTCCACAAATTTATACTGGGATTATTAATTTATTAGACATTTTGTATGACTGCATTTTATACAGTATGTATCACTGTTCATTGTGTTGTATTTTCTCATGTTTACAATTTGTTAATGATAATAGAATTATCAGTGAAAGCTCCACGACTAAACCATCCAATTTAGAGAATTAAACTTTCACGAGCACTTAACCTCAGTGGTCTAATGGGTTCGAATCCGGCGGGATGCGGGATCGTGGACGCGCGCTGGTGAGGAGTCCCACACTAGGACGAAACGGCCGTCCAGTGCTTCCAGGTTTTCCATGGTCGTCTAGCTTCAACTGACTCATGATTTCAATCTGTGAAATTTCTAAAATCTCCACAAACTCCTTCTGAGAATTAAACTTTATCAAAATCATTAAACGTGAACAATTCTCTACAAGAATAAAGTAGATTCAAAAGATTAATTCCACATTTCCCCTTACAAATAGAAATCAATAATTTATTCCCTTTTTTAAACGAATATCAAGAAAATCATTCACTGAACTGTTATTCACAACAATTGAATTAATTGATGAACTAGAGAATAAAACTTCATCAAGATATATTCGTTAATATATTTACTTACTGTGTATTTGTGTATGTGTGTGTGAGTGCATATATGAATAATATAATAAAAATCTAAGATTAAATACCACTTCAAACGGAAGTGAATAGTTTTCAATTAATTACTACCCTTCATTACAATAATAATAATAATAGTAACCTTAATTGTAATCTTATTTTCCATTTGATAATCTGAGTAAAAGTAGAATTATCAGTATGAAATTGTAGAGATTGTTAAGTTTTTGATTCAGATCATGAATGCTCCCTAATGCACTGGTATAGCCGAGAGTGGGGGGAGTTCGCTCACCCTCTCCAAATGCTTTCACATGACCACGCGTTTATAGCCACTGCCAGAGAAGTCCTACTCACTGCCTTCTCGTGGTGTGGGTGTTGTTTACGAAATTGAGAGGACGAAAAGCGAATGTCTGGAGCTTTAACCTAGTTGGTGGACACGGAGAGTCCACCTAGGGGCGTTGAAAAACCCTGATTCCAAACTAACGGTGTACATGGGCCCCATGATCTCAAGGAAACAAATGACCTATGAACCTATTGCTGGTCACTGACTACCATAGGACTGCATCTCTTTACGATGCTCCACTGCCTTGTGGATTAGACCTTTATGTTGAAGGCTCCGGGTATGGCCTCCTAAGAAAACCACCTGTTTCGGTTTGGGCACCCGGGCAGTATCACAGCCCTCACAACTATCAAATGAGATTTGTGTGGCACATATGTATCTGGTGCCCCTTTGTACCAGTAGTTATGTGCTCAAATAAATAAATAATAACTAAATAAATAAGACCATGAATTGATCGATTCCGGCTCGATGGTCTAGGGGTTAAGCATTAGCGTACAAAACCGAAGGTCCTGAGTTCTTTAAAATAACAGCATAAGCATTTGTGATCATGCGAAATGATTATTATTTATAATGATATCAATACTGCCGTAATATAAAGGTTTGGTGGTAACTATATATATTGTGATAACTTGTGACCTGTGTGCCCTGTTAATTTATAACGTAACAATACGGCCAATTAGGGAGGAATGACTTATCGATCGGATCAATGACGCGTAAAACCCGTGTGAGCAGTCTAGAGTCCTGATTGATCCTGCTTTCCGCCTTGCCCAGCCATTTGAGTTCAGAACATCAATCTCAGCGATATAAATCATGTATTTCAGACATACTGGGTTTATGTGCCAACCAAACAGACAACATCGTACCATAAAATAGGAAAGATTTGTACAAGATTTGGCCAAATGTGGATGTGAATGAGGGAGGTAGTGATTAATAGACAGGGCATAATTCAAGAATGGTAAATCGTATAATAATAGTTCATAGGTTAAAATAAAGCTTTATATAAGAGGAATATGAATATGAATAGTTTAGTTAATTATCAGTTATGAGATAAAAATGTACTCATAGTATTAGTGCATAAATGGATTCCAAAAATTACCACTCATTATTCATATCGGGACATAACATATACATATGGAATAACTGCAATGTTCAGTCTGATTACTTAGATTTTCGTTTAGGTAGGTTTTTTTTTGTTGATAAATCAACCAACTATTGTAACGCTGAAAAAGTGAAATCCAGATATCTTGCTTTGTCCTAATTTTTTGGGACTTTTCAAATGAATGTACATGTATATCGGTGTTCATATTCTCAAATCCATTGTCAACGAATGAAAAGTGAAACACATTTACAAGAAAATATAATCTTTCCTGAATAAATTATATTCAGCATTGATAAATACATTACCGCGCATAGATCATCAAAATTACAGGTACGCTAAGCAATCATGAAAGAGAAGTTCAGAAAAGCAAGCTGTACGTCTTCATCTGATCCTCCTTGTTCATCGATGATGCGTCCCAGTTATGTGAAGGACTCTACATCTTCCAGAGTTTCGCCATCAAGTGTTATTGGATTGGTGTTCTCCGTGTTATATTTGAGGACCTTGGTTTTCCTCTTGTATATGCTGAGGCCTATTGATGCAGAGACTGCTGCTACACTGGCTGTCTTCATCTGCATTTTTTCATGTGTATGGTATAGAAGGGCCAGGTCACCTACGAAGTCCAAATCGTCTGATTGGTTCCGAGCTATCCATTGTATTCCGTGTTTTCCCTCAGATGTCGAGGTTTTCATAATCCAGTCGACCACCAGAAGAAAGAGGAAGGGAGAGAGTAAACAGCCTTGTCTGACTCCGGTCCTTACTTGGAATGCATCTGTCAGCTGTCCTCCATGCACTACTTTGCACTGTAGTCCGTCGTATGAGTTCCGGATAATATTGACAATCTTCGCAGGAACTCCGTAGTGTCGAAGAAGTTTCCATAACGTCCTCCTATCTACACTGTCGAATGCCTTTTCGTAATCAATGAAGTTGATGTACAGTGACGTGTTCCACTCAACTGATTTTTCGACGATGATCCGTAGTGTCACAATTTGGTCTGTGCTAGCAAGTGATTGAACAGGGTTAAAATGTACATATATATACGTAGTGAAATGTATGAATCATCAAATTAAATAAGCGACTAATAGTAAGGTTAGCAGAATGAATATATACGTAGGCAGTAAACAATTCTCAAGTATACTATATTCATACAAGTGCAACAATAAGAAAGGTACAATAATATAGATAAGTTGTTATTGTATGAATGACTCTATCCGTTAAATAAGTTAACAAAAGGGTTTAACCAAACTGAATATGAACATACTCAATTACATGTGAGCTGCTATAATGCTGTGCTTCTTATAAAAACTTATGGCTCATGACTTGTTTGTTCAATTGTTCTAATGAAAGTCACATTTGTTTATGAATGACTAGCATCTAAAGGGTTCCGATTATGATGAAAAATTAGTCTAGAATTGTCTTAAAATTTCATAAAATCATTCATATAAATGCTGAAGGAAAAGGTTTTAACCACGGATACTAATATTTTCTAATCAAGGATATTTATGTATATTAGACAAAGAACTATTACTTTTCATTTAGTAGCACATTTCAAAATTCATCACCCATAATTTTGCAGTTAAGAATAAAATCAATATCTTATATTAAATGGTAGTCAATCAATTCAACAGTTTTCTCTAACACAATAACCAGTTAAGATGGTGGTTAGAGATAGTCAACAGGAAACCTTGGACACGGGTTTCGTGCTACTTGGCACTCGTCAGCAAAGTGTACATGTAATCTTGAGGAAACTGATGCTCCCTGACGGATTCGATCCCGTGTCACCCAGCTTCACTGTCACAGACGTTACTACTGGACTATCCGGGCCGCGACCGACCTCCTGTACGACTGACATGTGGTCACAACTGATTGACCACTGGGTAATGATCAATGTCATGTGTGTCAAGTGCTTATTAATACAGATCGAATACTATCGACCAAGTTGTAATATGGCCACTAGTCTAGCATGAAATCCGTGTCCAGGCTTTCTTGTTGACTACCTCCGACCACCATCTTATCTCAACATAGTGCACACAATGTCGAGTCACCTAGACTAGTAGTCACATTGCAACTTGGTCGATTGCATTCGATCTGCACTAAGAAGGACTTGACACACATGACATTGATCATTAGCTAATGATCAACCAGTTGTGACAGTAACTTGTTAGTTAATCAGTAGATGTAAATAATGTAACAGTTCTGAAGACAAGTATATATAATCGAGTAGTTACATAAACTCGTCACGTAACAATTACATAAGAGTGAATAATTATGAAATGAAGCATTTGAATAAGAAATGTTTGATGTTGTTAGTAAAAATGAGTAATATCAATGTGTTAAATAATCCGATTGTTAGGATTGATTGATTGATAGATAAATCACGTAAAATGAAGTTTTACACTGAAATAGAATATAAGTGAAAAATGTTGAGAAACGTAGTCATGACAGTGAAGACAGTGATGATGGTGATGATGATGGTGTTGGTGGTGGTAAATTATGGTGTTTGGTAAATGTTTTCTATACACAAATATTAGGTTTGTTGATGTGTATAATTGTGACTTTTATTGTGTGTAAAAGATGAAATTTGGACATATTCCGTAAGTTCAATAGGATTCGATGAATAAATATGAAAGCTAATTTTCTATCAGGATGGTGACTAATATCTACCAAATGTGTCAAAATAGAGATTTTTATTATTCAGTCTTCTCCGTTGATCAACTAAGATGGTTAATATTCAGAATCTTGCTTTTCCCTTTGTGTATATTGAGACCTATTGCTGCTACTGAGACTGCTGCTACTCTGGTCGTCTTCTCCTACATTTGTTGTTGCGTGTGCGATAGAAAAGACAGATCATTTGTGAAGTCTAGATCATCCAGCTGCATCTTAGTTGTCCACTGTATTCCATGCTTCCCTTCTGATGTTGACATCTTAATGATCCATTTGATTACTAGGAGGAAGAGAAAGGGTGAGAGTAAGTAACTTTGCCTGACACTGGTCTTTACCTCGAAAGAGTCTGTCAATTGTCTTTCATGCACGATTTTGCAGTTTAATCCATCATAGGAATTCCGTGTGATATTGACTCTCTTTCTCAGGTACACCGTAGTGTCCAAGAAGTTTCCATAGTGTTGTCCTGTACACACTATCAGATGTGTTTTTATATCATATTGATTCAAATTCTAAGAAAATGCCTATCGAAAGGTACAGAATAGATTGAGATCGAGTTTATTCATGTATTTATATATTACATAAGATACTATTGCTTGTTTGATAGAAAGAAAGAAAAAAACGGAACAAATTACCTAGCACATGATAATTCTAATCGTTAATCACATAAGTTGGTCACAGGAAACGTTGAGGTCATGGTAAAATTTTGAAGAAACACGTGGTTTACGAGTTTATTAATATTGAATTAGTAAACTGCTATAATCTCTAAATTTTCAAAATACAACTGCCTATTGAGTTTAAAATATTTATATTCATAATTGTTCTAGAATAACTATTGAACCATAATTGTCTCAGTTAGTCAGTCAGTCAGTTAATTAGTAACAACGTAGAACTTCGTACGTACGTACATCAGTTCGAGTTGCCACACCACATTAGCACAAAAATGCAGTTGTCCATTCAAATCCCATAGTGGTAGAGGTGGTAAGAGTATGAGTAGTAATCAAAAACATTAGTGTTTGAAGATGTCATTCAAAGATTATAGTCCAGTGAGATAAATTTGGAAAGGGACAAAAAGGGAAATGAAGAATTCAGAAGATTAGAATCTGAGAGAACACAAAGAGTGGATGCACCTGCGCCATTGCAAACGATTTTGAGCCATGTCATTCAAGGTCATGAACTATCGGTTGCTATCTTCTCACGGATTCCAACCAGGTAGTCTACATCTACCAACATGTCTCACGCAGTCCACTTATCAGTGACTTCATGGATTTGTGCCATGTTTTGGTTTGGCCGCCCCTACCTTTCATCCAACTCACCTACTCCTACTCTTATACCTATACCTATAATTGTCTAAATATTTCCAGTAAAACTTCTTGTAAACAATATAGTTCTAATCTATTGAAATCTTTATGTCTCCCCCCCTTTTTTTTGTTCTTCACTTTTCGATAATGCAATGAGAATACGTAGTTTATCAGAATTATGTGATATATTTGCGCAATACATTTCGAACAATCTGATCATACATATACTTGTTAAGAACATTTATATATGGAAAATTAAAAGGTCAACTAGACTGGTTAAGGGTAAGTCATAACAAAGGAAAAAATATTAAAGTACACAAAAACAAATGTACTTACACTTAACCTACCCTGGTAGTACTGATTTACTATCCAGAGTGGTAATTACATTTGTTTTTGTGTACTTTAATATTTTTCCTTTGTTATGACTTCACTTTTCAAATTTATTTCATTGAATTATACTCATTGAACAATATCTTTAAACCCTAATGTTTCCGATTACTGCTTATACTTTTACTACCCGTATCACTATGGAATTTGAATCGACAACTGTTTCTGTGTGGTAATGTGGTATGGCAACTTGAAATGACGTATGTACGTATGAATTTCTTCGTTGTTGCTGACTGACTGAGTTCTCAGAAATCAGGTTACAGAATATTAGATAGATTAAGTAAAATGGATAGTTCCAGTGAAATAGCTTGTTTTATTATCTATCTGTAAATCGAATGTTTATTAAGAAACATCTGATGACTATAAACTGTGAGTTACTTTAAACTTATCATATTGTTCAAAGGTAATGTGTTATGAAAAGCCGATTATGGATCATTTTATTTTTTACATTTTGAAGATTAATATCAAGAGGACTCAAGAGAATGATGTTATTGTCAATACATGGTTATCTTTTTTATTTTTAACAACGTCTGTAATCCCATAAAATAATTTCACTTTGGGTCGTCCAATTTATAAGCGTTTTAATTTATTCTGTCTTCAAATATGTTTACGTATATATATCCTCAAATACAACACGGAAAACGTCAATCCAATAACACTTAACGGCGAAACTCTGGAAGATGTAGAATCCTTCACGTATCTGGGAAGCATCATCGATGAGCAAGGATGATCAGATGCAGACGTACAGGAGAGGATTGGCAAAGCAAGGGCCACATTCCTACAATCGAACAACATATGCAACTCAAAACAACTGTCTGTCAATCAATATCAAAGTCAGAATTTTCAATACGAACGTCAACACCGTCGGTTCTAATGTACGGAACTGAAACTTGGACAACTACAACAACCATCATCAAGAAGGTAAAAGTATTTATAAATAGTTGTGTACGTAAAATACTCAATATCGGTTAGTTGGATACCATCAGCAATAGCGTTTTGTGGGAGAGAACAAACGATCTTTCAGCTGAAAGGGAAACCAGGAAAGGATGTTGGTAGTGGATAGAACACCCATTGAGGAGATCACCAAACTGCATTACGAAGCAAGAGGTAACTTGGTATGCTGAAGGGAATCGGAAAAGCGTATGATCGAAGAACACATTATGTTGTGAGTTGGAAGTAGATATGAAAGAGATGAATGGGAACTAGAGAGAAGTGGAAATGATTTTTCAGGTCATAGTTGAGTATAGAGTGCTGGTGAGTGGCCTATGTTTCTTCACGGGGGGTAACAGGCGTAAGTAATATATATGTATATATGTCTTTATTGTTGTCCATTGCTTTAGGTAATGACTGTCTCTCTCAAAATAATTGAATTTAACCTGTCATTATTTAGTTATTTAGAAATTCGGAATGGTTCTTATAGTTTACTGTTAGTCAATAATTAATTAATATTCGGTTAGGAGATTTGAAAAGATTATTTAGTTTAAGAAATTTTGTGGTTCATCTATAATCTGAATTGATTGAAATTGGAAAAATGAACAATCGGATATAGCTAATGCAATTGTGTTAAGAGGTTAAGAGACTTTTATTAACATTCTTTTCAGGACTCTGTAGCTAAGTCGACAACACGATGTTGTTTAAAGTGATAGATATTTTGTTCGAGTCATAGGGTACAGGTACATTTAGCTGACGAGTCCAAAACAAGGAGAAACGCGAGTGGTCTTTGTTTACAAATGGAAATATGTTTTAACATATTGTCCGCTTGACATTTACGTAAACTAAATACAATTTTAAGTCATTTGAATGAATTTAAGTTATGATTTCATTTGTTTTTAGTTTAATATCAATTATGTAAGTAAAATAAGATAGAATGATCAAAAAACGTTCAATAGAGTTCTGGGAATGTTCTCGGTTATGTAAGTTCCAGATTATTTGATATCGTTGTTCATGTGACATGAATTCCAATCTACACTGACATAATACACACTGCATAGCTCGTCAGTTTTTCTGTAGTTCTGCTTTATGAAGTACATATATCTGAAATATCTTAACAAGTATCGTTTTAGGATACAATGATTTCGATCACTTTGGCGATGATGTTTTCCGGTATATAGATAATATATACTCTGGATGATGTTCTAAGTCATTTTGTATATCTCATTGAATTTATTTAAGTCTTTTAACAAACATGGATCTGCGAGTCACTTATTCATATAAGATGCTTTATTCATTATACACTCTAGCAAAATCACCCAATCGAGTACACCGAAAGATCAAAAAGTATTATTACATCTGCTGTAGTAAACGAGACCTCAGATGGGAACGACCAATTTAACTGTTTAATGCACAATCACAAAGTGTTTTACTAAAATGTGAAAATCAAAAATCAAATACATAACGAGCTTTTTTTTTCAGTTGTCGTTTACATCCTTCATGATTAATCCATTTCTGTTGTTATTCCAATTCCTTTCTGTTCTATTCAGTTAAATTTTCTCAGTCTTATTTTGACAAGCATTCCACTTCTGATCGGAGTTACATACCACATTGAAAACACCGGTTCTCGTTCAATCACTGAATCTAAGCAACGTTGGACCCTGTCAGTACTTAGCCTCCAAACGCCATGGTACAGCTGAGGGTGAGGAGAGTCAACTCTCCCTCTCAAAATACTCTCACATGGCCACGCATATCCAGCCACTCATAAGAAAGTCCTACTCACTGCCTTCTCGCGGCGCGGGTGTTGTTTACGAAATTAAGAGGACGAAAATCGAATGTCCGGCGCTTTAACCGGGTTGGTGGACATGGAGGGTCTACCTAGGGCAGCTGGAAAACCCTGATCCCCAACCAATGAAGCACTTGGGTTCCAGTACCTTTTGTTCATCACTGGCCACCATGAGACTGCATCTACTAACGCTACTCCACTGCCTTGTGAATTAGACCTTTAAGTGAAAGGTTCCAGGTGTGGCCGCCTATGGAAACCACCTGTTTCGGTCTGAACACTCGGGCAGTATTACAATCCTCACAAAAAACAGTGATAACTGCTAACAACCTCATTGTTATTGTGTGGTACATATCTATTTGGTGCCCCCTTGTGCCAATGTTTATGTTTTCAAGTAAAATAAATAAGAACTACTAATATCCTTGAACATAAGTAGCATATACCACACTACTATTGCCAGTAGTAGTTGTTGTTGTTGTAATGGAAGTAGGAGTAGTAGTAGTAGTATCCAACAGATTGCTCACTTTATAATATGCTATCAATGTATATTTCATATTTATTAATGTTAGGTCATCATAATTTTGGCATATTCTTTCACTTGAAACTTTAAACTTATGAGTTTCCAACATTTGTGTTTTAGAGTATCTTCATGCTGTTTTATTACAGTTTTAAAATTAATTAATTCATAATTAATATCAGATGGGTTTTGTGGATAATATAGTAATTTCAATGGTTAAGATTATGAGTCAGTTGAAGCTAGGTCACCATGGAAAACCTTGAAGCACTGGATGGCCGTTTCGTCCCATTGTGGGACTCCTCAGCAGTGCGCATCTAAGAGATATATCCTGGAGTTCTAGTGAGAAACAGTGACCAGTGGAGTTCAACCAGGTCTGTTGTGAGATAATAACTCAGTAAAGACAATAGTGGATGTGTCGCTCAATTTCGTGGATTAGTTGAAGTTGGACAATAACACCGTTGGATGCCGGCTCAGTGGTCCTAGGTTCGAGTCTCTCAGGGGGCGAGGTCGTGGATGCACACCGCTGAGGAGTCACACAAAAGGATGAAACAGCCGTCTAGTAATCCATAATTCACAAGATTGTATATGATTTCTTTGTTTCTTCCAACTTAATAAGAAAGAATACAAATGTATGAATTCACAAATCCAACAACAGACTGTCTATCCATTGAATTCTATTTGGTAATTAATTTACAAAATTTAGAATCGATTTCATTAAGTTCTATTCATTGACAGATATCTAGTCTGGGAATTTAATCCTTAAATAATCGTTTGGACTAATTTCAAACCAAAAACACTGACAAAGATTCTAACAGAATAGCATGAATTCATATTATTTCGTTTGGTTATCATCAGCTGCTTACAGCATATGATATTTAAAATCATAATTATATAATGGGTTTAAATGACTTACATGAAAGAGGTCATTTGGAGATTATGTTGAAGTCACATAAACTCTTACTAGCAGCTATAATGTGTTAGCATAGAGAAATAAAATTATCAAGACAAATCCCATACTATTAGTAGTAGTAGCAATAGTATCAGCGGTAGTGAGAAAGATTAAGTATTGAAATAAGAAAAAAACAGTCTAAAGAAATCTCAGGACTCAGGATCTAAAGAAAAATACAGAGTGAATGAATCTGTACCATTGTAAATTATTCGGAGAAATGTTATCCAAAGTCTTCAACTGCTTATAGTCTAAATCTATGTAGAAATTAATAACAGTTATTTTATTGTTTTATTTTAACACATAGATAATGGTATAAGAAGGCACCAAATACATATGCGCAATACAAATCTCATTTGATAGTTGTGAGGGCTGTGATACTGCTTGGGTGCCCAAACCGAGGCAGGTGGTTTTCTTAAGGGGCCACACCCGGAGTCTTCGACCTGAAGGTCTGATCCACAAGGCAGTGTAGCATCGTAAGGAGATGCAGCCCCATAGTATCCGGTGACCAGTAATTGATTCATATCCCATTTGTTCCCTCAGGATACTGGAGCGCATGTGCACCATTGATTTGGAATCCGGTTAAAGCGTCGGACATTCGCTTTTCGTCCTCACAATTTCGTAAACAACAGTAGTGCCACGAGAAGGCAGTGAGTAGGACTTCTCTGGCAGGGGCTATATACGCGTGTCCATGTTAGAGCATTTAGAGAGGGAGAGCGGACTCTCCCCACTCTCGGTCATACCAGGTCATTTGGGGGCAAAGTATGAAGAAACGATCGACCAATTCTTATAAGTAGATAAAACTGATGCGACTGACCACTGAGTTGTCGAATGAGTGGAATTCGTCACTATACATTAACTCCTTTGATTATGAGAAATCATTTGACAGTGTGGATAGGAAAACATTTCGGAACTTCCTTTGACACTATGGAGTGAGTAGCTGAAAAGTTGTCAATATCATACGGAATTCATAAGACGAACTACACTGCAAAGTCGTGAGGACGGATGACAGACTCATTTCAAGTGAGGACTGACGTCAGACAAAGCTGCTTACTTTTCCCCTTTCTGTTTCTTCTGATGGTTTACTGGATTGTGAAGGCCCCAACATCGGAGGGGAAGCACGGAACAGAATGGACAGGTTGGATGCAACTAGACGATTTGGACTTCGCAGATGACCTGGCCTTTCTATCCCATACACACCAACTAATACAGATGAAGACAACTAGTGTAGCAAAAGCCTTTGCAGCAGTACGTCTCAACATACAGATGGGATAAAACGAAATCCTGAAATACAACACGGAGAACACCAACCCAGTCGCAATTGGTGGAAAAGCTCTGGAAGATATGAAATGTTTCACGTACATGGGCAACACCGTCAATAAAGAAGAGAGGTTTGATGTAGATATAAATTCAAGGATTGGCAGTGTGAACAGCATTCTCACAGCCGACATCAAAACCGAAATCATCAGTACGACCAAGTAAATAAAACAATTGTTATTGACTATTAAAGCTGAAATTGTTTTTATTTAGCTTAGAAATAATCTGACAAATGTAAACGAAGAAAACCTTATATAAAATACAAGGAAAGCAAATTTGATACCATAGACTGATATCAACCATAAAAATACACTGAAAAATAAGGAACGTAGGTGGTTATATCATCTTAACTAATGACTGTCAATGATTCCAAAACTAGAACAAATACGGATTTTAAAGTTTATTCTAAAATACATCAATTCTTAATAACTATCTCCATCATCCAAACAGACTAACGAATTAGCTGAAGTTAAACTCTTGAACCATGGGATCGCAGTTGAGTGATCTTTAGGTTAAACATGGTAGAAGATCTTGAGTTCAATTCCCAGTTGTGGAATGGTTAATACACATTATTGAAGAGTTTCATACCAAGATGAAATGTCTACTTAGTACTTTCAGTTTTGCAATTGTTTTCTAACATTAATCGGTTTGTAATCTCAAAATAAATAAATAAACCATTAAAATGGCATCACTGGCGAATAAGGTGGATCTGATGCAGTTGTAAAGGCGCCGATCGGTAAAGCAAGATAAACATATTTAAAAATGAACAACATCTGGAAATGAAAACAACTGTCTGTAAGCCAACACCAAAGTCACAATTTTCAATACAAAAAACAAGACAGCTCTAATGTACGCGACAGAAACCTGGAGAACTAATAGAGCCATCATACAGAAGATATAAGTGTTTATTAACAGTTGTCTATGCAAAATACTTCAGATCCGTTGGCCGGACACTATCAGCAACAATCTGCTATGTGAGAGAGAACAAACCAGATCCCAGTGGAAGAAGAAATCAGGAAGAAGTGTTGGAAGTATATAGGACAAACATTGAGGAAATCACTCAACTGCATCACACGGCAATTTCTCACTTGTAATCCTCAAGACCGAATGAAGAGAAGAGAAAGACCAAAGAACACATGGAGATAGACATGAGAAGAATGAACAAGAAGTGGGTCGAACTAGAAAAGAAGGCACAGGACAGAGTGTGTTGGATAATGTTTGTCGGTGTCCTATGCTCAATTAGGAATAACAGGCGTAAGTAAATTTGTGAATAATAAAAAGTTTGATTTTTGTCTTTACTTGTTTCAATATACAAAGAATTGTATTACTATAATTATATTAATGTATATGTGAAAAACTAATGAACTTATAATTAGGAAACATTTCTATTCTTAATGGAATAAATTAGATTAGAAATAGACTGACCAATCGCAGTCCTAAATAACAATCGGAAGATACATGTAAAACAATACAAAATGAATTTAAACTTCACCCCACTGCACAAGCACGTGGCTATCAGGACTCAGTAGTTGAGTGGATAACGCGATGGCGTTTGAAGCGAATGGTACTGGTTTCGAGTCCCGGAGTGAACATGAACTCTGAGATGCAGGTACACTCGGCTGACGAGTCCCAAATAGGACGAAACGCACGTCCTGGATTCCACTGCCAGACACTATCCATCATTGCTTACAGATAGCTTGTGACTTAAGTCTATAACGAGGCATCCGCACAGGATGCATACATGCCAACATGAGACTGTTCAATTGCAGTCCTAAATAACAATGGGAAAGTACAAGTAAAACAACACCAAGGGAATTTAGAAACAGAATGTTTCATATTTCAGTTATTTGTTTTCTTTTTCATTCTTGAATTTATGAATTGATGTAAACTAGATTAACATTGAAAACCTTTAAGCATTAGATGGCTGTTTTGTTTTAATATGAGACTATTCATACGTGAAAAATACTACAATCTCTACTTGTTAGCTAATCATTGACTTTTCCATCAAATCATCAACAAGTGGAATTCATTAACTCAGTACGTAGTTGAGGCTTCATTCGCTGACTCTTTCAAAAGAAAGTTTGATCAACTGAGAGATCATCATTGGCAAGACTAACACAACCCATTAAGCTTACTGTCCTTTCCAAACGGAAACTGAAACATACCAGTACTGATAATTCGTTTTATTATTTGAAGATCTCTATCATATTAAAAGACCAATATATTGAACAAAGGATATTCTTTAAGATCAATTCTTTACAGGTTCAACAATTCAATATATCCAAATTAATAATCCGAAAATTGGTCAGGTCAAGGACAAAATACATCGTTTATAGTGAAAGTATATGAATTTGGGATTGTCAAACAATATAGAATGATTGAGATTATGAACCGATTGATGTTAGACCATCAAAATTGAAAACCTGGAAGCACTGGACGGCCGTTTCGTCCTATTGTGGGACTCCTCAGCAGTGCGCATCCACGATCCCGCGAGCGGGATTCGAACCCAGGGCCTTCGGTCTCACGCGAGAACGCTTAACCAACTGGACCACTGAGCCGGCATCCAATGGTGATAGTTTCTAACATCAACCAATCCACGAAATTGCGCGACCAACTTCCATTGTACTGAGGTAAATAGAATGACATTGTTATTACTGATATGACTCACATGGAATGCTAATTTAAATCAGCTTGTATGTTAAGTGAAGATTTTATGATCCGTGATCAGAATAAATATGGATCAGATAGGGTGAGAGAAATAATAGTGTAATTACGGTTGGATCAAATGTTTAGTGGAATATTAGAAGGGATGAATATGAAGTAAATGAATTGTGTATTGGGGGAGATTAATAATGATGTTTAATCAGTATTAATAATAATAATGATACAGAGATAATTACGTTTGACTACGAAAGGTCGTAAGCACAATAGTCAAATTAGGTCACTCAATAGCTAGGATTACTATTGATTAATTGGCCTTGAAGTTGGCTGGGGGAGAAGTGGTTAAAGATATTTCTTTTGTACTCATATCTCCAGTTTCTTCAGCCGTTTGAATGACTTTAAGTCTGACGAGCTATGGCAAAAAATTACTGACCCGATAAATAATTGAAAAGGATTGGTTTATACTGGCACTATGACTAGTTTGCACTAAATGGGCTAGTATCGACCTGTTCACTTTCTTCACCAGACTTTTGATTAGCCACGCTGGAAGATGTTCACGAGCACGAAAATATAAATTCCTAGAACTTCGACCAGTATAACGATAGAAATGATTAACTAACGATTATTCAGATAAATAGCTAGTTAGTAATACCTAGATAATATCTTTGATTCGTATGTATTGATTGTTTGAATCCTCCCACTGATGATCAGATTGATTGATTACAGTCCCGAACGTCAATGACATTTAAACAAACAATACAGATCAATTGAAATTCACTCCACTTAACAATCTAGCAGTTATATGGACTCGGTAGCTAAATAGATAACAAGATGGAGTTTGAAGTGAACGGTAATGAGTTCAATTTACGGGATGAGCATTGTTTTGTGGGGCCCTTTATTTTGTCGTCATTTAGATCGGACGATGTTGTCGAAAGGGCTCTCCACTTTAGTGGTTCGAGATCTGACTCCAAGGAGATTGTAATGATGATGATTGTTGTTGAAATGTCGCCTATCCTCGTATATAATCATCGACTTAAATCGCGTTAGTAAATAACGCAACTAAATAAGTCGAATAACGAGAATGGACTTGTGAATACGTATATATATTTTGTATATAAAGCGAATGGAATAGAGATACGAGAAACGACGCAGAGTGGAGATGGCGGGTAAGCCAACTCCCATATAAACCAATCGTCAATCAATTTTTATAGTTACATAAAAGTATGTTACAGACATGTGATGAGTTATGGGATCAGAAATGTACACACACCTACGCGCTCATGTAAAATCAGTCAAGATTGGTAAGCGAATAAATAACAAGGTCAGAATGTGACTCAAGTAGGATGAATGAAATGGTCTGTTCGAAAGCTAGAATAAAGTATATGGGCTTAACATAATAAACGACACTACAATTGAATCTAGGACGAAGTGAGCACCCTGGATTCTACTACTACCCATTATCCACCTCTGCTTAGCACATCTTTATTTTGATAAGTAGTTTATAAAGTGTGTTGATCGAGTGATTTTAGTATGATAGACTAATAAAATTTTTGAAGTTATTGGTCGGGTTATCCTAGACAAATGACTGAACTAATGATTAAAAAAACGTACTCAATTTAGTAAAAAGTCGAATTAGTGTTGGTCATCCTAGTTTCAGTCTTTCTGACTTGATCGTATGAGAAATGGTTCAGTGGGACTGTTCTATCCATTCTACTTGAGTCACATTCTGACCTTGTTTTTTATTCGCTTACCAATCTTGACTGATTTTACATGAGCGCGTAGGTGTGTGTACGTTTCTGATCCCATTACTCTCACATGTCTGTAACTTACTTTTGTGCAACTATAAAAATTGATTGACGATTGGTTTATATGGGAGTTGGCTTACCCGCCATTTCCACTCTGCGTCGTTTCTCGTATCTCTATTCCATTCGCTTTATATACAAAATATATATACGTATTCACAAGTCCATTCTCGTTATTCGACTTATTTAGTTGCGTTATTTACTAACGCGATTTAAGTCGATGATTATATACGAGGATAGGCGACATATATATTTCAATAACAATCATCATTAATACAATCACCTTGGAGTCAGATCCACGGGCTACTAAAGGACCATAGATTGTGAAAGTTTAACTAATTAGTTAAATGGCAGTGTATTCGACTAGGAATTTTAAAAAAAAAGATGAGAATCTTTACGGATGTAACGTAAATGACAGCAAAATGATTGATTAGTCTGCCATAGTGCTTATTATCACTTTGATTAATGTGACTTCCCTCCATTTTTCTTTTCAACAAAATATCTCTTTTCTTGTTTGATGTGTAATCTATACCTACTATCCTTATTACTGAAGATCGAAAATTGAAGACAAACATACTTCATCTTTGCCACCAACTATCATTTAATCATAATAACATCTTTATTGTCTGTTTTACTCAACTTTTCATTCCTTATTTATGATTGATATAACTATAAGGTTATGCAATAAAGAACAAAGATAACTCAGTGAATAAAATTTCGTTTACGACTATACTATTATGGAAATGAAGGATTGTGGAGATTGTAGTAATTTTAGTAGTTGAATTGATGAGATCACCATTGAAAACCTGGAAGCACTGGACGGCCGTTTCGTCCTACTATGGGACTCCTCAGAATTCTATTTACCAAAATTGTACAGTGGTATTTATAGTAGTGCAACAAATATACGAGTCAATCTTAAAAGATCATCTAACCAAGTGTTTGAATAATCCAAGTATCAAAAGAAGGTAGAGTAATGATCTACAGGTTAATGAAGAATACTTACTTACGTCTCTCATTCCAAATGGAGGAGCATAGGCCGCCTACCACTAGTCGCCATTGAACTCTGTCCTGGTCAATCCTTTACGGTTGTTCTCAGTTGTTATTCATTTTTTTGATATCTGCTTCCAATTCTCGATGCAGTATGTTCTTTGGTCTTCCAAGTTAGTGCACGCCTCATGAAGAATGGGAAGATGAAAATAATTTATGGGTCAGAAATATGAGAGATAATTCTCTACTTGAAATATTTGCAGATAAAACAAAAAAGGCTATAAAGGTGATAAGAAAATTTCATTCTTTGAATTACTCTTATGCAACAACACAGTGAGTTACTTTAGTTATGATGCAATAACTTGTTTAACCACTTATCCATCTTAGTATATGTATTTTCTGAAGGCTGTTCCAACTATTATCATTAATATGATTACATTATTGTTGTTTACAGTAATTACTATGAATTTTATGATTATTTTCTTTACGATAATGATAACCATTTATGCATGTTTGTTTAACTCTCCTACTGATTCTGTTTGTTTTAAGCGCTCAACTTTTGATCGGTTTATTTCTAGCTTGAAGGTACTTAATGTTCAGAAAGGAGTATGAGTAACAATATGTAGAAGAACCTAAAAGAGTATAGAACAAAAGAGAGAAAATGAGAAGATGTCTGGTTAAGTACATAGAATTCATTAACATTTAATAATGAAAATAATCAAGAACAGTTAAAAATAACCAGATCGAAACTAGAATTGGATAGTATAAGATTTTGAATACCCTAAATGTCTACAAACTTAAGACATATGAATAGACTGAATGTCTATACTTAATCATACGAAATGAATTTGTAAGACATTCTATTTATACTATTTATACTATGAATTATTGTTGACAAATTACTATAATATCAGAGAGGGATTTTTATTGATATTATAGCAATTTCATAGTTGAATTCATGAGCTAATGAAAGCTAGACTACCATGGAAAACCTGGAGTTGTAATTGAGATTCATTCTAAAGGATCAATTATTAGAATGCACATTGCATCTTTGGAGAAGTAAGTATACAGGAAGCTAAGTCACACAGATTAAGTATTAAATTACAGTCAGTAACATCCTGAAAATTCACTAATTCAAATACAGATTTTATTTAGAAACTCAAAAAGTAACTGCAACTCTGTCACTAAAAGGTTTTTCTGTAAAACTGACTATCTCATTGATTTAATCCAAAATGTATCTTACTAAATTCTATCAAGAAATCAACCTCAGAAACAAAGGAACGGATGATCCTACTAAGTACGAAAACATCTCAGGAACTAATACATGAATACTAAAATCCTAGGAAATCATCATCGCTCATAAATAATCACAATAAGATTCAACAGTGAGGTAAGAAAAATACAACACCATTCACAATATGGGTTGCATTATGTGAGGAATATTACATTAGATGAAGTGGACAAACAATTCGTCTATTCAGTTTACGGTCATGGCTCACTAAATTATGGAGTCGTATGAGCCACTAAAAAGTATGACATTCGGACCATTTAGTAATCAACAGACATATTGACATATATTCAGTCGCATGGCCAGTGGTCAACCAAAAAGACACGGTCAAGAGTAATGCGAAAACCGTTGTACACAATAAAACCTATGCAGATAATCAATTACATACAAAACCATTATAATGAAATGACTCAACACCTGTGGAATAATTTAATGGTTGAATTCATGAGTCAACTAAAACTAGACCATCATGGAAAACCTGGAAGCAGTGACCTAGAGGTGGAGCGTTCGCGCGCGAAGCCGAAGGACCTGGGTTCGAACCCCGTGGGCGAGATCGTGGATGTACACTACTGAAAAGTCCCATATTAGGAAAAAACGGCCGTCCAAATGCTTCCAGGTTTTCCACAGTGGTCTAGCTTCAGTTGACTCATGATCTCAACCACTGAAATCACTATAATATCCACAAAACCCTTCTGATAATAATCATCATATGCTCATTAGTGACTGGCTTCAAGAGGTATTTCCTGGAGTTCTAGTGCGAAACAGTGACCAGTGGAGTTCAACCAGGTCTGTTGTGAGATAATAACTCACTGAAGACTGTAGTGGATATGTCGCTCAATTTTGTGGATTGGTTGAAGTTAGACATTAACAGTGTTTGATGCCGTCCAGCTCATTAGTCTAGTGGTTAAGCGCTCAAGCACGAGACTGATAAGTCTTGGGTTCAAGTCCCATGTGTGATATCATGGGTGCACATGTTGAGGAGCTCCATACTATTACGAAATATCTATCCAGTGCTTCCAGGTTTTCCATGATTGTCTACCTTTAATTGACTCATGAATTAAACTATTAAATCATTAAATTTCTATATCTTTAAGTCTTTTCAATTGATTTCATAATGAAAACATTTTAATTGTTTACTTCTTTCTAAAATGCATGATGATGATGATGATGATAATGATTTCGTCTAGAAAGACAATGAAATCTTCATACAGTTCATGAAGATATAATATACCTTCAAAACAAAATAATGTTTATTTGACAATAATCAAGACTTTTCTTTTCTTTTAAATCGTTTTATAATTGTTTTAATGAATTCAATATTTATTAGGCGGAATATTTGATATTTATTGAATTTATATCAAATATATAATATAATAAGAATATATGTTTATTATTTATTATAATTTCTATTTGACATTCATACCGCTTTCATTTAATGTAATTAATTACAAAAGGGTAATATTTGTATTATTTTATAGGGTCACATTATACTTAGTGTAATAACATGGATTTATTTAAGTGAAATGTTTGTTTAAGATCGGATATACTTGTGTTTTATTAATGTGAACTAGACTTAGCACGATATTCGGTATTACTTACTTACTTAATTACTTACGCCTATGACTTCCAATGGAGGATAAGCCACCGATCAACATTATCCAACCCATATTGTTCTGCACATTTCTTTCTACTTCGATCCAATTATTGTTCATTCTTCTCATGTCTGTCTCCATTTATTGGAGTAGTGTGTTCTTTGGTCTTCCTCTCCTCCTCCTCCGCCCCCTCTGGCCTTGAGGATTCCAACTGAGGGCATGCCTTCTGGCGTAGTTGGGTGCTTTCCTCAATGTGTGTCCAGTCCACTTCCAGCACTTCTTCCTCCACTGGAATCTGGTTTGTTCTCTCCCACAGTAGATTGTTGCTAATAGTGTCTGGCCAGCGGATCCGACAGCTGTTAATAAACACTTGTATCTTGTGTATTATGGCTTTCGTAGTTCTCGAAATTTCTGCCCCATACACTAGAACTGTCTTGACACTTGTATTGAAAATTAAATTCGGCATGTGATTTGTTATATTTCTGGATATTTTTGATATATGTGATTTTATCTTAATAGAATAAGAAAAATGAGTGTACGAATCAATGTATAAATGAGTGTATTTTCGAGTAAGGTTGTGATTGTGTTTTGTGAGTTAATAAATCTTCATTTATACAAGTCTTAGTGTTTATACTTCGCTTCGTGGGAATTGCGGTGGTTTTTTATTTTACAAGTATAAATAATAAGCGATTCTGATATAATAAATAGCGACGGCCAGATATAACATATGGTGACGCAGTCATAATAATTGACGACCAGTCGTAACAAACGTAACATTGAAGATAGTGGGCTTTATTAAGAAAACAATTATTTGAGACAGGTGTATTTACTTTAATCTAACTTCATGCCTACCATGAGTAAATTATTTTAATCTTAAGAAAGGTTCTTTAATGAAGATTTTTGTATAGCTCAAGACCACCATAAAACAGCTATTCAAGTCACTATTGAACCCATAGTAGTTATATACTAAGTTGGTTTTAAAAAGTCAGGACTAAAGACTACAGGTTAATCACCTACAAGTTTGATGGCTATCACCATAAGACCTGAATGTACATAATTCGATTCCTTTTAGGCTCATGGGTACACAGTCATCAACAATTGAAAAAATGGAAATTTAGACTTTTTAGATTTTTTTAAATTATTTTATATACCCAATTCACGTCCAGTAGGTTTTATTCTAATTCGTACGGTTTTACGCGTGATTGGTTCAGTCGTTCAATTACTGTTCTCTAATTGGCGATATCATTATGTTATACATTGATGAGGGCACAAGGCCACAAGTTATAATAGTATCAAAGTTAACTACAATGTTTAATGTTATGTGTTAAATGTCATATATTGTACTTTCTTCCAATTGCGATGTTTTTTGTCCGATTTCAAACACCCATCTCGATTTCTCTAACCGACTTATCTCAAATCTATATTTTAAATTATATTATTCTTTGTATGCGTATAGTCTATTCTCATTTGATGAATAACCTCAAAATAAAATAATGCATTTCTTGTTTTCTACAAGTGTTTTCATTCTTATATCTTGTCGATTGAACTCTACTTGTTATATCTGATCGTCGCTAATTGTTGTGTCGGAAACGTTTATTACTTATATTCGAAACGAGGGACTTATACAAATCCCACAATGCGAAAGTAAGAACACAAAGACTTGTGTAAGTGAAGATTTATTAACCCCTAAAGCACGATAACAACGACGACGACCCTAGTCCGAAATATACTCATTTATATATTGATTTGTACACCCATTTTTTAAAAATTGATAATTAGAATAAAAGCACATATATGAAAAATACTAAGGGTTATAACAAATCATATGCTGTGAGTATAGTTCAGGTCAACTCCGCCTGGAGTCCCTCCGGGGGCTTCTGCCGTTCCCAAGCCCGGACAAAGGAGGAGGGTTGGGCATGGGGTTAGCGTCCCCATCCCGTAGAAAACTAACTCGCTAAAAAACGCTAACCAGAAAAATTACTCGAACCTTTTAAACTCTGCTCTGGGACTCAGAAGGTCTTCATTTAGAAGAGTTATGAAGCCTCATGATGAAGGCCGAGTTCCTTCGGAAGTTACGAGGCCTATGCCCCTTCTGACAACCAGAGCGACCATTTATTTAGGTACATGGAATGTTCGTACAATGTGGGACACCGGGAGAGCCTTCCAAATTGCTGCAGAAATGAGGAGATACAACCTGGACGTGCTTCGGATCCGTGGAACACATTGGACACAAGTTGGACAACAACGAATAACTTCAGGAGAGCTTCTGTTATACTCCGGCCATGAAGAAGAAAATGCTCCACATACACAAGGAGTCGCATTGATGCCGTCCAAACGAGCACAAAATGCACTTATAGGATGGGAATCTCATGGACCAAGGTTCATCAAAGCCTCCTTCAAAACAAAGAAAGAGGGCATTTCAATGAACGTCATCCAATGCTATGCGCCTACCAACGACTACAATGAAGACGCTAAAGATCAATTCTGTAATAGGCTGCAGTCAATCATCGAGAAGTGCCCAACAAAGGACCTGACCATTCTGATGGGAGATTTCAACGCCAAGGTTGGAACGGACAACACTGGATATGAAGACATCATGGGACGACACGGACTGGGAGAAAGGAACGAAAATGGTGAGAGGTTTGCAAACCTATGTGCCTTCGATAAACTGGTTATAGGCGGCACCATATTCTCACATAAACGCATACACAAAAACTACATGGACTTCACCGCATCACATCACGAGAAGCAAAATTGACCATATCTGCATCAACAAAAAGTTCAGGAGGACGATGGAGGACTTGAGAACCAAGAGAGGAGCTGATATAGCCTCAGATCATTACTTGCTGGTCGCCAAGATGAAATTGAAACTCAAGAAGCACTGGACAATGGGGCGGACAACATCACAAAAGTTTAATACAGTTTTTCTTCGGGATAATGCCAAACTTAACAAATTCAAGATAGTCTTCAACAATAAATACCAGGTCTTTCATGATCTATTCAATGAAGAAGGAACTACTGTGGAAAACAACTGGGAAGGAATAAGAGAGGCAATTACTTCAACATGTCATGAGGTCCTGGGCCACAAGAAGCACCATCACAAGGAATGGATCACTGTTGATACACTGTATAAGATTCAAGAAAGGAGGAACAAGAAAGCAGCAATCAATACCAGCCGAGCAAGAGCAGAAAAAGCCAAGGCACAAGCTGAATACACAGAAGTAAACAACCAATTGAAGAGGAGCATCAAAACTGTCAATCGTAAATATGTGGAAGATTTAGCAACGACGACGGAATAGGCTGCAAGAGAAGGAAACATGAGAGAACTGTATGACACGACAAAGAATCTCTCTGGAAATCACCGTAACCTGGAGCAACCGGTGAAAAGCAAGTAAGGCGAGGTAATCACCAACATTGAAGAACAACGAAACAGGTGGACAGAACACTCCAAAGAACTATTGAATCGACCACCTCCACTGAACCCACCCAACATCGAAGCAGCACCCACGGACCTCCCAATCAATGTTGGCCCACCAACAATTGAAGAAATCAGCATGGCCATCAGACAAATCAAGAGTGGTAAAGCAGCAGGACCAGACAACATTCCAGCAGAGGCACTGGAAGCAGACGTAGCAGTAACTGCAAGGATACTCCACATTCTCTTCAATAAGATTTGGGATGAGGGACAAGTACCAGCAGACTGGAAAGAAGGACTTCTGATCAAAATACCGAAGAAAGGCGATCTCAGCAAGTGTGATAACTACAGGGGCATCACTCTGCTCTCAATACCGGGAAAAGTCTTCAACAGGGTATTGTTAAACAGAATGAAGGACTGCGTAGATGCCTAACTTCGTGACCAACAGGCAAGATTCCGTAAGGATAGATCGTGTACAGACCAAATCGCAACTCTATGGATCATTCTGGAACAATCAACTGAATGGAATTCATCACTCTACATCAACTTCATTGACTACGAAAGGGCATTTGATAACGTGGACAGAACAACACAATGTAAGCTTCTTTGACACTACGGCGTGCCTCAGAAGATGGTCAATATCATACAGAGTTCATATGATGGATTACACTACAAAATCGTGCATGGAAGACAGTTGACAAAGTCGTTCGAAGTGAAGACCGGTGTTAGGAAAGGTTACTTTGTTTTGAGTTCCAGATTTTCCTCAGTTGTAAATATGCTGCTCTTGCTTTGCCGATCCGCGCCTTCTCATCTCTATCAGATCCACCTTGTTCATCAATGATGCTGCCCAAATACGTAAAGGTTTTTACATCTTCCAAATCTTCTCCATCAATTTTGATTGGATTGAGGCATGCTGTGTTGTATCGGAGAATCTTGCTTTTCCCTTTGTGTATATTGAAACCTACTGCTGTTGAGACTGCTGCTACTCTGGTCGTCTTCTCCTGCATTTGATGTTGCATTTACGATATAAGAGCCAGATCATCTGCGAAGTCTAGATCGTTTAGCTGCATCCTATCTGTCAACTGTATCCTGTGTTTCACTCCAGATGCTGACATCTTCATGATCCGGTCGATCACTGGGAGGAAGAGAAAGGCTGAGAGTAAGAAATTTTGCCTGATTCTTGTTAAGTGAATAATAATAATTATTATTATGATAAGTGGTTAACACTAAAGTTTATCAGTTAATCAGTCAGCTACAACATAGGAACAGGCACATATATGAAGCGGTTCAAGTTGCCACAAATCATTAGCACAACAAGATGAACAACGAATTCATACAAGTGGTTGATTCATATGAAACTGTTCATCAGTGCGCATCCATTATCCCCAACGTGTAACTCGAACCCACGATTCACGTACGAGGTGATGGTCTAGTTTAGATCAACTCATAAATTCAACTATTAAAATGCATAAAATCTCCACAAATTCTCATGCTGATTATCATACTAATATTTTTGATAACTTTCCCACTGATCTAAATCTATATTTGGATATTTCATTGACAACGTATAACATCAATTACATGAATCGCCTTTTTAAGAGGTGCCCATTTAAAAACAAACAAACAATGAATTGCACATACTTTGGATACCTTTCCAGTTTGTTTGTTTCTTTATGATTCATAATATTTATACTAAAAAGAATGTTTGTTTGACCGTAGTCTTCAAATCACGAACTAATTGTGCTTTTATAGAAACAGAGGAATCTAATCTCTTTCATTAGTTAATTGATTATTACTCGTTTATAATAGGAGAGATTATAGTAATTGTTTTGTTCAAATGACCATTACTATTGTTGGTTGCTGAACCCAGCTTATTATTATGTAATTAGGCAACGAAACGTTTTATGTAAGTCGACAATGTCGAAGGATATATACTCATGTAAATATTTTGAATTACACTTGATCACTAATATTGGCTGTGTACGTGTATATACAAGAATATATATGTAGATATTTAAAAGAATAAGGACTAAACGTTTTCGTTGAAGTGATCATCAGTTATTCATAAGTATAGAAGATCTTGTAAATATCTCTTTAAAAGCATTTAAGGCTGCTACTGTTGACGTGTAGTATCATTAAATTAAATTACTTACTTACGTCTGTTACTCCTCGTTGAGGAACATAGGCTGCCCACCAGCACTCTCTATTCAACACTGTCGTCGTCAGTCATTTTCAGTTCTTTCCAGTTGTTATTCATTCTTTTTATATCTTCTTCTATTCTGCAACTTAATGTCTCCTTTTGGTTCTTTGGATAGAACACACATTGTGGAAATCATCCAACTGCGTCACAAGACAAGCCCTCACATGGAATCCTCAAGGACAAAGGAAAAGAGGAAGACCAAAAAACACATTACGCCGGGAAATTGAAATAGACGTGAGAAAAATGAACAAGAATTGGATGGAACTAGAAAAGAAGGCCTAGGACAGAGTGGGTTGGAGAATGCTGGTCGCTGGCCTATGCTATACTGGGAGTAATAGGAGTAAGTAAATTAAGTATAGTTCAGGTCAATTGAATACACGAATATCATGTTATACAAAATATGTCTGTTCATCATAAGACCACAACTTTTTATTTTATTCAGCAAATAACATTATATTGTACATATCATTACAAATAACTCCTCCTGGAGCCCTACTTGGGCTACCGCCAGTTTCAAGACCGGATAAAAGAGGAGGGTTGGGCATGGGGTTAACGACTCCGTCACTTAGAAAACTAACTAACCAATGATTATAGATGACGTAATTCATTTCCCATGAAGTTATCCATAACATATGGCAAATCAAGGGCCGCATTCCTACAATTGAAGAACATATGGAACTTAAAACAACTTTCAACTAATATCAAAGTGAGAATCTTCAATACGAACGTCAAGGCAGTCGGTTCTACTGTACGAAGCTGAAACTTGGACAACTACAACAACCATCATCAACGAGGTACAAGTATTTATAAATGGTTGTCTACGCAAGATACTCAACATCCATCACAACAGCTTTCTGTGGGAGAGAACAAACCAGCTTTCAGCTGAAGAAGAAATTAGGAAAAGACGATGGAAGTGGATAGGACATATATTACGCAAATCACCAAACTGCATCACGAGGCAAGCGCTAACTTGGAATCCTGAAGGGAAGCGAAAAAGAAGTTAACTGAAGAACACATTACGTCGGGAGATAGAATCAGATATGAAAAGGATGAACAACAACTGGAAGGGGGTTGGATAGCGAGTGCTGGTGAGCGGCCTATGCCTCTTCACGAGGAGTAACAGGCGTAAGTAAGTAAGTATTTATAACGTATACATACAGTGATCGAAACATAGATAAATCCGTTTTCCCAACTTAGTAATTTGTAAGCAGAATGTACATTGATTACTTGTTATTAGTTTTACTCTTTTTTTTAAAAAAAAAAACAGACTTCCATGTAGAATAGACTGAAGCTTAAAATTATACGTATAATAGAAATCAGTTATTTGATAAATACATTTTCTTATTTTACAATATTTGTTCCTTTAATAATAATTCACATGTCAATCCATGCTTATTATAACTTACACATGCCACTAAATGTCCTGGTACGACCGAGAGTGAGGAGAGTCCGCTCTCCCTCTCGAAATGATCTCATAATGGCCACATGCATACAACCACTGACAAGAAAATCCTACTCACTGCCTTCTCACAGTGGGAGAGGTGTTTACGAAATTGAGAGGACAAAAAGCCAATATCCGACACTTTAAACGGATTGGTAGTGGGCACAGAGGATCCACCTAGGGGAGTTTGAAAACCCTGATACCAAACCAATGCTCCACATGGTCTCCAGGATCCTTAGGGAACAAATGACATATGAGCCAGTTATTGGTCACCGACTACCATGGGACTGCATCTTCTGACGTTGCTCCACCGCCTTGTGGATTGGACCTTTAGATGAAAGGCTCGAAGTGTGGTCCCCTATGTAAACCATCTGCTTCAGTTTGGACACGTGGGCAGTAACCCAGCCCTTACTCAAGCCGAATGATTTTTGTGGTGCCTCTTTGTACCAATGTCTATGTGTTTAAATAAATACATATACATGTTGATAAGTAATAAAGAGTACTTTCTAGTCAATTATTCTATATATCCATATATCAATCATCTTTATAGATTTAAGCATTAAGTAGTTCACTTTTATTTTTTCTATACTTTTCTTCAATATACATTAATATAAGGTCATATCAAATTCAAGTTAGACACATTTCAATATGGGTGTTTTTATTGATTTAAGAGAATATAATTTACTCTATTAAATACTGAATAACTTCAATTTTTTGTCAAATTAATCTAAGTGCTTATAATTTAGCACAGCTTAAAGTAATACGTGTTAAATATAGTTTCAATTTTGTTCTTGATTTAATATCTGTTTATGATAATATTTATTATTATAGAGGGGGTTTTGTGAAGATTATAGGCATTTAATAATTCAATCCATTAGTCATTTGAAGCTACATTACCATGGAAAACCTGAAAGCACTGGACGGCCGATTTATCCTAGTGTAGGACTCCTCAGCAGTGCGCATCCACGACCCCACACCACGCGAAACGAAACGGCCGTCCAGTGCTTCCAGGTTTTCAATGGTGGTCTAGCTTCAACTGACTCATGATTTCAATCTGTGAAATTTAATAATTCAATCCATGAGTCATTTGAAGCTACATTACCATGGAAAACCTGGAAGCAGTGGACGGCCGATTTATCCTAGTGTAGGACTTCTCAGTAGTGCGCATCCATGATCCCACCCCTTGACATTTGAATTCAGAACCTATCAGTTTCGCGTGCGAACATACTTACTACTACTACTACTACTACTACTACTACTACTACTTACACATGTTACTCCCAATGGAGGATAGGCCGACGACAAGCACTATCCAACCCACTCTGTCCTGCACATTCTTTTCTAGGTCTATTCAATTATTGTTCCTTCTTCTCACATCTGTCTCCATTTATTGGAGTAATGTGTTCTTTGATATTCCTCTCCTCCTCCTCCTTTGGCCTCGAGGACTACAAGTGAGATATTGCCTTGTGAGGCAGTTCGGTGATTTCCTCAATGTGTGTCCTATACATTTCCAGCACTTCTTCCTCCACTGGAATCTGGTTTGTTCTCTTCAACAGTAGATTGTTCCTGATAGTGTCTGATCAACGGATCTGAAGTATTTTGCATAGACAACTGTTAATAAACACCTGTATCTTGTGTATGATGGCTTTCGTAGTTCTGGAAGTTTTCACCCCATACAGTAGAACTGTCTTGATATTTGTATTGAAAATTCTGAACTTGATGTTGATTGACAGACAGTTGTTTTGAGTTCCAGATATTCTTCAGCTGTAGATATGCTGCTCTTGCTTTGCCGATCCTCATGCAAACATAACAATAATTATTAAGTTTTATCAAAAAATTTATTACAATTTAAACAAAGTACGAATTTAGTATTCTACTTCAACATTTTCTAATCAATTAAAGAGATACAAATAGTAAATCATTATGATTAACATCAGACTGTATACTTTAGTTGTGAAAAATTTTGACTGATGTTCAGTATATGTACCAGGAAATCTTAAGAACAAAGTGACACATACGTAATGAAACTAGGATTGATTTCATGTTACAATGGGTATAAACTGTCAAATGAATGATTCATGAAATATTGATGACGATTCAACAATGACAGATTACATGAACGACTATCAATAACTTAAGTTGCATAATCATATTCATAGTGAATTATTATTTTGTAATAAGACAGATAAGTGTTATATCATTTTTATTTAGAAAATAAAAGGTATTAAATTCTTTCAAATGTCCATTATAAGTTACGTCATAATGATTTTCCTCGAAGTTACACTGACAATAATTAATTATCAACATATCAAGTCAATAAACTCCATCAGTAATGAAGAAGATTTGATTCATGAACATTGAATTCAATAGGGAATAGGATCAAATAAATACAGAAATAATGAATGTCAAACTCTATGAAAAATATTTGTTATTCAGTAGTATATCAGTAGTAGGTACTTCATTTGAAACATATTGAACCATCTAAATGTATGAAAATCAGTTCAGTTACGATTGTAAAGTACAGTATATTGATCTCACAAAGCGTACATTTTCCAATTCCATTTCTGAGCACTAAAATCAATAGCTAATTAAAGGTGAATACATGGTATTGTCACTAAACTAAGACATTTCAGTGGAGGGAAATTTTTGGGTTGATTTCATTCACTTTGATAGAACAATGAGAAGACAGAGTTGATCTGAAACATGTGATGTATTCGTGTTATACATTTCGAACAATCTGGTCACACACATATACTTGTCAGGGCATTTTATATAAAAATTAATAACTTACTTACTTACTTACGCCTGTTACTCCCAATGGAGCATAGGCCGCTGACCAGCATTCTCCAACACACTCTGTCCTGGGACTTCTTTTCTAGTTCCATCCAATTCTTCTTCATTTTTCTCATGTCTATCTCCATTTCTCGCCGTAATGTGTTCTTTGGTCTTCCTCTTTTCCCTTGACCTTCAGGATTCCATGTGAGGGCTTGTCTTGTGACGCAGTTGGGTGCTTTCCTCAATGTGTGTCCTATCCACTTCCAGCGCTTCTTCCTGATTTCTTCCTTCGCTGGGATCTGGTTTGTCCTCTCCCACAGTACGTTGTTGCTAATAGTGTCCGGCCTGAAGTCCCTCCGGGGGCTACTGCCGGTCCCAAGCCCGGATAAAGGAGGAGGGTTGGGCATGGTGTTAGCGTCCCCATCCCGTAGAAAACTAACTCGCTAAAAAAACGCTAACCAGAAAAATTATTCAAAAATTAATAAAGGTCAATTAAATAAAAGTTCAAGTAGAAAAAGTAACAAAGGGTAGAGAAACAATTTTCCATTGTATAGATAGAGTAAGAAATTCTTGCGTTATCCTATGCCATAGAATGACTTAAGGATTACCAAGGTAAATTCAAGGTTACCACAAATTGTTTTTATACACATAAGGGGGATTTAAATTTACGAATAGCCAAGGCTTCAACAAACTTGGGAATTCGTCCTTGATAATTTCTATACGTTTTAAAATCTGTATTATTGTCACTTTTGTACCCCGTTTCAATTATATGATTTTCTACCTCCCACGTTGATCGGATCATTTGACACCAATTGGTTTTTAAGCCATCTGGGTACATATTCAATGAACCAAGACGAATCGGTTGTCCAGTGCTTCCACGTTTACCATGATGTCATTTAACACAGCTGTACAATCGTATTTAGTCGTTTTCATTACATATAATAATAATAATAGTAACAATAATAATAATAATAATAATAATAAGGAATTATTACGTCATTCACAGAAGTACTAAAAGCCAACTGTAATTTAAAGTTAATAAGAATGACGACATGTAGAAACGAGATATGAAAGATTATTCACTAAACGATTATGGGGAAGATAAAAATATGAACAAATAATTTCAATAGTTGAAAGCATGAGTCAATTGAAGATGGACCACCATGGAAAACCTGGAAGCGCTGGACAGCTCTTTCGTCCTAGTATGGAACTCCTCAGTAGCGTGCATCCAAGAGTCTCCCCCCCACGTGATTCGGATCCAGGACCTATCAGTCTCGCGCGCGAGCGCTTAACCAATAGACCCAAAATAACGGTCCACTTGAAGAATACAGCAAGATAAAGACAATAAAACAAACAAATGGTAAACAGTTACTAGCAAAATATGAAAGGGTGTTGTAACCATTGTTTTAACGAAGAAACTGGACAAACAGCTTGAAAAACATGATAAAGATCAGGATTGAATTGATGAATTTCCAAACGCTTTGTTATGTATAAGTTTCAAATTCAGCTACTCACAATGGCCCTATTAGCCCCTACTTATTTTATAAGTCTATTTGCAACTTATTCACTTTTTCTTCATAAATTGTCCATATTTCCCAAGTAAATAATTGTCTTTGAGCTGAAGACTCTTACGCAACCTATACTCACTAGTGAAAATTTTTCGATACTTTACCACTGCCAAGGAGTCCCACAATAGGACGAAACGGCCATCTAGTACTTCCAGGTTTTCAATAGTGGTTTAGCTTCAACTGACTCATGATCTTAACTATTGAAATTACTACAATCTCCACAGAGCCCCTTATGATAATTATCATAACTTTGTTAACGGACTCGATTTCTTGCCATTATCGACTACTATGTGTTAAAAGTGACCATAAATATGACTGAATAGGTCAGGTAAGTGACTTAATCGATAAGTTGAACTTCCTTCTATGAATACCATTTATTCTATTGATTAACTCAATGAGCTTGTTTCATTGCTTTGAAATAAGTGGTTATGTAAGCAAGCAGTATAATGGAGTAAACACCAGTAGGTGATTAAAAAAGGGAAGTTACTACATACAAGTCGATAAGCATTACATCATATGTCCTTTCGATGCATAGGCATCTGGTCCAAATAGCCTGATGATAATTGTCTCTGTAAAACGGGTTAATTTGATTCCAAACATCGTTTGTTGTCCTCGTTTTCTTCGAAATTATCAAGAGAGCAAGATGCATAAATTGACTTTACAGTGATAATCATCATATTTTAAGTAGTGATTAGCCTACAAATAGCTTGAGCGAACGTTTGAGAAAGGAATTGTAGCCTATGTCTGTAAGCTAACTAAGAGTGATGCAGTAACTTACTAGATAAGGATAAGCCGTTATTCCGAATCGAATAGATTTATAAACAATAACCTATTAACACACATATATTGGTAATTTCCTGTCTCCATGCTCACACTAGCATCTGACGTGCATTTGTTCCAGGTTCCAGATTGTTAGTCACAGAATGACTGTCAACAGTTAGCCATTCATACAAAGGGAGCTCAAGACCACTGAGAAGTGATCAAAATATGATATTTAGGCATTTCAGTGCTCTCCTACATGACCCGTTATTAAGTTTAAGACTTGAGCAACAAGCTGTAAATCTACATATCTTTATTTGGTTTGAACTAACCAGCAAGGTTTCCTATAAATCTTTGTCGAAATCTTCACACATGATTCAACTCAAACTTACTCTATCCAGTGTCCGAGTCAGAGACTTCTTCGAGGCTGTTTGGACTACTGGTTTTCTCCTATAGGACTAAGATATCAACATTGATTGACCATTCTTAAGTAACCGCTATCATGTTTCTGCAATCTTGTAGTGATGGTCGAGCCCAATGTGACTACCACTCTCAGTGATCCAATATTATGTTATACTCTGTTCCGTAATAAACAGCTTTCACCAACAGTAGATTCTTATACACTGCCTATTCTTAAAACGAATGTTCAATCAGTCGTCGGTTTTTCATGTTTTAATTGAGGTTGTTACAGGTGGTTTCATTATTCTAAATTTTAAAAAATATAGGCGGTTAAGCATTAATTCGCAAGAATTTCATACTGTGACAACATTCGTATACTTATATAGTTAAATATACCCATTACGTACTATTTCTGTTACTGTGTTGCTTCGAAAGACCGACATAATTTCATTAAAACGAAGTGCCACAGATCGAATCCATTTTCTTAATCATGTTAAACTTTGATTGTCAATTAATTGAAACAAACACACTGTTCGTATTTTCAAAGGAAATTGAATAGACCTCGACACCCAGAGAGAAAAGGATAAATGACGGTTAACTCGAACAAAACTCAAATCTTTCAAATCCATTTCATAAACATAAATTTTGTCCTATTGATTCGCTGTAATTACAATCATGTCATCTAGTGATTTAGTCTGGATTTAGTTTGCAATCTCTCATATTTGAACTCACTCTCACGGCTAATTGGGTAAAAGAGGTTTAGGAGTCGTGATGCTTGAGATTTGCACTGTTGAATACTATTAGCAAAATGTGCATCAAATGGCAGTATACTACCGCCGCTCATCATGTTTTTCTCTGAAGCAAAAGAAATAGGAACACAGCACTTGGATTCATAAACAGGGGCTTTTTCATGACCATCATTACAGATTTATTGTAGTTAAATAACTATTGAAAATCAGTAAGCACTCGGTATCTGTTCCGTACAGACATGTGACTCCTTAGCAGTGCTCGTCCACTGGTGACCAAACACCAGACATTTGGTCTCATACACAGACGTACATTTATCTCGTAATACAAGTAGAGTGGTTTTAAATTACGGACACTGTTTTCTCTCACTCTATCCAAACCTGTTTATTTGATATATTCCAGTGTTTCAGTCCTAATTCTTAGCTATTCGAGTGAGTTCAAAATCTTTAAGATGATCGGAGTTTTAATGAGTAAAATAATCAAAATTATTGACATTATCGTAACACTATTTGTCAATAAGTTGTTTTATTTAGAACTAGTTCGGATCCTTCTAATCTATGTTTATTGTTTGTCAAATGTGAAGTTACAGAAGTAGTAGAATGTGAAGTGTCTATACACTTTGCTGACATAACTCCACATTTGGTAAGAAGCAGCGTGTCAGTTTAATTCATTTAAACAATCAATAAAGGCAAATGAAAAGATAAGTCCGAAAACATTACTTAGATTTTATATTTTCCGTTGATATTACAATATTAAGTCCAGTAACCTTTGCTTATTCATGTTCTTTTTTAATGTTTTTTGAACAAAATACAAAATTCCATTATGTGTTTAATAAATGACAATAAAATAAAAATATGAAGAAAAAGAGATTTAATTATATAAATTCAAAGGCTTTTGGAAAATCAAATTTGGTGTTTAAACCTTCAATAATTTTAATCTCAGTCAGAATCGCCAGATTTGATAGCTCGAATAACACAGATAGCAAAAACAATACACAATAATTGAAGGATAGCGAATACAAATGCCGCTACTAAAACGGCGACAATGTACTTTTCAAAGAAGGAGATTACTTTGTATGAACAACCCTGAAATTAAAAAGAACATTATTACGTTTGACTAAAATAGAGATCAAGTTTCAGGAAATAATTGTCCTATTTCTGATGTTAGAGGTCAAAATCTTTTAACGTCGGGTGGGTGGTATCCTGGAAACATGGTCTGTGTTTTCAAAATGACCGGAGATAGTGTGCGATATCCATGGCTGACTCAGAGTGTTGGTCATCAGTTTAAATAATCACCTATGTTTATACCATGCCTCACCCAGAAACAGCGTACTCTAGTGGCAAGCAAGCAAGCAAGGAAAACATTTGTGATTTGATGTGCTCTTCAGACAAATGCAAACCTCACTGGTCAAGATTATCTATCCACTACTGTGAAAAGTAAAAGCGTGAGTTGAACCACACTAATAACGGTCAAACATATTTGCCGTCGTACTAATAATTGTATCCAGTGTGCAATCATTATTCTTTATTAAATGCTGACTCAAGTAACAATGCCACTTAGTAGGGATGTGATCAGACATGATTCACTTGAAAAGCAGATCTCTACAACTATGATCACTAACTTTACCCCATCATACAAAGTCAGTGTGCAATGCTCACCAAGTTTATGGACGATATTAGGCCGAACGTCTAAATTTATAAATATGAACTACCAGATATAGTTCTGGCTTGAAGTGTGATCCTGAAAGTTTAATGAAATGACTACTATTAGCACCTGAGTATAAACGAGAATTTCCAGACTGTAAACAAGGCTGAATATCAAAGATTTTTAACGTGTTTTAAAATTGATTGAAGGTGGTCATAATATCTACACATTGGTAATATTTTGCGTACCCGAAATTTGGGTAGTCATTTGCAATGATCATGTGGTTCTGTGTAAATTAATAGTTACTTCAAGATTCGATTTACCTAACTGCAAACATCTTGAGGTACTTCCTGAGTCTGAAATCTCACGGCGTAGGTCAAAAAACCTCCTATTCTATTCATATCAGTGAAGAAAGCAAACAGAAGATCATGTTCACAACTCCAGGAAACAGTAAGTCCTGAGTAGTCACGTTGGCTGAAGATAGTAGTACTTTAAAATTGACTGTTAACAGGCATTTCACAAAGTATTTATTCGGGATTTCAAGCTTGTACAAACATTCAAAGCAGTTTACCATTGAGATTTGATAGATTAGCTTTCACTCATGTACAAAGATTTTAATTTTCACTTTTCCGTTGCTCGTTATTATTTCAACACATTTTATAAGTTTAAACATCCTTTAAATAGTTAATATAAGAAACGTATTGAAATAATGGAACATCCCACATCACATCTCATAGATTTTTGAAGAAATATAAAAGTTAAGAAGATATTTTGAAGCCAAAACAAAATTTCTCTCAACTTACATCTGAGTATATAGCCTTAGTTTTTGTATCTTTACATGAGTCAGGGACGGTTTGTCCAGATGATGTGTAGTCACTTGAGGATTCAGAGCCGCAACATTGAAACTACAAAATAAACTACAGTTTGTAATGGTATACCTCTTGTTGTATCTTGTCTAAGAAATCCTTAAAGTCCGGATTCTTGCTATATTCATTGACGGAGCTTTTAACCAAAGATAGGAACTGAGATTTTACTTCGTCTCTCAGCACAGCAGCCGTTATTCCTGCCGCTATTTCAGCCGCAACCATGATTGACAGAAGAATTGCGTACTTTATTTTAAAATAAATGTATGTAGCAATTTACCAAGATTAGACAACAAGTATTTTTGGTACATGCCCCACAAAATCCGAGAAATCCAAGCAAAAATAGGAAGCATCCGAGTACTATCACGAAGATTACGAGACCTTTGATGCTTGAATCGATCCCAGAAGAGTAGTTATTAATAGCAACTTGAGAGAGACTCCCAATCACTATCAAAGCAATTCCACATGCCTTTCAGGAAAAACGTATTTCACCATATGTTATCTAACTTACAAAAACAAGGATATTAAATATCACTAAAAGAATCTGCAGACACTTATAACCGCAGCTTAAAGAGGCCATATTCGAAAGGTTGCACGGAAAGAACTTATGAAGTTTATATAGCTTCAGGGTCGTCTTTGATACCTTGAATAATAATGGCGTAGATTAACAAAAATGTAAGTTATTATGTGATTTGGCAGAAAAGTAGGTTCGCAAATGATAAGTCTCGGATGCACTCACTGTACTGAATTAGTTCCGAAAAGGAAACTCTGTAGCGGTAAATAAATCCTCAAAATCAATAGCCCTGTAAGTCTTCGACATTAGATGCTGACCACATTAGTTTTAATGTACTTGCTTAGCTGAAAGTGCTCGGTCATGCATCCGCACCCGATCATGATTGAGAACTTCTTGCTCAACATCCCCTGCGAACGCCAGCCAGTTTAGACCAGTCGGTTTTCGATATATTGATAATCTATCAAATATATCTTCAAACCTCCACGCTTCTGACTTTAGATTTTACTGGATGGGCACGACTCAAACTGGAAATACTTGTGGCATCTTCAAATCACTCTGACTGCTGTCTGATATTTTTTAATCTGCATATATTTGTGTCATTCATACTAACTGATGATTTCTTTGTACATGATTGCGCGCTTATTGTGACTACCAAATATAATACGTTCGCGTGTGACTATCTGGTCCTGCTCGCCATAAGTTGTACTATTTCGAGAATTCTTAGCTAGCATATAAACTTAGATACTACTAGTTATCATACTAGAGGCGCATTCGATTTAAGCTTGGATAGTTGGATATTAATTCAAGTGTGGCTGACTTTGAAAACTAGCGCACGACTAGAAAAGATATTGAAGATGGCAAATTCACATGTTATTTCTTGATACTAATCGGCAAAGAAGCTTATAACCTGCTGAATTATTTGGCTTTTCAAAGAAACCGACTTCGTTGTCATATGAATATCACAAGTTATTGCTATTTAATCGTATGCATTGTGTTAGCTTTGAAGACGGAGAAAGGGATCGAAGTTTCACAAAATGATGTGACGGAATGATCCAAAAGCTGAAGACCTGATGCTTGAAATACAGAAACTGGTCACAAAGTGTAATTTTAGTGACCATTTGTGGTCGGGTGATTGCTGGGATAAACAATTCGAAGTAAAATGAAAATTGCCTTGGAAATGAAGGCGTTCAGTTCAAGCAATCGAGCCAGCGTGTGTGAACTACGAGGCAGTTAAAGATGCCGCATGCATTCGGAGTTTAACAGCGCCTCCACATGTAACATATTAATAATTGACGTATGTCAACTCAGTTAAATCAGAAGTCAGAAATGAAGAGGATCGAAGATACACTTGGGAGGCTATCGGTATGTCGTGAAGAGTGAGGTCTATAATGGCCAACATTTGTGAGGGATATGCAGAACAGTATAATCATTCGTGATCTACTACACATGAGTAAACAATCACATTCAACTAGGTGTGCATAGAAATAATAATATGGGGTAATTCTGGATAACTTGAGCTCTGTATCCTATTAATGTATAAGAAAATGATACTGCCAGTTAGAGAACAGTAATTTATCAACCGGACCAGGGACCAATGAAACCCGTATGAGCAGTCTAGAGTTTTTAACGGTTCTGCGTCCTGCCTAGCCCTATCAGTTAAATCCACAGACCAATCTCAGCCTCTGCGATATGACTCGCTTATTTCAAACACGCTGGGTTTATATGCCAAACAAACAGACCACATCGTTCAATAAAATAGAAAATAACGTCTGAACAAATAATTTGTACTGATAAATAATATCTGAACTAAACAAACTGAAGAATTAGGTGTTAACTGTTTTAAAGCCATCGAATCCCGTTTTTTACTGTTCGCCTGTGTCTACGGTCAATCTAAAGCATCAATAGCTGAAGCAGCAGTATTATCAGAGGTATTCACACTACCATTATCCCTTCCATTCACAGGCAAGCTTATTTGTCGTGATTTCAACATGCCCGAAGTTTCTTGGTTCCCAGTCAAGAGGCCGAAACGTTATAAATCATTTACTGAATGTCTAGAGCTTCAACAGTGGACTCAGTATGACAGTAGACTTACTAGACGTCAAAATTTCCTGGACTCGGTTTTCACCAGTGGCCTCACCCCCAAAACTGTGTATACTAGAAAAACGTTTCACGGTAGTGACCATAACACTGTCATACGTAAACCGGTAGACGTAAAACCGTAATACTTCGTAGAAACTATCACAAGGCTGATTAGAACAACTTCCACAATTACCTAAGATGCACTGATTGGGGAACTTTCTTTTCTGCAGACAATACCGACACACGAACCAATATACTTTATCACAACTTCAGAAGTATCATCAACAAAGTCGCAACTTTAGAATTCTGGAGAACTAAGTTCTTTAAAGATCTGTATATACCGGTCGGTACATGAAGACGTCTTTAAAGACATTGTACTCGATTCCACAAGTTTAACCAATCCCAGTACCTCCCTGTGAAATTACCAATGTAGACTTCAATGTACAAAATGTCTCTAAGGCAATTAGTACATTGAAACACTCCAACACTGATGGACCAGATGGTATTCCCGGGAACCATACTTATATGCTGATGATCTCAAAGTTGTATACAGCTATTAGCCTGAGACTCTAAGTGAAAGTGTATCCCTGATTAAAAACGACCTCAATAACCTAACCATCCGGGGAGAGAAAATGACAATTACCATTTAACCTCAACAAGTGCGGGAAAGCAGCCCTATGAACTACAACATTACTTAAATAAAAACAATGTTCAGACACTCAAATCAGTAGACATACAACTCACTAATCTTATGGATGCTGATCAACTAAGGCCGATCATAAGAAGCTCATAATATGCCAAATTCTTGTAAATTGCACAGTGTTTATTTTTCTTACCCTGTAAATTTTGCAATCTTATACTCTTTAATATCCTTTGGTTTGCTATTAGTCCTTACCATCTCTTAACGACATATAATCTGACAAGTCTCTTTTGGCTTATACCATTAGTTATCTTCATAGCAGTGTGATATACTAAATGGATGTCTAACCCATAATACGAATGTTTTAGCCATCTGATTTGCTTATAAAATGGAACTAGTAGAGATAGTGTGTTCCAACTATGGGTTTCGATTAAAGCAATATCTCATACTTACTACAAACGTAAGAGAGATTAAAATCGCAAGATAATAATACTATATATGTTCTGAAAATAATAATTACAGAATTGTCTCTAGTTTACAGGCATGATCAATTTGATATAAATAGTAGTATTAGACGTAGAGATCAAACGTGTGATAGAAAAAAGTTTTAAGTATACTAGTTCAGTAATTGTTTGAGTAGTACATGTATTTTAAAACGATGCAATACATCAGCTGGAAACTTTTAATTTTTCTTAAATGGACAGCCTGTTGATTTATTAACGAAGTAATTAATGTCATTTAGTGTGCCAGATCGAATTAATGATAATTATCTACAACTCGAGAAATTAAAACGGAAACAGATAGCACGGAACAACAAAGCAGTAATTATCAAAATATGTCAATCAGGCCTACCAAAATGCGTGTGTCATGTGACACAGTGATATACTGTTGATGTTATTCAAATTAGTTAAACTTGCTAGGGACGGTGTTAACATAAAGTGATAGCATCTATGTGGTTCTACTTAGGAAATGCACTAACAAAAATGGCTAAACAATTAAAGTTACTATAATAACACTTGTGGAATGAGATACACTTACAGGTGCCTGAACATTCAATGCATTTTTAAAAGAGCAGTATGCATCGATACAGTTAACAAATAATGGGAGTGATTTTATCGTACGGACAGATTGTGGTAGATTATTCCATAGTCTAGAAAATTTACAGGTGAATTAATTCATATAAAGAGATGATTTAGGATAAGTTTGTTTCACTAGTGACATGGAGTTATGGATGTCATAATGAAGAGTTTCTGCATATTGAATCACGTGATCGGATGTTAAGGATAGTTAATAAGTAGTTTGAAGAAGACAAGACCTAGTTTGAGTTTCCTCTTCCATAAAGGGTCTAGCCCGAGTTTATTACATCTAGAATTATAAGTTAACGTACAATCAGCTCCAAGAATACGAAGTGTAAGTAGTCTCTGTACTGATTCCAGCCTTAATTTATCCTTTATGCACGCACTGCTAAGAATAGACGTGCAATATTCTGGAAGTGGTCGAACACAAACTTTGTACATCGAAACACGTGACTCATTGTTATGAAGGTTTCGGGTTATGTAACTTACCGAACGTTGAGACTTAGAGGTCTGTTTCAATATCTGTTCTGTAAACGACAAGTCTTGGGAGTATCTAAGTCCTAAGTCTGCTACTGTGTGTAACATAGATAACACTTCTCCATTTATGGTAAGGTCTAGGTTGAGTGATGTATCGCAGAAGCATATCCATCCACATTTAGCCATATTAAGCTCCAGTTGCCATTTTAAGCATCACTGTGCTACCTTGTTAAGTTCCATGCCGATGCAATTTTGCATATTTTTCAGCTTATGTGGAGAAAATGAATATACTACTTTAAGATCATCTACATATAGAAGAGGCTTACCCACACAAAAACTTTCACAAATATCATTGATAAACACCAAAAAGAGCAAAGAGCCTAAGACACTGCCTTGTATTACACCACTTCTAACAAGGAGAGCGTTAGACAATGAAGAGTTAATTTTAACCACTTGATGTCGATTGCTGAAAAAGGAATCAAACCAAGCTAGCAAAAGATTTTGAACCCCATAAGATGCGAGTTTACCTATAAGAAGTTGGTGGCCAACCATGTCGAAGGCTTTAGAAATGTCCAGATATAGCACTAAGACTAGATATCCTTGGCTATGTAGAGAATAGACTAAACTAAAGAGGTCAAAATAGCATGTCATGCAAGAAATCCATTTTGAGTATCATCGACAAAGTTTCCAGCGAGTAAATAATTGAAAAGTTCATCACTTACAATTTTTTCCATAATCCTAGAGATAACTGGAGTAATATTTATTGGCCGATAATTGATCATGTCAGTCTTATCTCCAGATTTGTAACGTGGCATGATACACGCGGTTTTCCAACAGTAAGGGTAAGAACCAGTTTCTATAGAGAGAGTAAACAGCTTTAGAAGAAGAAGTGGAATATCTGGACCACCATATTTGTAGAGAAAGGATGGAATCCCGTCTGCCCCATGACTTCTCGAAATCTTAAGGGTATTTAAATCCTTATTAATTTTCATGCATGTGAAGGAGATAGATTTTATTGGGTTGCTAGTCACACACATAGCTCTTGAAGCAAAGTCACTTATGATTCCTACACCATTCGCTAGCATACTACTGAAAAAGTCTGCTATAGTTTTAAAGTCGTATATAAAACTGCTCTTATGCTGAATGCATGGTATATCAACATTTTGAGTTGCTTTAACGCGGTTATTGAAAAGGAGAGTTAAGGTTTGTACCTTCGAGTTAGTATTACGTGCTAACAGCTCATTAATGGCTTTTAACCTATGTTTCTCTTTAATTTGATTAAAAATTATTGTTATTTGTGCAACTGCCGTGAAGTTGTTTGGCTTAAAATAACGATTCTGTAGGCGTCCTAGGTTGTTACGATATTTAGCTGGTATATATAATTCGTAAGGTTCACTAAACCTGTATGTTTTAAGAGGTACACAGGAATCTAAACAAGAGTTAACGATCAGATAGAACTCGGCGATAGCATCCATGAGACTATTACATGAAAAAAAGTTATCCCAGTCTGAAAGTTTAGTCAGTGAGTGCAGGAGGTCCCAGTCAGTATGCTTATAGTCTCTATATTGACAGGTATTTTGAATGGGTCGGTTATAAGAGGAATAGATAGGGAGAGCGCAAACTACTATCTTATGGTCGCTGCCTTCAAATTCATCGTATACTTTTACAGATAGTGAGATAACATCTCTATTAAATATTAGATCGAGTATACTATCGCCTCTATTTGGGGTACGAACCCACTGTGACCAGCAGCGCATGTTAATTGTTGCCGAAAACATATCATTACATGACTTACAAATATCGGTGCTCCAGTTAATCCCAGGATAATTGAAATCCCCTTAGCATTGAGGCTTAGAGCAGACACACGTATGAAAGCATTGAAAATAAGATCATTCCCATTATTCGAACTATCAGGAGCTCTGTATATACATCCAAGTAGTAGACTATGATTCAGGGTGTTGACCGATATCCAGACTGATTCTGGTAAACTATTCAAGGCACTATATTCAACTTTATTAGTTGTTAGGGTATCTAAAACGTATATAATACAACCACCTCCTCGATTATTTTCTCTGTCACAGAGATAGAGTCGATAGTTCTGGACATTTAATTCTGAATCAGATACTGCTTGAGAGCACCATGTTTCAGTGATGAGTATGAAAGAAGGCTTGGTTAGAAAAGCTAATGTTCCCAAGGATGAAATTTTGTTCAAAAGTGAACGTGCATTGACAAGTAATAAGCTTAAAAAGGGAGTACGGTGTGTAGAAAAACCGAGAGCTTCCCTATTGATGTCATGTATTTTGGATTTGAATAGACTGTGGTTTATTATGTTTGACTGATCGTATGGGCTATCGCTTGAACAAACTGCAGTACTAGTGGACCAGGGATTTTTGAAGGCCAGAAAAATCATTATTCTGATCAAGTGGATTAATTTGTTGATGGTGAGTAACCTAGTAGTCCATCTTGTCCAATGGGAAAGTGTTGAGAATAGTTACGTCTTACAGGTCCATTATTTAAGATGTTTGAGGGTAAACGTGGAGCACGTTGGTTCACTGCGGTCTGTCTAATATTAGAACTGCTTACACAATGATTGTAATGGCCGTCTTATGAGATGTTTGAATCAAGTCAGCCCTTATAACCTCCCCTACGATGCGTAGGGCAAAGCATGTTGTCGGAAGTATAGTCTTATTTTTATTTGGTAGGGCCATCGTAATATTTTTGTTATTTGGTCTACAACCAGAAGGTTCTGTACATACATTCTTCTTATGTGGCAGAGACTTTTTAATCTTGACAGTGTTTTTAAGAGCTGTCGCGTTAGAACTAGGTATTTGGTTATGGGCTTCTATTGGTAAACTGGAAAATATCGGATTAGTGTCGTCATTAGATGTACATTGATTATCAGATGTCACTACAAGCATAATAGGCAAATTAGCACTCTTCTTTGGTAAATCAGAGTACTGGAGAACATCAGATAGGGTAGCTGTATCAGTGGATCCAGCAGCTGATGCATCGTGATTTGTTATAATCTCAACACCTTTATTTTCGTTAAAGGTACTTTTTTGCGTAAGCCTTTGATTGGTGGTCTTATCCGAGACTATACGAACATTTTTTAACTTCGTAAGCGCTCAGATTAGCCGCTCGGATTCTCTTCACTGTTCAGCTAATGCATGAGAATCGAATCTGATCGAGACCGGGTACGAGTGTTTCTGATGCTTCCTATTAAGTCGAATGCATTGGCATGGACTGTCTTGAAGGTTAGATGCTTTTAATATCGAGTTCCTTACAGTTTTAATGGGGATTCTGTCAGCTATATCGTAGACAATCACGTTATTACGAGAGACAATTCACTTGGTAACTTAATTAGCGATAAAGTCGATAACAGAATCTGCCTTTATAATGTCAGCAAGTTCCGCAGGAACTACATCCTTTGACAAACGCAGTTTAAGGGATGATAGTGTCTTTATTTTCTGTTTCAGATCATCATGCTTTGATAAAGAGCTAGCAAGTGATTCAACTTTAGAAGGCATGTCGTTTAGGTGCTTAAAAATAGTGTTTAATTCACTCTTAATATTATCGATACTTTTTGATCTTGAGGTGGAACTCATTATTAAATTAGCGACAGAGTCACCCAGCAGCAGGTGTGTTGTAAGATGACTTCCAATATTATCAGATTCAAAAGGAGTAGCAGAGCAGGGGGTATAGGTAATAACAGAATTGTTATTATCTGTAGAATAAGGGCTTTACCGGGCTCGTTCTATTGGCTGTCGACCCATTTCACTTTAAGTGTTAATTCCAATGCTGTTTATGAATTACAAACTACGATTCAACGATATTCAAACAATATATATTAGATACCGTGTTTCCGTAACGTAAAGTTCAGACGTACCGCTGTTGATGGAGGGTGACGTTAGTGGCCAGCAAACATGATGTTAGGAAGATAACTTCAATCCTCTCATGTCTGTAAGGCAAAACATTTTGTTTGATTACGGCTCCTTATGGTCTAGTGGAATGACACTAATGATGTCACAGCTATTCAGTGTTTGGCAACGCTTCTACCAGTAACACCTAATATATTTCGTTCCCACCCAGAGAAATCAAAAGACAGAGTCGAAGAGATCGGAAGAGTATATTTGGCGATGACCAATATATCGGAATTCTCTGACCAGCAAGCATTGATGGTGAGGGCGATAACTTCAATCCACCCGTGTTTGTGGGGACAGAGCATTTTGTATGTACCAGGCTCTTTATAATTGAGAATAAGACAGTCAATCTAAGATATAGATTGTCTTCCTACGCTCACCACTCAGACTCATGTTTCCAATATTATGCTGGATTAGCTATTCTACTAAGACAACCTATAACATGCTAACTCGGACTTTTACACTAGGATTGCGTGGCCGACATCGGATGGACAAAAGAAAAAAGACAATAAAAGATATAGTCACTAGTATTCTTAACACTACACCCTCTATATACACACCCTTCTAATAAACCGCTTCCCTTGTACCAACCTTGACTTCCTTTCCTTCATGTGAGCTTACTCCAACTTGTTAAATATCACAACTCATTGTTCTTTATTAGTACATTCCCTAATATGGAGCCTCGGACCTCACTTCACTCTAACAAGACATAATATGAATTTATTCTAATTTATTATACCTCTGTCCGTTCTACTACACAATGTTAAGCAACGTTTGGCGTTCATATCCAAGTGCCTTGCTGCTCTTCTGTTTCTCTTTTTTTCTTTTTCAGAATCTTGCTCTGAGAGCACAGCTATGAAACTTCTGACGATTGGAGAAAACCTGACGTACGCGTCCTCTCAAGGTCATAGTTTACAGCAAGCGCTCTACGATTTCACTTTATAACAACTATAAACTTAATAAGTTGGGAAGCATTTTGCGAATCAAAAATTGTTGTAATTTATAGATCATGCCTGTAAAAACGGTGTGTACCTGCACATGCAGAAATATATTATTATTATTATTATTATTATCTAATCTGGCTAGCGATTGCGGTTGATGTTGAGCACGGCGTTACCACACGTGATCTGGTACGGATGCCTGACCGAGTGCCTTCAGCTAGATGAGTCCACTAAAACATATGGTCAGCATCCAATGTCGAAAACTTAGTTCTATTTATTTTGGGGATTTATTTACCGCTACAGATCACTCCCCCCCTAGTGGGGCAGTGACGACCCTAAGACGTGGCCAGCCAGAAGTTTAAACCCAACGAGTTTGTCGTTGGTAAACACTCTTCTGATAGCTTAGTAAGTGTAGCAGCGTCTGGTCGTCTTTCCTTACTATATGGGACCGGGGCACAACATAGTAAAAAAAGAAAGAGTTACAACGAAAATTTCGACTCCTCGTAAACTGCATCGTTTTTTTCCAGTCGTCCTGGAAAAGAAAAAAGAAAGTGTAAGTGCATGTCGAAATACACTCGTATGTGCGTAAAAACACAGTGTCGGCGAAAAAATGGAAAATATACTCAAGCACACGTAATAACGTTAAAAAAATGTTTTTTATGTTTTTTATGTTTTTTTTTAAAATAAAAATATAAATATATAGGCATAATAAAATTGTCTTTTTTTAAAAAAAATTATATATCGTTAAAAAGAAAGATCGAGATAATATAAAATGTCGAGTAGTGCCTAACGTGCAGCAGTCGTTTAAGTGTTCTGGAAATCTTACTCTTCTTCCAGAACGCATCGTTGTAGGTATATTTTCAGATACATCCGAAGTATCATCGCTAGTGTTGGTTGTCGGTTGAGGAATTATGAGTGGAGTCGTATCGTTCGATTGTACCGAAGGAAAATCGACGTGGATAGGATTTCCTTCTAAATACGCTGCTTTTAAGCGATCGATGCTGATGCTATCGTTTGTTCCGTTCTTATCGACTATATAGTACTTAGATTCACGTTAAAGAACTTTGAAGGGTCCTTTGTATGCTGATTCGAATGGTCGTCGATGCGAGTCTCGACGGACGAAAACGTGTGTACTATATCGTAAGTCAGGTTGAACGAAAACATCGGTTGATTGTGGTCGGGTGGAAGCAGGTTTAACTGAACGCATTGCGTTTGTAAGCCTGTTCGTGTAGGAGGTTAGATCCATGTTCATTGAAGAGGACGAAGGATCCACGAATTCTCCTGGAAGTCGAAGTGTCGTTCCATAAACGAGTTGAGCCGCAGTGTATCCAATGTCAGCTTTCACTGCATTGCGAATACCTAATAAGACAAGTGGAAGAGCGTCGGTCCACTGTGAAACGTTTGAAGCTGATAGTGAAGCTTTTAGTTGTCGGTGTAAACGTTCTACCAACCCGTTTGCTTGTGGATGGTAGGCGGTCGTTCGGAAGCGAGTGATTCCTAAAAGTGTGGTCAGACGACGGAAAAGTTCAGACTCAAACTGACGTCCACGGTCTGTGGTGATGGTTGAAGGGCAACCGAAGTTTGCTACCCATCGTTCGACGAAGGTGCGGGCCACTGTTTCAGCAGTGATGTCCTTAATAGGTACTGCTTCTGGCCATCGAGTGAAACGGTCTACGCAGGTTGAAAGATAAGAGTATCCATTTGAATCTGGTAAAGGTCCTACCAAATCCAGATGAACATGATCGAAACGAGCACCGGGAGTTTTAAACGAGCCTAGGGGACATTTATTGTGTCTGATAACCTTAGATTTCTGGCAGCTTACACAGTAGCGTGCCTACTCCCTCACGTCTTTATTCATGCCAGGCCAGCAAAACCGTTCTGCTATAAGCTTGATGGTTGCACGAACACCTGGATGAGAAAGTTTGTGCAATGTATTGAAGACATTGCGTCGATAATGTTTCGGCACGATTGGGCGATCCATACCTGTAGATGTGTCACAAAGTAAGGTTTCCTTACCTGTTCCCATCTGTTTGATGCGTAGTTTAAGTGTTGTGGACGATAACTCGTGCTGAAGATCAGTGTCTTCTTTTTGAAGCTCGGCGCGTTTAAGAAGGTCCATTCCTTGGAAACTGTTCAAGGAAGTTATACGAGATAAAGCGTCTGCAACTACATTGTTTGCTCCAGAGATGTGTTGAATATCCGAAGTAAACTGCGAAATGTAATCCAGTTGTCGAGACTCACGGGGAGAGTACTTGTCAGAAGGAGAGCTTAGCGAGAAAGTGAGCGGTTTATGATCCGTGAAAAGAGTGAATTTTTCGTGCCTTAAAGTAACCCTCGTGCTATTGATAGAAGAAACCAGAGAAGTAGTGAATAGGTCTTTATTTCGATCTCAGCGCGGTAACAGTGGAGCGTCGGATTACCTGTTCAGACAAACAAAGGCTCTCAACATTCAATATAAGATAATAGGGAATATAACGCTTATACAAAACAAGGAAGTGGATGAATACTTGAACAATACTGTTTTGGCATATGCTTGGTTGTTTGGGGTCAACTCTTAACCAACCAACCTAAGCTGTTACATTAGCTTCCCCCTAGAATCGACTTCCGTAGGAACGTCGGTTCGATTAACCTAACTATCGAAAACACCTTAATTCTATTTCTCATCCCAAGGGAAAATTATCAACTCGCTCACTGTTTGACTTACAATCAGTGACGACTGACGCTGTCAACGATAGTCCATGGATGTCTCTTATTTACTAGCTTGTCATCTTATTTTGTAGCATGTGATTTCTTCTACAACTATCGCCGACGGTTTGCTGCGTGCTTTCAAGAGAAAGTGTGAGAATGTGGAATAAGAATAACTGAGGAAGTGCCGCGAGCGGGCTACCCAACACCATGTTGGTGGGGTACGATTTTTCCGTGCTCAGACCGGCTATCAGGTGTTTACTCACCTGCCTCTTGAGTCGCCCTCAAGTAAAAAGTAAAGAAGAATCTACTTCAAAGGTAATGGTGACAATCAAGCAAACCTGAAGAACTGCTCCACTGCCTGCATAAAATAATAAGATACAAAATCACGTCGGGCTCACCAATTTCGTGCCTTAAAGTAACCCTCGTGCTATTGATAGAAGAAACCAGAGAAGTAGTGAATAGGTCTTTATTTCGATCTCAGCGCGGTAACAGTGGAGCGTCGGATTACCTGTTCAGACAAACAAAGGCTCTCAACATTCAATATAAGATAATAGGGAATATAACGCTTATACAAAACAAGGAAGTGGATGAATACTTGAACAATACTGTTTTGGCATATGCTTGGTTGTTTGGGGTCAACTCTTAACCAACCAACCTAAGCTGTTACAAATTCACAGCCTTCGATATAGTATTGGAAATGCCGTACAGCACAATACATAGCTAGGAGTTCCCTACCGAATGTGCTGTACCTAGATTCGGTGTCTAGCAACCTTCTAGAGAAAAATGACAAGGGTTGCCAGGAGTTGTTAACGCATTGTTGTAAGACTCCTTCGATTGCCGAGTCGGATGCGTCTACTGCAATACTAGTGTGTGTTTGAGTGTCCTGATGAGCAAGCATCGTTGCTTTAGCGATAATTTCCTTAACTGTGGAGAATGCTTTTCGTGCGGTGTCGTCCAAATTGATGGATTTCGCATTTCCACGAAGTTGGTCGGTCAGAGGTTTCATAAGTAATGCGCATTTGGGTATGAAACGTCTATAGAAACTTACCAGGCCGTTAGACGTGCGTACTTGCTTGACGGTGGTCGGTTCTGAGTAATCCAGAATGGCTGCCACTTTGGTCCTAAGGGGTGGAATGCCTTGAGCATCGATAGTGTGTCCTGGGAAGTCTAATGAGTCGGTTCCGATTTGTCATTTCTGAACGTTTACAGTAATGCCATGTTTTTTGGTCGGTCGAAAACAAGATCCAGATGCTTGGGATGCGATTCTCTGTCCGGACATGCGATTAGGCAGTCGTCAACATACGCACGTACGAAGTCGAGACCTCAAAAAACGTCGTCTATGAATCTTTGGAATGTTTGAGCAGCATTCCTTAGACCGAAAGGCATTCGCAAAAATTCATAGAGTCCGAAAGGAGTTATGATAGCTTTTTTCGGTATGTCATCAGTAGCCATAGGGATTTGGTTATACGCTTTAACCAAGTCGATTTTCGAAAAGACAGTTGTACCTTTCAAGGTAGCTGTCAAATCGTGAATGTGAGGCAACGGGTAACGATCGGGAATGGTTTTCGCGTTCAATCGCCGATAGTCACCAGTTGGACGCCAATCGTTGCTGTCCTTTTTAGGGACCATGTGCAACGGAGCTGAATATGGACTATTTGACGGTCGTATGATTTCTAAGTCTATCATATGGTCGAATTCGTTTTTCGCTAACCTTAGCTTTTCGGGAGCTAGTCGTCGTGCTTTAGAAAATGTAGGTGGTCCTGTAGTCGTGAGGTGATGTGTAACGTTGCTGGTTACACACGGTAGTTTCGGTTGAGTTTGTTGTATCCCAGGATACTTGTCGAGAAGTGGCTGATAAAGTGGGTCTATCATATGTTTAACTGTGACTGGGGATAATTTGCAACCAGTAAAAGAAGTTACGCAAACGGATAAATTAGTGTTTCCGTCTACTAGCCTCCGTTTGCGCGTGTCGATGATCAGATTATGGTGTTGTAGAAGATCCATACCAATGATTGGCATAGAAACATCAGCAACAACGAAGATCCAGTGAATGGGTTTGCGTAAACCCACGTTAAGGTAAACGTACCTTTTGCCATACGTAGCGATCGGTTTTCCGTTTGCCGCCTGTAAGTTTAGGGTCGATCCGTGAAGCCGGTCGTTAGGATTTGCTGGGAGAACGCTAACTTCAGCGCCAGTGTCAACGAGGTAGCGAACTCTCGTTGTCACATCTGTGACGTATAACAGACGGCTATGTTCGCCGGCTACGGTTGCCGTTAACGCGTGCCGGCTTAGAAGTTTCCCGAGTTGTTTTTCGAATCAGTCGGTTTCGTGTTGGGAAAATTGCAGGGTTTTCTGCAATTTCTGGAAAACTTTCCATACTGGTTATGATACCAGCACCAGTCGGGGTTATCTGTCTCTCGTGGTCTAGAGACAGATCGCTTACGTAAAATGCCTCTACGTGGATTGCGCGATCTCTTACGGTCTGTACGAAGATGAAGACAACGCGTGAGTGTATGACATAACTCGGTTATGTCATTCTGAGTCGTTTGAGGTTTTTCTTTGACTGAAAATACCTCGGTAGTAGAAGGTTTCATAATTTCTAAAATACGGTCGGCTGATGCAGCTAGTTCGTCTAAGGCGTTGTTCTGAAACGAGACCAGAACTACTTGCACCTGTTAGGGAAGTCTTGACAAGAAGAGTTGTTTGAATAGACCTTCGTCGAAAGTTCTTGGGCCTATAGCCTCTCTCATCCGTTGCAACATGTCCGTCGCAGAACCGTGTTGCAGGTCGATGTTATTGAAAAGTTGATCTAACCTTTGTCGATCGGTTAGGTCTCCTCGTTTAAGAATCGAGCGTTTTAAGATTTCATAAGGATCGGAAACATCACTAGTAAACATACTAGGTGTTACGTACCTGTTGAATTCGCGCGGTAGTGCCTTGACTACTGCGAGGAATTGTGCACGTGTGTCGATCACGCCGTGCTCGTGGAAGTCGGCTTCTGCGTAGCAAAACCAAGCTTCGATGTTGTCGGGCCAGAAAGGCATCAGTTGAAACGAAGGTGGGGACAAGGTCTTAAGCTTGAGTACTTTAGGTGTCTGTTCAGTCATGATGAAATATGACGTACGATAATGAACGAGGGGAAAATATATATATCCAAGAAAAAATACGAAAAAAAATCACAATGTTTAAAAAAAATAAAAAAATAAGGCAATGATATATAAAAATCCCAAAGAGGAACAGACTCACATTTGCAGTTTGGTGTACCAGATCACGTCGGTCTCACCAATGATGGTGTCACAGGTATTCAGTGTTTGGCAACGCTTCTACCAGTAACACCTAATATATTTCGTTCCCACCCAGAGAAATCAAAAGACAGAGTCGAAGAGATCGGAAGAGTATATTTGGCGATGACCAATATATCGGAATTCTCTGATCTAATCTGGCTAGCGATTGCGGTTGATGTTGAGCACGGCGTTACCACACGTGATCTGGTACGGATGCCTGACCGAGCGCCTTCAGCTAGATGAGTCCACTAAAACATATGGTCAGCATCCAATGTCGAAAATTTAATGCTATTTATTTTGGGGATTTATTTACCGCTACAACAAGAACCAATTGTATTGATGCTGATTTATTATGAAAATACCTCTTCAAATTGTGTTTAGAACGCTGAATTGGTTGCAATTTCTACTGAGTAATCATATTATAACAAAATAAAAAATTCTCCAAAAACGAATCTTGATCAACACCCTATAAAATCTACAAAAATGGACTCAAATAGCTTCAAAACTTGAAGTATTCCCATAATAAAAATTTAGAACAATATATATAAGCGAACAATATTGTTTTCGATTAGATCCTCATCAGGCTTTACTCTAATATACAGTAATATTTATATGCATATACGAAATTATTAAACCAATCAAGATAGTTTATAGGTCAATGATAACAATGAAAACGATTACATAATAAGTAAAATGTGAAAAGTACAAATTGCTAGTGTGATGACAGGTGTACTAGGTTTGATAAGAATAATAAAGGTTCAAATCAATGTTACATAATCTGAAATAGGTCAATGAATATAGAAACGGAGATAACAATTATAAAATTATAAGATGACGTAATAAGAAATGTTCAGATAATTGGACCATGAAACGTATAGTTGAGAGAAAATAAAGTGGTAGGAGGGTGTGAAGAAAAATAATAAACGAAGAGTAAGTTAGAAAAGGAATAAATAAATAAATTCATTTATTAATTAAGGCCAAGGGTGAGATAAGGGAGTTACAAATTTCTTCTGAACACAAAGACTTGGCTTGTTGGCTCGGATTCCTATAGCTTCTGCTATGTGTAAGAGACGAGATCGAACACCATAAGGAAAGCTTGTGGGAATACGATAAATAACTTTGAACGACTTGTTTCTGTCCGCTATATGACCGCTATCGATCAAGTGTGATAGAACCGAGCTGCGTATTGTTTTGACGTAACCTTTCCTAACCACGATGGGAGGTGTTCACTAACTCGTTGGTTCAGTTGCCTGGTAGTGCGCCCAATATAGCTTTCTCCACAGGAGCAGCTGAATTCGTAGATACACATAGAAGTGGTATAACCAGGTAACTTATCCTTCAATTGTGGGATCACCATCGATCGGGTCGAATACGATAGGCAGAGGTTGGCAGCATTAAACGTTCTCTTTACTGCTCTAGTCAATCTATCCCGTAATACATCGCTAGCCAAACCACCATTGAATTGCAGTTTCAAGAAAAGCGGTTTCTTATTAGCCGTCAAAGTCACTATTTTATTGTTTTGTACGCGCAAGTGTTTCTTCAGGAAACCCAGTGGATATCCTAATTCAATCAAAATGTTATGAATGTGTTGTAATTCTCTATCAACAGTGTCGACTGATCATATCTTAAGAGCTCTATTTGCAAGACATTTGACTAAGTTTCTCTTATAATGAAGAGGCACATAGCTTAAAAAATGTGTGTATTGGCTTGGAGTAGAACTTTTTCTATACACACCTCTGCTGGTAGAACCATTTTCTCTTCTACTTAACAAAACGTCCAGAAAATTTAATTTGTTATCTATTTCCTCTTCACATGTAAATTTAATAGCAGGATGTTTGTTATTAAATAGTTCCAGTAGTTGTTCTTTTCTAATGTTCTGATCGACAATGATGAAGGTGTCGTCAACGTAACGACAGTAGAAATCCAGTTTATTGATAACCTCCTTGAGAGGTCCATTTTCTAGTTTCGCCAGAAAAAAATCCGCAAGGATGGGACCTAGTGGCGAACCCATCGCTATACCATCAATTTGTCTATAATATGTGTTATTAAAGACAAAATGGACATTCATTGTGCATTTTAAAAGTAATTCTTTAAGACTAACCTCAGGAATTCCAATATTGATTTGTTTTTCCTGCAGTTGTTGGCACACGAAATCGATAGTCTCTGTTAACCGTACATTGGTGAACAGGGAAGCAACATCTAAAGATATCATTTGTTTCCCGTTTAAATTTATATGTTTCACTTTAGAGATGAAATCGAAGACGTCTTTCACACTCCTATTGACGACTAATTTGTGTAAGGGGTTTAGGATACGAACTAGAAACTTTGCAGTTTTATGATACGGCGAATTATACATATCTAAAACTGGGACCTCATAAACCTGAAAGAAATTTTCCTATGGACCCTGAGCGGTACGTTCATAATTTCTCTAGTGTTGCGTTAGACGCATTGCAAGTAGAGGCATTGTCACTCAGCCCTAGGTTTTGCGACTATAGTAATAAAATAAACCAACTAGATACATATATACAGTTTGAAAATTTAATTACACAAACAATAGATTTGGTGCCTACTTCTCCTGATGAACTAACCAGGTTTAAGACCAGGTTGGTGGACATCTGCCAGTTTTCCTCACAACGCAACCTTGATAAAGCTAGCCAACTGTGATATTGACAATACAGGTCTTACTAAAATCATCTACATTTATGTCTGATAAAATATCAATCCAGTTGAGTAATTTGCAACAAAGAAAATTGAACCTGCTGTAATAATTTGATATTACCTGTAAACTGACATACCTCATGTAACAAAATGTCAGTTGAGAGTAAATTATTATTATAATAAAATTTTCCGAGTTTATCCTCCCCCACGAAATAATGTTGGATCCTCATGACCCCATGTTACAATTAATTTGACTTTATTCAAGACATATTTGTCTCATTGAACAAAGAATTGTCCAGATAGTCAGGATAAAAGCCATTTGATTAGAGGTTGCAGAATTATGGTCTACTATGATATTAGTACTGCTCTAATAATAGACGTAATCCTAAATTTGTAGATTTGTCATGATATAACTGCCTAATCTATAAGATCTTACGTGGAAGTCACACCATCGACTACACCAACTCACTGTATCGCATCAATTACCAATACATGATGAGGAACAAGGTTAGGCTAGAGAAGGAACAATATATTTAATATGAATAAAAGATATAAGGTAATATTCAGCAGACCACGCCTGCATGGCCGAGCCATGCCACTCGATCAACTCCAATTCATTCAATTCATTGTTCGCGCCTTCTCCATTGTTAGGTATTTCTCCGCGTTAAATATTGAATATCTATTTTCTGAGTAGTCTCGTGTTCACAGCTTTGTGGGTTGTGTGGCTATTGTCTAATGCCACTACACAAAAGGAGGGAGGGTGGCGTTACTGACCAGCAAACATGATGATGGGGAGATAAATTCAATCCACCCATGTCTGTAGGGCAGAACATTTTGTTTAATTACGGCTACTTATGATTTAGTGGGATGTCACGAACTTATGGTATTGATGCTGGTTTATCACGCAAAATACCTCTTTAAATCGTGTTACGAACGTTGAATTGGTTTCACTTCCTACCCAGTAATCCTATTACAAGCAAACTAGACAATTCGCGAATATACGAAGCCTACTCAAGACCCTATAATACCTGAAAAAATAATAATACAAAAAAAGGGGCTCTAATAGCTTCGATAAAAAAAGGAAGACAGCCAATTGTATATCACAATACTGTTTCTAGCACTATATTTTATTTTATAACCACACATAATCCCATACTCTCAGCTCCTTTCCGAATCGCCTCCATTTGTCAGTTGTATGTCCACTCACACCTTGTTAACACTTATTTTCTTTAACCTATTAAAATGCTCTTTCTTAACAAATACCTTAATAAAAGAAAATTAGACTGAGTAATCATACCTCAAACATTTCTTCATGAATATTGGCTATCCTGCCTCTCGTCCTTTCTTTTACTTGCTCCCTCTTTCAGCCCCCTTGTGATATGGAACGAAAGATTTCATCCTGCACCATCCTCAAAGCATTAGACACTCCAAAGGGACATACGGTTGCGACATTTAAAAGCTCCCATCTTCAATGGACCTATCCTTGACCATCAGTTGCACATTCGCAACGCAACTTTCGTGAAGCGCGCCAACTGTAGCACTGATTAAAACCATCTACATTCATGTCTTATAAATTATCAACCCAGCTATGTAATTTACTACAGTGGATATTGTATCATTTGTATCAATTTGATCTTGCCTGTAAACTGGCATGCCTCATGTAACGAACTGTTATTTGAAAATAAAATTATTATTATTATTATTATTACTCTCCCACCAGAATTAACGTGATGTTGGTTCGATACCGAATTGGATGGGATCGTCGCGCGCCGGAGGTTACCAAGGATAATAAGAATCCTCCGGGTATTGATAAGCTGAAAGATAAATCAAAATGAAACCGGCAGCATCTAGTCGGGAAATACATGTAATAATTTTAAAATATCTGCCTTCATGCTTGAAATGAAAATTTGGGTGAAGATTATTTGAGCTATAAAAAATGGGATTACAATAATAATAATAAAACGATGCGTGTTAATAGCCGTTTGTTAATAACTTAACGTATAGGTAGTAAGTGTTTTGTGTTTAGAAATATTAAAGTAATGAATATTGCAGAAATGTTAATATTGGTATTAGTTTTGGTTTAAATTATGAAATCAAATAACGATTATGCTGGTAAGTTGTCCATATGAGTTGAATTCCAATTGCATCTGTATTAGTAGGCTAACTGAAGGAACAAAAGTATACCGTGGAGAAGAGTTCCAACTAGTGTTCCAGTTAGTTTGATACGGTTTATTTAGTTACGGGGAGATTTTCTCAACCTCATTTTTACTTGACCATGATAGGATTTAGTAATACTACTAATACACATGAATGGTTATCAAAATAAAATTTAAATACATGAGTGATAATTATATGAATTTTGGACAGATAGCTAGGAACAAATCGTTAAACATGAGTGTGTTCGTAAGAGACATGCTCTAGACTCAATGTTCTGATCTACGGCAGACTATTTATTTATATTTATACTTGCCGGCTGATTGGGCACACAAGTTAGTTGCAAGTATGCAGTTTATCATAAGGTGGAATACGATTTAATTGAGATATAGTGGTTATAAGTTATTGAAATCAGTTAAGCTTATGTGTCATATTACGAAGTGATGTGGTGCTGCAAGATGTATTTGGTGAAATAAGTTTTTACAAGATGATCAATAGTAAGTGATGCTCATGTGATTATCAGGGAGTACATAAGTTGTAACCAGGGGGAGTACACTCCCAACTCATGTCTATGATAATGGCTTGAACCTTAGTCAGTGTTGGGGTAAATTCGACATTGATGTTTTCAGTTTGCAGGAGATTTGCTCGACTGCTTATATTGATTATTTGCATGCATGATTGTGTCGCTAAACCATCAATTAGACTGACAAGGTTTCGAGATATTTACTGAGTGAGCATCTGATAGAGAAACATACTGTAATCATCTGTAGTGAATGAAGATAAAAGAAAAACAACACTAGTGATAATTATAAGTCAATTTGCTGACCGATTTTGTTAATAGTTTCATTAATTTTATCAATCATATTACGTGATGGTCAAGTCATGACAATGCTTTATGACGATATCCTGAAACTATTATGTTTAACTAGTTATAGTGTTGAATGAGGATTAGTCAGTGGAAAAATAGGTATTGTTGCTTTATGTGATTCGAAATTATCAGAAATTTGTAACGTTAAAGAATCCGAGACGCCTAATTTAATTATAAATTTCAATTCAGAAATATTCGTTTAGTATTAATTCTAGTAGGCTACGGAGTTTTGATTTTAAACGTTTGTTTAGCCAACAGCTACCTGGGGATTTAGTTATTTTACTAGTGCAGTTGATAGTACCTAAATGTTTAATCTTATTATCTAAACTATGTTTGCATTTTAGGCTGCTAATATGATGAACCAATCCATAAACCCAAATACGATTAGCAACAACGACTATGATGGGTTTATTGATAAATGTTAAAGGCGATTCAGATGATTTCTAAATTCAAAAGATATGAAGATATAGTGTAACGTATGTACGGGCCAGGTTAACATGCAGGTTGTTGACGTATATAAAAATTTAAAATAATGAACATGACCAGAAAATAATTTTAAAGTTAAGACTGCTTATGTAACTTCAGGCAGGAATATGACGCGTTATAAACATTCCATAAGAAGTTACTGCATTTAGCCTAGGGACACTTACAAATATGTGGCAAAAGCAACTGGAAAACATATGCATGTTAAGTAAAAAAAAATCATCCAGTAAAATAGTTGAACTCGCCTGGATTATTTTTGAAAATTATATTATTCAGTGGACGACATATATAACGCCATTCGTGAGTAGTAATGATGCAAAAGCATCCAGAATAAAACATGCAGTATGGCAATCACTTCCAGGGTGCTTGATGCTCTTGAGGTTTTTGGGACTCGCTCTGATCAGAACAACTGAATGAATCCAGATAATTGTGTGTGCCATTGAATGAGCCATCTAAAATGAACTTATGATTGCAGAAAACTTATAGCTGAAACTCACCGTGTGTTTTTGGAGAAGTGTCATCCTTGTTGTTTGGCAATGGAACTCGAAAATATGAAATTAGGCAAGCAGTGGTCGGAAGAAAAGATATCACATGATAGTGCATAGTTTAAAACAGGATGAGGTGTTAAGTGAAGGAACACTGAGAATTAGATCCAGATAACTATTTAGTCCTTGATTGCATTGTTAGTCAATGTATACTTACGCTATTTACAGGTCATATTTGCTAGAGCTTGATGTTTAAACAAGCATATGTCGCTGAAGCAGGTAAATGCTATTAAAGCTTGTTAACGAACCATCAAAGCTAATTAGTTGATATAGATGATCAACTTTTATTATCGATTGAGCTGGTAAGTTATATGAACTAATAGATATAACATTGCGATAATATATGTGACCATTAATCAAAGAACTATTAGAATACTGGGTTTACAAAAATAAAAACCGATTGAGAAGGTTAAGGTGGAAATAAGGATTAACGATAACAGGTTGCGTTTCTTTAGTTGGGCTCACCAATGTAGAATTATGGTCTACTATGATATTAGTACTGCTCTAATAATAGACGTAATCCTAAATTTGTAGATTTGTCATGATATAACTGCCTAATCTATAAGATCTTACGTGGAAGTCACACCATCGACTACACCAACTCACTGTATCGCATCAATTACCAATACATGATGAGGAACAAGGTTAGGCTAGAGAAGGAACAATATATTTAATATGAATAAAAGATATAAGGTAATATTCAGCAGACCACGCCTGCATGGCCGAGCCATGCCACTCGATCAACTCCAATTCATTAAAAAAAATGGTTCAAAATGGTTATGGACGGAATAGAAGAAGCTTTCGCCTAACAGGCTTCCGTGTCTAGTAGCAGGGGATCACCAAATCCTCCAGGCAGGAACCTAGGTATGTTGACAATAAAAGAGGAAATGAAATTGGTAAATCATAGTGTGATGCTGCCCTTGGTCCTTAAGAATAGGTCAAGTTGGCTCTTGAAGGACTCCTGAGAAGTCGCTTGGACTAGCTCGGCCGGCAGCGAATTCCAGCTTTTGACAACTCTTAAGGAGTAGAAGTTGTGTCTACATTCCGTCTTGCTATGTTGTGTTTCCAGTTTCTGGGTGTTACCCCTTAGGTTATTATTCGAACTAAGCTTAAGTAGGTGTTTAAGAGGATGTCCAGAAGTGTTAGGAATACTATAAGCCATTAATAAATCACCTCTAAGACGCCTATATTCTAGTGGGTAAAGGTCTAGTGAACGAAGGCGTTCTTCGTAAGGCTTAGATTTGAGTCCTCGAAATGATTTCGTGGCTCGCCGTTGGATACGCTACAAAGTGACTTTGCCCTTTTGGAGTGAGGGGGGAGTACTATGTTTCCGTACTCTAAATGGGGACGAATGAAACTATTAAAGATTGTGTGGAAAGTTCTTCCGTCAAACTGGCCAAAAATGCGCCTCAACGTTACCAGTGCAAGGTTTGCTCGGAAGGCATTTTTGTCACAGTTAGCGTAAGACTTTAAATCAAGGGGCACCAGGACTCCTAAATCTTTTTCGACTCGGGATACTACTAGAGAGGAGTTTCCTAAGTTGTAACTGTAGTTTGCAACATGTCGCAGATGGACTACTTTACACTTTGAAGTGTTAAAGGTAAGTCCGTTATCGTCTGCCCAACTTTGAAGTCGAGTCAGATCCTCCTGAAGTGCCTGTGTATCGTCTTGGTTGCGTATCTCTCTCCAAAGTTTCACGTCGTCGGCAAAAAGTAATAAGTCTGACGTTACCTGTTGAGGAAGATCATTTATGTAGATCAAGAAGAGAAGAGGCCCTAGTACTGAGCCCTGGGGGACCCCACTAGGACATTCCATAGCCTGAGATAAAGTGAAATTAACCCTAACCTCAAAGTGTCGATTTTTTAGGTATGAAGTAAGCCAATCGATTAGGGGTGGTTTGATACCTAGTCGTTTGAGCTTGTTGATAAGACACAAGTGGTTAACCTTATCAAAAGCTTTTGAGAAATCAAGGTAAATGACATCAACCTTTCCCTTCCAATCGAGGGTGCTTGTCCATCTGTCCACCGCAGTCAGCAAGTTGGTTATACAAGAGTAACCCTTCCTGAAACCATGCTGTTGGGGTGAGAAGAAATTTAAGGACAGTAGATAGTCATTTAAACCGTCGCGTATCAGGGACTCCATGAGTTTTGAAGGTAATGACAGAAGAGCCACCGGCCGATAACTTGAAGGTTCATTGCGTCGACCACCTTTGAAAATTGGTGTGATGTGAGTCAACTTCCAATTTTCCGGTAATTTGCCTCGGCTAAGCGAGTGAGAAAACATCACGCTAAGCGGCATTGCCAGGATTGAGGCTGCCTCCCTCAGTATGGCAGGATGAACCGTATCCGGGCCAGGAGAAGTGTCTAGTCTTAAGTGCTGCAATTTCCGGAACACCAAGTCAGCGCTTAGGTCCACTTCAGAAAGTCCTGTGGAATTGCAGATGAAACTGTCGTCAATAAAGTTGATGTCAGCCGGTTGAAATGTTTGAGAGTAATGTGCCGCCAGAAGGTTAGCGGCGTCGCCATCGTTGTTGGTCCGGCCGTTAAGACCTAGCAGTTGAGAAACTCCTGTTTTGGCTTGACGAACAGAGGCTGCATAACGGAATAGGCTTCTAGGGTTAGAGGCGAATTTGTCCATAAGCTTTGTTTGGTACTGAAGCCTGTCTTCTCTTATAGCCTTCGTGCATATGTTCCTGATATGTTTATATTGCCTATACGCTCCATCGTCATTAGTTCGTTTGTATTCCGCCCAACAGTGCCTTTTGCGGCTTAGCAGGCGAAGGGTACGGTTCTTGATTACTGTAGGTGGCTTGCAGCTTTTGGGAACCGTTTGAGGATCTGAATGGTCTGTAGCACATAATTCATAACACACAATTCATTGTTCGCACCTTCTCCATTGTTAGGTATTTCTCCGCGTTAAATATTGAATATCTATTTTCTGAGTAGTCTCGTGTTCACAGCTTTGTGGATTGTGTGGCTATTGTCTAATGCCACTACAAGGTCATCAGAGTTTGATTTGTAGAATTATGGTCTACTATGATATTAGTACTGCTCTAATAATAGACCTAATCCTAAATTTGTAGACTCGTCATGATATAACTGCCTAATCTATAAGATCTTACGTGGAAGTCACACCATCGACTACGCCAACTCTCTGTATCGTATCAATTACCAATACATGATGAAGAACCAGCTTAGTTTAGAGAAGGAACAATATATTTAATATGAATAGAGACCACGCCTGCATGGCCGAGCCATGCCACTCGATCAACTCCAGACCATTCAATTCATTCTTCGCGCCTTCTCCATTCTTAGGTATTTCCCCGAGTTAAATATTGAATATCTATTTCCTGAGTAGTCTCGTGTTCACAGCTTTGTGGATTGTGTGGCTATTGTCCAATGCCACTACACTACTCTCCCACCAGAATCAACGTGATGTTGGTTCGATACCAAATTGGATGGGATCGTCGCGCGCCGGAGGTTACCAAGGATAATAAAGATCCTCCGGGTATTGATAAGCTGAAAGATAAATCAAAAAGAAGGTGGCAGCATCTGGTCGGGAAATACATGTAATAATTTTAAAATATCTGCCTTCATGCTTAAAACGCTTGAAATGAAAATTTGGGTGAAGATTATTTGAACTATAAAAAATGGGGTTACAATAATAATAATAATAAAACGATGCGTGTTAATAACTTAACTTATAGGTAGTAATTATTTTGTGTTTAGAAATATTAAAATAATGAATATTGTAGAAATGTTAATATTGGTATTAGTTTTGGTTTAAATTATGAAACCAATTAACAATTATGCTGGTAACCCGTCCATAAGTGATTTCCAATTGCATCTGTATTAGTAGGCTAACTGGGAGAACAAAAGTATACCGTGGAGAAGAATTCCAACTAGTGTTCCAGTTAGTTTGATACGGTTTATTTAGTTACGGGGAGATTTTCTCAACCTCATTTTTATTTGACCGTGATAGAATTTAGTAATACTACTAATACACATGAATGGTTATCAAAATAAAATTTAAATACATGAGTGATAATTATATGAATTTTGGACAGATAGCTAGGAACAAATCGCTAAACATGAGTGTGTTCGTAAGAGACATGCTCTAGACTCAATGTTCTGATCTGTGGCAGACTATTTATTTGTATTTATACTTGCCGGCTGATTGGGCATACAAGTTAGTTGCAAGTATGCAGTTTATTATAAGGCGGAATACGATTTAATTGAGATATAGTGGTTATAAGTTATTAAAATCAGTTAAGCCTATGGGTCATATTACGAAGTGATGTGGTGCTGCAAGATGTATTTAGCTAAATAACTTTTTACAAGATGATTAATAGTGAGTGATGCTCATGTGATTATCAGGGAGAACATAAGTTGTAACCAGGGGGAGTACACTCCCAACTCATGTCTATGATAATGACTTGAACCTTAGTCAGTGTTGGGGTAAATTCGACATTGATGTTTTCAGTTTGCAGGAGATTTGCTCGACTGCTTATACTGATTATTTGCATGCATGATTGTGTCGTTAAACCATCAATTAGACTGACAAGGTTTTGAGATATTTACTGAATGAGCAACTGATAGAGAAACATACTGTAATCATCTGTAGTGAATGAAGACAAAAGAAAAACACTAGTGATAATTATAAGTCGATTTGCTGACCGATTTTGTTAATAGTTTCATTAATTTTATCAATCATATTACGTGATGGTCAAGTCATGACAATGCTTTATGACGATATCCTGAAACTATTACGTTTAGCTAGTTATAGTGTTGATTGAGGATTAGTCAGTAGAAAAAAAAAAGGTATTGTTGCTTTAGGTGATTCGAAATTATCAGAAATTTATAACGTTAAAGAATCCGAGACGCCTAATTTAACTATAAATTTTAATTCAGAAAGATTAGTTTAGTGTTAATTCTAGTAGGCTACGGAGTTTTGATTTTAAACGTTTGTTTAGCTAACAGCTACCTGAGGATTTAGTTATTTTACTAGTGCAGTTGATAGTACCTAAATTTTTAATCTTATTATCTAAACTATGTTCGCATTTTAGGCTGCTAATATGATAAACCAATCCATAAACCCAAATACGATTAGCAACAACGACCATGATGGGTTTATTGATAAATGTTAAAGGCGATTCAGATGATTTCTAAATTTAGAAGACATGGAGATATAGTGTAACGTATGTACGGGCCAGGTTAACAAGCAGGTTGTTGACGTATATGACAATTAAAAAATAATGAACACGACCAGGCTGCTTATGAAACTTCAGGCAGGAATATGACGCGTTATAAGCCTTCCATAAGAAGTTACTGCATTTAGCTTAGTGACACTTACAAATATATGGCAAAAGCAACTGAAAAACATATACATGTTAAGTACAACAAAAAAATCATCCAGTAAAATAGTTGAACTCGCCTTGATTATTTTTGAAAATTAGATTATTCAGTGGACGACATATATAACGCCATTCGTGAGGAGTAGTAATGATCCAAAAGCATCCAGAATAAAACATACAGTATGGCAATCACTTCCAGGGTGCTTGATGCTGTTGAGGTCTTTGGGACTCGCTCTGATCAGAACAACTGAATGAATCCAGATAATTGTGTGTGCCATCTAAAATGAACTTATGATTGCAGAAAACTTATAGCTGAAACTCACCGTATGTTTTTGGAGTAGTCATCCTCGTTGCTTGGCAATGGAACTCGAGAATATGAAATTAGGCAGGCAGTGGTCAGAAGAAAAGATATTACAGGATAGTGCATCGTTTAAAACAGGATGTGTTAAGTGAAGGAACACTGAGAATTAGATCCAGATAACTATTTACTCCTTGATCGCATTGTTAGTCAATGTATATTTACAGGTCATATTTGCTAGAGCTTGATGTTTAAACAAGACTATGTCGCTGAAGCATGTAAATGCTATTACAGCTTGTTAACAAATCATCAAAGCTAATTAGTTAATATAGACGACCAGTTTTTATTATCGATTGAGCTAGTTTGTCATGAGGACTAATCAATATAACATTACGATAATGCATGTGAGCATTAATCAGAGGACTATTAGAATACAGTGTTAACATAAATATAAAATCGATCGAGAAAGTTGAAGTGGAAATAAGGATTAATAATATTAGGTTGCGTTTCTTTAGTTGGGCTCACCAATGTAGAATTATGGTCTACTATGATATTAGTACTGCTCTAATAATAGACCTAATCCTAAATTTGTAGACTCGTCATGATATAACTGCCTAATCTATAAGATCTTACGTGGAAGTCACACCATCGACTACGCCAACTCTCTGTATCGTATCAATTACCAATACATGATGAAGAACCAGCTTAGTTTAGAGAAGGAACAATATATTTAATATGAATAGAGACCACGCCTGCATGGCCGAGCCATGCCACTCGATCAACTCCAGACCATTCAATTCATTCTTCGCGCCTTCTCCATTCTTAGGTATTTCCCCGAGTTAAATATTGAATATCTATTTCCTGAGTAGTCTCGTGTTCACAGCTTTGTGGATTGTGTGGCTATTGTCCAATGCCACTACAGATTGAGTCGACATATCGTCATCAAATTTATTGAAAACCTCATTAGTAGACAGTGGATCATTAGGGTAATCAGCATCTATCAAAATTATATTAGGTTTCTGACCATCATTTGATGCACCCGACATATTTTTCGCATTTTTATTAAAAAGTTTCATCAGGAACGTATGAATCATTAAGATGGCTCATATCTGGTAAAACAAGAGAATCCCGATAATTAGATCCATCAGAAACGTTTGTCACAGAATGATGAGTTTCATGTGGAGCAACCGCATTCATTATACTGCTCGATTTATTTTCTGTTTGTTCGTGCGCGGTTACTGCAACAATTCCACGAACATTTAGCAGGATATAGTCATTTTGTGAGCTGGACAAGTCACTGTTTGCACATTCTCTCTTGGGAATAATGAGATTTGAACCCACTACATGGCTTGACTCTAAAATGGACATTCCGGGACCACTGGAAGGTTCATGGATGACTGCTACTGCTTCGTTTGAATTACTGTTTATTAAGGATTATTGGGGGCTTCCATCGACACTTTTATCTATTCTGCAGTTATTCATTGACTTCTGCCACATCTCCAAAGCATGGATGATTTAGTAGCCATGTGCGTAAATTGTCTATAAAGTTCAACTGGCTCTTTTTAAAACGCTATTGTTGTCGCTGAATTAGCGCTCGTAATTGACCGGAAGAGATAGCCATTCTTCTCTTTCTGTATGAATCAGAACATTAATGAAATATACTGTATGACCAATTAATAAACAATGTCATTCAAGGACACCGACGACAACTCTATATGCATATGGTTCGAAATAATCACTCTGAATTTTGTACAGTTATAGGCTGACATTGATTCTTTAGTTTGGAGCTTGAGGGCTCAGAATTTTATTCACCCCTCGCCATTTGTTATGATTTGTGCCCTATGATTTATTAGTGTACAACGCAATGATACCGCCAGTTAGAGAACAGTAATTTATCAACCGGACCAGGGACCAATGAAACCCGTATGAGCAGTCTAGAGTCTTTAACGGTTCTGCGTCCTGCCTAGCCCTATCAGTTAAATCCACAGACCAATCTCAGCCTCTGCGATATGACTCGCTTATTTCAAACACGCTGGGTTTATATGCCAAACAAACAGACCATATCGTACTATAAAACAGAATATAACATTTGAACAAGTTCTATCCCAAAGTGGCTGTGAATGTAGGAGATAGTAATTGATAAACCGGGTGCAGCGGAAAGGGAACGCTGAAAATCCCTCTAAAGCATTTTTGTTGGATAGTACTGCCATTTACTTTTTCCTTTTCCCTGCCATGTATTTTGACCGTTGTTCAGATCTCTTTTGACCACACTTTATGTTCTCCAGTCTTCCTCGTCTGAGCTCTTATTATGTGATTTTGATTAAAGACTTACCTTTGGTCACTTAATTTTCTATTGCATGTTGCCGGTCTATTGACAGTAAGTTTGTGTCTGACTAAAATCAGGGTAACGGCGTGGTTCATTGTGTGACAACCCTTGACTGTCTGCTTGGGAAGACTGCTGGAATCCCTGGAGATAGATATCTGATCCCGCATTGTTGGGAATATTTTTATTGATTCTCAGATCTTGCGTTCTTTTGTACTAACTATTTCTTTGTTGTTTGGCGCGCTACTTTATGTTAGAAAAACTTTTGGGTGTATAGCACAGGCTGTACCGTTGAAGATATTTTGTACTTTCGATATCATTTGTTCTATTTACTAAATTAGAACCGTTTAAATTCAGCACAGAGTTTGTGTTTTGATATAACTTAATACGAGTATCTCCAAAACGCTCTGTACGCTATACAGAAGAAAGTAGTCTGGTCAAATGGAATAAATTTTGGTTCTTCAGTCCTGCGTTCAAACCGAATATTGGCAGTTCGGATCCCAAAAGCTACCATTCATTATTCTATTCTATATACCTAAACTTGCTGGTAGTTTTTGGGGATACCTAGCATAGTATATTTATCCGTGATGTGGTGTGGATGCTTGACGAAACATCTTCAACTAGGTGTGTTAAGTAAAATAACCGGGACCAGCGTAAATGTTGAGGACTTACACACGTATGTAATTTGGGGCATTATCTATCGCTACATGGTGAGTGAGCTTGGTTTCCAGTAAGTGCAATTTTTCGTTGCTTTTCTTGGTCGTCGTAATAAGCTACTTTCTAAATATCACTCAAGCTCGCATTTGTCTAATAATGGTTCCTATTTTTGTGGAAATATGAAAAACAACTCAAAAAAGAATTGCAAATCAGGTTACAGAAGTGAGGAGAGTTTTGATAAATGCTCATCATGTGGTAAATTTTACCCACATAATTCATGTGCACTTCGTCATGTTAAATGCTTGAACTGCGGTAAAACTGGACACCTCAAGCTGATCTGCAAAGCTATTGTCCATTTTGCCACCAGTGTTTCTAATGATCAGCAATCTTTATCTAGATTTCAAAAGTTAATTTCCATATGCAGGATCGGTTGTACACCTCTCTTGGTTCATTCTACGTCTTTGTTGTTAACACAGGCAGTATAGAATTCATTACTTTATTCAAGGCACACCGAAATTCTAGCAATACGGATCATCGGGCACAAATTGCTTTGAGTTGCTAATTGGAGATGACACTTCATACATGCCTTGTGGATTCATAGTTGGTGAAACAGGACCGACAGTACTGGGTTTGAAAAATATGAACATGATTTAAGTAGAGTCACTTTCATTGGTCTTTAAAGAAGCTACCGATGTTTCACGTGAACGTTTTAAAGCTGCAGTGGAGGGATGAGAACTCGGCTTATAAAACGTGAAGTACAGGGTGGCCTATCCGTAATTAAGTGATGATTATTTCTTTATGGTCTTGGAGAAACAGTATATACGACATTGAAAGATTTATGTGCGAAACGTACATTGAACCACTTCAGTCTTCAGCATGGGGTACTCTTATTGTTACTCCATTAAAGTTGGATGGCAAGACCCAGAGAATATGGGTTGATTGTTGGCAAGCACTGAACTCTCGTTTGTTGTAATAAACCTGCATGACGGTAGAGGCCGAAGATATTCTAGATCGACTTAAGGGTTCTAAAGTGCTCTTGAAAGCCCATTTAAAAGATGCTTATCTTCAAAACCTTTTGGATCAATCTTCACCTATTTTGACGACAATGAAGACTCATTTTCCGTCTGTTCAAATATAACTTTAATTTGGTCTAAATTGTTCTTCAACTATATTTCAGGAAGTGATAAATAAGGTAGTCAGTGATATTGAAGGTGTTGAAGTTTATCAAGATGATCTCACAGTTAATGGTTCTGATAAAGTAGATCATGATCAGAGACTTATTGCTTCATTGCGTCGTTTAATTGAGAATAAAAATACCTTGACTTCAAATAAGTACTCATTCTGTGCATCTGGGTATAAATGAATCACCACATGTATTCCAAGTAAAGACCGGAGTCAGGTAAGGCTGTCTACTCTCTCCCTTCCTCTTTCTTCTGGTGGTCGACTGTATTATGAAGAACTGGACGTCTGAGGGAAAACACGGCATGCAATAAACAGCTCAGAATCAATTAGACGATTTGGACTTCGTAGATGACATAGCCCTCCTATCGCATACACATGAACAAATGCAGATAAAGACAGCCAGTGTAGCAGCAGTCTCTGCATCAGTAGGCCTCAACATACACAAGGGGAGAACCAAGATCCTCAAACTCAAAACGAAGAAAAGCAATCCAATCACTCTTGATGGCGAAATTCTGGAAAATGTGGAATCCTCCACATACCTGGGAAGCATCATCAATGAACAAGGAGGTTCAGATGCAGTCGTAAATGCGAGGATCGGTAAAGCAAGGGTCGCATTCCTACAGTTGAAGAACATATGGAACTCAAAACAAATTTCAACCAATATGAAAGTCAGAATCTTCAATATAAACGTCAAGGCAGTTCTACTGTACAAGCTGAATTTTTTATTCATGCAGATATGATCTATCTGGTTCTCTGTAGTGTGGTCCGATGAGATCCATGTAGCCTTGTGTATACAATTGTGTGGAAATATTGTCCCTCCTATGACCAATTTGTTGAATGCACACAAATTTGCAAATCTTTCCCTATCTTCGTTTCTCTCTCCCAGTCAATCCATGTCGTCCCATAATATCTTCATATCCAGTGTTGTCTATTCCGACTTTGGCATTTAGATCTCCCATCAGAACGGTGAGGTCCTTTCTTCGGCACTTCTCTATGATTGACTGCAGCCGCTCGTAGAATTGGCTTTTAATGTCGTCGTTGCTATCATTGGTGGGAGCATAATATTGAATAATATTCATTGTGATCCCCTCCTTCTTTGTTTTGAATGATGCTTTGATGATTCTGGATCCGTGAGATTCCCATCCTACAAGTGCATTTCGTGCTACTTTGGACAGCATTAGAGCAACTCCCTGAGTATGTGGAGCATTTTCCTTTTCGTGACCGGAGTATAGCAGCATCTCTCCCGTAGCTAGCCTTTTCTGTCCAGCTTGGGTCCAGTGGGTTTCGCTGATTCCCAGTACTGCTAAGTTGTATCTCCTCATTTCCATTGCTATTTGACTGGTCTTCCCGGTTTCCCACATTGTTCGAACGTTCCATGTACCTATAAAAATTTTTGTTCTGGTTGTTAGAAGGGGCATCGGCCTCGTGGCTTTCGAAGAAACTCGGCTTTCACCATGAAGCGTCATAATTCTTCTAAATGAAGACCTTCTAACTTCCAGGGCAGAGTTAAAATGGTTTGAATAAATTTTTCTGGTTAGCGTTCTTTTAGAGAGCTAGTTTTCTACGAGACGGGGTCGCTTACCCCATGCCCGATCCTCCTCCTCTACCCGGGTTCGGGACCGCCAGTAACTCCAGAAGAGCTACAGGCGGATATGCCATAGGACTCTACACTGTCTGATGAATCGATTGGTCATAAACTGTTGTTTCGCAAAATTTCTGAATTTTATTTAACTCTGAACTACTTTGTGACTCTACATTGTCCATTGCAATCGTTTATAAAGATAAATCATCATTATAAATATGTGGTGGTCGGTATTCGATATATCCCTTAAACTTCGTATACGATTCGTCTTGATAACCGTCCTGTTTAACCCCAACGGTATATTATTCAGAAGGCGAATACGAAGCGTTGATTACGTTTATTTCGAGACCACACACACAGATGTCCAAAATTACAGATGCATTAAACGAGCATTAAGAGTTGTGTCGAACGGCAAACAGGCAAGCGAGCGACTGAGCGAATGTAAGTAATCGAGTACAATTAAGCGAGCGAGAAAGCAGAGTCAACCATATGAATAACGTGGACATATATATAGCATGTGAAATTAATGAGTAATCGAATCAAATAAGCGGTTAGTAGTGAGACTAGCAGAGTGAACAAATGCGTAGGCCGTAAGCAATATTCAAGCATGCGTATTTCATACAAGCACAAAATAATAATAAGGGTACAATAAATTGTTATAGTGCGGATGGCTTTGTCCGCTAAATAAGTTAGCAAAAGGGCTTAACTGAGTTAAATGAGAATAAACCACATTTGCACGTGAGTCGCTATAATAGCTCCCCTCTGCAAACAAAGATATATGGAAAATGTCTGTGTTTGCATAAAAAAAATAGTAGACTGAATAGGGTCGTTTCAATTGTTTGAAAAAAATGGCTTATACAAAATTAAGATGAAGTTATAATTAATATTTAAAATAGTAGATCATTAATAAAAAATCGTAGCGACATATTGTTGGGGCCATCTTACTCTGCGGCCGGATCTTGTTGTTATCGGAGTCTTGTCTTTTTGTTGCGTTAACGTTGTTGATTTTTGGGACTCGTGTTTCGTTGGTGTGACCATCTTAGATGAGTTTGTACTTGTTGATTGATTATCGCTATCGATGAAAGCTGGCTTTACTCGATCGATGCTAATTACATCTGTCTTCCCAGCTTTTTCTATGGTGACCGTTTTATTTGTCCTCTCTATCACTTTAAATGGGCCGTCGTAACTCGGTTGAAGAGGTGGTTGTATTTTATCTCTTCTGATGAATACGTGAGAGCTGTTATGCAGTTCCTGTGGTATGAATACCCGTCGTTGTTGTGGTCTGGGAGGTGTTATTTTTAAATCGCTCATGTGCTTTCTCAGGCGTTGCACATAGCCGGTTACATCAGTCGGGACATTTTTACTTGAAGTGAAAAATTCTCCGGGTAATCGCAGAGTAGTTCCGTATACTAACTCGGCTGGACAACATCCCATGTCTTGTTTAATTGTTGCTCTTAGAGCTAACATTACTAGGGGAAGTTTATTAGACCAATCGTTGTTAACGATTACGGCTGTAAGGGACGCTTTTAATTGCCTATGTAGGCGTTCGACCATTCCGTTTGCCATTGGATGGTACGACGTCGTTCGGATTCGTTTAATACCGAGGAGTTCTGTAAGCTGCTGAAAGAGTCGACTTTCGAATTGTGCTCCTCTATCAGTTGTGATAATCGTTGGTACACCGTAGTAAGAAATCCAATTTTCAACTAGGGTTTTAGCTATCGTTTCAGCTGAGGTGTCTTTTATCGGCACTGCTACCGGCCATCGTGTAAACCTATCGATGCATGTAAAGATATAGTTGTATCCATTTGAAACGGGCAGTGGTCCTACAATATCGATGTGTATATGTTCAAATCTAGTGTCTGGGTGCGAAAACGGACCTACTGCAGAGCTAGTATGACGATGTACCTTAACTTTTTGGCACTTCATGCATGCTTGTGTCCAATTACGTACATCGTGATTCATGTTTGACCATACGAATCATTCACTAATCAGCTTTATCGTGGCTTTTATTCCTGGGTGCGACATGTTGTGCATGCTTTCGGGATAAATGGTCGCGGTCGGCCTGTTGATGTATCGCAAATTACTTTCGTGTTACCAAACTGCACCTCTTCGAGTACTAATGATGTTGAACCTCCGGATCTGAGTTTACTTAACTCGATGTCTCTCTCCTGCAACTTTGCTAGACCGTTATAATCAATTCCACTTGCCATAAGTGTGCTTATCGTTTCTCGTGACAATGCGTCGGCCACATCGTTTTCTTGTCCTTTAACGTACTGTATGTCGGACGTGAACTGTGAAATGAACTCTAGTTGTCGGATCTCTCTTGGGGTAATAATTGTCTTGCTTTGCGCTTAATGCTGTCGTTAGTGGTTTGTGGACTGTATAGACGGTAAAACTTATGCCTACGACAATATGACGGAAGTGTTTTATTGCTAAGTAGATTGCTAATAATTCTCTTCCAAACGTACTATATCTCGTTTGGGTAGGATTTAATCTTTTCGAGAAAAATGAAAGTGGCTCCCATGCACCGTTTACTAACTGCTGCAAAACGGCTCCTACTGCTAAGTTCGATGCGTCTGTCATTACTGCTAATGGTGCTTCGTTCTTTCGTCGTACCAACATCATCTTCTCGTTTAGCGCTCGCTTAGCGTTCTCAAAAGCCTGTATAGCATCCGCTGAAAGACGGAATGTTCGAGTATGTCCTCGCAAGGCGTCCGTCAATGGCTGTAATATTGCTGCGCAGTTTGGGATAAATCGTCTATAATAGTTTATTAGCCCCAAGAATCTCCGTAATTTTCTTTGTGAATCGGGCAACGGATAATTACGAATAGCAGCAACTTCTGTCGGAACTGGCATGATACCATGTGAATTTATCATATGACCTAGGAATTGCAATGATTCCTTTCCAAATTCACACTTTTCCACGTTAATAGTGACGCCATATTCTTGAAGTTTCGTAAACAACTGTCGTCGATGTTGTAGATGTTCTTCCCTGGTAGAGCTAGCTACTAGTATATCATCGATATATGCGTGAACTCCTGTCAAACCCCTGACGACCTGATCGATGAATCGTTGGAAGGTTTGGGCTGCATTAGTTAATCCGAAGGGCATTCGCAAAAACTCGGATAACCCAAATGGAGTAGTTATAGCCGTTTTAGATATACCTTCTGCCGCTACGGGAATATGGTAATAAGCTCGAACGAGATCGATTTTCGAAGATATCGTGGCACCTTCCATATTGGTAGTAATGTCGTGGATATGTGGTATCGGATATCTGTCTGCTATCGTTTGCTTGTTAAGGGCTCTATAGTCTCCGCATGGCCTGATTTCCCCATTCTTCTTCGAAACCATATGCAATGGGGACGCCCAGGGACTATTAGAAGGTCTTATGATACCAAGCTTCGTCAACTTTTCGAACTCTCGTTTCGCGACATTCAACCTTTTCGGGTCAAGCCTTCGTGGTCTTGATTTAGTCGGTGGACCTTTCGTTATAATATGGTGCTGTACCGTATGTTTAAGATCTCTGTTATCGTATGATACCTTTGTCAGATCGGCATACTCGTTTAGAAGCGATCTATATGGCTCGCTTTTGTCTTTTGACACTACTAAATTCATGGATGCGTGATCAATCGTCACTCCTCTTATCACTACTGAATGGTCGCCGTTCACGAGCCGGTTTCGTCGGGTATCCACTAGTAAGTCAAAATTCTTTAAGAAATCAATACCAATTATAGGTACGGATACATCTGCGATAATGAATTCCTACCGGAATGAGGTAGTACGACCGAAATTCAAGGTTACTTTTCGCTTGCCATATGTTTTTATATCGGATTTATTTGCTGCCTTAAGCGTTAGCGCTGTATCGATATTTCGTGTTTCGTTACTTACTGGAGGCACGACGCTTACTTCTGCTCCCGTATCCACTAAGAATTGAGCGCCTGTTACTCTATCCTGAACGTAAAATAAACGACTGTTTCTAGGAGCTGTTGCAGTTGTTGCGGCGGTTATCGACAATCGGTGTGTTCGTTTGAATTTACATGGTGATCTACAGTTTCGAGCTTTATCGCCGAAAGTTTGATGGTACCAACATATTGTAGGAGCTGAGCGTCTCCTAGAACGTCATCGACTTCTTTCCCTTGATCTACTTCGTGACCATCCTCTTTGCGTATCGCTCTGATTTAGTTTCGTCAGCTTGTGACATAAAACATTATTCTCCTTTTGTAATGCATCGATTCGTCAATCTACTGTGGTACTATGCCTTTGCGGACTCGTTTGTTTCATTCTCTCATAAATCCTATCGGCTATTTTAGCAATGTTGTCTATATCGACATCGCTGTCCTCAACCGCAAGGATCTGCTGCACGTTCGCTGGAAGTCGTCGTAACCACAACTGATAAAATATGTTTTTATCTACTTTTCTGTCTCCGATTACGCTTCTCATATAGTTTTTTAACTGGGATGGAGTCCTATCTCCTATCTGCACTTGACTGAGAAGTTGTTCGATGGCTTGCCGGTCGCTTAATGAGACAGCTTTAATCACTGCCTGTTTTAATGCGTCATATGGCTTTTCTATGTCTGGTTTGATTAAAATCTCTCGTACATTATCTGCTACTTCATCTGGAAGTAGCGAGCTCGCGTGGACAAATTTATCAAGCTGTGTATGAACACGATTAGCTACAAAGTAATGTTCAAGTCTGATAAACCAAAGTTGAGGATCTGTGACCTTAAAAGGAGGAATAGTTACATTAATAGACCTCACGGACTGCGTTTGGGAATGTTCTATTGTATCGTTACTTAAAGACATATTTATAAAGATAAAAAAGTACACGAATATAATGCGAATGTCACAGAGAAAAGTGAGTCGATAAAAACAATGATAAAAACAAATGGTACAATTTATAACAAAGAACAGACTTACTAAATTGCACCAAAATATCAATTGTTTGTAAAAATATCGTTGTTTATTATGAATATTATCGTTATGTTCAATAATGTTCGTGAGATAATGTACGTATAATTAAAAAATGAGATAATAAATCCACAGTTATAATTATAATCCAAATGATAGTTACAATTGTAATCGAATACGTTGGATTTTAGGAATTGGATTATGTCGTTCAAGATTGTTTCGTGTTCGCGCGTCGGAATCGCCAATTATGTGGTGGTCGGTATTCGATATATCCCTTAAACTTCGTATACGATTCGTCTTGATAACCGTCCTGTTTAACCCCAACGGTATATTATTCAGAAGGCGAATACGAAGCGTTGATTACGTTTATTTCGAGACCACACACACAGATGTCCAAAATTACAGATGCATTAAACGAGCATTAAGAGTTGTGTCGAACGGCAAACAGGCAAGCGAGCGACTGAGCGAATGTAAGTAATCGAGTACAATTAAGCGAGCGAGAAAGCAGAGTCAACCATATGAATAACGTGGACATATATATAGCATGTGAAATTAATGAGTAATCGAATCAAATAAGCGGTTAGTAGTGAGACTAGCAGAGTGAACAAATGCGTAGGCCGTAAGCAATATTCAAGCATGCGTATTTCATACAAGCACAAAATAATAATAAGGGTACAATAAATTGTTATAGTGCGGATGGCTTTGTCCGCTAAATAAGTTAGCAAAAGGGCTTAACTGAGTTAAATGAGAATAAACCACATTTGCACGTGAGCCGCTATAAATACTCGACTCAGTCGAGTCAGAATTACAAGTCTTAATATTAGTTGCAATAAGATGAACATTAGTATTACAGACTGACTGAATATGTCCAATATCACCACATTTAAAGCACTTAGAATTACGAAATTTACATGAATTCAAACAGTGGAACTTGCCACTGGACAAACACTGACTAAACTTGTGTCCATCTTCGTGAAATGCATCGCAACTCCTGAACGAATTGTCTGCATAATCTTGAGTATGAACTGAGTTGGGATGACGTAATGTAGTGGAATTTTTTATATCCTCATGAATCATTTTACGAAATCTTCCACCTTTACGACATTCGAAATTTGTATACTGAACATAGTCTAGCAGCAGTACCTTGAGAGCTGTATAAGGAAGCGAAATGGGCTTTTCCGGTAAGGCCAGAGTTTTTAATAGGCCATATGCTTCTTTTCCGATTAATGTTAGGAAGTGTGTGATGATATTAACATCCTCATCATCTTCCTTGGTCATATTCCAGATTTCGAACCTTTCCAAGTATTCCTCAAATGCATCAAAATCTGAATGTATATCCAACCGTTCCATCACAGGATCCTGCTCGCGACGCCAATTTGATGTTTTGAATTATTTGAATTATAGTACGAACTAAGAGTCCCAGAAATAACGCAATTGAATCAAGAAGTACTAGATAAGCACAAACGAACTTTCTGTATTTGGAGTTCGAAATCAAGCATTCGACAAATACAAAGGTATCATTAGTTCATTCAAACACCACATTAGGTCAGTTATAATAGTAATAAAAATAAATATACTGATGCCGGACAGAACCATAATCCTATATTTTCATTCTTATCATTTTCTTTCCATTTGTATGTCTTCAGCCGAAATCCCTAGAGAATATCCTATTTTGCTGTATCCATGTTTCATACACACATCTGAGAACATTTATATGCAAGTTCTATTAACATATATATTTTAAAGATGTGTGAACCAATAGTATCTGCTTTAAATGTGTAAAACTGTTGTTTAGGTCGATATTAAGTGTATTTATCTTGACTATCAAAATAATAGACTTATTGCACAACTGTGTGACTATTAATCTATCAGATCTTAAGCAAAAGTCACATAATTATTTAAATTAACCTGTTCAATCGTGACAGTCAGCAGTATGATGTTTAATACTTCTGAAGAAGACGTTTGGACTAAGGATGGGATAACATATTGAATATAAAGGGTAAAAAGTTACATCGAGTGACCACACCTGCATGGTCAAGCCATGCCAAACCGATTAAGTCTTCCGCGTTCACCATCTCTGACCCCCTCTAGGTGTTAGATGCTAAATGTAAATCTTCTCAGTTACTGTATATTCAGTTTCAATGATTGTTTGTTAAGAGACCATTACCACCTCAAATACATTTATTCTCATTCATTTACTTAGTGGTCTGTGCTTATTCTATTGTTCCATTAGTGATCTAATTTCGTCAAATTGTTTGGTTCATCGGATCTATTATGCTCGTCATTTCGAACACTTTCTACTTTATTTCAAAGTATATATTTAATTGAGAGCGATCAGGACGAGTAAATTGATGAGTTTAGAAATGTCCACTAAGTTACAAACTTTCTAAATAGTGCATGTTTAAACATCAAGCAAATGTCTTATTTTTATTGTTCACAACCTCGTGATTATTAGCAAAATATGAAAGTACATTGTTCATTTAATAGCAGTGAATTCATTGTTCAAATTAACATGTTAAGCGACTGTCTACAACAAACACCGTTACAGGTTTTTAATAATTATGCTGGTTTTATTGACTCTTAAAAATTTATAGTTGGTGTTCGCTTAATTATCCTAACCACATCCTCATACATTCCATATGAGAATATCGTCTGATGCTCCTTCAGTATTATTGAACTGTAGAGCTAAAACTTATCATAGGATTTTACAATGAAACACAAAAAGACGAAAGTCATATTTTATCCTACAGACAATTTTCTGTATTCTTATGCTTTTACATTTTCTTAATGAGTTGCTGTTTGAGTTTAGAACATAAGAACATAATACATTGAAACAGTAAGATTGGATTGTAGCTAGCAATGAAATGCATGGCCTACATTTTGTTCGATTAGAGATTTATCAACTAGATGTACCTATATCTTTACGACGATACTCGCATTAAAATTTGAACCATGTACCTATCTTCTCAAACTCTAACATATCAGAAGCTAAGTTCTATTCAAAATATTTTTGAAGATAATCCCTATGAGCTGATATCATCTGGAAGGCACCGAGAACTATTTAACACTAAACTACTGTCTCATTCTAATTTATTATAACTATATACGATCAAAACAAAAAAAACTGAGCGGGTTACTTGTACATCAGCCAGATGAAGTCTTTCAACATTGATTGACATAATGACACATTATAACACCAGAAATTGATACAAATTATTCACTAATACAGAATCCAAAAACATTTAACTGAGCAAAATGAAACTGGTTAATAAAACGATATATTACTGAATGTGTATGAGTAAATGACTTTAATTATGAGTTTCCACAAATCACTGGGAAACAGATAGTATTATTATTGAGTTATGAAACGTTATTGTAAACAAGACGGTGATAATAGACATAAGTACCATCAATACGGTTTTGCAAATACTGCATTTGTCATGTATTTAGTTCTTTATAGTACAAATACGAAGAGAGTGTAAGAGGGTTCGGACAAATGTGTTTCATCTTCTAACATCTATTGAGTTATCATTTTCTATTGTTTAGAAGAGAATGAAAAAGAAAAACGTGCATTCAAAGTGACACAACTCTTATACTGGAACTAATGAATGAAATTTCAGAATTTTTAATGAGTTACATACAGAAATCCTAGACAAAGTAAGGCTAGGTAATGTGGCCATACTTCCTGCCTCTTTTATTTAATAACAGAAATGATAAACATTTTTCATTTACTCTTACTGTACAGAAAACCATTGAAGAATTAGTCTAACGTAGATAGTGATAAGTGGATAACGAACTCAAATATCTTCAATCATTGTATCAAATAGAATGATAATAAAACCATCTGTTCAGTTATAATCCGTGAAGATCACAGAGAATTCTAAATTGATACAAAAGCTGGATCTGTTTATGGTTTTTGCCTAGAAGAATTTCTAATGAATACCGGAATATGAAGAATGTGAAGCGGCATATCTTCGTTAATCAATCACCTTGATAACCGTTATTGTGTAAATGTCAACGGTGTCTGAAGTCAGAAGGCAATAAGAAGCGGCGAATACTAGTTATTAGCGGATAGCACAGATCACAAAGCTAAAAGCACATCGAGTGAATTTAAAGTAGAAAGGCGAATGTGTGTATGCGAGCAAATACAGACGTGAATTATAGTCAAATTGAATAAGGCCCAGCTAGGCAATTCAAAGGCTAATAATAGGATTCGAGGACATGGGGAACAGAATGATTCATCAAGCGATATTTGAGCCATCAACATTTTAGCCAGAGAAGTATATGCAAGGCTATCATGTGAACAAGCGCACTCGTTTATACAGACAAGATACTGGTCATAATAGTACAAAGAAATAAACGAATCGCTACTGTTCTAGTAACCTTGTCTTTTAGTTAAGCTAATGAAAGCGCTCAACAAAATTTAACGACAATGGAATTTGATTGTAGAAGAGTTGCCACAAATGTAAAATAATATCGACAAAACCAACTGACAGTGTTTCACAGTTACATCGAAGATGCTCAAACAATGTTACATTCTCATTGTTGGTTCATTACAATAGTATAAATTTCAAATTATCAATTAAACGATATTATTGAAGCTATCAACAATGAGCAAATCTTGTTTTCCATGGGACAGATTTCACTTTGTGTAACATAAGTATACCACAAACCATTGAGGCTATGTCCATCGGTAAAAACACGACCAGTAATGAAGTGATGTAAGTTAAATGACATTGGACGATCGCGTTAAGCATTTTCGCACAACCCTGAAGAAAAGAAAAATGTTAAAACTACATATATACATACTTATTCTCCTTATTTGATTAACATTTTTCATAGAAGTTTACAGTGAGTATTCAAAGTCCAACAAATTGAATGAACACATCTAAGGAGACAATTCTAAAGGGTTCTCACCATCCAACACATCTCCATCAATATTTAGATACGTGTTTCGACAAAGTGTTATTGTTAGGAATGAGTGATTGTGGTCAGGTATCTGTCCATTTAAACCAATTAGGGTATCATTTTCCTGATTTCAACACCCTTTTTATCTTACGCTTCTTTGTACATTAATTCAACATAACTTTCCTTTACCAATAACAATGCATGTAAACTTATGTATCACTGGGTGTTTCTGTTAGGAAGAGATCTTTCAGGTTTCGATGCACAAATAAACCATTCGATAGAAGTGCTTATCTTTATTCCGTACCTCCAGTCATTTCAAGTTTTAGTTCTAATCCTGTCATGACTTTCGGTTTCCACATCACTAGTTCAAGTTAGAAGAGTTCTTTCAAGTTCAAATGAAAACCATCTCTATCTAATTATAATAGTCTAGTCCCAACAACGGACTTGACAGTTTCAAATAAAATTGAGCATTGATTAGAAATTTGATAATCAGTATGCTATTCGTGATATCCCAGTGAGTAGGAAATCGTATTTCTGAAGTACCGTGACTTAATGTATGTCACTTCTTCAGAGCAAATCAATAACCAAAGTATAAATCACATAATTGTCAATAGTACAAAGGAAACAATGCTGAGTATTTCTAGTACTAACATTCTCGATCTAATAATTGTTACAGGATATTACTGAATACACATTCAAACATAACCATCCTTCTTAAACTAACAACCCCAGTGAAAGATATTGAGTTAGTACTGCAGTTTCACCTTACCGTCAATCTACGACAGAAGAAATACAAAGGATGTTAAGAACAAACAAAATAAATAAGGTAGTCAACATCAAAGATGAGGTCCCGTTCACATCAATACAAAATTGTGTCCACAGATTAGGTTTTTTCGATTGTGATGCTCTGTACATTGAAACGGCTTCCTGTGATATCTTGTTTCATGCCATGCAACACATAAGTCACACATAAACGCCTAATAATCCACTAGAATTGGAAAATTTGCGGGGTAATGTGGTGTTTGAATGAACTAATGATTCTTTTGTACTTGTTGAATGCTTGATTTCGAATTCCAAATACAATACATTCGTTTGTGCTTGTGTCGCACTTCTTAATTCAATTGCGTTATTTCTGGGACTCTTAGTTCGTGCTATCATTCAAATAATTCAAAACATTATAGGTAAGTTAGCAGTAGCAATACGAAGTTGATATTTCACATCGGAACAAAAAATAAATCCATCTCTACATGTACCTTCTATTTTTATTTAGAAAATCATATCTATTCTCTCCAAGATTCAAGTGTGACGTCGAGTCCCATGTTCGTGTAAATAAAATGAAGAATGATCAAAATTGTAATGTATTATCACCATAAACAATAGACTAACACGACACAATTTTAGTAATTAGGACATCTCAGCAAGTACAAATACAAACCGTATCGTGTTATCACATATGACTGACATGTAGTTTGTTGTGATTAAATGTGTTTCAAAGGAACCACTAAGTGTATTCATGCATGCAAAAATGCTATACCGTTTCTTCTACCTGAAAGAAGTTTACTATAAATTGTAAGTTTCATACGGATTTATGTATCACGGACTATCAATTCTTTTGACTTTACTGCAAAGAAGATTTATAGAAGGGAAGAAATGAAACCTAATCGAAAATGCCTATTCAGACATCTCAGAAAAGTGAGAAAGAACGAAATATTTCCTTTCAGTCATTTCCTCCTGTAACTTTACGCTACCATAAATATTTGTATAAATTCAGCATTGAGCATCCTAAAGTTAATCCGGTCAGTTTATGCTAAATGCTTATTACAATGGCAATTATCATGTTTTAAAAGTTATGAAACAATACATAGTTGTCTGTGCAGTTTTGTATGCACATGTTCACTTCATTCCTGAAGGGACACGCAAAACGTCCATCAATGTTTTACAGGGAAGTATTCCCCATTAACACACAAATTGTTAGATGAAAAAAAGGGCAGTGATTTCTGCTAAACTTTGTCCTGTAGTACTTTTTTTACTCATTGACTGACACTCGTGTTCACACTGTGATCGTATTGTGTTTTAAACATTTTTAATTAAATTAGAATGGTTAGTAAGACATATAAATGTGGATAACCAAATTGCTTGTTTCCCGTTTAGGAAGGAATGCAATGCGATTAATGTAAAAAGTGGTACCATAAGATGTGTACACGTCTAAGTCCTAAGGCATACAAAATATGCTCGAAGCCTAACTCGCATTGGCTTTGAATGTTTTGCTGTACAAATAAGAAGTTCCTAATTCAGGAGGATATGGACTCTTTTCAGGCAGTTATACAATGGGGTAACTCAACCATACATACCCTGAACAGTTCCAAAGAAGAAGAAGCACGGCCATCCTTGGATAGGCCGGAATATTCAACGTTTGCTAAGACAAAAGAAGAGATGTTGGAACGTTGCCATCCGCCTTGGCACAGCATGTACGATGGAACGCTACAGATTGGTAAGAAACATTCGTATAACAAAAATTCGGAAAGCTCAAAGAAAATATGGAACGCAGTTGGTACAATCTGCACTCAAGCAGCCCAAGAGAATATTCTCGTACATAAACTACAGAACAAGTATTCATCATTGGATTCCCAACCTAATTAAAGAAGGGAGTGGATCTGAAATGATGGAGGAAGATCAGATAAAAACAGAGGCTATGGCTGACTATTTTGGTGCAGTTTTCACTCAGGAACCTCCTCTAGACAAAGAACCAGACCAAAATACAGGGTCAACAAATCACTTGCTCACCGTGTGCTTAAGGCTCTTAGCACTTTAAACGTAGAAAAGTCAACAGGACCAGATGAACTACACCCCAAAATCTTGAGGTATATTGCACAATATATCACGGCCCCGCTAACTGTGATATTCAATATGTCACTTGACCAAGGTGTGTTACCTATGGACTGGAAGGGCGCAATCGTCACTCCCATACATAAAAGAGGTCCACGACAAATTCCATCGAATTACAGACCTGTAAGCCTCACCAGTGTTGTAGTTAAAATATTGGAAAGAATAGGCAAACGGACTATAATGGCATTTATGGAAACCAATGACTTGCTGAACATGGCACAACATGGTTCTAGAAAGGGTCTATCTTGTACAACGAACCTCCTCATAGCAAGGGGGTTTTCGATAAAGGCGCTAGACAACGGAAACTCAATGAATGTTGTCTACATAGAATTCAATAAGGCTTTTGACAAGGTGCCAACTAATAGACTACTACTGAAGTTGGAAAACCTTGGTATTACCGGACCCCTTTTAAAATGGATTAGGGATTTCCTAATAGGTTGTAGACAGAAAGTAAGAAAAAATTCCAAGTGCTCCATCTGGAGACCAGTACTTAAATGGGTACCTTAAGGTTCCATCCTTGGTTCTTTAGTTTTTATAATGTATGTTAATGATCTTCCAAGCATAGTACATTTTCCAATGTTATTATACACGGACGATGTAAAGATTTGGCGAGTAATAACTGGAGACACAGACGCATGTGCTCTTCAGGGAGACTTAAATAATATGATTAACTGGTTTAAAGAGTGGCTGATGCCCATCAACACATCAAAGTGTGTATACATGCACTTTGGGGATTCAAGGGTTAATAGGTACAATATATGGGAAATGCCATTACCCGTGGTCCGGTCTCATAAGGATCTAGTAGTGACAACGAGTCATGATCTTAAGACGACAGCCCATTGCCGAGTGGTCGCAAATAAGGGGTTTCGAACCCTCTGGGCTTTAAAACAGATATTCACTAAGTTAGATACAATCATGTTCACCACAGTATGCACATCCTTAGTGAGAAGTAAGCTTGAGGACTGCGTTCACGCTCCAAGCCCCTGTATAAAAGTCATCAATACTTGGAAACTGCTGCCCGAAGCAGTGGTGTCCGCACCTTCAATCGGCACTCTGAAGAAAAGACTGGACACTCACAGAAACATACTAGAAAAAGAGCAACATAGGCCGTAGGCCTTCTGTCCTTACTACACAAATCTGAATCTGAATTACAAAACTGTTAACCAGTACTTACTTTTTTATGCGGTATTTTGGCTTTGTCAGGATAACATGAAACTGGTATTGAGAGATTACTCACAGTATAATCCATGACTGAATTTGCACCACAACATTTATGCTTTTGAAAAACACATGAATTACAAAACAGTTTCTTTTCAAGTGTAATTTACCTCCAATTGTATTGTGTTCACAAATGCTGCATAACTATTTTTCCTAGTATACTGGTTGATAGAATCTTTGATGATACCTCGAAACATCATATCCATCTAAGTATTGAACAAACCGTATTAAACAAGTGTTTATAATATGAGTATGAAACATTCACTTGATTAAAACCATTACCTTTTTACGCAAAATGGATGTCGTTACAATAACAATGATACTGATTGATGCAGCCACTATCAACAGTACTGTATACTGTAATCATAAATAAATAACAAAATTAGTATTAGTTCACAACAGCATTCAACTTTACAAGTGCATTAATTCTTCGACGTCCAGTGAAAACGAATAATATACCAATACTACCAAGTGAGAACAAAAGACATCCAAGTGCCATCATGATAAATGTCAATGATAACATATGAACTGGCATATTACGTAAAAATGTACTCAGAAATAGATGTACATAACTGCCCATAACAATTAAACATGTACCAAATACCTGCAAAAATACAAAGAAATAAATAGTATTTGAAACAATTAGTCCCTTTGATAAACTTCGATCATACAATGAGAAGACGTGAGACATTTCGAAAAAAACTGATCACACATAATGTACTTGTTAAGACATTTTCATGTGAAAATTAAAAGGTCAACTAGACAGGTTAAAGGTAAGTCGTATTAAAGAAAAAATATATTAAGGTAAACCAAAACAATGTGATTACCACTTTGGATAATAAATCAGTATTACCAGGGGAGGTGTTAAGTGTTAAGGACACATTGTCTTCGAATGCATAAAGAGGGTTTCAGTTTCCGTGTAGTGAAGGCTTCAAAGAACCCTAATATACGTCATTGCAGGCTTTCGTACAACACTACAAAAGATGATTTGATGCTATCCTTATGACCAGTCTCAATCAATTGTTTCGCAATGGAGGATAATGTCTATCGATCCTGTGATCTTATTTGACCACGTGTGATCAGAGTGTTCGAAGTGTATTGCACAAATAGATCATCACATAATTCTGATAAACTTTGTCTTCTCATTGCATTAGCGAAATAAGCAGTAATCAAGGTAATAAAGTTCTAGTGAGAAGCACTGACCAGTGGGGTTCAATCAGGTCTGTTCTGAGATAGTTACTCACTGATGACAATGGTAGATGTGTCGCTCAATGTCGTGGATTAGTTGAAGTTAGACACTAACACCGTTGGATGCCGGCCGTCTCATTGGTCTAATGGTTAAGCACTCGCGTACGAGACTGATAGGTCCTGGTTTCGAACATCGATCGTGGAAGCGCACTGCTGAGGAGTTCCAAAGTAGGACGAAACGGCCTTCCAATACTTCCAGGTGTTCCATGGTGGCCTAGCTTCAACTGACTCATGATGTCAACCATTGAAATAAATAAACAATAATTAGACACTATGCATGATGTTTATGACAACAAAACACTTACCAAATTTAATGAATTAGACACAATTAAAAATCTCTTCAACCATTTGTACTGACATTCTACTGATTGTTTCTTACACATTCTGATATACAATGGTAGATATATGCAATAATTCCTCAAGTTGATTTCATCCAATTCACTGTGTCTTTTCTGTTCTTTTTCTTTACTTTATGGTCAACCATATAATATGAAATGTCAAATCATACTTTACTTTATTCTTATTAACTTCCATAATAATTTTATACTTATATATTTGATTTATGCTCATCATTGATTTCTTTCATAGATTAGTAACCTTGATATATTGTGGAATGTGTAGAATGGATACAATATAGAATTTATCTAATCACTAATTGGATCCATGTCAAAGAATTCTGTGTCAATAATTACCGATTTATCTTATTGTCTATAAAATATTTAAACGGAAAAATTTCAAAAGACTAAAAATAACAATAACCACAACAAAAAGAAAGAAAGAAAACAGAAAGAAAACTTTGTTCAAGTTCATTCACACTCATTATAAACTAAATATTTCACTTACACCTTCAAATAATCTAATATCATCATTATGTAATTCCATTTTATTATTAATATTTCTTCTTTAATGTATTTTTACGATGTAATTAGTATATAATGAGATGAACTATGATATAATTAGAATTATTCATAATAATCTATTATCATCTCATTATTAATGATGAACAGTATTTCAATGTTTATCGTAGTATATTTCACTATGGTTGAAATGTTGATCTTATGAATGAAGAATATTCATTTCAAGAAATTTTCTTCATTTTCTATAGTTATATATTTGAATGAATAAATCAAATTCAAGGAAAAGATTATGAGATTACTCACTTACTTACTTACGCCTGTTACTCCAGATGGAGCATAGTCCACCGACCAGCATTCTCTTTGGTCTTCCTCTTCTCTTTATTCAGCGTTGAGGATTCCAAGAGATGGCTTGCATTGCGACACAGTCAGATGTCATTCCGAATCGAATAGATTTATAAACAATAACCTATTAACACACATATATTGGTAATTTCCTGTCTCCATGCTCACACTAGCATCTGACGTGCGTTTGTTCCAGGTTCCAGATTGTTAGTCACAGAATGACTGTCAACAGTTATCCGCTAGCCATTCATACAAAGGGAGCTCAAGACCACTGAGAAGTGATCAAAATATGATATTTAGGCATTTCAGTGCTCTCCTACATGACCCGTTATTAAGTTTAAGACTTGAGCAACAGGCTGTAAATCTACATATCTTTATTTAGTTTGAACTAACCAGCAAGGTTTCCTATAAATCTTTGTCGAAATCTTCACACATGTTTCAACTCAAACTTACTCTATCCAGTGTCCGAGTCAGAGACTTCTTCGAGGCTGTTTGGACTACTGGTTTTCTCCTATAGGACTAATATATCAACATTGATTGACCGTTCTTAAGTAACCGCTATCATGTTTCTGCAATCTTGTAGTGATGGTCGAGCCCTATGTGACTACCACTCTCAGTGATCCAATATTATGTTATACTCTGTTCCGTAGTAAACAGCTTTCACCAACAGTAGATTCTTATACACTGCCTATTCTTAAAACGAATGTTCAATCAGTCGTCGGTTTTTCATGTTTTAATTGAGGTTGTTACAGGTGGTTTCATTATTCTAAATTTTAAAAAATATAGGCGGTTAAGCATTAATTCGCAAGAATTTCATACTGTGACAACATTCGTATACTTATATAGTTAAATATACCCATTACGTACTATTTCTGTTAATATGTCGCTTCGAAAGACCGACATAATTTCATTAAAACGAAGTGCCACAGATCGAATCCATTTTCGTAATCATGTTAAACTTTGATTGTCAATTAATTGAAATAAACATACTGTTCGTATTTTTAAAGGAAATTGAATAGTAAATGATGCATATTCCATTAATGAATTTGTGAATTAAGATCTCACTGTAATTACACACCTTTTGGTTTTTATTGGCTGCATAGACAAAGTTGATCTCTGATGAGAAACTTCACTTTTGCTGTTCTAGACTGAATTACGGAGGAGTTTTATAAATTTTCATCGTACATCTTCTAAAACAACTCTAACACTTAGAAGGAAAAGGATAAATGATGACGGTTTTCCTTCACGGCTAACTCGAAAAGATATCAAATCTTTCAAATCCATTTCATAAACATAAATGTTGTCCTATTGATTCGCTGTAATTACAATCATGTCATCTAGTGATTTAGTCTGGATTTAGTCTGCTATCTCTCATATTTGATTTCGCTCTCACGGCTAATTGGATAAAGGAGGTTTAGGAGTCGTGATGGTTGAGATTTGCACTGTTGAATACTATTAGCAAAATGTGCATCAAATGGCAGTATACTACCGCCGCTCATCATGTTTTTCTCTGAAGCAAAAGAAATAGGAACACAGCACTTGGATTCATAAACAGGGGCTTTTTCATGACCATCATTACAGATTTATTGTAGTTAAATAACTATTGAAAATCAGTAAGCACTCGGTATCTGTTCCGTACAGACATGTGACTCCTTAGCAGTGCTCGTCCACTGGTGACCAAACACCAGACACTTGGTCCCATACACAGACGTACATTTATCTCGTAATACAAGTAGAGTGGTTTTAAATTACGGACACTGTTTTCTCTCACTCTATCCAAACCTTTTTATTTGATATATTCCAGTGTTTCAGTCCTAATTCTTAGCTATTCGAGTGAGTTCAAAATCTTTAAGATGATCGGAGTTTTAATGAGTAAAATAATCAAAATTATTGACATTATCGTAACACTATTTGTCAATAAGTTGTTTTATTTAGAACTAGTTCGGATCCTTCTAATCTATGTTTATTGTTTGTCAAATGTGAAGTTACAGAAGTAGTAGAATGTGAAGTGTCTATACACTTTGCTGACATAACTCCACATTTGGTAAGAAGCAGCGTGTCAGTTTAATTCATTTAAACAATCAATAAAGGCAAGTGAAAAGATAAGTCTCGAAAACATTGTTTAGATTTAATATTTTCCGTCAATATTATAATCTTAATTACAGTAACTTTGGGTTATTCATAATTGTTTAGAATGTTTATTGAACAAAATACAAGACTCCATTCTTTGCTCAATAAATGACAGTGAAGTAAAAAACGAGGAAAAAAGTTTAATTATGCCAAGTTGAAAGCTGTCAAAAAATCAAATATAGCGTTCACAACTTTAAATACTCTAGTCTTGTCCGTAATTGCCAGATTTGATAGCTTGAATAACACAGATGGCAAAAACAATACACGACAATTGGAGGATGGCAAATACAAATACCGCTACTAAAACGGCAATAATATACTTTTCAAAGAAGTCGATTACTTTGCATGAACAACCCTGAAATTAAAAAGAATATTATTACGTTTGACTAAAATAGAGATCAAGTTTCAGGAAATAATTGCCCTATTTCTGATGTTAGAGGTCAAAATCTTTTAACGTCGGGTGGGTGGTATCCTGGAAACATGGTCTGTGTTTTGAAAATGACCGAAGATAGTGTGCGATATCCATGGCTGACTCAGAGTGTTGGTCATCAGTTTAAATAATCACCTATGTTTATACCATGCCTCACCCAGAAACAGCGTACTCTAGTAGCAAGCAAGCAAGCAAGGAAAACATTTGTGATTTGATGTGCTCTTCAGACAAATGCAAACCTCACTGGTCAAGATTATCTATCCACTACTGTGAAAAGTAAAAGCGTGAGTTGAACCACACTAATAACGATCAAACATATTTGTCGTCGTATTGTAATTTTACTAAAACAATTTCCAAACTGTAAACAAAGCCGAATATCAAAGATTTTTAACGTGTTTTAAAATTAATTGGTGATGGTTCTAATATCTACACATTAGTGATAGGTCGAATATCCCAAAAGTTGCGTAGATATTTGCAATCTTCATGTGGTTCTGTGTAAATTAGCAGTTACTTTAGGATTAGGTTTATTTGACTGCAATCATCCTAAGGTACTTCCTGAGTCTGAAATCTCGCGGCGTAGGTCAAAAAACCTCCTATCCTATTCGTATCACTGAAGAAAGCAAACAGAAGATCATGTTCACAACTCCAGGAAACAGTAAGTCCTGAGTAGTCACGTTGGCTGAAGATAGTAATACTTTAAAATTGACTGTTAATAGGCATTTCGTAAAGTATTTAATCGAGATTCCAAGCTTGTACAAACATTCAAAACAGTTCATCATTGGGATTTGATAGATTAGCTTTCACTCATGCACAAAGATTGTAGTTTTCACTTTTCCGTTGCTCGTTATTATTTCAACACATTTTATAGGTTTAAACACCATGCAAATAGCTAATACAAGAGATGTAATAATACCAATTGGTATAGTAGAGCATCCGATCCTACTCCCACATCACATCTCACGGGTTTTTGAAAAAATACAAAACCTAATAAAATATTTTGACAGCAAAACAAAATTTATTTCAACTTACATCTAAGTATATAATCTTAGTTTCTGGATTTTTACATGAATCAGGGATGGTTTGCTTAGTCGATATGTAGTCCTTTGGCGATTCAGAGCCGCAACAATGAAACTGCAAAATAAACTACGTTTTGTAATGATGTACCTCTGTTTGTATCTTATCTAAGAGTTTCTTCAAGTCCGGATTCTTGCTAAATTCAGAAACGGAGCTTTTAATCAGAGATTGGAATTGAGCTTTTACGTCTTTTCTTAGCACAGCTGCCGCTACTCCTCCCGCTATTTCGATCAGCACAATGGCTGACAGTAGAGAGGTGTACTTGGTTTTTAAAATTAGTGTATATAGCAACTTACCAAGATTAGACAGAAAGTATTCTTGGTAACCAATCCAAAAAACCCAAGAAATCCAAACACAACTAGGAAGCATCCAAGTGCTATTACAAAGATTACGAGACATTTGATATTTGAATCCACTCCAGTGGAATATTTATTAATAGCAACTTGGGAGAGACTTCCAATTACAACTGCAACAATCCCACATGTCTGTCAGAAAAAACATATTTCATCAAATTTAATCCAACTTACACAAACAAGGACATTAAATACCACTAGAAAAATCTGCAGACACTTGTAGCCACAGCTTAAAGAGGCCATATTCGAAGGATTGCACAGAAACAGCTTATGAAGTTTATATAGACTCAGGGTCGTCTTCGATCCCTTGAATAATAATAACGTAGTATAACAAGATTGTGAGTATTTTGGTGAGAAAGTAGATTCGAAACAAATATAACCGGAAGCACCAACCATATTGAATTGTTTCTGAGAGACAGAGTCTTTAGTGATAAATAATTCCCCAAAATGAATAGCTCTGTAAGTTTTCGACATTGTATGCTAACCACATTAGTTTTAATGGACTCACCTAGCTGAAGGCGCTCGGTGATGCATCCGCACCAGATCACGAGTCGGAACGCTGTGCTCAACATCTCCTGCAATCCCTAGCTTGATTAGATCAGACGATCCTCGATATATTGATAGTCCATCGAATATTTCTTCGAACCTCCTCGCTTCTGACTTTTGTTTACACATGATGGGTACGATTCATGTTTGAAGGTGTTACTGGTTGAAGCGTTGTCAAACTTGTGATATCTTCGTTGGTGAGCACAACGTAGTCTGGTGCACTTAATTGCAAGCTGTGAGTCCGTTCCTTTTGGGAATCCTGTATATAATCGCTTTGTTTTAATTTTTATATGTTGTGATGTTTTTTCCGTGTTTTGGGATATATGTATATATATTTTTACTGCTTCATTGTCGTATTTGATATTTCACCGTGGCTGAACAGGTACCCAAGGTACTTATTTTAATGACTATGTCCCCACCATCGTTTCAACTAATGCCATTCTGGCCGGACAATATCGAAGCTTGCTTCTGTTATGCAGAGGCGGACTTCTCCGAGCACACCGCGAAAGACACACGTGTGCGATTCCTCGCAGTGGTCAAGGCACTACCGCGCGAATTCGACAGGTACGTAACACCTAGCATGTTTACTAAGGGTGAATTTATCCGCAACGCAACCATGTAAACTTAATGTATCCCCCAGTGTAATAACGGTCATCTGTGCATTCCAGTAACCACAGATTTTGTCATTTCATAATGTATTTTGAGTTAAGTAACTAGATTATGTTGTTAATTTTGCTCTGGTTGTAATTTTTATTCGCCACGTCTGACTGTGTTACACTATGTTCATTGCACGCTGGGATGATATCCCAGGTCATAGTGAGTTTAATCACATAGTTTATTGTTTCCAGATAGACCATGAGTGCATAATGTTACTGAAGGAAGGTTTGTTGTACTGTAAACTATGTTTTTATGAACAACTGACTGACGTCTACTCCCTGAAAGCAATACATATATATATATATCTAATATTCATGAACTAAAGGTAAATTACAACTGCATAAATTCTTTGCTAAAAAACATGTAATTTGGTTATTCATCTATTCCACATTTCTGACTAAATTCATTACTGTTTTTTTCATTTAGAATGCAACAGGAGTGAACCTCCACAGATCCTGAGAACTGTTTCGCCCCTAGAACTATGGCCCTGGGAAAATTTACGGGAGGCCTAACTAACAGCAGATTATAAAAGATGCTGGACGTCCATTTTAGTCTCACAATCACTTACAGTACTTTTTGAGTTACTTCTTTTACACATTCGTTTGGAAAAAAACAACAAAGACTGTATCTTAACATTACCAATGCAACTTTTAAACGAGAACTTCGTTTAAACCTTTGTTTGATATTCGATTCTCAATGGAAATTCCTGAATACATTTATAAATCTAATGCTACTTTGTTTTATCTACTTAATCGGTGCAAGGAAGTTGTGATACACAAGCCTTGCAGCACCTAGTTCATATGTAGTAAATTTAAGTGATTTAGTACATACCTTCGTCATTTTCTTGGGAAACCTACAAACTCGTGTCCTCTCATAACTTATTCTAACAACCATGAGTTGTCACGGCAGCTGATGGACACGCGTTATACATCCTAACCATACCTGCGCCTAATCTCATAACTTCTTGTTCAAGTGCCATACGATAGGCAAGCAATGCCCCTACCCGCTTTAATGGAACACTATTAACTCAAAGGCACCCTGTGTGGTGCCTTACATTGGTCTGCGCACTCGCTTGGCTCTTTAGTGAGAATATTAATACAGTTCTGCTAAAAATCCCATGAACCCCCTATCTGCATAGAAAAAATAAGTCTGTATTTGCTGCATAGAACGATTTTATTTTTCTGAAGTAAGATATAACAGTTAGAAGTAAAGAAAAATGGCAGTATACAGCAGATGCACGTGGTAAATGCCTTCATCGATTAACTGAAATAGAGAATACGGATATTAGCTTAGCAGGCGTATTTAGAAAGACTAGTGTCTACTTTGGACTTACTGCGTGAGAAAGTTATACTGGAACTACGAATAATGTAGGAATCTGGTCTGCCAGGGCGTACGAAGCACTCAAACTGGAAGACAGTTGTCCAAAAATAATTCGAACATGAAGGTGAGAATTTGCAGGTACTTTTCATCGTAAGGGTGAACATATTAGGTAACGGTTGACATCATGACGCAAGAAAAACACAAATTTGCGAGTGGTGAAATATGATCTACAAAAAAGTGAGCTTAGTAACAGTTAATTACCCCTTTACTCCCTGATCATGACACTTCGGCTTCCTTTTATGACCAAAACAGCAAACATACACTACACACTGATAGCATATTTTCGGCTTTTCAATGTTAAGCTTGCTTTAACGCATTACGTAATGAGTACAACTCCTCCATTACTGCTATATGCCATATTTTTTATAACAAACCCTCTGCAATAGATTGGTAGCATCTGTGACTTCGCCTATGGTTATCGGAAGTCTGGGTCTTTTCGAAAATAATACTGATATCCCCTACTGCTGGGCACTCAGCATTAGTTTGACTCGTTGGTGGGATAGTGTTGTTTATAATACTGAAGAAAATTAAAAACCGGAGGTTGTTTCCTATCATTTTGTCGATAACATCATAAAGGACAGTTAGGAACGAACATGCGGACAGTTAGTCACAAGCGGCAGCAACAATTATTTTAGCCGAAAAAACGAACTTCGGCTTCGGATATCTAGAAAATAATTCAAAACAAAACCGATTATCATTTTAAAACATAAGACTAGCCAGCTTGGCTGAAGGAATACATTGACTTGAGTAAAAGCAACAAAAAACAATGCTGATTCGAAATAAATTTCACGCCAACATATAGAACATTACACTAACTGAGGCATTTTAGCACACTGAAACATTAAATTACATAGCTACACAAAAGAAACAGCTGAAAAAAGCACAGAACGAAGAAAGCCGACCGCCATTGCTTACAAAGATGGCGGATATAATAATTCTCGCCTCATTCTGATTGGTTGCTAAGCTGAAGGCCACATTTACGAAATTCAGTTGCGTTTAATAGCAGTCTTTTACTAGTGATGTTTCGGAACCCCACGAAACACTTAATCGATCTATCCTTAAACGTGGAAACCTAACCGATCGACAATGGTTGGACCAACTCCTGAATAACATCGACCTACAACATGGTTCTGTGACAGACATGTTGCTAAGAGTGAGAGAGATTATCGGTCAAAGAGCATTCGATGGTGACTTATTCAGACAACATTTCTTATCCAAACCTTCTCAACAGGAGCAAATCGTACTGGTGTCGTTTCAAAACAACGCCGTAGACGAGCTGGCTACACCTGCCGACCGCATCTTAGAAATCACGAAATCTTGTAATGCCGAGGTATCTTCAGTCATAGAAAAACCTCAAACGACCCAGAATGACATGAAAGAGTTATGTCATACATGTACACGTTATCTTGGATTTCGTAACGACCGTAAACGGTCACATACCCCGCGAGGAGGCATTTCACGTAGGCGAACTGCCTCTGGACCACAAGGGACGGATAACCCCGACTGGTGCTGATATCATAACCAGCATGGAAATTCTTCCGGTAATTCCAGAAAACCTTGCAATTTTCCAATCTCAAAATCGACCGACACAAATAACGATTCGGGAAGCTTCCAAGCCGGAACGCGTTGACGGAAACCGTAGCCGGCGAACGTAGCCGTCTGTTGTATGTCACAGATGTGACAACGAGAGTTCGCTACCTCGTCGACACTGGCGCAGAAGTTAGCGTTCTCCCAGCTAATTCTACCGACCGGCTTCACGAATCGGTTTTAAATGTACAGGTGGCAAACGGAGAGCCTATCGCCAAATATGGTAAAAGGGACGGCTACCTTAACGTGGGTTTACGCAAGCCCATTCACTGAATCTTTGTTGTTCCAGATGTTTCTATGTCGCTCAAATGCTCCACTTCCTACCAAGTAATCCAATTACAAGCAAACTAGACAATTCGCTGAAATCGAAGCCTGATCAAGACCCTATAATATCAACAAAAAAGCGGACTCAAATAGCTTCAACGAAAAAGGAAGACAGCCATTTGGACATCAGAATACTATTTTTAGCACTATATTTCATAAGTGCACATAATTCCATACTTTGAGCTTTTTTCTGAACCACATCCATTTGTCAGTTTTTTGTCCACTCATTCCTTGTTCAGACTTAATTTCTTCAACATATCAGAATGCCCTTTCTTGACTAGTGTTTTAGAAAAATAGAATTAGACTGCGTAGTCATACTTTATCTATCCCTTCGTAAACATCGTCTGCTCTGCTTCTCGTCCTTTCTTTTTCTTGAACCCTCTCTCAGCCCTCTTGTGACATGTCACCGAAAACAGATATCGAACGGGTGATTTCGTCCAGCACCATCATCAAAGCCTCAGATATTCCAGAGGGATATAAGGATGAGGTTTCTAGAAACCCACAACTTCACATGGACCTATTCTCAACCATCAGTTGCACGTTGCAACGCAGCGTTAATAAAGCGCCCCAACTGTGATACTGACAATACGGTTCTTTCAAAATCCATCTGCATTCATATGTTATAAAATATCAACCCAGCTGAGTAGTTTACTACGGTGAAAATTGCATCTTCAATATCAAATTTTCATAAAGTGATGCGACAGGAAGATCCGAAAGGTGAAGAGCTTTTATTGAAATACAAAAACTGACCGCAAACTGCAATTTCGTAAATCACTTGGAAACTGAAATTCGTGATCGGTTTATTTCCGGATTAAACAATCCGAAGTACTAAGAGAATCCTTTCGGAAACTGAGGAAACCTTAAAATAGCGTGTGTGAACTATGAGGCAATTAAAGATCCTACAAGTATTAGGACTTTGACAACGACTGCACACGTGACATCTTTGAAATCGAAGCATGCCAATTCAGCCAAGTTAGAAGTCAGGGACGAAGAGGTTTGAAGATATATTTGGAGGGCTATCGGTCTGCCGAGAATAGTGTGGTCTAAGCAGGCTAGTAGTCGTAAGGGATGCATATTGCTTCAAAAATGCAATAGCACACTAGTTTCAATAAAGCTAGCATAATATTTCCCTTATTTGAAAAAAGGTTCTGTTTAATTGGAAAGAATATCAGGTTAACTTCAAAGAAGGGAATGGAGAAAACATGGGAGTAGAAACTAAGGGAACATTAGATAAGTAATTAGTTTATTACGCATGATTGTGAACACTGAACAAGACAAAACGACTATGTATGTATCTCCAACTAAAAACAATAAGAAGATAAAGATAACTATAACATATTTTTGCATGAGCATATTTCGTGCCTTAAGGTAACCCTCGTGCTATTGATAGAAGAAACCAGAGAAGTAGTGAATAGGTCTTTATTTCGATCTTCGCGCAGTCACAGTGGAGCGTAAGATTATTTAATTAAACAAACAAAGCCTCTCAACATTCAATATAAGATAATAGGAAATATAACGCTTATACAAAATAAGAAAGTGAATAAATATTTGAACTATATTGTTTTGGCATATGCTTGGTTGTTTGAGGTGAACTCTTAACCAATCAACCTAAGCTGTTACATCAGCCTCCCCCTAAAATCGACTTTCGTAGGAACGTCGGTTCGATTAACGTATCTATCAAAAACACCTTAGTTCTGTTTTTCCAGCCAAGCGAAAATTATCAACTCGCTCACTGTTTGACTTGTAATCAATGAAGACTAACTCCGTCGGCAATCAACGATAGTCCATGGATGTCTCTTCATTTGCTAACCTGTCATCTTATTTTGTAGCATGTGATTTCTTCTACAACTATCTCTGACAGTTTGCTACGTGCCCTCAAGAGAAAGAGTGTGAGAATGTGGAACAAGAATATCTGAGGAAGTGCCGCGAGCGGGCTACTCAACACCATGTTGGCGAGTTACGATTTTTCCATGCTTAGACCGGCTATCGAGTGTCTACTCACCTGCCTCTAGAGTCGTCCACAAGTAAAAGGTAAAGAAGAATCTACTTCAAAGGTAATGATGAAAATCAATCAAACCTGAAGAACTGCTCCACTGCCTGCATAAAATAATAAGATACAAAATGGAAATACATAGATGTAATTGATAATTGTTCGGTTCAATGGAAGTGTTTGGCCTCCAGAACGGACTGGTATTCTGGAAGGAAATAGACATAGTGTAGATATCTTGTGCACAAAAAGCATGAAAACAAAAAAACTTTTGCAATGCATATATGTATAAGTGCGAACTTGCTAGAAGTTGGACTCTTTATCAAAATCGATCAAATGCATGACCTTGAGCCTGTGATGACCGCCTTTTACAACCAGGTACGTAACCAAGGGTGTATAAGAGTACTCCACAAAACGGAAAAGAATATACGGTTAAGAAGAAAAAAATATTGTGTAGAGTATGAGGATCAAGTACAGCTGTGTCAAATACCCTTTTCTGGTTTGATTTAGGTGTGCATGATATATTGAAGCAATATTTCGTCAATTCATCCAAGTAACGAATTGGTCTGCACATCAGAAGTGTGTAAGTCATATTACTCATTAGTGTTATGAGTGATTAATTGGTGTAAGGAAATATTGAAGTCACTTCCTCCGTGGTCAGATGTGGTTTAACGGTTAAGCACGCGGTCTAGCATTCAGGAGGGCAGAGGTTCGAGTGCATGTGGGGCCTTCGTTTTTGTTCACTAGACCCGCCTTCAATACGATGTTTGTTGCCCGTAAGTCGCTCAGATATGAGAGAAAAATGACAGGACGACAGATTGATATGTCAAAGTGCCATATTGGAAAAGTACAAGTTCTTTGTTTACATTAATATTATTACTATAGAAAAAAAGCCCACAAGTTTAGTAAATTTCCATTTTACGTTATATTTAAACCAACGAAAAAAAAAATATATATATCAGTTATTGACATAAAAAGTTTTTTTATAATGCTAGTGTTAAGTTCCAGGATTTCGTATGGGCCACTAATAATAATTGGTTAACGTTAGCATAGCCGTGATATTCATATCGTCAGTTCAATGTTATGATTACTAAACAGTTCCCTTATAAGTTGTGTTTAAAATTAGGTATGTGGAATCAATGCGGCTAACATAGTAATCTTACAGTAACGCACTGTACTATATTTTCACAGTTATTGATTCTTAAATGTCAGAAATTAAAAACAAATCTGAATGTTGCCAATAAAGATGGGTTATATGGTCACACTAAAAAGCATGCTGAAGGAAAACTGGTTAAGTTATTGCATAAGTTTCCTAAACATGAAAAAAAATGATGAGAACTTTAATAAGTACATGACCATGGTTTAATCCAAAATGTTTTGTCTAAAAACCACTTATTAATAGCAGTATTGGTTGTATCAAGCTACTAAAAATATCTTCGACCGAAAACTTTTAGAAGTAGTTCATATGGTATATATGTACAGCCAGTCTACGTGAAAAATGTATACAGATATATAAGAAGTACAGCCAACATAGTTAATTAACTCGAAAAAGAAATTATAAAACTCGCCTGAGTTGCTTTTTGAATTCGTTGTATTTGCCAGTGTTAGTTGTATGAGTTTGGTTAAAATCCTCAGCCATCGTTTCGGAATACCTAGCTTATGTGTCCAGTATTTTAAAAAATATTTAACATAATACTTATATATCAAAGGTAAAAGGTCTGGGGAGTTGTAGGTGAGGTGGAATGAGGGGAAAAAATAATTTTAAGTAAATGTAGGGTTTGATTAGCTACGTGATTAGATTTTATCCTGCAGCCGAAACTGTCAACATCCTTGACTGACTAATTGGATGTGCCCAGCGAACCGTTTTAGTCATTTGTAAAGATTTATCATCTTTACATTTCGACTCCGTAATGAATTTGTCAGTTAAACGATCTAACAACACGTATGGTGGTTCATGATCTAGATAACTTGGCTTTAGCCTATCAATACTTACTGTGTCGATGTTTCCATGTTTTTCTATCACGAAATATTTAGCTTTTCTTGAGACGACTTTGAAAGGACCTTCAAATGGAGGGCTAAGTGGTGCTTTTATTTTGTCACATCTTATCCAGACGTGCGTGCAATTGCTTAGGTCTTTAGGTACATATACGGCACGCGATTGTTCGCGAGTATTAATTGGCTTAAGTTTGGACATATGGTCCCGTAGTTGATCTACATAATTTTCTAAATTAAGTTTTTGACTGTTAGTATTAGGGTTAATAAATTCACCTGGTAGTCTCAGAGTTGTTCCGAAAACCAGTTCCGCAGCTGAACACTGTGCGTCAGTTTTGACAGATGTTCGTATTCCCAACATAACTAATGGTAGGAATTCTGTCCACTGATTGGGGTTTGAGTGAGATATAAGGGCGGTTTTTAGCTGACGGTGAAAACGTTCTACCATCCCATTAGCCTGAGGATGATATGCAGTGCAGCGTATCCTATTGGAGCCTAGAAGTTTAGCCAAGTTAATTAATAGTTCGGATTCGAATTGCGCTCCTCTGTCAGTCGTTATTGTTATGGGTGTACCAAAAATGGTTACCCAGTTCTGCATGAAGACTTTGGCTACTGTTTCCGCTGTGATGTCCGCTATCGGGATGGCTATAGGGAATCTGGTAAATCGATCTATGCATGTAAAAAGATAATTAAAACCGTTTGAACGAGGTAAAGGACCTACCAAGTCGATATGCACATGGGCAAAACGTGCATCTGGTTGCGAGAAAACACCTATGGGTGAATTTGTGTGACGATTAATCTTTGATTGTTGACATGCTGAACACTCTCTAACCCTTTTGTGTACATCCTTCTGCAAATTCGGCCATATATATCTGGCATTGATTAGTTTAGTTGAAGCTTTTGCGCCAGGATGAGACAAAGAATGAAAGTTATTATATATCAACTTTCGCATACTTTTGGGGATGAAAGGTCGCGGGATTGCCTTGGTCGTGTCATAATAGATTACAATGCCATCGACAGGTGATGGAAACTGTTTTAAATTAAGACTTGAATTGTTTGTTTTAAGCAGGTTTTTTAATTCTAGATCCTGCTCTTGTTCGTTTCTCAACGTCTCGAAGTTTACTGTGGACTGTTGTAGCACGTTCATTTCTAGCCTAGATAAAGCATCTGCAGCCTGATTGTCCTGACCTTTGACATGTCGGATATCGCTTGTGAACTGTGATATATAGTCAAGGTGTCGGACTTCTCGAGGTGAGTATTTATCAGCTCTCGCTCTTAGTGCATACGTTAGTGGTTTGTGATCCGTAAAGTCTATAAATTCCCTGCCTTCTAATATGTGTCGGAAGTGTTTAATGGTTAGGTAGATTGCAAGAAGTTCTCGCCCGAAGGTAGAATACCTTGTCTCTGCTGGAGCGAGTCTTTTTGAGAAGAAAGCAATTGGTTTCCAGGCTTTTTTAATCAGTTGGTTAAGGGTACCGCCTACTGCTTTATCTGAAGCATCCACCATCAAAGCAAGTGGGGAAAGAGAATTCGGATACATCAACGTAGTTGCTTGAGCTAATTTATCTCTAAGATGTTTAATAGCTTCGACGGCGTCAGAAGACAGTTTGAATTCTTTTGGTTTTCCTTTGAGTGAATCTGTCAAAGGTTGCATTAATTGTGCACAACCTGGTATGAATCTGCGATAAAAGTTAATTAGACCTAGAAAACTTCTCAGTTGTGTTAGAGAACTAGGTATGGGGTATTGTTTGATGGTGTCTACTTCTTTGTTGATCGGTTTAATCCCTTCTGGGCTTATTGTGTGACCGAGAAATTCTAAAGTTTGAACACTGAAAACACACTTTGATGTATGTTTATTCCATGTTCATCCAGTCTTTTTAACACTGTTTGTACATGCTGTTCGTGTGATTGCAAATAGGGGCTGGCAATTAACAATTCGTCTATATACCCATGCGCAAATGGCATATCTCGAAGTAGGTTGTCTATGAATCTTTGAAATGTCTGTGCCGCATTTCTCAGGCCGAATGGCATGCGTACAAACTCGAATAAGCCAAAGGGTGTTGTAATAGCTGTCTTGGGAATATCTTCATCAGCCACTGGGATATTGTGATATGCCCTGACTAAGTCAATTTTAGTGAATATGTTCATACCCTGTAAACCGTTTGTGAAATTTTGGATATGCGGTATAGGGTACCTATCTGGTACGGTTTGACGGTTTAGGGCTCTGTAATCCCCGCACGGTCGCCAGTCACCTTCACTCTTCTTTGGGAACATATGCGAAGGGGATGCCCATTGACTATAAGAGGGACGGATAATACCCAGTTGTAGCATATAATCAAACTCGGCCCTAGCGATTTTGAGCTTATCTGGTGCTAGTCTCCTGGGTTTTGCAAAAACCGGTGCACCTTCGGTTTCGATAGTGTGACTTACTTTTAGTTTGTCTTTGGAAGGCTGTGGGTTTGGTTTAGTTAAGTTTGGAAATTCCGCGAGTATATCTTGGAATTTCACTGTTGTTACTGGAGGAGTTTGAATCAAGTTAAGAGATCTGATGTGACTTTCTTTGCCTTTTGTGTAATACGAAGTTTCTTTTAGTGTTAAGCGCCGTTTCTTGGTGTCAACTGGAAGTTCGTATCTCTCTAGAAAGTCCATCCCCAGTATTGCCAGATCTAAGTCGACTACCGTGAAAACCCAAGGGAATTGCCTCCTGAACCCCAAATCTACGGTTAAAGTTTTCTGCCCAAATGTCGCGATTCTAGTTTTATTTGCAGCTTGAAATGTAATTGATGATGTTTCTCGACTAATCTCAGTTTTATTTTGAGGGATGATGCTAAGAGCAGCGCCAGCATCCACTAAGAAATTCAAGCCAGAGTTTCTGTCTCTAACATAAAACAAGCGATTCTTTAGGCGCCCCTCCTCAAACTTCGCGACCTGGGGAAGGGTTACTCGTTTCCCACTGTCTTGGAATTATGCTTAGACCAGGCGCATGGTTGCATGCACTTGGTTGAGTTGACACCAAACTTCCAGTGGTACAAACAAAACTGCCCAGATTGTCTGGACATTTATGACCTGTTTTGTGACTTGGATCGTGGTCGTTGTGGTGACCTGCTCCTGTTTCTATGACCCATTTGCATTCTGGTGACAGCCTCAGTGGGACTCTTAACACTCGCAATGAGTCCTTCTATTACGGGGTCTTTTGCTGATTCTACTTTTTGTTGTGCCTGATCCAGTTGGAGGACCTCTTTCCATCATTCTATCGGCTATACGCGCTAAATGAGAAAATGAGGTTTCAGGATCTTGTGCATGCAAACAGTGTTGAACGTAGCATGGGAGAGCTTGTATCCATCCTTGTTTTAGGACTGCTTCACCCACTGTGTTATCACCCACTAAGACTTGGAGGTGACGTAAAAACTGTGACGGTGACCTATCACCAAGTGTTTCACCTTGAAACAGTCTTTGGATTCTTTGACTATCTGATAATGATAAACGGTTCATTGTCTCTCGTCTTAAGATGGTGTATGGTTGTGGTGATGGTGGACTTAAAATCAAGTCACGGACTTCTTTGGTGACTGAAGGATGAAGGATAGAACACGTCTCTATAGCGAATCTCTTCAGATTTGATATTGTCTAGTGAAATAATGCTCTAGTCGAGCAAACCACAACTCAGGATCATTACGATCAAATTCTGTAAGTCGGGATTTGGTAGTCATAACAGTGTCTATCTCCACTGGTGACAAATCTTCCAGATTATGGGTTTCTATTGAGCCTGGCATGAGGTATGTGACAAATATAGCAATAAAAGTAGCACGAAAAATGGTTACTATAACACGAATAACTTAAGATAATAAAAAATGAACTATTTATATACCCAACATAGTTTACGGATAATCAGGTCTACATTTACGATTAAGTAAAAAAATGTTAATAACAGAAATGTGGTCAAATTTGTGTTCAAAAAGGGCTCACCAGTCTCATGCCTTAAGGTAACCCTCGTGCTATTGATAGAAGAAACCAGAGAAGTAGTGAATAGGTCTTTATTTCGATCTTAGCGCAGTCACAGTGGAGCGTGAGATTATTTAATTAGACAAACAAAGCCTTTCAACATTCAATATAAGATAATAGGAAATATAACGCTTATACAAAATAAGAAAGTGAATAAATATTTGAACTATATTGTTTTGGCATATGCTTGGTTGTTTGAGGTGAACTCTTAACCAACCAACCCAAGCTGTTACACATGTACACGCCATTTTTACAGGCATGATCTACATATTACAACATTTATTGGCGCACAGCATGCTTCCGAACTTATTAAGTTTATAGTTGTTATAAAGTGGACTCGTAGAGCGCTTGCCGTAAACCATCACCTTGAGGAGGCGCGTACGTCAAGTTTGTTGCAGACGTCAGAAGTTTCCTAGCTGCACCCTCAGAGCGAAATTCGGAAGAAACAATGAAAGGGAAACAAAAGAGCAGCAAGGGACTTGGAAATGAACGCCAAACGTTGCTTAACATTTTGTAATAGAACAGACAGAGGTATAATAAATTAGATTAAACTCATATTATCTCTCGTTAGAGTGAAATGAAATCGGAGTATCCATATAAGAGAATGTAGTAATAAAGAACAATGATTTGTGATGTTTAACAAGTTGGATTAAGCTCACATGAAGGAAGGGAAGTCAAGGTTGGTACAAGGAGAGCGGTGTGCATATAGAGGGTGAAGTGCTAAGAATACTAATAACTATATATTTTATTGTCTAATTTTTCTTTCTTTTCTTTTTTTGTTCACCTGCTACCAGCCACCCAATCCTAGTGTAAAAGTCCGAGTTAGCATTTTATAGGTTGTCTTAGTAGAATAGCTAATCCAGCATAAAGCTGGAAACATGAGTCTGAATGGTGAGCGTAGGAGAACAACCTTAATATCACAGATTGATTGGCTCGTTCCTCAACCATAAAGAGCCTGATACAAGCAAAATATTCCGCCCTACAAACACGGGTGGATTGAAGTCATTGCCCTCACCATCAATGCTCGCTGGTCGGTAACTCCATCCCCCCTCCTTTTGTGGTGTTAGGCTCATTTAAGCTTATTTTTTGGATATATATCATGCCTCACACAACGCTCTGTGTTTCATATCCTGTTGGAAAACAATATTTCTATAGGTACCATTTTACAAGCTTATCATGCAGTTACAAATTATGGACTGTGGGTAGGGTTTCCATACAATGCATTAATTGACTATAGCATAAAGTGTAGTTTGCCAATCAGAGTATAATCATTAAGGAGGGTATAATGTAGGATAGTTGTTTATGAAAGCAGTCGGAAAAGCATGGAAGTATATGAGTTGTAGATAAGTTAACGAGTGGAGAAGTAATATTAATTGCTAGTCAACATAGCGTACAGAACAGTGAAAAGTTAATAAAGATAAACAGGAAGATACACATTAACTTGGCGCTGACGTTATTTTGTAATGTCGTAACCAGTTGATGGGTAAAAGGCTCCATAGATGCAAGACCACTGGCAGTAGGCAGTCGATTGTGCGGTCCTCTTGACTTTTTAGGGTGGTAGTGAGAGTCCCTTAGCAATCGAGTTTAGTTGAACAGCATCAATAGGTTCAATGAGCTGCCTGTCTACTTCAAGTGAAGAAATAGGGTGGAAAAAGTAAATAATGCAACTGCAAAGTAGGAAAAATAAGGCAATCTGAACTTGATGTCTATTTTCGTCTAGACATGGAGGGAGCCTATGATTTCCGAGTGGGGTGCAGATGTGTTCGTACGTGCTAGATCAGTACAAGTGAGTGCTTGATCAAGCGGTTTTACAAACGTATGTAATTCATCCGCCATGCGTATGTCGGAGGAAAGACTGTTCCATATTATTGCATACTTGATGAGCAAGAAGTTTTCCCAAGTTTTTGATCTGTATTTCTCAACTTTGACGGTAGATACTTAGTTTCGAAGTTCATATTTATGTACTATATTCCACGTGAATGAGTAAGTTTGAAGATGCCACAGGTATTTGGAGTTTGACAACGCTTCAACCAGTAACACCTTCGAACATGAATCGTATCCGCCATTTGAATTCAGAAGCGAGGAGGTTCGAAGAAATATTCGATAGACTATCAGTATATCGTGAATCGATTTATCTAATCTGACTAGCGATTGGAGTGGATGTTGAGCACGGCGTTCCAACTCGTGGTCTGGTGCGGATGCATGACTGAGTACCTTCGGCTAGGCGAGTCCATTAAAACTAATGTGGTTAGCTATTTATTTCGGGGTTTTATTTACCGCTACAATTTCATTTGATTAACAAAAATTCCTCTGCACGTGGTGGGATCAACAGCTTGACAAGAAGATTTAATCCGATAGTATTATTTAATGCTGGTTTGGCCAAAACTCCAACGTAGTGTGGGAAGTCTCAAAAGGTTGTTATAGCACTATTATAATCTTCAATCAAATGTCGTGGTCAATAAAACAGAAGAACAGACGGCGAAAATAACGCTTTTATCTTAACGATCGTGGTAGTGTGTATATATAACCAAACAATTATAACCGTTCCTTTACCATTGTTACGCAGGAATAATAGATAATGAAAATAAATGTGATCACATATAAAGTTATACAAACGGGAAAATTGTTGTTTTTCATTTGTCATTACAAAAATCACTGGATATGCATGTCACAACAGAGGCAGGCATCATAATTAAGAGCATTCCAATTAATGTGCAAGTAGAACTGGGCGATCACAAGTGAACGTATTATATTTGGTGGTCGAAATAAGCGCGCAATCAGGTACAAAGAAATCACTATTAATACATATGCCACAGATATCTGCAGATTGACGAATATCAGACAGCAGCCAGACTGTGTTGAAGATGACACAGGTATTTGAAGTTTGACAACGCTTCAACCAGTAACACCTTCGAACATGAATCGTACCCACCAAGTGTAAACAAAAGTCAGAAGCGAGGAGGTTCGAAGAAATATTCGATGGACTATCAATATATCGAGGATCGTCTGATCTAATCAGGCTAGCGATTGCGGGAGATGCTGAGCATAGCGTTCCGACTCGTGATCTGGTGCGGATGCATCACCGAGCGCCTTCAGCTAGGTGAGTCCATTAAAACTAATGTGGTTAGCATACAATGTCGAAAACTTACAGAGCTATTCATTTTGGGGAATTATTTATCACTAAAGACTCTGTCTCTCAGAAACAATTCAATATGGTTGGTGCTTCCGGTTATATTTGTTTCGAATCTACTTTCTCACCAAAATACTCACAATCTTGTTATACTACGTTATTATTATTCAAGGGATCGAAGACGACCCTGAGTCTATATAAACTTCATAAGCTGTTTCTGTGCAATCCTTCGAATATGACCTCTTTAAGCTGTGGCTACAAGTGTCTGCAGATTTTTCTAGTGGTATTTAATGTCCTTGTTTGTGTAAGTTGGATGAAATTTGATGAAATATGTTTTTTCTGACAGACATGTGGGATTGTTGCAGTTGTAATTGGAAGTCTCTCCCAAGTTGCTATTAATAAATATTCCACTGGAGTGGATTCAAATATCAAATGTCTCGTAATCTTTGTAATAGCACTTGGATGCTTCCTAGTTGTGTTTGGATTTCTTGGGTTTTTTGGATTGGTTACCAAGAATACTTTCTGTCTAATCTTGGTAAGTTGCTATATACACTAATTTTAAAAACCAAGTACACCTCTCTACTGTCAACCGTTGTGCTGATCGAAATAGCGGGAGGAGTAGCGGCAGCTGTGCTAAGAAATGACGTAAAAGCTCAATTCCAATCTCTGATTAAAAGCTCCGTTTCTGAATTTAGCAAGAATCCGGACTTGAAGAAACTCTTAGATAAGATACAAACAGAGGTACATCATTACAAAACGTAGTTTATTTTGCAGTTTCATTGTTGCGGCTCTGAATCGCCAAAGGACTACATATCGACTAAGCAAACCATCCCTGATTCATGTAAAAATCCAGAAACTAAGATTATATACTTAGATGTAAGTTGAAATAAATTTTGTTTTGCTGTCAAAATATTTTATTAGGTTTTGTATTTTTTCAAAAACCCGTGAGATGTGATGTGGGAGTAGGATCGGATGCTCTACTATACCAATTGGTATTATTACATCTCTTGTATTAGCTATTTGCATGGTGTTTAAACCTATAAAATGTGTTGAAATAATAACGAGCAACGGAAAAGTGAAAACTACAATCTTTGTGCATGAGTGAAAGCTAATCTATCAAATCCCAATGATGAACTGTTTTGAATGTTTGTACAAGCTTGGAATCTCGATTAAATACTTTACGAAATGCCTATTAACAGTCAATTTTAAAGTATTACTATCTTCAGCCAACGTGACTACTCAGGACTTACTGTTTCCTGGAGTTGTGAACATGATCTTCTGTTTGCTTTCTTCAGTGATACGAATAGGATAGGAGGTTTTTTGACCTACGCCGCGAGATTTCAGACTCAGGAAGTACCTTAGGATGATTGCAGTCAAATAAATCTAATCCAAAAGTAACTGCTAATTTACACAGAACCACATGAAGATTGCAAATATCTACGCAACTTTTGGGATATTCGACCTATCACTAATGTGTAGATATTAGAACCATCACCAATTAATTTTAAAACACGTTAAAAATCTTTGATATTCGGCTTTGTTTACAGTTTGGAAATTGTTTTAGTAAAATTACAATACGACGACAAATATGTTTGACCGTTATTAGTGTGGTTCAACTCACGCTTTTACTTTTCACAGTAGTGGATAGATAATCTTGACCAGTGAGGTTTGCATTTGTCTGAAGAGCACATCAAATCACAAATGTTTTCCTTGCTTGCTTGCTTGCTACTAGAGTACGCTGTTTCTGGGTGAGGCATGGTATAAACATAGGTGATTATTTAAACTGATGACCAACACTCTGAGTCAGCCATGGATATCGCACACTATCTTCGGTCATTTTGAAAACACAGACCATGTTTCCAGGATACCACCCACCCGACGTTAAAAGATTTTGACCTCTAACATCAGAAACAGGACAATTATTTCCTGAAACTTGATCTCTATTTTAGTCAAACGTAATAATATTCTTTTTAATTTCAGGGTTGTTCATGCAAAGTAATCGCCTTCTTTGAAAAGTATATTATTGCCGTTTTAGTAGCGGTATTTGTATTTGCCATCCTCCAATTGTCGTGTATTGTTTTTGCTATCTGTGTTATTCGAGCTATCAAATCTGGCGATTACGGACAAGACTAGAGTATTTAAAGTTGTGAACGCTATATTTGATTTTTTGACAGCTTTCAACTTGGCATAATTAAACTTTTTTCCTCGTTTTTTACTTCACTGTCATTTATTGAGCAAAGAATGGAGTCTTGTATTTTGTTCAATAAACATTCTAAACAATTATGAATAACCCAAAGTTACTGTAATCAAGATTATAATATTGACGGAAAATATTAAATCTAAACAATGTTTTCGAGACTTATCTTTTCACTTGCCTTTATTGATTGTTTAAATGAATTAAACTGACACGCTGCTTCTTACCAAATGTGGAGTTATGTCAGCAAAGTGTATAGACACTTCACATTCTACTACTTCTGTAACTTCACATTTGACAAACAATAAACATAAATTAGAAGGATCCGAACTAGTTCTAAATAAAACAACTTATTGACAAATAGTGTTACGATAATGTCAATAATTTTGATTATTTTACTCATTAAAACTCCGATCATCTTAAAGATTTTGAACTCACTCGAATAGCTAAGAATTAGGACTGAAACACTGGAATATATCAAATAAACAGGTTTGGATAGAGTGAGAGAAAACAGTGTCCGTAATTTAAAACCACTCTACTTGTATTACGAGATAAATGTACGTCTGTGTATGAGACCAAATGTCTGGTGTTTGGTCACCAGTGAACGAGCACTGCTAAGGAGTCACATGTCTGTACGGAACAGATACCGAGTGCTTACTGATTTTCAATAGTTATTTAACTACGATAAGTCTGTAATGATGGTCATGAAAAAGCCCCTGTTTATGAATCCAAGTGCTGTGTTCCTATTTCTTTTGCTTCAGAGAAAAACATGATGAGCGGCGGTAGTATACTGCCATTTGATGCACATTTTGCTAATAGTATTCAACAGTGCAAATCTCAACCATCACGACTCCTAAACCTCCTTTATCCAATTAGCCGTGAGAGCGAAATCAAATATGAGAGATAGCAGACTAAATCCAGACTAAATCACTAGATGACATGATTGTAATTACAGCGAATCAATAGGACAACATTTATGTTTATGAAATGGATTTGAAAGATTTGATATCTTTTCGAGTTAGCCGTGAAGGAAAACCGTCATCATTTATCCTTTTCCTTCTAAGTGTTAGAGTTGTTTTAGAAGATGTACGATGAAAATTTATAAAACTCCTCCGTAATTCAGTCTAGAACAGCAAAAGTGAAGTTTCTCATCAGAGATCAACTTTGTCTATGCAGCCAATAAAAACCAAAAGGTGTGTAATTACAGTGAGATCTTAATTCACAAATTCATTAATGGAATATGCATCATTTACTATTCAATTTCCTTTGAAAATACGAACAGTATGTTTATTTCAATTAATTGACAATCAAAGTTTAACATGATTACGAAAATGGATTCGATCTGTGGCACTTCGTTTTAATGAAATTATGTCGGTCTTTCGAAGCAACACAGTAACAGAAATAGTACGTAATGGGTATATTTAACTATATAAGTATACGAATGTTGTCACAGTATGAAATTCTTGCGAATTAATGCTTAACCGCCTATATTTTTTAAAATTTAGAATAATGAAACCACCTGTAACAACCTCAATTAAAACATGAAAAACCGACGACTGATTGAACATTCGTTTTAAGAATAGGCAGTGTATAAGAATCTACTGTTGGTGAAAGCTGTTTACTACGGAACAGAGTATAACATAATATTGGATCACTGAGAGTGGTAGTCACATAGGGCTCGACCATCACTACAAGATTGCAGAAACATGATAGCGGTTACTTAAGAACGGTCAATCAATGTTGATATCTTAGTCCTATAGGAGAAAACCAGTAGTCCAAACAGCCTCGAAGAAGTCTCTGACTCGGACACTGGATAGAGTAAGTTTGAGTTGAAACATGTGTGAAGATTTCGACAAAGATTTATAGGGAAGCTTGCTGGTTAGTTCAAACTAAATAAAGATATGTAGATTTACAGCCTGTTGCTCAAGTCTTAAACTTAATAACGCGTCATGTAGGAGAGCACTGAAATGCCTAAATATCATATTTTGATCACTTCTCAGTGGTCTTGAGCTCCCTTTGTATGAATGGCTAGCGGATAACTGTTGACAGTCATTCTGTGACTAACAATCTGGAACCTGGAACAAATGCACGTCAGATGCTAGTGTGAGCATGGAGACAGGAAATTACCAATATATGTGTGTTAATAGGTTATTGTTTATAAATCTATTCGATTCGGAATGACATCTGACTGTGTCGCAATGCAAGCCATCTCTTGGAATCCTCAACACTGAATAAAGAGAAGAGGAAGACCAAAGAGAATGCTGGTCGGTGGACTATGCTCCATCTGGAGTAACAGGCGTAAGTAAGTAAGTGAGTAATCTCATAATCTTTTCCTTGAATTTGATTTATTCATTCAAATATATAACTATAGAAAATGAAGAAAATTTCTTGAAATGAATATTCTTCATTCATAAGATCAACATTTCAACCATAGTGAAATATACTACGATAAACATTGAAATACTGTTCATCATTAATAATGAGATGATAATAGATTATTATGAATAATTCTAATTATATCATAGTTCATCTCATTATATACTAATTACATCGTAAAAATACATTAAAGAAGAAATAATAATAATAATAATAAAATGGAATTACATAATGATGATATTAGATTATTTGAAGGGGTAAGTGAAATATTTAGTTTATAATGAGTGTGAATGAACTTGGACAAAGTTTTCTTTCCGTTTTCTTTCTTTTTTTTTTGTTGTGGTTATTGTTATTTTTAGTCTTTTGAAATTTTTCCGTTTAAATATTTTATAGACAATAAGATAAATCGGTAATTATTGACACAGAATTCTTTGACATTGATCCAATTAGTGATTAGACATCGAGTGAATTTAAAGCAGAAAGGCAAATGTGTGTATGCGAGCAAATACAGAGGTGAATTATAGTCAAATTGAATAAAGCCCAGCTAGGCAATTCAAAGGCTAATAATAGTATTCGAGTTTATGGGGAACGATATTTGAGTCATATGTTGACCTTGTTAGTCATTCGCTTACCAGTCTTCATTGTTTTTTATGTGAGCGTATATGAGTGTACACTTCTTATCCCATTTCTCATCACATGTCTGCAGCTTATTCTTGTCTGCCTATAAATGTTGGCTAACGCCTGACTTAAAATGAGTTGGTTTACCAGCCATTTACACTCTGCATCGCTTCTCTTCCTGCTATTCCATTCGCCTTATATACAAAGTATATGTATTCAAAAGTCCATTCTCGTTATTTGACTTATTTGATTCCGTTATTGACTAACGTGATTAAAGTCGACGATAATATACGAGAGTCGGCGATAGCAAACATCCGTACGATTTAAATAGGAGTCAGATCCACGGGCCACTAATATAGTGAGCCCTTCAACGAACAACGTTCGATTTAAATGAGGACAAAATTAAATTGCGGGCCTCCACTAAAGATTCATTGGAGTCGGCCTACTCAGGAGTTCCTCGAAGTACTATACCCAACTGTTCTGCTGTTGTTGAATTTCAGTGATTGGCCTGCCTTCTTTGTTCTTGACCGGTCTCCCTGGTTAACTGTATTTCCCTGATAGTTTCTTCGTTGTATCGTAAAGCTGTTTCATATTTACTTCTCTAGCTGCTTTTTCCGCCGTCGTTGCTAGTTCTTCCACGTACTTCTTCTTGTCGGTTCTAATACTTTTCTTCACTTGCTTGTTTGCTTCTATGTATTCAGCTTGTGCTTGGACTTTCTCTGCTCGTGTTCGGCTGTTGTTTATTGCTGCCCTCTTGTCCTTCCTTTCTTTGATCTTGTCCAGTGTTTCTATAGAGATCCATTCCTTATGATGGTGCTTCTTTAGACCCAGAACCTCTTGACACTTTGAAGTTAATGCTTCTTTGATACTTTTCCAGTCGTCCTCCATAGCAGTTTATTCTTCTTTCAGTAGATCTTATAAGGCTTGGAACCTGTTGTTGAGAGCTATCTTGAATTCGTTGATTTTGTTAGTATCTCGAAGAAAGGCTGCATTGAACCTTTGTGATGCTGTTTGTCCAGTTGTCCAGTTCTTTTTTAGCTTCAGTCTTAAATTGGCTACAACTAGGTGGTGATCTAAAGCTACGTCAGCACCTCTCCTAGTTCTCACATCTTTCATTGTCCTTCGGAATTTTTTATTGATGCAGATATGATCTATCTGGTTCTCTGTAGTGTGGTCCGATGAGATCCATGTAGCCTTGTGTATACAATTGTGTGGAAATATTGTCCCTCCTATGACCAATTTGTTGAATGCACACAAATTTGCAAATCTTTCCCTATCTTCGTTTCTCTCTCCCAGTCAATCCATGTCGTCCCATAATATCTTCATATCCGGTGTTGTCTATTCCGACTTTGGCATTTAGATCTCCCATCAGAACGGTGAGGTCCTTTCTTCGGCACTTCTCTATGATTGACTGCAGCCGCTCGTAGAATTGGCTTTTAATGTCGTCGTTGCTATCATTGGTGGGAGCATAATATTGAATAATATTCATTGTGATCCCCTCCTTCTTTGTTTTGAATGATGCTTTGATGATTCTGGATCCGTGAGATTCCCATCCTACAAGTGCATTTCGTGCTACTTTGGACAGCATTAGAGCAACTCCCTGAGTATGTGGAGCATTTTCCTTTTCGTGACCGGAGTATAGCAGCATCTCTCCCGTAGCTAGCCTTTTCTGTCCAGCTTGGGTCCAGTGGGTTTCGCTGATTCCCAGTACTGCTAAGTTGTATCTCCTCATTTCCATTGCTATTTGACTGGTCTTCCCGGTTTCCCACATTGTTCGAACGTTCCATGTACCTATAGAAATTTTTGCTGTGGTTGTTAGAAGGTGTATCGTCCTCGTGGCTTCCGAAGGATCTCGGCCTTCACCATGAAGCGTCATAATTCTTCTAAATGAAGACCTAACTTTCAGGGCAGAGTTAAAATGGTTTGAATAAATTTTTCTGGTAAGCGTTTTTTTAGTGAGTTAGTTTTCTACGGGATGGGGACGCTAACCCCATGCCCAACCCTCCTCCTTTACCCGGGCTTGAGACCGGCAGTAACTCTGGAAGAGCTACAGGCAGAGTTAGACTGGTCATAAGGATAACATCAAATCATCTTTTGTAGTGTTGTACGAAAGCCTGCAATGACGTATATTAGGGTACATTGAAGCCTTCACTACACGGAAACTGAAAACCTCTTTATGCATTCGAAGACAATGTGTCCTTAACACTTAACACCTCCCCTGGTAATACTGATTTATTATCCAAAGTGGTAATCACATTGTTTTGGTTTACCTTAATATATTTTTTCTTTAATACGACTTACCTTTAACCTGTCTAGTTGACCTTTTAATTTTCACATGAAAATGTCTTAACAAGTACATTATGTGTGATCAGTTTTTTTCGAAATGTCTCACGTCTTCTCATTGTATGATCGAAGTTTATCAAAGGGACTAATTGTTTCAAATACTATTTATTTCTTTGTATTTTTGCAGGTATTTGGTACATGTTTAATTGTTATGGGCAGTTATGTACATCTATTTCTGAGTACATTTTTACGTAATATGCCAGTTCATATGTTATCATTGACATTTATCATGATGGCACTTGGATGTCTTCTGTTCTCACTTGGTAGTATTGGTATATTATTCGTTTTCACTGGACGTCGAAGAATTAATGCACTTGTAAAGTTGAATGCTGTTGTGAACTAATACTAATTTTGTTATTTATTTATGATTACAGTATACAGTACTGTTGATAGTGGCTGCATCAATCAGTATCATTGTTATTGTAACGACATCCATTTTGCGTAAAAAGGTAATGGTTTTAATCAAGTGAATGTTTCATACTCATATTATAAACACTTGTTTAATACGGTTTGTTCAATACTTAGATGGATAAGATGTTTCGAGATATCATCAAAGATTCTATCAACCAGTATACTAGGAAAAATAGTTATGCAGCATTTGTGAACACAATACAATTGGAGGTAAATTACACTTGAAAAGAAACTGTTTTGTAATTCATGTGTTTTTCAAAAGCATAAATGTTGTGGTGCAAATTCAGTCATGGATTATACTGTGAGTAATCTCTCAATACCAGTTTCATGTTATCCTGACAAAGCCAAAATACCGCATGAAAAAGTAAGTGCTGAATAACAGTTTTGTAATTCAGATTCAGATTTGTGTAGTAAGGACAGAAGGCCTACGGCCTATGTTTCTCTTTTTCCAGTATGTTTCTATGAGTGTCCAGTCTTTTCTTCAGAGTGCCGAGTGAAGGTGCGGACACCACTGCTTCGGGCAGCATGTTCCAATTAATGATGACTCGGTGTGAAAACCTGTATGCCACGGGTAGTTTGTGCGTCCTTGTATTTTCTACGTATCAAGGTACCATAGATGCTTTGAAGACTGTACAATACAGTGGACGTTATTACAGAAATATATTACTTAAAGTAGATACAAGCGAAAGTGAGACCACTGCCGCATGGGCCAGTCCATGGCATACGATTATCTGATGCGCGTTTGTTGTCCCTGACCTTGACGAGGATCGATAGTTTGCTCTATATTCAATGGCACGACTACCGGATGATTTGGCTGGGGCATAGTGAAATTTCGCTGGCCCTACAATAACATTGGAGACTGTACTATAGTTGGAAGATTATTACCATACATAGTGTTTCCTTTGAAACACATTTAATCACAATAAACTATATGTCAACCATATGTGATAACATTATGCTGTTTGTATTTGTACTTGCTGAGATGTCCTAATTGCTACAATTGTGTTGTGTTAGTTTATTATTTCTGAAGATAGTACATTACATTTCCGACTATTGTTCATTGTATTTGCACAAACCTGGGACTCCACATCACACTTGGTCTTTGGAGAGAATCGATATGATTTTCTAAATAAAAATAGAAGATACATGAAGAGATGGGTTTGTGTTTTGTTCCGATGTGGAATATCAACTTCGTATTGCTACTGCTGACTTACCTATAATGTTTTGAATTATTTGTGTGACTTCGTGTGACTTATGTGTTGCTTGGCATGAGGCAAGATCTCACGGGAAGCCGTTTCAATGTAGAGCGCATCACAATCGGACAAACCTAATCTGTGGACACGATTTTGTATTGATGTGAACGGGATCTCATCTTTGATGTTGACTACCTTATAGAGAGCTTTATTTTGTTTGTTCTTAACATCCTTTGTATTTCTTCTGTCGTAGATTGACGGTAAGGTGAAACTGCAGTACTAACTCAATATCTTTCACTGGGGTTGTTAATTTAAGAAGGATGGTTATGTTTGAATGTGTTTTCATTAATATCCTGTAACAATTATTAGATCGAGGATGTTAGTACTAGAAATACTCGGCATTGTTTCCTTTGTACTACTGACAGTTATGTTATCTATACTTTGGTTATTGATTTGCTCTGAAGAAGTGACATACATTAAGTCACGGTACTTCAGAAATACGATTTCCTACTCACTGGGATATCACGAATAGCATACTGATTATCAAGTTTCTAATCAATACTCAATTTTATTTGAAACTGTCAAGTCCGTTGTTGGGACTAGACTATTATAATTAGATAGAGATGGTTTTCATTTGAACTTGAAAGAACTCTTCTAACTTGAACTAGTGATGTGGAAACCGAAAGTCATGACAGGATTAGAACTAAAACTTGAAATGACTGGAGGTACGGAATAAAGATAAGCACTTCTATCGAATGGTTTATTTGTGCATCGAAACCTGAAAGATCTCTTCCTAACAGAAACACTCAGTGATACATAAGTTTACATGCATTGTTATTGGTAAAGGAAAGTTATGTTGAATTAATGTACAAAGAAGCGTAAGATAAAAAGGGTGTTGAAATCAGGAAAATGATACCCTAATTGGTTTAAATGGACAGATACCTGACCACAATCACTCATTCCTAACAATAACACTTTGTCGAAACACGTATTTAAATATTGATGGAGATGTGTTGGATGGTGAGAACCCTTTAGAATTGTCTCCTTAGATGTGTTCATTCAATTTGTTGGACTTTGAATACTCACTGTAAACTTCTATGAAAAATGTTAATCAAATAAGGAGAACAAGTATGTATATATGTAGTTTTAACATTTTTCTTTTCTTCAGGGTTGTGCGAAAATGCTTAACGCGATCGTCCAATGTCATTTAACTTACATCACTTCATTACTGGTCGTGTTTTTACCGATGGACATAGCCTCAATGGTTTGTGGTATACTTATGTTACACAAAGTGAAATCTGTCCCATGGAAAACAAGATTTGCTCATTGTTGATAGCTTCAATAATATCGTTTAATTGATAATTTGAAATTTATACTATTGTAATGAACCAACAATGAGAATGTAACATTGTTTGAGCATCTTCGATGTAACTGTGAAACACTGTCAGTTGGTTTTGTCGATATTATTTTACATTTGTGGCAACTCTTCTACAATCAAATTCCATTGTCGTTAAATTTTGTTGAGCGCTTTCATTAGCTTAACTAAAAGACAAGGTTACTAGAACAGTAGCGATTCGTTTATTTCTTTTTACTATTATGACCAGTATCTTGTCTGTATAAACGAGTGCGCTTGTTCACATGATAGCCATGCATATACTTCTCTGGCTAAAATGTTGATGGCTCAAATATCGCTTGATGAATCATTCTGTTCCCCATGTCCTCGAATCCTATTATTAGCCTTTGAATTACCTACCTGGGCCTTATTCAATTTGACTTCAAATTCACCTCTGTATTTGCTCTTTTTCATTGCAGTCAAACAGCATATTATAAGATATCTGAGATCCTGTGCGTTAACCAGTATCCTAATGTATGTTACTATGTTACCTATAAACAGTACTGACGCATGTGAATCTGCAGGTTCAGTTACGGATCAATATATTAATGTAATACAAACTATAGGGTAGTTAGGTCTGAGCAGTGTAGAGGAAGTGACGACAGAAGAAATACAAAGGATGTTAAGAACAAACAAAATAAAGCTCTCTATAAGGTAGTCAACATCAAAGATGAGATCCCGTTCACATCAATACAAAATCGTGTCCACAGATTAGGTTTGTCCGATTGTGATGCGCTCTACATTGAAACGGCTTCCTGTGAGATCTTGCCTCATGCCAAGCAACACATAAGTCACACGAAGTCACACAAATAATTCAAAACATTATAGGTAAGTCAGCAGTAGCAATACGAAGTTGATATTCCACATCGGAACAAAACACAAACCCATCTCTTCATGTATCTTCTATTTTTATTTAGAAAATCATATCGATTCTCTCCAAAGACCAAGTGTGATGTGGAGTCCCAGGTTTGTGCAAATACAATGAACAATAGTCGGAAATGTAATGTACTATCTTCAGAAATAATAAACTAACACAACACAATTGTAGCAATTAGGACATCTCAGCAAGTACAAATACAAACAGCATAATGTTATCACATATGGTTGACATATAGTTTATTGTGATTAAATGTGTTTCAAAGGAAACACTATGTATGGTAATAATCTTCCAACTATAGTACAGTCTCCAATGTTATTGTAGGGCCAGCGAAATTTCACTATGCCCCAGCCAAATCATCCGGTAGTCGTGCCATTGAATATAGAGCAAACTATCGATCCTCGTCAAGGTCAGGGACAACAAACGCGCATCAGATAATCGTATGCCATGGACTGGCCCATGCGGCAGTGGTCTCACTTTCGCTTGTATCTACTTTAAGTAATATATTTCTGTAATAACGTCCACTGTATTGTACAGTCTTCAAAGCATCTATGGTACCTTGATACGTAGAAAATACAAGGACGCACAAACTACCCGTGGCATACAGGTTTTCACACCGAGTCATCATTAATTGAAACATGCTGCCCGAAGCAGTGGTGTCCGCACCTTCAATCGGCACTCTGAAGAAAAGACTGGACACTCACAGAAACATACTAGAAAAGGAACAACATAGGCCGTAGGCCTTCTGTCCTTACTACACAAATCTGAATCTGAATTACAAAACTGTTATTCAGCACTTACTTTTTCATGCGGTATTTTGGCTTTGTCAGGATAACATGAAACTGGTATTGAGAGATTACTCACAGTATAATCCATGACTGAATTTGCACCACAACATTTATGCTTTTGAAAAACACATGAATTACAAAACAGTTTCTTTTCAAGTGTAATTTACCTGCAATTGTATTGTGTTCACAAATGCTGCATAACTATTTTTCCTAGTATACTGGTTGATAGAATCTTTGATGATATCTCGAAACATCATATCCATCTAAGTATTGAACAAACCGTATTAAACAAGTGTTTATAATATGAGTATGAAACATTCACTTGATTAAAACCATTACCTTTTTACGCAAAATGGATGTCGTTACAATAACAATGATACTGATTGATGCAGCCACTATCAACAGTACTGTATACTGTAATCATAAATAAATAACAAAATTAGTATTAGTTCACAACAGCATTCAACTTTACAAGTGAATTAATTCTTCGACGTCCAGTGAAAACGAATAATATACCAATACTACCAAGTGAGAACAGAAGACATCCAAGTGCCATCATGATAAATGTCAATGATAACATATGAACTGGCATATTACGTAAAAATGTACTCAGAAATAGATGTACATAACTGCCCATAACAATTAAACATGTACCAAATACCTGCAAAAATACAAAGAAATAAATAGTATTTGAAACAATTAGTCCCTTTGATAAACTTCGATCATACAATGAGAAGACGTGAGACATTTCGAAAAAACTGATCACACATAATGTACTTGTTAAGACATTTTCATGTGAAAATTAAAAGGTCAACTAGACAGGTTAAAGGTAAGTCGTATTAAAGAAAAAATATATTAAGGTAAACCAAAACAATGTGATTACCACTTTGGATAATAAATCAGTATTACCAGGGGAGGTGTTAAGTGTTAAGGACACATTGTCTTCGAATGCATAAAGAGGGTTTCAGTTTCCGTGTAGTGAAGGCTTCAATGAACCCTAGTATACGTCATTGCAGGCTTTCGTACAACACTACAAAAGATGATTTGATGCTATCCTTATGACCAGTCTCAATCAATTGTTTCGCAATGGAGGATAATGTCTATCGATCCTGTGATCTAATTTGACCACGTGTGATCAGAGTGTTCGAAGTGTATTGCACAAACAGATCATCACATAATTCTGATAAACTTTGTCTTCTCATTGCATTAGCGAAATAAGCAGTAATCAAGGTAATAAAGTTCTAGTGAGAAGCACTGACCAGTGGGGTTCAATCAGGTCTGTTCTGAGATAGTTACTCACTGATGACAATGGTAGATGTGTCGCTCAATGTCGTGGATTAGTTGAAGTTAGACACTAACACCGTTGGATGCCGGCCGTCTCATTGGTCTAATGGTTAAGCACTCGCGTACGAGACTGATAGGTCCTGGTTTCGAACATCGATCGTGGAAGCGCACTGCTGAGGAGTTCCAAAGTAGGACGAAACGGCCTTCCAATACTTCCAGGTGTTCCATGGTGGCCTAGCTTCAACTGACTCATGATGTCAACCATTGAAATAAATAAACAATAATTAGACACTATGCATGATGTTTATGACAACAAAACACTTACCAAATTTAATGAATTAGACACAATTAAAAATCTCTTCAACCATTTGTACTGACATTCTACTGATTGTTTCTTACACATTCTGATATACAATGGTAGATATATGCAATAATTCCTCAAGTTGATTTCATCCAATTCACTGTGTCTTTTCTGTTCTTTTTCTTTACTTTATGGTCAACCATATAATATGAAATGTCAAATCATACTTTACTTTATTCTTATTAACTTCCATAATAATTTTATACTTATATATTTGATTTATGCTCATCATTGATTTCTTTCATAGATTAGTAACCTTGATATATTGTGGAATGTGTAGAATGGATACAATATAGAATTTATCTAATCACTAATTGGATCCATGTCAAAGAATTCTGTGTCAATAATTACCGATTTATCTTATTGTCTATAAAATATTTAAACGGAAAAATTTCAAAAGACTAAAAATAACAATAACCACAACAAAAAGAAAGAAAGAAAACAGAAAGAAAACTTTGTTCAAGTTCATTCACACTCATTATAAACTAAATATTTCACTTACACCTTCAAATAATCTAATATCATCATTATGTAATTCCATTTTATTATTATTTCTTCTTTAATGTATTTTTACGATGTAATTAGTATATAATGAGATGAACTATGATATAATTAGAATTATTCATAATAATCTATTATCATCTCATTATTAATGATGAACAGTATTTCAATGTTTATTATAGTATATTTCACTATGGTTGAAATGTTGATCTTATGAATGAAGAATATTCATTTCAAGAAATTTTCTTCATTTTCTATAGTTATATATTTGAATGAATAAATCAAATTCAAGGAAAAGATTATGAGATTACTCACTTACTTACTTACGCCTGTTACTCCAGATGGAGCATAGTCCACCGACCAGCATTCTCTTTGGTCTTCCTCTCCTCTTTATTCAGCGTTGAGGATTCCAAGAGATGGCTTGCATTGCGACACAGTCAGGTGTTATTCCGAATCGAATAGATTTATAAACAATAACCTATTAACACACATATATTGGTAATTTCCTGTCTCCATGCTCACACTAGCATCTGACGTGCATTTGTTCAAGGTCCCAGATTGTTAGTCACAGAATGACTGTCAACAGTTATCCGCTAGCCATTCATACAAAGGGAGCTCAAGACCACTGAGAAGTGATCAAAATATGATATTTAGGCATTGCAGTGCTCTCCTACATGACCCGTTATTAAGTTTAAGACTTGAGCAACAGGCTGTAAATCTACATATCTTTATTTAGTCTGAACTAACCAGCAACGTTCCCTATAAATCTTTGTCGAAATCTTCACACATGATTCAACTCAAACTTACTCTATCCAGTGTCCGAGTCAGAGACTTCTTCGACGCTGTTTGGACTACTGGTTTTCTCCTATAGGACTAATATATCAACATTGATTGACCGTTCTTAAGTAACCGCTATCATGTTTCTCTAATCTTGTAGTGATGGTCGAGCCCTATGTGACTACCACTCTCAGTGATCCAATATTATGTTATACTCTGTTCCGTAGTAAACAGCTTTCACCAACAGTAGATTCTTATACACTGCCTATTCTTAAAACGAATGTTCAATCAGGCGTCGGTTTTTCATGTTTTCATTCAGGTTGTTACAAGTGGTTTCATTATTCTAAATTTTAAAAAATATAGGCGGTTAAGCATTAATTCGCAAGAATTTCATACTGTGACAACATTCGTATACTTATATAGTTAAATATACCCATTACGTACTAGTTCTGTTACTATGTCGCTTCGAAAGACCGACATAATTTCATTAAAACGAAGTGCCACAGATCGAATCCATTCTCTTAATCATGTTAAAATTTGATTGTCAATTAATTGAAATAAACATACTGTTCGTATTTTTAAAGGAAATTGAACAGTAAATGATGCATATTCTATTAATGAATTTCTGAATTAAGATCTCACTGTAATTACACATCTTTTGGTTTTTGTTGCCTGCATAGACAAAGTTGATCTCTGATGAGAAACTTCACTTTTGCTGTTCTATACTGAATTACGGAGGAGTTTTATACATTTTCACCGTACATCTTCTAAGACGACCCCGACACCCAGAGAGAAAATGACGGTTAACTCGAACAAAACTCAAATCTTTCAAATCCATTTGGCAAACATAAATGTTATTCTACTGATTCGCTGTAATTACAATCATATCGTTTGGTGAAACTCTCCTTTATCCTTGACAATTTCATTATCTAAAACACCAATTGATTATGTGTATTAGACTACGACTAGACTGTGTGCCGATAGAGGAATTATTATGTGGCTCCACTGGTATTTGATAAATGCATTGTTCAGATTTCAATGTGATTTAGGGTTAAAGCAGGACATGCGTGTCTTTAATTTTGACGTATTTGAACATGAGTAAACATACCGAAATGTTACGAGCTAAGATTAGCTAATCCAAATAAACAAAATGACTTTAGAATGAATTTTTTATCAACGCTTTTCAGCCCTTTGCCTAATTTAAAACCACGCCAAAAACATGAAAGTGACCATCACGAAATTCAGCGGAAATTCCAAAACTATTATGTCAAGAAGTGAGGATGGATAGAAAGTCACTGTAATCCTTGCAAAAGAATGTTTTAATAAACCGTGTAGTATATGGAAGCTAAAACAAGATGAGCAATTGTAAAACACTTCACCACAACCAGAAATGTTTACACAGCTGAAAAAAACACTAAGATAATCTCTGACTTCGAGATATTTTCAAGAAACTCTATTGAGTAGACACAACTGATTGAATTCAACCATATTGAATCTTTTATGACCTTGAATGATTGATCAATCATATCACGGGTTGACAGGAATTTAAAGACATGGCTTGAGACCACTGTGTAAACAGTAACCCATCCATCATGTCATTTAATTGTGTCCCTGATAAGTTAATATGTGAATGTTCTTGAAAAGTCAAACTAGAACACAACATCTGTTTACCGATCAACGGTTTTCTGGGTAATTTCCGGCTGGATATAGTTTGTTATCTCTCATATTTGAACTCACTCTCACGGCTAATTGGATAAAGGAGGTTTAGGAGTCGTGATGCTTGAGATTTGCACTGTTGAATACTATTAGCAAAATGTGCATCAAATGGCAGTATACTACCGCCGCTCATCATGTTTTTCTCTGAAGCAAAAGAAATAGGAACACAGCACTTGGATTCATAAACAGGGGCTTTTTCATGACCATCATTACAGACTTATCGTAGTTAAATAACTATTGAAAATCAGTAAGCACTCGGTATCTGTTCCGTACAGACATGTGACTCCTTAGCAGTGCTCGTTCACTGGTGACCAAACACCAGACATTTGGTCTCATACACAGACGTACATTTATCTCGTAATACAAGTAGAGTGGTTTTAAATTACGGACACTGTTTTCTCTCACTCTATCCAAACCTGTTTATTTGATATATTCCAGTGTTTCAGTCCTAATTCTTAGCTATTCGAGTGAGTTCAAAATCTTTAAGATGATCGGAGTTTTAATGAGTAAAATAATCAAAATTATTGACATTATCGTAACACTATTTGTCAATAAGTTGTTTTATTTAGAACTAGTTCGGATCCTTCTAATTTATGTTTATTGTTTGTCAAATGTGAAGTTACAGAAGTAGTAGAATGTGAAGTGTCTATACACTTTGCTGACATAACTCCACATTTGGTAAGAAGCAGCGTGTCAGTTTAATTCATTTAAACAATCAATAAAGGCAAGTGAAAAGATAAGTCTCGAAAACATTGTTTAGATTTAATATTTTCCGTCAATATTATAATCTTGATTACAGTAACTTTGGGTTATTCATAATTGTTTAGAATGTTTATTGAACAAAATACAAGACTCCATTCTTTGCTCAATAAATGACAGTGAAGTAAAAAACGAGGAAAAAAGTTTAATTATGCCAAGTTGAAAGCTGTCAAAAAATCAAATATAGCGTTCACAACTTTAAATACTCTAGTCTTGTCCGTAATCGCCAGATTTGATAGCTCGAATAACACAGATAGCAAAAACAATACACGACAATTGGAGGATGGCAAATACAAACACCGCTACTAAAACGGCAATAATATACTTTTCAAAGAAGGCGATTACTTTGCATAAACAACCCTGAAATTAAAAAGAATATTATTACGTTTGACTAAAATAGAGATCAAGTTTCAGGAAATAATTGTCCTATTTCTGATGTTAGAGGTCAAAATCTTTTAACGTCGGGTAGGTGGTATCCTGGAAACATGGTCTGTGTTTTCAAAATGACCGAAGATAGTGTGCGATATCCATGGCTGACTCAGAGTGTTGGTCATCAGTTTAAATAATCACCTATGTTTATACCATGCCTCACCCAGAAACAGCGTACTCTAGTAGCAAGCAAGCAAGCAAGCAAGGAAAACATTTGTGATTTGATGTGCTCTTCAGACAAATGCAAACCTCACTGGTCAAGATTATCTATCCACTACTGTGAAAAGTAAAAGCGTGAGTTGAACCACACTAATAACGGTCAAACATATTTGTCGTCGTACTAATAATTGTATCCAGTGTGCAATCATTATTCTTTATTAAATGCTGACTCAAGTAACAATGCCACGTAGTAGGGATGTGATCAGACATGATTCACTTAAAAAGCAGATCTCTACAACTATGATCACTAATGTTACCCCACCACACAAAGTCAGTGTGCAATGCTCATCAAGTTTACGGACGATATTAGGCCCAACGTCTTGACGTATAAATATGAACCATCAGATTTAGATGTGGCTTGAATTGTTTGAATCTTGAAGTGTGATCCTGAAAGTTTAATGAAGTGATTACTCTTAGTACCTGAGTATTAAAAAAATTTCCAAACTGTAAACAAAGCCGAATATCAAAGATTTTTAACGTGTTTTAAAATAATTGGTGATGGTTTTAATATCTACACATTAGTGATAGGTCGAATATCCCAAAAGTTGCGTAGATATTTGCAATCTTCATGTGATTCTGTGTAAATTAGCAGTTACTTTAGGATTAGGTTTATTTGACTGCAATCATCCTAAGGTACTTCCTGAGTCTGAAATCTCGCGGCGTAGGTCAAAAAACCTCCTATCCTATTCGTATCACTGAAGAAAGCAAACAGAAGATCATGTTCACAACTCCAGGAAACAGTATGTCCTGAGTAGTCACGTTGGCTGAAGATAGTAATACTTTAAAATTGACTGTTAATAGGCATTTCGTAAAGTATTTAATCGAGATTCCAAGCTTGTACAAACATTCAAAACAGTTCATCATTGGGATTTGATAGATTAGCTTTCACTCATGCACAAAGATTGTAGTTTTCACTTTTTCGTTGCTCGTTATTATTTCAACACATTTTATAGGTTTAAACACCATGCAAATAGCTAATACAAGAGATGTAATAATACCAATTGGTATAGTAGAGCATCCGATCCCACTCCCACATCACATCTCACGGGTTTTTGAAAAAATACAAAACTTAATAAAATATTTTGACAGCAAAACAAAATTTATTTCAACTTACATCTGAGTATGTAATCTTAGTTTCTGGATTTTTACATGAATCAGGGATGGTTTGCTTAGTCGATATGTAGTCCTTTGGCGATTCAGAGCCGCAACAATGAAACTGAAAAATAAACTACGTTTTGTAATGATGTACCTCTGTTTGTATCTTATCTAAGAGTTTCTTCAAGTCCGGATTCTTGCTATATTCAGAAACGGAGCTTTTAATCAGAGATTGGAATTGAGCTTTTACGTCTTTCCTTAGCACAACTGCCACTACTCCTCCCGCTATTTCGATCAGCACAACGGTTGACAGTAGAGAGGTGTACTTGGTTTTTAAAATTAGTGTATATAGCAACTTACCAAGATTAGACAGAAAGTATTCTTGGTAACCAATCCAAAAAACCCAAGAAATCCAAACACAACTAGGAAGCATCCAAGTGCTATTACAAAGATTACGAGACATTTGATATTTGAATCCACTCCAGTGGAATATTTATTAATAGCAACTTGGGAGAGACTTCCAATTACAACTGCAACAATCCCACATGTCTGTCAGAAAAAACATATTTCATCAAATTTCATCCAACTTACACAAACAAGGACATTAAATACCACTAGAAAAATCTGCAGACACTTGTAGCCACAGCTTAAAGAGGCCATATTCGAAGGATTGCACAGAAACAGCTTATGAAGTTTATATAGACTCAGGGTCGTCTTCGATCCCTTGAATAATAATAACGTAGTATAACAAGAATGTGAGTATTTTGGTGAAAAAGTAGATTAAAAACAAATATTACCGGAAGCACCAACCATATTGAATTATTTCTGAGAGACAGACTCTTTAGTGATAAATAATTCCCCAAAATGAATAGCTCTGTAAGTTTTCGACATTGTATGCTAACCACATTAGTTTTAATGGACTCACCTAGCAGAAGGCGCTCGGTGATGCATCTGCACCAGATCACGAGTCGGAACGCTGTGCTCAACATCTCCTGCAATCCCTAGCTTGATTAGATCAGACGATCCTCGATATATTGATAGTTCATCGAATATTTCTTCGAACCTCCTCGCTTCTGACTTTTGTTTACACATGATGGGTACGATTCATGTTAGAAGGTGTTACTGGTTGAAGCGTTGTCAAACTTGTGATATCTTCGTTGGTGAGCACAACGTAGTCTGGTGCACTTGATTGCAAGCTGTGGGTCCGTTCCTTTTGGGACTCCTGTATATAATCGCTTTGTTTTAATTTTTATATATTGTGATGTTTTTTCCGTGTTTTGGGATATATGTATATATATTTTTACTGCTTCATTGTCGTATTTGATATTTCACCGTGACTGAACAGGTACCCAAGGTACTTATTTTAAAGACTATGTCCTCACCTTCGTTTCAACTAATGCCCTTCTGGCCAGACAACATCGAAGCTTGCTTCTGTTATGCAGAAGCCCGTAACGAAACAGATCAGTTTAGTGAGTAGAGCTGCCTGTTTCTAATGAGTATACTGATTGAAATCAGTCTCATTAAAAACAGGAAAAAATGCCTTTGGTACTGTAGCTGTCATACATTATAAGATAGCTTTAAGTATGTTTGGTGTTTATTTCTAGACTGTACATCTATCACTGACCATATCACTGTCGTTAAACAATTTCCCCAGCAATAACATCGGTAGCAGGATTGCTAAGCATCTGAGCATTTAGTTACCCGCAAAATAGCAGTATACATTCTTAGATGATGGGTGTTCTGTGTCTCAGTTAAATGTAGCTGGCTGTGGATAAATGTTAAGAATCTTTTTGACAACTGGGACTTTTAGTTTATCCGACACTAACTCTGCTTGAATGTCTTCCTGTTAAACTAGACACAGATGCATGGGAATACTTAAATGGGAGCAAAAGAATAAAAGCATTGCGGTACGGCACTAAGCCCATGTGATGCTTTGCACAAGCAATAATAGCTGACCTGATCTAGTATTCATGAACTCAAGGTAAATCACAACTGCATAAATTCTTTGCTAAAAAAACATGTAATTTGGTTATTCATCTATTCCACATTTCTGACTAAATTCATTACTGTTTTTTTCATTTAGAATGCAACAAGAGTGAGCCTCCACAGATCCTGAGAACTGTTTCGCCCCTAGAACTATGGCCCTGGGAAAATTTACGGGAGGCCCAACTAACAGCAGATTATAAAAGATGCTGGACGTCCATTTTAGTCTCACAATCACTTCCAGTACTTTTTGAGTTACTTCTTTTACCCATTCGTTTGGAAAAAAACAACAAAGACTGAAGCTTAACATTACCAATACAACTTTTAAACGAGAACTTCGTTTAAACCTTTGTTTGATATTCGATTCTCAATGGAAATTCCTGAATACATTTATAAATCTAATGCTACTTTGTTTTATCTACTTAATCGGTGCAAGGAAGTTGTGATACACAAGCCTTGCAGCACCTAGTTCATATGTAGTAAATTTAAGTGATTTAGTACATACCTTCGTCCTTTTCTTGGGAAACCTACAAACTCGTGTCCTCTTGTAATTTATTCTAACCACCATGAGTTGTCACGGCAGCTGATGGACACGCGTTATACATCCTAACCATACCTGCGCCTAATCTCATAGCTTCTTGTTCAAGTGCCATACGATAGGCAAGCAATGCCCCTACCCGCACTAATGGAACACTAACAACTCGAAGACACCCTGTGTGGTGTCTTACATTGGTCTGCGCACTTGCTTAGCTCTTTAGTGAGAATATTAATACAGTTCTGCTAAAAATCCCATGAACCCCCTATCTGCATAGAAAAAATAAGTCTGTATTTGCTGCATAGAACGATTTTATTTTTCTGAAGTAAGATATAACAGTTAGAAGTAAAGAAAAATGGCAGTATACGGCAGATGCATGTGGTAAATGCCTTCATAGATTAACTGAAATAGAGAATACGGATATTAGCTTAGCAGGCGTATTTAGAATGACTTGTGTCTATTTTGGACTTACTGCGTGAGAAAGTTATACTGGAACTACGAATAATGCAGGAATCTGGTCTGCCAGGGCGTACGAAGCACTCAAACTGGAAGACAGTTGTCCAAAAATAATTCGAACATGAAGGTGAGAATTTGCAGGTACTTTTCATCGTTAGGGTGAACATATTAGGTAACGGTTGACATCATGACGCAAGAAAAACACAAATTTGCGAGTGGTGAAATATGATCTACAAAAAGGTGAGCTTAATAACAGTTAATTACCTCTTTACTCCCTGATCATGACACTTCGGCTTCCTTTTATGACCAAAACAGCAAACATACACTACACACTGATAGCATATTTTCGGCTTTTCAATGTTAAGCTTGCTTTAACGCATTACGTAATGAGTACAACCCCTCCATTACTGCCATATGCCATATTTTTTATAACAAACCCTCTGCAATAGATTGGTAGCATCTGTGACTTCGTCTATGGTTATCGGAAGTCTGGGTCTTTTCGAAAATAATACTGATATCCCCTACTGCTGGGCACTCAGCATTAGTTTGACTCGTTGGTGGGATAGTGTTGTTTATAATACTGAAGAAAATTAAAAACCGGAGGTTGTTTCCTATCATTTTGTCGATAACATCATAAAGGACAGTTAGGAACGAACATGCGGACAGTTAGTCACAAGCGGCAGCAACAATTATTTTAGCCGAAAAAACGAACTTCGGCTTTGAATATCTAGAAAATAATTCAAAACAAAACGGATTATCATTTTAAAACATAAGACTAGCCAGCTTGGCTGAAGGAATACATTGACTTGAGTAAAAGCAACAAAAAACAATGCTGATTCGAAATAAATTTCACGCCAACATATAGAACATTACACTAACTGAGGCATTTTAGCACACTGAAACATTAAATTACATAGCTACACAAAAGAAACAGCTGAAAAAAGCACAGAACGAAGAAAGCCGACCGCCATTGCTTACAAAGATGGCGGATATAATAATTCTCGCCTCATTCTGATTGGTTGCTAAGCTGAAGGCCACATTTACGAAATTCAGTTGCGTTTAATAGCAGTCTTTTACTAGTGATGTTTCGGAACCCCACGAAACACTTAATCGATCTATCCTTAAACGCGGAAACCTAACCGATCGACAATGGTTGGACCAACTCCTGAATAACATCGACCTACAACATGGTTCTGTGACAGACATGTTGCTAAGAGTGAGAGAGATTATCGGTCAAAGAGCATTCGATGGTGACTTATTCAGACAACACTTCTTATCCAAACTTTCTCAACAGGAACAAGCCGTACTGGTGTCGTTTCAAAACAACGCCGTAGACGAGCTGGCTACACCTGCCGACCGCATCTTAGAAATCACGAAATCTTGTAATGCCGAGGTATTTTCAGTCATAGAAAAACCTCAAACGACCCAGAATGACATGAAAGAGTTATGTCATACATGTACACGTTATCTTGGATTTCGTAACGACCGTAAACGGTCACATACCCCGCGAGGAGGCATTTCACGTAAGCGAACTGCCTCTGGACCACAAGGGACGGATAACCCCGACTGGTGCTGATATCATAACCAGCATGGAAATTCTTCCGGTAACTTCAGAAAACCCTGCAATTTCCCAATCTCAAAATCCACCGACACGAATAACGATTCGGGAAGCTTCCAAGCCGGAACGCGTTGACGGAAACCGTAGCCGGCGAACGTAGCCGTCTGTTGCATGTCATAGATGTGACAATGAGGGTTCGCTACCCCGTCGGCACTGACGCAGAAGTTAGCGTTCTCCCAGCCAATTCCACCGACCGGCTTCACGAATCGGTTTTAAACGTACAGGTGGCAAACAGAGAGCCTATCGCCACATATAGTAAAAGGGACGGCTAACTTAACGTGGGTTTACGCAAGCCCATTCACTGAATCTTTGTTGTTCCAGATGTTTCTATGTCGCTCAAATGCTCCACTTCCTACCGAGTAATCCTATTACAAGCAAGCTAGACAATTCGCTGAAATCGAAGCCTGATCAAGACCCTATAATATCAACAAAAAAGCGGACTCAAATAGCTTCAACGAAAAAGGAAGACAGCCATTTGGACATCAGAATACTATTTTTAGCACTATATTTCATAAGTGCACATAATTCCATACTTTGAGCTTCTTTCTGAACCACATCCATTTGTCAGTTGTTTGTCCACTCATTCCTTGTTCAGACTTATTTTCTTCAACATATCAGAATGCCCTTTCTTGACTAGTGTTTATAAAAAAATAGAATTAGACTGCGTAGTCATACTTTAACCATCCCTTCGTAAACATCGTCTGCTCTGCTTCTCGTCCTTTCTTTTTCTTGCACCCTCTTTCAGCCCTCTTGTGACATGCCACCGAAAACAGATATCGAACGGGTGATTTCGTCCAGCACCATCATCAAAGCCTCAGATATTCCAGATGGATATAAGGTTGAGGTTTCTAGAAGCCCACAACTTCACATGGACCTATTCTCAACCATCAGTTGCACGTTGCAACGCAGCGTTAATAAAGCGCGCCAACTGTGATACTGACAATGCGGTTCTTGCAAAATCCATCTGCATTCATATGTTATAAAATATTACCATGCTGAGTAGTTTACTACGGTGAAAATTGCATCTTCAATATCAAATTTTCACAAAGTGATGCGACAGGAAGATCCGAAAGGTGAAGAGCTTTTATTGAAATACAAAAACTGACCGCAAACTCCAATTTCGGAAGTCACTTGGAAACTGAAATTCGTGATTGGTTTATTTCCGGATTAAACAGATCGAAGTAATAAGAGAATCCTTTCGGAAACTGAGGAGACCTTAAAATAGCATGTGTGAACTATGAGGCAATTAAAGATCCTACAAGTATTAGGACTTTGACAACGACTGCACACGTGACATCTTTGAAATCGAAGCATGCCAATTCAGCCAAGTTAGAAGTTAGGAACGAAGAGGTTTGAAGATATATTTGGAGGGCTATCGGTCTGCCGAGAATAGTGTGGTCTAAGCAGGCTAGTAGTCATAAGGGATGCATATTGCTTCAAAAATGCAATAGCACACTAGTTTCAATAAAGCTAGCATAGTATTTCCCTTATTTGAAAAAAGGTTTTGTTTAATTGGAAAGAATATCAGGTTAACTTCAAAGAAGGGAATGGAGAAAACATGGGAGTAGAAATTAAGGGAACATTAGATAAGTAATTAGTTTATTACGCATGATTGTGAACACTGAACAAGACAAAACGACTATGTATGTATCTCCAACTAAAAAACAATAAGGAGAAAAAGATAACTATAATATATTTCTGCATGAGCATGTACGCGCCATTTTTACGGGCATGCTTCCGAACTTATTAAGTTTATAGTTGTCTTAAAGTGGACTCGTAGAGCGCTTGCCGTAAACCATCACCTTGAGGAGGCGCGTGCGTCAAGTTTGTTCCAGACGTCAGAAGTTCCCTAGCTGCACCCCCAGAGCGAAATTCGGAAGAAAAAAATGAAAGGGAAACAAAAGAGCAGCAAGGGACTTGGAAATGAACGCCAAACGTTGCTTAACATTTTGTAATAGAACAGACAGAGGTATAATAAATTAGATTAAACTCATATTATCTCTCGTTAGAGTGAAATGAAATCAGAGTATCCATATAAGAGAATGTAGTAATAGAGAACAATGATTTGTGATGTTTAACAAGTTGGATTAAGCTCACATGAAGGAAGAGAAGTCAAGGTTGGTACAAGGAGAGCGGTTTATTAGAAGGGAGTGTGCATATAGAGGGTGAAGTGCTAAGAATACTAATAACTATATATTTTATTGTCTAATTTTTTCTTTCTTTTCTTTTTTTATTCACCTGCTACCAGCCACGCAATTCTAGTGTAAAAGTCCGAGTTAGCATTTTATAGGTTGTCTTAGTAGAATAGCTAATCCAGCATAAAGCTGGAAACATGAGTCTGAATGGTGAGCGTAGGAGAACAACCTCAATATCACAGATTGATTGGCTCGTTCCTCAACCATAAAGAGCCTGATACAAACAAAATATTCCGCCCTACAAACACGGGTGGACTGAAGTCATTGCCTTCACCATCAATGCTCGCTGGTCGGTAACTCCATCCCCCCTCCTTTTGTGGTGTTAGGCTCATTTAAGCTTATTTTTTGAATATATATCATACCTCACACAACGCTCTGTGTTTCATATCCTGCTGGAAAACAATATTTCTATAGGTACCATTTTACAAGCTTATCATGCAGTTACAAATTATGGACTGTGGGTAGGGTTTCCATGCAATGCTTTAATTGACTATAGCATAAAGTGTAGTTTGTCAATCAGAGTATAATCATTAAGGAGGGTATAATGTAGGATAGTTGTTTATGAAAGCAGTCGGAAAAGCATGAAAGTATATGAGTTGTAGATAAGTTAACAAGTGGAGAAGTAATATTAATTGCTAGTAAACATAGCGTACAGAACAGTGAAAAGTTAATAAAGATAAACAGGAAGATACACATTAACTTGGTGCTGATAATATTTTGTGTTGTCGTAACCATTTGATGGGTAAAAGGCTCCATAGATGCAAGACCACTGGCAGTAGGCAGTCGATTGTGCGGTCCTCTTGACTTTTTAGGGTGGTAGTGAGTGTCCCTTAGCAACCGAGTTTAGTTGAACAGCATCAATAGGTTCAATGAGCTGCCTGTCTACTTCAAGTGGAGAAATAGGGTGGAAAAAGTAACTAATGCAACTGCAAAGTAGGAAAAATAAGGCAATCTGAACTTGATGTCTATTTTCGTCTAGACATGGAGGGAGCCTATGATTTCCGAGTGGGGTGCAGATGTGTTCGTACGTGCTAGATCAGTACAAGTGAGTGCTTGATCAAGCGGTTTTACAAACGTATGTAATTCATCCGCCATGCGTATGTCGGAGGAAAGACTGTTCCATATTATTGCATACTTGATGAGCAAGAAGTTTTCCCGAGTTTTGATCTGCATTTCTCAACTTTGACGGTAGATACTTAGTTTCGAAGTTCGTATTTATGTACTATATTCCACGTGAATGAGTAAGTTTGAAGATGCCACAGGTATTTGGAGTTTGATAACGCTTCAACCAGTAACACCTTCTAACATGAATCGTACCCATCATGTGTAAACAAAAGTCAGAAGCGAGGAGGTTCGAAGAAATATTCGATGGACTATCAATATATCGAGGATCGTCTGATCTAATCAAGCTAGGGATTGCAGGAGATGTTGAGCACAGCGTTCCGACTCGTGATCTGGTGCAGATGCATCACCGAGCGCCTTCTGCTAGGTGAGTCCATTAAAACTAATGTGGTTAGCATACAATGTCGAAAACTTACAGAGCTATTCATTTTGGGGAATTATTTATCACTAAAGAGTCTGTCTCTCAGAAATAATTCAATATGGTTGGTGCTTCCGGTAATATTTGTTTTTAATCTACTTTTTCACCAAAATACTCACATTCTTGTTATACTACGTTATTATTATTCAAGGGATCGAAGACGACCCTGAGTCTATATAAACTTCATAAGCTGTTTCTGTGCAATCCTTCGAATATGGCCTCTTTAAGCTGTGGCTACAAGTGTCTGCAGATTTTTCTAGTGGTATTTAATGTCCTTGTTTGTGTAAGTTGGATGAAATTTGATGAAATATGTTTTTTCTGACAGACATGTGGGATTGTTGCAGTTGTAATTGGAAGTCTCTCCCAAGTTGCTATTAATAAATATTCCACTGGAGTGGATTCAAATATCAAATGTCTCGTAATCTTTGTAATAGCACTTGGATGCTTCCTAGTTGTGTTTGGATTTCTTGGGTTTTTTGGATTGGTTACCAAGAATACTTTCTGTCTAATCTTGGTAAGTTGCTATATACACTAATTTTAAAAACCAAGTACACCTCTCTACTGTCAACCGTTGTGCTGATCGAAATAGCGGGAGGAGTAGTGGCAGTTGTGCTAAGGAAAGACGTAAAAGCTCAATTCCAATCTCTGATTAAAAGCTCCGTTTCTGAATATAGCAAGAATCCGGACTTGAAGAAACTCTTAGATAAGATACAAACAGAGGTACATCATTACAAAACGTAGTTTATTTTTCAGTTTCATTGTTGCGGCTCTGAATCGCCAAAGGACTACATATCGACTAAGCAAACCATCCCTGATTCATGTAAAAATCCAGAAACTAAGATTACATACTCAGATGTAAGTTGAAATAAATTTTGTTTTGCTGTCAAAATATTTTATTAAGTTTTGTATTTTTTCAAAAACCCGTGAGATGTGATGTGGGAGTGGGATCGGATGCTCTACTATACCAATTGGTATTATTACATCTCTTGTATTAGCTATTTGCATGGTGTTTAAACCTATAAAATGTGTTGAAATAATAACGAGCAACGAAAAAGTGAAAACTACAATCTTTGTGCATGAGTGAAAGCTAATCTATCAAATCCCAATGATGAACTGTTTTGAATGTTTGTACAAGCTTGGAATCTCGATTAAATACTTTACGAAATGCCTATTAACAGTCAATTTTAAAGTATTACTATCTTCAGCCAACGTGACTACTCAGGACATACTGTTTCCTGGAGTTGTGAACATGATCTTCTGTTTGCTTTCTTCAGTGATACGAATAGGATAGGAGGTTTTTTGACCTACGCCGCGAGATTTCAGACTCAGGAAGTACCTTAGGATGATTGCAGTCAAATAAACCTAATCCTAAAGTAACTGCTAATTTACACAGAACCACATGAAGATTGCAAATATCTACGCAACTTTTGGGATATTCGACCTATCACTAATGTGTAGATATTAAAACCATCACCAATTATTTTAAAACACGTTAAAAATCTTTGATATTCGGCTTTGTTTACAGTTTGGAAATTTTTTTAATACTCAGGTACTAAGAGTAATCACTTCATTAAACTTTCAGGATCACACTTCAAGATTCAAACAATTCAAGCCACATCTAAATCTGATGGTTCATATTTATACGTCAAGACGTTGGGCCTAATATCGTCCGTAAACTTGATGAGCATTGCACACTGACTTTGTGTGGTGGGGTAACATTAGTGATCATAGTTGTAGAGATCTGCTTTTTAAGTGAATCATGTCTGATCACATCCCTACTACGTGGCATTGTTACTTGAGTCAGCATTTAATAAAGAATAATGATTGCACACTGGATACAATTATTAGTACGACGACAAATATGTTTGACCGTTATTAGTGTGGTTCAACTCACGCTTTTACTTTTCACAGTAGTGGATAGATAATCTTGACCAGTGAGGTTTGCATTTGTCTGAAGAGCACATCAAATCACAAATGTTTTCCTTGCTTGCTTGCTTGCTTGCTACTAGAGTACGCTGTTTCTGGGTGAGGCATGGTATAAACATAGGTGATTATTTAAACTGATGACCAACACTCTGAGTCAGCCATGGATATCGCACACTATCTCCGGTCATTTTGAAAACACAGACCATGTTTCCAGGATACCACCTACCCGACGTTAAAAGATTTTGACCTCTAACATCAGAAATAGGACAATTATTTCCTGAAACTTGATCTCTATTTTAGTCAAACGTAATAATATTCTTTTTAATTTCAGGGTTGTTTATGCAAAGTAATCGCCTTCTTTGAAAAGTATATTATTGCCGTTTTAGTAGCGGTGTTTGTATTTGCCATCCTCCAATTGTCGTGTATTGTTTTTGCTATCTGTGTTATTCGAGCTATCAAATCTGGCGATTACGGACAAGACTAGAGTATTTAAAGTTGTGAACGCTATATTTGATTTTTTGACAGCTTTCAACTTGGCATAATTAAACTTTTTTCCTCGTTTTTTACTTCACTGTCATTTATTGAGCAAAGAATGGAGTCTTGTATTTTGTTCAATAAACATTCTAAACAATTATGAATAACCCAAAGTTACTGTAATCAAGATTATAATATTGACGGAAAATATTAAATCTAAACAATGTTTTCGAGACTTATCTTTTCACTTGCCTTTATTGATTGTTTAAATGAATTAAACTGACACGCTGCTTCTTACCAAATGTGGAGTTATGTCAGCAAAGTGTATAGACACTTCACATTCTACTACTTCTGTAACTTCACATTTGACAAACAATAAACATAAATTAGAAGGATCCGAACTAGTTCTAAATAAAACAACTTATTGACAAATAGTGTTACGATAATGTCAATAATTTTGATTATTTTACTCATTAAAACTCCGATCATCTTAAAGATTTTGAACTCACTCGAATAGCTAAGAATTAGGACTGAAACACTGGAATATATCAAATAAACAGGTTTGGATAGAGTGAGAGAAAACAGTGTCCGTAATTTAAAACCACTCTACTTGTATTACGAGATAAATGTACGTCTGTGTATGAGACCAAATGTCTGGTGTTTGGTCACCAGTGAACGAGCACTGCTAAGGAGTCACATGTCTGTACGGAACAGATACCGAGTGCTTACTGATTTTCAATAGTTATTTAACTACGATAAGTCTGTAATGATGGTCATGAAAAAGCCCCTGTTTATGAATCCAAGTGCTGTGTTCCTATTCCTCAGCTTCAGAGAAAAACATGATGAGCGGCGGTAGTATACTGCCATTTGATGCACATTTTGCTAATAGTATTCAACAGTGCAAATCTCAAGCATCACGACTCCTAAACCTCCTTTATCCAATTAGCCGTGAGAGTGAGTTCAAATATGAGAGATAACAAACTATATCCAGCCGGAAATTACCCAGAAAACCGTTGATCGGTAAACAGATGTTGTGTTCTAGTTTGACTTTTCAAGAACATTCACATATTAACTTATCAGGGACACAATTAAATGACATGATGGATGGGTTACTGTTTACACAGTGGTCTCAAGCCATGTCTTTAAATTCCTGTCAACCCGTGATATGATTGATCAATCATTCAAGGTCATAAAAGATTCAATATGGTTGAATTCAATCAGTTGTGTCTACTCAATAGAGTTTCTTGAAAATATCTCGAAGTCAGAGATTATCTTAGTGTTTTTTTCAGCTGTGTAAACATTTCTGGTTGTGGTGAAGTGTTTTACAATTGCTCATCTTGTTTTAGCTTCCATATACTACACGGTTTATTAAAACATTCTTTTGCAAGGATTACAGTGACTTTCTATCCATCCTCACTTCTTGACATAATAGTTTTGGAATTTCCGCTGAATTTCGTGATGGTCACTTTCATGTTTTTGGCGTGGTTTTAAATTAGGCAAAGGGCTGAAAAGCGTTGATAAAAAATTCATTCTAAAGTCATTTTGTTTATTTGGATTAGCTAATCTTAGCTCGTAACATTTCGGTATGTTTACTCATGTTCAAATACGTCAAAATTAAAGACACGCATGTCCTGCTTTAACCCTAAATCACATTGAAATCTGAACAATGCATTTATCAAATACCAGTGGAGCCACATAATAATTCCTCTATCGGCACACAGTCTAGTCGTGGTCTAATACACATAATCAATTGGTGTTTTAGATAATGAAATTGTCAAGGATAAAGGAGAGTTTCACCAAACGATATGATTGTAATTACAGCGAATCAGTAGAATAACATTTATGTTTGCCAAATGGATTTGAAAGATTTGAGTTTTGTTCGAGTTAACCGTCATTTTCTCTCTGGGTGTCGGGGTCGTCTTAGAAGATGTACGGTGAAAATGTATAAAACTCCTCCGTAATTCAGTATAGAACAGCAAAAGTGAAGTTTCTCATCAGAGATCAACTTTGTCTATGCAGGCAACAAAAACCAAAAGATGTGTAATTACAGTGAGATCTTAATTCAGAAATTCATTAATAGAATATGCATCATTTACTGTTCAATTTCCTTTAAAAATACGAACAGTATGTTTATTTCAATTAATTGACAATCAAATTTTAACATGATTAAGAGAATGGATTCGATCTGTGGCACTTCGTTTTAATGAAATTATGTCGGTCTTTCGAAGCGACATAGTAACAGAACTAGTACGTAATGGGTATATTTAACTATATAAGTATACGAATGTTGTCACAGTATGAAATTCTTGCGAATTAATGCTTAACCGCCTATATTTTTTAAAATTTAGAATAATGAAACCACTTGTAACAACCTGAATGAAAACATGAAAAACCGACGCCTGATTGAACATTCGTTTTAAGAATAGGCAGTGTATAAGAATCTACTGTTGGTGAAAGCTGTTTACTACGGAACAGAGTATAACATAATATTGGATCACTGAGAGTGGTAGTCACATAGGGCTCGACCATCACTACAAGATTAGAGAAACATGATAGCGGTTACTTAAGAACGGTCAATCAATGTTGATATCTTAGTCCTATAGGAGAAAACCAGTAGTCCAAACAGCGTCGAAGAAGTCTCTGACTCGGACACTGGATAGAGTAAGTTTGAGTTGAATCATGTGTGAAGATTTCGACAAAGATTTATAGGGAACGTTGCTGGTTAGTTCAGACTAAATAAAGATATGTAGATTTACAGCCTGTTGCTCAAGTCTTAAACTTAATAACGGGTCATGTAGGAGAGCACTGCAATGCCTAAATATCATATTTTGATCATTTCTCAGTGGTCTTGAGCTCCCTTTGTATGAATGGCTAGCGGATAACTGTTGACAGTCATTCTGTGACTAACAATCTGGAACCTGGAACAAATGCACGTCAGATGCTAGTGTGAGCATGGAGACAGGAAATTACCAATATATGTGTGTTAATAGGTTATTGTTTATAAATCTATTCGATTCGGAATAACATCTGACTGTGTCGCAATGCAAGCCATCTCTTGGAATCCTCAACGCTGAATAAAGAGAAGAGGAAGACCAAAGAGAATGCTGGTCGGTGGACTATGCTCCATCTGGAGTAACAGGCGTAAGTAAGTAAGTGAGTAATCTCATAATCTTTTCCTTGAATTTGATTTATTCATTCAAATATATAACTATAGAAAATGAAGAAAATTTCTTGAAATGAATATTCTTCATTCATAAGATCAACATTTCAACCATAGTGAAATATACTACGATAAACATTGAAATACTGTTCATCATTAATAATGAGATGATAATAGATTATTATGAATAATTCTAATTATATCATAGTTCATCTCATTATATACTAATTACATCGTAAAAATACATTAAAGAAGAAATAATAATAAAATGGAATTACATAATGATGATATTAGATTATTTGAAGGTGTAAGTGAAATATTTAGTTTATAATGAGTGTGAATGAACTTGAACAAAGTTTTCTTTCTGTTTTCTTTCTTTCTTTTTGTTGTGGTTATTGTTATTTTTAGTCTTTTGAAATTTTTCCGTTTAAATATTTTATAGACAATAAGATAAATCGGTAATTATTGACACAGAATTCTTTGACATGGATCCAATTAGTGATTAGATAAATTCTATATTGTATCCATTCTACACATTCCACAATATATCAAGGTTACTAATCTATGAAAGAAATCAATGATGAGCATAAATCAAATATATAAGTATAAAATTATTATGGAAGTTAATAAGAATAAAGTAAAGTATGATTTGACATTTCATATTATATGGTTGACCATAAAGTAAAGAAAAAGAACAGAAAAGACACAGTGAATTGGATGAAATCAACTTGAGGAATTATTGCATATATCTACCATTGTATATCAGAATGTGTAAGAAACAATCAGTAGAATGTCAGTACAAATGGTTGAAGAGATTTTTAATTGTGTCTAATTCATTAAATTTGGTAAGTGTTTTGTTGTCATAAACATCATGCATAGTGTCTAATTATTGTTTATTTATTTCAATGGTTGACATCATGAGTCAGTTGAAGCTAGGCCACCATGGAACACCTGGAAGTATTGGAAGGCCGTTTCGTCCTACTTTGGAACTCCTCAGCAGTGCGCTTCCACGATCGATGTTCGAAACCAGGACCTATCAGTCTCGTACGCGAGTGCTTAACCATAAGACCAATGAGACGCCCGGCATCCAACGGTGTTAGTGTCTAACTTCAACTAATCCACGACATTGAGCGACACATCTACCATTGTCATCAGTGAGTAACTATCTCAGAACAGACCTGATTGAACCCCACTGGTCAGTGCTTCTCACTAGAACTTTATTACTTTGATTACTGCTTATTTCGCTAATGCAATGAGAAGACAAAGTTTATCAGAATTATGTGATGATCTATTTGTGCAATACACTTCGAACACTCTGATCACACGTGGTCAAATAAGATCACAGGGTCGATAGACATTATCCTTCATTGCGAAACAATTGATTGAGACTGGTCATAAGGATAACATCAAATCATCTTTTGTAGTGTTGTAAGAAAGCCTGCAATGACGTATACTAGGGTTCATTGAAGCCTTCACTACACGGAAACTGAAACCCTCTTTATGCATTCGAAGACAATGTGTCCTTAACACTTAACACCTCCCCTGGTAATACTGATTTATTATCCAATGTGGTAATCACATTGTTTTGGTTTACCTTAATATATTTTTTCGTTATTACGGCTTGCCTTTAACCTGTCTAGTTGACCTTTTAATTTTCACATGAAAATGTCTTAACAGGTACATTATGTGTGATCAGTGTTTTTCGAAATGTCTCACATCTTCTCATTGTATGATCGAAGTTTATCAAAGGGACTAATTGTTTCAAATACTATTTATTTCTTTGTATTTTTGCAGGTATTTGGTACATGTTTAATTGTTATGGGCAGTTATGTACATCTATTTCTGAGTACATTTTTACGTAATATGCCAGTTCATATGTTATCATTGACATTTATCATGATGGCACTTGGATGTCTTTTGTTCTCACTTGGTAGTATTGGTATATTATTCGTTTTCACTGGACGTCGAAGAATTAATGCACTTGTAAAGTTGAATGCTGTTGTGAACTAATACTAATTTTGTTATTTATTTATGATTACAGTATACAGTACTGTTGATAGTGGCTGCATCAATCAGTATCATTGTTATTGTAGGGACATCCATTTCGCGTAAAAAGGTAATGGTTTTAATCAAGTGGATGTTTCATACTCCTATTATAAACACTTGTTTAATACGGTTTGTTCAATACTTAGATGGGTATGATGTTTCGAGGTATCATCAAAGGTTCTATCAACCATTATGCTAGGAAAAATAGTTATGCAGCATTTGTGAACACAATACAATTGCAGGTAAATTACACTTGAAAGAAACTGTTTTGTAATTCATGTGTTTTTCAAAAGCATAAATGTTGTGGTGCAAATTCAGTCATGGATTATACTGTGATTAATCTCTCAATACCAGTTTCGTGTTATCCTGACAAAGCCAAAATACCGCATGAAAAAGTAAGTGCTGAATAACAGTTTTGTAATTCAGATTCAGATTTGTGTAGTAAGGACAGAAGGCCTACGGCCTATGTTGTTCCTTTTCTAGTATGTTTCTATGAGTGTCCAGTCTTTTCTTCAGAGTGCCGATTGAAGGTGCGGACACCACTGCTTCGGGCAGCATGTTTCAATTAATTATGACTCGGTGTGAAAACCTGTATGCCACGGGTAGTTTGTTCGTCCTTGTCTTTTCTACTCACCTGCTATGTCCTCTGAGCTGTCCCCATCTAGTAAAGAAGAATAAGAGAGAATATTTTTGTTCCAAAATCATTTCTCAGCATTCTGTACATCAAAATTAGATCTCCCCTAATCTGCGATAGGGCAGAGTAAAGAGCTCTAGCTTTTCAAGCCTCTCTTTGTGTGGTAAACCCCGGGGTTCTGGAATTGCACGGGTAGCTGCCCTCTGTACTTTTTCTAGGACATCCGAGTCACCTTCTAAACAGAAGCTTGCAGCCAGAATGCATTTCTCAAGCTTAGTTCTCACTAGGCATGTGCACACTGTGGTGAACATGGTAGTATCTAACCTAGTGAATGTCCGTTTTAAAGCCCAGAGGGTTCAAAACCCCTTAACTGTGACCTCTCGGCAATGGGCCATCGTCTTAAGATCATGACTCATTGTCACTACTAGATCCTTATGAGACCGGACAACGGGTAATGACACTTCCCCTATGTTGTACCTATTAAACCTTGAATCCTCAAAGTGCATTAAGACACACTTCGCCATATTGATAGGCATCAGCCACTCTTTAGACCAGTTAATCATATTATTTAAGTCTATCTGAAGAGCACATGAGTCTGTGTCTCCAGTTATTACTCGCCAGATTTTGACATCGTCAGTGTATAATAATGTAGACCACCAACGTAGATGATCTATGTCGTAATGATTGGACGCCTACTCGAGTTAGATGTGAATGGTGTGACAAACCAGCTTACGTCGAAGTCACACCTCATGGTCAGCACCTTACGTGGACTAGCCCATTGACGTATCAAGGTATCATAGATGCTTTGAAGACTGTACAATACAGAGGACTTTATTACAGAAACATATTAGTTAAAGTAGATACAAGCGAAAGTGAGACCACTGCCGCATGGGCCATTCCATGGCATACGATTAACTGATGCGCGTTGGTTGTCCATGACCTTGACGAGGATCGATAATTTGCTCGATATTCAATGACACGACTGCCGGATGATTTGGCTGGGGCTTAGTGAAATTTCGCTGGCCCTACAATAACATTGGAGACCGTACTATAGTTGGAAGATTATTACCATACATAGTGTTTCCTTTGAAACACATTCAATCACAACAAACTACAGGTCAGCCATATGTAATAACACGATGCTGTTTGTATTTGTACTTGCTGAGATGTCCTAATTGCTACAATTGTGTCGTGTTAGTCTATTGTTTATGGTGATAATACATTACAACTTTGATCATTCTTCATTTTATCTACACGAACGTGGAACTCCACATCACACTTGATCTTTGGAGAGAATCGATATGATTTTCTAAATAAAAATAGAAGATACATGAAGAGATGGGTTTGTGTTTTGTTCCGATGTGAAATATCAACTTCGTATTGCTACTGCTGACTTACATATAATGTTTTGAATTATTTGAATGATAGTACGAACTAAGAGCCCCAGAAATAACGCAATTGAATTAAGAAGTGCGACACAAGCACAAACAAATGTATCGTATTTGGAATTCGAAATCAAGCATTCAACAAGTACAAAAGAATCATTAGTTCATTCAAACACCACATTACCCCGCAAATTTTCGAATTCTACTGGTTTATTAGGCATTTTCGTGTGACTTATGTGTTGCTTGGCATGAAACAAGATATCACAGGAAGCCGTTTCAATGTAGAGAGCATCACAATCGAAAAAACCTAATCTGTGGACACAATTTTGTATTGGTGTGAACGGGACCTCATCTTTGATGTTGACTACCTTATTTATTTTGTTTGTTCTTAACATCCTTTGTATTTCTTCTGTCGTAGATTGACGGTAAGGTGAAACTGCAGTACTTACTCAATATCTTTCACTGGGGTTGTTAATTTAAGAAGGATGATTATGTTTGAATGTGTTTTCAGTAATATCCTGTAACAATTATTAGATCGAGGATGTTAGTACTAGAAATACTCGGCATTGTTTCCTTTGTACTATTGACAATTATGTGATTTATACTTTGGTTATTGATTTGCTCTGAAGAAGTGACATACATTAAGTCACGGTACTTCAGAAATACGATTTCCTACTCACTGGGATTTCACGAATAGTATAATGATTATCAAGTTTCTAATCAATACTCAATTTATTTGAAACTGTCAAGTCCGTTGTTGGGACTAGACTATTATAATTAGATAGAGATGGTTTTCATTTGGACTTGAAAGAACTCTTCTAACTTGAACTAGTGATGTGGAAACCGAAAGTTATGACAGGATTAGAACTAAAACTTGAAATGACTGGAGGTACGGAATGAAGATGAGCACTTCTGTCGAATGGTTTATTTGTGCATCGAAACCTGAAAGATCTCTTCCTAACAGAAACACTCAGTGATACATAAGTTTACATGCATTGTTATTGGTAAAGGAAAGTTATGTTGAACTAATGTACAAAGAAGTGTAAGATAAAAAGGGTGTTGAAATCAGGAAAATGATACCCTAATTGTGAAAATTATATTTGAAATATTCTCAGCCCATTATTCAGCCCATTCACAGATACCCTAATTGGTTTAAATGGACAGATACCTGACCAAAATCACTCATTCCTAACAGTAACACTTCGTCGAAACACGTATTTAAATATTGATGGAGATGTGTTGGATGGTGAGAACCCTTTAGAATTGTCTCCTTAGATGTGTTCATTCAATTTGTTGGAATTTGAATACTCACTGTAAACTTCTATGAAAATGTTAATCAAATAAGGAGAACAAGTATGTATATATGTAGTTTTAACATTTTTCTTTTCTTCAGGGTTGTGCGAAAATGCTTAACGCGATCGTCCAATGTCATTTAACTTACATCACTTCATTACTGGTCGTGTTTTTACCGATGGACATAGCCTCAATGGTTTGTGGTATACTTATGTTACACAAAGTGAAATCTGTACCATGGAAAACAAGATTTGCTCATTGTTGATAGCTTCAATAATATCGTTTAATTGATAATTTGACATTTATACTATTGTAATGAACCAACAATGAGAATGTAACATTGTTTGAGCATCTTCGATGTAACTGTGAAACACTGTCAGATGGTTTTGTCGATATCATTTTACATTTGTGGCAACTCTTCTACAATCAAATTCCATTGTCGTTAAATTTTGTTGAGCGCTTTCATTAGCTTAACTAACAGACAATGTTATTCGAACAGCAACAATTTGTTTATTTCTTTGTACTATTATGACCAGTATCTTGTCTGTATAAACGAGTGCGCTTGTTCACATGATAGCCTTGCATATACTTCTCTGGCTAAAATGTTGATGGCTCAAATATCGCTCGGTGAATCATTCTGTTCCCCGTGTCCTCGAATCCTATTATTAGCCTTTGAATTGCCTAGCTGTGCCTTATTCAATTTGACTTCAAATTCCCCTCTGTATTTGCTCTTTTTCATTGCAGTCAAACAGCATATTATAAGATATCTGAGATCCTGTGCGTTAACCAGTATCCTAATCTATGTTACTATGTTACCTATAAACAGTACTGAGGAATGTGTATCTGCGTGTTCAGCTCCGGATCCATATATTAATGTAATACAAACTATAGGTTAGTTAGGTCTGAGCACTGTAGAGGAAGTGACCAAGAAAGAAAATAATGTAAATGAGTGGCTCACTGTCACACCTAGGATAGGAAAATAAAAGTAAGAAAACAAGACGTTACCTATGCGTTTGATGCTGAATTGAAATCGGAGTGCAAGAAAGAGACGGTTTCAGGAACTAAGATTCCACACCGCGTCAAGACAGGTCTCTCTGAGAGGTCAGTCATTTTACATAAGTTAAGAGAATCTTCCGATAAAGAACCAAAGGCTAGATTTGAACACGAGTTCAGTCATAATAAGTTCTCAATAAGCAAACTACCCTCAGATACAGTTTCAGGAGTTGGTATTTGTAAGCTTTATAGAATGGAACAAAAGGTGGATTCTGAAGTCCTCAGAAAAACCACCTCTTGAAGGTCACATTTGCCATGGTTGAAGAAAGGAACCTGATTCTAGGCAACTCACGTAAACTGAGTGTATCCGAAATATACGTCAGTGAAGATCTCAGCCTAGCTGATCGTATTTAAGAGAAAGCTGCAGAAGTGGAGATAAATGAGTGGCGCCGAAACGGTGAAAGAAACCTCGATCTTGAGGGTTTTCGAATTGTCAAAGTTCGGAGCAAAACGATCCTCAAACCACTCTGGGTGGTTCGTAAGATACCGAGCTCTGACGGGTTACATCCATGACTGCTGTCATCTCTTGCGGACATTATTTCTAGACCGCTCACGACGCTATTCAACACGTCCCTTTCACTTGACCAACTCCCTAGAGATTGGGAAGACGCTAAAGTCAGTCCTATATTTAAGGATGGTCAGAGGCAGATAGTATCTAACTACCGGTCAGTCAGCCTAACTAGCACAGTGGTTAAGTTACTTGAAAAGGTTATTCGGGCTAAGTTACTAAGTCCCATAGATTCACACAATCTGTTAACTTCTGAGTAACATGGGTTTCGTAACAAGCGTTCGTGCTTGACTAACTTACTTGTTGCGAGAGAGGATTAGACAGCAACCCTAGATAACGGTCTGTCTGTCGACGTGATGTTCATAAATTTCAGCAAAGCATTTGACAAGGTTTCAACCTAGGTCTTATACAGAAGCTCTCGAGATTCGGAATAATAGGTGCTGTACATGAGTGGATAGGAAACTGCTTATGTGGTCGCAGACAGAGAGTGCGGGTCAATAGAACGCTATCCGATTGAAAGCCGGTCAAAAGTGGTGTACCGCAAGGCACCATCTTAGACTCTCTTTTTTTCCTCCTCTATGTTAATGAATTATCGCTGTTGCTTAAGTCGTCGATATTATTGTTTGCGGATGACGTAAAAGTCTGTAGAGCAATAAGAAGTGAGGCTAGGCATTTGGATCTTCAAGTTGACTTAGATGAATTGGTTAAATGGGCTCGAGGCTGGGGCTTAGAATTCTTGGAAGAGTGTGCTCGAGAACGTCGAACACGGTAATAGTTACAATTGATGGTACACCTCTTCCATGCGTTCAAGAACATAGATACCTAGGATTTTATACACCACTTGTGTGAGACCACATTTAGAGCACTGTATACAAGCAGCTATCCCATGTTTGATAAAAGGCACTAGCTCACTTGAGCGTGTTCAGCGTGTGGGAACGAAATTATTGCAGGGTCTTTCTAAACTCTCTTAATATGAGCGCTTAAAACACCTTAACATTTTCCTTTTGTCGTACCGTAGGCATTTAATCATGATTTGGGTGTTACTCTTTCTTATCTTTTTGCTCCCTACAGCACTAATAATCTCCGGGATCATAGCAACAAGATTCACAAACCGCAATCTAATAAACTTAAAGTGAGGTCCTGTTTTTCTCATCAAGTAGTCAATGGCTGGAACGCCTTACCCAAACAGGTGGTATAAGCCACAATAATGAATGTTTTGAAGGCAAAGCTGCATCCGCAGTAGAAGGCAATCTGTCAGGATTAACACAGGTTCAGCAAATTACTATCCTTATTACTGAAGGCTGAAGACTAGAAATGAACTTTAAATCACCGTTAAAATGTTCGATAACAACATCAACATCGATTGTGGTGAATATATGATATCTAAAAACACTCATGTTATTTTGTTAAGAGAGATATTAAATATGTTCAGAAACATTAAGCTATCATTTCTGCATAATTTTAGTAATTAAGTCATTATTTAGTGGACTTACATCTGACTCCTGTTGGGTCACTGAACTATCAAATTATAATTTAATGAACATTATGTTCACGCTCTGATGTTCGAAACTCACTGGATGGTTTTTATTATTCAATAACATAAGTCTATCTTGCTCTTAGTGATCTCGTTCCATCTAATCCATGTCATTTATGGACTATTATCACACTCATTTACATAGTTGAGGTCATTTTTGTGTTATCATACCACCCATTTTTCATTTCGATATTGTCGTCTATTATGTCTGTGAATGCCTTTATTTCTAATAAGTCTTTTGCTAAGACCGATCATCTTTATTTTGTTGTGGGTCATTTTTCATATCAATGGTTTAATTATTATCGTTCGTTTTGTGGATATATGGCTGTCGCACGTCGTATATCTCCGACGTCTTTGTTAGCTGTTCGTACACCGAACAATCTAAAACCTGCTGAGTAATTTGACGGTCTAGGATTGTGGATTCAGACTATGAGCTTGCCTCGTGCTGCAATTTAATGACTTCTATAAGTTGTCCCCTATCCACCCCCAGCGTCTTCCTCTGGTTTTTTATTCAGTTGGAATCTGATTTGTTCTCTCCCACAGTAGGTTGTTGGTGATTGTATCCGAACAACGAACATTGAGTATCATGTGTAGACAATTGTTCAGAAATACCTGTACTATGTTGATTATGTTTGCAGTATTTCTTCAAGTTTCGTCTCCGCACTGTGGAACTGTCCTGACATTCGTATTGAGGATAGTAACCTTGATAATGGTTGACAGTTGTTTTGAGTTGCACGTGTTCTTTATTTGTGGAAATGTTGACCGCACGTTTTCAACCCTTGCCCTTATATTTGCATCGGATCCTCCTGGTTTGTCGATGCTTCTGCTCAGGATCATAAAGACTTTTACCTATTTCAGAGCTTCTTCATCAAGTGTGATTGCATCGGTGTTCTCCGTGTTGTACCTAAGGATCTATGTTTTTCACTGATGCATGTTGAGGCCTACTGATGTAGAGGCTTCTTTTGCTACACTGGTTTTCTTGGCCTGTATTTCTTGGTGTATATGGAATAGAATGGTCAGGTCATCTGTAAAGTCCAGATCATCTCGTTGCATCCCAGCTGTCCTTTGTATTCCATGCTTCCCGTCAGATGTCGAGGTCTTCATAATCCATTCAACCACCATAAGAAATAGAAAGGGGAAGGATAAGCAGCCTTCTCAACCATTCACTTCATAGTGTCAAAGTAGATTCTATAATATTTTCCTATCCACATTGCCAAATGCTTCCTCATTGGCAACGAAATGATGTAAAGTGACGAGTTCCAATCAATTGATTGTTCAGCGGTGATCCATAATGTTGCCATTTGGTCTGTGCATAACACCGGATAACATTCATTGTGACTCCGTCATCCTTTTTTGAAATATGCTTTATGATTCCGGATCAATGAGTTTCCAATCCTAAAAGTGCTCTTCGTGCTTCGTTGGACAGCATCGGAGTAACTCCTTGAGTGTGTGGAGAATTTTCTTTGTTGTGACCAGAATACAGAAGTATCTATTCCGAATCTATTGTGGTGGACCAGACAGATATGAACGCGAAAAGTATAAACAAAGTTACTAAAGATCAATAGTAATATTAATATATACAGTTAATTGTTACAAATACAATAAAAATTTGGGACGTTACTTAAATTGACCAAACGTTGCGTGTTCTGATTGGGTCCGGTAATGTAAATCCACGATTATAAATGCTTGGTGATTCTGAGCAGGTTGGCGAACTCTCTAGTGATATAATCCAACGTGGAATGTGATATATTTCAATTACAGTCTATAAATAATGATGGTATATGATTAAGACTTCAGTTAACTCAATCACAAACGAAGATAGAACGAGGAATGTGTATTTGTTAGCCAGCAAGAGTATGTCACGCTATGTCAGAACCACAACGGAAAGTGTGTTCAAGGTCATTTACTAAAACAACAGGTATAATCATTTAATGATAAATGTACATGTGGTGAGAACTTGACAAAATAAATACAGATAATATTAAAAACTATTTACAAAATAAGCTTCTCAGACCTATCTCCACACTACCCTTCCTAGTCCATTGTGATTCCATTGGGTTTCAATGATCCCGTGGACCACCAAGTGGTATCTCCTGATTTCTCTAGCCATCTGATTGGTCCTTCCAATCTTCCACCTTGTACGGACATTCCATGTACATATATTGTGGATGCTAGAAGGAGCATCGGTCTCGTGATTTCCGAAAGACTTCTGCTTCACAATGAAACGTCATAATCTTCTTTCAATTCCAAGGGCACAGTTTGGATGGTTAGTGTTCCACAACTAGTTTATTGTCCACAGAATGACGTTTCCAGCCCCACACTCAAATTCCTTTTCTGTGAGGGCTTAAGACCAACAGAAACCCTTGGATAGCTACATTAGGAGTTAATAGTTTTTGCAGTAGTAATTTAAAATGATGCTATGAAAGTTTTAATTGATTGCGGAAAATAATCACTTAGCATCACTTTGTACCGGTCATATATACGTGGTGATGATGAAATGGATCTGAGAAGTCAATTACTTTAAGTGTATTACAATATATTTTGTTTCTAATCATGAACGCCTTGTGTTAAGAACTAAAATTCATGTAGAAGGAAACGAAGGATAATAAAGTGAAAGATATTTAGTGTCAATAGAACAATGTGAAATCGGATTTGATCAGTTCTATAGAGATATATCAAAGGTACTGATTGCTTAAAATATCTAATGTATCAGGAGAGCAATCATGGTAATAAATATGAATATAAGCTCTGTTTTATACAAAGTATATGAAATTATAGGTAAACTCCGGAAGCTATTTATGGAACTGTTGGATATACATTCAAATTTTGATACTTTTGAGAAATACTTAGAAAGGTCCAAATAATTCAAAACATTATATTGGCGTCGCGATGAAGCCTGTAATGGAAAAGTTAGATAATCATTCAACTTCGGAAGCTTCTGAAGATTACTTTGAAAGGTTCGAAATCTGGGCTATGACCAAGGAAGATGATGAGGATGTTAATATTGTAGAACATTTCCTCACATTCATCGGAAAAGAAGCATATAGCTTATTAAAAACTTTGGCTTCACCTTAAATGCCTATTTCGCTCCCTTATACAATTCTCAAGGAACTACTGCTAGACTATGTCAAATATGCAAATTTTGATTGCGGTGAAGGAAGATTATTTTGGTAAAATGATTCATGAGGATATAAAAAATCCCACTACATTACGTCACCCCAACCAAGTGCATACTCAAGGCTATGCAGATAATTCATTGAGGAGTTGCGAAGCAGTTCGTGAAGATGGGCACACGTTTGATCAATGTTTGTCCTGTGGTAAGTTCCACTCTTTGAATTCATGTAAATTTCGTAATTCTAAATGCTTTAAATGTGGTGATATTGGACATATTCAGTCAGTTTGTAATATTGTTGTTCCTCTCATAATTCTGATTCTATGAAGTTGCGTATTTATAATTGTTATGACTTTAAATTGATGTTGATTTCTACCCTGTGTTATCGATCGATTACAATGACACGCAAACACGTACGGACGGCCTAGAGTCTCGACTGGTCCCACTTCCCTGTCTAGCCCAGTTAGTTGAGTCCAGAAGACAAGTCACAACCTCTGAGATATGAATCATTGTATTTCAAACATACTCTATTTATATACCAAGCAAACAAACCACATCGTACCATAAAAATAGAAAACAACATTCTGTACAATATTCACAAGTGAACAGATATCGACCAATAGAAAATTCCATTTAAAGTCCAAGGACACCATTGGACTTAACATGATAATTATTGGTCTATTCCTGCGCATCCGCAACACCTCCCCTTTTTTTTGAAGATCCGGAGTTGATATCCGGATTTTGAAATTTTCTGGGTTCATCCTCCCCCACGAAATAACGTTGGGTCCTCATATACCCAAGCAACAGTTGGTCTGATTCGAATTAAAGCATATTTCGCGCATTGAGTAGAGGGTTCACTAAGACTGACTAGATGGTGAGGATTAGCGACACCAGACATGAGGTCATTAAGTTTTGATTCTTGTGCAACATATTCTTCAGACCTCTTCAAAATTCTATCACTGGATAATAGGTCACTAAAGCAAACAGCATCTTTGAAATTCGTATTAGATTTCTGACCATTATTTAGTGCACGGGAAACATTTTCTGACACGAGAGGTTTTTCTTGTAAGCTGGATACCTCACATCTTTCAGGCACAGTGGGATTTGAACCCACAACAGGGAATGTTTCTGAATTTGACATTTCTGAACAACTGGGCGGATCATGAATGATTGTCTCGTTTACATCACTGGTCGTCCGGGATTCACAGAGGCTTTTATAGGCAGCTTCATATGTTCTGCAGTTGTTTTCCAGCTCAGTCTTCAGATGAGAAATGAAATTACCAACTTCTTTTGCATTTCCGAAACATGGAAAATTTACCAACAGTGTGCGTAAATTTTCTAAAAAATTCAACTGGCTATTTTTGAAGCACTGCTGTTGTTGCTCAAGTAGAAGCTGCAATTGATCGGAACAGGTAGTCATTTTTTTCAGCACCAGCAATGAAAATTAACTGCAGGAATAATGACCAATGTTGCTCAAGGACGCTGGTGACAATCTGGATGCTGATTGGTCGAAACAATTAGCCTGAATCGCGTCCAATTACAAGGTTCAAAATTTTTCTCCACCCCGTCGCCAATTGTTATGACCTTGGATGTCTGGCTTTTCTATCACGCGATTTATCTACCAATCCGAATACGCCTTATACGAATCTTCACACTAGGCCAACCAATGACGTTCAACCGGTGTGGGCAGTTTAGCGTCCTTATTGGTCCTATGTCCTACGAGCCCTTCCACTTGAGTCCAGAACAAGATACCAGCTTCCGAATCAGAGCAGATCGTTTATTTCAGGCATACTTGGTTTATATATCAATCATACAGACCGCAACGTACCATAAAGTAGGAAATAATATTTGTACACAAATAAGCCCAAAAAAGTGGCTGTGAATGTGGGAGGCAGTAGTTAATAAACTGAACATAACTTAAGAACCGTAACTCGTACAATAATAAATTATAGGCCAAAATAAAGCTTGTCATAAGAGGGATACAAATATACATAATGTAATTGTTGAATAGTTATACAATAAGAATATTTATAGGATATTAGTCCATGAATAGTCCTTGGAAGTTACCTGTAATTTAATCTCCACTCGGATATAACACCTCCCCCTTTTTTTTTAAGATTCCAAGTTAGATTCTGATTTTTTTTTAAAAAAAAAGATTATGTGTAACTTTCAATTCTCCAACATTCTCCTCCTCCTCGAAATAATGTTGGGTCCTTATGTCTCCAAATTACAACTAATAGGACTTTGTTTAAACCATGTTTCTCGTATTGAATGGAGAATCCACTAAAAATGGCTAGATGATGATGAACGACCTTCGACTTGAGGTCATTACTTCCAAATTCATTATGAATCTCGTTAGCAGATAATGAGTCGTTAAGAAAGTCAACGCCTAACAGAATTAAATTAGATTTTTGACCATCATTTGAAACAGCCGACATATTTTCTTCATTTTTATAAGAAATCTCATCAAAATTCTGTGCATTATTATAAGAACCCATATCTCGTACATTGTCATGAGAATTTAGATAATCCAGTTCAACATAAATTTCTGTCTCCCAATTATTTTGAGTAACATTTGGTACAGTTGGGTTCATCGTGTTGCCCCAGTTATTTTCTGAATATGAGTCCCAATAGCTTTCTCGACTAAAATCACGTGGACCACAATTTTGTTCGAGTTGAAGTTTATTTTCAGAGCTGGACAGAACCAGTAGCGTTTCATTTAATTCTGGACTCTGGGCTTCATCTACAGGATCTGGCTCCTGATCATCTGGCACTTTCACAACTTCATGTGCATTTAGCACAATATTATCTTGCTGTGAGCCGGACAATTTACCAGTATTAAGTTTTCCATCTGGTATACAGGGATTTGAAACCTCCACGGGATATGCTTCTGAAATGTCCATTACTGCACCATTATCTGCATCATCAATAGATTCCTTGTTTTCTGGCTGAGTGAAAAGACTGCCCAAAACTGTTTCAAATAGTTGTTGTTGCAAGGCTAACATCTGCTGGTTCTGTTGTTGTTAGAAGGCTAACATCTGCTGGTGCTGTAGCTGTAGTATTAACTGCACCTGTTCTAAAGAAATGGACATTTTTTTTTGCCAATAATAATATTAACTTCAAAAGTCACCGGTAATTTACTACAGCTAATTTATTTCCAAAATCTGAGTCACCACTTGTATTATTATTATTATTATTTCTTTGTTGCCAAAATCCCCGTCGCCAATTGTTATGACTTTAAATTGATGTCGATTTCTACCCTGTGTTATCGATCGATTACAATGACACGCAAACACGTACGGACGGCCTAGAGTCTCGACTGGTCCCACTTCCCTGTCTAGCCCAGTTAGTTGAGTCCAGAAGACAAGTCACAACCTCTGAGATATGAATCATTGTATTTCAAACATACTCTATTTATATACCAAGCAAACAAACCACATCGTACCATAAAAATAGAAAACAACATTCTGTACAATATTCACAAGTGAACAGATATCGACCAATAGAAAATTCCATTTAAAGTCCAAGGACACCATTGGACTTAACATGATAATTATTGGTCTATTCCTGCGCATCCGCAACAATAATGATCATTTATTATCATCAACGGTTTCAAAAGACAGTGTAGAGTCACATAGCAGTTCAGATTTAAATGAAGCTCAGAATCCTTGCGAAACAACAGTTTCTGATCAATCAACTTATCAGATTTTCCATGTTATCGTACCAGATATGATTTTTCCTAATGGTTCATATAGTTCTAATGAAATTTTATGCAAATCTAAGAAAATATGTTGAACGAACATATTCATGATCGGAGACCTGGTGTAGTTTTGATAGTTGTTAATTTTCCTAATGATCCTTTATTCTGCAATGACATTCTTAATAAATTTGATGAAACTGTTTCATAAGAATCAAATCTTTATGTTCTATAAAATAATATTTGTCCTGTTAATGCGTTTGTTTCTTGTGGGAAACATGTTCAATACGAAGCACGAGTAGTAAATGAGCTCGATTTTGATTGGATTTTGCGTGATTTCATATCAACTGCTGTTTGTCCTTATCAATAAGTAGTTTCTCATGTTTACCATAGTCAATGTGAAAAATGTGTTTTAAATGAAGCCACATCATTCACAACTTATGGATATGAAGATTCAACATTATTTCGTGGGTGAGGATAGTGTTGGTAAATCTATGGTTCAAATTCTAGATATTAGTGGTTTCGGTACACAACCGACACGATAATTGTACACAATCCCAGGACGCAGATGAGTCTGTTCCGATTTCGATTGTTAACTCCAATACTAATGAGCACATTCTAGATAATACAGAGTCTTTATCCAATACACTATCGGACAGATACAGGATGAACTCAAGAAGAAGACGTACAATCAATTACAGTCACTTAGACTCCAATTTAAGCTGTGACGGATATGGTGTTTGAATGAACTATTGATTCCTTTGTACTTGTTGAATGCTTGATTTCGAACTCCAAATATAGTGCACTCGTTTGTGCTTGTCTAGTACTTCTTGATTCAATTGCCCTATTCCTGGGATTCTTAGTCTATACTATAATTCAAATACTCCTAATTATCAAATTAGGCCACAATACATAAATCAGTATGAAAAATTAGACTACCTTTAAATTTCTTTTAGGCAAAAAAATAACCCGGCATTTCTTGCATATATGAATACACTTGGTAGTTCCTTTGAAACACATTTAATCACAACAAACTATATGTCAACCATATGTAATAACATTATGCTGTTTGTATTTGTACTTGCTGAGATATCCTAACTGCTAAAATTGTGTTGTGTTAGTTTATTATTTCTGAAGATAGTACATTACATTTCCGACTATTGTTCATTGTATTTGAACAAACCTGGGACTCCACACCACACTTGGTCTTTGGAGAGAATCGATATGATTTTCTAAATAAAAATAGAAGATACATGAAGAGATGGGTTTATGTTTTGTTCCGATGTGAAATATCAACTTCGTATTGCTACTGCTGACTCACCCCGTAAATGTTGGTCCATATATTGCTTTGTATAGAAATATCAGATTGCTCTTTACTATAAAGGTTCTGAGGAGAGGTGCTCACATCTATCTTCGTAGTTGAGAGTGGAGTCACATCCTAGCATTCAGCTTGTGAAGCGTCTTTGAACATCTTCTGTAATTATCTTGTCGGTGGTATTCATGTTTGAGAAGGTAGAAGGGCAATATTTAAGAGAGGGTTGTATAAATATTTTGTACAGGGTTAGTTCAACCTCTATTGAGAAGAAAATTTTCACTATGAAACCAATTTGAGTGTCTGGACCCTACGTTTATTTAAGTGAAGTTACAGTTTATGGGTGTGGTTTCCATAAAGCATGATCCCATACTTGCTGAAGTTAAATAGTATTTGCCACTTTTCGCTCCAGATAGGTTATTGAGATCGTTTACACTTAGAGCTTCAGGCTCCAAGTGTTGAGGACATTAGATCTCCAGAACTCACTTGGAAAAGGTCCTCATTTTTTTATTTTATTCGGAAATTTTTAATTTCAATTTTTCGCTCCACGAGACGCTTATTTGACCGACATCCCTCCTGGGCTTATTGTGTGACCGAGAAATTCTAAAGTTTGAACACCGAAAACACACTTACTTTGATGTATGTTTATTCCATGTTCATCCAGTCTTTTCAACACTGTCTGTACATGCTGTTTGTGTGATTGCAAATCAGGGCTGGCAATTAACAAGTCGTCTATATACCCATGCGCGAATGGCATATCTCGAAGTAGGTTGTCTATGAATCTTTGAAATGTCTGTGCCGCATTTCTCAGGCCGAATGAGATGCGTACAAACTCGAATAAGCCAAAGGGTGTAGTAGTAGCTGTCTTGGGAATATCTTCATCAACCACCGGGATATTGTGATATGCCCTGACTAAGTCAATTTTAGTGAATATGTTCATACCCTGTAAACCGTTTGTGAAATCTTGGATATGCGGTATTGGGTACCTATCAGGTACGGTTTGACGGTTGAGGGCTCTGTAATCCCTGCACGGTCGCCAGTCACCTCCATTCTTTTTTGGGACCATATGCAAAGGGGATGCCCATTGACTATCCGAGGGACGGATAATACCCAGTTGTAGCATATAATCAAACTCGGCCCTAGCGATTTTGAGATTATCTGGTGCTAGTCTCCTGGGTTTTGCAAACACCGGTGCACCTTCGGTTTTGATAGTGTGACTTACTTTTAGTTTGTCTTTGGAGGGCTGTGGGTTTGGTTTAGTTAAGTTCGGAAATTCCGCGAGTATATCTTGGAATTTCACTGTTGTTACTGGAGGAGTTTGAATCAAGTTAAGAGATCTGATGTGACTTTCTTTGCCTTTTGTGTAATACGAAGTTTCTTTTAGTGTTAATCGCCGTTTCTTGGTGTCAACTAGAAATTCGTATATCTCTAGAAAGTCCATCCCCAGTAGTGCCAGATCTAGGTCGGCTACCGTGAAAACCCAAGGGAATCGCCTCCTGAACCCCAAATCTACGGTTAAATTTTTCTGCCCAAATGTCGCAATTTTAGTTTTATTTGCAGCTCTAAGTGTAATCGATGATGTTTCTCGACTAATCTCAGTTTTATTTTGAGGGATGATGCTAAGAGCAGCGTCAGTATCCACCAAGAAATTCAAGCCCGAGTTTCTGTCTCTAACATAAAACAAGCGACTGTTTAGGCGCTCCTCCTCAGTCGTCGCGACCTGGGGAGGGGTTACTCGTTTCCCGCTGTCTTAGAATTATGCTTAGGCCAGGCGCATGGTTGCATGCACTTGGTTGAGTTGACACCAAACTTCCAGTGGTACCAACAAAACTGCCCAGATTGTCTGGACATTTGTGACCTGTTTTGTGACTTGGATCGTGGTCGTTGTGGTGACCTGCTACTGTTTCTATGACCCATTTGCATTCTGGTGACAGCCTCAGTGAGACTCTTAACACTCGCAATGAGTCCTTCTATTACGGGGTCTTTTGCTGATTCTACTTTTTGTGTGTGATTTATTGTGCCTGATCCAGTTGGAGGACCTCTTTCCATTATTCTATCGGCTATACGCGCTAAATGAGATAGTGAGGTTTCAGGATCCTGTGCATCCAAACAGTTTTGGACGTAGCATGGGAGAGCTTGTATCCATCCTTCTTTTAGGACTGCTTCACCCACTGTGTTATCACCCACTAAGACTTGGAGGTGACGTAAAAACTGTGACGGCAACCGATCACCTAGTGTTTCACCTTGAAAAAGTCTTTGGATTCTTTGACTGTCTGATAATGATAAACGGTTCATTATCTCTCGTCTTAAGATGGTGTATGGTTGTGGTGATGGTGGACTTAAAATCAAGTCACGGACTTCTTTGGCGACTGAAGGAGGAAGGATAGAACACAAGTTTCTATAGCGAATCCCTTCAGATTTGATATTGCGTCTCGTGAAATAATGCTCTAGTTGAGCAAACCACAACCCAGGATCGCTACGAACAAATTCTGGAAGTCGATATTTCGTAGTCATAACAGTGTCTATTTCCACTGGTGACAAATCCTCCAGATTATGGGTTTCTATTGAGTCTGGCATGAGTTATGTGACAAATATAGCAATAAAGTTAGCACGAAAAATGGTTACTATAACACGAATAACTTAAGATAATACGGAATAAACTAGTTATATACTCAACTTAGTTTACGGATAATCAGGTCTACATTTACGATTAAGTAAAAAAATGTTAATAACAGAAATGAGGTTAAATAAGTGTTCAAAAAGGGCTCACCAGTTTCGTGCCTTAAGGTAACCCTCGTGCTATTGATAGAAGAAACCAGAGAAGTAGTGAATAGGTCTTTATTTCGGTCTTCGCGCAGTCGCAGTGGAGCGTTGGATTATCTGTTCAGACAAACAAAGCCTCTCAACATTCAATATAAGATATTAGTGAATATAACGCTTATACAAAATAAGGAAGTGAATGAATACTTGAACAATACTGTTTTGGCATATGCTTGGTTGTTTGGGGTCAACTCTTAACCAACCAACCTAAGCTGTTACAGGTTTGCGTAAGCCCATGTATAGGTAGACGTACATTTTACCATATGTGGCAATAGGCTATCCGTTTCCCGCCTGTGAGTTTAAAACCGATTCGTGAAGCCGGTCATTAGAATTTGCTGCAAGAACGCTAACTTCTGCACCAGTGTGACGAGGTAGCGAACTGTCTTTGTCACATCTGTGACGTATAACAGACGGCTATATTCGACGGCCACGGTAGCCGTCAACGCGTGCCGGCTTGGAAGTTTCCCGAGTTGTTATTCGTGTCGGTTGATTTTGAGTTTGGAAAATCGCGGAGTTTTCTGCAATTTCTGGAAGACTTCCCATACAGACCGTTTACGGTCGGTACAAAATCTAAGATAACGTGTAAGTGTATGAAATAACTCTGCCATGTCATTCTGAGTGGTTTGAGGTTTTTCTTTGACTGGAAATACCTAGGCATTGCAAACTTTCATTATTTCTGTGATGCGTTCGGCAGGTACACCCAGCTCGTCTACGGCGTTGTTTTGAAACGACACCAGCACAGTGATGATGTCACAGGTATTCAGTGTTTGACAACGCTTCTACCAGTAACACCTTCTAATATATTTCGTTCCCGCCCAGAGAAATCAAAAGACAGACTCGAGGAGATCGGAAGAGTATATTTGGCGATGACCAATATATCGGAATTCTCTGATCTGATCTGGCTAGCGATTGCGATTGATATTGAGCACGGCGTTACCACACGTGATCTGGTGCGGATGCCTGACCTAGCGCCTTCAGTTAGATGAGTTTACTAAAACATATGGTCAGCATCCAATCTCGAAAACTTACAGAGCTATTTATTTTGGGGATTTATTTACCGCTACAAATCACTCCCCCCCCTAGTGGGGCAGTGATGACCCTAAGACGTGGCCAGCCAGAAGTTTAAACCCAACTAGTTTGTCGTTGGTAAACACTCTTCTGATAGCTTACTAAGTGTAGCAGCGTCTGGTCGTCTTTCCTTACTATATGGGACCGAGGTACAACATAGTAAAAAAAGAAAGTTACAACGAAAATTTCGACTCCTTGTAAACTGCATCTTTCTTTTCCAGTCGTCCTGGAAAAGAAAAAAGAAAGTGTAAGTGCATGTCGAAATACACTCGTATGTGCGTAAAAACACAATGTCGGCGAAAAAATTGAAAATATACTCAAGCACACGTAATAGCGTTAAAAAAATGTTTTTTATCTTTTGTTTTTTTTAATAAAAATATAAATATATAGGCGTAATGAAATTGTCTTTTTTTAAAAAATAATTATATATCGTTAAAAAGAAAGACCGAGATAATATAAAATGTCGAGTAGTGCCTTACGTTTAAATGTTCTGGAAATCTTACTCTCCCTCCAGAACGCGTCATTTTAGGTATATTTTCAGATACATTCGAAGTATCATCGCTAGTGTTGGTTGTCGGTTGAGGAATTATGAGTGGAGTCGTATCGTTCGATTGTACCGAAGGAAAATCGACGTGGATAAGATATACTTCTAAATACGCTGCTTTTAAGCGATCTATGCTGATGCTATTGTTTGTTCCGTTCTTATCGACTATATAGTACTTAGATTCACGTTGAAGAACTTTGAAGGGTCCTTCGTATGCTGATTCGAATGGTCGTCGATGCGAGTCTCGACGAACGAAAACGTGTGTACTATATCGTAAGTTAGGTTGAACGAAAACATCAGTTGATTGAGGTCGAGTGGAAGCAGGTTTAACTGAACGCATTGCGTTTGTAAGCCTGTTCGTGTAGGAGGTTAGATCCATCTTCATTGAAGAGGATGAACGACCCACGAATTATCCTGGAAGTCGAAGTATCGTTCCATAAACGAGTTGAGCCGCAGTGTATCCAATGTCAGCTTTCACTGCATTGCGAATACCTAGTAAGACAAGTGGAAGAGCGTCGGTTCACTGTGAAACGTTTGCAGCTGATAGTGAAGCTTTTAGTTGTCGGTGAAAACGTTCTACCAACCCGTTTGCTTGTGGATGGTAGGCGGTCGTTCGGAAGCGAGTGATTCCTAAAAGTGTGGTCAGACGACGGAAAAGATCGGATTCAAACTGATGTCTGCGGTCTGTAGTGATGGTTGAAGGGCAGCCGAAGTTTGCTACCCATCGTTCGACGAAGGTGCGAGCCACTGTTTCAGCAGTGATGTCCTTGATAGGTACTGCTTCTGGCCATCGAGTGAAACGGTCTACGCATGTTAAGAGATAAGAGTATCCATTTGAATCTGGTAAAGGTCCTACCAAATCCAGATGAACATGGTCGAAACGAGCACCGGGAGTTTTAAACGAGCCTAAGGGACATTTATCGTGTCTGATAACCTTAGATTTTTGGCAGCTTACGCAGGAGCGTGCCCACTTACTCACGTCTTTATTCATGCCAGGCCAGCAAAAACGTTCTGCTATAAGCTTGATGGTTGCACGAACACCTGGATGCGAAAGTTTGTGCAATGTATTGAAGACATTGCGTCGATAATGTTTCGGCACGATTGGGCGATCCCTACCTGTAGATGTGTCACAAAGTAAGGTTTCCTTACCTGTTCCCATCTGTTTGATGCGTAGTTTAAGTGTTGTGGACGATAACTCGTGCTGAAGATCACTGTCTTCTTTTTGAAGCTCGGCGAGTTTAAGAAGGTCGATTCCTTGGAAACTGTTCAAGGAAGTTATGCGAGATAAAGCGTCTGCAACTACATTGTTTGCTCCAGAGATGTGTTGAATATCTGAAGTAAACTGCGAAATGTAGTCCAGTTGTCGAGACTCACGGAGAGAGTACTTGTCAGATGGAGAGCTTAACGAGAAAGTGAGTGGTTTATGGTCCGTGAAAAGAGTGAATTCACGACCTTCGATGTAGTGTTGGAAATGCCGTACAGCACAATACATAGCTAGGAGTTCCCTACCGAATGTGCTGTACCTCGATTCGGTGTCTAGCAACCTTCTAGAGGAAAATGCCACGGGTTGCCAGGAGTTGTTAACCCATTGTTGTAAGACTCCTCCGATTGCCGAGTCGGATGCGTCTACTGCGATGCTAATGGGTGCTCGGGTGTCCTGATGTGCGAGCATTGTTGCTTTAGCAATCAGTTCCTTACCTGTGAAGAATGCTTTTCGTGCGGTGTCGTCCAAATTAATGGATTTCGCATTTCCACGGAGTTGGTCGGTCAGAGGTTTCATAAGTAATGCGCATTTGGGTATGAAACGTCTATAGAAACTTACGAGGCCGTTAAACGTGCGTAATTGCTTGACGGTGGTCGGTTCTGGGTAATCCAGAATGGCCGCCACTTTGGTTCTAAGAGGTCTAATGCCTTGAGCATCGATAGTGTGTCCCAGAAAGTCTAATGAGTCGGTTCCGAATTGGCATTTCTGAACGTTTACAGTAATGCCATGTTTTTGTAGTCGTTCGAAAACAAGATCCAGATGTTTGAGATGTGTTTCTCTGTCCGGACATGCGATTAGACAATCATCAACATACGCGTGTACGAAGTTGAGACCTCGAAAAACGTCGTCTATGAATCGTTGGAATGTTTGAGCAGCATTCCTTAGACCGAAAGGCATTCGCAAAAATTCATAGAGTCCGAAGGGAGTTATGATAGCTGTTTTCTGTATGTCGTCAGTAGCCATAGGGATTTGGTTATACGCTTCAACCAAGTCGATTTTCGAAAAGACAGTTGTACCTTTCAAAGTAGCTGTCAAATCGTGAATATGAGGCAACGGGTAACGATCGGGAATGGTTTTTGCATTCAATCGCCGATAGTCACCAGTTGGACGCCAATCGTTGCTGTCCTTTTTAGGGACCATGTGCAACGGAGATGCATATGGGCTACTTGACGGTCGTATGATTCCTAAGTCCATCATGTGATCGAATTCGTTTTTCGCTAACCTTAGCTTTTCAGGAGCTAGTCGTCGTGCTTTAGAGAATACAGGTGGTCCTGTAGTCGTGATGTGATGTGTAACATTGCTGGTTACACACGGTATTTTCGGTTGAGTTTGTTGTATCCCAGAGTACTTATCGAGTAGTGGTTGATAGAGTGGGTCTATCATATGTTTAACTGTGACTGGGGATACTCTGCAACCAGTAAAAGAAGTTACGCAAACGGATAAATTAATGTTTCCGTCTACTAGCCTCCGTTCGCGCGTATCGGTGATCAGATTGTGATGTTGTAGAAGGTCCGTACCAATGATTGGCATAGAAACATCTGCAACAACGAAAATCCAGTGAATGGGTTTGCGTAAACCCACGTTAAGGTAAACGTACCTTTTTCCATACGTAGCGATCGGTTTTCCGTTTGCCGCCTGTAAGTTTAGAGCCGATTCTTGAAGCCGATCGTTGGGATTCGCTGGGAGAACGCTAACTTCTGCGCCAGTATCGACGAGGTAGCGAACTCTCGTTGTCACATCCGTGACGAATAACAGACGGCTTTGTTCGCCGGCTACGGTTGCCGTTAACGCGTGCCGACTTGGAGGTTTCCCGAATTGCTTTTCGAATCAGCCGATTTCGTGTTGGGAAAATTGCAGGGTTTTCTGCAATTTCTGGAAAGCTTTCCATACTGGTTATGATACCAGCACCAGTCGGGGTTATCTGTCTCTCGTGGTCTAGAGACAGATCGCTTACGAGAAATGCTTCTACGTGGTGTGCGCGATATCTTACGGTCGGTACGAAGACTAAGATAACGCGTGAGTGTGTGACATAAGTCGTTTATATAATAATAATAATAATATCATTCTGAGTCGTTTGAGGTTTTTCTTTGACTGAAAATACCTCGGTAGTAGATTTCGTAATTTCTAAAATGCGGTCGGCAGATGCAGCTAGTTCGTCTAATGCGTTGTTCTGGAACGAGACCAGAACTGCTTGCACCTGTTGGGGAAGTTTTGACAAGAAGAGTTGTTTGAATAGACCTTCGTCGAAAGTTCTTGGGCCTATAATCTCTCTCATCCGTTGCAACATGTCTGTCGCAGAACCGTGTTGCAGGTCGATATTGTTGAAGAGTTGATCTAACCTTTGTCGATCGGTTAGGTCTCCTCGTTTAAGAATCGAGCGTTTTAAGATTTCGTAAGGATCGGAAACATCACTATTAAACATACTAGGTGTTACGTACCTGTTGAATTCGCGCGGTAGTGCCTTGACTACTGTGAGGAATTGTGCACGTGTGTCGATCACGCCGTGCTCGGAGAAGTCGGCTTCTGCGTAGCAAAACCAGGCTTTGATGTTGTCGGGCCAGAAAGGCATCAGTTGAAACGAAGGCGGGACAAAGTCTTAAGCTTGAGTACTTTAGGTGTCTGTTCAGTCATGATGAAGTATGAAGTACGATAATGAACGAGGGGAAAATATATATATCCAAGAAAAAGCACGAAAAAAAATCACAATGTTTAAAAAAAATAAAAAATAAGGCAATGATATATAAAAATCCCAAAAAGGAACAGACTTACAGTTGCAATTAGGTGTACCAGATCACGACGGTCTCACCAATGATGATATCACAGGTATTCAGTGTTTGACAACGCTTCTACCAGTAACACCTAATGTATTTCGTTCCCGCCCAGAGAAATCAAAAGACAGACTCGAGGAGATCGGAAGAGTATATTTGGCGATGACCAATATATCGGAATTCTCTGATCTGATCTGGCTAGCGATTGCGATTGATATTGAGCACGGCGTTACCACACGTGATCTGGTGCGGATGCCTGACCTAGCGCCTTCAGTTAGATGAGTTTACTAAAACATATGGTCAGCATCCCATCTCGAAAACTTACAGAGCTATTTATTTTGGGGATTTATTTACCGCTACAACAGCTTGCTCCTGTTGAGAAAGTTTAGATAAGAAAAGTTGTCTGAATAAGCCATCATCGAATGTTCTTTGGGAGACAACCCCTCTCATTCTTAACAACAGGGCTGTCACAGAACCGTGTTGTAGGTCGATGTTATTAAGGGGTTGGTCTAACCATTGTCGATCGGTTAGGCCTTCGTGTTTAAGGATAGATTGTTTAACTGCTACGTAGAGTTCCGAACCATTCAGCGCCCCGCATGAAATGCCACCGAAAACGCATATGGGATGCGTGACGACTGATTTATTTGTTTATAAACTTTGTATGTCTGAAGTACATGATTTATACAGTGGAAGCTGAAATTGTGCTTCAAAATTAAATGGACAGAACCAGACGAAATCAACCAACAAGCACTGAGAGTTGACTCTAAGCTTCTTGTACTGGTTTGTTACAGTGCCTAGGTCGTCTTATCACGTGCAAATTAACGGGCTACAAGTTACAACAATGTACGACGAAGATTCCAAGAAAAGAAAGGAAAGCCAGTAGACTGGATATTGACATAAAAGAATATTGAACGAACCAACAAGATCTCGAAGGTTCTAATCTGTTTCACAGTCCATTTGATTAGTTATCGGACCTTATTTGTATAAATCAATGATAATCACACTGATATTTTGTTGATGACATAAACCACTTTCAAAAAGAAAGTCATCAAGCAGACTTTTGAACCGGGTCACAGTCTTACTGTGATGGTGGTTTTATGTTAGTCTGTTCCACATGGTTAGAGAGTGAATTTCGAATACTTCTGAGGTGATTTTGTGTAGGTTCTCGGAACTGACAGAGTATTCTCTTTTTATTGCGATGGTTGTGGTATGACATGATAGGGTCTTCGGGGTGGATGCAGAGTGGTAATAAGTACCACTCATGAACCCGTAGGTAATGACAATTTTGACTTGATCAGGAGAGGTTACAACTTGAGTTATTGACATCTTTGTTCGCAATCCCTATTGTCGGAATACGATGGAAAGTATTTTTGGAAACCCTTTTCAGAAAATCTTTACTTTTCATCAAATCACTATGTGATTGTAAACGAACTGAACAAAGGTGCTAAACATCATGCTCCCGACTGTCACGACAAGACTAGTCAACGTGGACTTTGATGTAGCTTTCACGTAAAATGTTATCAGTTACGCAGTTTGATCATTGAAAACATACAGTCGAGGGATAGGCCCTCCATTCTAGTAGCATAACGAAGTGTTCTGATGCCCACCTTGACCATAATTCTACACTTTTTTGAGTAAATGAAAGATTCGCAGACGATGATGGACATTACAAGCTATCAGAAGAGTGTTTATGCACGGGAAGTTCATTTGCTTTAAACTTCTGACTGATCAGGTTTTAGAATCATCACTAGTACTCTGGCAGGGGAGTGAGATGTGGCGACTAATAAATGGCTAAGACAAATAAGCATTTGAGCCCTCGACATTGATGCTTACCATATTAATTTTACTGATTATATCTGAAAGCGCTCGATTATTCATTTGCACCAGATCACGAGTGGGTAGGCTGTTCTACGCATTCCTTGCAATCACTACCCAGCTTAGATCAATAGCTTTCCAGCACATCTTTGAACTTGTTCTTCCCCGACCTCTGATTTGACCAGGTTGGTGCCTTTCGATTATAAAGATGTTGCGGACAAAGACGTTGTCAACTCACATCTGTGGCATATGTAATGACAAAACACAAGTTTTTTGCGTAATGATTGTATTACTGTATAAATTTTACAAATTATTACAAAAACTAGGTGTCTGGATTAAATAGTTATAACGAAAATAAACTAAAACTGATGGTGTTTACGATATTTTTTATGGCAAGTTGAATACTTTGATGTTAACGCCAATAACTATAGTTTATACGAATTAATTAGTGCCTTGTGACTGATAATAATAGGCTAGCAGAGAATGAGAGACATGTACCCACGGCTGTACTAAAATATGGCTGCTATGACTGGCTAAGGGCCGTTAACGAGAAGTGTATTTTGCAGCAAGGAAGATTAGAGTATAAATCAAACGCCGTCAAGATTATTTATATAGGGGTATTGCTTACTGCTATATATCTTGTCTCTGGGAAAGTTGGTAGGTTCTTTGCTGTGTATAAACCTCTGAAGGCTAAAATAATTGCCCGAAATAACAATGTATTCAGAATTAAATAAGATTAGAATTTCAAATTCAGATTTGTGTAGTAAGGACAGAAGGCTTAGGGCTTATGTTATTCCTCTCTAGTATGCTTCTGTGAGTGTCTAGCCTTCATATGAATGAGTCAATTGAAGGTTCAGGTTCAAAGAATTGATGACTTGGTGTAAAAACCTCTCTGAGATGTCACGACCAGGTAGGAAGAAAAAGAGAGAATATATTAGGTTGAAATCATTCCTTAGTGTTCAGATCACCTCTTACTCTGTGATAGGGCAGAGTAAAGAGCTCTAGCTTTTCAAGCCGCTCTTTGTATGGTAAACTCCGGAGTTCTGGAATTGTGTGGCTAGCCGCCCTCTATACTTTTTACAGGATATCCGAGTCACATTTAAAACGGGAGCTTGCAGCCTGGATGCAGTTCTCATGCTTAGTTCTCACTAAAGTTGTATATACTGTGGTAAACATGGTAGTATCCAACTTGATGAATATCTGTCTTGAAGCTCAGAGCGTTCAAAACCCCTTAGCTGCTACCTCCCAGGAATGAACCGTGATCTTAAGGTCATAACTCACTGTCACCCAAAGATTCTTGTGAGAGCAGACCACTGGTACAGTCACTTCCCCCATGCTGTGCCTAACTACCTTTGTATCTCCGAAGCGCATGTAGACACACTTTACCATGTTGATAGGCATCAGCCAGGCAGACCAGCTAATCACAATATTTAGGTCTGCTTGACATGCGTATATATCTGCATCTTCTGTTATTTCTCTCCAAATTTTTTACTTCGTCAGCGTATAATGACATTTGGGACTCTACTATACTTGGGGGATCATTTTCATACAGTATAAAGTTAAGGACCTAGGACCTTGACGTACTCCCCTAAGCATTGATATCCACGTGAAGCACTTTGAAAACTGTTGTACACAGAACTCTCGGTAATTTCTGTGTCCATCTGGTAAGCAAACGATACTTGTTAGAGTAAAACTTTAGTTGGAGATGTCATTTAGAGCTCTTAGTTTTAAAGTGATTGTGTTCTTTATACTTTATGAACTATGTTTCATTGAATGTACTCATATGAAGCAGTTGAGAGTCATTCCAGACGCTTGAAATGGAATCTTCAGAAAACTTATTTACCGGATATTGCTCTTCAGTATGCAGAACTCACTCACTAACTGGACAGAAGGTGGTAGAAAGTCCTGGGTTAACCTCCATCAAACCTTGAAATAGTCAGCCTCAAAATCAATAAGTCGGTTTGAAATTTTAAGATATAAAGATGTAAGTAGTTGATTGTAAGATATAGTTGTTAATTAATCTGCGTCTAAAGTGTTTGAATGAACTATTACTAAGATTTATATTACCCTGATACTGTTTCACTACACCATTTTGATAGTTGTAAATTAGTTGTCGTTTTGATGACTGAATGAGTTTCTGCAAAAAAAGAATAAGCCACCGTCATCTTCAAGTGACCGTGATAATTTCTAGTTTGATAATCATAGTAAGATCTAATCTTTGATTGATTTTATAATTTAGGGATGTGCAGTTGCCTTGATTACTATTGGTAGTATATTTTATAGTTCAGTTCGTAAATACAATGGCAAACTTGAGACGACTGTCAAAGGAGTAATAAAATGCCTTGTCATAGTCGGATGTATTATGATTTTTTCTGGATTCCTAGGTCTCTTTGGATCTTGCTTAAATAGTAATGATGTACTTTGCTTGGTATATCTTCACACTTTATAGTTGAACTATTTAATTTTGATTAATTTTCAGTTTTCTGTTGGTTTGGTCACCATAATTATTGTTCAGCTTGGAACTGGAATAACATGCCTTTGTTATCATGTAAAGGCAAGTTTTTTCGTTGGTGATGAGATTTTATAGTTGTGGGATAATCTACATTTGAGCATGAAGAAAGCAGTTGAAAATTATCATTTCAATAAAACGATAAGCACCATTATGGATAAAATTCATAGAGATGTAATTATCATTTCAAGCTTATTTGATTACAGCTTAAATGTTGTGGTTCACTTAATTACTTAGAATATGGAGATAAAATTCCCTCGTCCTGTCATGAAGATGGTTCCATTTACAAAAATGTATTGTCAAAATAACATGTTTTTACATTATTATTGTTTACTTGTTTGTTTTCACGAGTATATAAGTGCATGCACCTTTCCGTAGTAGATTTGGTTATTGTATAAATCACTTATAAAATAGTTAGCTTGGTGGTACTACTGGTTAACCAATAGTCTTTCTCTAGTATGTTATTAAGGCGTTAAGCAACTCACAAACATAAATACTAAACGCGAGACCCTGTCTGACTGTCCCTATGCTAATTTGTATTGCCTATTCACAATTACTTTGACTGCAGTAAAGCTGTGAAATTTTGGTTACAGCCCTTGATTTATAAAGTGAATCTGCTTTATGATTTCAACGAGCTTCGAAATAAAAGTATGTTAGTTAACAATTGGCCTTTGTACTACAAACAGGTCTCAAGTAAGCAAATACATTATCACTGAAGGAACTAACCACTGAGTTTTGAGTAAGTACACAATGGCTGGTAACTAGTCCGTAAAATACATTTTGTTGAAGTAGATGACTTATGGACATTCTAGTTAATGCGTTCAGTGGACAATGACTTGTCACGTGTTAATCGCCACCATCATTCAGTGTGTATTGTTGTCTGTATACAATTAATGTCACAAAGTGGCACTCAAACTGTCATATCAATCTGTATGTAGATCTTTTAGAAACCTTAATAATTGGTTCCCGTTTTGAGTCACTTTTTATGCTTTATCATGATCAGAAAATGTCAGGACTGATAACAAAAAACAACCAGTTAGGTTATCTCTATATACACTAAAAAATACTAGACCCTAGAAATGTAAATCTTCAAATCGCAACACTACGGATCATTATGGAACAATCAGTTGAATGGAATTCATCACTCTACATCAACTTCATTAACTACGAGAATGCATTTGATAGCGTGGACTGGCCAACACAATGGAAGCTTCGACACTACGGAGTAACTGAGAAGATAGCAAATATCACACAGACTTCCGATGATGCGTTAAACTGCAAAATCGTGCATGAAGGACAATTGGCAGACTCGTTCGAAGTAAAGACCGGTGTCAGGCAAGGTTGCTTACTCCCACTTTTCCTCTTTCTCCTGGCGATCGACTGGATCATGAAGACGTCAACATCTGGAGGTAAGCATGGGATAAACTGGACAGCTAGGATGCAACTGGACGACCTAGATTTCGCAGATGATCTGGCTCTTTTATCGCACACATAACAACAAATGCAGGAGAAGACGATTAGTGTAGTAGCAGCCTCAACAGCAGTAGATCTCAATATACACAAATGGAAAAGCAAGATTCTTCGATACAGCACAGCGTGCAACAATCGAATCACACTTGATGGAGACGATTTGAAAGATGTAAAAACATTTACATATCTGAGCAGCATCATTGATGAACACGGCGGATCTGATGCAGATGAGAACGTGCGGATCGGAAAAGCAACAGCAGCATATCTACAACTGAAGAACATCTGAAAATCAAAACAACTGTCTGTAAGCCAACACCAAGGTCAGAATTTTCAATACAAATGTCAACACAGTTCTAGTGTATGGGATGTAAACTTGGAAAACTACGAAAGCCATCGTTCATAAGATACAGGTGTTTATTAACAGCTGTCTACGCAAAATACTTCGGATCCGTTGGCCAGACATTATCAGCAACAACCTACTATGAGAGTGAACAAACCAAATTCAAGCTAACGAAGAAATCAGGAAGAAGCGCTGGAAGCGGATAGGACACACATTGAGGAAAGCACCCAACTGCGTCACAAGACGAGCCCTCACATAAAATCCTCAAGGCCAAAGGAGGAGAATAAGACCGAAGAACACATTACTTTGAGAAATGGAGACAGACATAAGAATAATGAGCAATTAGATAGAACTGGAAAGGAAGGCCCATGACAGAGTGGGTTAGAGAGTACTGGTCGGCTGCCTATGCTCTATTGGGAGTAGCAGGCGTAAGTAAGTAAGTAAGTAAAACATGTAAATTCGCAAACTCCGCATCACACTCTAATCTAGATAGATTGCGATTGAACAATACTGTTTTTTTCACCCTCTACGAGAGGGTGTCTTTAAGATAAAAAGCTATTTTGATTATTATTTGTAATAAATAACAATCTGTCATGAAAAACGGCACTCAAGACCAATTTATGAAGAACGTAATGATGCATTTTGCAGAAATTGGTACTTTTAATCTTTCGAGTGCTTATAGTCCATTAACTAATACCATCTATCCTTAAACATTTAAAAATTAGTGGGTACTGAATGTGTTCTATTTTTATGTTAAACTTTAAGCATTCTTGAGTTGTTTGCCAAGTACCTGAATGTTTTTACAGTCTCCTTGAAAGCCTTGGTGTCTGCGCTAGTTAAACTTCTACGGTGGTCATTTTCACGATTCCACTGAGTACATTACCTAACGAAAGGGTTAATTCTAACATTTTTTAGTCATTGTTTGGTTATGGTTAATATAAAAATAGGTTACAACAAAATATTAAAGACTTAGCGATGGGGAGCGTTTGGTTCTTGAGTAGCATCAGGACTATTTTATTGAGTATCGTCAAGCTTATTACGTTAGGCTTATTTAACAAGCTAAGAATGTTTGAGTGTTTTATGGTCAACCTACTTGAATTTCAACTGAAAGAGAAATGATATCTGTTACCAAAAAGAGGGCTTATTGCAAATAACTTTAATACGTTGTTTAAACATATATTGACTTTCTTAAGTAATTTTCTACTAGTGATGTCTTGCCATTTTCATACAGGGCTAGGATGATATGCCCCTTATTTATCCTTCAGTTTATGAAGCACATAATGTTAAATATCCTGTAGAATTACTTGTAGAAAGTGTTTTATGCCCCCTTCTAGATATTCCTAAAGCTAATTGTTAGCTGTCGGCTCTTAAGTATAGTTTAGTAAATACCCACGACTTAAAATACTTTGATGCTCTTCGCCTTTTCTAAACTTAGTGAACGTTTAGTTTTTAGGCAGAAGTGAGCTAATGCTTGACCAAACTTTTATTGTACAACTCACAAACTTTTTAAATGCCATACATCGTATTCACGCATATATGTGCTGTAATAGACCGATCCGTTTACAGTATCACACACAAAAACGCAAAGTTTTTACTGAAGCTAGTTATGGGAGGGGTGGTTTATGCTGAAATATCAACTCAACCAAAAATAATGTATACCAGGAGTTGTACCTTGTCGAATCCTTCATGAGTTCCACAAGAGCAGATTTTATAACTATATTGTCTAGAGCTCATTCAAACAAGCCTTCCAAAAGATTCGTTTTCAGATGTTTGGGGTCTGTGATGTACAAACTGAAATCTAAGGTTAAAATCTATCTAGAAATATATCACATACTTTACAATTACGACTGCAATAAACTAGATCCGCCAATAGCCCTTATATTTCGGGTAGCTTTCATGAGACTTTCTCAATATTGAAAAGTATGTTATTTCTGATCAGTATTACTGCAGCCCCTACAAACTATAAGTTTTTTCTTTACTTTTACGAAATTTTGGAAATCGAGATCACAGTTCTCCACGGGTGGAGTCAGCCGTATTTCCTTCACTGTGATTGTGTGTAGTCTATACGATTCAGTTTACTGGAAAGACTTTATGTTTTTTTAAGGTGGTTTAGTCACCACTAGCTTTCTAAGTCTCAAGCACAAAAATCTTTACCTATGAGGCCCCTAAATGCCCTGGTACGGTTAAGGGTGGGGAGAGTCCGCTCTCCCTCTCAAAATGCTCACACATGGCCACGCGTATATAGCCTCTGCCAGGAAAGTCCTACTCACTGCCTTCTCGTGGCACTACTGTTGTTTACGAAAATGAGAGAACGAAAACCGAATGTCCGGCGCTTTAGCCGGATTTCAAACCAATGGTGCACATGGGCTTTAGTATCCTGAAGGAACAAATGGCGTATGAAGCAATTGTTGGTCACCGTCTACCATGGGACTGCATCTCCTTATGATGCTCCACTGCCTTGTGGATCAGACCTTCAGGTTGAAGGCTCGGGGTGTGGCCCTCTAAGAAAACTACCTGCTTCGGTTTGGGCACCCGGACAGTATCACAGGCCTCACACAAATCAAATGAGATTTGTGTGGCGCATATGTATTTGGTGCCCCCTTGTACCAATATCTGTGTTAAAATAAATAATAATAAATGATGAGGCCTATGTTATTTTTACCCTATTGTCACAGAAAGCATTACGTACTAATATAATTTACAAATATTCTCTAGTAGAACGAATGCATGAAGTGCATGTATTACGAAAATCACATTCCTCACCAAAAAATCGATTTTACTAAAATTAAAAATTAAGTGCAGAGATCTTGTTGCTGAATGAGATGAATGAAGCTTTATGTTGAAAGATACCATTAGTTTATTGTTTTCAATTTGAATTTTCCTAATGCATGAAAGTTAAATGAATGATCAAATGAATCTAATAAATAGTGTCATTTTTAATGATCACTGTAATGCTTCCTTTATCAACTGTAATAATGACAGTATTCTTAAAGTTATTAACAATCTTTTGTGATTGTACACTCAATTAAGTTTGATAAGATTAAATATTATTCAAGTAACTATACATTCATTTCTACAATCATATAATCAATAATATTACTTTATTTTATAGGGTTGTACTGATGTATTAAATCAATTCGGTAGCCAATTTCTAACTATTGGTACAGTTTTCTCATTTATGTTCATAATCCTTGAAATAATAACAATTGGATGTTCCATATATTTAACTGCATATATCGATGCAAAAGATCAGAGATGACATCTTTTTTTTTCTTATCGCATCAATCACTGAGATTATTATTATGAATGGTTAAGAAGTCATTGAAATTAGTACACTATTGATCTTTTGTAAAATGATTTACAATATCTTTGTAAGTAAATAAGATGTAATTAGAAATCATTATTATATTTACATGTTTTTTTTATGTAAATACTTTATATTTGTCTTTCACTTTTATTTTTCAAGTTGTTGAGTAAATAAAACATCTCATCACATAATTTATCCATTTAGAAGAATCCTTTAAAAGATGTTCATTTTAAAAGTTAGATAGTCATTTGTGTTATTGAAAGATTATAGTTCTATGAATGATTGTATTATTTGGTTGAAATCATGAGTCAGTTGAAGCTAGATCATCATTGAAAACCTGGAAGTACTGGACGGCCGTTTCGTCTTGGTATGGGACTCCTCAGCAGTGCGTATCCGCAATCCCGCACCCCGCTGGATTCGAACCCAAGACCTAGTGGTTTCGCGCGCGAGCACTTGACCATTAGACCACTGAGCCGGCATCCACTGGTATTAATGTCTAACTTCAACCAATCCACGAAGTTGCGCCACCGTACACCATTGTCTTCAGTGAGTTCCTATCTCACAACAGACCTGGTTGAACTCCAATGGTAACGACTTCTCACTAGAATTCCAGGAGTGTCTCCTGAAGTCAGTCACTAGTGAGCAGGTGATTATTATTATCAGAATGGGTTTTCTGGAGATTTTTAGAAATTACACTGGTTGAAATCATGAGTAAATCGAAGCTAGATCACCGTGGAAAACCTGGAAGCACTGGACAGCCGTTTTGTCTTGGTATGGGACTCTTCAGCAGTGCGCATCCACGATTGTATTTTTGTTGAAATCCAACCAGTTTTTATATATGGAATGTGAATTTTATAATTTCTAATCAATATATTGTTACTGGATGAGGAAATTGAAAAGACATGAGAACAGTATGATCAGCTGTGTAGACAGGGTAACTGTGAATGTTTTCATGAAGATGTTTAAGTATTAGTAATCAAAAAATCTATTGAAACAACCGTTGTGATATTATGTATTGTTAATTGTCTGAATTGTCTCGTTGTTGATTGTAAGGACCATAGTTATTCAATTTCTTATTGAAGTATGTGCACTCTGAGTGGGCTGCCACACTATTATCATTAAGTTACAAGTAATTTTAAGTAAATTTGGAAGATTCAAACCCTTACAAATGAATTATAGTTCATATCCGAGACACAAGCTATTAGCTATCTGGACTCTGTAGTTAAGTGGATGATGTGTTGAGTGGTTAAAGAGAAATCTGCTAGGTTTAAGTCCCAGTGTGAACGTTAATACGGGTCCAGGTCTCTAATGGGACGAAACTTGCATCCTGAATTCCACAGTTAGCCAGTATCTACCTGTGATAATTAGAAGTATTTGGATTATTGCACGAATTAGGAATCCCATAAACAACGCAATTTAGACCATGAAAAATTAGATGAGCACTAATGAACGTATTGTATTCAGAATTCGAAATCTGGCAGTCATCAAGTTCATATAAATACCACACTAATTCTGCCTTGAAGAGCTTGTGACTTAATGGCAGTTTTAAGGCAATCCACTAAGAATGCACATGTATCAAAAAGAGACTAATTACAATATTTGGCATCAACAGCGGACTAACTCTAAACCATTACAGATACATTATTTATGATTATGAAGAGTACTTTCTCAATGACCAGTTATCATTGGATTTTTAATCCTATTCCTTCTTTAGTCATAATGAAATTGTTTAGAGAGGTAACTTCATAAGCCATAGAGTAATTAACTATCATCCCCTATTCTCACTTCAAACATATAAGTGTACTACTGAACGAAGGAATTATATAACCGTATTGTTTTCAAAGTTGAGTTTAGCCAACAGAACAAGAATAAGCAAATAATTCACTAACTCTCGTACTTATAAACCTCTTCATAAACTTTTTCACCGACAAATTATTTTTTATCAGTATAGGTGTCATGGAGATTAATAAGTTTTTGATTGAGATCATGAACCGCTTGATGTCGGACCACCGTTGGAAACCTGGAAGCACTGGACGGCCGTTTCGTCCTATTGTGGGACTCAGAAGTGCGCATCCACGATCCCGCCCGCGGGACTCGAATCCAGTGCCTTCAGTCTCGCGCGCGAACGCCTAACCTACTGGATTGGTTGGTGTTAGATACTAACACCATTGGATTCTGGTTCAGTGGTCCAGTAGGTCAAGCGTCCGCGCGCGAGACCGAAGGCCTTGGATTCGAATCCCGCGAGCGGGATCGTGGATGTGCGCTGCTGAGTTCCACAATAGGACGAAACAATCGTCTAGTACTTCCAGGTTTCCAACGGTGGTCCGACATCAAGCGGTTCATGATCTCGATCAAAAAATTAGTTTTTATCTGAATGAGCATCGGGTTAATTTTCAAATGTTTTATTTACCAAGTGGTTAGCTTATCACTACAGTTTTACTCAAAATGATGTGATAAAATTCGCAAACTAAAATTATTCAGATATAAGATAAATAACTTTATATGTACAATTGTTGAAATCTGTGATCATTTAGGTTTAAACAGTATAGAATATTATAACCAGAAAATTTTCATTTCAGTTCAAACTCAAACAACGTACCAACATTTTACTGAAATATCTTCAAATGAACAAATAGAGGATTGATAATTGTATTCAGTTAAAAGGGATCAAATATGTTATTAAATAACTGAAAATACAAATACATTCCGAGTGTTTTACATCAGTAGGTGAACTGATCTCAAATGTTTTCATAAAACTTACTTACTTACTTACTCCTGTTACTCCCAATGGAGCATAGGCCGCCGAACAGCATTCTCCAACCCACTCTGTCATGGGCCTTCTTTTCTAGTTTCATCCAATTCTTGTCCATTTTTCTCATCTCTATCTCCATTTCCCGGCGTAATGTGTTCATTGGTCTTCCCCTTTTCCTTTGCCTAGAGGATTCTATGTGAGGGCTTGTCTTGTGACGCAGTTGGGTGCTTTCCTCAATGTGTGTCCTATCCACTTCCAGCGCTTCTTCCTGATTTCTTCGTTAGCTTGAATTTGGTTTGTTCTCTCCCATAGTAGGTTGTTGCCGATAGTGTCTGGCCAACGAATCCGAAGTATTTTGAATAGACAGCTGTTAATAAACACCTGTATCTTCTGAACGATGGCTTTCGTAGTTTTCCAAGTTTCCATCCCATACACTAGAACTGTGTTGACATTTGTGTTGAAAATTCTGACCTTGGTGTTGGCTTACAGACAGTTGTTTTGATTCCCAGATGTTCTTCAGTTGTAGATATGCTGCTGTTGCTTTTCCGATCCGCGCGTTCTCATCTGCATCAGATCCGCCGTGTTCACCAATGATGCTGCTCGGATATATAAATGTTTTTACATCTTTCAAATCGGCTCCATCAAGTGTGATTCGATTGTTGCACGCTGTGCTGTATCGAAGAATCTTGCTTTTCCATTTGTGTATATTGAGATCTACTGCTGTTGAGGCTGCTGCTACACTAGTCGTCTTCTCCTGCATTTGTTGTTGTGTTTGCGATAGAAGAGCCAGATCATCTGCGAAGTCTAAATCGTCCAGCTGCATCCTAGCTGTCCAGTTTATCCCATGCTCCCCCTCAGATGTTGACGTCTTCATGATGCAGTCAATCACCACGAGAAAGAGAAAGGGTTAAAACATTTTTTCGAAAATGTTTTCATAATAATGGTAATAATTACATGATAATAGTTTTATTGTTTGTCATATATTTAATAATACGGAATTGTTGGCGTTAAAAGGTGATTAGTACTAGTACATAGCCTTAATAACAGACCAGTCATACAAAATTTGAAACCATGTTTGTTTTTGATTCAGAAATAGTTTGTACTCACATAAAACTTACCTTAGTAATAAAAGTTTCTGATGATATGAAAGTTAATAGGGGTGATATTATCATTACATCATAACGGAATGTCTATTGGTTCTTTCATTCACATTTCGTAGATAAAGATCTTAACAAGTTAATAAGTGATTCAATTGTTATTTAAAATGAATCTATCAATATAGGACAAACCATTATAAATTTAATAAATTAATTTGTTTATATAAGTCAGCGATAAATAATGTGAAACTTGACACAAAGTCTCATCGATTTAATTATAATCAACACATCAGCACAATGTCAGGTAGAATAGAAATGATATCAAAAGAAATAGAAAGGAACGATTATGAAGAGTATGGAATGTGAAAAAACAACTGAAGATTTAGATAGGGGATTTTAGATTAAAGGTAATATATACCATTGAAATCTGATTTTGAACCATTTTACTACAAATGACAATTATCTGTGGTACATAACGAAAGTAAGGTTAAAAATTATAAATAAGTTGAATTCATGAGTTAATTGAGGCTCAACCACTATGGAAACTAGGAAGCATTGGACGACCGTTTCGTCCTAGTATGGAACTTCTCAGCAGTGCGCACCCATGACCCCGCCTTAAGAGATTCGGACCCAGGATCTATCGGTACCGCGCGTGAACGCTTAACCTATGAGCATATGATCATATGCTCACTAGTGATGATCTGCAAAAGGTATTTCCTGGAGTTCTAGTGAGGGTCCGTGACCATTGGAATTCAACCGGGTCTGTTGTAAGATGGTAACTCACTGAAGACAATGGTGGACGGTGGCTCAATTTTGCGGGTTGGTTGAAGTTAGATATTAGCAAGGTCAGATGCCGGTTCAGTGGTCCAGAGATCAAGCGCTCAGGCGCGAGACCGATAGGTCTTGGCTTCGAATCTCTCGAGGTAGGATCGTAGATGAGCATTGTTGAGGAGTCCCATACTAGCATAAAATGGTTGTCCACTGCTTCCATATTTTTCATGGTGGTCTAGCTTCAATCGACTGATGAACTCAACTATTGGATTATTTCTTCGACAATAATGAGCTCTAGTACTCATGCTATCAGTAGTTTAGATTCAAGTTCAAGCGTGATTACAACCAGAGATAATTTTTTATCACCATGTTATATCTTTATGAATTTAGGCGAAAGAGTGTGCTCCCGGACATATTGAGCACATATTTCGATAACACTTAAACCAATCACTATTTTATTAATGTATATGATCATGTCCTCTAAATTTGTTGTTAGAGCAAAAGAAATAAAACCAAAATCGTTTTATTTAACAAATACCTATTTCTAATCAGAGAGGGGTTTTTTGGATATTGTAGTAATCTAATAGTTGATTTCATGTGCTAATTGAAGCTAGATCACCATGGAAAACATGGAAGCAGTGGACAACCGTTTCGTCTTAGTATGGGACTCCTCAACAACGCTCATCTACGATCCCACCTCAAGAGATTCGAACCCAAGACCTATCGATCTCGCGCTCAAACGCCTAACTTGTTGACTATTGATGAGGTATCCAACGGAGTTAATGTCTAACTTCAACCAATCCAAGAAATTGAGCCACCGTCCATCATTTTCTTCAGTGTGTTACTGTCTCACAACATCATCACATCAGTTATTCTCAATTGTAACCATCTTCAAAAGGCAATAATAACCGATTATATAATTTTTTTAAATTATATATAGATAAGTATGAATGACCATTGATTGAAGTCATAAATGTTTTAGTGCTATTCACTAACTTTGATCACAAGTCAACTTCTGCATATGTGATTAAATGAACTATTCTTCATTGATATGATTATAGTTTAGTTTTAGCTAGTGACATCATTGTAATATTCTAACGATATCTCTTCTTGTTATTCCTTTTTAAAGGAAAAGAAATATCAGTAATGATTATTCAGTTTATACTGTACAATGCAATGATTACAAAATACAAAATATTATGTCATTACAAAATTAGAAAAACACTCACTAGAGATAATGTACACAATTAGCCATTAATAATGATATGAAATGATCATTCCAATTAATAGAACACATTAAATGTAGAATTATTCAAGTCAAAGGTCAGAAAATTGACTTGACTGATAGAGTTTGGTTAAGATTATTGATTAGGCAAATATGATATCGAATTGGTATTGTTTTACTTGAATCTTCCAATTGATGTTTATGCCTGTTATTGATCAGTCTCTTATTGAAATATATGCATAATATGCGTATTACCTTGATAATGTTTGAATTCACAAGCATTATAAGCAAAGATGAATAGTGGCTAGCATAGTCAGTCAGTCTGTCACAACATAGAACTTCGTACGTTCATACATCAGCTCGAGTTGCCATACCACGGTGATGCAGTTGTCGATCCAAGTCCCATAGTGGTAGAGGTAGTAAGAGTATAAGCAGTGTTCGGAAAGATTAGGTTTTAAAGATATTATTCAAGGAGTGTAATCCGGTTAAATAAATTTGGAAAGAGAAAAAAAAGAAAAGGACATGAAGAACTCAGAAGATTAGAATTTGGGAGAACACAATGAGTGGATGCACTTGCGCCATTGAAAACGATTTTGAGCCATCTCATTCAAGGTCTCTAACCATCGGTTGCTATCGTTTCGCGGATCCCAACCAGGTAGTCTAAACCTACCGACATGGCTCAGTCCACTTCTTAGTCACTTCATGGATTTGTGCCATTTTTGGTCTGGCCACCTATGATAATTTAAAGTATTTGAATTATAGTACCAAATAAGAATCCCAGAAATGACGCAAATGGATTAAGAAGTATTAGATAAGCACAAATGAATGTACTATATTCGGAATTCAAAATCAAGCATTCAACCCCGAAACTACTTCTACACTTGAACTTGAACAATAAAGAAAAGGCACAAAATATAATTCAAAGCTTTACTCTGAAGCTCCTTTATGTGGAGAATACAAACCCATTTATAGGCTTATTGTTAACCTTTAAATACTCGAACCACATAAAAAGATTACAATTTAGGTTACAGAGGAAGTAATCATTCACTTAGTTTGACACATAATTTATCAGTTCCTTAGGAGTCTTCATGGTGCATGCTGATCGGAAGAACTGTTTCCAGCCTTCTCCTAGCTTTAGAACATGTAATCGATGAATTCCCATTCGATCTCAACAACAAGCTTGTAGTGTTTGAAAACTTATGCTTCACGTCATTGTGGAAAGAAAATAACCAAAAGAAATTAATCATAGATGTCCTTAATAACGAACAAAAGTATAGTTCTAAACAGCCTGAATATTTATCAAATAGATAGATAAAGATTAATAATTGCGGAAAAAAGGTAGCGTAAACTATTGAGATAAAATGCCGAAATTAAAACCCAGTGTAGTCACAAAGGACATCAGAAAGGTAGGCAGTAAAACATGAGTCGAGAAGAGGGAGATGGCAATAGTTTGAAAAACTGAAGGTTAAGACCGTGGGCAGAGAGTTTAATTAATGTATTTTACTAAAATTATCCCAAAAGCTCCACCAATGATCAAAAGACAGAATCCAATTCTCGTTGTAAAGGTTTCCATATGTCTTATGGATGACTACGAATGATGAGTCTGTCTTGATTAAATAATTCATGTTTATAAAGTTCCTAATTATGAAGCTTCTTGTGGATACTATTTTAACAATTTTGGTTACCCTTCTTGAATCTCATTAGATGGAACGCTCATGGAATAACCAATAAAATTAACTTCACCGTAGCAGGTGAACTAACCAACCCACATGGAAGTCAGATCTGATAGCTATGAACCTTTAGGTTAATACGAGCAACATTCTTGTCACATTAAAAAAATATATCCTTTCTATAGTATCTATGTCGTTTATTTTCTGGTTTTTGAGCCTTATCTCGTTGGATATTCATTTTCGATAGGTATTACTTTTAGGAGGTTCGTTACTGCAAATTTATCAGATTCATTGTGAAAAGATATATAATTAAGTTCCACTTCCCACTAATAAGAGTAATTTATAGAGGCTCAATATCTGGCCATTCCATGAAAGTCTTCTGTAAACAGATCTCAGATTTCAATGAGGTTTTCTAAAGTTTTCGAAATAGAGAGAGTAAATGTTCAATCTTTCTCTCCAAGAGTAAGTTTTATTGCTGGTTGGCGTTTGTTGAAGTTCTATAGAATATGACCTAAAACACATTTATTTTCTTACATAATAAAATTACCATCCTATTTTGGTGGAGTTTCGTTCTGTGAGAAGGATGGTTCAGTCTGAACAACATCATCATTACTTCTCTCCCTTTCTGATTATATTTATTTTAGGTTTCAACATATATCCCACAATTTTAGGCAACCCTTCTTCACAATCAGTAATCTTTATTTATCTATTTGATGGATATTCAAGCACTTGTTAACTACATTTTTGTTTCCTACTAATTATATTTAATAATAGATAACTTCATTTAAAACCGACTAGAAAGGGTAAAGACGCCTTGCTATGCAATTCATCTACACGTTAAGATCGTCGAATCATACGGAAACAACATCGTCAAATAGTCTTCAATATATTGCGTAACCTACCTCATTCATGTATTCAAGCAGTCAGTAATCTTATTGTTCAATGATTTTCTTGATCTGGAATGAATAAAAACGTAGTGGGATGGATATGCTCTTGCGTAGACTGAGGAAAATTTGGATTACCTAGACGGACAATAAGTCATAAATTTGTCCTCAGCTTCTGGGACACCTTCCAACTATGTTTCTTTCAATCTAGTATGGCCCTACAAAAACCAAATGGGTGCTCAAAGTCCGAAAAATCTACAGATCGTTTCACATAGTAATCAGAGGCAGTATCCGTCAACAAAATTAATTGTGGAACTGTATCATATGCACTGGTCGAACGGCGAGTTGCGAAATCTGATTGCGCACTGATTAGTAAATTGATTGTTGACGTCAGTTTGAATCCATATTATTCCGCACACAGTTTAAACAGAAAAGAGCGAAATGTTTTTGGATGAATGCCTATATCCCCCACAAGTCAACGACACTGCAGATCGATTTTACCGACAGTCAAAAGCTTACAATTCCAGTGTAAATGCACCACAGTTTATAGGCTTACTTCCATCTGTCTTTCTGGAAATTCGAAATACAATTGAAGCTGTAGCTGGATGCACTACAGCCTAACTCTTTCATGGCACGGTGATTCAGTTTTCTGGAAACATTATGAGCCCTCCATCTTCCGCAATAAATATGAACATTACTTTCTACATGAGTAGATTAATGAATGCCTTATGGTTTACTATACATGCCTTTATACCTTATGATTTATGATACCGACCCTTTTGATGGGTTAATGAAAGACCCTACAAAATTCTGACAAGTTAATCAAGTAATTAATCGTTTGTCAGAGTGGAAAAGACAAAAATTCAGGATTGATCAACTAACAACAGTCTATTTAGAAGATACACCACTTCTGACAAAATCATGGGGTTCTCAATACAGCTGAAGGAATAATCAACTTAAGTCATTTTTTGCGCATTTCATGTTTGGCATCAATGTGGAACTATTATTCATTGCATGATTTCGTAATATAAAAGTGTAAACAATGTGATGCTGATAAACTTGTTAAGCAAATTAAAAAAAAATTGTTTATCAACTGTCATCTCATTGAATTTCAACTTCCAACTAGTAACATCAAATGGTCCTCATAACTCTTAGTAAGAAAAGGTGAAGTGGAGTCGTTTCTTATAAATTCAACATTAATGCCAACCTTGTTAATTTTAATAGATACTATTGGTTGAAAACACTAAGTTAGGCATTACCAATAACTCACAAAATAATAATAGAACACTTCTTTTCCTATAGATAGATCATTGTAATTTAGGTGATTTTGTTCTTTGAACTAGATGGTGTAGTGTCAGTTATTATGCCAAGCCCATATACCTTATTCGAGCTTTCGGACATCCCATTCTATTCATTTTACTTGAGCCATACATTGACCTTGTTATTTATTCGCTTATCAGTCTAGACTGTTTTTATATGAGCGTATATGTGTGTGCCCTTCTTATCCCATTAATCACATATCTGTAGCTTTATTTTGTCTGACTATAAATATTGAGTAACGCTTGACAAAGATGGAGTTGGCTTCCCAGCCATCTTCCATACGCGTCATTTTTGCTTTGCTATGTTTCATTCGTTTCACGTATGAAATATATGTATTCTCAAGTCAATTCTCGTTATTCGACTTATTTAATTTCGTTATTGGATAACGCGATTTAAGTCGACGACGATATACGAGAATCAGCGATAACAAACATCTATACAATCTAAACAGGAGTCAGATCCACGGACCATTAAAATGGTTTGGTCGTGAAACGTTGATTGTTCTTCTGAACAACATCAGTAGCATAAAGTTTCTGTAGAAATGAATCGTCCAATCGACTTCGATCTTCATCAGTTATTGTTAACCTTTAACCTGTCATTGTATGCTTTATTATTTTGATTATATCTTCCATTGATTTGATTCTTGATCCTAAATTTTTCCATGATTTTTTTTATGTAATAAATAACTATTTCAGGTTTGTTTTATATTTTAACTATTTTCAACTTTGACTAAATCAACAGTAACAAAACATGACAGAATGAGATGAATTCATTTATATTGTGGTTCTTCTTCAGCTGCTTACAACCTAGAAACAATCATAATAATTACTTGTATCCAATGTAAATATTGTATATGATATTAATGAAGATTAACGAAAGAACAACAATATTATGGAAGGATTATAAACTAGTAGAGGAGATGAATACGTATTAACTCACTTAGTTACTTACGCATGTTACTCCTCGTGGAGGAGCATAGACCGCCCACTAGCTCTCTCCATTCAATCATGTCCTGAACAATCCTTTCCAACTTTTTTCACATCTGTTTCTATTTCTCGACGTAATATGTTCTTTGGCCTTTGTCTTTTCCGCTCCCCTTCAGAATTTCAAGTTAGGGGATAAAAAGTTGTATAGTAATTAATGTAAAACTTTTAGAATAGAAATATTTCTGAAAACACATTGAAACACATTAAAGCAATATCGAGGCATACGCACAGTATATACACATATGTCAATAACAGACTGATCATTTGCTGTCTTAAACCTCAATGGGAAGATACAAGTAAAACAATACCAAGTGAATTCACATTTCTAGTAGTTGAAAATTGACATCAAAACTACATAGTGACAAACATAAAATTGGATAACTGACGGAGTGAAATGATAAAATAAGACGATTTATAATTGAGAAAATGAAGTTTTTTTTATTGAATGATGAAAGAGTAGAAGTATCCAGGGGATGGAGAGGTTCACAGCTGGGTTATTTTGTTTTGTTTTTTGAATACCTAGATTTAGTTTTAAATTATTAATAGTAATAGCTTAGATGAAACATGGTAAATTCGAAGTTGTTATTTTAGTTTTAGTTAAATTTATCAATTCATCAATGTACAATAACATAATAGTAAACTTTTAACTAAAAAAAATTTAGACTTCCTCACTTATCTTTATGTCAGATGGGTTTTGTGGAGATTGTAGTAAATTCAGTGGTTGAAATCATGAGTCATTTGAAGGTAGACCACCATGGGAAACCTGGAAGCACTGGACGGCCGTTTCGTTCTATTGTGCGACTCTTCAGCAGTGCGCATCCTCGACCTCGGCCCTGTGAGATTCGAACCCAGGACCTACTGGTTTCGCGCGCGAGCACTTAACCACTAGACCACTGCTTCCAGGTTTTCCATAATGGTCTAGCTTCAACTAACTCATGATCTTAACCACTGCAATTACTACAATCTCCACAAAACCCATCTGATATGAATCAACATATGCTCACTAGTGACTGGCTTCACGAGGTTTATCCTGGAGTTCTAGTGAGAAGTAGTGACCAGTGGAGTTCAAACAGGTCAGTTGTGAGATAGTAACTCACTGAAGGCAATGGTGAATGTGTCGCTCGATTTCGTGGATTAGTTGAAGTTAGACATTAACACCATTGGATGACGGCTCAGTGGTCTAGAGGTTAAGTGCTCACACGCGGAACCAGTAGGTCCTGGGTTCGAATCTCACAGGGGCGAGGTCGTGGATGCGCACTGCTGAAGAGTCCCATAATAGGACGAAACGGCCGCCCAGTGCTTCCAGGTTTCCCATGGTGGTCTAGCTTCAACTGACTCATTCTCTTTATGTCTTGTAAACGTATTACAACGTAGTTATATCGTTAATAATGACTCTTTTGATGGCTCTTTGAACTGACTTGGATTTGATCGAAATATGAATACCACCTACTGTCGTATAGAATTATCGACTTGATTCACGTTACAGAATAATGGACTAAAATAAGTCAAATACGAGAGTGAATTTTGAATACATATGTTTCATACATATATTTTTTTCCTAGAGAGATAATAAGAAAAAAATGAAGCGGGAAAGCAGACTGAGAAGGGCAAACATGCCAACTATATTCGATAAAGCGAGATTCAATATCTTAGAGCCGGATAAAAATAAGCTGAAAACATGTGATGAATAAGGTAAGCAATGTGTATACATACGCTCATATAAAAAACAGTCAAACTTATAAGCGTATAAGTGACATGATCAAAATAGGAATCAAGACGAATAAATAAGTCGGTCCGTTCGGAAGCTAGAATAATCCATATGGACTTGACAATAGTACTAGACACTAAAACTTTTCCAGAATTCTATCAGTTAAAAAAAATTCTCATATTCCTCAATCTTCGTATACACTTCCCCTTCCATTGATTATAAGCTTCATTATTTATCTAAACTGGAATGTGAAAATAAGTATGATCCTATTCTGTTGTATCCAATGTGTTTTCATGTATTTTTTTCATGAGTTTGTTTATTTTTCTTCTTTATATTCAGTATATATTAATAACTATTATGACTATTCACTAGGTATTGTTTTACTTGAATCTTTCCATTGATGTTTTAGGAATGAAATTGATCAGTCTGTTATTGGTATATGTGCATACTTTGCGTATGCCTCGATATTGTCTTAGTTCACAGGCTTTTTTTAAGCAATCATGGAGAGTGGCTAACGGTGGAATCCAGGACGCGCGTTTCGTCCTATTTGGGACTCGTCAAGTCGAAGTCGAAATAGTAACATTGAGTATTTTTCAAAGATCAATAAATATTTATATGTACCAGTTTGATGTATCCCTTCTTTGTATTGTGGAAGTTGATATGGTTCTCGATTTTGAAGTCCCAAATAGGATGAAACGCGCATACTGGATTCCACTGCTAGCCATTATCTATCATTGCTTACAAAAACACTCAAAAGTAGTTTACTTCTAAAGTGATTATAAGATTTTCACTTCATGAAATATCGTCTTCACTATTTGATAAATGTTTCGGTAATGCTAAGAATATGTAAATTCACTGTTTTTGGCAAATTTCTAGTTACTTTGTAGATGACTTGAACGCTGAGTTCCATGATCGAACACCATATGAACATGGATTATTTGATCAAACAGATCAGAGTTCAAATTCATCTTAAAGATAAGTAGAAAACTTATCAAGGGCAGTCACTCTCCATCCTTTTAAGATTGATGATATCTTATACATCCGTTTAGAAATTAACTTTGTTTGCACCTTAGATTTCAAATTTAAAGTTGATTTTAAAAGACTCAAATTTATTTTATTTTAAGTTTTGAAATTCCAAAACTTCTTGAGGGTGTGCAATTTCTTGTTGTGCCTATGGGGTATGTCAACTAGAACCGATGGATATATTTGCCTGGTCCTACGTTGTAGGTGACCGATTGAATAAGGTTCAGCTTATATCAAACATTGGAATAAAACATTCTATACGACATATTTTACATTTGTATAACATTATTTACAAAGTGTTGTTTTTCTTTTAGTATAGAAATGATGATAACTTAATTACTTACGTCTGTTAATCCTCATGAAGGAGCATAGGTCGCTCACCAGCATTCTCCACCCAACCCTGTCCAGCGCAGTCCTTTACATCTCTATCCAGTTGTTATTCATCATTTTCATATGTGCTTCTATTTCCCGACGTAATCTGTTCTTTGGCATTCCTCTTTTCCGCTTCCCTTCAAGATTCCAGGTTAGCGCTTGCATCGTGATTTAGTTTGATAATTTGAGTAATGTATGTCCTATCCATTTGCATCGTCTTTTTCTAATTTCTTCTTCAGCTGGAAGCTGGTTTGTTCTCTCAAACAGTAGATTGTTGCTGATGGTATCCGGTCAATGAATATTGAGTATCTTGTGTGGGCAACTATTCATAAATACTTGAACCCTCTTGATGATTGTTCTAGTAGTTCTCCATGCTTTCCATTATTTCAGTAGTAAAATATTTATTATCATTAGTCTCACCTGAAAGCATTCGTTCATCAACATATTGAACAAGAAACCAATATTCACTATTCACTAGATCTCTTAACAGCTTCAATTGACTCATGATTTCAATCAAAAACTTAACAATCTCCACAACACCTAAACTGATAATTACCATGTGCTCACTAATGACTAGCTTCGTGAGAAAATTCTCGAAGTTTTGGTGAAAAGCCGTGACCAGTGGAGCTAATCCGTGTCGGGTAGAAACAGGTGTCTATCTCAGTACAATGGAAGATGGTCACGCAACGTCTTGGATTGGTTGAGGTTAGACATTAAAACCATTGGATGTCGGCTCAGTGGTCTAGTTTGGTTAAGCGCCTGGCGCGAGACTAATAGGTCCTGGGTTCGCAACTCGCAGGGTGCGGGGTTGTGATGCTCACTGCTAAGGGGTCCCATACTAGGATGAGACGGCCGTCCAGTGCTTCCAGGTTTTCCATGGTGAGCTGGCCTAAATTGACTCATGATTTCAATGTAAATGTATGATTGTGATTACCTCTGCCAGACAAACTAAAATAAGTTCTAGTTATCACTTAAGATGCCTTGAAGTGCTATTTGTTAAGAATTTTTCTCTTTTTTCAGGTATAAGTTCTTAGGAACGTGTTCATATAAAAACCTAATAGAAGCTTTTCTCTCTGTCTTTCCTATATACTTATTATCTTCAGTATACGTAAGATAATGGATTCATATTGAGGTAACATCCTTGTAATAGTGATTTACATTGAACGGTATAATCATCACTTAAATATATGTCATTTATACATGTTATATACCATACACGCTTGTTTATAGTTACCTGTAAACAAATTAGATAATAAATAAATGAATACCATGATCACTCATTCATTGTTTATCTATATAAAAACTGACATCCTGGTAATCACGTTATCATTAAAGTGATTTAAAGTGATTTCATACTATTCATAACAATCTATTTAGTACTTTCTGGTTGTTACATAGTTAAAGTTAGTTCATTACATAAGTTATATGTACCTATAAAAACTGTTTCTCTGGTTGTTAGAAGGGGCATCGGTCTCGTGGCTTCCGAAGGAACTCAGCTTTCACTATCTGGCGTCATAACTCTGCGAAATGAAGACCTTCTAACTCCCAGGGCAGAGTTTAAATGGTTTGAGTTATTTTTTTTCTGGTTGGCGTTTTTATAGAGATTTAGTTTTCTACGGGATGGGGTTGCTAACCCTCTGCTCAACCCTCCTTTTTTTATTCGGGTTTGGGATCGGCAGTAACTCTAGCAGAGCTACATGTGGAGTTATAAATTAGTATCCACAACCCTGATGTACTATATAATATATTATTTTTCCATTTTAAAATGACCTAGTTAGCTGAACAAACAAAAAAGTCTGAAACATTTTATCAAAGTAAATCTCTTAAAATACGTTGGCTCATAAGTAGAAAACTGGCAGTCAAAGGTATGATTCTGTAGTTTGTAGAGTATGTATATTACTCGTTGGTAAAACATGCTTCATCAGCATGAATATGACTTTCAATAATAGAAGAATTAAAAAGTCTCGCTTTAAGTAATGAGCCTGTAATAACGATGTTTAGGATAAAGTATGGTCAACTTGCTATTATACTGTGTTCCGATGACGAGACTGAACTACCATGGAGTTATTTCCACTATTATGCCCGCCTAATATCAAAATATAAGGTGACTTTTAGCTGATCTGATCCCATTACTATTACTAAAACAACACCCGATCAAATGTACCACAGAATAATGTGATGTATGCTACTGATGTCGACAGATATGAGTAGTATGTGTCATCAATCAAAGTGAAATGCTTGGCGGAAGAAGGTTAAAAAAGATCGAGGAGAAAAGAACGAGAACATAGAATGACTGCTGTGGAAACGAAGAAACAGTCAAACCTGAGACAATCGATTGACATTTTGCAAATGAAGTATTTACTGTATGGGTTTCAGTTTTTACTAAGACGTTTTGTAGTTTTGTGTTCAAATATATTCGCTTGTCCCCACTAGTGTTCTCGTTCATTGTAATAAAAGTCTGGATGCACTGGAAGTTGCATTTCTAGGATATTAGTATTCATACTTCATGAGTAATTAGATGTGTTCGAGGTAATTAGAAAACCAAAGCACCTAATGTAAAACATGATATAAAGTGAATTATCAATACGAAACAATTTCTGTGAATCTCTCATGACTGTGGATTTTACAGGTAATTCAGTTTTCCGAAATAAGCATTCATTTTTGTCCAACAATAGCATTTTGTACACACTTATCATGCGAAGTCAGCTGCAATTCTGGTAGAAATCTATGTCAGCACTCAGAGTTTGAAATGCACCGTTTTAAATAGTAAAACAAAAATCGTAGATTTAAGTAGTTTTATGTTCCTTGATGATGATGATGATGTCAACCTACGATTAGTAAAATCCGGTTGGGTTCTAGTCAATCTGATGTAGCATTGTCCTCGTTACGATGTTCGTCCGGTTGTAAAAATACTGGTTTACAACGACTCGATGAGAGAGATTCTAGTTTAACCCTTAGTAAATTTTCCCCTTCCAGCTAAGGACAATATTATCACTCAGCATGTTAGGTCATCGATTTCTTCAAAGAATTGCTTACGTTTGGCAATGCTAGTGTCCATCAGTGTATATGTTGAAATACGGTCCTTATCTTGAAATACCAGCGTCGATGCCTTGAACATGTTCTACAACTTTCACAATACTCATTATCCACCAACTAGAACTTAGCGAAAATATCTGAGATATAATAAGCTAATAGTATAGCTTGATATACTGAAAAAATTTTGCTTAGGTTTGGCATCAATCTGTCCATTACCGTTCTCTGGTTGTGATCCTAATAGTTGTTTTACTCAGTCATTTAAGAAACCAGTGCCAATACTAATGTGGTTTTCTATCTAAGTCTTCAGGAAAACGCGATGAGGTTCCATAGCCAAGAGACGTTTTTGTGGTTTTATGGTTAACTGAATTGTATCATTTTTGCTAAATATTAATTTTTATCATTTCTTCATAAATTGTAATCCTCCTTTCTGTTTGGTTTCCTCACAGTATATTATCATTTCATTTCTTTGGGGCATATTCTTTGATACCTTATCACACTATGATTTATGTGGTTTGAGAAACAATCCGTATATCATTGTGGTTGAAGAGGAAATTACTTGAAATAAGTTACTTACTTACATACACCTGTTACTGAGATGGTGGAGAAGATTTATAGCTCAAGTAGATGATTTTGGTGAAGTTTTGTTCTCTGAGCTGGATGGTTTGGTCGTGCAGCTTTCATCATTCTTCCGAACGACATCATCAGCACAAACTTCAGATAGAAGTGAAGTGTTCGAATTTCTCCATATGTGTCTCAAAGCTTGTTCTGTGCACCTCGATGTTGATTGGTTCTTATTGACCTTAAATTTGTCGTTGTTTACTTCATTGTTTTAGTTGTGTCTCCCATTGTTTTGATTTTTGTTCTTATGTTTGTGCATGATTTTTCTGATTGATTGATAAATTGGATTGATTTCAATATGTTTGTTGATTGCTGATCGACCTGAGTGCCAGGCTTCTAAAAATTCTCTGATGTTTTTGGAGTTTCCTCTGTCTAAGATTTCTACATTTTCCAATCGAATGAGTGTCCGCAGTTGTCCACGTGTATTGATATAAGTGAAGATATATCATGGCGTTTGACTGCTAATTGATGTTCATGTAGGCGTAGGTGGAGGGGACGTTCGCTTTGTCCGATGTAGTGTTTTTTCGCAGTTGGTACAATTTATTTTGTAGATGATGTTTGATTTGTTTCCCTTTGTTATTTCATCTTTTGGTTTGCATAAGATTGATTGTAGTGATTTTGTCGGTTTGTGCTCCACACTTATTCCGAAGGTTTTCAGCAGTCTCGTCGCTGTTTCTGATATTCCTTGTATATATGGTAGGGTGATCTTTTTGTTGATTTTTGTGCTTGACTTGGGTTCACCTGTTAGCATTGGCTGCTCACCAGCATTCTCCATCCAACCATGTTCTCAGCAATCCTTTCGAACTCTTTCCACTTGTTATTCATCCTTTTCATATCTGCTTCTATTTCGCAACGTAATTTGTTCTTTGGCCTTCTTCTAGAGTTGCCGCCGGTCCCAAACCCGAATAAAGAAGGATGGTTAGGCATGGGGTTAGAGACCCCATCCCGTTAAAAACTGACTAAAAAAACGCTAATCAGAAAAAATAATGAAAATAAGTTACATAACAATTTATTTCAATAGTCAATACAAACGTATTTTAAGAATTCTAATGAAAGTTCATCAGACCATCAACAAAAGTACAGAGTTAAACAGAGTGAAAATAAAATATTTATACATGAAACTCTCACTACACTTGAAATAAACACAAATAATCAATTGAGTAGATTACTATTCACTTAGCACGTTTCCATATCAGCTGTATGCAACAAATAATGTTGTAATGTGATAAATGTACAAACATGGAATTGAATATACTTTTACACAAGCATAAAAGAGATTTTTAATTAATGTAAATACTTAATGATACATAATAGAAACAAATTATTAGGAATGAGAAAAAGAAAAATGTTAAAAATGTGATCCTATTGTAAGCTGCAAGAGAAAGAAATATGAAACAGCTTTACGATACAGCGAAGAAACTACCAGGGAAATATAGTAAACCAGCGAGACCGGTCAAAGACAAAGAAGGCAGGCCAATCACTGAAATTCAACAACAGCGGAACAGATGGATAGAGTACTTCGAAGAACTCCTGAATAGGCCGGCTCCAATGAATCCACCGGACATCGAAACAGCACATACAGATCTTCCCATAGATGTCAATCAACCAACGACGGAAAAAATCAGGAAGGCCATCAGACAAATCAAGAGCGGGAACGTAGCAGGACCTGACAGCATACCAGCTGAAGCACTGAAATCAGACATCGAAGCAACTACAAACATGCTTCACCTTCTATTCCAAAAGATTTGGGAGGAGGAACAAGTGCCGATGGACTGGAAAGAAGGACACCTAATCAAGATTCCAAAGAAAGGAGACCTGAGCAAATGTGAAAACTACAGAGGCATTACACTACTGTCAGTACAAAGGAAAGTCTTTAACAGAGTGTTGCTGAACTGGATGAAAGATGCAGCAGACGCCTAACTTCCAGATCAACAAGCTGGATTCCATAAGGATCGGTCGTGGACAGACCAAATTGCGACTCTACTGATCATCGTCGAACAATCAATTGAGTGGAACTCGTCACTGTACATCAACATCTTTGACAATGAGAAGGCGTTTGACCGTGTAGACAGTAGAACATTATGGAAACTTCTTCGACACTATGGAGTTCCTGAGAAGATTGTCCACATTATCCGAAACCCATATGACGGACTACAGCGCAAGGTCGTGCATGGAGGACAGCTGACAGATGCACTTCAAGTAAGGACCGGAGCCAGACAAGGCTGTTTACTCTCTCCCTTCCTCTTTCTTCTGGTGGTCGACTGGATTATGAGGACCTCGACATCTGAAGGAAAACACGGAATACAATGAACAGCTCAGAACCAATTAGACGATTTGGACTTCGCAGATGACCTAGCCCTCCTATCGCATACACACGAACAGATGAAGATAAAGACAGCCAGTGAAGCAGCAGTCTGCATCAGTAGGCCTCAACAAACACGAGGGGAAAACAAAGGTCCTCAAATTCAAAACAGAGAACAGCAATCCAGTCACTCTTGACGGCGAAACTTTGGAAGATGTAGAATCCTTCACATACCTGGGAAGCATAATCGATGAACAACGAGGATATGGATGCAGACGTGAAGGAGGGGATTGGCAAAGCAAGGGCCTCATTCCTACAATTGAAGAACATATGGAACTCAAAACAACTTTCAACCAATATCAAAGTCAGCATGTTCAATACGAACATCAAGACAGTCATTTCTACTGTATGGAGCTGAAACTTGGAGAACTACAACAACCATCATCAAGAAGGTACGAGTATTTATAAATAGTTTCTGTGCATGATACTCAACATCCATTGATCGGATACCATCAGTAACAGCCTACTGTGGTAGAGAACAAACCAGCTTCTAACTGAAAAGTAAATTAGAAAAAGACGATGTAAATGGATTGCACATACATTACGCAGATCATCAAACTGCATCACGAGGCAAGCGCAAACCTGGAATCGTGAAGAAAAGCAGAAAAGAGGAAGACCAAAGAACTTGAGATGGTGGAGAAGATTTGTAGCTCAGGTGGATGATTTTGAACACATTATGTCGGGAAATAGAAGCAGGTATGAAAAGGATGAATAAGAACTTAAAGAAGCTGCAAAGGATTATGAAGGACAGGGTTGGATGGAGAATGTTGGCGAGCGACCTATGCTCCTACATGTGGAGTAACAGGCGTAATTAAGTAAGTAAGTTGTCAGATATTAAGGTGGAATAATACATTTATATAATCTCTAAAATTGTATTTGAAGTACATACAACGTTTGACTCGGTGATCTAGTTGTTATAACTTGTGACCTTGTGCCTTATTAATTTATAATGAATTGATACCGCCAATTAGAGATCAGTTATTTATCGACTGGACCACTGACGCATAAAACACGTGCGAGCAGCCTAGAGTCTTTACTGGTTCTTCTTCCGACCTAGCCCTGTGTGTTGAGTATGGAACAACAATCTCAGCCTCTGTGATATGAATAATTTATTTCAAACATACTAGGTTTATATACCAACCAAATAGACTACATCGTACCATAAAATAGAAATTAACATTTGTATAAGTTCTATTCCAAAGTGGTTGTGAATGTAGGTGATAGTAATTGATAGACTGGGTATAACTCAAGAATGGTAAAACTTATAATAATAGTTTATGGGTCAAAATAAAGCTTATAATAAGCGGAATATGAATATGTATAGTTTAGTTACTTAATGATTATACAATAGAAATATACGTTTAGTATTGGTCCATAAATGGATCCCAAAAGTTACCATTCATTATTCTCGTCGGCTTATAACACTAGTCTAAACTTTTTCAAAGAAATATAATGAAATATTGGAATTATCGAATGTCAATAGGTACATGGTTCTTTGGTTAGTTACATACTAAATTGGTAATCCAACGATGTTTATAATGTTGAAAGTGAGGATATTTTGTGGTGCACATAAGATTTCACAAAATGCATAAAATGAAGATAAATAAACAAAAAAAAGAAAAGTCAATTGCATTGAGATGGAGATTTTTTCTCTAAGCTGGACGGTTTGTGTTGCGGAGCTTTCATAATTCTATTACTTCAGGTAGAAATTTGTGTTGATGATGTCGTTCAGAAGAAGAACGATGAAAGCTCCATGACATAAACCATACAGCTTAGAGCAAAAAAAAACTCCAAGTCATCCACTTGAGCTACAAATCTTTTCCACAATCTCAAAAGCTAATTGCATTCCATATCTCCTACAATTACTATTTGGATTTGTTCATATATGTAAGGCTTCAGCTGTTAGTCTGTTTTTTTTGTAAGAACTAAGATCTATGTTTTGGAGGATTCTTGGGCTATCGAAATCAACTTTAAGGCCCGGCTCTATCAAAAGTAATGCTATCGTTGATATGCTTTCAAGTTTTTTTTCATACCATCCAAGGATTTAGTAATGTGCTTCAAGCAAAGTTTGTGTTCCTTCATCCTAACATTCAGTTTTCATGATGTCTGATCTACATATATAGCATTACAATCACTACATTTGATCTCATATACACAATTTTGTTGTTCCACATTTCGTACTGATTCATTGATTCTTACCAGTTTGGATCTTAGAGTATTGCTTTTTTTCGGAAGAATAATCTTAAATTTTGAAGATTTAGGATCCATCTGATCTCTTCTCAATTTTCTTTACGATATGAGATCACTATTCTATACTTCTGGTTTATCTTCTTCCTTTTCATTTTGTTATGATTTCTTAATTATACTTTTTATCAAGTTTATAGAATAGTTATTCATCATCAAAGAAGACATACCCAAATTCAGTTCAGTTTCTTAGTCACTTAGTTCACTGATGTGTTTTTCAACTCTTTTTATCAAATTCTTGGCCACTGTCACTTTGGTGGAATGTTCATATGCTGACTTGTAATCGAAATATTTCCCAGTAATGTTGGCTATTGGAATATCTTTATTTTCAAACAATCATTAACTTTCTTTTCAAGCAAACAGTCCAGTAAAGGTAACGTTTGGTTAGTGGATTCCATCTCTTTGGTGAATTTGATGCTATCAGGCATACAATTGGTATTCTTAAAAAAATCTGTTTGATCCATCTCGTTTTCCAATCACAAAAGTGTCATCTATGTACCTCAACCAGATTTATGATCTATACGAACACTTTAAGGTTGTAGTTGTCTCCGATGAATGCATAAATAATTTAGCAACAATTGGAGAAATCGGTGATCCTATAGCCACACCTGCTGTTTGTTTTTCATAATCAGCGTTGTTCAAAGCAATAGTGATTTTACCCTTGTCTGCAGACAACAGTAGGCGTCATTGTTTCTTCAATGAATGCAGTTCTAGAAAATATGTTTCTTTAAATTACATATATAGTTCAGTTCATGAGTTAACTTTAGCCAGGCCACCATGAAAAACCTGGAAGCATTGGACGGCCGTTTAGTCTTGGTGTAGGGTCCCTCAGCAGTGCTCATTCATGATACTGCCCCGCGGGATTCCAACACAGGGCTTATCGGTCTCGCGCGCGAGTGCTCAACCCCTTTCTGATTAAATGTGTACATGTTCATTTGTCTCCCGATTAATTATTCGTTCTTAATTTTTTTTCACTCACTTAATGAGTGTGTACATCAGTATCTAAATCAGATTGTTGCAAGACGCAAAATCAACAGCCATATTCAACTATCGACAAATTTATTGACAAGGTTTTAATTTATCAGGCTCTAGATTTCTTCTAATTTACTCCTACATGAAATAGTATCGTGTTTCGAGGTAAGTGTATCATATGCCTCAACAAGATCAATCGATTGAGATTTGGTACCAAATCAATTTATTTATTCTTTTCGTTTATTATTTAGCATCTAACCTGAACCTTTTGATAGAGTTCAGATATTCTCCCTTTTAAGGCAAATAGTACTAAGCTAACCTTATTAGATCTCTAGTTTACGTAAATGTTGAAATAAAGTAAACAAACTACGATGTTCCTTTTATAAGTACTCATCAGATTAGTGAAAACACAGCAACTATAGTTCTTCACCAAAATGCTGATTTTAGTCTATGTCAAAGAATAGCCCTATCCACTTGTTATGAAATTCAAGGTGAAACAGATGATTAACAAAAGAGCCTTGGTCATAATGTAACAAATTTTTTTGAATTCGTCAAGTGAAACATTATAGAAGTCATCAAATGAATTATCTAATTATCGAATCCGGTGAGCGGGATCGTGGATGCGCACAGTTGAGAAGCTCCACGATGGGACGAAACGGCCGTTCAGTGCTTCCAGGTTTTCAATGGTGGTCTAACATCAATCGGTTCATGATCTCAACTAGAAACCTAATAATCTCTACAGCACCTATACTGATATTTAATAATCAGTTACACTAACCTGTTCATACATTTTTTAAAAGGACGCTAACTGTGATTATAGTCATTTCAATTGATTGTACATTGATTATGTTTCATAGAAAACTAATAAACGAAATGAATGGATCAATTAAAAGATCTGTCATTTTGGGACATTGGTTTGTCACCACCACCTGAATATCTAACCATGGTAAGAGATTAAGACTGTTTAAGAAAGAAATCAAAAATATAAGTGATGTTGAGGTTGATAATTGAACCACGATGATTTAAATTTGTGACGCTATTGGAGATGTTAGATCCCCAGAACTCACTTGGTAAATACCTTATTTTTGTAATTTTATTTTAAAAATTTGAATTTCTTGTTTTCGTGCCAAAAGCGCTCAGTTTAACTTTCATATTTCTTACTTGGGAGGATCTTAAACACTATTGGTTAGTTGTACCTTATAGTATGCCATTTTGTAACACTTCTCAAGAACAATTTTATGCTGTACATATACATTTGCTCGTGCTTCTGACTGCTTACGGAATATATTTCCCCATTTAAAACTTGTACTTCTCTCTCTAGTTAGCAGAGCTAGGATGTGTCAGAATAACTAGATTATCTGTCATTGTGTCACAGTATCTTCTTTCCGTTCTCAGATTAGATGAACTTGTAATCACTTCAAACATAGCAGATGCTTAATGATAAATTTTAAAGGGATGATTATAAATACTTAAATATAAGCGATTTACTAGTTTATTCTTTAGAAATGAGAGCTCAACATAATCGCTTTTTGTTATATGGAAGAATTATTTGAACTGATTCACTAAACTGTATATAGCAGAAGTACTTTCTATTAGGTCGTGAAATTTACAAATTTTTACATCTGAAGATTATTTCAATCACGATTTATCAAACAATATGAATTGGTTTTCTTTCAAAGGCTGTACATCAGCTTCAAAATGGCAATTTGTAACAGTGTAGTGAACGAGAACACTAATGGGGACCATCAAATGTATTTGAATACAAAATTACAGAACGTCTTAGTAAAAACTGAGAACCATACAGTAAATACTTCATTTACAATATGTCAATCGACCGACTAAGTCTCGCGCCAGGCGCTTAACCAACTAGACTGATAGGTCTTGGCTTCGAATCTCGCGGGGTGCGGGATCGTGGATGCGCACTGCTGAGGGATCCCATACTAGGACGAAACGGCCGTCCAGTGTTTCCATGTTTTCCATGGTGATCTAGCTTAAAATGACTCATGATTTCAATCATTGAGATAATAAATTCGTTGAAAAGAGATCGCTGAACTTCGTGTTTTAATTTGCAAAATATGAATCCATCATCTCAAAATTGTCTGTTCCTTTTGCAAATATCAGTCGATTGTTTCAGATTTCATTGTTTATGCATTTTCATATCAATTGCGTTCTGTTCCCGTCCTTTCCTTATCGATCTTCTACTGAAATACATTCTATGCCTGACCACCGTTATATACTACTTATATGGATATAAGTAACCCACACCACAATACTTATATCTGTCGATATTAGTAGCACACACCACAACAGGACATGACAATGAATCAGAAAGGAAAAAGAAAAAAATGACATATTTAATCTAATAATTAAGGTTGACAAGAATCAATGGAATGTTTTAAAATAAGAAAAATACCATAGGAAGATTACATAACTGATATATGTAAAAATCATATCATTATTTTATCATAGCAACGACTGATTTGTCACAAGTTTCTTTATGTATACAAAAGGTCAAGTCAAATATGCTTAATAGTAATGATGACTGTAAAGCACAATAAAAGCAGTTTTTAATGCTTGTTATTTAGTTTAAAGGCTTTTGTAATAATTTCAATGGCTAAGATCATAAGTCAGTTGACCACCATGGAAAACCTGAAAGCATTGGACAGCCGTTTCGTCCTATTGTGGGACTCCTCAGCAGTGCGCTTTTGTAATAATTAAATTGTGTTCACTATCTACTACATTTTCTATTGATCACAACTGTAAAGAGTTTACTTTCTTTTGGTTATAATTTGAATGGAATATGTTCAGAAAATCTAGTAGATGCTTTTCACTTAGTTTGTAGTGTCGGTTATTATGTTAAGCCTATATACCTTATTCTAGCTTTCGGACAGCCCATTCTATTCATTCTACTTGAGTCACATTCTGACTTTGTTATTTATTTGCTTATCAATCTTAACTGTTTTTACATGAGCGCATAGGTGTGTATACATTTCTTATCTCATTACTCATCACGTATCTGTAACTCACTTTTGTGTAACTATAAATATTGATTAACGGTTGGTTAAATGGGAGATGGCTCACCTGCCATCTCCGCTGTGCGTCCTTTCTTCTTCTCCTCTCTATTCCACTCGCTTTATATACAAAATATATGTATTCAAAAGTCCATTCTCGTTATTTGACTTACCTAAATCCGTTATTGACTAACGCGAATTAAGTCGATGATTATATACGAGAATAGGAGACATATATATTTCAACAACAGTCATCATTACGATCATCTTGGAATCAGATCTCGGGCCACTAAAGTGGAGAGCCCTTTCGACAACTTCTTTCGATCTAAATGACAATTAAATGACGGGCCTCCACAAAAAAGTTCTTCTTAGGTAGTTGTAACCATAATTACAATGAATTTTGTATCTCTTTCGAAATCCTACACTATTAATTTATAGTTTAGATTGTTTAATCTTAAGTTTGTATTATTTCTAATAGTTTTTTAGTTAATTTCATTAATAATGGTAATTCCATTCTATATGCTTGTTGAATAATCTTGTTCTTTTTTCTTTAAATATCTCTCATATGTTACTCCCCACAATCCTCTATGATACAATTTACCTTCAGGCTAAACGAAAACCTATCAAAGGTTGAAGGTTACAAATTTGTCAACACATTTGAAGATGACATCAGAATGGTATTGTCTCACTTTTGATTGATTTAAGGAACATTTGGTGTTATATATGTGTATGCTATTCCTTGTTAATTAGTACTTGAAAAGGTAAAATGATTACTACAATTATTGATTATGTACAAACAGAACTGAATGTTCGAACTTATACAACATGATTCTTCAATTATTCTAATGATAGTACATGGCTTTAAGATATACGCATGTAATTTATATGTCACTATAAAAGGATATATGTTAATCAAATGAAACTACAGCCAATTGATAACTAATTGGTTGAAATCATCAACTGATCAAATTTAGATCACCTTTGAAGAACTAGAAGCACTGAATGACCATTCCATCAAGGTATGGGACTGGTAAACAATGCGCATCCACGGTTCCATGTGCGCAAATCGAACCCAGGACTGCCGGTTTCGCGCACGAACGTTCAACCTCTAGATTACTAAATCGGCTTCCAACTATGCTAATGTGTAACTTAAACATTACTTGACTGTCTTACATTGTCTTTGGTGGGTAATTGTCTCCTACACAAAAATGTCTAGCTCTATTGGTCACAGATTCTCACTTGAACTAAGGAAATTGGTCGAATCTAGTTGCTAGTGAGCAAATAATAGACTAAATTTAGATATTAACAACGCTGAACGGTGTTGGTAGTCTACAAACTGAGGGTCCGTGAGTATGGCTAAAGGTCTTGAGTTTAACTTCTGCGAGGATTACTGCTGATCAGTCCTATACTCGGATAAAACAACAATCTAGTGACCACAGGTTTTCATTGATAGTCATACTCAGATTGGAAATTCAACCATCTCCATAAATCATAGTTTAAATCACAAATTGATTTTATCCAGATTATCAATAAAAACATAGAAGTACTGGATAGTTATTTTTTCCTAGTACGGAACTTCACAGTAATCCAAGTCTACGATCTTGTAACCGGGAATCTAATCAAATACCTTTGATCTCGAACTATTAGCCTATCAAAATTCTACAATGTCCACATATCCACTTATATTATTTATCAATTAGCTGTTACACACAAGCAGCGTAAGCTGGATATACACATAAAAATTTAAAGAAGCATAGTATCACGATGTCGAAAGCTTCGTAACCTATCAACATAGGCTTCTAATTAGAATATGAATTAGTTCAACGGAAAGCTGAGAAACTCAATAAGTCATATGACAATGAATTTACGTATCATTATTTTGATGGCTCATGTTAACGTTATCATTAAGTTGCTCAATATAGGCTATTGATAATTGCAAATAGGTACAGAGTACTGTTACAAATATCTGCTTGTATAATTTGTAAACAATATAACATAATTTTGAATATTGATCATTCAAATGACAATAGTTAAACCAAATAAGAAAATTTACTATATACATTAGATAAAACAATGGAGATAATTATGCAGTCTGTTACTAAGCAACCAGTAAAATGTTTATTGTTCAGATAAACTGTGGTCTGTTGCTATAAATGTTTATAAATTCACTTGCACACCACTCTTGGATATATATATATATATATATATATATATATATATATATATATATATATATATATATATATATATATATATATATATATATATATGACTTAAGACGTAGTACACACGTTTTTGTGCTTCGCAATTCATTACAATGACCTCTCTAAATAGCATGCGAAGGACTTTGAAGAGTTTCTAATCACAAACCTAAACCGATAGAAACGGAACAAACGATGACGTCAGCATTGACCAACTTAGAGCCACGTATTCAGTAGGGAACTGTAATAATGTTGATTTTGTTTATGTATACTTGGACAACATGACCCACGATAATCAACAATCACAACAACTCATTGTTTTTTTTCCGAAAACCGGCCGAAAGTAATGTACTTTGGAAGAAAAGTAAGGTTTTTTAAAATACTCAAATGACTGCTGTACGTATGACACTGCATAGTATTTTATTTTATCTCGTTTGTTTGTATTGTTGCGTCTATCACATGTTATCAGTCAGCTTCTATGCCAGTTTATTTGGCACGGTTTATGTATTTACGCACGTACGAGTGTACTTCGATATGCACTTACAACTTCTTTTGTTTCCCTTTCCCGGTTGGCTGCAAAAGATGAAATACCGACGAAGATGACGATGAGTCAAAAGTTTCCTTACATTTTATTTTCCATTGCTATATTGTACCAATATGACCCCTTATATTACGGAAAGACGAACAGATGCTCCTGAACATGACAAGTTATCACAAGAGTGTCAACCGACAAAAAGCTCGTTCAGTTAAAACTTCTAGCTGGCCACATCTTAGGGTCATCACTACTCCACTAGGAGGAGAATGAGCTATCACGGTAAAAAAGTAGTTCTGTAAGTCATTGACATTGATGTTGACCTCGTTAGTTTTACTGCACACACCTAGCTGATGGCGCTCGGTCACGCATTCACATCAGATCACGAGTGTGTACATCGTGCAAATCATCCTTTTCAACTGTTAGCCAGTTTGGACCAAACGCTTCTCGACATACCGATAGCTTTCCAAATATATCTTCGAACCTCTTCATTTATGACTTCTGATTTCAGTGGGTTAGCTTACTTCTATTATAAAAGTGTTACGTGTGGAGGCTTATCAAACTACGAATACCTGTGACATTTTTCGCCCTTTGAATGGTTGCATGTTATTTTAGTTCATTAAATTGCCACAATTCGAAGGTCTTATTCTGCTCTTATAGTAACAACTTTTGTATCATCTATGGTCGAGTAACTACTCCTACCACAAACAAAAGTTACCTGCAATTCCGTCTTCTTCCTATGTTAGCGTGGCATTTGTCGGAACTAATGATTCTTTTGTACTTGACTGTCCGCTGATTTCGAATTACAAATATAATACGTTCATTTGTGCTCATGTAGTTCTGTCTGGCTTAAATTGAACTGTTTCGAGAATTCCTAGTCAGTACACTAATTCGGATACTTCTAATAATCATATTTACGTCGCGATGGGGCCCTTGATTGAACAGTTGGATATAAGTTCAAATTGTGAAGCTTTTGAGGATTATATGGATAGGCTTTAAATCTGGAGTATGACCAGGAACAATGTTAAGAATGATAAACTCTGGCTCATTTCCTTGCAGTCATTGGAAAGGATGCTTGCAAACCACTAAAAACTTTTGCATTCCCAGATAGGCCTGTTTAACGTACCTACGCAACTCACGAAGAAATACTACTTAATCATGTAAAGTGTACTATTCGTTTTGCTACTAGTGATGATGATCCGTGTAATTCAGATTTTACAAAGTTATGTGTTTCTGAAGATCATTTATCCCTATCCACTGTTTCGAAAGTTAATTCCCATATACAGAAGATATTATACACATCTCTTGGTTTATTCCATGACTGTATTGTTGATACAGGCAGTATAGATTCAAACCCCAGTCCAGAATTAAATGAAGCCATGTTAGCCTCGCATAACTTTGAAACTAAACTCCAACCAAAATAAACTGATATTTCACATGATGTTTGACGAAAAACTTTGAGGGACTTACTTACCTACACATATTACCCCTCATGTAGGAGCATAGACCTCTCACCACTATTCCCCGTCCAACTCTGTTCAAACCAATCCATCCCAGTTGTTTCCAGTTGCTATTCATCTCTTTAATATCTGCTTAGAATTCCCGGTGCAGTATATTCTTGGTCTTCATCTTTTCCTTTTCCTTTCAGGATTCCAGGTTAGCTCTTGCTTCATGATGCAGTTTCATTTCCAAAATGTAGGTCCTGTCCACTTCCAACGTCTTTTTCTAGTTTCCTCTTCAGTTGGAAACGGGTTTGCTCCCTCTCATATTAGGCTGTTGCTAATGTTATCCGTTCAACGGATATTGAGTATCTAGTGTAGAGAATTGTTTGTTTATAGTTGAAGCTTTTTCGATGATGAGAGTGTTAGTTTCAGCTCCATAAAGTAGAACTGTCCTGATGTTCGTATAAAGTCTCTGACCTTTAATTTGGTCGACAGCTGTTTCGAGTTCCATATGATCTTCAGTTGTAGGAGTATTGCACTTACTTTATCAATCCTTGAATTTACATCTTTATTGGGACCTCCTTGGCCATCGATTATGCTGTCTAGTTAGGTGCGTGAAAGACCCCACCTCTTCCAGAGTTTCTTCATCAAGTGTGATTGGGTTAGTGTTCTCCGTGTCACATTTGAGGATCTTGTTTTTTCCTTCATGTCAGTTGAAGCCTACTGATGCAGAGGGTGTTGCTGCTACAATGGTTGTCATGACCTGTATTTGTTGTTATGTATGGGATAGAAGAGTTGAGTCGTCTGTGAAGTCTAAACACTCTAGTTGCATCCAAGCTGTCCATTATGCTCCGTGCTTCTCGTCAGATATCGAGGTCATCATAATCCAGTCAACCACCAGAAGGAGAAAAACGAGAGAGAGAGAGAGAGAGAGTAAGCAGCCTTCTCTGACTCCGGTCCCCATTTGGAATAAATCTGTCAGTTATCCTCTATGAACAACGGTGCAGTGTAGTCCATCGAACAAATCGCGGATGATGTTAACGATCTGCTCAGCTACCCACTACATATTGTCGATAAGCGTCCCATGATGTTCTCCTATCCACATTGTCAAATGCTTTCTCGTAACCTAGGAAGTTGATGTATAGTGATGGGTCCCGTTCAACTGATTGTTCAAAGATGATTCGTGGTGCCGCGGTTTGGTCTGTGTACGACCGATACTTACAGAATCAGGTCTGTTGATCTGAAATGCGGGTGTCTACTGAGTCTTTCATTCGGCCCAGCAACTTTTTGCTTACAACCTTTCCTGTTAGAGATAGTAGTGTGATGCCTATGTAGTTCTCACATTTGATCACATCTCCTTTTATTGGTATCTTGATGAGATATCCTTCTTCTCAGCCCGTTGGCACTTATTCGCACTCCCACATCTTCCTGAATAGGACGTGTAGCATACTTGCAGTTACTTCTATGTCTGATTTCAGTGCTTCAGGTTGTATATTTTTAGGTCCTGTTCCTTTACCAGTCCCGATTTGTTTGATGATCGCAATCGATTTCTTCGATGTCCAAGGGAATCAATGGACCTCGAAGTGTTCTACTCATTTGTTTCTCTGTCCTTGAATCTCAATGATTGGATTGTGTTCTTTGTCCCTGACCAGTCTCTCTGATTTACTAAATTTTCCTAATAGTTTCTTCGTTGTGTCATAAAGTTGTTTCATTTATTCTTCTCTTATAGCTTTTTCTACTGTCGTTGATAGGCCTTTTAGGTATTTCCGCTTATCAGCTCTGATCATCTTGTCTGCTTCTGTGTATTTGATGTGTGGTTTGATTTTCTCTGTTCTTATTCAACTGTGGATAATTGCTGTCCTCTTGTTCTTCTTTTATTGAATTCTGTCTAGGGTTTTGATGGAATCCATTCCATCTGATGATGCTGGTTGCGGTGCAGCACTTTCTGACACTTCGAAGTTAATGCTTCTTTGATTCCTTTCCAGTTGTCCTCCATAGTGTTTTTTTCTCCATTCAGTAGATCTTATAAGGCTTGTAATCTGTTGTTGAGATCGATGTTGAATTGGTCGAGTTTGTCAGTATGTCCAAGGACGACCCTTCCCCAGTTGGCCAGTGATTCTTTATTTTCAGTTTCATCTTGGCAGCCACCAGGTAGACGTTGATCGGAATCTATGTCAACTCCTCTTCTGATTCTCACGTATCCCACTGACCTTGTGATATATTATTGATGCAAATATGATCGATCTGTTTCTCTGTGGTGTGGTCCGGTGAGATCCATTTAACTTTGTGCATGCGTTTGTATGGCAATATGGTAACGCTATCTATATCCAGTTTCTTGAATGCACATAGATCTGGAAATCTCGTTCCTTTGTCCCAGGCAGTCTGTGTCGTCCCATGATATCTTCATACCCAGAATCGTTCATTCCGATTTCAGAGTTCAGATCGCCCACCAGGAATGTGAGATCCTTCCTCGGGCACTTTGCTATGATTGATTACAAACTCTCGTAAAACTGATGTTCGTCGTCGCTGTTGCTATCATTAGTGGGTGCATAACATCAGATAACATTCATCGTGATTTCCTCCCTCTTTGTTTTGAAGAATGCTTTGATAATCCTGGATCCTTAAGATTCCTATCCTATCCTATTTTGAGTACTTCATAATGCATATTGTTTTATGTTTGATACTTGGGATTAATTTATGCAGACTCTTAGACATACATTTCGTAGGAGTTTACATTTGTCATAATTGGATGTCTATTCAGTGGTAATATCACTGAATGTACACACTAGATAACATGGATCCCACTATTATGAACTTTTTCATCAAGACTACACAAACACCTTGTTTGATAAATTTAACCTACTTAAAACTAAAGTACAGAGATATCAACTAGTTATCTACATCTCAATGAGACTGCATAGACAGTTCAGATGTATGAATGTTTTATTGAATATCTGGTAAACATTATACCTACAACGCTTTTCCAATCTCATTCATGAAAATTCTCATTTTATCTATCTACATATCTACCTATTTATGGTAAACAGGCTATTCTAATCTGGAACAAGCTTTTAATTCGGAAATTCCAATAAACATGAAAATTCAACTGAATTTCAACCCTTCAATTATTGTTACACCACTTGATCACAAAATATCATGGTAATTGGAGAAATTAATGCAAACCGTCAAATGTTAAATACTCTAATTATTTTGACTCGAATTAAAAAAAAATTATTTACTGTTTATAAGTAATTTGTAAGCTTAACCACAGTGGTGGATGGTGATTAGCATTGGAATTAAGGGAGCGCATTTAGTTCTATTTAGGACTCGTCAGCTAGATGTAACTGCATCGCGGTGTTGTCGCTTACTCCGGGGCTCGAAATGAATACCGTTCACTTCAAATGCCATTTTGTTATCCACTTAACTGCCTCATTGCACAAGCTAGTGGCTATCTGGACTCAGTGGCTAAGTGGATAACGCGATGGCATTTGAAGCAAACGGTACTGGGTTTGAGTCTCAGAGTGAACATCAACTCGGAGATGCATGTACATCCAGCTGACGATTCTTAAATAAAACGAGACACGTGTCCTGGATTCCAATGCTAGTCACCATCTGTCTCCGTGTGTAATGCCCGTGACTTCAGGCAATATCGAGGCAATCCTCACAGGATGCGCATATGCCAATAAGATTGATGAATTACAGCAATGGAAGATCTACACAACCAATACAAAAAACGGTATTTAAAGCTATTTAAGCTATTTAAATAAGAATTAAGTAGTCTGTTGATGAAACAATAAAAGTTTGGGCAGTAGGAAGAAACGTAGTTTAAGCAATCAAGTGGCGAATAATTTAAATTGATATTGATAACTGAAACATCGGACAAAGACTGATATTTGTAGATTGAGTAACTTTCGACTTCATCGAGTACGTTGATAAACCTTGCCATTGATCGTTTTTTACCAACTAAAAGTTTGAATCACTTAGGTGAACGATAATATTGTTAGCGGCGTTATTCAAATACAAACAAAATTGAGGATAAAGTGACATATCACAATGGTAACCGCTGGGTCGACAATTAACATAGTTAGTTTAGTCTTGCTGTAGTTTGCTAACTAACTGAAATTTACTAATCGTAATCCAACATAAAATGAAGTTCCGTTTGAGACACAGGAAGTTTCCCAAATCTGAAATATAAGGAAACAGACTTATGCATACTTACTGCTGATGTAAATTCAGGTATTTATGAAAAGAATTGTGAATGTTTAACCAAATAGTTATCAGTTGAGATTGACACGGTGAAAAATATTCAAAGAGGTACATTAAGAAATGAACGAATTAGAATATGTGCTTTAGGGACTGATGCCAGTAGAATTGATGAAATACTTACTTACTTACCTACTTACGCCGGTTACTTCTCGTGGAAGAGCCTAGGCCGCCATCCAGCGCTGTCCATCCGACCCTGTCTTCGGCAATCCTTTCCAGTTCTTTCCAGTTGTCATTCATCCTGTTCATATCTGCTTCTGTTTCCCGACATAATGTGTTCTTTGACCTTCCTTTATTACACTTTCTTTCAGGATTCCAAGTTACAGCTCGCCTCGTGGTGTAGTTTGGTGATTTCTACAATGTATCTCCTATTCACTTCCACCGGCTTTTCCAGATTTTCTCTTCACAAGGAAGCTCGTTTGCTCTCTTCTATAGTAGGCTGTTGCTGATAGTATCCGGCCAACGGATAGTGAGTATCTTGTGTAGACAATTGTTTATAAATACTTGTACCATTTTCATCTCCGACTTTGATATTGGTTGAAAGTGGTTTTGAGTTGCATATGTTCTTCAATTGTAGGAAATCCGCCATTGCTTTGCCAATCCTAGCCTTTCCGTCTGCATCCATATCCTCCTTGTTCACTGATGATACTTCTCACGTCCTGGAGCCCTTCTAGATTTACTGCCGGTTCCAAGCCACGGTAAAGGATAAAGGTTGGGCATAGGGTCGGTAACCCCATCCGTAGAAAAAACCTTGCTAAAATACGTCAATTACATTTAAAAAATGAAGTAATTAAGGAGCAGTTTAAAATTGTTGATGACAGTTATAATATGTTGTTGAAGGACTGATTATAATACAATTACGTAAGAGTAAAGAGGCTTATTAAAAGTATGTAAGAACAGGAGAAAGTTTGTGAGAGTAGTCTTACTCAACCTTGTATGACCTATTTCTGTGGATATGGCAGAGAGGGAGGATGCAAGACCTTCTTCTGTGTACTATCGTCGGGTTTCTAGATGTGAATTTCAATAGCTTCGGCGAATTGTTAGAGAATACAACCATTTGTTGGCTTTTATTTAAGTTTAATCCCTATAGGCGAGTAATTTCATCACTCTTCATATAAATGAATTCGAAGAGTTGTGATATATCGCTAGATCTTCGGTAAATCATTCAAACTACAGTAAACTTGCTATCAAATGAAAACACGTTATTTTTACCTGGATTTCATTATCCCTGTATGTAATATCAGTAGTCCATGATGAGCATCATCAATTATATATTCTTTTATATAATTCTTAAACAATTAAAACTTCAAGGAACTTAAGTAAAATATTCCTAAAAGAAATTAAGAATCTTCACAGGTTGAAATCATTAGTCATTTGAAGGTAGACCACCATGGGAAACCTGGAAGCACTGGACGGCCGTGTCGTCCTATTGTGGGACTCCTCAGCAGTGCGCATCCACGACCTCGCCCCTGTGAGATTCGAACCCAGGACCTACTGGTTTTGCGCGTGAGCACTTAACCACTAGACCACTGCTTCCAGGTTTCCCATAATGGTCTAGCTTCAACTAACTCATGATCTTAACCACTGCAATTACTACAATCTCCACAAAACCCAACTGATATTAATCAACATATGCTCACTAGTGACTGACTTCAAGGGGTATATCCTGGAGTTCGAGTGAGAAGTAGTGACCAGTGGAGTTCAATTAGGTCTTTTGTGAGATAGTAACTCACTGAAGGCAATGGTGAATGTGTCGCTCAATTTCGTGGATTAGTTGAAGTTGGACATTAACACCATTGGATGACGGCTCAGTGGTCTAGAGGTTAAGCGCTCGCGCACGAAGCCAGTGGGTCCTGGGTTCGAGCCCCACGTGGTGCGGGATCGTGGATACGCACTGCTGGGAAGTCCCATAACAGGACGAAACGGCCGTCCAGTGCTTCCAGGTTTTCAATCGTGGTCTAGCTTCAACTGACTCATGATTTCAACCTGTGAAATTTCTAAAACTCTCCACAAAAACCATTCTGAAAATTAAGAATCAGTGGAAACATGGGGAAATCAAAGTTCTTTTAAGGAATAGGAACCGAATAAAAACAAATGATAATAATGATAAGTTTAGATCTAGACAAAGACAAAAATAGGACATATGTATTTTATCTACATAGATCAAGCTGTTGACTCATGAGTACTTTAAACGTTTAATGATTACACGAGTGAGGAATGAAAGGAAAATCGCTGACAGCATACGAATAATACCTTGAAAGTACAGATTTATTTTAGGTGTGAAAATTATTTGATAATTTCGTTTATTATAAATCAATATACAACTAGACAAAAGACAAAAACAAATTGAACAGATTGGATCGATTATTACTCTGAAGAAGTTCAGACAAGTTCGCTGGACGAAACGTTAGAATTATTTAAGTTTCAATTGCTGAGATTACTTCAGTTATCTACATCTGAAAATTAGCAGTCAATACAACATATAGTATATATTTTTTGATTGAGATCGTCCTATTGTGAGACTCCTCAGCAGTGCATATCCACGATCCCGCTCGCGGGACCATGTGCTCACTAGTGACTAGCTTCGTGAGAAAATTCTCGGAGTTCTGATGAGAAGCCGTGACCAGTGGAGCTAATCCGTGTCGGGTAGAAACAGGTGTCTACCTCAGTACAATGGAAGATGGTCACGCAACTTCGTGGATTGGTTCAGGTTAGACATTAACACCATTGGATGCCGGCTCAGTGGTCCAATAGGTTAAGCGTTCGCGCGCGAGACTGAAAGCCCTGAGTTCGGATCACGCAAGTGGGATCGTGGATGCTCACTGCTGAGGAGTCCCGCAATAGGACGAAACGGCCGTCCGGTGCTTCCAGAATTTCAGTAGTGGTCTAACATCAATCAGTTCATGATCTCAATCAAAAACTTACCAATCTCCACAACCCCTAAAATGATATAGTATATACTTAACGATTTTAAACTGCTCACATGTAAGTGAATGGAAACCATTTAAACATTTAGAGAACAAAACTTACAATTGTTTTAATATCACCTTTGATAAACACATAGAAATGTTGTTTGTAGCGGTCCTATATACGCTTGAATCATAAATGGTTCATGAAGTGTGTAAGCATATCATGAATTCATATAAATCTATACGAGACTTATATGGTCTCATTCATGCTTGCATGTAATCTTGAGGGATTACAGGTACAGCTTGCTGACGAGTGCCAAGTAGCACGAAACCCGGGTCCAGGGTTTCCTGTTGACTACCTCCAACCACTATCTAAATATCAATAATCTTGCTACATTTCATATGTAGCTTCTAAATAACAATGTGTACGAATGGGAAAATCTGAAATAATCAATATACAAATGAGATATGGCATATATGTTTATCATATGCCATCGTTATCATATGAGATATACGTCATCATCATCCAACTCATCATCATCATTGGTTGTTGAAATATGGCAAAAGTCACAACCTCATCTAACATTTGAAGTGTATATCTATCTATGCATTTGCATGAGTTAGTCAGTACAATTTTATTTTAAATATAAAATAATTATTCATATCATAATGGTAACTACAATAGTGCAGTAAAAAATTTTACGTTTTTTTGGAAAAATTGAAATATTTCAGAGCATTTCAAGTCAGTGCACACATAGTCCGATATAGATAGATAGATAGATAGATAAATAGATAGATAGATAGATAGATAGATAGATAGATAGATAGATAGATAGATAGATAGATAGATAGATAGATAGATAGATAGATAGATAGATAGATAGATAGATAGATAGATAGATAGATAGATAGATAGATAGATAGATAGATAGATAGATAGATAGATAGATAGATAGATAGATAGATAGATAGATAGATAGATAGATAGATAGATAGATAGATAGATAGATAGATAGATAGATAGATAGATAGATAGATAGATAGATAGATAGATAGATAGATAGATAGATAGATAGATAGATAGATAGATAGATAGATAGATAGATAGATAGATAGATAGATAGATAGATAGATAGATAGATAGATAGATAGATAGATAGATAGATAGATAGATAGATAGATAGATAGATAGATAGATAGATAGATAGATAGATAGATAGATAGATAGATAGATAGATAGATAGATAGATAGATAGATAGATAGATAGATAGATAGATAGATAGATAGATAGATAGATAGATAGATAGATAGATAGATAGATAGATAGATAGATAGATAGATAGATAGATAGATAGATAGATAGATAGATAGATAGATAGATAGATAGATAGATAGATAGATAGATAGATAGATAGATAGATAGATAGATAGATAGATAGATAGATAGATAGATAGATAGATAGATAGATAGATAGATAGATAGATAGATAGATAGATAGATAGATAGATAGATAGATAGATAGATAGATAGATAGATAGATAGATAGATAGATAGATAGATAGATAGATAGATAGATAGATAGATAGATAGATAGATAGATAGATAGATAGATAGATAGATAGATAGATAGATAGATAGATAGATAGATAGATAGATAGATAGATAGATAGATAGATAGATAGATAGATAGATAGATAGATAGATAGATAGATAGATAGATAGATAGATAGATAGATAGATAGATAGATAGATAGATAGATAGATAGATAGATAGATAGATAGATAGATAGATAGATAGATAGATAGATAGATAGATAGATAGATAGATAGATAGATAGATAGATAGATAGATAGATAGATAGATAGATAGATAGATAGATAGATAGATAGATAGATAGATAGATAGATAGATAGATAGATAGATAGATAGATAGATAGATAGATAGATAGATAGATAGATAGATAGATAGATAGATAGATAGATAGATAGATAGATAGATAGATAGATAGATAGATAGATAGATAGATAGATAGATAGATAGATAGATAGATAGATAGATAGATAGATAGATAGATAGATAGATAGATAGATAGATAGATAGATAGATAGATAGATAGATAGATAGATAGATAGATAGATAGATAGATAGATAGATAGATAGATAGATAGATAGATAGATAGATAGATAGATAGATAGATAGATAGATAGATAGATAGATAGATAGATAGATAGATAGATAGATAGATAGATAGATAGATAGATAGATAGATAGATAGATAGATAGATAGATAGATAGATAGATAGATAGATAGATAGATAGATAGATAGATAGATAGATAGATAGATAGATAGATAGATAGATAGATAGATAGATAGATAGATAGATAGATAGATAGATAGATAGATAGATAGATAGATAGATAGATAGATAGATAGATAGATAGATAGATAGATAGATAGATAGATAGATAGATAGATAGATAGATAGATAGATAGATAGATAGATAGATAGATAGATAGATAGATAGATAGATAGATAGATAGATAGATAGATAGATAGATAGATAGATAGATAGATAGATAGATAGATAGATAGATAGATAGATAGATAGATAGATAGATAGATAGATAGATAGATAGATAGATAGATAGATAGATAGATAGATAGATAGATAGATAGATAGATAGATAGATAGATAGATAGATAGATAGATAGATAGATAGATAGATAGATAGATAGATAGATAGATAGATAGATAGATAGATAGATAGATAGATAGATAGATAGATAGATAGATAGATAGATAGATAGATAGATAGATAGATAGATAGATAGATAGATAGATAGATAGATAGATAGATAGATAGATAGATAGATAGATAGATAGATAGATAGATAGATAGATAGATAGATAGATAGATAGATAGATAGATAGATAGATAGATAGATAGATAGATAGATAGATAGATAGATAGATAGATAGATAGATAGATAGATAGATAGATAGATAGATAGATAGATAGATAGATAGATAGATAGATAGATAGATAGATAGATAGATAGATAGATAGATAGATAGATAGATAGATAGATAGATAGATAGATAGATAGATAGATAGATAGATAGATAGATAGATAGATAGATAGATAGATAGATAGATAGATAGATAGATAGATAGATAGATAGATAGATAGATAGATAGATAGATAGATAGATAGATAGATAGATAGATAGATAGATAGATAGATAGATAGATAGATAGATAGATAGATAGATAGATAGATAGATAGATAGATAGATAGATAGATAGATAGATAGATAGATAGATAGATAGATAGATAGATAGATAGATAGATAGATAGAAGATAGATAGATAGATAGATAGATAGATAGATAGATAGATAGATAGATAGATAGATAGATAGATAGATAGATAGATAGATAGATAGATAGATAGATAGATAGATAGATAGATAGATAGATAGATAGATAGATAGATAGATAGATAGATAGATAGATAGATAGATAGATAGATAGATAGATAGATAGATAGATAGATAGATAGATAGATAGATAGATAGATAGATAGATAGATAGATAGATAGATAGATAGATAGATAGATAGATAGATAGATAGATAGATAGATAGATAGATAGATAGATAGATAGATAGATAGATAGATAGATAGATAGATAGATAGATAGATAGATAGATAGATAGATAGATAGATAGATAGATAGATAGATAGATAGATAGATAGATAGATAGATAGATAGATAGATAGATAGATAGATAGATAGATAGATAGATAGATAGATAGATAGATAGATAGATAGATAGATAGATAGATAGATAGATAGATAGATAGATAGATAGATAGATAGATAGATAGATAGATAGATAGATAGATAGATAGATAGATAGATAGATAGATAGATAGATAGATAGATAGATAGATAGATAGATAGATAGATAGATAGATAGATAGATAGATAGATAGATAGATAGATAGATAGATAGATAGATAGATAGATAGATAGATAGATAGATAGATAGATAGATAGATAGATAGATAGATAGATAGATAGATAGATAGATAGATAGATAGATAGATAGATAGATAGATAGATAGATAGATAGATAGATAGATAGATAGATAGATAGATAGATAGATAGATAGATAGATAGATAGATAGATAGATAGATAGATAGATAGATAGATAGATAGATAGATAGATAGATAGATAGATAGATAGATAGATAGATAGATAGATAGATAGATAGATAGATAGATAGATAGATAGATAGATAGATAGATAGATAGATAGATAGATAGATAGATAGATAGATAGATAGATAGATAGATAGATAGATAGATAGATAGATAGATAGATAGATAGATAGATAGATAGATAGATAGATAGATAGATAGATAGATAGATAGATAGATAGATAGATAGATAGATAGATAGATAGATAGATAGATAGATAGATAGATAGATAGATAGATAGATAGATAGATAGATAGATAGATAGATAGATAGATAGATAGATAGATAGATAGATAGATAGATAGATAGATAGATAGATAGATAGATAGATAGATAGATAGATAGATAGATAGATAGATAGATAGATAGATAGATAGATAGATAGATAGATAGATAGATAGATAGATAGATAGATAGATAGATAGATAGATAGATAGATAGATAGATAGATAGATAGATAGATAGATAGATAGATAGATAGATAGATAGATAGATAGATAGATAGATAGATAGATAGATAGATAGATAGATAGATAGATAGATAGATAGATAGATAGATAGATAGATAGATAGATAGATAGATAGATAGATAGATAGATAGATAGATAGATAGATAGATAGATAGATAGATAGATAGATAGATAGATAGATAGATAGATAGATAGATAGATAGATAGATAGATAGATAGATAGATAGATAGATAGATAGATAGATAGATAGATAGATAGATAGATAGATAGATAGATAGATAGATAGATAGATAGATAGATAGATAGATAGATAGATAGATAGATAGATAGATAGATAGATAGATAGATAGATAGATAGATAGATAGATAGATAGATAGATAGATAGATAGATAGATAGATAGATAGATAGATAGATAGATAGATAGATAGATAGATAGATAGATAGATAGATAGATAGATAGATAGATAGATAGATAGATAGATAGATAGATAGATAGATAGATAGATAGATAGATAGATAGATAGATAGATAGATAGATAGATAGATAGATAGATAGATAGATAGATAGATAGATAGATAGATAGATAGATAGATAGATAGATAGATAGATAGATAGATAGATAGATAGATAGATAGATAGATAGATAGATAGATAGATAGATAGATAGATAGATAGATAGATAGATAGATAGATAGATAGATAGATAGATAGATAGATAGATAGATAGATAGATAGATAGATAGATAGATAGATAGATAGATAGATAGATAGATAGATAGATAGATAGATAGATAGATAGATAGATAGATAGATAGATAGATAGATAGATAGATAGATAGATAGATAGATAGATAGATAGATAGATAGATAGATAGATAGATAGATAGATAGATAGATAGATAGATAGATAGATAGATAGATAGATAGATAGATAGATAGATAGATAGATAGATAGATAGATAGATAGATAGATAGATAGATAGATAGATAGATAGATAGATAGATAGATAGATAGATAGATAGATAGATGGATAGATAGATAGATAGTAGAACTGTCTTGACATCTGTGTTGAAAACTTTGACTTCGGTGTTGTTTGATAGTTGTTTTGGGTTCCAGTTATTCTTCAGTTGAAAATATGCTGCTCATGTCCTGCCGATCGGCCCCTTCATATCTGTATCAGATCCACCATTTTCATCAATGATGCTGCTCAGATATGTGAAGGTTTTTACATCTTGCAAATCTTCTCCATCAATTGTGATTGGATTGGTCCATTCTGTGTTGTATCAGAGGATCTTGCTTTTCCTTTTGTGTATCTTGAGACCTACTGCTACTGAGGCTGATGCTACACTGGTCGTCTTCTCCTGCATTTGTTGTTGTGTGTGCGATAGAAGAGCCAGATCATCTGCGAAGTCTAGGTCATCCAGCAGCATCCTAGCTGTCCAGTTTATCCCATGCTTCCCCCAGATGTTGACGTCTTCATGATCCACTCGATCACAAGGAGAAAGAGAAAGAGTGTGAGCAACACTAAGATAATAATCAATGTAATTCAACTATCTGGATAGCGTGAAACCCAAGGAAACTAAATGCAGCCGAATATTTAAATACGTCAATCTTCATTTCCCACTCAAAGTAATCATATTCTGTATATCAGAATAATGTAAAGAATTTGAACCAATGTTTTTATTACCGATATCTGATTGTAAATGTTCGTATGGTGAAAAGTTAAGCATAAACTTTCGTCTATGTCAAGAAATCTTGATTATGAAGCCAATTATAAGATACTGATGTCTCATGAGAAGTTCATTTTGTTTGAGGTATTATACAAGACAAAATTTAAAAATTTGCATTTAAATAAATCGAAATCTACATTGTAATTTCGTCAGTAGGTACTCATAGTGACTCAGAACTAATTTGACTTAAAACATTCAATTGTACTTCATTGGTAAAATATATATGTACCGGAACTGCCTGTTAGAAACTCGAGTCATTCATGACAAAAACCATAAAACACTTTATTGTTTATGATTATCATTCAGGTTTCATTAGACCGATTGAAACTATTCACAACTGTGTTAAATAACATTAAATATATAATCCCAACCAATTGGCATTTATGGTACTTTGCATCCTAGATTTGAATAAGTTCAAATATTAATTAGAAGTTGAGCGTGACCTTCAGATGATGTAGAGTATTTGTTACATCCGAACGAAGACCAAATGGAAAAACAATATCCTCTAACACAACACGGTGAACAGCAATCCAGTCACTCTTGATGGCGAAACTCTGGAAGATGTGGAATCCTTCACATACCTGCAAAGCATCATCGATGAACAAGGAGGTTCAGGTGTAGACGTAAAGGAAAGGATCGGCAAAGCAAGGGTCGCATTCCTAAAATTGAAGAACATATGCAACTCAAAACAACTTTTCAACCAATATCAAAGTGAGAATCTTCAATACGAACGTCAAGACAGTCAATTCTACTGTATGGAGTTGAAACATGCAGAACTACTACAACCACCATCAAGAAGGTACAAGTATTTATGAATAGTTGTCTACACAGCATACTCAACATCCATTGACCGGATATCATCAGTAACAGCCTACTGTGGAAGAGAACAAACCAGCTTCCATCTGAAGAGGAAATTAGGAAAAGACAATGTAAATGGATAGGACATACATTGTGGAAATCATAAAAGTGCATCACGGAGCAAGCCCTAACTTGTAATGCTGAAGGAAAACGGAAAAGAGGAAGGCTGAAGAACACATTACGTCGGGAAATGGAATCAGATATGAAAAGGATGAATAACAACTGGAAGGAGCTGGAAAAGATTGCCCAGAACAGGGTTGGATGGAGAGTGCTGGTGAGCGGCTTATACTCCTCCAGAAAAGGGTTAACAGGAGTAAGTAAGTTGTCACATGCATCATCATCGGAAAATTTTAAAGTAACTACATTATCTATTTCTATATTCTTTTTATCATAATCTTTCCTGTGATCTATTAGCTACTGTTATCCGACTTTTAATTCTTAATTTTTTCCTAATCTATTGGTTACAGTCTCCCATACTGACAGCCACTCCGGGCTTGATCTTGTGTGATTATTACTTTTTATTTTATGGTTTAATATGGTCTAGTCTGCTTGTATATAAACAATCTATGTCTGAAATATACGATTCATAAAGTGAAGACTGAGATTGTGTTCTGGACTGAATGAGCAGGGCTGTTAGGTATGTTACTATATCAGAGTTGACGCAATGCTGTTATTGCTGGTTGACATGTCATTGCTTTAGCACAAAGACAAGGTTATGTCACATGATAACTCATAGGAGCAAAAGTCATAATAATATTTATGGCCGAAAAGGAGAGATTTGGAGGTGGTGTTATTTGGGCACAGTGGTGATAGACTTTGTACTATTATCTAAATGTAATATATGGGATGATAGTGAATATATTTATGATTAAAATGAGGTTTTGTGGAGATTTTAGTGATTTTATTGGTTGAATTCATGAGTTGGTTTAAGCTAGGCCACTATCTAAAACCTGGAAGTACTGGACGGCAGTTTCGTCGTAGTATGAGACTCCTTAACAGTGCGCAAGTACGATCTTGTATTCGAAGCTCGAATCCAGGATCGCGAACGCCTAAACTGTAGACCACGTTGATTCTCCATCCAACAGTGCTAACGTCTAACAAATGTAGTATAATCCGTGCCAGGTAGAAACAGGTATCTGCCCCCAAATGCCCTGGTACGGCTGAGAGTGGGGAGAGTCCGCTCTCCCTCTCGAAATGCTCTCACATGGCCACGTGTATATAGCCTCTGCCAGAGAAGTCCTACTCACTGCCTCCTCGTGGCGGGGGTGTTGTTTACGAAAATGAGAGGACGAAAAGCGAATATCCGGCGCTATAACCGGATTCTAAACCAATGGTGCATATGGGCTCCAGTATCCTGAAGGAACAAATGGCATATGAACCAATCGTTGGTCACTGGCTACCATGGGAATGCATCTCCTTACGTTGCTCCACTGCCTTGTGGATCAGAGCTTCAGGTCGAAGGCTTGGGGTGTGGCCCCCTAAGAAAACCACCTGCTTCGGTTTGGGCACCCGAGCAGTATCACAGCCTTCATACAAATCAAATGGGATGTGTGGCGCGTATGTATTTGGTGCCTCTTTGTACCAATATCTACGTGTTAAAATAATAATAATAATAAGGTATCCATCTCAGACAATGGATGAATGTTTGCGCAAGATCATGAATCGATTGAAGTTAGACAGTAACATCTTTGGATGCCGGTTCAATGGTCTAGAGGTTCAGCGTTCAAAAGTGAGAATAAAGGCCCTGGCTTTGAGCGCTGCGTGGGGGGTTGTGGATGCGTATTGCTGATGAGTCACATAGTAGAATGAAACGACCGTGCAATCCTTACAGGTTTTCAGTGGTGGTCTAACTTATATCGACTCGTGAATTCAGATATATTTATTGTTGAATTTCGTATCAATAAATCAAATGTTTCATGTTCATTGTGTGATTTTACGATAGTCGATTTAAAATTAGATGAGAAAGTATTAGATTATTTGTAAGTTAACTAGTATAAATATGAATTAGATTATGGCACCTATCCTACAACCACTTTCGACTACGGTTAATTTTGGTTAGACCCTTTTATTCACTTACTTAACAGACAATGTTATTTGAATAGTAAAAAATCGCATATTTCTTTGTGCTATTGTAGGGCCAGTGAAATGCCACTGAGGCCTAGCCAAATCATCCGGATGTTGTGTCAGTGAACATCGAACAGATCATCAATCTCTGTCAAGGTCAAGGATAACCAACGTGCATCAGCTAATCATACGCCATGGGGTGGCCCATGTAACGGTGTTCTTATTTTCGCTTGTATCTACTTTAATATATTTCTGTAATAACGTCCTTTGTGTAGTACAGTCTTCGAAACATCTATAATACCTTGATACGTCAATGGGGTAATCTACTTAAGGTGCTGACCACGAGGTGTGACTTCGACGTTAGCTGGTTCGTCACACCATTTTCGTCGAACTCGAGTAGGCCTCCAATCTATCGATATAGATCATCTTCACTGATGATTACTAGATCACATAACAGACTCTAGCTAAAATGTTTATTTTATTTTAACACGTAGATATTGGTACAAGGAGGCACCAAATACATACGCGCCACACATCCCATTTGATTTGTATGAAGGCTGTGATACTGCCCGGGTGCCCAAACCGAAGCAGGTGGTTTTCTTAGGGGGCCACACCCCAAGCCTTCGACCTGAAGCTCTGATCCACAAGGCAGTGGAGCAACGTAAGGAGATGCATTCCCATGGTAGCCAGTGACCAACGATTGGTTCATATGCCATTTGTTCCTTCAGGATACTGGAGCCCATATGCACCATTGGTTTAGAATCCGGTTATAGCGCCGGATATTCGCTTTTCGTCCTCTCAACTTTGTAAAATGTTGGTTGCATAACTATCACTCAAAGATTTATCCTCCTCCCCATGTATGTATGTATGTATGTATGTATGTATGTATGTATGTATGTATGTATGTATGTATGTATGTATGTATGTACGTATGTATGTATGTATGTATGTATGTATGTATGTATGTATGTATGTATGTATGTATGTATGTATGTATGTATGTATATACTTAAATCCTATTATTAGTCCTTGCTTTGCATTGCTGAACCCTTATGCAATTTGGCTATAAATTTGCCTATGAGCTTATAGCTTATTGATCTGTGCTATCCTTTAATAAACTGTAGTTGCCGGTTCTTTTCACTTTTTGATTTTAATCACCGTTTAAATGTATATTATAACAGCTATTAAGGTGATCGATTAACGAAGCTAAACCACTACAAAATGTTTACTAATCCCTTTTATCAAATAGTTCTTTAATAGTAATTACGTAATTGTGAAATGAAAGTAAATATATGACATTATAGAATACTCTGAAAATATACATGAAGTAAACATGTTGTGTTTTTTTTTAATTGAACTATTCAATAATACTTCTTAAATGCTTCTGTTACTAAGCTAATTATTATTGATTTTAACTCATAATAAAAATCACTTTAACGGAATGCATAAAACTACGCAAACCAATTTGATTGTTTGTTGTTTTTTTTTGTGTGTGGTTTATTGTAACATACCTACTGAAAGTACCATGTGAACAACAAAAGAGGTAAACGTTTTTTCTGTTTCTTCTTCTTCTTCTTCTTCTTCGTTTTTATTTTTGCCTTAATTCACTACTAAATTTATAATTAATTGACATATTACGATACATTTACTCTCTATCTCTCTCTCTCACACACACACACAAACACATGCACACAAACACACGCACACATACTCACACATATATTAGAAAATCAAGAACATACATTTATGTATATGTGTAGTCTGAATATTATCAATCATCATTTGTAATTTGTAAATAGTCCTTTATAGATTTGTTCATATAATTTAAGTGTACTATTCTCCTTATAATGATTTCATCATTATAGAGTTACATGTCTATTGTTACATAACAATTATAACAGCTTAGAAAGAAGAAAAAAAGAAGAACAAAAACAAGATTCATTCATCTCATTATCATTCGATCATAAATCATGATGAAATTTCAGTTGACACAAAGATTTTGGTTCCTTGTATTCATTATATTGAATTGTTTTGTTGCCGTAAGTAAATATTTAATTTTTATGAATATTATAATGATTTTAATAGTTGAGATCATGAATCGATTAAAGCTAGATCATTATGAAAAACCTAGAAATATTGAACAGCTGTGGTCTAATGGTTCGAATCTCTTGAGGCAGTATCGTGGATATACACTGTTGTGGATGAAACGACCGTTCAATGCTTCCATATTTTCCATGGTTGTCTAGCTTCAGTTGATTTATGATCTGAATCGTTGAAATCTTTAATTATTATCAGAAAGGAGGGGGGGGGCAGTTTTATGGAGATTTTAATCATTTTAATAGTTGAATTCACATAATTCAATTAAAGTTAGACCACCATTGAAAACCTAGAAGTACTGAACAGCCATTACATCTTAGTATAGAACTTTTTAGTACTACACATCCACAATGAAACAATCATTCAGTACTTCTTAGTTATCCATGATGTTTCCCTTTTTCTTTTTAAAATCTTATACTAACTTCTATTCTATTCTTTTGTATTCTATTCTGTTCTCTTCTAGGTAACAAGTTTTATATTATTTGTATTAAGTATAAAAGCCGAGGATAATCTACTTAAATATAAATTAATATTACAATATACAATACCAGCTATTTATCCAACAGGAATATTTACAGGAAGTCTTGGTTTAATAACAGCATGTTTAGGATTTTTTGGATTATGGAAACAAATGAATATTTTATATCTTTTAGTAAGTTTTTTTTTTAATTTTCACTTGGATACAATCAAATTTTTATATTTTAGCATGTAATTTGTTTGTCCTTAGCAACAATCATCAATCTATGTATAGCTATTGTAACACTGATAACTGATCATCAAGTTAGTTGTAATAGAATTATAATTAAATATTTATTATAGTTTTTTATAAATGCTAAACAAGCATTAAATACTACTATTAAATATTATTATAAGAATGATGAATATGCAGATGAATTTGATGAATTACATAGAAAAGTAAGTTAATTCAATGGTGGAAAAGGTTTGTAGCTCAGATGGATGATTTTGATAAAGTTTTGTTCTCTGAACTGGATGGTTTATGTCGTGGAGCTTTCGTTGTTCTTCTACTTCAGATAGAAATTTGTGCTGATGATGTCGTTCAGAAGAAGAACGATGAAAGCTTCACAACATAAACCATCCAGCTCAGAGAGAAAAACTTCATCAAAGAGTTAATTCAATGTTAGATAATGTTTCATTGTTGTTGTTCTTTTTTTTAAAAATAGTTTTTCTGCTGTGGAGTTAATTCGTATGCTGATTTTAAAAAAGCTAAAGTATTAATACCATTCTCGTGTAGAGTTGGTCAGTATGTTTATGCAAGTGTAAGTCAGTATTTATTTAATTTTTTTTACATTTGTATAATAAGCTTATTTTAAATTAGACATTAACATTGTTAGATAATGGCTCAGTGGTCTAGAGGCTAAGAGTCCGATCGCGAGATTAAAGGTCCTCGGTTCGAATCTCGTATGTGGTATCATGGATATGCACTACTGTGGAGTCTCATATTAAAACGGAACAGTTGTCCGTTGCTTCCAGGTTTTCAGTAGTGGCCTAACTTTAATCGAATCATGAATTCAACTAATAAATTACTACAATTTCTTTTTCTCTCTCTGTATATATACAAGGTTTTATGATGGATAGTGTTTTTTTCTGGGTTCCTCGTCAACCTTAAGAAGTGTTGAAATCGACATTATATGCTTTAAGAATTAACAGGGCCGTGAATGCGCACTGCTGAGGAGTCCCATAATAGGACGAAACAGCCGTCCAGTGCCTCCATGTTTTCCATGATTGTCTAGCTTCAATTAACTTATGACCTAAACTAGTGAGATTTACAGGATGTTTCACCTGTTGGACACCGATTAAGAATGTAGTATAATAATACATTTAAATTAGGATAAATCTATTCACTTTGCGAAGCTGACTTCCAAGTTGTCGAAAATCTTTTGCTAAAATTGACTTAACAGTAGAACGCCGCTATACATTCGGATTCTGATAATTAGACACATAATACTTTTATTGCCATAAACATTGAATCATTATTTAACAGATCATGATATTAGAACTTTTAAACTCATGTCTTAGCATTTATTGAGCTCTAGTGGATATAATTTGGAAGTCATCATTCCATGAGAATCTAATTTGTATTCCGGAAATCATATGAAGTTTTCATAGTTATGATCACTTACCATATTTCATTGATGACTACTGAGATAGTTGAACCATAACTTTTTATCTATGCAAATACATTAGTCGGACCATTTAATTAACACCAACATTTTGTGTAATACTTAAAGGAAAGTACTTTTGATCACTTCCCTCATCAAGTAGCAAATCAATTGAATCACATCATGAACTCAACTGAAAAAAATCATTAGGATCATAAATTGAATACATCAATATTGTAATTACTTTAAATGAAAATCAAGATGGTGCTAAACGTTGTAGTCTGTTCATTAGGTTAAGTGAAATATATTACAAATTAACTATGCAAACTGTCTACTTCAGCTTTGAATATAAATCCCAACAACTCACACTAAAGTAGTTAAGTCGATAAGCAAGAAGGCTAAATATCAGTTTTTAAGTGAAAAAAAAACAATCGAAGAATTAGTTTTCTTCACTTCTTATTGTGAATGATTTTTCATTATGTAATATGTTACACAGTTCCGGCGGATGATATACTAATATAACGCATTAATTCATATGAAAGATAAGTTGAGTTGTGTGTAACAAACGAAAACATCTAAGCAAAGATGGATAGTGGCTAGCAGTGGAATGCAGGACTCGTCAGCTGGGTGAACCTGCATCTCAGATGTTGATGTTCATTCTGGGACTCGAACTCAATATCATTTACTTTAAATGCCATCACGTTATCCACTTAGCTACTGAGTCCTGATAGCTATCTGAATGTGAAATGGGGTGAAGTTATATTCACTTGGTTTTTTTTACTTGTCATTTAGGACTGCAATTGATCAGTCACTATCCATCTTTGCTTGAAAAAACTTGTGACTTAAGGCTATATCGAGACAATTCGCACAGAATGCACATATACCAACAAGAGATTGATCAATTGCAGTCCTAAATAACAATGGTATGATACAAGTAAATAACACCAAGTGAAGAAAACATCTAAATAAATTCTAAACCTAAGAAAAGATATGATTTTTAGACATTGATTTTTAATCTAGACTGAGATACAATATCTGAACTTTTGTTATCGTTAAACACTGGTAGCAATTAGGAGCGATTGTAACTGGTTATATTCACAATCATGCTTATACATAATTCCTTTCTTACATTACGAGTTATTTACTTTACTTCATAAGGATGGTTGGAAGAAAGTAAGGGGCGGTCAAACCAAAACCTGGCATCAGTCCACCCAGTCACTAACTTCTAGTCTGAGCCATGTTGGCAGATGCAGACTACTTGGTTGAGATCCGCGTGACTATCGTAACCAATGGTTGGGGACTCTTGGTGACATGGCTCAGAATCGATCACAATGGCGTCGGTGTATACACTCTCTGTCTCCCCTTAAACTAAGAGATTAAAATCGCTTCATATCTTTCTTTCTACGAACTAATTCTTTCTTCCTGTACTATATCCTTATTGTAATCTTTCTTTTATATATTACCACCTCTGAATTAACTACTTTTATTAATCTGGTGTTCATCTTGTTGTGTTAATGAGGTATGGCAACTTGGACCGATGCACATATGTACATGATCCTATGTTGTAGCTGACTGACTGACTTCGTACGGATACTTTCGACACTAACTCCCACCAAGTTCGTTGAAAGTGTTATATATATTGCTATTATTGTTATTAACAAGTCCTTCATTCTATCCAGTGTTAGCTAATAACGTTCTACAAGATACGTTGACTAAACTCAGGAACAACAATATCACTGATGTATCTTATTTATGCAATTCATAGTAATCAAGACGAATGTAAATAAACAGAGATATAGATACTCATTATATTTTATTCTGATACTCGACAAGAATATGTATTCCCATCTGATATGCATATAGTTACTAATATAATGAAAAATAGTTAATCAGTCAGTCACAACGTCAGACCAGGCACATATATACATCAGTCCAAGTTGCCACAATTCATTAGCACTCCAATGGTAGTAATGCATTAAAGAAAGATTGTGTATAATGATATAGTACAGGAAGAAAGATTTAGTACGAAGAAATAAAGTTATAAAGCAATTTTAATCTCTTAGTTTAAGAGATAACAGAGAGTGTATACACCTATATCATTGTGATCGATTCTGAGCCATATCATCCAAAGTCTCCAACCGTTGGTTACAATAATCACGCGGACCCCAACCAAATAGTTTGTATCTACCAACATGGCTCAGATCAGAATTTGTTGAGTTCAAACACTGATGCCACGTTTCGGTTTAGCCGCGCACCTAACTGTCTTCCAACCGTCTCCAACACTAGTCAGCATTGCGCATCGTGGTAATCAATTTTCAGCTATAGGTAACACGTGGCCCAACCATCTCAGGTGAAGAAGATTCACAACGCCATCAACTGATTTACCATTATTCCCTAACACCTCACTATTACTTACCCAGTGATGCAAGCCGATGCGAGAAATAATACAAAATAACTGTCAGCTGTTTTTATTCGATAAATACAAATCTGCTGCAGAGAAATGAGCGTCTTCTGGAGTCAACATTGGCATGTTACTTAAACTAATATGAGGTTAAAATAGATCTTCAGTGGAAAAAATACCGAAATAAATCATTTTCAAAATGGGTTTTGTGGAGAGTTTCAGAAATTTCACAGGTTGAAATCATGAGTCAATTGGAGCTAGATCACCATGGAAAACCTGGAAGCACTAGACGGCCGTTTCGTCCTAGTATGTGACTCCTCAGCAGTGCGCATCCACGATCCCGCACCACGCGGGGTTCGAACCATAACCACTAGACCACTGAGCCGTCATCCAACGGTGTTAATGTCTAACTTCAACCAATCCACGAAGTTGCACTACTGAAGAGTCCCATAGTAGGACGAAACGGCCGTCCAGTGCTTCCAGGTTTTCCATGGTGGTCTAGCTTCAATCGACTCATGATTTCAACCTGTGAAATTTTAATATTAGTTGAAAATTGTTTTTATCGATTGTACTATTATGAAACGTTTCAATTTCTTCCAGATATTTCATTAAGATCAATATAAAATTTCTTGTTCAATGATTTTGATTATCGATTCACAATAATCATTTACCTTTTTGATCAATTCCATATGATTGATTATATCTTTTTTTCTTTTTTTCTAATTCTCTATCAGGGGTGTTTTGATGAATTAAGTGAATACGTACAATATTATATAACATTATTAACATCAATTTGTTTTACTACATCATTTATCTATGCTGTATTCATAGGTGTAGCAATTAGAAATCTTCGTAAATCAATTAAAGCAATAAATTCATCTTCATAATAAAAAAATCAAATATAAATTAAACTTAATGTCATTTCTTTTTAATTTATGAAAAACAAAAAAATTAACGTTCAATTGTTGCCATGACAATTACATCAGAAAAAAATTTATTTTTAGAATCGTTGACAGATTTTTCTTTTTCTTTTTTTTCTTTTTTCGAGGGATACCAGAGTAAATTTTAAAGCAAATCATGTTAATAATCAAGTTAATTTTTTTATTCACATGTATAAGTAACCTGTGACTTTGAAATTTGTAGTGAAGTTTAGTTTTCAATACAAAATCTTATATTAACAATAACAAGGTAGATAAGTTGAATACAAGAAGATAAGAAGTTAAAGAAATGATCGAACAAATCAACAACAATATAGTCAATAAGAAAATGTCCTATTTCATTGACTTGTAAATTAAGTTTATAAGCATCTAGGTAAATATACATATGCTTATTAGTGACTGGATTCACCAGGTATATACCGGAGTTCTAGTGAGAAGCAGTGACTAGTGGAGTTCAATCGAGTCTGTTGTGAGATAATAACTAACTAAAGAAAATGGTGGATGTGTCGCTTAACTTCGTGTGTGTTTTGCCTACAGCTTTTTTCTTCTCGTTTCTTTTTTTTCCGTACTAAATTCCATTTATCACCACTCAGGACAGCCACACCGGGACTATTTGGAACGGTGACAGTCTTATCAGTTTCGACTAGAGGTGTATGATTGCCGATGTCAGTATCTAGCGGCACTTTACTCCTCGTTAATATTAACGGAGATTTCACTTTCCCGTCAATTGCAGTCGGGTGTTTAGCGGGTCCGGTAGCAGCACTTACTAGATTAACACATTCTTCGCCGTCAGTGCTCGTGTTACCAGCGCTACCGCCATCGTTTTTCTTGTAGTCCAAAGCCAATAGGCTCATAGCCTCCTGAATTAGTAACTTTTTATTTGTACAGCAGAACATACAAAGCCAATGTGAGTTAGGCTTCGAGCATCTTTTGTATGCGATAAGACTTAGACGTGTACACATCTTATGGTACAACCTTTTACAATCATCGCACTGCATCCCTTCCTCAACGGGGAACAAGCAGTTTGGTTGTTCAAATTTGTGAGTCTTACGAACCATTTTAATTTTGATTAAAAAGGTTTAAAACACAAAATGATCACAATATGAACACTAGTGTCAGTCAAGGTTTATTACTGCCTCTTTTCGGGTACATTAATCTGGTTTTAGACTTTTGATTACTATCCCTTCGGGAGTGTATATTTGACTTCATAAATATAAATCGATTCATAATAATAAGATTCATTAGTCACTAATGAGCATATGTTGATTAGTAATAGAAAAGGTTTCGTGGATAATACAATTATTAGTTGAGGTCATGAGTCGATTGAAGCTAAACTACCATGGAAAACCTGGAAGCACTGGACAGCTATTTTGTCTTAATGACTGATTATGAACATAGAAAGATTCTGAAAGCTAGTTTATTTCTCTTAAAAACAGTTGATCATTTAAAATATTAAACTCTAAACTGATTTATCCCTGTTCTCAAGAGACAGATTAGAATCAGATATGTAATAATGTTTAGATAAATAAGTCATAAAGTTGTATGAATTTCGGTGGAGTTCTGTTCGCTGAGCTGAACGGTTTGTTCGTGGAGATTTCACCGTCCTTTTGAATGACATCATCAGGACAAACTTTAATTAAAAGTAGACTTCCGGTTGATGATGCCTCAAACCTTTCCAATAAAATGAATGAAGTTATGTTTTGTATGTGTTTTTGACATGTAACACATAGTTCATTCACAAATCAAGGGACACAGTTACAGTTGACACATGATATAAACCCCTCCTGATACTAATCAACAAATACTCACTAATGAATGAATTCAACAGGTATTTCGTCGAGTTCTACTAAAAAAGCAGTAACCAGTTAAGTTCAACCGGGTCAATTGTGAGATAGTAACTAACTAAAGACATTGGTGGATGTGTCGCTCAATTGCATCCCGGCTCAGTGGTCTAGTTGGTTAAGCGCCTGGCGCGAGACTGATCGGTCCTGTTTTCGGATCTCTCGAGGTTTTCGATGGTGGTTTAGTTTTGATTGATTCATGATCTCAACTGTTGAAATTACTACAATCTCCACAAAACCCCTTCTGATATATATTTGTTTGTATTAGTGACATTTTGCAAGTATACAGATAGTAGAGTTTTTTGTTAGAATTTACCAATTAACATTCATGTTTGTTAATCCCTAACTAACTAATCGGCAGCATTTATTGTTTTCCTATGTTTATAAACAAACTGTAAGGTACTACCAAGATTTAGTGATGTTGCTAAGTCAAATTGAAGAATAAACTTTCTTAGTATTCCAAAGCTGTTGTAATTTAAACGTATTATTTTGTACGTAATTGTATTTTCCTAATTACTGTACATTGTGATCGGGTTAGTTATCGATTTATTTATGTATCTTTTTACACAAATCTGAAATCGGGAGCCAGATGGGAATTGGGAATAAATAAAGTAGTGTTCCAGTTGACTTGTCAGCCTATCGCATCAACGTCTTAATCTGGATTAGCCAAGTTACCTTTAGCACCAAAAGTGGGTAGACAGATAGTTTCGATCACGAAATTGACTTAGAAAAATTGTTACTTCCTAAAAAAGATATAACGATTTCATGTGTTTGGAATGAGTTGATCAAACCTATATGCAATTGGTTCCCTTTATGAATTTAAATAGAGCAAGAACAAACATTGATGCAGAATAGTATGAATTCATATTATTTCGAGGTTTCTCGTCAGCTGCTTACAAACCAAAATTGTGATAGAATTTTTTTACATGGAGATAGTGTGAAACAATTGACATAAATGAGTGTAAATAACTGGATTACAATAATAACTATATATATATATATGCTAGAAACAGATCAGAGGTCAACAGAGGGGGATTAATCCAGGGTGGGTGGTGTAATAATTTAGTGAAGCTCATAAATTGTGTGATAATTGTAGAGATTAATGGAATTAATTAATGATAAGGTAGATTACGTAATAATAATTAAATAGGGTTTGGAAAGTTAAGATGATTTAAGAGGATCAGGTGATGGAAATGTGTGAATAAAATTTATTCTAAGAACCAGGTAATAGGGCGGGGAGTATAAATTATCTTAGAATAAGTAAATGAATAAAATAACCAAAACACAAAACAAACAGAAACAAAAGGATTACCAGGGTAGTGATAAGTTTATTAAAGTCTCTTTTTGGATGCATAAGTCCGGTTTCAGTTTCTTAATTGCAATGGCTTCAGCAAAGCAGAGAGTGGTAGTAGTTCTTTGTCTATTGATAATTTTAAACGCGCGCATAATATCGACGGTATGCCCGGTGTCAAGTAGATGCCGAGCTATTGCACTGTTAAAAGCTTTAGTCCCTCGCAGCGTCAAATTCTTCTGAATATGCTCAGAAATGCGAACCTGTACTCTTCTCTCAGTTCTTCCAATGTATGTGCTACGGCACGTACATGTGAATTGGTAAATGCAGTTGGAGCAAATGAGGGGAGAGGACTTGTCGATTTTCGTTTGTTTCAGTGAGCAGTATGTTTTCCATAACGTAGTCAGTTTGGCTGCCGGGTAGGTCACTTTTAAAGCGGAATTAATTCTGTGATTGATAATTCCGGCGACTTCATCTGCTTTGAAGCGTAAGGATAGGAAGCAGGTTTTCTTTTCAACTGTATCATGCTTAATCGGAGAGTTTGTATTAGCATATTTGTGGATGAATTTATCCGGATATGCATTTTCACGTAGGCATTTGGTGATTGTAGTAATTTCTTCTTCGAGGCATTCTTTTGAGCAGATTTTTCGTGCGCGGTCAAAAAGGTTTCGCACAATACCCTTTTTATAACTCATTGGACAGAAGCTGTTAAAGTTGAGATAAACTCCGCTCCAAGTATTTTTGCAGTGAATGTGTCTTTGTAGTGTGCCGTCTGATGTTCGCCTAATTCCAATATCTAGGAAATGGAATTTATCATCAACTTCATGTTCCATGGTAAATTCTATATCTTTGTGTACTTTATTGAACAGACTAAGTAGGTACATGGAGTGTTGGTGATTTTTGCAGACAAGGAACGTGTCATCCATATATCTGCAGTAGGGTGTGGTTACTTCCTAAAAACAATATAACGATTTCATGGGTTTGGAATGAGTTGATCAAACCTATATGATTGTACTGACATACATTTGTTAATATTTCCAAGTTCAATCAACTCACTAGTTAGCATACTCATCATTTATTGCATTCGATGATATTCACCTGACATCAAGAAATAGATAAATACTTGAAGAATTCTATCTTCAATATTGGGAATTATTTATAAGATTATTTAAAATTGAGCTAAAATGAACAAAAATTAATCTGTGTTATGGATTATCTTTACAATGAACGGTCTACAAGAATCGTTTTTGATAGAAATCAATAATTTGTCAAAAAATTATCCTCATCAGATAAATTTCTTGTAACCCAAAAAATGTTTCGATAAGATGGTGGTTGATGGTAGTCAACAGGAAATCCCAAAACTAGGTTTCGTGCTACATGGCACTCGTTAGCAAGGTATACCTGTAATCTTAAGAGAAATGATGCTCCCTGACGGATTCGATTTGCAGTAAGAAGCACCTGATATATATGACACGGATCATCACCCAGTGATCAATCAATTATAAATACATCTCAATCCTAAAGAAGGTCAGTTGTGGCCTGGATAGTTCAGTGGTAACGTTTCTGAATGTGAAGCTGGGTGACACGGGATCATGGAGCATCCGTTACCTCAAGATTACAGATACACCTCGCTGATGACTGCCAAGTAGCACGAAGCTTAGGTCCAGCGTTTTCTGTTGACTACCTCTAACCACCATCTTATCACAACATAGTGCGCATTCAACGTCCAGTCACCTAGACTGGTGGCCACATTGCAACTTGGTAGAAAGGATTCGTCCTAAACTAAGAAAGACTTGACACATATGACATTGAAAAGTGTAAATTACCAACGAAATTTTACATGTTATTTTCTATAAAGTTAATGAAATTATCGATCAACTAATCAAAACACTCAGTGATAATTTGTGTGACTTAGAAACAAAAAAAGTGTCAAACAGATTAACTGAGATATTATAAATAACTTTCATAATCAAAAAAAGGAATTCCATTTGTAAATTATTAAAAAATGATAATTATGATGACGTAATATTTTGTTGCAGGATTTATTTGTACAAGACTATAATAATACTCACAAGGGGTTTTGGGGAGATTTTTAGAAATTTCACTGATTGAAATCATGAGTCAATTGAAGCTAGGCCACCATGGAAAACCTGGAATCACTGGACGGCCGTTTCGTTCTACTATGGCACTCCTCAGCTGGGTGCATCAACAATCCCGCACCACGCGGGGTTCAAACCCAGGATCTACTGGCTTCGCGCTCGAGCACTTAACCACTAGACACCACTAGAACACCATGGAAAAACTGGAAGCACTGAGTCCCATACTAGGACGAAACGGCCGTCTAGTGCTTCCAGGTTTTCCATAGTGGTCTAGCTTCAACTGACTCATGATTTCAATCAATATATTAATCCTCGACAGGAAACTAACTGAACAGTTAAAGAATTGTTATAACAAAGCACAGAAACTTTGATAGTTGGTTCCATTTGAAAATGGAAAAAAGAAACACAATGTAATAAGTGTCTGTTAGCCTTGAGTTTGACTTCAGCAATAGGTTGAATATGTTAACCTATTGTAGACATACATCAGATTAGAAAATAAAGCACTAGTGTAAACTTATATTGTACTGAAACATTTCGCTTCGAAATATGGTCGACATATCTAAGGTTGATGTTTTTATGACAGTTTTATGTAAATTAAGATGTTGGAGAAGGAAAATTATGGACAAATATAGGAATAAAAATCAAACCAATGGGAAATACAACTAAAACAAAGAAGTAAACAATGACCTGTTCAAGGTCAACAAGAACCAGTCAACATCAAGGTGTACAGGACAAGCTTCTACCTGAAGTTTTGCTGATGATGTTATTCAGAAGAACAATATATATATATATATATATATATATATATATATATATATATATATATATATATATATATATATCCTGACTATTCTCGTATATCTTTATCGACTTAATCCGCGTTGAGTAATTAGCGAAATTAAATAAGTCAAATAACGAGAATGGACTTTTGAATACATATATTTTGTAATATGAAGCGAATGGAGCAGACCGAAGTGAAACGACGTGCAGTGGAGATGAAGAGTAAGACAACTCCACTTAATCAAGCGTTATTCAATATTTACATTCACACAAAAATACGTTACAGACGTGTGATGAATACGATAAGAAATGTGCACACACATATGCGCTCATGTAAAAACAGTCAAGATTGATCAGTGGACAATTATCATGGTTAAAATGTAACTCAAATAGAATGATTAGATTGACCTGTCCGAAAGCAAGAATAAGGTATGTGGGCTTAACATGTCAACCGGCACTACAAGTGCGAAATCAACAATTAAGGTAGAATAATATGGCGCTTACAACTGTTTTCAGCAAAATTTGGGACGAAGAACAAGTACCAACAGACTGGAAAGAAGAACGCCTGAACAAGATATCAAAGAAAAGTGATCTCAGTAAGTGCAACAACTACAAAGGCATCACTCTCTCCTCTCAATACCAGTAAAAGTCTTCAACAGGGTGTTATTAAACAGAATGAAGGACTCAGTAAACGCCCAACTTCGAGATCAACAGAATGAACTCGGAGAGGATCGACCAAATCGCAACACTACGAATCATTGTGGAATAATCAGTTGAATGGAATTCATCACTCTACATTAACTTCATTAACTATGAGAAAGCATTCGATAGCGTGGATAGGACAACACTGATGGATTAAACTAAAAAAACTGTGCATAAAAATAGCTGACAGACTCGTTCAAAGTACAGATCGGTGTCAGGCAAGGTTGCATACTCTCATTCTTTCTCTTTCTCCTTGTGATCGACTGATCATAAAGACGTGAACATCTGGGGGGAACCATAGGATAAGCTGGACAGTTAGGATGACAATTATAATGGGACGAATTACATTAACAACGATTACCACTAATAACGGCCGTCCAGTGCTTCCAAGTTTTCAGTGGTGATCTAACATCAATAGGTTCATGATCTCAAACAAAACCTCAATGATCTCCTCATCCTCATACTGATAATTATCATATGATCACTAGTGACTAGCTTTGTGAGGGAGTTCTCGGAGTTCTAGTAAGAAGCCGTGACCAGTGGAGCTAATCCATGTGAGGTAGAGACAGGTATCTCAGTACAACGGAAGATGGTTATGCAACTTCGTGGATTGTTTGAGGTTAGATATTAACACCGCTGGATGACGGCTCGGAGGTCTATAATTTAAGCATGCGCGCATGAGATCGAGGGCCCCGGGTTCCAATCTCGCGAGCGGGATCGTGGATGCGCACTGTTGAGGAGTCCCATACTAGGACGGAACAGCCATCCAGACGTTACAGGTTTTCAATGGTGGTCTAACATCAATCGGTTCATGACCTCAAACAATAGTTATTGTTTGACTCCAAATTGATTATAGTACATAAAGTGATATACTTATTTTCATCGTAGCTTGTTACAAATTATAACAACTGATAATGAACTCTACACGTATAATAAACAGTAACAAGGTTTATAATTGGGAATGCTTTAAAAAAGAGTAAAATTTTATTGTGATTTTTTGAATCAGATCATGAACCGATTAATGTTAGACTACCGTTGAAAACCTGAAACATTCGGATAGCTGCTCCGTCCTAATATGGGACTCCTCAGCAGTACACATCCACGATCTCGCCACGTAAGATTCGAATCCAGGATCTATCGGTCTCTCGCTCACTCGCTTAACTTCTAATTTCAACTAATCCATGAAATTGTTTGACCATCTACCATTTTACAGAGGTAGTTGCCTGTCTCTACTCGACATGGATTAGCTTCACTGGTTACAGTTTGTTACTAGAACTCCAAGAATTCCCTCACGAATCGAGTAACTAGTGATCACATGATAATTATCAATATGAGATTGTAAAGATCATTAAATTTTAGATTGAGATTATACACATGATTGATGTCATTGTTAGTTAGATACAAAAATCTAATAAAATTGTTTTTTTTTCTTTTTTTTTTGATTCTCAATAGGCATAATCATTATAAAACAAAAGTATGCGTTTACTTGCAGACATATACATATATATTAACTTATATTACTTAAATAGAAAGCGATTGTATCTGATTGACGTATAATATATATATATATATAAATATATATATATATATATATATAGTAACTGTTTTATTATATTCTATTGTGTAGGCTAAAGATGATCAATTTTTTCTTGGGGGGGGTTGGTTGGGTTTTTTTCCTGTTCTTCTTTGTGCTACAACATAATTGTTTCCTTTATATTTTTTCTTTAAAAAAAATAATTGACTTGACAACATATAACCATGACTAGAAAGTAAAATAATAATTCGAATGTGCATAAATTATCTCTAATCCATATGTAATACACACTTGAATGAATTGTATTATATATAAAATGAATGATTATTGGTTATTGGTTCGTTTGTTTGTTTGTTTTTTTGTGTTGACTGTAAAACATAAATTGGTTAGCAACAAGAATTATTTCATTATCAAAAAAAAACCCCAAAAAATTTTTTTTCGTTTTTTTTGTTATTAGATAGATAAGGAAGAATAAAACATGGACAAACTATCATTTACACCGGAATTATGGACAAAAATATTCATTGTGATCAATAGTTTATTTGTAGTAAGTAGTTTATTGTTTTTGCTTTTTTTTGCTTCTCCTTTCTTATCATTTTTTAGGTATTTAGTTTTATTATGTTTGCCTTAGGTATTAGTGCCTTAGGTGCATTACTTAAATTTGGTACAATATTACAATTAGCACCACCAGCAATATATGGAACGGTTATATTTACTGGATTACTTGGTATGATAGCTGCAGCTGTTGGATTTTTTGGTTTATGGAAAAAAATGAAAATTATCGCCTTTGTGGTAAGTATATATATATATATATATATATGTTATGTAATCATTTTCCTCTTTCATATTTAGCATATGATTAGTTTAGGTATAGCAACATTGATGAATATATGTATCGGTATTGCAGCAGCAGCAACTCAAGATAAAGTTAGTTGATGAATACAATTATACTCTAATAGATCATTTTATAGTATAAAACAGATGCTCAACAATCATTACTCAGTTCTATTTCAAGTTATAATCAAAGTCAATATTCATCGGAATTCGATAAGTTACATACTACTGTAGGTTATAGTTGAATGACAAAAAAAAATTGATTATTTTATCATTATAGTTCTATTGTTGTGGAGCTAATTCATACAAAGATTTTAAAACGTATAACATGAAGATACCACCGTCTTGTAGAGTTGGTGAATTGACCTATGCAACAGTAAGTAAATAAATATTTATCAGTTATGTTCCATACCTTTTTTTATGTTCCATGACATATATATGCTATGATGGTTCCATAGATTTATCGACCTTTTATCATTATCTGTTTACAATTCCTTTGGTTGTGATTAGAAGTAGATAACTTGAGTTATTGTTAACTTTTGACCTGATTTACAAAGATCTGTATCAGCATCGACAATCAATAAACTAAAGGATGAATCGGATCATGTAAAGTATTCATCAGTCATATGTTGAATAACAGATAGAATACTGAGATAAGTTTGATTTCGTATTTCGTTTAGATAATATAATTAATTTCGTTGTAGTCATTCCCATTAACGTCAATTTGACCTAGTTTTTACTTAATTTGAATCATGCAATTCTCTACCAAATGGATTAGTATTTCAAGACAGTTATCTTAATTTTCTTATATTATCTCTTTCTAAACAATTGATATCTACTTTATGATTTTTCAAAATACTTAATATCCGAAAAGGTTCTGTGGAGATCTTAGTAATTTTAATAGTCAAGATCATGAATCAATTGATGCTAGACGACCATGGATAACCTGGAAGCACTGGACAGCCGTTTCGTCCTAGTATGGAACTCTTCAATAGTGCATATCCACGATCCAACTTCTCGAGATTAGAAACCAGGTCCTATCGGTCTCACATGAGAACGCTTAGCCTCTAGACTACTGAGCCGGTATCTAACGGTGTTAATGTCTAACTTCAATTAATCCATGAAATTCAGCGACACATCCACCATTGTCTTTAGTTAGTTACTATCTCACAATTGACCCGGTTGAACTTTACTGGTTACTTTTTCTTAGTAGAACTCGATGAAATACCTGTTAAATCCATTCATTAGTGAGTTTTTGTTGATTAGTATTAGAAAGGGTTTTGTGAATATCATAATAAATCAATTGAAGCTAGAACACAATTGTACCCTCTATTTTCTACCGATTGTACGAATGTTCACGACACTGTTCTGTATTTCGACTTCTGATTACTTCGATGATTAGCAGTAGAAAATGAAATAATTAGATGATCTGTATGAATATTTTTAGTAGACATTCTATCATGACATTTATATTAATGGTACTAAGATCTAATTAACTGAATTTTTATGATCCTGTATTGATTTATTTAGTTATTTTAACATAATGATATTGGTACAAGGAGGCACCAAATATATATATATATATATATATATATATATATATATATATATATATATATGCCACACAAATCTCATCCGATATGTGTGAGGGCTGTGATACTGCCCGGGTGCCCAAACCAAAGCAGGTGGTTTCCTTAGAGGGCCACTCCCCGAGCCTTCTACCTGAAGGTCTGATTCACAAGGCAGTGGAACAACGTAAGGAGATGCAGTCCCATGGTAGCCGGTGACCAACGATTGGTTCCTACCCCATTTTCCCCTAAGGATGCTGGATCCCATGTGCACCATTGGTTTGGAATCAGGGTTTTCCAACCCCTCTAGGTGTACTCTCCATGTCCAACAACCCGGTTAAAGCGGCGGACATTCGCTCTTCGTCCTCTCAATTTCGTAAACAACAGTAGTGCCACGAGAAGGCAGTGAGTTGGACTTCCCTGGCAGAGGCTATATACACGTGGCCATGTGAGAGCATTTCGAGAGGGAGAGCGGACTCTCCCCACTCTCGAGCGTACCAGGGTATTTGGGTGCGATCCCGTATTAGTTAGTCATTGATTATAAATCAATTAATTGGTAGGTAATAATTAACTGGACAAACTATCACTTGTTTAAACCGAATTCCTAAAACGACCTGTTGAAATAGAGTTGAATATTCATGTTTACAAAACCAGTAACTTAAATATAGTTTCTCAAAATATTGAAAATTCTCAAACTCTATTTTCATTATACCATGAGTTCTCTTCACTTCTAATGTATTAATGAGTGATCAATGAGTGATTTTGTGAATGCTTATATGTTGATATAACGGAGAAGAGTTGTACTTCAGATGGATTAATTTAGTGAAATTTATGCTGATGACGTTAAAAAGTTCAGTAAAGGCTCCACAACTAAACTATCCAGCTCAGAGAATGAAACATGATTTTAAAAAAAGATATTTGCATACTGACTGAATTCAACTAATACAAGTATCCAATGTGAATATAATTGTTAACCGAATTAAACGTTTATAGCTAGTTGTTTAAATTAGATTAAAATATACTTGTTAGTTTACTGTCTATTTTATGTATGTATGGATGTATTATTAGTGGCTTTATTCGATATTATAATTTTATTACAATATAGAATTCTCAACACAAAGTATTTCAGATGGGTTTTGAGGATATTATAGTAATTTCAATGGTTAAGATCATGAGTCAGTTGAAGCTAGACCAACATGGAAAACCTGGAAGCACTGGGTTCGAACCTCGCAGGAGGCGAGGTTGTGGATGCGCACTGCTGTGGAGTCCCACAATAGGAAAAAAATATTTCAGCAAGTTTCCATTTCTTAATTCTTGATCGATCCATCCGATAAATACTAAGTGGTCTCCAGTTACATGTTAGCAGTCCAATTATTCGACATCTGAATAATGTATGTTCTTTTCGATGTAGATTGCCAACGACCACGATGTCTTTGATTTGGCTCTTTTGTAAGTTGTAGAGTGCAATGTCGTAAATGTTTCACAAACACAGCTGAATAGACTATAAGACTAATAGGCATAATGATGTATTAAAACAAACAAGCAAAAAGAGATCTTGTTGAAATATCCAAGTGGTTGGAACAGTTAGGCTCAGATATTGAAGCAAGTGAAATTTAGTGTTTAGTTCTAGTTATGTTTCATATCAAATCCTTATTACATCTCATATGAATTGAAACCGGCCTTCATATGATTGTGATCTATTCTTGTTAAAGTAAATTCATATCAAACAGACTAAATTCAGCATTAAATCTTCTTTCTCATATTTATCTAACACAATTATCATTCGACTTTACAGATATAAGTAAATCTGAAAGTTGACGAATTATTAAGGTGTCCTTGTTTAAACTTATGGTAATTTTACTGTACTGTAACATCTTTTAAGTTTGTTTTTTGTAAAACTTTTTTTGATTGAGACCACCATTGAAAACCTGGAAGCATTCTATGGCTGTTTCGTCCCATCGTGGGACTCCTCAGTGGTGAGTACTCACGATCCCGCTCACGGGACTTGAACCCAGGACCTTCGGACTGGGGTACGAACTCATTACCATTGAACATGTCGCAATCAACTATTTTTAACGACACTTCAATAGGTCTCATCGATACGTTATGTATTCAGTCATCTTTTATATGTCTTTATAATCTATTTTTATACGAAATTCAGTTTTAGGAATCACATCAAATGATTTCAACTTACCTATGGTTAGATGTTCTTTGTTAGTGTTTTTGATTTTCATTTTTATTGAAGAAGAGAGAAGGTAATTCAGTGAAGAAAATTTTCTTTTTGGCGACTTTATTCATTCAAACTGTACAATTATATTGATAACCAATTTTATTCGCTCCATAGTAGATAGAAAAGTTTTAATTAATCCAACTTTTCTGACAATGTACAATACTAAAAGGGGCTTCTGGTGACTCGGAGTGACAGGAATTGATTAGATGCTCCATGATTGAGCTTTTGACTAACATATAAAAGTAGTATGTATCATCAATCGAGATTGATATACCTGGAGGTAGAAAGTTAAGAAAATCAAACAAAAGAGAATGAGAATGATTGGTATGGAAACGAAAGAACAATAAAGTCTGAGATGATTGTCTGATATTTCACAAATGAAGTATTTACTGTATGGTTCTTAGATCTTACTAAGACATTCTATAATTTTGCATTCGAATACATTTGATTGTCCCCACTTGTTTTCTCATTCACTACAGTAGTATGCTAAAATAAATGTCTTTCTTAGTGAAACGATATAATACCATGGAGCTAAAATACAGTTTCTATGGGACAACATTTTATCAAAGTGTTCATCATTTGATTCATTATTCAATAGCTGTTCGCTTTGACTACGTTATGGCATACCATATTCAACTCAGTCGTATTTCCTTCTTAGTGATCAGTTTACTGAGTTAGATTGAAATAGATCAGACTCTAATATTGAAGTCAGATAGTTATTTCTTATTCAGAAGATCATAACATCTAACACTTTGAGTTTTCTTCAACCTTTCATGAAGAACAATTGTAGTGAAGGAGAACACTGGTGAGGATGACACCGTAGAGTTACTTGGTAAAATAGAAAAATCATACTCTAATACTTAATTTGCAAAATGTTCAATAATTGTCTCGGACTTCACTGTTCTTGCATTTCTATACTAATTGCTTTCTATTCTCGTTCCTCCTTTTTTGAACTTACCTCATCTTCTGCCGCCAGACATTACATTCCTGACTCAAGTTATATACTATTTATATACATATAATTTATCAAATTTCCCTTTAAGCTTTTTTCCTATATTTACAGGGTTGTATTGAAGAAGTAACTGGCTTTGCACAAAGTTATTCAACTGTATTAATAGCGTTATGTTTTATCACAGCTATTCTTCAAGGTGCCTATTTGGGTATTTCAATTTGGATGATTCGTAAATCGGATGATGGAGTAGCTTTCGCTGCATAAACATTGTATTGAAGAGAAAAAAAAAGTTTCATTTCGTTTTGGTTTAAACAATTCAAAAACAGACTTCATTTCTAATAAGATACCATTTACTACTTAATGAATTCACTGAAGATAATAAAGAAAAACTCACAAAAATATCACTTTTTTAAAAAATTCTCATTCGATATTGATTCGGACACCTTTTCTAGGCTGAACACATTCATAGCGGGTTGATTGTTTCTTAGTAAAAACAAAAAAACACACAACAACAACTGATCTTATCAACAATAAATGTGAAATGGATGGTATTTATTATTCTATCTATCAATCTACTGATGATTGAATACTATTATCATTCACTATATCATTACTACATATTCAGTGAATCTTGGTAAATACTGTGTCATTAGTATTTCTAAGTTGTCATAGTAACCATATGTAACCATTTGATTGAAAATACCTTTTAATATATATGAATCTAAGAGAATTACCGAACATATCGATCAGGGTTTTTCTTCAAATGTTTTCTGTGACATATTTATCATTTCTATTTACTTTTATTTTCTCTGGTTAACGTTTTATTTTCTAACGAGTTAGTTTTTCTACTAGGATGGGGTCGCTAATTCCATACCCAATCCTTCTCGTTTATCTAAGCTTAGGATTGGCAGTAATCTTGGAGAGACTCCAAGCAGAGTTATTTCTACTTACTTACAGTATAATAAGTCTAGCATATATTGTCTTATAACTCCGTCTGGAGCCCCTCTGGCCTTATTGCCGTTCCCAAGACCTGATAAAGGAGGAGGGTTGGGCATGGGGTTAACGACTCTATCCTAGTAAAAAAAAACTAACTTGCTAAAAATAAAACGCTAACCAGAAAAATGTATTGTCTTATATTTGATGAAAGTCAAAAAATGAACATTAAAGTAAATTATGATAACGTAAGTGTTTACGTTGTTACTGATTGATTTTTATGTAAACGTGTTATGAAGAATTTTTCAATATTATCACATGGTTAATTAAAGTGTTACGCTTTCTAAATAAACAAAAAAAAAAAACAACAAATTCTTCGTCATACAGAAGTGTATTTCATTGAGATGTAACATGTTTAATTGATCTCATTGAGAATATGTTATGATTTGATGAAGTTTTATAAATTTAGATGAAACTTCTTGATGATTAAGATAGAATTATATGTGAATAATTGATTTTTGATTCATTCAATGATTCTTAGAAGTATTGAGTAATTGTTATATTTGAAGCTATCACGAGTTCACTTAATCTGCGAACGAGAACAAAGACCAGTAAGCTAGCTATTGATGCGTCCTAGCCCTGCTAACTAGAGGGAGAAGTCCAAGCTTAGAATGGGAAAGTATATTCTGCAAACAGCCAGAAACGAGCTATAACAAAAAACACAATTCAAAACGTATATACATACAGTGTAAAACCGTTCTTGGGGAGAGTTACCAAATAGGATACTAAAAAACACAACGAACCAATAGCTCTTAAGATAGTTCCCAGTAGGAAATACGACATGAAGGTGACAAGGGCGGTTCTGGCGCGAAAACAAAGAAATTCAAATTTTCTAAATAAATTACAAAATTAGGTCCTTTTTTTCCAAATGAGTTCTGGGGATCTAACGTCCCCAACAGATATCCAACACATGGTATTAACACCCTTTCATATCGTATTAGTTAAGGTGAATTTTCATGATTTGTTAATTATATAAGAGTAGCATAGGTATTCAAAATTGTTATCTGTGAAATTCTTAATAAGTACTTTGTAGGAAAGGTAAAGTGAAAACAAGATAATAAGACTATTAAACGGCTTACGTAAGATTAAGATAAGAAATTAAAATGGTTTTGATGTCTATTCTTATAGCTTCTAATATATGTAAGAGTCGGATTCTGAAACGATCGGGTAAATTCGGTTGGATTTTATAACTTTAAATGCTGAACTTTAATCTACGTGATAATCAGTATCAACCAGATGCACCAAGATAGAGTTTGTTATTACTCCTTTTTTTGTCTTTTGGTCAACCATATAGGGTAATGTTCAGAAATATGATGATGCATTTGTTTACTTGTGAGCCTAGTATAACTAGCTATGTAGGAGCAGTTTAAATTGTAAATACACGTAGAGGCAGAGGAACTAGGCAACTCATCTTTATTTTGTGAAATCATTATTGACCAACTGAAGAAAGTAGGATATTTGCTTGCCGTATTGAATGTACGTTACTATTTCACTGACCATATCATCTTTGAAATGTGATTAATTATTATTATTATTGGCTTTATTCAATGTTATATTTCTGGTACAACATAGAGTTCTCAACACAAAGTATTTTAACAAGTTTCCATTTCTTAATTCTTGATCGATCCATCCAATAAATATTAAGTGGTCTCCAGTTACATGTTAGCAGTCCAATTATTCGACATCTGAATAATGTATGTTCTTTTCGATGTAGATTGCCAACGACCACGATGTCTTTGATTTGGCTCTTTTGTAAGTTGTAGAGTGAAATGTCGTAAATGTTTCACAAACACAGTTGAATAGACTATAAGACTAATAGGCATAATGATGTATTAAAACAAACAAGCAAAAAGAGATCTTGTTGAAATATCCAGATGACTGAAACAGTTACGCCCAGATATTCAAGCAGCTGCCGTCGGATATAGTTAAATAGATAATCGTTCATATCTCGTAATTGTGTCTTATTTCATTCTCGTTACGTTTCGACCAAATGGGTTTTACGTGTGTTACACCAATTTTGAATCTATCATTAAGAAGAAAACAGGCTTAAATACTGTCAATCTAAAACTGTCAATTTCAACAACAATTTAACAGTAACAAATGGATAAAGTAAAATAAATGAAAAGGTAACTAACTTGTGATGTGTGCAAATTTAAAATGAGTCATTACATATGCCAGACAATAAAAATCAGATTTTTTGAGCAAATTAGAAAAAAGGAATTCTTTATTTATCAATGTATTCTGATCAGTAGTAGTCGTAATAGTGGTGGTTGCAGTATTAGTATTAGTATTATTATTATTATTATTATTATTATTATTATTATTAGTAGTAGTAGTAGTAGTAGTAGTAGTAGTAGTACTAGTACTAGTAGTAGTAGTAGTAGTAGTAGTAGTAGTAGTAGTAGTAGTAGTAGTAGTAGTAGTAGTAGTAGTAGTAATAGTAATAGTAGTAGTAGTAGTAATAGTAGTAGTAGTAGTAATAGTAGTAGTAGTAGTAGTATGGTGCGCATTAGTGATATCGACAGATATAAGTAGTTTGTATCACCAATCAAAATTTAAATGCCTGGCGGCAGAAGGTTAGGAAGATTGAAGAGAAAAGAATGAGAACAGAGTGTGATTGGTATGGAAACGAAGATAAAATAAAGTTTAAGACAATTGGTTGACATTTTTCAGATGAAGTATATACTGTATTGTTGTCAAATTTTACTAAAAGATTTTGTAAAGTTGTGGTCTTCTCGTTCACTTCAGTAGTAGTAGTAGTACACAATCGAATATATGAGCACTGAAAGCCCTGGGTTCGAATCCCGCGTGTGGGATCGTGGATGGGCACTGCTGAGGAGTCCCACAATAGGTCGAAACGGCTGTCCATTGATTCCAGGCTTTCCATAGTGGTCTAACATCAATCGGTTCATGATCTCAATCAAAAACTTATTTAAGTTTGACCTTTCATAGTTCAACTTAACAAACATGACAAAGTCAAACCTACGTCAACTTAGTGATCAAACAATAGTTTTTGAACGATTGTCACTTAATTTAAGACATGAAAATTTGAGTTAGTGCAGTGTTGTCTTTCTGTGAAAATTTATTTAAATCTTAGGCATCCAAAGAATATATAGCAAAGAAGCATTTTAACGATACATGTATCAATACCAATGTTGGTCTTGATAGTTTCAAATAAATTAGGCATTGGGTATATCTCAATGAGTAGAAACATTGTATTTCTGAAGGCGTTTCGTAACTTAATGTAAGCTACCTCTTCAGGGTGACTACATAACTAAGCTATATTAATACAAGTTTGAATAGTACCAAGGAAAAAACGAGGAATGATTTTAGTACAATCAAAAGCATAGTAGGTTCGAACATGTCAATGTCAAGTTATTCTTGGTCAAAGTGACTTTGTGTGACCTGTCATTGTATTAATTTGTGTGTCAGAGTGTGTATATGAGAAATGTATGCATTCGTAAAATCACGTTAGTGGGGTTAAAATTAGGTGTGAAAATGAATAAGGTCAGATGCTTTTATTGAAATATATAGTTCAGGTTGGATGAATATTCAGGCCAACCACCAGCATTCTCTATCCAACTTTCCAGTTCTTTCCAGTCGCTATTCATCATTTTCATGTCTGCTCCCAATTTCCGACGCAGTGTGTTCGTCGGCCTTTCTCTTTTTTTGTTTCCCTTCAAAATTTTAAGATAGCGCCTACCTCGTGATGCAGTTTGATGATTTCTTCAGTTTTTGTCCTATTCTCTTCGAACGTCTTTCCCTAATTTCTATTTTAGTTGGAAGTTGGTTTAAGCTAACCCACAGTAGTCTGTTGCTGATGTTAACCTGCCATGTAAATAATTGCCACACAGGAAATATTTCGTTAGTATTAATCAGTAATTTAAAACGTTTGGAAATAATTCAAATATATTCTGCGTCACCTTTTATCAAAGCTTTCTTTAGCTAAGTCAACTTCTAAATAACTCTTAGTTAACAACAATTCATAAGTTTTAATACTTCAATATTCGATAATCTATCATTTTGAATGAATAAAAGCAACATGATAGAACACATACGTTTTTATTGGGTTATTTAGTTCAGTTTCCACCGGGAATTTCGCTGATCACAATTTGTCGTCACATGTAAATATGATATTTTAGTGGCCCGACATTTTGAAGTCAATTAGATTGGACAATGTTGTTGACGGGCTCACCACTTTAGTGGCCCGGGATCTGACTCCATTTTGATTGCTTTTGATTGCTATTAAGATACATATATTTTCAATCCTCGTAAATAATTATCGAATTAAATAAGCCAAATACGCGAATGAATTTCCCAATACAATATATTCTAAATATTCATACTGAATAACTTTTAATAATGAAAGCTTAAAAAACTCAGTTACAACAACGTGTACCATTTGACTTATAATTATGAGTTTATATCACGAACTGACTACGGTCATATAATTGCTGAAATCCAGAAATCTCTGAACACTTGCTTCGTTGTTGTACAATACATCTTTTCAGTGTGGCTTCTTCATGTCACCAACTATACGATCCAGAAGCTTTGATTTCATCATCGAATTTATTGCTCCTAGTTTAACCATATATTACCTAGATAGAATGGCTGTGCTCGAATCGTATTGCACATTACAATGGCAATTGAGTGTTTATGTCTTGTGGATCTTCTTGGTTACTTTACCTAAACAGCAATGAAGAACTGAAGCACATGAGCCTTTTGACTCTACGAAAAAAAACACATTGAAGGTCCGACATATTTACAGGAACATCAGAATGATAATTGGTTCGAATGACAATAAATATCTCCTACTTTGGAATTTAATTACGCAATTTGTCTTCAAGAATTACATTGCATCAGACTGGACTTAATATAGTTTTGGTTGCTAAGTCAAATTTAACTTCGGGCTAGTTACGATAATTCAGTAATTTAATTAGCAATATGCATTTACCAAGATTCTCATCACCTCCCTTTTTATTTCATTTCAGTCATTCATTGGCTCCAACCAACTAAGTTTTGATAATAGTCCACAAAGTATTCAGCAACTGGTTACAAAGACACAGACATTTGATCATATGATCTATGAATAGTTGAGTATATATGAGAATCCTATCATTATAAAGAGTTGGAGTTCAACCAGGTCTGTTGTGAAATATCAGCTCACTGAAGACCATGGTAGACGGTGGCGCGATTTCGTGGATTGGTTGAAGTTAGACATTAACACCGTAAGATACCAGCTCAGTGTTCTAATGGTCAAACCCTCGCTCGCGAGATTGATAGATCCTGGGTTCAAATCCCGCGAGCGGGATCGTGGATGTGCACAACTGAGGAGTCCCATATTAGGACGAAACGGCCGTCCAGTGCTTCCGGGTTTTCCATGGTGATCTAGCTTCAATTGACTCATGATTTCAATTATTGAAATTATTAATATTACTTAAATGATTTGTGACAATAAATATAATTTGAATTATATCATACAGAAATATCAACAATATTTATGCTTGAAGTGAAAAACAAGCTGGACATCCTCTTTCTTATTGTTGAAATGCTCAGAAAACATGATGGAATTCTGGAAAGATTGATTTATAAAAACCCTTCCATGAATGACTGGATACCAGGTATCTATAGACGGGTCCTTAATGGTATGGTGAAAAAGTTAATGACATCTCTTTTCATAAGAATCTTATAACTTTGTAGTTCCGAACCATTTAAGAATAATATCCATTGAAAATTGATATCTATCGATCCATAGTTTATTTAGCAAGCATTGAGTTTGTTAAACATTGTTTCCATATGCATAATGTAATCTGGCTATCCATCTATTATAGATACTATTCATATCCCCTAAGGAAAAGTAAGACAAAGGTATTGAAACGGTGAGTGATTAGATTCAGTTTTCCAAGAAACAAGCACCCAGGCTTCGTGCTAGTCATCACTTTTCAGAAAGTCGTGTCAACTATCGGTATAATTTGATCGGTAGTGCTAAAGGACTTGACAAATATACAGTTGGTTTATAATCAGTGATCAATCGATTGTGCATCTAAACTATCGGAATTTATTTATTATCATTAATTGGGTATAAAAATACCAGTAAACAAAAGACTTACAAAAACCTTGCCATAATTCTTCTATTTAAATTTATTAAGGTATACAATTGTCGGTTCAAATCCCGTAGTGGTAGAAGTGGTAAGAGTATAAGCAGTAATCAGAAAGATTAGGGTTTGAAGATGTTATTCAAGCAGTATAATTCAGTGAAATAAAATTGGAAAGAGAAAAAGAAAAGGGATATAAAGCATACAGAAGATTAGAATTCGGAAGATCACAAAGAGTGGATGCATCTGCGCCATTGCAAATGATTTTGAGCCATGTCATTCAGGGCCTCAAACCATCGGTTGCTATTGTCTCACGGATCCCAACCAGGTAGTCTACACCTACCAACATAGCTCACTCAGTCCACTTGTCAATGACTTCATGGACTTGTGCCATGTTTTGGTCTGGCCTCCCCTAGCTTTCTTCCAACCTACTCCTATACCACTGAACATCGCACGTCGAGGCAGTCGATGGTTTAGTAGACGTAACACATGCCCGAGCCATCTCAACTGATGTAGTAAAATTAAATTGTCTAATTCTTATTGTTACTGTTGTTGTCAGTTATATACCCTTGTGTTTCAGTTATGATCTATACTCTTGTGAATATTTCTTATTAATGTTTTATCATTCTATAAAATGCATAACCTGTGATCAGACATTTGATCTGATTTGTTATTACATTACTTAATCAATAACTTCCCATTAAATTCTTCAAATTTAGATCTAAATCAATGTTCCAAATGAATAACCAACTTTATAGTAAATACTTCTGAAATTGCTGTATGTGAACATGGAATGATTTGTAAAATGAAAGTGTTAGTGCTGAAATGATTAGTATGTCATGTTAACTGAAATTCATATCACTTTCCACAGTAAATAATCTTCGACTAAATACTTTATATACTGTGTAGCCACATTACTTGCACTTCTTGAACCATAAAATATCCTTTTACATTCTGAATGTAATCTCACAATTTCATTTAAACGTATGAAGATCATGTTCCAGTGTCTTCGAAGGATATGTTGTTGAAACAAACAAAAAACGGTTGAATTCTAAGAGTCAGGGATTTTCATAAGAACTCCGGAAATTTCCTCTCGAATCCAGTCAGTAGTGAACAATTCATGATTTCGTTGACTTTCCCCAATATTCCATTATTGAGTTAAAATAGCAAATGCAGTACCGATGTTGTGATCATAAACATCAAACTCTCATTGATGATTATTCATCTATCATTGATGTAAACTGAAAATATTTTACTAAGAATATGATTTCAGTCGATAAATGAAATATGATTAACATATCAGTAATGAATACGTTTTGTGAAGATGAGATCATTGCCTTCAACTCATTCATGCCTAGTCCTATGTTGTGGAATATGACTGCTGTTACTCACTGACGTCCAGCATATAATACGGCTCAATCTTAACAATGAGAAAAGTTACCTGTCTGAATAAACCAACACACAAAATGTAATAACATTAGCTTCATTCATTAATCTGTGGCGAATACAACGTGTAAATCAATCTAATCTCCACTAAACTTCAACTCAATGAAAAACGATGCATCGCTCGTATCCCATCAGTTTTGAGGTCAGATCATTGTGATATGAAGTTGAAAATGCTACTTAATTTTAATAAGTATCTAATTTCAATTGTAACAATTTAGTAATAAATAAGTGGCTTTGTTTTATATTCAACAGTCGGACACTGTAAAATGAAGAATTATCTATTGAACAGTTGGTTTACTTACTTACATTACGCTTGTTACTCCCAATGGAGCATAGGCCACCGACCAGCATTCTTCAACCCAATCTCTCCTGGAACTTCCTTTCCAGTACAATTCAATTGTTGTTCATTCTTCTCATGTCTGTCTACATTTCTTCGCGTAATATGTTCTTTGGTCTTCCTCTTCTCCTTGAGGATTCCAGGTATGGGTATTATCTATTGAAAAGATTGATCTACCTAGAATTAAATGAATACAAAACAGAATAATCAACAGCTCACTAATCAATTTTCATTGACCTGTGCAACATGTTTCTATTTCATCTATTTCATCGCTAATTAAGTAGTATCGATGTGATGATTATTGTTATCATTCAAAATTACAATACATTACCATAGGATTAGATTCCACAGGTTGAAATCATGAGTCGATTGAAGCTAGACCACCATGTAAAACCTAGAAGCACTGGACGGCCGTCTCGTCCTAGCACGGGACTTCTCGGCAGCGCGCATCCACGACCCCGAACCACGCGGGGCTCGAACCCAGGACCTGCTAGCTTCAACCAATCCACGAAGTTGCCCCACCGTACACCATTGTCTTCAGAGAGTTGTTATCTCACAACAGACCTGGTTGAACTACAATGGTAACGGCTTCTCTCCATGGTGGTCTAGCTTCAATTGACTCATGATTTCAACCTGTGAAATTTCTGAAACTCTCCACAAAACCGATTCTGAGAATTAGATTCCTTTAACTAGTCACATGTATTGCACCATATAGAATTAGTGAAAAATAAACATACAATAATGTTTTACATGGTGAATTACATCAATGCTTATTTATATGATACATAACAGTATGCATATCAATCTATCAAAAGCCTATTCACATTTGTTATGCGTAGGCTAAACTCACTCATTCATTTCTTCTTCTTTCACTCAAATACAGGCTCATTGGCAAATCATCAACAAAATTGACACAGTCAGTAGGTATGAAATTTAATTAAAAGTCAATTTCGAATGGATTAATCAAAATAGAAAGGGGATTCAGTGTGAAATTCATCAACAAGAATAGAGATTTCGTGAACACAACAAAACTCTCGTGGCTATTCCCCTACAAGATCATCATCCAGTTCAAAATCATGTATTTGTCAATAGTTGGACGATATTCAACAAAATTGTTCGTTTTCTTGAATTGTCTTTTTATTGTAAGCGATAATTTCCATTGATTTGTTTCTCTGTTGTTCTATTCATTTCATTCTTTATGATGCAATATAGACAATTGGCAGCATTGTGGTTGTATTCGGCATGAAACTACCAACCAATCTATCTGGATATAAGAGGATTTTACAAGCAACTATACCACCCATCTTCCTAACTGCTACTTTCTCAGGAAGTCTTGGTATATTAGCTGCATGCATCGGAATATTAGCAATATTGAGTGAAAGAAACATGATCATGTATCTGGTAACCATTGAAATATTAATGCATATGCATATGCATTTCTATCCAACTTTTACGTTTAGCATCTATGTACTTTGACCATTGTAATACTTATGGAAATTGGCATAGCATCGACATCCTGTTTAATGAACGACCAAGTTAGTTCATGTCTGACTTCCGATTACTTTCACGTATACAGTTCTTCACTGAAGCTCATAGTTCGTTAAATACGAATGTTAAACAATATTGGACAAATCTTCGTTATCAAATAGAATTTGATGATTTACAAACAACAGTAAGTAAATATAACATTGGTAAATGTGTTAACTCTCTACATACAGTTCCGTTGTTGTGGGGCTGATTCATCCAACGATTATCCACATGTTAAACAACTTCTACCGATTTCATGTTTGTCTGGAATAAAACCATATTCACTGGTAAGTAAATGTTTGATTGTTGTAAAACACTCTAATTGCATATGAACCAATCGAAAGCTTCCAATTCTGAAGGGAATTTCAACACTGAATAGGTAAATGTCTGAGGAAACGTTTGACGTAACATCTCTGCACGTTACTGTTAACAAATACAAAGCGATGTCCGTGCTACAATAACCAAGATTTGTCCACTACTCAAACTATACAGTTCATTTATTCAAAAGTATACATTTTACACTATGGTTTAACATGCTTCCTACATATTCTTAACACATTCTATTCACAACAAATCGATTGGTCATATCTGCGTAGGAAATTACTACTCTTCTCACAATTCACCTGGGACACATGACCAATGCATATTTGTAACGTTCAGTCGCAAATTCGCAGATGCTGAAAATTTACATCGTGCGATCCTCAATTCCTTGTTACATATACTTGTCATGTTAACGTTGTTCTATTCACCTTAACTTCATTTTGTGTATATTCAAATAAATATTGCTAGAACGGAAAGGCCTTCCGGTGTTTTCAGCTTTCTAATGGTGATCTAACATTGGTCGATTCATGATCTCAATCAGAACTCAACCATCCTCACAGCTGTTTACTGAAAATAAATACACATGAATTTATGAAGTAAGATACAGAATGAAGACTGAAGAACAAGACACCTTGATTGCATGAAAGTTAGTGTAAAAACACGTCTAAGCAGATAAATGATGGTTGTCTTATTTTCGTCTCAATACTTTCCGTAGATTTCCTTCAACAATACTAGATTTTGTGGCATACTTATCAGTTTACTGTTGGTTTAGTGTTGTAGAAGTAGCTATTGTCCTAAGTTGGAAGTTGCATACATCCAAAGCGATTCCATTTGCTGATCTCTTTAAGGCTTATGTCATTTATATCGTAATGTCGGCGAAACGGCTGTCCAGTGCTCTCACGTTTTCGATAGTGATCTAACGTTGATCCATTCATGATTTTAATGAAATTCAACAATCTCGACAACCCTTTATTAATAACTAATTATAATTATTATTCAGTTACTCATTTCATTCTGAGCATATTGAGTAGTTATTATCCGTTGATGTGTTGTATTTCCAAATACTTATATGTACCTGTCACATTCAACTCATTTATCATCCTGATTTTATCCGTTTGACGCTTTGAAGAGTTACCTTTGATTCTTTCGCAGTTATTGGCGATATATGTAGTTTTGAATCCGGTTAAACTGAGATCTGTATACTGGGTTATCGTTATATTCCTTTAAGGTACGATTTAATAAATTATGAACATTCAGAAAGAAAGACAACAAACAACAAAGATCAACTTGTTAGAATCTATCCAGTTCAATCATCATCGAACCCACTTGATTCCCTGAAACACAAGATTTTCATCATGTACCTAAATCGGTAAGAATTACAATTGTCAAAACAACCAAGTACCACACACAAACATCAATAACAATAAATTATATTGGTGAGATTATAATTTATGGTCGACCCTTGAGCGACGCTAAATTGGTCTTGAGTGTGTCCACTTAATAACTAAAACCAATGTGTGTGGGGATTAGAATTATGATTTACAGTTGATGGTTAGTGTTAGGAATTAGATTTCGGGTTTTCATCACGAACTGACATCAGCTTCGATGCCAAAACTCTATTTAGTCAAATGGATGGTTGAATTTCATTCAAAATTCGTTCATTCATTACCAGATATGCAATCATTTTTCAGATGATTCCATAGACCAACTATTGCAATCAATGACGCGAAGATGGAAATACCTCCTGATATGCAAACCATGAGAGAGAACAGTGGTACTGCTCCGTGTACAATTTCACGGTATTCTTTCAATGCTTTCTCTGATTTAATTCCATTTTATCTCATAGACAAGCCGAACTCCATCAAATATCTTGATAACATAGATGAGAATGAAGTGGGCAAATCAAGAGGAATACAGAAGCGTCACTTACTACAAGCAAACAGTTGAATAGGATGAAAAGCGCTTCCAATTGTTTTGTGGGAATGTTTAGTTCGTATTTGTCAGTTTGATGATAATGGATCGACTATAAGAGAATGTTGACGGATATTCGATTTTACTATTGAAATGTTATGATAGATGATGTGTGATTTGTCACAAAATATGCGACTAATTATCTTCATTCTAACTGAGATGCGTCAATGTATAAATAATTGTGGTTGTCAATTCAAATGATGGTGGAACATTTACTGTTGTTGTGTGATGAATGTATTTGCGTTTACTTCTATGTGTGTATATACTACTAACTAGAGAAGTAGTTTCTATTTTTATATTTCACATGAGTATTCTCATGTATACGAGTGTTCAAATGAAACGAATCAGTTGATTTAATTTGTTACAACAGTAGTATAGAATATTGTAATATCAATGGTGAAGCAAAAGTAACCGTTGACAATGATCAAGTGTATTTTATTGGCGAGAGTAATCAGAAAATAAGTGAATTGTTCCACACTATGTGATATACTCATGAATAAAAAGTTGTATTCACGAGGCTTTATCTCATTACAGGCTCCTTGTTCAAATCATTCATGAAATTCTGATTTTATTGGAATATCATTTCGTTATTTTGGATTGGTTTCAACAATGTAACAGAAGCTTTTGTGAAAGATCCTCAGAAAAGGTGATCCATAGTAATACAAGCTGCACTCGAGAACACCATATTTTTGGGGATATTTATTTCTGTCTACTATTTACAGAAGAAATAGGTAGACGCTTTGATTTTCATGTACATAACATACTATACAACGCGAAGATAAAAAGAAACTTTCATGAGAACGAACGGTGTATAATATGGTTAAACAGTACGGCTTTCTACTGCTTAAGACATATCCTTATCTGAGCTATCAAATGGGAATCTAGCAAAATCATCTGAATTCTTTGAGAATGAAATCAGCTCATCCTGTTCAGTCACAGTTAACTGCCATATAAACAGATATCCCAAATTATTGTGATGTACATTCACAGCTCGTGTTCTTCAACGTTATTTTCGTCAATCATCTGAATGTATTTTGAACTATGTCCCCATGATATTGACTGAAGAGTTACCTGTCATAATTGAGGAAATACTGTTGAACTTACTGAATATCCAACCACTCACAATGTCGATGTAAACACTGTATAATGCATATGAATAGGAAGGTTAATGAGTGGAATGTTGGAAATAAACAAATTTCAGTCTATGCCATTCCGACAAATTAATGTCTAATTCATTTTCACATGATTTTAATAAGCAGCTAAATTACTTTTAATTACCGTGACTTGAATGAGTGACACTACAACACAATTACTACTAACAAATGCATAAACATACATACAACACAATTTTAACTATTTAGGGTGACAAGAATCTGAACCATAGTGACAATGATAATGTTGATGATGTGATTCATTAGTGCTTCTGAATTAAGTAAGTTAACTTTGTGTTGTGCATGAATTTCTATTAGAAATACACAGTACAATGAATAAATTAATTCAGACGAATCCCAATTAATTTTACTAATTCACTTGATATTTTGTGAAAATTCACATTGAAAGTGAAAGATACATTGACTCACATTTATTACCAGTTCATACAGCATACACAATATCATCATCTCAGTGAACAATATTGAAATGTTATTGTCAAGTGAATCTTGGACTAAAGTATTCATCCTGTGCAATTGTAGTTTTGTAGTAAGTATCATTACATGTGTTCGCCTCATATGGTGGTTCATTTCATCTTACTTATACAATCCAGGTATTCGGTGTTGTTCTGTTAGCACTCGGAATTCAACCACAAATCACATTAAATCAATTCAGAACTATACTACAAAATGCGAAACCAGAGATCTTCCTGGCTGTCAGTATCTCAGGAGGTCTCGGTGTACTAGGATCATTTGTTGGCATTTATGGACACTCGAAGAAACAGAAAGTGATCATATATATGGTAAGTGATACGTGCAATATGGACAAATGTATTTCACTCATATCTCTGTTTAGAACATTGTCGTTTTGTTTATCGTGACTTGTATGTGGATCGGTATGGCATTTAAAGTAGCTTTAACGGAAGACAGGGTTTGTTTGATATAAACTGAACCTAATGTATCGTGACACACTGATCTTCATATCATTATAGTTCCCTACGTTAGTTAACAGTTCACTAAGTACTACTGTTAAACAATATGAGAAACGAATTGATTGTCAAATGGAGTTTGATCAATTACAAAAGAGTGTAATTTATAATCAAATTCAAAATTCTGATGACTTCTTCTCTATAGTTTTTCTGCTGCGGAGCGTCATCATACAAAGACTATCCATTTAATCCAAGGATACTACAAATACCTTCTTCATGTAAATACGCCAAATTCGCATATCCTAAAGTAAGTCAATATTTTTGCAAATTTTTAACCAATTAACTTACCTGATTTCATCACTTTAACAATCCCCATAGAATATTCACGTTTGTATTAACTTACGGTTTACAACCAAATACTGAATATTCAGCTCACTCACTAGGAACACGTTGAATCAACTGTCATGTGGAATAATTTTATTTATTGAGTAGAATTTCAACCGCGTTTTAACAACATTTGTTAACATGTTGCTAAGTGATTTCCAATATAGGATTCATCGCATAATGCTATTCATCTAGGCAAATACAATCATCCTGATTACGTGGTTTTCGATGACACACATGAATATTTATAAGAGTTCCGTATTTGAAGATTAGGTGACATTATATCCATTGAAGTTGTTGTCATTACTGACACTTCAATACCTCTCATCAGCACACTATAACTCAATCATATTAGTAAGTGACTAGTGGTAAAATCAAAACCATTAACTCAAACTCAATGAACTGCTCTACCGACACAACAATAGATTGTTCTCTGTGACAAGACAGTTCTGCATTGTTCTCAGTCTTATTCTCATTCACAACAACATCACAGTCTAATCACTTTCACTACGCTTCACATTTCAATTATCCATGTAGATTTATTGAATGAATGATAGACATTTCATTGTAATTCTCTATTCACTTTTTCTCATCATTTCATCAAAGGGATGTGTATCAGCGATAATTGAATATACACAAACTTATCTAAATATAATCATGTATCTATGTTTCACATTCGGGATTATTCAAGCGGTCTACTTGATATTGTCAATTATGAGAATACGTAAATTTGAAGGTGACGATTTTCTATCTGCATAATGGTCTTATTGAGACCAAATGTTGAGAAGATATTCAATGGAACCGAATGTCAATCAAACAACCGAATCATTGACTATTCATTACTCATTCTATTGTCATTTGATCTTACTTATTTGTACACCATTGTACACTATTGTTATCAACTGAATAATGAATTTCTTCATTATTTTCTTTGTTTAAATCAACTTGTTACTGGGAGGTGTTTCGAAAGAAAACAAACAAAAATGAGAAACGTTTATTCTCTTTAACACAATCGATAGGATATTTCAACTAGAGTATATCAGTCAATCAGATTCGAAGTGTTCATACAACGAACACAAGGTACTTGATCGAAAGTAGATTATTATTATTATTATCATGAGGTATTGATTGGATTTCAAGATAGATGTTTATCATCTCTTCAGAGTGTTTATTGTGAAGGTGTAATAGCAACCGTAGATCGATCTAGTTGTGGTTATTGAGAGTTGCATTGTGACTGAATGATGGAAAGTCATTGGTTGACTATAACAATGAGAGCATTGTGGATTGATTGAGCTTTATAAGTAAAACGATAGGCTTATTTTTCTTTGAAATCCTACTCGTGACATTTTGTCACAATATCTGTTGAGCATAGTTGGAGATGTGAAAACCACACTACGATATAACATACACTATTGATATAACATGACTTAGACTACACACATTTTATTTGTTAATGCAAATACATTGAGAACTTACGTTGTATTGATGTACCAACTAAGTTCACACATCGTTCCACTTGTTCAACGTGTACGAAATCATTGTTCAATACTGTAATCTATCAGACGTCTTTTTAAAATTACACTTCTGATGACTACATTTCGACCGTTTTAAGGACTTAAGAATTAACAGTGCTACAGGTTTGAATGACAAGTAGATATAATACAGTTATTATTTGTAAATCGAAATGTCAACAACATAATATCAAAATGATAAATGTCAGTTCAGTGAGGAGTTGTCTCTTCGTTGAATTCATTTTCAATGCCGTACAATTGCTAATATATATACTTATTTTACCGGATGTTAATAATGCTCATTTAGTATTGGCTTGCTTGTATTTTCCCATAGAGGTTTAAGACTGCAGTTGATCAGTCTGTTATTAGCATATGTGCATACTGTGAGTATGCCTCGATATTGCTTTAATTCATAAGCTTTTATAAGCCAAGATGGATAGTGGGTAGCAGTGGAATCCAGTTTGACGTGCACACAATTCTGCTTTTCCAAGTTCTATGGCTATTGCAAAGAAGATGCAATTTAATTGTCTTTGGAAGACTTCTACTTCTTTGTAGATGACTTTGAATGCAGAGTCTGTCTTGATTGATTGACCATTAACAATCAAATGTTTATTAAGTTCACCTTGTATATAAATGCTTCTTATACATTTGTTGATTTAATCTCACTGTCACCATATCAAACAGAAGTTTCTAATCAATATTATTATTAGAATGAACATCAACTCTGAGATGTAGTTGCATCCCGTTGACGAGATCCAAATAGGAAGAAACGCGCATCAAACTGGATTCCACTGCTAGCCACTATCCATCTTTGCCTATAAAGCTTGTGAATTAAAGCAATATCGAGGCATGCTCACAGTATGCACATATGCCAATAAAAGACTGATAAATTACAGTCTTAAACCTCTATGGGAAAATACAAGCAAAACAATACTAAATGAGCATTATTATCATCCTGTAAAATAACCATATATATTAGCAATTGTACGGCATTGAAAATGAATTCCACAAAGAGAGAAGACTTCGCTTAACCAATCCTTCATCTTTAATGGCTTATAGCTGCATTCCGTTTATAATATTCAAAAAGGGAAACTAAATAAAAACTAATACCATCTAATAATTACCATTTGTATGTATGTATGCATGCAGATTTTGGAGGTTACCTAAGCTGCGTGCAATGTAAATCTTGAACATAGAACTATAATTTATTAGTTAAGGGAATAAATTATTTAATGTAGAGGTAAAGATGAAGGTTGAGCGAAATCGTTACTTGGAAATTACATCACGGTTTTACATTTTATCAAGATGTATGGAATCTTACTACCGAAATACTGATTCATCCTCTTACGTTTGGTTCTATGTAAATCAGTGAGAAATCAGTGATGTTATCATTCGCTGTAATTGATGAACAATGATGAGATTTCAAAATTAGCTTTCTCAATGCCAAAATATCTCATAATCCACGCAGTGTGGATTGTGTAATGAAAGACTCTAAAATTATGTAAACTAGTTGGTAGTACAAATATTCCAGTTTCAATTCACTTCTGAAAGAAAATTGCATGGCACTGAATTCACCAACCAATAACATTCAAAGCAATTGGTTTATGGAATTCATTACTACTTATTGATCGATTAATATGGAATGTTGTGTTTTATTGCCTAGTTGAATGTTCAACACTTCCATAACTGACATGGATTGTAACTTGAAGAGAACATACATTCCTACCATACGTCAGTGAATTTATAATAAATGTTTCACAAACCAATCAAGCCATTAATGAATAATCTTGATTGTGCGTTGAAATAGGTCAACCGTATCGACAGATATTCATTCGTCACTAACTCTTGGAAACAGTCACTAGTGAGTATATGATGATTACAATCTGAGAGGGGTTTTTCGGAGATTGTAGTAATCTAAAAATCGAATTCATGATTCATTGGAATCTAGATCACCGTCGAACACCTCGGTTTGAATGTCGAGGGGCATGATCTGGAATGTGCACTGTTGAAGAGTTCCATACTAGAATGAAACGGCCGTCCATTGCTTACAGGTTTTTCATGGTGATCTAGCTACAATTGACTCATCAGTTCAATTATTGAATTACTAAAATGTCCGAAAAACCCCTCTGTTTACTGAAAGATTATATTGTGTATAAAGTTGTATGAAATCGAGAAGGAATAATTAAGTGGAGTGTAAGCAAATCAGAATAATCTCGTGTTTGGTAGATGAATATTGATGTTATGTTGTTTCATATGACTATATCGAACAGAAAAGTGAAGAATATGTTACGAGAGATATTTGTTGACGTTGAGTTTGCGACTGAATAATAGTTGGTTAGACAATTAACAGTTTACAGGAATGTGTTAATGTATGAATATTTACGTCAATCTAGATAGAATTATATCAATCGACTATATCAATTCATTTGATGATAGTGCTATTTTACATATACCATCGTCAGTATGTGCATATCAATAACAATATTCCATTTCATTTAACATCAATAATCATAAATTAAACACAACTAATTCAAATACTATGGAGAACTTGTTTATGTAGGCGGGATCAGTTTTGTGACGTCAAAACCATGATGTCTAGTAGTGATTTTGTTGCCATTCTGAAATCATAGGAGTTATTCACATACAAAACTTCATTGCGTCATCCCATTTCTAGGCATTCGGATCTGTCAATAAACATAATAAAATATTTCATTCATCTTAAATATTTGTAGTGCAGTGAACGAATACTCACGTGGAAAGAAACTCAAATTTTTTGTTTAATAAAAAATCATACAGTGATTTAGTAAAAAAGAATATGCAAATCATATATTGAGTACATATTGGCACAACTTCTTTGCATTGATTTTTACATACTGCATTATTGTTTTAATTCAGTTGTTATTTTAATTGTGATTCGTTTCCTTCCTATTCTCTTCATTTGAAACTTCTTCTGACAGACATCCCACTCCGATTGCTGCCACGTACTACTTACATCTGTCAGCCTCATTAACATACACCACACTTGTTCCCTCTTTAAACAGTCGCTCTTTCAGTCGTTCTTCTCATAGTGCACCTTTCCTCCTTGTCGCATTCTATGCCTTGTTCCTCATCGAAATGTGGATTCCGTCGACACTGAGCTATATAACTGTCCCCAACTCACAGACAATGTCAATGCGATGTCCATCCTGCACTCAAATGTCTCGCGTCTTCTCTCTTCTCAACACTGAATATCACAAACAATATCATCTCACCAGATCACTCCACTAGACGTCTACTATCTGCAACAGACAACACCAACTTAATACTCATCTCTAGACCCAACAACGGAATCCACAGTACAGCACCATCTCCACCTCATCTTTGACAGTGACACTAAATGTTAACAATAAAAACGATAATAATTTCGTCACAGTTCCATCCAATGAGACGACAATAGAGGATTTACTAATATATATCACGGATCATTCTCACTCTATCAACAAGTAAATCTAATATATTTACACGGTTCAAAATATCAGTATATGTGGAATCGTCATCATTCTAGACTGAGCAGAGAGAAATGAAGCTCAATTTATTCATCCTAATCAGTAACGACTGATGTTCAGAAGATTTTTATATTTGAAAGCGTAAGCAATTCCAGATATTGAGATAACCAAAATTTAATATGTATTCATGATTTCTCGTGTTAAACAGGAGTTCACATCCAGACTGAACATTTATGGAACTCAACTTGATTGCGACAGACCTACTTTAACTCACAATCAAGATTATTCATTATTTGCTTGATTGGTTTGTGAAACATTTATTGTAAATTCACTGATGTGTGGTAGGAATGTGTGTTCTCTTTATGTTACAATCCATGTCAGTTATGGAAGTGTTGAACATTCAACTAGGCAATAAAACACAACATTCCATCTTAATCGATCAATAATTAGTAATGAATTCCATAAACCAATTGCATTGAATGTTATTGGTTGGTGGATTCAGTGCTATGCAATTTTCTTTCAGAAGGGAATTGGAACTGGAATATTTGTACTACCAACTAGTTTACATAATTTTAGAGTCTTTCATTACACAATCCACACTGCATGGATCATGAGATATTTTGGCATTAAGAAAGTCAATTTTGAAATCTCATCATTGTTCATCAATTAGAGTGAATGATAACATCACTGATTTCTCACTGATTTACATAGAATCAAACGTAAGAGGATGAATCAGTATTTCAGTAGTAAGATTCCATACATCTTGATAAAATGTAAAATCGTAATGAAGTTGGCTTAACATTCAGCTTTACCACTGCATTAAATAAATTCTTCACTAAGGCACGTCGTCGGCACCTCGTTTTATGTGTATGCCTGCGATTCGATTTCATAATATTAGCGATACTTTTGGAGTTTGCGTGACGATAACACGCTATTTGATATATATTGTTTGAATATCATTGAGTACTAGTTTATGACTCATAAATAGCTTTAGAATTATTACTGGAAGCGATACGGGTTGAATGTCAAAAAACCAAGCCCGGAAAACCATGATTCTACATATAATAACAATTCTGTTATTACATCTACCCCATCCTCTGCTACTCCTTTTGAATCTGATAATGTTGGGAGTGGTCTTACAACACATCTGCTGCTGGATGACTCTAATTTAATAATGAGTCCCACCTCAAGATCAAAATGTATCGATAATATTAGGAGTGAATCAGACACTATTTTTTATGCAACTAAACAACATGCGTCCTAAGTTTGAGTCACTTGCTAGCTCTTTATCAAAGGATGATGATCTGAAACAAGAAATAAAGACACTATCACCCCTTAAACTGCTTTAGTCGAAAGATATCGTTCCTGCGAAACTTGATGACATTATAAATGCAGAATGTGTTATCGATTTTATCGCTAATGAAGTTACCAACCGAATAGTCTCTTGTAATAACGTGATTGTTTATAATATACCTGACAAAATCCCCATTAAAACTGTAAGGAACTCGATATTAAAAGCATCTAACCTTCAAGACAGTCAATGCCAATGCACTCGACTTAAAAAGTACCAGAAATACTCGTGCCCGGTCCTTTTCGGATTCGATTTTCATATATTAGCTGAATTGTTGAAAGAATTCGAGGGGCTAGTCTGTGCGCTTACGAAGATTAGAAACGCTCGTACAGTCTCAGATGAGACCACCAATCAAAGACTTACGCAAAAACGTACCTTGAACGAAAATAAAGGAGTTGAGATTATAATGAGTCACGATGCATCAGCTGCTCGATCCACTGATGCAGCTACCCTATCTGGTGTTCTCGAGTACTCTGATTTACCAACGAAGAGTGCTGATTTGCCTATTATGCCTGTAGTAACATCTGATAACCGATGTACATCTAATGACGACACTAATCCGATATTTTCCAGTTTACCATTAGAAGCCCATAAGCAAATACCTAGTTCTAAAGCGACAGCTCTTAAAAACACTGTCAATATTAAAAAGTCTTTGCCACGTAAGAAGAATGTATGCACAGAACCTTCTGGTTGTAGACCAAATAACAAAAATATTACGATGGCCCTACCAAATAAAAATAAGACTATACTTCCCGACACACACTTGATTCAAATGTCTCACAAAACGGCCACTACAATCATTTTGCAAGCAGACCTAATATTAGACAGACCACAGTGAACCAACGTACCACACGGTTACTCTCAAACGTTTTAAATAATAAACCTGTAAGATGTAACTTCTCAATACTTTCACATTAGGCAAGATGGAGTACTAGGTTACTCACTATCAACCCAACACCAATAAGCAAGTGTCTTAACTGTCCACATAGTCAAGTTCAACAAATTAATCCACTTTATCAAAATGATGATCCTTTTGGCCTTCACAAATCCCTGGTCCACTAGCAATACAGTTTGTTCAAGCGATAACCCATATGATCGGTCAAGCATAATAAAACACAGTCTATGCAAATCCAAAATACACAACATCAATAGCGAAGCTCTCGGTTTTCTTACACTCCATACTCCCTCCTTAAAATTATTACTTATCAATGCACGTTCACTTCTGAACAAAATTTCAGCCTTGAGAACATTAGCTTATCTAGCCAAGCCTTCTTTCATACTTATCACTGAAACATAGTGCTCTCAAGTGGTATCTGAATGAGAACTAACTATCCAGAACTGTCGACTGCATCGCTGTGATAGAGAAAATGAGCGAGGAGGTGGTTGTATTATATATGCTTCGGATACCCTAACAACTAATAAAGTTGAAGATAGTGCCCTGAATAATTTACCAGAATCAGTCTGGATGTGTATACAGAGCTTCTGATAATTAGAATAATGGGAATGATCTTATCAATGCATTCGTACATGCATCTGCTCTAAACTTTAATGCCAAGCTTATCACTGAGGATTTCAATTGTCCTGGGATTGACTGGAGTACCGGTTGTTGTCAGTCATGTAATAATGAGTTCTCGGCAACCATTAACATGCACTGTTGGTCACAGTGGGTTCGTACCCCAACTAGAGGCGATAGTATACTCGATATAATATTTAGTAGAGATGTCATCCCACTATCTGTAAAACTATACAGTGAATTTAAAATCAGTGAATTTAAGAGAGCAGTTTGTGCTCTCCCTATCTATCCCTCTTATAATTGACACATTCATAAAACCTCCCAATATCGAGACTATAAGCGAGATGACTGAGACCTCCTGCATTCACTGATTAAACTTTCAGACTGGGATAACTTTTTTTCATGTAATAGTCTCATGGATGCTATTCTATCTGATCGTTAACTCTTGTTTAGATTCCTGTGTACCTCTTAAAACGTACAGGTTTAGTAAACCTCATAAATTATATATACCAGCTAAATATCGTAATAAACCAAGACACCTACAGAAACGTTATTTCAAGTCAAGCGACTTCACGGCAGTAGCACAAATAACAATAATTTTTAATCGAATTAAAGAGAAACATAGGTTCAAAGCCATTAATGAGAAGCTGTTAGCACTTAATACTAACTCAAAGGTACAAAACTTAACTCTCCTTTTCAATAAACGCTCTAAAGCAACTCAAAATGTTGATATATCATGCATCCAGCATAACAGCACTTTTATATACGACTCTTAAACTATAGCAGAACTTTCCAGTGATATTTCTGCAAATGGTGTAGGAATCATAAGTGGCTCTGCTTCAAGAGTTATGTGCGTGAGTAGCAACTCAATAAAATCTATCTCCTTCACATACATTAAGATTATTAAGGCTACAAATACCCTTAAGCTTTCGAGAGGTCATGGAGCAGACGAGATTTCAATCTTTCTCTATAAATATGGTGGTACAGATATTCCACTTCTTCTTCTTCTTCTTCTTAAGTTGCTTACTCTCTCTATAGAAACCGGTTCTTACCCTTACTGTTGGAAAACCGCGTACATAATACCACGTTACAAATCTGGAGATAAGACTGACATGAACAACTACCGGCCGATAAATATTACTCCAGTTATCTCTAGCATTATGGAAAAAATTATAAGTGATGAACTTTCCGACTATTTACCCGCTGGAGAATTTATCAATGATACTCAACATGGATTCCTTAAAAATCGATCTTGCATGACGTGCCGTTTTGACTTCTTTAATTTAGTCTATTCTCTACGTAGACAAGGATATCTAGTCTTAGTGCTATATCTGGACATTTCTAAAGCCTTCGACATGGTTAGCCGCCAATTTCTTTTAGGTGAACTCGCATCTTATGTCGTTAAAAATCCTTTGCTAGCTTGGTTTGATTCCTCTCTCAGCAATCGACATCAACTAGTTAAAATTAACTCCTCATTGTCTAACGCTGTCCCTATTAGGAATGGTGTAATACAAGGTAGTGTCTTGAGCCCTTTGCTATTTTTGGTGTTTATCAATGATATTTGTGAAAGTTTCTGTGTGAGTAAGCCCCTTCTATATGCAGATGATCTTAAAGTAGTCTATTCATTTTCTCCACATGAACTGAACAATGTGCAAAATTGCATCAGCATGGAGCTTAACAGGGTAGCATACTGGTGCTTAAAATGGCAACTGGAGCTTAATGCGGCTAAATGTAGATGTATATGCTTCGGTGATACATCAATCAACATAGATCTTACCACAAATAGAGAAGTGTTACCTATGTTACATACAGTAGTAGACTTAGGACTTAGATACTCCCAAGACTTGTCATATAAAGAACAGATATTGAAACAGACCTCTAAGTCTCAACGTCTAGTAGGTCACATAACTCGAAACCTTTATAACAATGAGTCACGTATTTTAATGTACAAAGTTTGTGTTCGACCACCTCCAGAATATTGCACGTTCATTCTTAGCAGTGCACGCATATAGGATAAATTAAGGCTGGAATCAGTACAGAGACGATTTACACTTCGTATTCTTGCAGCTGATTGTACCTTCACTTATAATTCTAGATGTAATAAACTTGGGCTAGACCCTTTATGGAAGAGGAAACTCAAACTAAATCTTATAATCTTTTTCGTCAAACTACTTCATAAACTATCGTTTACATCCAATCACGTGATCCAATATACAGAAACCTCTATGAAATCCGTAATTCCTTGGCACTAGTGAAACAAACTCATTCTAAATAATCTCTTTATATGAATTACTTTACCTGTAAATTTTCTAGACTCTGGAATAACCTACCACAATCTATTCGTACGATGAAATCACTCCCATTATTTGTTCTCTGCATCGATGCATACTGCTCCTCTGAAAATGCGTTGAACTTTCTAGCACCTGTGAATGTATCTCATTCCAGAAGCGATATTATAGGAACTTTAAATATTTAGACATCTTTATTAGTGAATTCCCTTAGCAAAACCACCCACTTGCTGTCAATATGTTAACACCTCCCCTAGCAACTTTAACTAATTTGAATAACATAAACAGTATATCACTGTGTCACTTGACACACGCATTTTGGTAGACTTGATTGATATGTTTTGGTAATTACTGCTTTGTTGTTCCGTGCTCTGTGTTTTCGTTTTAATTTCTCTAGTTGTAGATGATGATGGAAATGTCCAGCTCCGTTCTACTTATCTGACGTTTTCGAAGTTGATCATGGTAGAGAAATGTTCATGGATCTCATGCTAGGACGGAATTGATGTTCAATATTTCTTGATTTTCAATTATTATTTATGGAAATCATTTGCGGATATGAACTACGATTGTCGAAATGGGAAACCGATTTTTTTGAAGAAATCACGTTTTTCAATGTTAGTTGGATATGTATTTGTAATAGACATAGCTATTTTATCAGTTTGTACAATAGTATTTCAATATTGATGATACAACAATGAATCGGTTGGTGGTTTCATATCTTCAAGTATCTGTCTTTGTATGGATCGATCGTGTACAGACCAAATTAGGTCACTTCAGATCATCGTCGAACAATTATCTGAATTGAACTCGTCACTATACATCAACATCCATAGAAAAGCAAGAGCCCCATTCCTACAATTGAAAAGCATGTGGAACTCAAAACAATTTTCAAATAATATCAATGTCAGAATCTTCACTACTAACGTCATGACAGTTCTATTGTACGGAGCTGAAACGTGGAGAATAACTATAACCACCATGAAGAAGGTACATGTATTTATGAATAGTTATCTATGCGAGATATTCAACATCCATTGGCCGGATACCATCAGCAACAACATTCTGTGAGAGAGGACAAACCAGCTTCCATCTGAATGCGAAATGAGGAAAAGACGTTGGAAGTGGATAGAACACACTTTGAGAAAATCACCATATCGCATCACGAGGCAGGTCCCAACTCGGAATGCTGAAGGGAAGCGGAATAGATGAAGGCCAAAGGACACAAAGTGCCGAGGATAGGAGGCAGACATTCGAAAATGAATAACAACAGAAATAAATGGAAAGGATTGATCAGGACAGAGTTGGACGGAGAATGCTAACGGGCGGCCTATGCTCCTCCACGAGGAGTAATAGGCATTAGTAAGTAAGTAACTTATGTGGTTAAATAATAAGTTCTTTTTGTTCAGTTTTCAATCTGAAATATGTTTATCAAGATAAAATTAAAATGATATCCATCACACAGTTTAATCTTGTTACGAGGTCGATGCCCCTTCTGACAACCAGAGCGACCATTTATTTAGGTACATGGAATTTTCACACAATGTGAGACGTCAGGAGAGCCTTCCAAATTGCTGCAGAAATGAGAAGATACAACCTTGAGGTACTTGGGATCAGTGAAACACATTGAACGCAAGTTGGACAACAACGACTAACTTCAGGAGAGCTCCTGTTATACTCCGGCCATGAAGAAGAAAATGCCCCACATACACAGGGAGTTGCATTGATGCTGTCCAAACAAGCACAAAATGCACTCTTCTCTGAATACCGGGAAAAGTCTTTAACAGGGTATTATTAAACAGAATGAAGGACTCCGTAGACTCCCAACTCCGAGACCAACAGGTAGGATTCCGTAGGGATAGATCGTGTAGAGACTAAACCGTAACTCTACGGATCATCGTGAAACAATCAATTGAATGGAATTCATCACTCTACATCAGCTTCATTGACTACGAGAAAGCATTCGATGATGTGGACAGGACAACACTATGGAAACTTCTTCGATACTATGGCGTGCCTCAGAAGATAGTTAAAATCATAAGGAATTCATACGATGGATTAAACTGCAAAATTGTGCATGGAGGACAATTGACAGACTCGTTCGAAGTAAAGACCAGTGTCAAGCAATTTTGTTTACTCTCAGCCTTTCTCTTTCTCCTGGTAATCGACTGGATCATGATGACATCAACATCCTAGCTCTCCACTGAGCTAGGATACAGCTGGACGATCTAGACTCCACAAATGATCTGGCTCTTCTTTCGCAATCGCGACAACAAATGCAGAAGAAGACGACCAGTGTAGCAGCAGCCTCAGCAGCAGTAGGTCTCAATATGCACAAAGGGAAAAGCAGGATTCTCCGATACAACACAGAATGCACCAATCCAATCACAATTGACGGAGAAGATTTGGAAGATGTAAAAACCTTTACATATTTCGGCAGCATCATTGGTGAACACAGTGGATCCGATGAAGACGAGAAGGCGACGACCGGTAAAGCAAGAGCAACATTTTTACAAATGAACAAAATCTGGATCTGAAAACAACCGTCAACGCACACCAAGGGATAGGACACACATTGAGGAAAGCACCCAACTGCGTCACGAGACAAACCCTCACATGGAATCCTCAAGGCCGACTGAAGAGAAGAGGAAGAGCGAAGAACATATTACGCCGGGAAATGGAGTTAGACATGTGAAAAATGAACAAGAATTGGATGGAATCAGAAAAGAATGGCCAGGACATAGTGGGTTGGAGAATGCAGGTCGGCGGCCTATGCTCCATTAGGAGTAACAGGCGCACGTAAGTAAGTAAGTCCAAGCCATGTTATATCAATAGTGTATATTCCATTGTAGTGTGGTTTTCACATCTCCAACTATGCTCAACAGATATTGTGACGAAATGTCACAAGTAGAATTTCAAAGAAAAATACACCTATCGTTTTACTTCTAAAGCTCAATCAATCCACAATGCTCTCAGTGTTATAGTCAACCAATGACTTTCCATCATTAAATCATAATGCAACTCTCAATAACCACAACTAGATCGATTTATCATTGCTATTACACCTCCACAATAAACACTCTGAAGAGATGACAACCATCTATCTTGAAATCTAATCAATACCTTATGATAATAATAATAATGATAATCTCCTTTCGATCAAGTACCTTGTATTCGTTGTATGAACACTTCGGATCTGATTGACTGATATACTCTAGTTGAAATATCCTATCGATTGTGTTAAAGAGAATAAACGTTTCTCATGTTTTGTTTGTTTTCTTTCGAAATACCTCCCAGTAACAAGTTGATTTAAACAAAGAAAATAATGAAGAAATTCATTATTCAGTTGATAAGAATAGTGTATAATGGTGTACAAATAAGTAAGATCAAATGGCAATAGAATGAGTAATGAATAGTCAATGATTCGGTTGTTTGATTGACATTAGGTTCCATTGAATATCTTCTTAACATTTGGTCTCAATAAGACAATTATGCAGATAGAAAATTGTCACCTTCAAATTTACGTATTCTCATAATTGACAATATCAAGTAGAGCGCTTGAATAATCCCGAATGTGAAGCATAGATACATGATTATATTTAGATAAGTTTGTGTATATTCAATTATCGCTGATACACATCCCTTTGATGAAATGATGAGAAAAAGTGAATGAAGAATTACAATGAAATGTTTATCATTCATTCAATAAATCTACATGGATAATTGAAATGTGAAGCGTAGTGAAAGTGATTAGACTGTGATGTTGTTGTGAATGAGAATAAGACTGAGAACAATGCAGAACTGTGTTGTCACAGCCAACAATCTATTGTGGTGTCGGTAGAGCAGTTCAGTGATTTTGAGTTAATGGTTTTGATTTTACCACTAGTCACTTACTAATATGATTGAGTTATAGTGTGGTGATGAGAGGAACAGAAGTGTCAGTAATGACCACAATTTCAATGGATTTAATGTCATTGAAAAATTCCGATTATATTACAACACAATTGTATGAATAAAGAATATTCTTTTCAATAATTTCTCATGGGGTTCTACAATTATGTCATATCCAAATTAATAATCCATAAATTTGGCCAGGTTTAAGTCAGAATACATCATCATTTAGAAATTGTAATATGTGAATCAAGAATTGTTGTTTGTGATACAAAATCAAATATGATCGTTAATGTTGTTGCTGACTAATATGAAGTTGTGAACATGAATCAGTTTATAAGCGAATATTCACATGGGAGAAGGAAAGTAGGGGTAGAACGCCTTACCCGAACAAGTAGTATCAGCCCCATCAGTGAATACTTTCAAGGAGAAGCTGGACCTTCACTGGAAAGCAGTGTGTCAGGATTAATACGGGTTCATTAACCTACTATCCTTATTACTGAAGACTGAAGAACAGGCCTAATAGATGTTCTATTTACAAGGAGGAAAGACGGTTCGCTAAGAAGAAACATAAACAGGGAAATTACCTCGACGAATCAATATACAAACTTTCTTAGTATCGTTCCTCTGCAACACAAAAGGAACTTATTAAGACACTTCATCATAGAATCAAGAATATATGCTCTTCGGCTACGACTGATGATGAAACAAAGGCATTATACAAAACCCTGAAGGAAAATGACTATCTTGAGAAATTGACTAATAGAAAACATAACCAATAGACGACAGCATAGAAAATGCCTAACTGTAAATTTAAATCCTCCGTATATGCGCTTACAATTCAGAGGCGATGCACCGAGTGAAATGGTAAGACTGAAGTTAAGCAGATCAATTCAAAAGACTTCTAATTCAGGTAAACTACAAGTAATATTTTCCACACGTCCAATAATCACTCTGAGATTGAAAGATAATTTGCCTAGATTAGCCACCTCTTTCTGTATCCATCAATTCAACTACTCCTGTGGAGCAATTTATATTGGCAGATGTTCTAGGAATTTGTACATTCGGCCTCGTGAGTATCTCCACGTGTGCATAAGCAAAGGTGTAGTCAAAACGGTTAACAGCTTCATTTAAGACCATGAAGCCAACATGAAGCAATCTTTCGCGATAATATATCATGTTAACAGTAATTTACATAATTCCGTCAGACTGAGAATCCTACAGACGGCTGAAGCAATTGCTATTCGTATCGAAAAGCCAGAGCAATGCATCCAAAAGTAATAACATTGTCAAACTGATTAATATATGCCTTATTTTGGCCTTTGTAAAATATTATAATCATGAACTTATAACTGTAGAGTCTGATGATGAAGTTATTGTAAGCGATTGTTCTCTCAAATATTCTTCAATTTCAAAAGTAATATTTTCAACCCAGGACCTATCAATCTCGCGAGCGAGCGCTTGATCAATAGACATCTGAGCCGGCCGGCATTCAACGGTGTTAATGTCTAACCAATCCACTATTGAGATTACTAAAATCTCAACAAAAAATCTTCTGAAATTATTTTTTACACAATTTCATTTCACTTATAAAGTGATTCATATTAGTCAGCCCCAACATTAACGATAATATTTGATTTTGTATAACAAACAGCGATTCTTAATTCACATACTGCAATTCACAAATGATTAAGTTAATTGGTTTAAATTTGCAAAATATTCACTTACTCTGGGAAATTCGAGTTTACTGTACATACATGAAACAGGTGTTTTCAGTACTCTTTCAATAACTGGATAGTCTTTGTACGATGACGCTCCACAGCAGAAAAACTATAGACAACAGATCATCAGAGTCTTCTATTTGATTACAAATTACACTCTTTTGTAATTGATCAAACTCCATCCGATAATCAACTCGTTTATCATATTTTTTAACAGTAGAACTTAGTGAGTTGTCAGCTAACTGAGGGAACTGTAAATATATGAAGATCAATGTGTCACGATACATTAGGTTCAGTTTATATCAAACAAACCCTGTCTTCCGTTAAAGCTACTTTAAATGACATACCGATCCACATACAAGTCATGATAAACAAAACGAAAATGTTCTAAACAGAGGTATGAGTGAAATATATTCGTCCATATTGCACATATCACTTACCATATATATGATCACTTTCTGTTTCTTCGAGTGTCCATAAATGCCAACAAATGATCCTAGAACACCGAGACCACCTGAAATACTGACAACCAGGAAGATCTCTGGTTTCGCATTTTGTAGTATAGTTCTGAATTGATTTAATGTGATTTGTGGTTGAATTCCGAGTGCTAACAGAACAACACCGAATACCTGGATTGTATAAGTAAGATGAAATGAACCACCATATGAGGCGAACACATGTAATGATACTTACTACAAAACTACAATTGCACAGGATGAATACTTTAGTCCAAGATTCACTTGACAATAACATTTCAATATTGTTCACTGAGATGATGATATTGTGTATGCTGTATGTACTGGTAATAAATGTGAGTCAATGTATCTTTCACTTTCAATGTGAATTTTCACAGAATATCAAGTGAAATAGTAAAATTAATTGGGATTCGTCTGAATTAATTTATTCATTGTACTGTGCATTTCTAATAGAAATTCATGCACAACACAAAGTTAACTTACTTAATTCAGAAGCACTAATGAATCACATCATCAACATTATCATTGTCACTATGGTTCGGCATCATTTTATTATCAAATTCAAAAGTATACAACTTGTCATTATAAGTAGGTAAAATTGTGTTGTATGTATGTTTATGCATTTGTTAGTGGTAATTGTGATGTAGTGAACGAGAACACAAGTGTATTTGAGAAGAAAATTACAGAATATCTTTTGAAAATATCTGATAACCATTACGTATATACTGCATTTGCAAAATATCAATTCATTGTCTCAAACTTGACTGTTCCTTCTGCAAATGTCAATCAGTCGTCTCAGAATTCATTATGCTTCTGGTTACACACTAATCATTCTCTGTTTACACCCCCTTCTGTTTGATCTTCTCAATCTCCTGTTTCAGGTATTTCACTTTCGTTTGATAATACATACTACTCACATCTGTCAACATCACTAATTCACACCTGTTATAGTCACACTTACATTCATATAATCAGGTCATGGTCATACAGAGATGACATGAACATTATGAGTGGTTGCATACTCAGTATGTCCAACAGTATTTCCTCAATTATGACAGGTAACTGTTCATTCAATATCATGAGGACATACTTCAAAATAATAAAGACAGTCGATTGACCAAAATAACGTTGAAGAACACAAGCTGTGAATGTACGTAACAATTATTTTGGATATCTGTAATTGTGGCAGTTCAGTTGAGTGAGAGTAAACAGGATGAGATTCATGGGGACTAAGTGTATTTCATGAACGATGATCAATGTAATATAGAAATGCTGAGAAAGGCAAATTCAATATCGACTTAATCAGCGTATTATAGTGAATATCAATGATTGTAGAGATTAAATGAAATTATGAAATATGTGAATGATGCCATACGTATTCACAGTAATATTTGCACTAACCATCTCTACAATCCCCTCAAACAGTTACGTAAACTAATGAAGTTTTTATTATCAATCCAAATAACGCAAACGATTCCGTTATTGCAAGAACACCGTGTATGAATAAATAACTATGGAACATATTCACAACTAATCCTTCCAAGTATCTGTGGAAGCCAAGTCCTGAGAAATGCTGAACATGTTATGTACGATAAAACTTAATACAAATAGTTCCCTTTATCATTTTGAAAAGAGCAAGAACAAACATTCTAGCAGAATAGCATGAATTCATTTTGATTTCGTCTGGTTCTCGTCAGCTGCTTACAACCTGTGATATTTAAAATCATAATTAATGGATTGAAATTACTTACATAAAAGAGTTTGATTGGAAGTTATATTGAAGACATATTCGTATAGTATAGTAACGGTGTAAATAAATTTAATAGACTGAATATTGTAAATATATACCTTATGTGATGAAAGAACTTTGTGACAACAGTTCAAACGGTTAGGAACAAATAAACCTTGATAGGAATAAAATGAGTAGAGTTTAGTTGATAAAATAAGATAGTTGGGATAAAACTCAATGGTGTAATAAATGCAAGAAAGAGTTTAAGGAAAAAGAAAAAAAATTATTAAGATATAACGAAGGAATGTAAATCACCAAGGCAAGGAAAGATTAATAACCATCTCCTTTTGAACACATAAATTAAGATTCTGGCGTCTGATAGCAACTGCCACAGCGAAATTCAGAAGACTGGAGTTGGGCTGTTTACTAATCACCTTGAATGATTGCAGGGTATCGACTTGATGTCCTGTATCAAGATGTTTGGTGACTGCACTATTTAGAGTCTTTCTTTCTCTTGTTCTGAGGCTTTTTGGAACATGTTCAAAAGAAATCTGAGATTTCCCTCCTTTCTGTTCGGCCAATATAGCTGCTTTGACAGGTACACGTAAATTCATAAATACGATTGGCGGTAACATGAAAAGGATGCTCATCAACCTTTGATTGAGTTATTGAGCATGTTGTTTTATACAGAATTTGAAGTTTGGCCGCCAGATAAGTTCTGGCTAGAGCAGTATTCAGTCTCTGTTGATTGTGTTTGCAACCTCATCACCTTTGAAGTTAAGACTTATAGTTATTGGTTCTTTTTACTGACAGTAAAGATGATGAAAATGAAGTAATACTGAGTGTTAAACGTTTGGTCGGATTCAAAGACAGCCTTGTTGGCAGTTTACTGAGGGAAGTATGAACCGTCCTTTGAAACATATATCAAGAATAAAATGGTCGATCGAAGAAAAATGTTAAGGTGATTTCATTCTCAATGGTTGTAGATTATTTTGTTAGATTCCCTTTTGATAACTCGGATAATGATACGACTAAAGCTATAGAGAGAAGCATTAAAGTGTTTTAAAGATATTCAGGAGAGGAATTGAATTAATAATCAAACATATGATGACTCGAGATCTCGAGGGTACGGATTAACGTACTTAAATGGACTACCATAACTACACAAACCCGAGTCTTCTGTCAGGAATATCCTATCAACGATCAATTATCCATCTCTCAAACTCGTAGGATGTTTAGTGGATCAATTAGAACCCATTCGCTTTAAATCATGTGTTCATAGTTTGAAAGACGCTTCCAAGTTTACTCAAATGCTAGAGAATTTTAACAGCTTTGATCGTTTCATGGTATTATCTGATATATCATCGCTATTACAGCAACCACTTAAAAGAAACAATACAAATTGTCACCATTTTGAAATACTTCCGTTACCGAAAGGCCAATTCAAGGAACTTCCACTTTTATGCACCATAGACGTTCAGTTTCAACTCAACAATATCGTATACAGTCAATTTAATGGAGTAGTCATAGGCGGTCTACTGAGTCGGATCCTAATAGTTATCTCCGTGGCAAACATAGAACAAATAGTAATGTGTATCCTCGTCAATATTCTGTCTCTACATGTTCATCTAATTTATTTAGGACATTTGCCGATATAAAGTATATAAACTTATTTTGTTTTACTGATCAATACTATCGGCCTATGTTCCATTGGGAGTAACAGGCGTAAGTAAACAAGCAAGACCAAAACTATGGTTTTCAGTTGTAAACGGCCGAGTGGAATCCACGAAATAACTGAATTCATGTTGTTCTGCTACGATGTTTGTTCTATATATAATCAAGCTTATAAATGGTAGAAACTGTGTGAAAATTTTCAAAGTTGTATGAATGTAAACAAAAACTAAAACTTTTATTGCATATTTGGTAAGCGTAACAATGTTTATTGGGAATTAGTAATAAACGAGCAAAATAACTAAGATCATAAATTAACAAATTTAAGTTGTAGTTGCTAAGTGTGTGAAAAGTAACAGAAGTTCTATAGAGGTTGTTAATTGTTAGAACGCGTTTGTCCAACATCAGTTTAGAAAAAAAAAGATTATAGAAAAACCATGGAAATAAAAATATAACCTTAAGGATAAAGGTTAAGCGACTGGGAGAGACGGCTTTGGAAGACCAGAAGGTACATTGATTGTAGAGAGAAAAAAATAGAGAGAAATTGTACGGATAATTTTGACTTCTCTAAGACAGATCTGAAGGTTTCAGTTATTTGAGGAAGAGGAGATTCTGATGCACTTGGAAAATCTTTACTAACTTTGAGTGGGGGTGGATTTCAGACATAAATATTCATAAAGTCGTCCATTATTAGGTCGACATTAAATGGACGGCAATTATGGTTCCCTACCACCCATTTCGTTGAAGTTGTAGTGTGTGAAAAAAAAAGTAAGGATAGGACAAAAAACCCAAGCAGCTGCATCACCAGTTTCATATGGAACACTTACTATCTTTATAACATTGAGAATAAGATGTACACGACACAAAATGTGGTGAGCATTGGGATACACCTGCGTGATGGCAGCAGCTAATGCAGATGAATCATCTGTCACAATGCCTACCACCTGTCGACTGTTGGTTGACCGTTGGAAGAACGACAGGAATCGGGAAATCAAAGTCGATGTCCCGCGACTTATTAATCCAATACAAACGGGTATTGCCATAACATTCATATCAAGGGCAACGACCTGATATAAATAGATGTTCTCGTTATTCGTCTTGTATGTCCCGTCCAAACCAATAACATCAGAGGAACGATCCGCCAAAATCCTTTGATCACCAGTCGTGAAGAAAAAGTACGATAGACAGTTATCATCGTCTAATTCGTATTCGCATAGCCCACCCAAAGATGTTATGTGAGCTTTCAATTTTCCGTAATCACCTATTGGGGAAGATGGATTACTAGGTTACTCAACATCAAACGTTTTATATAATAAACCTGTAAGACTTAACTTTCCTCAACACTTTCCCATTGGCAAGATGGATTACTAGTTACGCACCACCAACCCAACCCCAACTGGCAGGTGCCTGTCTTAACTGTACGCCAAATCAAGTTCAACAAATTAACCCACTTTATCAAATACTGATGTTTTATAACAATCCTACAAAACATAACTAACCAATTAAATCGAACTTTTAAAACTAGCCATTTCATTGGACGGAACACGGGATGAAAAATATTGTAATTTGGGGGTGGAAGAATTTTTGTATTTGGAGGGGGGGGATTTTTTAAAAAAATACAAAAATTGCCGGTCGGATAATATTACTCGTACTTGTCGACGAAGTACATTTCAATCGTCATTATGGAGGAGAGTAACGTGCCAAGTACGAGCGCTGTTGTTTCTCACGTAGCAGAAATGGAGGAAGTCTTTTTGACTACCTTGTTTCTGGTTGCGTTTCCATTGGTTGAAGCGTTAAAGACCGCTGTCACAAATTTTGAAAGATCGACTTACAGTCATTATGTAGTGAGAGATTCGCATATTGGCAGAGATAAAAGTCGTATATTAAATTTGTGTGTTGGAGAAATGTGCGTATAAGATCTAGCGGTTCGTCACAGCGTATTAGAAGGAGAAGGTAATTTGGTAAATGGTTTGATAATTTTTTTAACGAAGGGCTTCTATGAACACCCAATGTCCGGCCTTCATGTTTTGTAAGATTATCGACGGCTACTGGACTGTTGTACGTGGGAATGTGCATCACAATCACGAGTGCAATTCCCTGAGGTACTAAGGTAATTCATGGGTGCGCAGGTTAACGGAGGCAGAGTTTGAGACTGTGCGACCGCTCCTGATATCTGGTAATGCAACATTCGACATTAAGCATTTTGCTTACCATTCTTATGAAAAACGTTTGAATGATCAAGGTATATTTAATATGCGGTACAAAGTGTTCTCACACGCCAACCTTCCTGGTAAGCAATTTGCCAATTTATAATGTACACTATAGGTGATTACGGGAAATTGAAAGCTCACATAGCATCCTTGGGTGGGCTTTGCGAATACGAATTGGACGATGAGAACTGTCTATCGTATTTCTTCTTCATGACTGCTGAGCAATTGAATTTGGCCGGTCGCTTTTGTGACGTAATTGGTTTTGACGGGACGTACAAAACGAATAACGAGAACATCTATTTATATCAGGTCGTTGCCCTTGATATGAATGTTATGGCAATACCCGTTTGTATTGGATTAATAAGTCGCGGGACATCGACTTTGATTTCCCGATTCCTGTCGTTCTTCCAACGGTCAACCAACAGTCGACAGGTGGTAGGCATTGTGACAGATGATTCATCTGCATTAGCTGCTGCCATCACGCAGGTGTATCCGGATGCATACTATATTCTGCGTCGCGTATACCTTGTTCGGAATGTGATAAAGAGGGTAAGTGTTTAGTTTATTAACATTAACTCAATAACCGTACGGGAGAGATGCTACTATACTTTGGTCATGAAGAGGAAAATGCTCCACACACTCAAAGAGTTGCTGTAATGCTGTCCAAAGTAGCACGAAATGAACTTGTAGGATGGGAATCTCACGGATCCAGAATCATCAATGCATCATTCACCCATGATTATATCACATAGTGTGGAATAATTCACTTATTTTCTGATTATTCTCGCCAATAAAATACACTTGATCATCGTCAACGGTTACTTTGGCTTCATCATTGACATGACAATATTCTATACTATTGTTATAACAAATTAAATCAACTGATTCATTTCATTTGAACACTCGTATACATGAGAATACTCATGTGAAATATAAAAATAGAAACCACTTCTCTACTTAGTAGTATATACACACATAGAAGTAAACGCAAATACATTCATCAAACAACAACAGTAAATGTTTCACCATCATTTGAATTGACAATATGGAAAACAAAATGATGAAAATAGCTGTAATGTGCATGATTCCAGTTATAGAAAAACAAACATTACACACACATCACAACTATTTACTACATTGACGCATCTCAGTTAGAATGAAGATAATTAGTCGCATATTTTGTGACAAATCACACATCATCTATCATAACATTTCGATAGTAAAATCGAATATCTGTCAACATTCTTTTATAGTCGATCCATCATCATCAAACTGATAAATACGAAATTAACATACTCAATAAAAAAATTGGAAGCGCTTTTCATGCTATACAACTGTTTGTTTGTAGTAAGTGATGCTTCTGTATTCCTCTTGATTTGCCCACTTCATTCTTATCTATGTTATCAAGATATTTGATGGAGTTCGGCTTGTCTATGGAATAAAATGGAATTAAATCAGAGAACGTATTGAAATAATACCGTGAAATTTTACAAGGAGCGATACCACTGATCTCGCTCCTGGTTTGCATATCAAGAGGTATTTCGATCTTCGCGATTTGGTCTGCACACGATCTATCCCTACAGAATCCTGCCTGTTGGTCTCGGAGGTGGGAGTCTACGGAGACCTTCATTCTGTTTAATAATACCCTGTTGAAGACTTTTCCCGGTATTCAGAGAAGAGTGGTGCCCCTATTGAAGGCACATAGGTTTCCAAATCTCTCACCATTTTCGTTCCTTTCTCCCAGTCCATGTCGTCCCATGATGTCTTCATATCCAGTGTTGTCCGTTCCAACCTTGGCATTGAAATCACCCATCAGAATGGTCAAATCCTTTGTTGGGCACCTCTCGATGATTGACTGCAGCCTATTGTAGAATTGATCTTTAGCGTCTTCATTGTAGTCGTTGGTAGGCGCATAGCATTGGATGATGTTCATTGTAATGCCCTCTTTGTTTGTCTTGAAGGGGGCTTTGATGATCCTTGGTCCATGAGATTCCCATCCTACAAGTGCATTTTGTGCTTGTTTGGACAGCATCAATGCGACTCCTTGTGTATGTGGGGCTTTCTTCATGGCCGGAGTATAACATAGTTTCGAATATTTCTTCATGTTAGAGTTGTTTTAGCGAGTTAGTTTTCTACGTGATCGAATCGCTAACCCCATGCCCAACCCTTCTCCTTGACCCGAACTTGAGACCGGCAGTAACTCTAGAAGAGCTACAGGTGGAGTCAATGAAGCCTTAGCCATATGAAAATTCAATCCTCCTTTGTGTATTCAAAAACAACTTGTTCTTACCTTAAACCTACTCTGGTAATATTGACTTATTATCTTGAGTGATTACGTTTCAAATTGTGTTCCCATTATTATTATTATTATTATTACTCTTATCATTATTATCCTTGTCTCCTCTTACCCCATTTCCAGTCTAGTTGACCTTTTTATTTTTTTATATATATAAATGTTCTTAACAAGTGTATTATGTATGATCAGATTGTTCGAAATGTATTACGCTAATATATCATCATTACATAGTTCTGATGATCTTCGTCTTCTTATTATACACTAGTGAAATTTCTCAGACGGACTAATTGCTTTAAATCAAAAATTAATCAATCAATTAATCAATAATAATAATAATAATAATAGGGATAGGGGAATGTATGACTCATCTGACACCTGTTCGACTATCTGCATGTTTGACTAAGCAGATAACCAACCAATCATTATCATTCTTGCCCACACATCACCTCTCTCGCAAAGTTTGATCGTATGATTTCACTTTTGGGTCTATTTGTAAAAATCTGGTTTGTTCCCGTTCTCTGAATGATCTTCGGCTAGCCCCTGATTTCAATCGATTTTTTCTCATTTCAACTTGTGGTGGTAGTGGTGGCATATTAAATGTATCAGATAATACTGAGTTTAGATGACTCATAAACACTTTTTCTATCTCTCAGTTCATTCATGTGTCTAATAATTAGTGTATTTTCGACCATCACTTCATACAATACCGTCTCACGTCTTTTATTTACACACCCAAATGTTTATTTTGGTTTGTCAGGACAGAAATCACGTGCATAAACTAAGTCATCTGTTTTGAATTCGCGAATCTTCGGGCAATTCCATTTCTTGTTTTTCTTTGTAGTCCACTCATTCTGTCTTTCGAGATCAAAACATCGAGAAATGTCCTAATTGGACAGCCAAACATTATATCGGCTGGTGATTTTCTGTCTTGACAGTCTACACTAGGTGTAATTCTATAGAAAATTAGATGTTGCAGAGCCTCTTCTACGTTATCTTTTCCCATCTTCCTGGAGCAAAAACTCCCAAATACCAAACCAATGACAAAGATAAACCAAAATATCCGAAAAGAATGATATAAACAAACAAGTTCAAAGTTTAAGTAAAACAAATACATCCAAAAAGCACAGTAAAATTATTGATGTACAATAAAAAGGTTTTAATCAGCCAAATGTCTACAGTTCTCCCGTAACACCCATATCAATTCGCAGCTCAACAGGTTTACCATTTAAAAAGTTAGTTACGTATATCCTTTTAGACAAGAATTGAACACGTCTTGTGGTCAGAACAACATTCGAATTATGTGTTATCTCTCGTGACGTCTGCGTGTTGTTTCCTTTACGGAACGTTTTCTGACGGTCGGCAATCTTCGGCCTACTTTTACAACATACTTGAGCATGACCATATTTACCACATTAGAAATAAACTTTTTAAAATGAGGCATTTAAACTTATATGAGGACATTTCCTGTAAACGAAACCACTCACATTCCCAATGTTATAACGCTCGTGTTTACTTCGTCTACAAGTATGGGACGTCAATTAACTTAAACGAATATCTACACTAGGTTTCCTCACAGTGTCTATTCTACAGGACTTCAACACGACTCAGATGATAAAGAACACGTGATTAGCCTGACTAGAACGTAAATTAATTTCTACAGCAAAACTCGACACAATCCAACAACAGTGAACAATCAATCAATCAATCAATATTAATAATAATAAGGATAGGGGAATATATAACTCATCTGTCAGATGAGTGATATATTTAGTAAAAAAATATGCAAATCATATATAGAGTACATATTGGCACAACTTCTTTGCATTGGTTTTACATACTGCATTATTGTTTTAATTCAGTTGTTATTTTAATTGTGATTCGTTTCCTTCCTGTTTTCTCCATTTGAAACCTCTTCTGATAGGCATTCCACTCCAATCGCTGCCACGTACTACTTACATCTGTCAGCCTCATTAACATACACCACACTTGTTCCCTCTTTAAACAGTCGCTCTTTCAGTCGTTCTTCTCACAATGCACCTTTACTCCTCTTTCATATTCTGTGCCCCGTTCCTCATCGAAATGTCGATTCCGTCGACACACTGAACTATGTAACTGTCCCCACCACGCAGATCATCTAAATGTGATGTCCATCCTGCACTCAAATGTCTCGCGTCTTCTCTCTTCTCAACACTGAATATCACAAACAATATCATCTCACCAGATCACTCCACTAGACGTCTACTAACTGCAACAGACAACACCAACTTAATACTCATCTCTAGACCCAACAACGGAATCCACAGTACAGCACCATCTCCACCTCATCTTTGACAGTGACACTAAATGTTAACAATAAAAACGATAATAATTTCGTCACAGTTCCATCCAATGAGACGACAATAGAGGATTTACTAATATATATCACGGATCATTCTCACTCTATCAACCGGTAAATCTAATATATTTACACGGTTCAAAATATCAGTATATGTGGAATCGTCATCATTGTAGTCTGAACAGAGAGAAATGAAGCTCAATTTATTCATCCTAATCAGTAGCGACTAATGTTCAGAAGATTTTTACATTTGTGAGCTCAGCGAATTCGAGATATTGAGATATTCAATAGTCGATATGTATTTATGATTTCTCGTGTTAAACAGGAGTTCACATCCAGACTGAACATTTATGGAACTCAACTTGATTGCGACAGACCTACTTTAACTCACAATCAAGATTATTCATTATTTGCTTGATTGGTTTGTGAAACATTTATTGTAAATTCACTGACGTATGGTAGGAATGTGTGTTCTCTTTATGTTACAATCCATGTCAGTTATGGAAGTGTTGAACATTCAACTAGGCAATAAAACACAACATCCCATCTTAATCGATCAATAATTAGTAATGAATTCCATAAACTAATTGCATTGAATGTTATTGGTTGGTGGATTCAGTGCTATGCAATTTTCTTTCAGAAGGGAATTGGAACTGGAATATTTGTACTACCAACTAGTTTACATAATTTTAGAGTCTTTCATTACACAATCCACACTGCATGGATCATGAGATATTTTGGCATTGAGAAAGTCAATTTTCCAATCCCATCATTGTTCATCAATTAGAGTGAATGATAACATCACTGATTTCTCACTGATTTACATAGAATCAAACGTAAGAGGATGAATCAGTATTTCAGTAGTAAGATTCCATACATCTTGATAAAATGTAAAATCGTAATGAAGTTGGCTTAACATTCAGCTTTACCACTGCATTAAATAAATTCTTCACTAAGGCACGTCGTCGGCACCTCGTTTTATGTGTATGCCTGCGATTCGATTTCATAATATTAGCGATACTTTTGGAGTTTGCGTGACGATAACACTCGATTTGATATATATTGTTTGAATATCATTGAGTACTAGTTTATGACTCATAAATAGCTTTAGAATTATTACTGGAAGCGATACGGGTTGAATGTCAAAAAACCAAGCCCGGAAAACCATGATTCTACATATAATAACAATTCTGTTATTACATCTACCCCATGCTCTGCTTCTCCTTTTGAATCTGATAATGTTGAGAGTGGTCTTACAACACATCTGCTGCTGGATGACTCGAATTTAATAATGAGTTCCACCTCAAGATCAAAATGTATCGATAATATTAGGAGTGAATCAGACACTATTTTTTATGCAACTAAACAACATGCGTCGTAAGTTTGAGTCACTTGCTAGCTCTTTATCAAAGGATGATGATTTGAAACAAGAAATAAAGACACTATCACCCGTTAAACTGCTCTAGTCGAAAGATATCGTTTCTGCAAAACTTGATGACATTATAAATGCAGAATCTGTTATCGATTTTATCGCTAATGAAGTTACCAACCGAATAGTCTCTTGTAATAACGTGATTGTTTATAATATACCTGACAAAATCCCCATTAAAACTGAAAGGAACTCGATATTAAAAGCATCTAACCTTCAAGAGAGTCAATGCCAATGCACTCGACTTAAAAAGTACCAGAAATACTCGTGCCCGATCCTTTTCAGATTCGATTCTCATATATTAGCTGAATTGTTGAAAGAATTCGAGCGGCTAGTCTGTGAGCTTACGAAGATTAGAAACGCTCGTATAGTCTCAGATGAGACCACCAATCAAAGACTCGCGCAAAAACGTACCTTGAACAAAAATAAAGGTGTTGAGATTATAATAAGTCACGATGCGTCAGCTGCTGGATCCATTGATGCAGCTACCCTATCTGGTGTTCTCCAGTACTCTGATTTACCAACGAAGAGTGCTGATTTGCCTATTATGCCTGTAGTAACATCTGATAACCGATGTACATCTAATGACGACACTAATCCGATATTTTCCAGTTTACCATTAGAAGCCCATAAGCAAATACCTAGTTCTAAAGCGACAGCTCTTAAAAACACTGTCAATATTAAAAAGTCTTTGCCACGTCAGAAGAATGTATGCACAGAACCTTCTGGTTGTAGACCAAATAACAAAAATATTACGATGGCCCTACCAAATAAAAATAAGACTATACTTCCCGACACACACTTGATTCAAATGTCTCACAAAACGGCCACTACAATCATTTTGCAAGCAGACCTAATATTAGACAGACCACAGTGAACCAACGTACCACACGGTTACTCTCAAACGTTTTAAATAATAAACCTGTAAGATGTAACTTCTCAATACTTTCACATTAGGCAAGATGGAGTACTAGGTTACTCACTATCAACCCAACACCAATAAGCAAGTGTCTTAACTGTCCACATAGTCAAGTTCAACAAATTAATCCACTTTATCAAAATGATGATCCTTTTGGCCTTCACAAATCCCTGGTCCACTAGCAATACAGTTTGTTCAAGCGATAACCCATATGATCGGTCAAGCATAATAAAACACAGTCTATGCAAATCCAAAATACACAACATCAATAGCGAAGCTCTCGGTTTTCTTACACTCCATACTCCCTCCTTAAAATTATTACTTATCAATGCACGTTCACTTCTGAACAAAATTTCAGCCTTGAGAACATTAGCTTATCTAGCCAAGCCTTCTTTCATACTTATCACTGAAACATAGTGCTCTCAAGTGGTATCTGAATGAGAACTAACTATCCAGAACTGTCGACTGCATCGCTGTGATAGAGAAAATGAGCGAGGAGGTGGTTGTATTATATATGCTTTGGATACCCTAACAACTAATAAAGTTGAAGATAGTGCCCTGAATAATTTACCAGAATCAGTCTGGATGTGTATACAGAGCTTCTGATAATTAGAATAATGGGAATGATCTTATCAATGCATTCATACATGCATCTGCTCTAAACTTTAATGCCAAGCTTATCACTGAGGATTTCAATTGTCCTGGGATTGACTGGAGTACCGGTTGTTGTCAGTCATGTAATAATGAGTTCTCGGCAACCATTAACATGCACTGTTGGTCACAGTGGGTTCGTACCCCAACTAGAGGCGATAGTATACTCGATATAATATTTAGTAGAGATGTCATCCCACTATCTGTAAAACTATACAGTGAATTTAAAATCAGTGAATTTAAGAGAGCAGTTTGTGCTCTCCCTATCTATCCCTCTTATAATTGACACATTCATAAAACCTCCCAATATCGAGACTATAAGCGAGATGACTGAGACCTCCTGCATTCACTAATTAAACTTTCAGAATGGGATAACTTTTTTTCATGTAATAGTCTCATGGATGCTATTCTATCTGATCGTTAACTCTTGTTTAGATTCCTGTGTACCTCTTAAAACGTACAGGTTTAGTAAACCTCATAAACTATATATACCAGCTAAATATCGTAATAAACCAAGACACCTACAGAAACGTTATTTCAAGTCAAGCGACTTCACGGCAGTAGCACAAATGACAATAATTTTTAATCGAATTAAAGAGAAACATAGGTTCAAAGCCATTAATGAGAAGCTGTTAGCACTTAATACTAACTCAAAGGTACAAAACTTAACTCTCCTTTTCAATAAACGCTCTAAAGCAACTCAAAATGTTGATATATCATGCATCCAGCATAACAGCTATTTTTGGTGTTTATCAATGATATTTGTGAAGGTTTTTGTGTCGGTAAGCCCCCTCTATATGCAGATGATCTTAAAGTAGTCTATTCATTTTCTCCACATGAACTGAACAATGTGCAAAATTGCATCAGCATGGAGCTTAACAGGGTAGCATACTGGTGCTTAAAATGGCAACTGGAGCTTAATGCGGCTAAATGTAGATGTATATGCTTCGGCGAAACATCAGTCAACCTAGACATTACCATAAATGGAGGGGTGTTATCTAGGTTACATACAGTAGTAGACTTAGGACATAGATACTCCCAAGACTTGTCGTTTACAGAACAGATATTGAAACAGACCTCTAAGTCTCAACGTCTAGTAGGTCACATAACTCGAAACCTTTATAACAATGAGTCACGTATTTTAATGTACAAAGTTTGTGTTCGACCACCTCCAGAATATTGCACGTTCATTCTTAGCAGTGCACGCATATAGGATAAATTAAGGCTGGAATCAGTACAGAGACGATTTACACTTCGTATTCTTGCAGCTGATTGTACCTTCACTTATAATTCTAGATGTAATAAACTTGGGCTAGACCCTATATGGAAGAGGAAACTCAAACTAAATCTTATAATCTTTTTCGTCAAACTACTTCATAAACTATCGTTTACATCCAATCACGTGATCCAATATACAGAAACCTCTATGACATCCGTAATTCCTTGGCACTAGTGAAACAAACTCATTCTAAATAATCTCTTTATATGAATTACTTTACCTGTAAATTTTCTAAACTCTGGAATAACCTACCACAATCTATTCGTACGATGAAATCACTCCCATTATTTGTTCTCTTCATCGATGCATACTGCTCCTCTGAAAATGCGTTGAACTTTCTAGCACCTGTGAATGTATCTCATTCCAGAAGCGATATTATAGGAACTTTAAATATTTAGACATCCTTATTAGTGAATTCCCTTAGCAAAACCACCCACTTGCTGTCAATATGTTAACACCTCCCCTAGCAACTTTAACTAATTTGAATAACATAAGCAGTATATCACTGTGTCACTTGACACACGCATTTTGGTAGACTTGATTGATATGTTTTGGTAATTACTGCTTTGTTGTTCCGTGCTCTGTGTTTTCGTTTTAATTTCTCTAGTTGTAGATGATGATGGAAATGTCCAGCTCCGTTCTACTTATCTGACGTTTTCGAAGTTGATCATGGTAGAGAAATGTTCATGGATCTCATGCTAGGACGGAATTGATGTTCAATATTTCTTGATTTTCAATTATTATTTATGGAAATCATTTGCGGATATGAACTACGATTGTCGAAATGGGAAACCGATTTTTTTGAAGAAATCACGTTTTTCAATGTTAGTTGGATATGTATTTGTAATAGACATAGCTATTTTATCAGTTTGTACAATAGTATTTCAATATTGATGATACAACAATGAATCGGTTGGTGGTTTCATATCTTCAAGTATCTGTCTTTGTATGGATCGATCGTGTACAGACCAAATTAGGTCACTTCAGATCATCGTCGAACAATTATCTGAATTGAACTCGTCACTATACATCAACATCCATAGAAAAGCAAGAGCCCCATTCCTACAATTGAAAAGCATGTGGAACTCAAAACAATTTTCAAATAATATCAACGTCAGAATCCTCACTACTAACGTCATGACAGTTCTATTGTACGGAGCTGAAACGTGGAGAATAACTATAACTATCATGAAGAAGGTACATGTATTTATGAATAGTTGTCTATGCGAGATACTCAACATCCATTGGCCGGATACCATCAGCAACAACATTCTGTGAGAGAGGACAAACCAGCTTCTATCTGAATGCGAAATGAAGACAAGACGTTGGAAGTGGATAGAACACACTTTGAGAAAATCACCATATCGCATCACGAGGCAGGTCCCAACTCGGAATGCTGAAGGGAAGCGGAATAGATGAAGGCCAAAGGACACAAAGTGCCGAGGATAGGAGGCAGACATTCGAAAATGAATAACAACAGAAATAAATGGAAAGGATTGATCAGGACAGAGTTGGACGGAGAATGCTAACGGGCGGCCTATGCTCCTCCACGAGGAGTAACGGGCGTTAGTAAGTAAGTAACTTATGTGGTTAAATAATAAGTTCTTTTTGTTCAGTTTTCAATCTGAAATATGTTTATCAAGATAAAATTAAAATGATATCCATCACACAGTTTAATCTTGTTACGAGGTCGATGCCCCTTCTGACAACCAGAGCGACCATTTATTTAGGTACATGGAATTTTCATACAATGTGGGACGTCGGGAGAGCCTTCCAAATTGCTGCAGAAATGAGAAGATACAAACTTGAGGTACTTGGGATCAGTGAAACACATTGAACGCAAGTTGGACAACAACGACTAACTTCAGGAGAGCTCCTGTTATACTCCGGCCATGAAGAAGAAAATGCCCCACATACACAGGGAGTTGCATTGATGCTGTCCAAACAAGCACAAAATGCACTCTTCTCTGAATACCGGGAAAAGTCTTCAACAGGGTATTATTAAACAGAATGAAGGACTCCGTAGACTCCCAACTCCGAGACCAACAGGTAGGATTCCGTAGGGATAGATCGTGTAGAGACTAAATCGTAACTCTACGGATCATCGTGAAACAATCAATTGAATGGAATTCATCACTCTACATCAGCTTCATTGACTACGAGAAAGCATTCGATGATGTGGACAGGACAACACTATGGAAGCTTCTTCGATACTATGGCGTGCCTCAGAAGATAGTTAAAATCATAAGGAATTCATACGATGGATTAAACTGCAAAATTGTGCATGGAGGACAATTGACAGACTCGTTTGAAGTAAAGACCAGTGTCAAGCAATTTTGTTTACTCTCAGCCTTTCTCTTTCTCCTGGTAATCGACTGGATCATGATGACATCAACATCCTAGCTCTCCACTGAGCTAGGATACAGCTGGACGATCTAGAGTCCACAAATGATCTGGCTCTTCTATCGCAATCGCGACAACAAATGCAGAAGAAGACGACCAGTGTAGCAGCAGCCCTAGCAGCAGTAGGTCTCAAGATACACAAAGGGAAAAGCAAGATTCTCCGATACAACACAGCATGCACCGATCCAGTCACAATTGACGAAGAAGATTTGGAGGATGTAAAAACCTTTACATATCTGGGCAGCATCATTGGTGAACACAGTGGATCCGATGAAGACGAGAAGGCGACGACCGGTAAAGCAAGAGCAACATTTTTACAAATGAACAAAATCTGGAACTGAAAACAACCGTCAACGCACACCAAGGGATAGGACACACATTGAGGAAAGCACCCAACTGCGTCACGAGACAAACCCTCACATGGAATCCTCAAGGCCGACTGAAGAGAAGAGGAAGAGCGAAGAACATATTACGCCGGGAAATGGAGTTAGACATGTGAAAAATGAACAAGAATTGGATGGAATCAGAAAAGAATGGCCAGGACATAGTGCGTTGGAGAATGCAGGTCGGCGGCCTATGCTCCATTAGGAGTAACAGGCGCACGTAAGTAAGTAACTCCGAGCCATGTTATATCAATAGTGTATATTCCATTGTAGTGTGGTTTTCACATCTCAAACTATGCTCAACAGATATTGTGACGAAATGTCACAAGTAGAATTTCAAAGAAAAATACACCTATCGTTTTACTTATAAAGCTCAATCAATCCACAATGCTCTCAGTGTTATAGTCAACCAATGACTTTCCATCATTAAATCATAATGCAACTCTCAATAACCACAACTAGATCGATTTATGATTGCTATTACACCTCCACAATAAACACTCTGAAGAGATGACAACCATCTATCTTGAAATCTAATCAATACCTTATGATAATAATAATAATAATGATAATCTCCTTTCGATCAAGTACCTTGTATTCGTTGTATGAACACTTCGGATCTGATTGACTGATATACTCTAGTTGAAATATCCTATCGATTGTGTTAAAGAGAATAAACGTTTCACATTTTTTGTTTGTTTTCTTTCGAAATACCTCCCAGTAACAAGTTGATTTAAACAAAGAAAATAATGAAGAAATTCATTATTCAGTTGATAAGAATAGTGTATAATGGTGTACAAATAAGTAAGATCAAATGACAATAGAATGAGTAATGAATAGTCAATGATTCGGTTGTTTGATTGATATTAGGTTCCATTGAATATCTTCTTAACATTTGATCTCAATAAGACAATTATGCAGATAGAAAATTGTCACCTTCAAATTTGCGGATTCTCAGAAATGACAATATCAAGTAGACCGCTTGAATAATCCCGAATGTGAAACATAGATACATGATTAGATTTAGATAAGTTTGTGTATATTCAATTATCGCTGATACACATCCCTTTGATGAAATGATGAGAAAAAGTGAATGAAGAATTACAATGAAATGTTTATCATTCATTCAATAAATCTACATGGATAATTGAAATGTGAAGCGTAGTGAAAGTGATTAGACTGTGATGTTGTTGTGAATGAGAATAAGACTGAGAACAATGCAGAACTGTCTTGTCACAGCCAACAATCTATTGTGGTGTCGGTAGAGCAGTTCAGTGATTTTGAGTTAATGGTTTTGATTTTACCACTAGTCACTCACTAATATGATTGAGTTATAGTGTGGTGATGAGAGGAACAGAAGAGTCAGTAATGACCACAATTTCAATGGATTTAATGTCATTGAAAAATTCCGATTATATTACAACACAATTGTATGAATGAAGAATATTCCTTTCAATAATTTCTCATCGGGTTCTGCAATTATCTCATATCCAAATTAATAATCCATAAATTTGGCCAGATTTAAGTCAGAGTACATCATCATTTAGAAATTGTAATATGTGAATCAAGAATTGTTGTTTGTGATACAAAATCAAATATGATCGTTAATGTTGTTGCTGACTAATATGAAGTTGTGAACATGAATCAGTTTATAAGCGAATATTCACATGGGAGAAGGAAAGTAGGGGTAGAACGCCTTACCCGAACAAGTAGTATCAGCCCCATCAGTGAATACTTTCAAGGAGAAGCTGGACCTTCACTGGAAAGCAGTGTGTCAGGATTAATACGGGTTCATTAACCTACTATCCTTATTACTGAAGACTGAAGAACAGGCCTAATAGATGTTCTATTTACAAGGAGGAAAGACGGTTCGCTAAGAAGAAACATAAACAGGGAAATTACCTCGACGAATCAATATACAAACTTTCTTAGTATCGTTCCTCTGCAACACAAAAGGAACTTATTAAGACACTTCATCATAGAATCAAGAATATATGCTCTTCGGCTACGACTGATGATGAAACAAAGGCATTATACAAAACCCTGAAGGAAAATGACTATCTTGAGAAATTGACTAATAGAAAACATAACCAATAGACGACAGCAGAGAAAATGCCTAACTGTAAATTTAAATCCTCCGTATATGCGCTTAAAATTCAGAGGCGGTGCACCGAGTGAAATGGTAAGACTGAATTTAAGCAGATCAATTCAAAAGACTTCTAATTCAGGTAAACTACAAGTAATATTTTCCACACGTCCAATAATCACTCTGAGATTGAAAGATAATTTGCCTAGATTAGCCACCTCTTTCTGTATCCATCAATTCAACTGCTCCTGTGGAGCAATTTATATTGGCAGATGTTCTAGGAATTTGTACATTCGGCCTCGTGAGTATCTCCACGTGTGCATAAGCAAAGGTGTAGTCAAAACGGTTAACAGCTTCATTTAAGACCATGAAGCCAACATGAAGCAATCTTTCGCGATAATATATCATGTTAACAGTAATTTACATAATTCCGTCAGACTGAGAATTCTACAGACGGCTGAAGCAATTGCTATTCGGATCGAAAAGCCAGAGCTTTGCATCCAAAGGTAAGAACACTGCCTTATTTTGGCCCCTGTAAAATATTATAATCATGGACTTATAACTGTAGAGCCTGATGATGAAGTTATTGTAAGCAATTGTTCTCTCAAATATTCTTCAATTTCAAAAGTAATATTTCCAACCAAGGACCTATCATTCTCGCTCGCCAGCGCTTAATCATTAGACAACTGAGCCGGCCGGCATTCAACGGTGTTAATGTCTAACCAATCCACTAAAATCTCAACCAAACCCCTTTTGAAATTATTTATTACACAATTTCATTTCACTTATAAAGTGATTCATATTAGTCAGCCCCAACATTAACAATAATATTTGATTTTGTATAACAAACAGCGATTCTTAATTCACATACTGCAATTCACAAATGATTAAGTTAATTGGTTTAAATTTGCAAAATATTCACTTACTCTGGGAAATTCGAGTTTACTGTACATACATGAAACAGGTGTTTTCAGTACTCTTTCAATAATTGGATAGTCTTTGTACGATGACGCTCCACAGCAGAAAAACTATAGACAACAGATCATCATAGTCTTCGGTTTGATTACAAATTACACTCTTTTGTAATTGATCAAACTCCATTCGATAATCAACCCGTTTATCATATTCCTTAACAGTAGAACTTAACGAGCTGTCAGCTAACTGAGGGAACTGTAAATATATGAAGATCAATGTGTCACGATACATTAGGTTCAGTTTATATCAAACAAACCCTGTCTTCCGTTAAAGCTACTTTAAATGACATACCGATCCACATACAAGTCACGATAAACAAAACGAAAATGTTCTAAACAGAGGTATGAGTGAAATACATTTGTCCATATTGCACATATCACTTACCAAATATATGATCATTTTGTGTTTCTTCGAGTGTCCATAAATGCCAACAAATGATCCTAGTACACCGAGACCTCCTGAAATACTGACAACCAGGAAGATCTCTGGTTTCGCATTTTGTAGTATAGTTCTGAATTGATTTAATGTGATTTGTGGTTGAATTCCGAGTGCTAACAGAGCAACACCGAACACCTGGATTGTATAAGTAAGATGAAATGAATAACCATATGAGGAGAACATATGTAATGATACTTACTACAAAACTACAATTGCACAGGATGAATACTTTAGTCCAAGATTCACTTGACAATAACATTTCAATATTGTTCACTGAGATGATGATATTGTGTATGCTGTATGTACTGGTAATAAATGTGAGTCAATGTATCGTTCACTTTCAATGTGAATTTTCACAGAATATCAAGTGAAATAGTAAAATTAATTGGGATTCGTCTGAATTAATTTATTCATTGTACTGTGCATTTCTAATAGAAATTCATGCACAACACAAAGTTAACTTACTTAATTCAGAAGCAGTAATGAATCACATCATCAACATTATCATTGTCACTATGGTTCGGCTTCATTTTATTATCAAATTCAGAAGTATACAACTTGTCATTATAAGTAGGTAAAATTGTGTTGTATGTATGTTTATGCATTTGTTAGTGGTAATTGTGATGTAGTGAACGAGAACACAAGTGTATTTGAGAAGAAAATTACAGAATATCTTTTGAAAATATCTGATAACCATTACGTATATACTGCATTTGCAAAATATCAATTCATTGTCTCAAACTTGACTGTTCCTTCTGCAAATGCCATTCAATCGTCTCAGAATTCATTGTGCTTCTGGTTCCACACTAATCATTCTCTGTTTACATTCTCTTCTGTTTGATCTTCTCAATCTCCTGTTTCAGGTATTTCACTTTCGATTGATAATACATGCTACTCACACCTGTCAACATCACTAGCTCACACGTGTTATAGTCACACTTACATTCACATAATCAGGTCATGGTAATACAGAGATGACATGGACATTATGAGTGGTTGCATACTCAGTATGTCCAACAGTATTTCCTCAATTATGACAGGTAACTGTTCATTCGAAATCATGAGGACATACTTCAAAATAATAACGACAGATGATTGACCAAAATAACGTTGAAGTACACAAGCTGTGAATGTACGTAACAATTATTTTGAATATCTGTAATTGTGGTTGTTCAGTTAAGTGAGAGTAAACAGGATGAGATTCATGGGGACTAGGTGTATTTCATGAACGATGATCAATGTAATATAGAAATGCTGAGAAAGGCAAATTCAATATCGACTTAATCAGCGTATTATAGTGAATATCAATGATTGTAGAGATTAAATGAAATTATGAAATATGTGAATGATGCCATACGTATTCACAGTAATATTTGCACTAACCATCTCTACAATCCCCTCAAACAGTTACGTAAACTAATGAAGGTTTTATTATCAATCCAAATAACGCATACAATTTCGTTATTGCAAGAACATCGTGTATGATTGAATAACTAAGCAACATATTCACAACTAATCCTTCCAAGTATCTGTGGAAGCCAAGTCCTGAGAAATGCTGAACATGTTATGTACGATAAAACTTAATACAAATAGTTCCCTTTATCATTTTGAAAAGAGCAAGAACAAACATTCTAGCAGAATAGCATGAATTCATTTTGATTTCGTCTGGTTCTCGTCAGCTGCTTACAACCTGTGATATTTAAAATCATAATTAATGGATTTAAATTACTTACATAAAAGAGTTTGATTGGAAGTTATATTGAAGACATATTCGTATAGTATAGTAACGGTGTAAATAAATTTAATAGACTGAATATTGTAAATATATACCTTATGTGATGAAAGAACTTTGTGACAACAGTTCAAACGGTTAGGAACAAATAAACCTTGATAGGAATAAAATGAGTAGAGTTTAGTTGATAAAATAAGATAGTTGGGATAAAACTCAATGGTGTAATAAATGCAAGAAAGAGTTTAAGGAAAAAGAAAAAAATTATTAAGATATAACGAAGGAATATAAATCACCAAGGCAAGGAAAGATTAATAACCATCTCCTTTTGAACACATAAATTAGGATTCTGGCGTCTGATAGCAACTGCCACAGCGAAATTCAGAAGACTGGAGTTGGGCTGTTTACTAATCACCTTGAATGATTGCAGGGTATCGACTTGATGTCCTGTATCAAGATGTTTGGTGACTGCACTATTTAGAGTCTTTCTTTCTCTTGTTCTGAGGCTTTTTGGAACATGTTCAAAAGAAATCTGAGATATGCCCTCCTTTCTGTTCGGCCAATATAGCTGCTTTGACAGGTACACGTAAATTCATAAATACAATTGGCGGTAACAAGAAAAGGATGCTTATCAACCTTTGATTGAGTTATTGAGCATGTTGTCTTATACAGAATTTGAAGTTTGGCCGCCAGATAAGTTCTGGCTAGCGCAGTATTCAGTCTCCTGTTGATTGTGTTTGCAACCTCATCATCTTTGAAGTTAAGACTTATAGTTATTGGTTCTTTTTACTGACAGTAAAGATGATGAAAATGAAGTAATACTGAGTGTTAAACGTTTGGTCGGATTCAAAGACAGCCTTGTTGGCAGTTTACTGAGGGAAGTATGAACCGTTCTTTGAAACATATATCAAGAATAAAATGGTCGATCGAAGAAAAATGTTAAGGTGATTTCATTCTCAATGGTTGTAGATTATTTTGTTAGATTCCCTTTTGATAACTCGGATAATGATACGACTAAAGCTATAGAGAGAAGCATTAAAGTGTTTTAAAGATCTTCAGAAGAGGAATTGAATTAATAATCAAACATATGATGACTCGAGATCTCGAGGGTACGGATTAACGTACTTAAATGGACTACCATAACTACACAAACCCGAGTCTTCTGTCAGGAATATCCTATCAACGATCAATTATCCATCTCTCAAACTCGTAGGATGTTTAGTGGATCAATTAGAACCCATTCGCTTTAAATCATGTGTTCATAGTTTGAAAGACGCTTCCAAGTTTACTCAGATGCTAGAGAATTTTAACAGCTTTGATCGTTTCATGATATTATCTGATATATCATCGCTATTACAGCAACCACTTAAAAGAAACAATACAAATTGTCACCATTTTGAAATACTTCCGTTACCGAAAGGCCAATTCAAGGAACTTCCACTTTTATGCACCATAGACGTTCAGTTTCAACTCAACAATATCGTATACAGTCAATTTAATGGAGTAGTCATAGGCGGTCTACTGAGTCGGATCCTAATAGTTATCTCCGTGGCAAACATAGAACAAATAGTAATGTGTATCCTCGTCAATATTCTGTCTCTACATGTTCATCTAATTTATTTAGGACATTTGCCGATATAAAGTATATAAACTTATTTTGTTTTACTGATCAATACTATCGGCTTATGCTCCATTGGGAGTAACAGGCGTAAGTAAACAAGCTAGTAAGATCAAAACTATGGTTATCAGTTGTAAACAGCCAAGTGGAATCCACGAAATAACTGCATTCATGTTGTTCTGCTACGATATTTGTTCTATATGTAATCAAGCTTATAAATGGTAGAAACTGTGTGAACATTTTCAAAGTTGTATAAATGTAAACAAAAACTAAAACTTTTAGTGCATATTTGATAAGCGTAACAATGTTTATCGGGAATTAGTAATAAACGAGCAAAATAACTAAGATCATAAATTAACAAATTTATGTTGTAGTTGCTAAGTGTGTGAAAAGTAACAGAAGTTCTATAAAGGTTGTTAATTGTTAGAACGCGTTTGTCCAACATCAGTTTAGAAAAAAAATGATTATAGAAAAACCATGGAAATAAAAATATAACCTTAAGGATAAAGGTTAGGCGACTGGGAGAGACGGCTTTGGAAGACCAGAAGGTACATTGATTGTAGAGAGAAAAAAAGAGAGAAATTGTACGGATAATTTTGACTTATCTAAGCCAGATCTGAAGGTTTCAGTTATTTGTGGGGTTGACATTAAATGGACGGCAATTATGGTTCCCTACCACCCATTTCTTTGAAGTTGTAGGCTGTGAAAAAAATTTAAGGATAGGTGATTGGTGTACTTGTTTTTCAAGTGTGTGCTCAAGTGATAATGAACAAACATTTTGTCACCCTTAATAATTTTGTAATTGGTCGTAAACTGTTCGTCTTTGTAATGTGATTAGTTGAAATCAAAATAGCATCAAGTGCTTTGATTGGATGTAAGAATGTACATTTTTACATTTGAAATTTAATGAGAGTGGATAATTCTTGTAGCGTAATCTTAGTCTTGAAAAAATTTAGACTTTTGAAGAAAAAGACGTCAACTTAATTGCATTACCGTGCAATCCTACTGTTAGTGAATGTGTATTCGGACAGTTCACTGCTCGTACGTTTAGTGATGGGTCGTAAGCACAAAACCTACGATACATTGCTTCGCAAGGACAAAAAACCCAAGCAGCTGCATCACCAGTTTCATATGGAAACACTTACCTTCTTTATAACATTGAGAATAAGATGTACACGACACAAAATGTGGTGAGCATCCGGATACACCTGCGTGATGGCAGCAGCTAATGCAGATGAATCATCGGTCACAATGCCTACCACCTGTCGACTGTTGGTTGACCGTTGGAAGAACAACAGGAATCGGGAAATCAAAGTCGATGTCCCGCGACTTATTATTCCAATACAAACGGGTATTGCCATAACATTCATATCAAGGGCAACGACCTGATATAAATAGATGTTCTCGTTATTCGTCTTGTATGTCCCGTCCAAACCAATAACATCAGAGAAACGATCCGCCAAAATCCTTTGATCACCAGTCGTGAAGAAAAAGTACGATAGACAGTTATCATCGTCTAATTCGTATTCGCATAGCCCACCCAAAGATGTTATGTGAGCTTTCAATTTTCCGTAATCACTTATTGGGGAAGATGGATTACTAGGTTACTCAACTCAGGAAGTTGCTCGAATGCTGTCCAAAGTAGCACGAAATGAACTTGTAGGATGGGAATCTCACGGATCCAGAATCATCAATGCATCATTCACTGATGAGTATATCACATAGTGTGGAATAATTCACTTATTTTCTGATTATTCTCGCCAATAAAATACACTTGATCATTGTCAACGGTTACTTTTGCTTCATCATTGAGATTACAATATTCTATACTATTGTTATAACAAATTAAATCAACTGATTCATTTCATTTGAACACTCGTATACATGAGAATACTCATGTGAAATATAAAAATAGAAACCACTTCTCTACTTAGTAGTATGTACACACATAGGAGTAAACGCAAATACATTCATCACACAACAACAGTAAATGTTCCACCATCATTTGAATTGACAACATGGAAAACAAAACGATGAAAATAGCTGTAATATGCATGATTCCAGTTATAGAAAAACAAACATTACACACACATCACAACTATTTACTACATTGACGCATCTCAGTTAGAATGAAGATAATTAGTCGCATATTTTGTGACAAATCACACATCATCTATCATAACATTTCGATAGTAAAATCGAATATGTGTCAACATTCTCTTATAGTCGATCCAATATCATCAAACTGATAAATACGAAATTAACATACTCAATAAAAAAATTGGAAGCATTTTTCATGCTATACAACTGTTTGTTTGTAGTAAGTGACGTTTCTGTATTCCTTTTGATTTGCCCACTTCATTCTTATCTATGTTATCAAGATATTTAATGGAGTTCGGCTTGTCTGTGGAATAAAATGGAATTAAATCAGAGAACGTATTGAAAGAATACCGTGAAATTTTACAAGGAGCGATACCACTGTTCTCTCTCATGGTTTGCATATCAAGAGGTATTTCGATCTTAGCGATTTGGTCTGCACACGATCTATCCTTACAGAATCCTGCCTGTTGGTCTCGGAGTTGTGCGTCTACGGAGTCCTTCGTCCTGTTTAACAATACACTATTGAAGACTTTTCCCGGTATTGAGAGAAGAGTGATGACCCTATTGAAGGCACATAGGTTTGCAAATCTCTCACCATTTTCGTTCCTTTCTCCAAGTCCATGTCGTCCCATGATGTCCTCATATCCAGTGTTGTCCGTTCCAACCTTGGCATTGAAATCACCCATCAGAATGGTCAAATCCTTTGTTGGGCACCTCTCGATGATTGACTGCAGCCTATTGTAGAATTGATCTTTAGCGTCTTCATTGTAGTCGTTGGTAGGCGCATAGCATTGGATGATGTTCATTGTAATGCCCTCTTTGTTTGTCTTGAACGAGGCTTTGATGATCCTTGGTCCATGAGATTCCCATCCTATAGTGCATTTTGTGCTTGTTTGGACAACATGAATGCGACTCCTCGTGTATGTGGGGCATTCTTCATGGCCGGAGTATAACATAGTTTGGATTATTTCTTCATGTTAGAGTTGTTTTAGCGAGTTAGTTTTCTACGTGATGGAATCGCTAACCCCATCCCCAACCCTTCTCCCTTACCCGAACTTGGGACCAGCAGTTACTCTAGAAGAGCTACAGGTGGAGTCAATGAAGCCTTAGCCATATGAAAATTCAATCCTCCTTTGTGTATTCAAAAACAGCTTGTTCTCACTTTAGTGGCTCGTGGATCTGACTCCAAGATCGTATAAATGTTTGTTATCGCCTTTTCTCGTATATCATCGTCGACTTAAATCGCGTTATCCAATAACGGAATTAAATAAGTCGAATAACGAGAATTGACTTGAGAATACATATATTTCGAATATGAAGCGAATAAAAGAGTAGAGCAAAATGACACGTATGGAAGATGGCTGGGAAGCCAACTCCATCTTTGTCAAGCGTTACTCAATAACTCTAGAAGAGCTACAGGTGGAGTCAATGAAGCCTTAGCCATACGAAAATTCAATCCTCCTTTGTGTATTCAAAAACAGCTTGTTCTCACCTCAAACCTACCCTGGTAATATTGACTTATTATCTTCACTGATTAGGTTTCAAATTGTGTTCCCATTATTATTATTATCCTTGTCCCCTCTTACCCCATTTCCAGTCTAGTTGACCTTTTTATTTTTTTTATATATAAATGTTCTTAACAAGTTTATTATGTATGATCAGATTGTTCGAAATGTATTACGCTAATATATCATCATTACATAGTTCTGATGATCTTCGTCTTCTTATTATACACTAGTGAAATTTCTCAGACGGACTAATTGCTTTAAATCAAAAATTAATCAATCAATTAATCAATAATAATAATAATAATAATAATAATAATAATAGGGATAGGGGAATATATGACTCATCTGACACCTGTTCGACTATCTGCATGTTTGAATAAGCAGATAACCAACCAATCATTATCATTCTTACTCACACATCACCTCCCTCGCATAGTTTGATCGTATAATTTCACTTTTGGGTCTATTTGTAAAACTCTGGTTTGTTTCCGTTCTCTGAATGATCTTCGGCCAACTTCTGATTTCAACTCAGTTTTTCGTCATTTCAACTTGTGGTGGTAGTGGTGGCAGATTAAATGTATCAGATAATACTGAGTTTAGATGACTCATAAACACTTTTTCTATCTCTCAGTTCATTCATGTGTCTAATAATTAGTGTATTTTCGACCATCACTTCATACAATACCGTCTCACGTCTTTTATTTACACACCCAAATGTTCATTTTGGTTTGTCGGGACGGAAATCACATGCACAGACAAAGTCACCTGTTTTGAATTCGCGAATCTTCGGGCAATTCCATTTCTTGTTTTTCTTTGTAGTCCACTCATTCTGTCTTTCGAGATCAAAACATTGAGAAATGTCCTAATTGGTCAACCAAACATTATATCGGCAGGTGATTTTCTGTCTTGACAGTCTGCACTAGATGTAATTCTATAGAAAATTAGATGTTGCAGAGCCTCTTCTACGTTATCTTTTCCCATCTTCCTGGAGCAAAAACTCCCAAATACCAAACCAATGACAAAGATAAACCAAAATATCCGAAAAGAATGATATAAACAAACAAGTTCAAAGTTTAAGTAAAACAAATACATCCAAAAAGCACAGTAAAATTATTGATGTACAATAAAAAGGTTTTAATCAGCCAAATGTCTACAGTTCTCCCGTAACACCCATATCAATTCGCAGCTCAACAGGTTTACCATTTAAAAAGTTAGTTACGTATATCCTTTTAGACAAGAATTGAACACGTCTTGTGGTCAGAACAACATTCGAATTATGTGTTATCTCTCGTGACGTCTGCGTGTTGTTTCCTTTACGGAACGTTTTCTGACGGTCGGCAATCTTCGGCCTACTTTTACAACATACTTGAGCATGACCATATTTACCACATTAGAAATAAACTTTTTAAAATGAGGCATTTAAACTTATATGAGGACATTTCCTGTAAACGAAACCACTCACATTCCCAATGTTATAACGCTCGTGTTTACTTCGTCTACAAGTATGGGACGTCAATTAACTTAAACGAATATCTACACTAGGTTTCCTCACAGTGTCTATTCTACAGGACTTCAACACGACTCAGATGATAAAGAACACGTGATTAGCCTGACTAGAACGTGAATTAATTTCTACAGCAAAACTCGACACAATCCAACAACAGTGAACAATCAATCAATCAATCAATATTAATAATAATAAGGATAGGGGAATATATAACTCATCTGTCAGATGAGTGATATATTTAGTAAAAAAATATGCAAATCATATATAGAGTACATATTGGCACAACTTCTTTGCATTGGTTTTACATACTGCATTATTGTTTTAATTCAGTTGTTATTTTAATTGTGATTCGTTTCCTTCCTGTTTTCTCCATTTGAAACCTCTTCTGATAGGCATTCCACTCCAATCGCTGCCACGTACTACTTACATCTGTCAGCCTCATTAACATACACCACACTTGTTCCCTCTTTAAACAGTCGCTCCTTCAGTCGTTCTTCTCACAATGCACCTTTACTCCTCTTACACATTCTGTGCCCCGTTCCTCATCGAAATGTCGATTCCGTTGACACACTGAACTATGTAACAGTCCCCACCACGCACACCATCTAAATGTGATGTCCATCCTGCACTCAAATGTCTCGCGTCTTCTCTCTTCTCTCTTCTCAACACTGAGTATCACAAACAATATCATCTCACCAGATCACTCCGCTAGACGTCTACTATCTGCAACAGACAACACCAACTTAATACTCATCTCTAGACCCAACAACGGAATCCACAGTACAGCACCATCTCCACCTCATCTTTGACAGTGACACTAAATGTTAACAATAAATACGATAAGAATTTCGTCACAGTTCCATCCAATGAGACGACAATAGAGGATTCACTATATACATCACGGATCATTCTCGCTCTATCAACCGGTAAATCTAATATATTTACACGGTTCAAAATATCAGTATATGTGGAATCGTCATCATTGTAGTCTGAACAGAGAGAAATGAAGCTCAATTTATTCATCCTAATCAGTAGCGACTAATGTTCAGAAGATTTTTACATTTGTGAGCTCAGCGAATTCGAGATATTGAGATATTCAATAGTCGATATGTATTTATGATTTCTCGTGTTAAACAGGAGTTCACATACGGACTGAACATTCATGGAAGTCAATGTGTTTGTGACTGGCGCATTTTAACGCAGAATCAAGATTATTCATTATTTGCTTGATTGGTTTGTGAAACATTTATTGTAAATTCACTGACGTATGGTAGGAATGTGTGTTCTCTTTATGTTACAATCCATGTCAGTTATGGAAGTGTTGAACATTCAACTAGACAATAAAACACAACATCCCATCTTAATCGATCAATAATTAGTAATGAATTCTATAAACCAATTGCATTGAATGTTATTGGTTGGTGGATTCAGTGCTATGCAATTTTCTTTCAGAAGGGAATTGGAACTGGAATATTTGTACTACCAACTAGTTTACATAATTTTAGAGTCTTTCATTACACAATCCACACTGCATGGATCATGAGATATTTTGGCATTGAGAAAGTCAATTTTCAAATCCCATCATTGTTCATCAATTAGAGTGAATGATAACATCACTGATTTCTCACTGATTTACATAGAATCAAACGTAACAGAATGAATCGGTATTTCAGTATTAACATTCTATAGATTTTGATAAAATGTAAAACTGTGATGAAATTTCGAAGTAACGATTTCGCTCAACCATCAACTTTACCTCTACATTAAATAAATTGTTCCCTTAAGTAATAAATTATAGTTCTATGTTCAAAATGTAGATTGCACACAGCCTAGGTAACCTCCACAATGTGCATGCATACATACATACAAATGGTAATTATTAGATGGTATTAGTTGGAATTTAGTTTTACCTTTTTGAATTTGATAAACGGAATGCAGCTATAAGCCATTAAACATGAAAGGTTGGTTAAGCAAAGTCTTCTCTCTTTGTGGAATTCATTTTCAATGCTGTACAATTGCTAATATATATACTTATTTTACAAGATGATAATAATACTCACTTAGTATTGTTTTGCTTGTATTTTCCTATAGAGGTTTATGATTGCAATTAATCAGTCTGTTATTGGCATATGTGCATACTATGAGTATGCCTCGATATTGCTTTAATTAATTAGCTTTTATAAGCAAAGAGGGATAGTGGGTAGCAGTGGAATCCAGTTTGACGCGCACACAATTCTGGTTTTCCAAGTTCTATGGCTATTGCAAGGAAGATGCAATTTAATTGTCTTTGGAAGACTTCTACTTCCTTGTAGATGACTTTGAATGCAGAGTCTGTCTTGATTGATTGACCTGTGTTCCCAAGGTGTTCGATTATTGAACTATTTATTGAGCCGTTTCCTTCTATTCTTAGGCACGCCGACCAATGTTCTTGAATTCTTTCGGGTAAATTAAGCATATTACGACCTATATACCTAGCTCCACATGGTCAGGCAAATTAGTAAATCTATCTTTTGACGAATATTTAAGCCATTAACAATCAAATGTTTATTAAGTTCACCTCGTATATAAATGGTTCTTATACATTTGTTTATTTAACCCCACTGTCACCATATCAAACAGAAGTTTCTAATCAATATTATTATTAGAATGAACATCAACTCTGAGATGTAGGTGCATCCAGTTGACGAGTATCAAATAGGACGAAACGCGCATCAAACTGGATTCCACTGCTACCCACTATCCCTCTTTGCTTATAAAAGCTAATTAATTAAAGCAATATCGAGGCATACTCACAGTATGCACATATGCCAATAACAGACTGATCAATTGCAATCATAAACCTCTATAGGAAAATACAAGCAAAACAATACTAAGTGAGTATTATTATCATCTTGTAAAATAAGTATATATATTAGCAATTGTACAGCATTGAAAATGAATTCCACGAAGAGAGAACTCCTCGCTGAACTGACATTTATTATTTTGATATTGTGTTGTCAACATTTCGATTTACAAATAATAACTATATGATATCTACTTGTCATTCAAACCTGGAGCACTGTTAATTCTTATGTCCTTAAAACGGTCGAAATGTAGTCATCAGAAGGGTAATTTTAAAAGGACACTTGATAGATTACAGTATTGAACAATGATTTCGTACACGTTGAACAAGTGGATCGATGTATGAACTTAGTGGGTACATCAATACAACGTAAGTTGTCAATGTATTTGCATTAACAAATAAAATGTGTGTAGTCTAAGTCATGTTATATCAATAGTGTATATTCCATTGTAGTGTGGTTTTCACATCTCAAACTATGCTCAACAGATATTGTGACGAAATGTCACAAGTAGAATTTCAAAGAAAAATACACCTATCGTTTTACTTATAAAGCTCAATCAATCCACAATGCTCTCAGTGTTATAGTCAACCAATGACTTTCCATCATTAAATCATAATGCACCTCTCAATAACCACAACTAGATCGATTTATGATTGCTATTACACCTCCACAATAAACACTCTGAAGAGATGACAACTATCTATCTTGAAATCTTATCAATACCTTATGATAATAAGAATAATGATAATCTCCTTTCGATCAAGTACCTTGTATTCGTTGTATGAACACTTCGGATCTGATCGACTGATATACTCTAATTGAAATATCCTATCGATTGTGTTAAAGAGAATAAACTTTTTTCATTTTTTGTTTGTTTTCTTTCGAAATACCTCCCAGTAACAAGTTGATTTAAACAAAGAAAATAATGAAGAAATTCATTATTCAGTTGATAAGAATAGTGTATAATGGTGTACAAATAAGTAAGATCAAATGACAATAGAATGAGTAATGAATAGTCAATGATTCGGTTGTCTGATTGACATTAGGTTCCATTGAATATCTTCTTAACATTTGATCTCAATATGACAATTATGCAGATAGAAAATCGTCACCTTCAAATTTACGTATTCTCAGAAATGACAATATCAAGTAGACCGCTTGAATAATCCCGAATGTGAAACATAGATACATGATTAGATTTAGATAAGTTTGTGTATATTCAATTATCGCTGATACACATCCCTTTGATGAAATGATGAGAAAAAGTGAATGAAGAATTACAATGAAATGTTTATCATTCATTCAATAAATCTACATGGATAATTGAAATGTGAAGCGTAGTGAAAGTGATTAGACTGTGATGTTGTTGTGAATGAGAATAAGACTGAGAACAATGTTGAACAGTCTTGTCACAGACAACAGTCTATTGTTGTGTCGGTAGAGCCGTTTCGGTGAGTTTGAGTTAATGGTTTTGATTTTACCACTAGTCACTCACTAATATGATTGAGTTATAATGTGCTGATGAGAGGAACATAAGTGTCAGTAATGACAACAACTTCAATGGATATAATGTCACCTAATCTTCAAATATGGAACTCTTTTAAATATTCATGTGTGTCAACGAAAACATGTAATCAAGATGATTGTATTTGCCTAGATGAATAGCATTACGCGATGAATCCTATATTTGGAATCACTAAGCAACATGTTAACAAATGTTATTAAAACGCGGTTGAAATTCTACTCAATAAATAAAATTATTCCACACGACAGTTGATTCAACGTGTTCCTAGTGAGTGATCTGAATATTCAGTATTTGGTTATAAACCGTAAGTTATTACGAAAATGAATATTCTATGGGGATTGTTAAAGTGATGAAATCAGGTAAGTTAATTGGTTAAAACTTTGCAAAATTATTGACTTACTTTAGGATATGCGAATTTGTCGTATTTACATGAAGCAGGTGTTAGTGCTGCCCTAGTAAATTGTGGAGGTCGATAATCATTTTCCGAGTTTGCTCCACAGCAGAAAAACTATAAACAACAGATCATCAGAATTTTGCATTCGATTATAAATTACACTCTTTTGTAATTGATCAAACTCCATGTGATAATCAACTCGTTTATCATATTGTTTAATAGTAGAACTCAGCGAGCTATTAACTAAATTTAGGAACTATAATGATACGAAGATCAGTGTGTCACGATATATTAGGTTCAGTTTATATCAAACAAACCTTGTCTTCCGTTAAAGCTACTTTAAATGCCATACCGATCCACACACAAGTCACGATAAACAAAACGAAAATGTTCTAAACAGAGGTATGAGTGAAATACATTTGTCCATATTGCACATATCACTTACCAAATATATGATCATTTTGTGTTTCTTCGAGTGTCCATAAATGCCAACAAATGATCCTAGAACACCGAGACCTCCTGAGATACTTACAACCAGGAAGATCTCTGGTTTCGCATTTTGTAGTATATTTCTGAATTGATTTAATGTGATTTGTGGTTGAATTCCGAGTGCTAACAGAACAACACCGAACACCTGGATTGTATAAATAAGATGAAATGAATAGCCATATGAGGCGAACACATGTAATGATACTTACTACAAAACTACAATTGCACAGGATGAATACTTTAGTCCAAGATTCACTTGACAATAACATTTCAATATTGTTCACTGAGATGATGATATTGTGTATGCTGTATGTACTGGTAATAAATGTGAGTCAATGTATCGTTCACTTTCAATGTGAATTTTCACAGAATATCAAGTGAAATAGTAAAATTAATTGGGATTCGTCTGAATTAATTTATTCATTGTACTGTGCATTTCTAATAGAAATTCATGCACAACACAAAGTTAACTTACTTAATTCAGAAGCAGTAATGAATCACATCATCAACATTATCATTGTCACTATGGTTCGGCTTCATTTTATTATCAAATTCAAAAGTATACAACTTGTCATTATAAGTAGGTAAAATTGTGTTGTATGTATGTTTATGCATTTGTTAGTGGTAATTGTGATGTAGTGAACGAGAACACAAGTGTATTTGAGAAGAAAATTACAGAAAATCTTTTGAAAATATCTGATAACCATTAGGTATATACTGCATTTGCAAAATGTCAATTCATTGTCTCAAACTTGACTGTTCCTTCTGCAAATGTCAATCAGTCGTCTCAGAATTCATTGTGCTTCAGGTTCCAAACTAATCATTCTCTGTTTACATTCTCTTCTGTTTGATCTTCTCAATCTCCTGTTTCAGGTATTTCACTTTCGATTGATAATACATGCTACTCACACCTGTCAACATCACTAGCTCACACGTGTTATAGTCACACTTACATTCACATAATCAGGTCATGGTAATACAGAGATGACATGGACATTATGAGTGGTTGCATACTCAGTATGTCCAACAGTATTTCCTCAATTATGACAGGTAACTGTTCATTCGAAATCATGAGGACATACTTCAAAATAATAACGACAGATGATTGACCAAAATAACGTTGAAGAACAGAAGCTGTGAATGTACGTAACAATTATTGTGGATATCTGTAATTGTGGCAGTTCAGTTAAGTGAGAGTAAACAGGATGAGATTCATGTGGAGCAGGTGTATTTCATGAAGGATGATCAATGTAATTGATGTGTGGGCGAGAATGATAATGATAATGATTGGTTATCTGCTTGGTCAAACCTGCAGATAGCCTGACAGCTGTCAGATGAGTTATATATTCCCTTATCGCTATTAGTATTATTATTATTATTGATTGATTGATTGTTCATTATTGTTGGATTATGTCGGGTTTCGGTGTGGAAATGTATTTACGTTCTAGTCAGGCTAATCACTTGTTCTTTATCGTCTGAGTCGTGTTGAAGTCCTGTAGAATAGACACTGTGAGGGAATCTAGTGTACATATTCGTGTAAGTTAAATTGAAGTCCCATACTTGTAGACGAAGTAAACACGAGCGTTATAACATTGGCGATTTTGTTAAAACGGATCTACGACTATATATTCAGTTAAAGTGGATTCTGTAACAATATAATGGATGATCTGTAAACTTTATTGCAACAGCAAAATTCTCTTATCGAATTATTGGTCAAAAGTATGTCAATATCACCAAGGATCAATGTATTTAATTCCACTATAACTCCGGATTCTATTGCGAATTCAATAAATTAATTTAGATTTGATCCAGAATGTGAAATTACTTTTGAGGCATAGTTTAAACGCCATGAGGATTTGTTTATTAATGAGTGTAAAGAGTGGAACGAAGGTTCGAAACTCAGATTATTATTACGCAAGCTCGGAGTGTCTGAACATGAAAAGTTCTGTAATCGTATCCTCCCAAAGAAGCTAACCGACATAACCTTTAGAGAAATAAAAGAGTGTCTGACACGTATATTTGGTGAACAATCATCAGTTTTTCACACTAGATACCAATGCCTCCAGCTTGTGAAAAATGCACAGGACGATTATATGACGTAAGCAAGCATCGGGAACCGGGAATGTGAGTGGTTCCGTTTACAGGAAATGTCCTCATAGTAGTTTAAATCCCTTATATTTGTCTGTGGGTTATAGTCTGCAGTAGATGCAGATATCAGAACACGGATTTTAGTGAAGATCGAACACGATCCTAATACCAGTCTGCAATCAGTATCTGAAGAATGTCAAATAATGGTTACTTTGAAGCATGACACAAATCTTTTAACGGAAATAAGGATTGGTACTCCTAACGAGTCCCAAATCAAATGAAACCCAGAACGTTTTGTTGGCGATGCGTTAAGTATCATTCTGGTAATGTTTGGTATTTTAAAAAAGTTTATTTCTAATGTGGTAAATATGTTCATGCTCAAGTATGTTGTAAAGTCGGCCAAAGATTGCCGACCGTCAGTAAAAGTTCCATAAAGGAAATAACATGCAGATGTCACAAGAGATAACACATAATTCGAATGTTGTTCTGACCACAAGACGTGTTCGATTCTCGTCTAAAAGGATGTACGTAACTAACTTTTTAAATGGTAAACCTGTTAAGCTGCAAATCGATATGGGGTCTGATATAACATTAATTTCTAGAGAGACCTGGATAAAACTTGGTCGACCTCAATATCAGCCTACATATTTCAATGCTCAAAGTGCAACAGGAACCAATATTACTGTTCTTGGGGAAATGCAGCTACCTCTTACATTGCGTGACGGGACTATGACCGGAATATATTATGTATCCGGAAACTGTAATAACAACGTGTTAGGTATTGATTGGATAGACGAATTCTGTTTGTGGTATCTATCGTCGAATACTCTGAACGTAGAATCCCAGACATGGCTTGAAACGAGTTCACATCGATTATGCTGGACCAATAAACGGACAATATTTTTTGGTGGTGGTAGATTCATACTTTAAATGGACTGAAATCTATGCCGTACGAAGACCGTCTACATGTGAAACACTGTTATATCTCAAACAACTAATAGGTAGGTTTGGGACACCTAATGTTTTGGTTTCAGATAACGGAACGCAGTTCACGTCGAAAGGGTTTGCGGAGTCCTATAAAGAAATGGAATCGAACACATTGGAACTACACTGTATCACCCTCAGCTGAATGGGCAAGCAGAAAAATGTGTTGATATTCTTAAGCGAACTCTCTTTGGGATGGTAGAAGATAAAGTAGAAGAGGTTCTGTAACGTCTTCTAATTTTCTATAGAATTACATCTAGTGCAGACTGTCAAGACAGAAAATCACCAGCCGATATAATGTTTGGCTGTCCAATTAGGACATTTCTCGATGTTTTGATCTCGAAAGACAGAATGAGTGGACTACGAAGAAAAACAAGAAATGGAATTGCCCGAAGATTCGCGAATTCAAAACAGGTGACTTTGTCTGTGCATGTGATTTCCGTCCCGACAAACCAAAATGAACATTTGGGTGTGTAAATAAAAGACGTGAGACGGTATTGTATGAAGTGATGGTCGAAAATACACTAATTATTAGACACATGAATGAACTGAGAGATAGAAAAAGTGTTTATGAGTCATCTAAACTCAGTATTATCTGATACATTTAATCTGCCACCACTACCACCACAAGTTGAAATGACGAAAAACTGAGTTGAAATCAGAAGTTGGCCGAAGATCATCCAGAGAACGGAAACAAACCAGAGTTTTACAAATAGACCCAAAAGTGAAATCATACGATCAAACTATGCGAGGGAGGTGATGTGTGAGTAAGAATGATAATGATTGGTTGGTTATCTGCTTATTCAAACATGCAGATAGTCGAACAGGTGTCAGATGAGTCATATATTCCCCTATCCCTATTATTATTATTATTATTGATTAATTGATTGATTAATTTTTTGATTTGAAGCAATTAGTCCGTCTGAGAAATTTCACTAGTGTATAATAAGAAGACGAAGATTATCAGAACTATGTAATGATGATAAATGAGCGTAATACATTTCGAACAATCTGATCATACATAATATACGTGTTAGGTACATTTATATATAAAATAAATCAAAAGGGTCAACTAGACTGGAAATGGGGTAAAAGGAGACGAGGATAATAATAATAATAATGGGAACACAATTTGAAACGTAATCAGTGAAGATAATAAGGGAATACACAAAGGAGGATTGAATTTTTATATGGCTAAGGCTTTATTGACTCCACTTGTAGCTCTTCTAGAGTTACTGCCGGTCCGAAGTTGGGGTAAAGGAGAAGGGTTGTGCATCGGCTTAGCGATTCCATCACGTAGAAAACTAACTCGCTAAAACAACTCTAACATGAAGAAATAATCCAAACTATGTTATACTCTGGCCATGAAGAATGCCCCACATACACGAGGAGTCGCATTCATGTTGTCCAAACAAGCACAAAATGCACTATAGGATGGGAATCTCATGGACCAAGGATCATCAAAGCGTCCTTCAAAACAAAGAGGGCATCACAATGGACATCATCCAATGCTATGCGCCTGCCAACGACTATAATGAAGACGCTAAAGATCAATTCTACAATAGGCTGCAGTCAATCATCGAGAAGTGTCCAACAAATGACTTGACCATTCTAATGGGAGATTTAAATGCCAAGGTTGGAATGGACAACACCGGATATGGGACCACATGGACTGGGAGAAAGAAACAAAAATGGTGAGAGATTTGGAAACCTATGTGCCTTCAATAGGGGCATCACTCTTCTCTCAATACCTGGAAAGTCTTAAACAGGATATTGTTATACAGAATGAAGGACTCCGTAGACGCCCAAATCCGACACCAACAAGTAGGATTCCGTAAAGATAGATCGTGTACAGACCAAATCGCAACTCTCCGGATCATCGTGGAACAATCAATTGAATGTAATTCATCACTCTACATCAACTTCATTGACTACGAATAAGCATTTGATAGCGTGGAAAGAACAACACTATGGAACCATCTTCGATAATACGGCGTGCCTCAGAAGATAGTTAATATCACACGGAATTCCTATGATGGATTAAACTGCAAAATCGTGCATGGAGGACAGATGACAGACTCGTTCGTGGTAAAGACCAGTGTCAAGCAAGGTTGCTAACTCTCACCCTTTCTCTTTCTACTGTTGATTGACTGGATCATGAAGAGGTCAACATCTGAAGGGAAACGCGGGATACAGTGGACATCTAGGATGCAGCTGGACGATATAGACTTCGCAGAGGGATGAGTGGTATCACTCCTTGTAAAATTTCACGGTATTCTTTCATCACGTCCTCCAATTTAATTCCATAGACAAGCCGAACTCTATCAAATATCTTGATAAGATTCATAAGAATGAAGTGAGCAAATCAAGAGGAATACAGAAGCGTCACTTACTACAAGCAAACAGTTGTATAGCATGAAAAGCGCTTCCAATTGTTTTGTGAGAATGTTTAGTTCATATTTGTCAGTTTGATGATGATGGATCGACTATAAGAGAATTTTGACAGATATTCGATTTTACTATTGAAATGTGATGATAGATGATGTGTGATTTGTCACAAAATATGCGACTAATTATCTTCATTCTAACTGAGATGCGTCAATGTAGTAAATAGTTGTGATGTGTGTGTAATGTTTGTTTATCTATAACTGGAATCATGCACATTACAGCTGTCTTCATCGTTTTGTTTTCCATGTTGTCAATTCAAATGATGGTGGAACATTTACTGTTGTTGTGTGATGAATGTATTTGCGTTTACTTCTATGTGTGTATATACTACTAAGTAGAGAAGTGGTTTCTATTTTTATATTTCACATGAGTATTCTCATGTATACGAGTGTTCAAATGAAATGAATTAGTTGATTTAATTTGTTATAACAATAGTATAGAATATTGTAATCTCAATGGTGAAGCAAAAGTAACCGTTGACGGTGATGAAGTGTATTTTATTGACGAGAATAATCAGAAAATAAGTGAATTATTCCACAGCATGTGATATACTGAAGAGTGAAATGGTGTATATCCGACGTTTCGTGACTTAATGTATTCCACCTCTTCAGAGTAAATATATCATCAGTGACTTATTTACTCTGAAGTGGTGGAATACATTAAGTCACGAAACGTCGGAAGTACAATTTTATGCCCATGAGCACATCACAAATTATATATTTATCATTATTAACTCTCTAGTACATGCTCAGTTTAGTTGAGACTCTTAAGTCCGACATCGACATTGTTGTTTCTCCTGGTTTATGGAACTCAACAGTTCTTGTTCATCTAATTGTTTACACATACTCATGAGCTTCATACTTGTTAGCATTGATCCATCAGTCTAAATCAGACTGAGCATTGTGTCAATTGAATCCGAGTCTGGGTTGAAAACAGCAATCAACGACTGAATACATACACGATAATAAATCACATTTTATCTCATTACAGGCTCCTTGTTCAAAACAATCATAGAATTCTGATTTTATTGGAATATTATTGGATTGATTTCACCAATGTAACTGAAGCTTTTGTGAAAAGACCCTCAGAAATACTGAACCATAATAGTATAAGTCGCACTCAAGAACACCACAATGTTTGGGATATTTTCATTTCTGTCTACTCTTTACAGAAACAGTATGTACATAACATACTATACAGTGCAAAAATAATAAGAAACATTTATGAAAATGAACGGTGGATAATACGGTTAGATTGTACTTTACGAATTGCTAATAATGTGACTACCTTTCACGTGATAGTGATACATTTATACGTGGCAATTATCTGTAACAATGTTACATGCAAAATGTAATAAAAATGTTAAGACTATTAAGCCCAATTGACGAGTACAATAATCGATTCACATGACTACTACTTACATAGACAAGTACTTTTTTTTGTCGTAATTTTAAACTGCTCAACTACAAAGAATGTACAATTAAAAAGAAGTAACCCTTTTTAATGGATTAGCAAAATAACACAATTGACAATCTTGCATTTATTTATGACACCATTATTAAGGTAAAACTAAACAACACTTTTGTACTAAGAATTACTGTTTGGAAAAGAACCCAATCACATAAATATTATTTTCTATTTTCTGAGTAAAATGAAGTCGGTAGCTTTTATTTCTGAAATCAACATTTTGATCAAAACTGGGATGGAATAGTCAGACAGAATTGTTTTTGTTTTTTTATTGGAATAGTTGAGATCATGAGTGAATTGAAGCTAGAGGAGCACCATAAAAAGCCTGTTAATGTCTGTCTTCAACTAATCCACGAAATGTTTATAAATCTCAATTGATTATATTGCTTAATCACTAAGGCTTAATTAGAATTCATCAATGTTGGTTCAGTTGACCTTTCCCATAGAAAATGATGTCGTTGTACTAGTGAACTGGTAGTACTACATTCACCTATCGTAACTATATGACAAAACATTGAGACATTCTGAATAAATTTTGCATGTACTTTTGTTTGACAGATTAGTGTTTATGAGATGACATTTCTTATACGAAATCGTCTACTTAAACCGTATATTTGATGAAGTTTAAAAAGCGTTTACGAATACATGGACGATAATCACATAATGACTACCAATCTTAAATGAATTTTGTTGGTTTCATCACTTGACCTTTGCCATGGAAATAAGAAGTTGAAACAAAAGAATTCAAATCAAATAGTGGATGGCCCTGAAAAGGGCCTTTACTCGTTCTCTTAACAGTTTCGAATTTCATGAACAAAGACGTTGCTATGACTCCGTTATAGCGCTGTACATGGGACAGTGGATTCCATGGTCGTGTGGTGATGGGTCGTAAGCACAAAATAAATGAAGCATTGCTTCGCATGGACAAAAAATTCAGGCACTTCCATCAGCAGTTTCATGTGACGGTTGCGCAAGATTGCAAATATCACAAAGTCTGTTGTCGTATGCGTTTTCGTCTTTGTCGTCGTGTAGTTTAGTGAACTCCTCTGAGTTCATCGAAACAATTTCTTCCTCGTCATTGCTTAAAGTTGCATCCATATTGACGTTATTTTGAGAGTTGGTAACTTACAAAATACGAAGGAAGGACATTGAGTGTTCACGGTAGTCTTTAATGAAAAATTATAATAATACTAATCAAATTACCTTGTTCGTCTACTCGGCTGTGAGGAACCGTTACGTGTTCTACGACCATTTCTCCAACATACGAATTTAATATACTGCTTCCGATCACCATGGAAATGAGAATCCCTCACCACATAATGGTAGTACGTAGCTCTTTCATATGTTCTAATGGCGCTCTTCAACGCTTCAAGAGATTGGAACGCTACGAGATACAATGTGCTCAAGAACGAACAGGTTATCGGTTTCTGTGACAACGTGAATAATGACGGAGCCCGTACTTTGCATGTTACTACCGTCCATAATTGTAAGAAAATGTGCTTTGTCGTCATGTCCTGATATTTTATATCGATTTTAAGAAATAAACGACCAATTATAACGAACTCAAAACTAGTTATTTGATTGGACGAAACAGAATGAAAACTATTGGAAGATGGGGATGAAAAAAAATTTCACTCGAAAACAAAATATACTGTGATGGTTATCTTACTCATATTGCAGTCCGATGTGTCGCGCCATTACTAACTAATAGTTACGACGTATGACCGCGAGAACGAGTAAAGGCTCTTTTTAGGGCCACCCATTATTTTTTCTCCACTTCTTTTCCATGGCAAAGGTCAAGTGATTAAACACTTATTAATGTCTAATGAATTTAGATGTCCCTTAGTAATTAATAATGGAGAAGCGATTATCGCTCATGTATTCGTAAACTTGTTTCTAACGGTTATTACATATAAAGGTTAAGAAAACTTAGATAACATTTTGTCATCTAATGAACACTATTCTTGTAATTTTAGATTTAAAATAATGTGATTACTGTTCATGTTTTAGTAACACTTTTGTAAACTATCTAATAATAGTACTGTAAGATCCAAACTACGGTTGGACCGATGGACAGCTGTCTGGATGAGTTAGATACGCGCCCTCGCCCGTTTGAAACCAAAACAAAGTAATTGGGTAAGATGACGGTTGTATAATTTATTACAAATTTAAGTGTACATTATTGCCTAAACAAATATAACCCCTCAGCTATCCAACCAATAATTGTTCAATTGATCAAATCTAAATTACAATAAATAAGAAAGTTGATAAAGGATGCAAGAAAATCACCAATCACCACAAATAAATGTTATTCTATCCTGTCTGGATAGATCACGTACAGATTCGTTCAAAAGGTAATAATTGTTCGCTCTATAACATGGTGTGTTTTCAATTCTGGAAGAGTGCTTCCATTCATAACCAAAATGCACAATTTCAGTCAACACAGGTCAAGCAATCAAAAGCAGGACACAAACCAATATGGCTGCCGCCCAAACTTAGTATAAAGTAAAACAACATAAGTGCAGTTCGGGAAGAAACATGGGGAATTGGTGAAGGTGTAGTAAAAACAAAAACTATAATAAAATACAAATATTAACAATTCAATTGTATTCAAAAAGTTAACAATGTACAACTAAGAGGATCAATAGGAACAAAGTGCAAGTATATACATAGAGGGATTTTCCCAAACACACAAAGCATTCAAAATGGATCTTACAAGTACATTCTAGTACATTTTAATAGGAATATTTTAAAATAGTGAAAATCGTAATTTTGTCGTTAAGTCATTTATTTGTGAATATAATAAAGTGATTACAAAGATGAATGTGATTCAAGCTCATAGAGAAGTAAACAAAATTGAGAAAATTATCTTCCTTATGAATAAAATACTGACATTATAAATCAAGTTGAAGCCGTCATCATTGAAATGATTATTGTGATAAGAGGTCATTTAGTGAGTGTTAAAAGAAATAAGAATATTGGCCGTTTCATAAATACACAACTAAGAATTTTATATTCTTGTTTTCTATTAAAAGTACTTGAAACCAGAACTATGCGTACGTAAGAAGTACGTCTGTTCGTCAACTAAGCCTTCATTGTTAATCATAACTACTGATTATATCACCGTATTCATTTGTACACCCATATATAAATATTAATTACTGGTACAATCACACTATATAGTTATAAGTCCATAATTTCAATATTTTATAAAGGCCAAAAAGTAAGTCATGGCATTAATGAATTTGACAATGTAATGTGTTAACACTGGTGAAGGTCTGGATGATTTGCAGCAAAGTGTTCAGTCACAATAAGTGGAAGAGCATTATCGGAAGATTGAAAATGTAAAAATTTTTATGTCAATGAAATGCATTTTGGTGGAGTTTTGTTGTTTGGTCGACCAAACCATCCAGCTCAGAGAACAAAACTCCACCAAAATCATCCACCTGAGCTACAAATCTTCTCCACCATCTCAATGAAATGCATAGTATGAGAATTGAATCTTGTCAATTGAGATAATAATAATAATGATTATAAAGACAATAAATAACAATAACATTTTAAGTGATCATTGATGCAGTTGACCTAATTCATATTTATACGTTTAATGTCGATATATATTTGTTGAGTCAGTCAGACGACGTAGGCTTTTTCGTTGACACTTCATGAAACTAATATTTCAAATGCTTGTCAAAAATGGTTACATTCATAATGTCTAGATAATTCAGGTTTCATATTACGGTTAACAATATGTAGTGGCATTGGACCATATTCCCTATTATCTTATATTGAATGTTGAGAGCCTTTGTTTGTCTGAACAGATAATCCCACGCTCCACTGTGACTGCGCGAAGATCGATATAAAGACCTATTCACTACTTGTCTGGTTTCTTCTATCAATAGCACGAGGGTTACCTTAAGGCATGAAAAATATTCACACATAACTGATTAAACACACTCGTTTTTACTACGATCAAAAAATTAATTTTAAAATACAGAACTACAAATAATTTACAAGTGAAAACAATAAACCATTTCAATGGACTTTGAAAATTAACCGCATTGAATTCTAACGTTTTCTAATGGAAACTGTTTATAAAGCGACAGTAAACAACTACTTCTTATTTAAGAATGATTATTTACAAAATAACCCATTTACTAAATATTCAGTGCCTATTGCGGAAAAATTATTACGTATTTGATATACCGTCAAAGTCGTTTCAATAACCCATGGTTTACGGTTCGTTCGCCGTATTTATACATGTCGTAATCGATAAATTATCATGATGATTTATTGATATGTTGATTTCTTTTTCCAATAAACAGACTGTGTGTTACTAAAAAAACGTATGCACACTTTTTGGTGATAATTTCATTATTATTTTGGTATTCAACATTTGACTACCGACCTGATTCATTAATAACTTTTATCAAATATTCACACCGGTTCTCAGTTCCTTTTTCACAAAACTTGCTTTTAATGTGATACATATAAGTATTCGTGGCAAGATAACTAACGACTTTAATTAAAGGTTGACATCAAATCACTTGATCGGAAAGCAAAAAATTATCCCAATACACATTCACTAACAGTAGGATTGCACTTAAGTTGGTGTTTTTTTTCCTAAAGCCGTTACCAGTGGATTTCAACCAGGTCTGTTGTGAGATAACAACTCACTGAAGACAATGGTGTACGGTGGCGGAACTTCATGGATTGGTTGAAGTTAGACATTAACACCGTTGGATGACGGCCGGCTCAGTGGTCTAATGGTTAATTGCTCGAGCGCGAAGCCAGTAGGTCCTGGGTTCGAGCCCCGCGTGGTGCGGGATCGTGGATGCGCACTGCTGACGAGTCCCATACTAGGACGAAACGGCCGTCCAGTGCTTCCAGTTTTTCAATGGTGGTCTAGCTTCAGCTGACTCATGATTTAAATCTGTGAAATTTCTAAAATCTCCACAAAACCCATTCTGATAACATTTCGAACAATCTGATCATACATAATATACGTGTTAAGAACATTTATATATAGAGTAAATAAAATAGTCAACTAGACTGGAAATGGGGTAAGAGGAGACAAGGATAATAATAATAATAATAATGGGAACACAATTTGAAACGTAATCAGTGAAGATAATAAGGCAAGATTACCAGGGTAGGTTTGAAGTGAGAACAAACTGATTTTGAATACACAAAGGAGGATTGAATTTTCATATGGTTAAGGCTTCATTGACTCCACTTGTAGCTCTTCTAGAGTAACTGCCGGTCCGAAGTTGGGGTAAAGGAGAAGGGTTGGGCATCGGCTTAGCGATTCCATCACGTAGAAAACTAACTCGCTAAAACAACTCTAACATGAAGAAATAATCCAAACCATGTGAACTCTGCCCTGAGATTTAGAAGTTCTTGATCTAGAAGAACTACAACGCATCATGATGAAAGCCGAGTTCCTCCGGAAGCCACGAGGCCGATGCCCGTCCTAACAACCAGAGCACTCATTTACTTAAGTACATGGAACGTCCGCAGGATGTGGGAAACTGCGACGACTAGTCAAATAGCAACGGAAATGAGGAGAATCAAACTGTCAATACTCGAAATCAGCGAAACCCATTGGACCCGAGCTGGACAACAAAAGCTGGATACGGGAGAGTTGATGTTGTACTCCGGTCACGAAAAGGAAAATGCTCCACACACTCAGGGAGTCGCTCTAATGTTGTCCAAAGTAGCACGAAATGAACTTGCAGGATTGGATCTCACGGATCCAGAATCGTCAATGCATCAATCACCCATGATTATATCACATGGTGTGGAATAATTCACTTATTTTCTGATTATTCTCGCCAATAAAATACACTTGATCATCGTCAACGGTTACTTTTGCTTCACCATTGAGATTACAATATTCTATACTATTGTTATAACAAATTAAATCAACTGATTCATTTCATTTGAACACTCGTATACATGAGAATACTCATGTGAAATATAAAAATAGAAACCACTTCTCTACTTAGTAGTATATACACACATAGAAGTAAACGCAAATACATTCATCAAACAACAACAGTAAATGTTCCACCATCATTTGAATTGACAACATGGAAAACAAAACGATGAAAATAGCTGTAATGTGCATGATCCCAGTTATAGAAAAACAAACATTACACACACATCACAACTATTAACTACATTGACGCATCTCAGTTAGAATGAAGATAATTAGTCGCATATTTTGTGACAAATCACACATCATCTATCATAACATTTCAATAGTAAAATCGAATATCTGTCAACATTCTTTTATAGTCGATCCATCATCATCAAACTGACAAATATGAACTAAACATTCTCACAAAACAATTGGAAGCGCTTTTCATGCTATACAACTGTTTGCTTGTAGTAAGTGACGCTTCTGTATTCCTTTTGATTTGCTCACTTCATTCTTATCTATGTTATCAAGATATTTAATGGAGTTCGGCTTGACTATGGAATTAAATTGGAGGACGTGATGAAATAATACCGTGAAATTTTACAAGGAGCGATACCACTGATCTCTCTCATGGTTTGCATATCAGGAGGTATTTCCATCTTCGCGTCATTGATTGCAATACGTGGACTATGGAATCATCAGAAAAATGATCGTATATCCGGTAACGAATAAACGAATTTTGAATGAATATGATAGCGAGACTATAATTTATGGGCAAACCAATCAGGTATATGATAACAGGTGTCAGATTTCGGCTCGAAATTCACCCATCCATTTGACTAAATAGAGTTTTGGCATTGAAGCTGATGTCAGTTCGTGATGAAAACCCTAACTCTAATTCCTAACACTAACCATCAACTGTAAATCATAATTCTAATCCTCCACACACTGGTTTATAACGCTCATTTGGTTTTAGTTATTAAGTGGATACACTCAAGGTCAATTTAGCGTCGCTCAAGGGTCGACCATAAATTATATTCTCACCAATATGATTTATTGTTATTGATGTTTGTGTGTGGTACTTGGTTGTTTTGACAATTGTAACGCTTACCGATTTAGGCATATGATGAAAATCTTTTGTTACAGGGAATCAAGTGGGTTTGCTGTCGACTACCTCCAAACCACCACCTAATCTCAATATATAGTGCCGCAGTGTCGAGTCACCTAGACTGGTGGCCACATTGCAACATGATCGATAGCATTCGATTTGCACTAATAAGGACTAGACACGCATGAGATTGATCGCCACCCAGTGATCAATCAATTGTGATTATAATCAAATATATTTCTGTCATGTATTCATTATCTCTAAATAATTTACATTGAAATTGGTGAAGTGTTTTTGATCATTCAGTTGTGTTACTTCATTGACTTGATTAACGTACAACGTTAATTTCTATCGAACTTTCGAACTGAACGACTGAGTTATATATAAAATTCCGAAATACGACACCTGTCTGGAATACATTGTTGTTATTTCTGACAATGCAATCAATACATATACGAACCTCAGTTCTTGATCAGATCTGGTGTTGTATATGTTGTGCATAATCAGGTGCAGAAGTAAAATCAGTATGTATAGGTATGATAATTAGAAGTATTTGAATTATAGTATGAACTAAGAATCCCAGAAATAACGTAATCGGATCAAGAAATACTGGATAACCACAAACAAATGTACTGTATTTCGAATTCGAAATCAAGCATTCAACAAGTACAAAGGCATCATTAGTTCATTCAAATACCACAATAGGTATTAAAGATTATCATTTGAGTGTCAAATTCGAACTGTTAGAAATCAATCATGTGAATCTATCATTATTTATTGACAGTAAGGAAGATTCCAAGAGTTTTCTAAGACCCGACCTATCACGTTCAAGTCGATTTTGCACTTCTGATTGAAGAATAAATGAAGAATGGTTATCTGCTGAATCCCATTAACCAATAGAAAGTCTTTGATATTTTAATAACTACTATGTTTATGACAATTAGAAATAGTATACACACTACCCTGACATTTAAAAGTGTATCCAACAGCTTTGTGTTAAAAAGAAAGCTTAAACCAGATAATAATCGGACTTCCTATCCAGGTGAGTTCATCATTAGTGAAGGAAACAATATCTATAGTTCTCATATTCATGGACACACTTACTTATTGAAGAGTAGTTGTGTAGTGAACAAGAACACCGGTGGGGACAATCGACTGTATTTAGCACAAAAATTACAGACTATCTCAATATAATGTGAATACCATAAAATCAATCGTCAATTTGCAAAATATCATTCCATCATATCAAACTGTACTGTTCCCGTTGCAAACACTAATCCATTGTCTCCCATTCCATTGTATATGCGTTTTCTTACAATTGCATTGTGTTCTTGCTCTTCCTTTCTTGATCTTCGCCATCTTCTGCTGCCGGACATTACGTTTATTTGACGCACGTTATATACTACTTATATCAATATAAGTAGCTCACACCACACTCGTCCCCCCCCTTAAAGCAGTCGTGCTTGTGGTGCTTCATGCTCGCCGTGCAACATTCTCCGTCTCTGCAGTCTGTGCCACGCTCTCCGTCAAGATGTCGAGTCTGCGGCGCGCTGACTTCCACAGCTCTGTCGACCTGCCGGGGCAACAACAACCAACACCCACCCGGCACCTGGGACGCTTGACATCCGCACTCCACCGGCCTGCTGAGCCATCTACATCCGATGTCCGCCCAGCAGCCGTGCGTCCCGACGCTCCACTCCGTCGACAGCACCCGCTACAGCCAACGCAGCCCCGCCAGGACACTTCACCAGACGCCACCTCTCCGCACCAGACTGCCCCAACTAGCACCTCAACTCCAGGCCCGCAACGGCGTCCGCAGAACAGCACACTCCTCCTCTCCTGGTTGGCAGCGACACCAAATGCAGTGAACAAGAACACGGGTGGGGACAATCGACTGTATTTAGCACAAAGATTACAGACTATCTCAATAAAATGTGAATACCATAAAATCAATCGTCAATTTGCAAAATATCATTCCATCATATCAAACTGTACTGTTCCCGTTGCAAACACTAATCCATTGTCTCCCATTCCATTGTACATGTGTTTTCTTACAATTCCATTGTGCTCTTGCTCTTCCTTTCTTGATCTTCGCCATCTTCTGCTGCCGGACATTACGTTCTTTTAACGCACGTTATATACTACTTATATCAATATAAGTAGGTCACACCACAGTTGTGATTTGGAAATTACTGTAAAAAATTTATGAAACAAAATGACCAGGTAAAATCAAATACCGAATACACGTCTTCCTTTATCGTCCAAATCACAGTTGAAATGAATCATAATATTGTTTTTAACTCAGTCTTTGTGATTATTTTTCATAAAAACGATCTTAAGAGCATACATAGTTTATTGAACCCTAAATTCAAGCCGTCATATGTCTTTAGGGTTAATATTTACTGTTTCGTTATGCAATTTGTTTTTGTTCATATCCTAGTTTGTTTAAATTGACTCTTATATATAATTCAGGTATCTTAACACTTTAAGGTGTAAGTTCTTGGGAATATAAACAATGAAGTGGAAGTCCGTTGATGAAGACAGCCATTGTAGCAGTGGCCTCTAAATCAGTAGGCCTCAACATACACAAGGGAGAAATCTAGATATTCAAATACAACACGGAGAAGACCAACCCAGTCAGTCTTGATGAAGAAAGTCTAGAATAGGTGGATAGTTTCACTTAGCTACATGAATTTCACCGGATCACACTACAGAGCACCATATCGATCATATTTGTACCACTAAGAAATTATGAAGGTCAATAGAAGACATGATAACCATCAGGGGATTTGACATAGCTGGAGATCACCATCTACCTAGTGGTTGCCAAGATGAAACTGTGGCCAAGCAAGCAATGGACAACTGGAGAAAACGTATCACAAAAATTCAATACAGCTTGAATGCAGCTAGATGATTTGAACTTCACAGATGATTCAGCTATTCTATACCATACACATAAACAAATGTTTGTGAAGACAGCCAGTGCAACAGCATCAGTAAACCTTGACATACACAAGGGAGAGAACAAGATCCTCACATACAGCACTAAGAACACCAAACCAATCAGGCTTGATGGAGAAACTCTGGGACAGGTGGAAAGTTTCACTTATCTGGGTGGCATCGTCAATGAACAATGAGTATCCGATGCAGACGTAATGGCGAGGATTGACAAAGCAAGGACAGCATTCATACAGTTAAACAAAATATGAAACTCGAAACAGCTGTCTACAAGCCAACACCAAAGTCAGGATCTTCAATACAAACGTCAAAACAGTTCTACTGTATGGAGATGAAACTTGGAGTGCTACCACAATGATAATCAAAATATTACAAGTATTTATAAACAATTGTCTACACAAGATATTCAATGTCCGTTGAATGGATATCATCATTAGCAGCCTACTGTGGGAGTGAACAAACCAACTCCCATCTGAAGAGGAAATTAGGAAAGGATGTTGGAAGTGGTGGATGGGATATATATTACCGAAATCATCAAACTGCAAACTTGGTGCTCTGAAGTGAAAGGAAAAGCGCACCACCAATAAACACATTGCTTAGGGAATCGGGGGCAGGCATCAAAAGAATTAATAGTAGTTTAAGACAATTTTAAGCTAGAGCGAAGGACAGCGCTTGTTGGAGAATTTCGGTGGGTGACCTATGCTACTCCACGAGGTGTAACAGGAGTAGCTAAGTAAGCGTATGAATTTGATGGTTTTGGATATTACAAGTTAGTATAATACATTCGACTACTTCTACATATTATTATTAAGCAAATCAACTTCACTTAATTTAACAGAGTTTGATTAATGAGATTTTTATGATTAGCTATACCAGTCACTGTCCCATACATCATTTGTAAATGTACACATTTAACAATTCGGGATTTTCCCATAACACACTGATTTGTATTGTTTCCTTTCGGTGTAAAAACCAAGAATTATCTGAGCTGGAAGCGAAAGTCACATTTTATTCATTAATATTATTACTATAATTTTATTATTATTATTAGCTTAATTCAATATTATATTCTTGGTAGAACGTAAGCTTTGTCACTTTTCTTAACTCTTGGTCGATTCGGACAATAACATATTGAGTGGTCGCCAGTTAGAGGTTAGCATTTTAGGAATCGACATCTGAATAATGTACATACTTTTCACTGCATATTCTTAACAACCCCGATGTCTCTGACTAGGCACTTTTGTAACTTTTACAGGGAAAGATTGTAAACTTTTCATAAAAGCACCTGAATAGCTCAACTGATTACCAGATATAATGATATTTTAAAACACAAAAATAGATAACTTGTTGAAATATCTAAATAGCAGGAACAGGTAACCCAGATACTCAAGCAGGCCGCATATATTATGATATTCACTAACAAAACTATTAAATGTTATCAGTGAATCCATCCTATGAATGTAGTTCTATCATTAGAGTGAAATATATTTCTGGCTTAAATAGGTGAAGATGCTACAAATTATACGAGTCTTATGGAGTGTGCTACTTATAACGACATAAGTAGTATATAACGCGAGTCAGAAAGAGAATGTCTGGCAACAGAAGATTGAGAAGATCAAGAAGGCAAGAACGGGAAAAGAAAGTAAATGGTATGGTAATACAGGAACAATAAAGTCTGAAACAACTAATCAACGTTTTTGCAAACAAAGTGTTAGACAATGGTTTTTAAATTTCACCAAGTAGCTCTGTAATCTTAGTGCGATTTATTACATAAATAAAATGTATAAATTACAAATTGATGAAACAAGTGTTACCTAAAAGTGTAATAGTGTTTTATCAACAATAATTAAATGTTATTCGTGCGAAATTTCGGCCGAGATTCAATCCTCATCAGTAGTCTTCGTTTTATTTCAACAAGCGGTTTGTGTCGATCGAATTTTTCCATGTTTACATTTACAAACCATCCCAAATGAGAGAATCAAGTAGATACCATGAATTATTCCAAAACTGAAGCATAAATAGATCAGAATATTTTTGTAATATTGTACAAATTCATTCAATGCATCAATGCATCCCTATATATGTTAAATAAAGAAACTACACAGTGTTAATTAATCATGTATAGTTGTGAAGAAACAAATGTTTAGTGCCATGTAATATTCAAAACAAGTGAATAAACCATCTATCTGACCATAGAGAACGATGTTTGGTTGTTTGGTTGATTTCAGTATTTGTCTACGAGTCATGGAAAGCAGTGAGTGAATGACGAATAGCTGGTAAGCTTGAGATGAAAATGTTGAATGTGATTTGTGGAATTTAGTTTACATGAAATGATTCATTGGAAAATGTCTGTACAACAAGTTAATCCTCCTTCCTTATGAAGGTGTATTGAATAAGATATGAGCACTGCATCCAAAATTCAAGAAATTTTCATTCGTTTTGAATTAAATGTTTCTATACATCAAACAAAATATGTATTTCCTTTGAAACGTGTGCTGCTGTGTTCACATCACTGATCCATTTGTATCGACTATGTTAATCATGTGATTCGGTGGAGGTTTTTCAATGACCAGATTGATAAATGTGGTCCTTCTTTGAAAAGCAGACATTAAGATGTAAATGACATAAGCCTTAGAGCGATCAGCAAACCGAATCGCTTTGGATGTATGCAACTTCTCACTTAGGACAATAGCTACTTCTACAACACTAAACCAACAGTAAACTGATAAGTATGCCACAAAATCTAGTATTGTTGACGGAAACCTACGGAAGGCATTGAGACAGCCCCCTTTTCTTAGTTTACATGATGAACTGACTTTAATTAGACAACTAATGAAAATAAGACAACCATCACTTATCTGCTTAGACGTGTTTTTACATTAACTTCCATGCAATCAAGGTGTCTTGTTCTTCAGTCTTCATTCTGTATCATACATCATAAGTTCACGTATATTTATTTTCAGTATACAGTTGTGCAGATGGTTGAGTTGTGATTGAGATCATGAATCGACCAATGTTAGATCACCATTAGAAAGCTGAAAGCACCGGAAGGCCTTTCCGTCCTAGCATATTTATTTGAATATACACAAAATCAAGTTAAGGTGAATAGAACTACGTTAACATGACAAGTATATGTAACAAGGAATTGAGGATCTCAGGATGTAAATTTTCAGCGTCTGCGAATTTGCGACTGAACGTTACAAATATGCATTGGTCATGTGTTCCAGGTGAATTGTGAGAAGAGTAGTAATTTCCTACGCAGATATGACCAATCGATTTGTTGTGAATAGAATGTGTTAAGAATATGTAGGAAGCATGTTAAACCATAGTGTAAAATGTATACTTTTGAATAAATGAACTGTATAGTTTGAGTATTGGACAAATCTTGGTTATTGTAGCACGGTTATCGCTTTGTATGTGTTAACAATAACGTGCAGAGATGTTACGTCAAACATTTCCTCAGACATTTACCTATTCTATGTTGAAACTCCCTTCAGAATTAGAAGCTTTCAATGGGTTCATATGCAATTAGAGTGTTTTACAACAATCAAACATTTACTTACCAGTGAATATGGCTTTATTCCAGACAAACATGAAGTCGGTAGAAGTTGTTTAAAATGTGGATAATCGTTGGATGAATCAGCCCCACAACAACGGAACTGTATGTAGAGAGTTAACACATTTACCGATGTTATATTTACTTACTGTTGTTTGTAAATCATCAAATTCTATTTGATAACGAAGATTTGTCCAATATTGTTTAACATTCGTATTTAACGAACTATGAGCTTCAGTGAAGAACTGTATACGTGAAAGTAATCGGAAGTCAGACATGAACTAACTTGATCGTTCATTAAACAGGATGTCGATGCTATGCCTATTTCCATAATTATTACAATGGTCAAAGTACATAGATGCTAAACGTAAAAGTTGGATAGAAATGCATATGCATATGCATTAATATTTCAATGGTTACCAGATACATGATCATGTTTCTTTCACTCAATATTGCTAATATTCCGATGCAAGCAGCTAATATACCAAGACTTCCTGAGAAAGTAGCAGTTAGGAAGATGGGTGGTGTAGTTGCTTGTAAAATCCTCTTATATCCAAATAGATTGGTTGGTAGTTTCATGCCGAATGCAACCACAATGCTGCCAATTGTCTATATTGCATCATAAAGAATGAAATGAATAGAACAACAGAGAAACAAATCAATGGAAATTATCGCTTACAATAAAAAGACAATTGAAGAAAACGAACAGTTTTGTTGAATATCGTCCAACTATTGACGAATACATGATTTTGAACTGGATGATGATGTTGTTGGGGAATTGCCACAAGAATTTTGTTGTGTTCACGAAATCTCTATTCTTGTTGATGAATTTCACACTGAATCCCCTTTCTATTTTGATTATTCCATTCGAAATTGACTTTTAATTAAACTGCATACCTGCTGATTATGTCATTTTTTGTTGATGATTTGCCAATGAGCCTGTATTTGAGTTAAAGAAGAAGAAATGAATGAGTGAGTTTAGCCTACGCATAACAAATGTGAATAGGCTTTTGATAGATTGATATGCATACTGTTATGTATCATGTAGATAAGCATTGATGTAATTCACCATGTAAAACATTATTGTATGTTTATTTTTCACTAATTCTATATGGTGCAATACATGTGACTAGTAAAAGGAATCTAATTCTTTGATTATGTATTGTCATCAATTCAATACTACACTTGATTAGTGATGAAATTGAGGAAATAGAAACATGTTGCATAGGTCAATGAAGACTGATCGGTGATTGGTTGATTAACCTGTTTTGTATTGATTTAGTTCTAGGTAGACCAATCTCTTCAATAGATAATGCTTTCACTTGGAATTCTCAAGGCTAAAGGAGAAGAGGAAGACCAAAGAACGTATTACGCCAAGAAATGGAGACAGATATGAAAGGAATGAACAACAATTGAATAGTACTAGAAAGGAAGGCTCAGGACAGAGTGGGTTGGAGAATACTAGTTGGCAGCCTATGCTCGATTGGGAGTGACAAACATGAAGTATGTAAGTAAACCAACTGTTGAATAGATAATTCTTCATTTTACAGTGTACGACTGTTGAATATGAATCAAAGCCACTTATTTATTAATAAATTGTTACAATTGAAATTAGATACTTATTAAAATGAAGTAGCATTTTCAACTTGATATCACAATGATCTGACCTCAAAACTGGTGGGATACGAACGATGCATCGTTTTTTATTGAGTTGAAGTTTAATGGAGATTAGATTGATTTACACGTTGTATTCGCCACAGATTAATGAATGAAGCCAATGTTATTACATTTTGTGTGTTGGTTTATTCAGACAGGTAACTTTTCTCATTGTTAAGATTGAGCCGTATTATATGCTGGACGTCAGTGAGTAACAGCAGTCATATTCCACAATATAGGACTAGGCACGAATGAATTGAAGGCAATGATCTCATCTTCACAAAACGTGTTCATTACTGATATGTTATTCGTATTTCATTTATCGACTGAAATCATATTCTTAGTAAAATAGTTTCAGTTTACATCAATGATAGATGAATAATCATCAATGAGAGGTTGATGTTTATGATCTTAACATCGGTACTGTATTCGCTATTTTAACTCTATAATGGAATATTGGGGAAAGTCAACGAAATCATGAATTGTTCACTACTGACTGGATTCGAGAGGAAATTTCCGGAGTTCTTATGAGAATCCCTGACTCTTAGAATTCAACCGTTTTTTGTTTGTTTCAACAACATATCCTTCGAAGACACTGGAACATGATCTTCATACGTTTAAATGAAATTGTGAGATTACATTCAGAATGTAAAAGGATATTTTATGGTTCAAGAAGTGCAAGTAATGTGGCTACACAGTATATAAAGTATTTAGTCGAAGATTATTTACTGTGGAAAGTGATATGAATTTCAATTAACATTACATACTAATCATTTCAGCACTAACACTTTCATTTTACAAATCATTCCATGTTCACATACAGCAATTTCAGAAGTATTTACTATAAAGTTGGTTATTCATTTGGAACATTGATTTAGATCTAAATTTGAAGAATTTAATGGGAAGTTATTGATTAAGTAATGTAATAACAAATCAGATCAAATATCTGATCACAGGTTATGCATTTTATAGAATGATAAGATATTAATAATAAGAAATATTCACAAGAGTATAGATCATAACTGAAACACAAGGGTATATAACTGACAACAACAGTAACAATAAGAATTAGACAATTTAAGTTTACTACATCAGTTGAGATGGCTCGGGCATGTGTTACGTCTACTAAACCATCGACTGCCTCGACGTGCGATGTTCAGTGGTATAGGAGTAGGTTGGAAGAAAGCTAGGGGAGGCCAGACCGAAACATGGCACAAGTCCATGAAGTCACTGACAAGTGGACTGAGCCATTTATTTATTTATTTCAACATATAAATATTGGTACAAGAGTGCACCAAATATATATGCGCCACACCATATTTGTGTGTGCGTGTGTGTGGGTTGTGATACTGCCCGAGCGCCCAGATCGAAGCAGGTGGTTTTCTTAGGGGGCCACAACTCGAGCCTTTTACCTAAAGGTCTGATCTACAGGGCAGTGGAGCATCGTGACGAGATGCAGTCCCATGGTAGTCGGTGACCAACAATTAGTTCATACTCCACTTGTTCCCGCGGGATACTGGAGTCCATGTGCACCATGTTGGTAGGTGTAGACTACCTGACTAACCGATTGTCTTGTCGACCTCAATCTTCACACAGTTTAACATTTGAACAATTTTACAGTCCTTCCATACTTGCTTGGATAATGCTGGTTCTACGACCTATGCTTCACTGTAAGTAACAAGCGTAACTAAGTAAGTAATACTTGCTTCTCTTCTTATTAATCTATATTACTGTGAACCGTTTTTGATACTACGATATAGAGTATAAATGACGTCTTTATGAAATCAACACCATTCTGTTTGATTTGCGAATAGTTGTCACGTTTGTCGTATACATTTTAATCAAATTTATCAGTGAGAAAGTCTATATGTAAAATCAGATATTAATCAAACAAAAAATTTACATTAAATGAGAAAATTAGTCCGTAAATATAAACCTTTCAAAGAAAACGTTTGATCGTGTTTGATAGTGGAACTCGGTTTACTGATACTCCTCTTTTTTCGGACTCGTTAATTGAATGCATCGACATCCTGAAGTAACTATATTTCCTAATAATCGAACCTAGTACCCCTCGTTTCAAACACCTACAGCCTTCTCCACCAAGCTACTGAAACTAACTACCCAGTGACTTGTGGAACAAGGATGAAGTTTAATTCTATTTAATGGCATCTCCAAAGCAATCCATTCAAGAAGATCATATGTTGAGCGAAACTGATCAACCACAACTCTTACAAATGAATGCAAACAACAACCTGTATGAAAGAAGAAATATAAAACTTGTTTACCAGTCAATGATAATCATGTAAATAATACAAATAATGACTATTTTGGGGGTTTTTTTACATATATTGTGTAAAAATCTTATCGCCATTTTGAAAAAGTTTGGAAACTAAAACGTTTCCTACTTTAGAACTCGTTTTAACTTCAAATTCACAACTGGAAAGGATTGCCTAGTACAGCTGTGGCTTGTGTTACTGATGTCGACAGATATAAGTAGTATGTATTATCAATCGAAAGTGAAATGACAGCAGAAAGTAAAGAATATCGAAGAAAAAGAGTGGAAACAGTAAATGATTAGTGTGAAAATGGATGGACAGAAAAGTCTGAGATGATTGATTGACATTTTTCAAATGAAGTATGGTTCTCAGATTTTAATAAGAGATTCTGTAATTTTGTTTAGATACATCCCGCTTGTTTTCTCGTTCATTGCACAAGATTGGATGGAGAGTGCTGGTGGGTGGCTTATGCTCCTCATGAGGGGTAATAAGTTTATGTAAATAAGTTAGTCACAACATTTAAAGTGAAGATAAATTGAATGTTTCAAAGAAAATATAATTGTTAAAACAAACTATTCAATAATATATTACTTCAATTGGTAGATGGTCAAATTCGCCTGGATACACAAGATATGTATAGTAGTACTATGGTTTCATTAGGGACCATAATAAAAAGATTCTAGTGTTAGTATTCAATAAGTTCAATGATTTCAAAACCAACGATGTCTGGTTTTATACATTAACGTGTCGCGACACCAGTTTCGATAACTGCTTTGCAATGGTTAAAGCAATGAGATGCTAAACATGAATATCAATAGAAATTGTATCATATTTCGTTTGTATATTTTATTTACTACATCGATCATGATTTTCTTGTTCTTTCATAATCCGAAAATACCGATACATGCAGACAGTTTATCGAAGGCACATGCGAAATTGGTTCTTGGAAATATTTTATTGGGACTCTTCATTTTGACGTCAATTAGATTGGACGATGTTGTCGACGGGCTCATCACTTTAGTGATCTGCTTTATTGGCCCCAGATCTGACTCCATATCATAAGGTTGCGTGTTCGAAACACATTCGGCTCACCACTTTAGTGACTCTGGATCTGACTCCAGTAGTATTGTATGAATGATTGTTGTCAAAATATACATCCTAGCTATCCTCGTGGATAATTATTGACTTAACTGGTGTTAGTGAATAACGGGCCACTAAAAAGTGTCTAGTGTAACACCTTAACAGAATAATACCGACTTGAGATATTTTCATTAATGACGTGATTCTAAATATCAGAAGAATAATTTCAAAGTATCTTGATTAGATAGATGAGTATGATGAAAGAACAAATGTAAAGTAACTTACTATTGAAAAAACAAAACAATTTAATAAGATAAACAAATTTGTCCAAAATTTTTTATTTGGTAATGATAAATTCATAGTCTTCAATCATTTCACCCAACACCATTCTGTGGGAGAGGACAGTTCACCTTCCAGTTGAAGAGGAAATTAGGAAAAAACGATGGAAATGAATAGGACAGACATTGAGGAAATCATCAAATTACATCACGATGTAAGCCCTCATTTGGAATCCTGAAGGGAAGTGGAAAAGCAAAAGGCCAAAGCACACATCAAATCGAGAAATAGAAATAGATATGAAAAGGATGAATAACAACTGGAAATAACTGGAAAGGATTGCCCACGACAGGGATGGATGGAGAATGCTGGTGGGTGGTCTATGCTCCTCCACGAAGAGTTACAGGGGTAATTAATTAGTCCAAATTAGAACTTTCTGAAAGTTGATTAGAGTGGATTCAATCTCAATGTTAATTACTTAATCTGTACTCTTTGTAATATGTAAAGTTACCTACTTTAAAATTGTAATGAGTCATTATGATTGTAAATTTTTTTTTCATTTAATCTAGATATTAAAATATTCAAGTCAGATCTCTTTCAACGTTTTTTGTTGTCATGTTAAACATCTAGAAAATAAAAGAGAAACTTTTATCTTTCACAATGATTAAAAGCAGTTATATTGGGTTTCACATATTTATATCCTAAACACAAATATAAAAGTTAGCTTTACATCATTAGTATAATTAGATTTGCATTATACATATGCTTTCTCTGATATATATATATATATATACTTCAAAACTCCTGAGTTAGTGATACAAAGGTAAATAGTTATAGTATAGGGGAAGTGTCTGTACCCGTGGTCCAGTTTCCCATGGATCTTGAATTTGACAGTGAGTCATGATCTTAAGACCACGGCCCATTCCCTGGAGGTCGCAGTTAAGGAGTTTAGAACCCCATGGGCTTTAAGATGGACATTCACTAAGTTAGATATTACCATGTTCACTACAGTATACACAACCTTAGTGAGAACTAAGCGTGAGAACTGCATTCAGGCTGAAAGCCCCTGTTTAAAAGGTGACTGTGATATCCAGGAAAAATTACCGAGGGCAGCTACACGTGCAATTCCAGAACTTCGGGGTGTAACACATAAAGAGCGGTCTGAAAATCCAGACCTCTTTACTATGTCCTATCGAAGATTAAGAGGTGATTTGATTTTAATGTATAGAATACTAAGAAATGATTTTGGACCTAATGTATCCTCTCTTTTTCTCTTCACTAGATTGATACATCTCAGAGGACATAGCAGGCGAGTAGAAAAGCCAAGAACGAACAAAATACCCGTGTCATACAGGTTTTTACACTGAGTCATCAATTATTGGAACATGTCACCCGAAGCAGTGGTGTCCCTACATTCAGTTGATTCATTCAAGAGAAAACCAGACATTCATAGAAGTATACTAGAAAAGGAATAACATAGGCCGTAGGCCTTCTGTCCTTACTACACAAATCTGAATCCGAATAATTAAAACTAGATTTAGTGATATCAATAAGTCAGTATATAAACACTACATATACAGTTTTGCTTTTATATTCATTACTTGTTCATTATGCTCAATAATATGCGAGTATGCAACTATGCTGTAAATGGATGTTTGGTCTAGAAAATGAAATACAGATTTCAATAGTTTCGATCATGAGTCAATTGAAGCTAGACTACCATGAAAAACCTGGAAGCCTGGACAGCCGTTTCATCTTTGTATGGGAATCCTCAGCAGTTCTCACCCACGGTCCCGCCCCCCTGAGGATTCGAACCCAGGATCTATCGGTCTCTCGTGTGAGCGCTTAACGTCTAGACCACTGAGACGCCATCCGACAGTGCTAATGTTAAACTTCAACCAATCCACGAAATTGCGCTACTAGTCATGAATTTTACTAATTAATCAATGAAATCATTCAAATGTTACTGAGAACATTTTCATTAGACACTTTTACAATAAATGTTCATTAGTAACGACGCCCATAAATCTTTTCTTCACAATTTGTAAAAATATTAGTTATTCAAGTATTGGGGAGATCCAGGAAATTCCTCGAAAAAAAGACGAAAAAGCCTCTGAAAACACCGAGAACCATGTTGTTCAATTAACATTCAACAGGAGTTTTGCCAGAAACATCTAGAAACTGAAAAGTCACATGTTGCATTTCTGATTGAATAATTGCCTATACTGTTGTATTTAGTAGCGTTCTAAAATTTTTCAAATGCTATAAAAACCATAAATTTTCTGCATATGAACAAAAGTCAGTGTAAAGCAGTTCCTTCATAAATGGTTTCTCTGGTTGTCAGAAGAGGCATAGGCCTCGTGACTTCCGAAGGAACTCGCCTTCACCATGAGGTGTCATAACTCTTCTAAATGATGACCTTCTAACTCCCAGGGCATAGTTTAAATGGTTTGAACTATTTCTTCTGGTTAGCGTGTTTTTAACGAGTTATTTTCCTACGGGATGGGACTGCCTACCCCATGAGCAACCCTCCTCCTTTATCCGGGCTTGGGACCGGCAGTAGCCCCACAGAGTCTCCAGGCGGAGTTTCAATGTCAAAAGAACAGTCTATTAAACTTTTGTGATCACATTTTATTAAGTAATGTGCTAACGTTTCTTTTTTGAGAAAGCAATGAATACTTTAGAATTAAATCATCAATAGAAGTCATCAATATGAGCTACAAATCTTTGTTACCACCTCAAAACTAATGGAATATTTAGCATAAAAGGTCTTTGTAATGAATGATTGTTGAACTAATTGTTGTTATTCACTGGAACACTACTTCATACATAAGTAATGCAAATAAAAACAAGGTTTATTCATTGGATAACAACATTTTGCGTCAGAAATATATCCATCTGAAATGCATACTACATTTTCCTATACAATTTGATTGTTATCTTTTCTTCCAATCACCATCCTTCGTATACTTATTCTTGAAGGAGGTGTTTGTTTGTATCACACTTCTAGCTCATGGAGTTCATTCATAAATTTTGGTGGAGTTTAATCATGTAAAGACCAGTGTCCTATATTTTCTTGCGTCGTAGCTGGCGATAATGACCAAAAAGGATATTGAACAGAGGTACTGCCACGATTAATTATTATCACTAATTATCAGAAATTACTGTCTGACTTTACCTGTTGAAAAATTATTAATGTTATCAGTATGAGGATTTTCAGAGATTGTAGCATTGTCGCAGTTGAAATTAAGAGTTGGTCCAATTCAGACGATCAGTGAAAACCTGAAAAAACTACATGGCCTGTTTGTTCTGGTTTCGGACTCATAAGTACTCATCCGCAACCCCTAACACGAAACTTAAACCCAGGACCTTCGCGCTTGCGTGTGATCACTTAACCTTTAGATCGTTGAGCCGGCATCAAACGATGTTACTGTCTAACTTTAATCAATCCATGATCTTACGCAACCCTTCTTTCATTGCCCAGGGTGGATATCTGTCACACACCCGGTAAGGGTTATGCTCGATTGGTCATGGTTTCTCATTAGAATTGACATCAACACAGCTTTTAAAATGCTATATACGAATTACCAAAGTCTAATATTTACGTTTATAGAAACCTTGGGTACTAGCTATCCAAAGCCTGTTTACGTGCACAGTGAAGGTTTTATGTTTGTTGGTGGTTACTTTGACAAGTTGACCACGCAGTTGTTTGTGTTTTCTTCCATGGATGGCTTTGAGAAGTTGATAAGTTTCTTCTTTGTTCTCTGTGTCGTTTGCATGATATCTCGATGGCTATTGTCAGGATTTCCAATTGTTCTGACGTGAGTATCCTTTTTAGCTTCATCTTCTAGTCCTCTATGACGTTTGTGCTGATGATGTCGTTCAGAAGAACAATGAATGCTTCATGATCAAATCATCCAACTCAGAGAACAAAACTCCATCAAAAACAGTAAAGGTTTGTCGTAGCCTTGAATATGTCCTGGTGATCCTTGGTATGACAATTTCCTATTCTTCTCTTAGAGTATCAGTATTTTTCTCTTCATAATGTTTACAATTATCATGTCATGTTTATTTAACCTTTTACTTAATTGACTTTCGTTGGTTTTTATGAGTGTCTTGAGAAGAATATGTGTGATTAGATAATTCGAAATATATGTAATGCAAGTGTATCACACTATACAGGTCAACCTCATCTTCTATTGTTCTATCAAAAAAAGGAATAAATTGTCAACAGAAGGGGTTTTGTGGAGATTTTAGAAATTTCACAGATTGAAATCATGAGTTAATTCAAGTTAGACAACCATGGAAAGCCTGGAAGCACTGGACGGCCGTTTCGTCATGGTATGGGACTCCTCAGCAGTGCGCATTATTTCAATCTGTGAAATTGTCAACAGTTTATATTCTAAATTATGAAGCTGGTTGATTTCAATTTGTTCTCAGGACTATTATGTGGCACAATAGTTTACAGTACCTAAATGACTCCTTTCAATGATTTGATTTTGTGCTATATCTAAATAAACCATGTTACATGTTAGACGATAAAACTTGACAAATGGGATTTCTGGAAAAATAGACCATAATATTGTATTCTGAATTCTATATTTATTTCACATATATACACCAGTCAAACTTATAGGTTGAGGTGTGGTGCATACTAGTTATGGACAATGAAATGATAGCGTTATTGTTAACTAAGAAATAAAGGTAAGAAAACCAATAATTTTTATAGAAGTGATCGTAGTCAGTAGTAGAATTCGGAACATGTGTTTTATTCTATTCATTTGGATGTACCTGAATCCCTGTGTTGACGTTTAACCTAGGGCTCGCACTCAATCCAACTCACCACAGACACTGAACGGGTTTCCCATTCAACTACTGAATTCAGATGTACAGACATTAGTCACTGTTACCCCTCGTAGAGGGGGCATAGACTGACCACCAGCATTCCACACCCAACTCTGTCCTGTTCAATTCTGATCAGCTGTTTTTTAGTTGCTATTTATCCTTTTGATGACTAGTTTCGATTTCTGACGCAGTGGATACTTTGATCCTCCATTTTTCCGTTCTCTTTCAGAATTGCACATTAATACTTACCCCAGGATCCAGTTTGATGACTTCCGTAATGTATGTCCCACCCACCACTTTCAATATTCTTTCCTAACTTTTTTTCAGATGAAAGTTGGTTTGTTCTCTTTCATAGTAAGTTGTAGCTTACCGTATCCGGTCCACCAACAATGATTATCTTACATAGACAGTACTAGTTTAATGACGACTGTGGTAATTTCACAGATTGAAATCATGAGTCAACTGAAGCTAGACCACCATGGAAAACCTGGAAGCACTGGACAGCCATTTCGTCCTAGTATGGGACTCCTCAGCAGATACTCCTGGAGTTCTAGTAAGAAGTCGTTACCAGTGGAGTTCAACCAGGTCTGTTGTGAGATATCAGCTCACTGAAGACAATGGTATACGGTGGCGCAACATCATGGGTTGTTTGAAGTTAGACATTAACACCAATGGATGCCGGCTCAGTGGTCTAGTTGGTTAAGCGCTCGCGCACGAGACTGATAGGTCCTGCGTTCGAATCTCGCGGAGTGCGGGATCGTGGATTCGCGTTGCTGAGGAGTCCTATACTAGAAAAAAACGACCGTCCAGTACTTCCAGGTTCTCCATGGTGGTCTAGCTTCAATTGACTCATGATTTCAATCTGTGGAATTTTTAAACTCTCCACAAACCCCTTCTGATTGTGGTAATTTTCAAAATTGCATCTTCATACAGTATAAATTGTTATCTGATAGGTATACGTCATAACACCTTATCAGATTGTTAGACACATACAAATAGAAATACATACATATTCGAAATGAAAAAAAAAAGTTTTCTTACATATTTCTAATTTCAGAAGGGGTTTCTAATTGATAGATTGATAGATACTATTATACTAACATATGAAAAAGTATATTCATGTTTTTTATATGTCAGGAGAATATTATATCAGTGATTATTTGATTTGACAAGATGTGCATTAGTTACCAAGCCAACACATACACACAATCATAGATACATGTATATCAACTAAAAAATAAAAAAAATTTTTTTAAATTAAAACTTGATTCATTATTAAATTTGATTAAAATTATTTCATTTCATCAACAAAATTAAAGTTAATTCATTTTAATATTTATCAAGATTGAACAATATGAAATTATCACTAAGTGAACAAGGATGGAATCGATTATTTCTTATTTTAAATGGTGTTTTCTTGGTAACTAATCATATATTGATTTAATCCTATTTTATTATTATGATTATTCATTATATTTAGGTATATAGTATCATTTTATTTGCATTAGGTATTAAAGCACAAGATAATTTGGGACAATTCAAGACAATATTACAAGGAATTAATCCACCTATATTACCAACAATTATATTTACAGGATTTATTGGTATCATTGGTTCAATTACTGGTTATTGTAAAATAATGAAACCAAATCAAATTGTTATTATATTGGTAAATATATCACTAATTAAATAATAACTAATATACTATTGTATTTAGCATATTACTTGTATGATTATAGCAACAATGACTGAATTATGTATATCATTAGGTACAGTAATGACACCAAATGAAGTATGATTAATTCATTCTAATTTTATTTATTATTATAATCTAGTTCATTACAAATGCTAATTATACATTAAAGGATTCATTGAATTATTATGAAATACATCCATTATATCATGAACAATTTGAACAATTACAAACTAATGTAAGTTAATTGTATACTTTACTGTTACAACATTCACTTGTAGTATAAATGTTGTGGAAGTTCAATGTTTACAGATTATCGAAGAACTAATAATAGTTTACCAGCAAGTTGTAAAAATAATGAAACTATTTATACAGTGGTAAGTCAATTCATTATATTCTATAAATTTGTTTCATTTTAAGTATAATCTAAATCTTCATAATCATGATAAAGTAAACAGGTTGAATACATTTCATACATGTGTTAAGATTATAATACTAAGTGAATTTAAACTTTACCACATTGCACAAGCAAGTGGCTATCAGGACTCAGTAGCTAAGTGGATAATATGATGGCGTTGAAAGTGAACGAAACTGGGTTCGAGTCCCAGAGTGAACATCAACTCTGAGATGCAGGTACATCCAGGTGACGAGTCCCAAATAGGACGAAATGCACGTCGTGGATTCCACTGCTAGCCACTATCCACCATTGCTTATAATAACAATATATTTAGAAAATTATGATAACATAATTCACATCAGTTTACAAGCATGATCAATTTGATATAAATGGTAACATTAGATATGCAAAGATAGATAGTGGCTAGCAATGGAATCCAGATTGACGCATGTTTCGTCCTGTCTAGGACCCATCAGTTGGATGTACCTACTTCTCAGAGTTGATGTTCACTCTGGGGCTCGAACTCAGTACCGTTCACTAAATGGATAATGTGATGATAAAGCAAACATATATGTATTAAGATTATAATAATATACTGTAAAAATAGTAATTACAGAATTCACACCAGTTTACAGCCATGACCAGTTTGATATAAATAGTGACATTACATGTTTTCAGTTTACTAGTTTAATAATTGTTTGGGTAGTACATGTATTTTAAAGCAATGCAATACATTAGCTGAGAACTTTTAATTTTTCTTAAATGGACAGCCTGTTGATTTATGAACTGTGTATTTAAGGTCATTTCCTATGCCAAAACGAATTATTGATAATTATTTACAATTAGAGAAATTAAAATGAAAACAGAGAGCACGGAACAACAAAGCAATAATGACTAGAATATTTCAATCAAAAAAGATGGATAGTGATTAACAGTGGAACGCGCGTTTCATCCTATTTGGGACTCGTCAGCCGGATGTACCTACATATCAGAGTTGATGTTCACTCCGGGACTCGAACCCAGTACCTTTCGCTTCAAACGCCATCACATTATCCATTTACCTAATGAGTCCTGATAGCCACTTGCATGTACAATGTGGTGAAGTTTAAATTTACTTGGTATTAATTACTGGAATCTACCATCAGTCCCTTATTGACATATGTGCAAAGTGTGCGTATTACCTCAATATTGGCTATTAGGACTCAGTAACTAAGTGGATAACGCGATGTTATTTGAAGCGAACGGTACTGGTATCGAGTCTCGTAGTGAACAACAACTCTGAGGCAATCCGCACAGGATGCACATATACAAACATGAGACTGATCAATTACAGTCGTAAATAACAATTGGAAGACACGAGTAAAACAATATAAAGCGAATTTATGTCAACCAGCTTTACCATAATGCTTGTGTCATGTGACCCAGTGATATACTGTTCATGTTAGATATTATTCAAATTAGTTATGGTTGCTAGGAACAGTATTAACGTAAAGTGATAGCATGTAGGTGGTTCTATTTGTGGAATGCACTAATAAAGATGGCTAAACACTTAAAGATCCTATAATTTCACTTGTGGAATGAGATACATTCACAGGTGCTAGAAAGTTCAACGCATTTTCAGAGGAGCAGTATGCATCGATGCAGAGAACAAATAATGGGAGTGATTTCATCGTACGGATAGATTATGGTAGGTTATTCCAGAGTTTAGAAAATTTACAGGTAAAGTAATTCATATAAAGAGATTATTTAGAATGAGTTTGTTTCACTAGTGCCAAGGAATTACGGATGTCATAGAGGTTTCTGTATATTGGATCACGTGATTGGATGTAAACGATAGTTTATGAAGTAGTTTGACGAAAAAGATTATAAGATTTAGTTTGAGTTTCCTCTTCCATAAAGGGTCTAGCCCAAGTTTATTACATCTAGAATTATAAGTGAAGGTACAATCAGCTGCAAGAATACGAAGTGTAAATCGTCTCTGTACTGATTCCAGCCTTAATTTATCCTATATGCGTGCACTGCTAAGAATGAACGTGCAATATTCTGGAGGTGGTCGAACACAAACTTTGTACATTAAAATACGTGACTCATTGTTATAAAGGTTTCGAGTTATGTGACCTACTAGACGTTGAGACTTAGAGGTCTGTTTCAATATCTGTTCTTTATATGACAAGTCTTGGGAGTATCTAAGTCCTAAGTCTACTACTGTATGTAACATAGGTAACACTTCTCTATTTGTGGTAAGATCTATGTTGATTGATGTATCACCGAAGCATATACATCTACATTTAGCCGCATTAAGCTCCAGTTGCCATTTTAAGCACCAGTATGCTACCCTGTTAAGCTCCATGCTGATGCAATTTTGCACATTGTTCAGTTCATGTGGAGAAAATGAATAGACTACTTTAAGATCATCTGCATATAGAGGGGGCTTACCGACACAAAAACCTTCACAAATATCATTGATAAACACCAAAAATAGCAAAGGGCTCAAGACACTACCTTGTATTACACCATTCCTAATAGGGACAGCGTTAGACAATGAGGAGTTAATTTTAACTAGTTGATGTCGATTGCTGAGAAAGGAATCAAACCAAGCTAGTAAAGAATTTTGAACGACATAAGATGCGAGTTCACCTATAAGAAATTGGCGACTAACCATGTCGAAAGCTTTAGAAATGTCCAGATATAGCACCAAAACTGGTTATCCTTGTCTACGTAGAGAATAGCAAACATAGATAGCTTAGATTGATATCATGAATGGATCAATGTTCATCACTGAAAACGTGGAAGCACTAGACGGCTGTCTGGTCCTAGTATCCCATATGAGGAGTGGTGGATGAGCATTGATGAAGAGTCCCATAGTAGGACGAATCAACCGTCTAGTGGTTCCGGTTTTTCAATGACAGTCTAACACTGATCAATTCCAGATATTGATCTAAACTCAACAATCCTCAAAACCCGATAGTGACATGGTTAGTTTGTCCATAAATATGTATTGTTCTAGTAAACCTGAAGACAGTAAACTACGTACAATGAATAATTAATCAAATAGACATATAACGTATACATGTGCACTTAAATATTGTTTTGAAAAAAAAACAATTTTCATCATGATATCCTTCTTGGCTTAAGTAAACATAGAAGTTCCAAATGAGATGTTCGAACAAGAAGCTTTCTTCTTTCAATCAGTCTAGGTTGTGAGAAAAAGTACCTAAATAAGTGAGTAACATATTCGTGTAAATCAATTATATAAGAATCATGTAGATTATATTCTTTGAGGACGAGCCACAAATAAATCCCTTGCTTAATGTCTCATCTTAATCTAATCAGGGCAGAAGATTTAAAAAAGATAAAATAATATTCTAGGTAAAGATGGTTAGTGGCTATCAGTGGAATCCACGACGCGCGTTTCGTCCTACATAGGGCTCGACACCTGGATGTACCCACTTATCAGAGTTGATGTTCACTCTGAGACTCGAAATAAGTGAATTTAAATTCACCCCATTGCACAAGCAAGTGGCTATCAGCACTCAGTAGCTGAGTGGATAACGCGATGGCATTTGAAGAGAAAGGTACTGGGTTCGAGTCCCAGAGTGAACATCAACTCTGATATGTAGGTACATCCAGGTGACGAGTCCCAAATAGGACGAAATGCGTGTCTTGGATTCCACGGCTAGCCACTATGCACCATTGCTTACAAAAGGCTTGTTATCTCACACTCTATATTTCTATAATCATTGACCTATTTCCGATTATGTAACATTAATTTGAGCTTTTATTATTCTTATCAAAAACAGTGTACCTGTTATCCCACTATGAATTTGTACTTTTCACTTATTATGTAATCTATTCCCTTGTTATCATTGACTCATAAACTTCCTTGATTGGTTTAATTCATTTCGCATATGCATATATAAATACATTACTGCATATTAGAGTAAAGCTCGATGAGGATCTAATCCAAAACAATATTAATCGCTTATATCAATATGGAAATTTTTCAGGTTATCAGTTTGTTTAAGGTGATTCAGTTTCTATAGGTTAATAAGTAGACGAAGACTATATTAGCGTTATACATTTCGAATAATCTAATCACACATAATATACTTGTTAAGTCAACTAGTCTAGAAATGTAGAGTAAGAGGAGACAAGGATAATAAAGAAAATAATAATGAATTGAGGGGTGACAGTTATTGAAACTATTTAAAATTTCATTGAGGTCCATATCTTTTTCTCAAACAATAAAAGTACCATCCATATATCTCTTATATAAATGCAATTTCGTGGATTGGTTGAAGTTAGACATTAACACCATTAGATACCGGCCGGTTTAGCGCTCGCGCGCAAGACTGATAGGTCCTCGGTTCAAATCTCTCGGGGGTGGGCGGAATTGTGGGTGCGCACTGCTGAGGAGTCCCATACTAGAATGAAACGGACTTCCAGTACTTCCAGGTTTCCCATGGTTGTCTAGCTTCAGTTGATTCATGATTTCAACTTGTAAATGAAATCTCTTAATTATTGGTCAAAGTACCGAATTGGCCATAAAACAATCAGCCAAGATAGGATCCAATAGAGAACCCATTGAAACTTCATCTCTATATGAAAAATACCTTGTAACCTCATCAATCTAATCTAATTTTCTGTACAATAATCAACCATTCATGTATACATGAATACAGAATATCCTACTTAGAATTCCTTCTTTATTACTTTATCAAAAAAACATTTTTCTTTTTCTTCTTCTTTTATCCAATTTACAGGGTTGTGCTGAAGTATTAAATAATTACACTTATAAATTTATCGATCTAATATTGGCTTTATGTTTTACATTTACAATAATTAAAATGATTTATATATTAATTGCAATTTGGATGATACGTCGATCATCTACTGGTAAAGATCCACACATTCTTGAATGTTGTTGAAATAAAAAAAAAGAAAAGAAACTCTCAATGTTTTCATATTTTCTATTGAAGAAGAAGAAAAAGAAAAGAAAAAAATTTTTTTCTTAAACAAAAACAATTAAATCAATATCATTCCAATAAAATTGATAATTATTGATTATTTATTTATTGATTATTTATTTACTTTTAATATCCAATGACAAATCATTTAACATGAGGGGGATGTCCCTTTTTTTCATTTTTTCAAATGACTATCATTACATAACATTACATCATATTGTTATGACATCATATCATCCGATTGTTTTTGTTTCTTATTCAATATTATTAACAGTACAAATATAAGAGAATACAGAATATCAATAAGTTAAACTTTTTCTTATGTAAAACAATGGACAATACTTATATATGATGTTAAGTATATTCAAAGATTAAATGACTTACTTACTTACTTACTTAATTACTTACTTAATTACTTACTTACTTACTTACTTACTTACTTACTTACTTACTTACTTACTTACTTACTTACTTACTTACTTACTTACTTACTTACTTACTTACTTACTTACTTACTTACTTACTTACTTACTTACTTACTTACTTACTTACTTACTTACTTACTTACTTACTTACTTACTTACTTACTTACTTACTTACTTACTTACTTACTTACTTACTTACTTACTTACTTACTTACTTACTTACTTACTTACTTACTTACTTACTTACTTACTTACTTACTTACTTACTTACTTACTTACTTACTTACTTACTTACTTACTTACTTACTTACTTACTTACTTACTTACTTACTTACTTACTTACTTACTTACTTACTTACTTACTTACTTACTTACTTACTTACTTACTTACTTACTTACTTACTTACTTACTTACTTACTTACTTACTTACTTACTTACTTACTTACTTACTTACTTACTTACTTACTTACTTACTTACTTACTTACTTACTTACTTACTTACTTACTTACTTACTTACTTACTTACTTACTTACTTACTTACTTACTTACTTACTTACTTACTTACTTACTTACTTACTTACTTACTTACTTACTTACTTACTTACTTACTTACTTCAGTTACCCCACACCGTTAAACGACGCATGAATTCCGGATGATGTTGATAATTCTTTCAGGAAATCCATAGTGTCAAGGAAGGTTTCCATAATGTTTTTCTGTCCATACTGTCAAACGCTTCCTCATTGTCAGGGAAGTTGATGTATAGTGACGAGTTCAATTCAGATAATTGTTCGACGATGATCTGTAGTGACCTAATTTGGTCTGTACACGACCGATCCATACAAAGACAGATACTTGAAGATATGAAACCACCAACCGATTCATTGTTGTATCATCAATATTGAAATACTATTGTACAAACTGATAAAATTGGTGTGTCTATTACAAATACATATCCAACTAACATTGAAAAACGTGATTTCGTCAAGGAATCGGTTTCCCATTTCGACAATCGTAGTTCATATTCTCAACTGATTTCCCTAAATAATACTTGAAAATCAAGAAATATTGAACATCAATTCCGTCCTAGCATGAGATCCATGAACATTTCTCTCCCATGATCTCACCGAGGATCAACTCCGAAAACGTCAGATAAGTAGAACGGAGCTGGACATTTCCATCATAAAATCGGTTCTCAGTTTTCTAAATTACTTCACTTATTCTGTTACAATAAATAAAATGAGTGTGAAATTACATAGAGAGAAGGAAATTGACTGAGTCCAGTTCGTCTATCATCAAAAGAATCATACTTCTTATTTCACATAGATTACTTACTTACTTACTTACTTACTTACACCTGTTACTCCTAATGGAGCATATTCCGCAGACCAGCATTCTCCAACCCACTCTGTACTGGGCCTTCTTTTCTAGTTACATTCAATTCTTGTTCATTTTTCTCATGTCTATCTCTATTTCCCGGTGTAATGTGTTCTTTGGTCTTCCTCTTTTCATTTGGCCTTGAGGATTCCATGTGAGGGCTTGTCTTGTGACGCAGTTGGGTGCTTTCCTCAATGTGCGTCCTATCCATTTCCAGCGCTTCTTCCTAATTTCTTCCTCCGCTGGGATCTAATTTGTTCTTTCTCACAGTTGGTTGTTGCTAATAGCGTCCGGCCTTCACATAGATTATCTGATTCCAATAGCTTCTACATCAACATTCAATTCATATTGTTTAGGGCAGTCTCGATACTGATACCAAAATACCAATTATTACAGTTTAGTTTAGAAGGCATCACATGGTAAGATAAATTTAAGAGTTATCTGTCATTGAAAACAAGACAGTAGAAAGGAGAGATTTAAAAGAGAAAATGGCTTTCAAAATCTCTTTACATTTACATTGATGAAGGAAATCATGTGATATCAAATTGTTTGCATATACATAAAACGAGCTACTAGCTATGTGCCTTAAATACTTACTTACACTTGTTACCACCCGATGAAGCATAGTCCGCTGACCAACATTCTCCAATCTATTCTCTTCTTGGTTTTCCTGTCTAGTGCTATTCAATTGTTGTTCATTCTTCTCATATCTACCTCTATTTCTCGGCGTAATGTGTTCTTCGTTCTTCAAGGTTGAATGACACTTTTATTAAATACATAATCTTTTTAGAAAAATTATACCATTATATGTAATTACTATTTCTGAATTTACAATTAAAACATCTTTCAATAATTCCTCAAAATTAGATTTTATTTTTTGATTGAAATCATGAATCAGTTGATGTTGGACCACTATTGAAAACCTAGAAGCACTGGACGGTCATTTCATCCTATTGTAGGACTCCTCAGCTGTACACACCAACGATCCAGCTCGCCGGATTTGAACCCCATACTGATAATTATCATGTGTTCACTAGTGACTAGCTTCGTGAAGGAATCCTCTGAGTTCTACTAAGAAACCGTGACCAGTGGAGCTAATCAATATCAGGTAGAGACAGGCATATACCTCAGTACAATGAATGATGGTCGCGCAGTTTTGTTAATTGGTTGGGGCAAGACATTAACACCACTGGATGCTGGCTCAGTGGTTTAGAGATTAAGCATTCGTGCTCGAAACCGAAAGCCTTGGGTCTGAATCTGGCTAGCAGGACCGTTGATACACAGTGCTGAAGAGTTCCACAACAGGATAGTCTAACATCAATCGATTCCTGGTTTCAATCAAAAAACTTAATAATCTCTTCAATCCCATACCGATAGTTAAATGTTATTGATTTTACTCAGTCTAATTCCTAACAATATAATGATCTAACTATTAGTTGCCTTTAATTAAATTAAGAAGTGAAGTAAAATAGCATAAATTCATTTTATTTCATGGTTTTGCCTCATCAGCTTACAACTGTATCTTCATCACATTACATACTGGTAAATGAAAAGTTGTAATACCAATATGTAATTTCATTAGAATATAAACATCATAAAAAATGTAGTACGTTAAGCATATATATCTTCAACTCCACCTATAGCTCTTCTAGAGTTACTGCCGGTCCCAAACCTGGGTAAAGGATGAGGGTTGGGCATAAGCTCAGCAACCCCATCCCATAGACAAACTCTTGCTGCAAAAAACGCTAACCAGCTATGTATCTTCATTGATATCTGAAATATATAAAGAGGAGAGGACAGTAATTATCTGAAGTTTGTAAAATGATATGTCCGATTATAATGAAGTTTCGTTTTCTGAGTTGAACAGTTTATTCGTGAATTCATCATTGTTCTTCTGTATAGCATCATTAGCATAAACTACAATCAGAGGTGAGGTAATCGAATTTCTCCACGTATGATATACAGCTTGTCCTGTCAACCTTGATCTTGATGAGTTTTACTTTTTTTAACCCATCGTTGTCCGTATATTTATTTTGATTGTCTACGCCTTTGACCACATTTAAGACCCTAGTTCTGCCCAAACGTTTTCTATCTAGTTTATGAATTAAGTCGATTTCGATAATACGGTGTGGGAGAGTTTCAAAACGTTTACACAAATCTAGGTGAATGATCAAAGATGGATGATAGTTAGCACTGGAATTCAGGACATGCGTTTCGTCCTATTTTAGACTCGTTAGATGGATGTGTGGTTTGTGATACTGATGTCGACAGATATAAGTAGTATATATCATCAATCGAAAATGAAATGTCTGGCAGCAGAAAGTTTAGATGATCGGAGAAAAGAGAACTAGAACGGAGAAAGGTTGCTTTGGAAATAAAGGTACAGTGAAGTCTGAGAATATTGATTGACATTTTGTAAATGAAGTATTTAATGTATGGTTCTCAGATTTTACTGAGATATTGTGTAGTTTTCTATTCAAATGCATTCAATCGTCCCCACAGTTGTTCACGTTCACTACATATGTACCTGAAATAACGATGGGAAGTTACAAGTGAACAATATCAAGTGAATTTAAAACTTCACTCCATTACACAAGCAAATGGCTATCAGGGCTCAGTAGCTAAGTGGATAACGTGATGGCGTTTGAAGCGAACGATACTGGGTTCGAATCCCAGAAGGTCGGATGTATTACTGAATAAGCAGTGAAAAGTCTAATTCCTTTGTTATTATGAAAAAAGGATTTGAAGTGTGTCAAAATTAACAGAATTAATAATTGAGAGAGGTTATGGTCATGAAAGAATGAGGGACTGAACAAACTGTTTTTATACGCAAGGGTTTGACTTAAACTAGTGGATAGAAATAGCCTATGTTGTATAGTAATTCTTCGATTGCATTCCTGTTGAGCCAACACTTCTAACCATGTACAATAATGAAGGGGGTTTCTGGTGAGCCGAGAGTGACCGGAATTCAGTAGATGTTCCAAGATTAAGCTTTTAACTGACTTCTGGATAGTGACCCAATTATGACATTTTTGATGTCATTAAAAACATTGGTTAATGCAGCATATGTAAATAGTTCATGAGATTACTTTTGTAGCAGTAAAAAAATCTCCAAAATAAATAGCTCTGTAAGTTTTCGACATTGAATGCTGACCACATGTTTTAATGGACTCACCTAGCTGAAGGCACTCGGTCATGCATCCGCACCAGATCACGAGTGGGAACGCCGTGCTCAACATCTACTGCAATCGCTAGCCAGATTAGATCAGATGATTCTCGATATATTGATAGTCCATCAAATATATCTTCGAACTTCCTCGCTTCTGTCTTTTGATTTCACTTGGTGGGTACGCTTCATATTAGGTGTTACTGGTTAAAGCGTTGTCAAACTCTGAATACCTGTGGCATCTTCACTTTTATTGGTAAATGTTTTACACCAACATTACTTCATGTTTTTCTCAAAATAAAATAGCTATTACAGTTAGTCTATATGTATTGAACACTAAGAAAAACAGACTATTCGTTGCTAAATCACTGACTCTCATGCTTTCATTTTCTCACTTATAAATTGATACTCAATTGAAAAGTGTCTATGTTCAATTGGATCCTTTTCTTCAAATCAATTTAGAATACCAGAATTGATTGGAATCATAATCAATTGATAACGATCAACAATCTCGCAGCTCTCAAACAAGACAAAGTTTTATACTAACTACTGAACATTTCAATGCTTCAAGAAAGATTTTCAGATTACACCATTTACTGTAATTCTCAAACTGATAGACGTTCAAATGTAGTTACAGTAGTGAAGATAAATAAAACTTTTTATCTATGTTTTATTATGATGTTAACAAGTTCATATTGATTATTTCATCAGAAGGTAGATTACAATACATAAACTCCAATCTTTTCATGAAGTTTGTGCTGATGATGTCGTTCAGAAGAACGATGAAAGCTCCACGATCAAACCATCCAGTTCAAAGAACAAAACTATCAAAATCATCCACCTGAGCTACGAATCCTCTCCAGCATCTCAAACTCCAGTCTATTAAAACGTCTTAAGCCATATGTTATGATCACAAAGTTAACCTCAATATTTCAAAGTTTACTGTATTAAAATTAATTTTTTTCATGGATTCCTTTAAAAAAATGAGTAATCTAATAATTCATTATGACTAATATTATCTATATATACAGTTCATCTATAGAAGAACTGGTGAGCGAGATCAAAAGTCTTGGGTTCGAATCCCGCGAGCGAGATCAAGTTTGAGCACTGCTAAGGAGTTTCATACTATGAATGAGTGTTATAGACTAATATTAGTTACTAAATGTCACATTTTGAAAATATGACATAATATATCATCAGTGTGGTAACTTTATTTAGGAAGTATATGGATGAAATGTTAGTTATACGTAATAAAGATTGTTTCACGGCAAAGTTATTAGAAAGACTTTATGTCAAATCACGATATTGCGCTGACTCATCTGAAAGAAGATAATACTTCTGAGCTAAATAGATGATGACTTTGTAAAACGGTCAGTTTTTAGAAAATCTACTTGAACCGGCTAATAACAAACCTATCACAGTTTCTATCTACTGAAATACAAAAGTGGATTTGTAGGGTGCTATATTCCAACGAGAATATTGAATGGTAATTGTTTAGGTTTATCTATAGACCGATACGATACATATATTTGTATTGTATAATTGTTGAGTAGCTAAACTACGCATATTCATGTCCCTCTTATTATGAGCTTTATTTTGTCCCATAGACTATTATTATACAATTTGCCATTCTTGAGTTATACCCAGTCTAGTAATTACAGTCTTCCACATTCACAGCCACTTTTTGGCTTCATCTTGTACAAATGTTGTTTCCTATTTTATGGTGTGATGTGGTCTGTTTGGTTTGTATATAAACCCAGTATATTTGAAATAAATGATTCATATTGCAGAGGCTGAGATTGATGTTCTGGACTTAACAGGCAAGGCTAGGCAGGAAGAAAGACCGACAAACATTCTAGACTGCTCCTACGGGTTTCACGCGTCATTGGTACGATCGATAAATCATTAATCTCTAATTGGCAGTATCATTACTTTATACGTTGATAGGGGCACAAAACCACATAGGGTATTTCTTATGAAGAACTCAATGAATCTTATCTGTACAAATTATCAAAGTACAAACTTAACCATTTCTTTGTCAACATGATATTCAGAACAAAGAATATGTACTTAACTATACAATACAACTTCATTAGATTACTGAATTTGGATCAGAATATAAACATACACACAAACACCAGCGTCAAAGAAATATTCATCTGTCCTAAATGGATATATGTTATCAGGAACAAGATTTCTATCGAGCAATCAATTGCAGTTCTAAAGAACAATAGGTAGGTACAAGCAAGCAATGTCAAGTGAATTCAATCAATACTTTGTTTGTTATGAAGAATAAATTAAAAATGATTAGTTAGTTACTGATAAGCTATTCCCTTCAGTAACGTTTCTCTGTGCTGTCTGTAAATAGATCTTGTAGCTATGCACAATAATCATAAGGACGCAGAGATTCATTGAGTAAAAGGAATCATATTTCATAATAATAACCATGAGTCAGACAGTAGAACGGTTTTATGTTTTGGACACCGTAAATTACTTGATGTATTTGTAGCCTAGAATGGTGAACTGAAATTCTATGAAGCGTTGAGATACAGAACACCGACAATCAACTTGTCCTATTTTAATATAAAAGTGAACATAGAAAGAAAGTCTCACTTCCCCTTTCGAAATTCCTACAGTCTCAAAATAATTAGCCGTACAAACGGAATCTTCGTGTTATTCGGGACTTCAGTAATTGAAATAAAGTTAAACGTTTCGTACTTATTTTTGAACACTAGGATCTAAGCAAACAGCAATCCACGTATCATATCATTTGTCAGTTCTCGAAAGTATCATTACCATTTACCTCAAGAAGAATCGATCTCTTTTGAGGAATTCTAGAAGCAATCGATCAATCTGTTCAGATTAACTCATCTATGATTGACTAATTTCTTTGAGTCGGACGGTTTGGTCGGGTTTGAATTTCTCCACATATGGTTTGCATCTTGTCCTGTACACTTCGATGTTGATTGGTTCTTATTGATCTTAAACATATCATTGTTTACTTCTTTATTTTGGTTTTGTCTTCCATTAGTTTGATTCTTGTTCCTATGTTTGTCCATAATTTCCCTCACTAGTTGATAAATTGCATCGATTTCAATGTGCTTGTTGATTGCTGATTGATCTGAGCGTCAAGCTTTTAAAAATTCTTTGGTGTTGTTATGGAATTGCCCCTATCTAAAATTTCCATATCTTTCCAGTCGAATATGTGTCTTCAGTTGTCTACTTGTATTGATATTAGTGAGAATATGTCATTGTGTTTGACTGGTAATTGATATTCATGCAGGCGAAGATGAACAGGGTGTCCGCTTTGTCCGATGTAGTGTTTTACACAGTTAACAAAATTTATTTTGTAGATGATGTTTGGTTTGTCTTTTTTTATTATTTTATCCATTGGTTTGCATAGTATTGATTGTAGTGATTTTATTGGTTTGTGTACAACAACTCTATTCTGAAGGTTTACAACAGTCGCGTTATAGTTTCCAATATGCTTTTTATGTATAGTAGGCTGATCCCTTTTGATGATTTCTGTACTTGATTTCGTTTCTGATGATGTTTCCGGTTGGTATTTTTTGTTTTGTTTTAATGAAGTTGACTATGTTCTAGCTTTTTTCTCCCTCTCTCTCTGTTATATCCCGATAAGCATAATGAATGGTAACTTTCGGGATCTATTTATGGATCAATACTATGAGTATATTATTGTCGTATAATTGTTATGTAACTAAACTGCTCGTATTTCATATCCCTCTTATTATGAGTTTTATTTCGACCTATGAACTATTATCATACGGTTTGCCATTCTTGAGTTATGGTCTGTTTATTACTCACTATCTCCCTCATTCACGGTCACATTTGACCAAATCTTGTACAAATGTTGCTTCATATTTTATGGTACTTTGTGGTCTGTCTGGTTGGTATATAAACCCAGTACGTTTGAAATATAATGATTCATATTACAGAAGGTGACATTGGTGTTCTGGAATCAACAGGCAGGGCTAGGCTAGAAGAAGGACCGATAGCGACACTAGACTGCTCATACGGGCTTTAGGCGTCATAGTTCCGATCGATAATTCGCTCCTCTGTAATTGTCGGTATCGTTATCTTATACAATAAACAGGGCATACAAGTTATACAACACTCTCTCTCATATATTCCTCCCCAGTTAACCATTCATGAATCAATCACATCGAAATTAAATTGTTTGAAATCAATTATTACATACTAAATAATTCATGACTACAAATACCAATTCATGAAAATATTAAGTACCTAGATTGCTGACATCATTTTCAATGATTTACATGATAAAAACAAAATACCAATTTACTCTTAATAATATCAGGTATAATTTAGAACAAAAAAATGCATAGGATCTAAGACAGAAACCAAAAAATAAAAAAAATATATAAAAGTTTTTATCTGACTAACATATGAAAAAACATGCATAGTAACACCATATTATAGCATCATACTGTTTCATATATGTTACAATATAACAACAACAACAACAACAACCAAAAAAAAAAACTTTTTTTTTCTTCAGGAATTTTACAACCTACAATGTTACATTTTAATGTGCATGAATTACTTTCTTTTTTTTTTGTATGGAAAAACAAACAACCAACAACAAAAAAAATCAGTCATTCATATAACTGGTAACAAAATCATTTTAATCAAACTGTATAAATCATAATTCAAATAAGAGACAATAAGAGATTAGTTACTATACCTTATTAAATTATTGACCAAAGATGATATTATTATCACAAATACAAAAGTATTGGAACACATTATTTATTCTATTCAATATACTACTTATTGTAAGTAATATTATTCAATTATATAATGAAAATAATAATGAAGATATTTGATTTAGCCTTATTAATATTACCTTTCAGAGTATTGAATATCCTATCGAATTATAATATAATTTTAGATTTTTTTAAACCAATTATTTATCCAGTGATTATTTGTAGTGGATTTCTTGGTTTATTAAGTATATTCATTGGATTTATTGGGATATGGAAGAAGAAAAATATCTTGATTTGCATGGTAACTATTTATATTTCTTTAATATTTATTGATATAATGATTAGCATATTATTGGATTGATTATTGCAACAATTATTGAAATTTCTATATCAATTAGTTCAAGTGTATCAAATAATCAAGTTAGTTACTATGCTAATAATGATGATGATGCTTTGGATGATGACGATGATGATGATGGTGATGGTGATGGTGATGATGATGATGATGATGATAATGCTTTGGATGATGACGGTGATGTTGATGCTTTGGATGATGATGATTTACATTTGACAAATTGTATCTAACATAAATTCTTTTTTTCTTTTTTTAGTATTTTAAACCAGCAAATCAATCCTTATGGAATTCGTTACAATATTATCGGAAACATCCAATTTATGAAAATCAATTTGATAATTTACAAAAAGATGTAAGTTATTCTAATGAATTATATTTTGTATCTTCCTTTTATTTTTAGTTTGAATGTTGTGGTGTTAGATCATCAAAAGATTATGCTAAACTTGTAGAATATTTACCATTTACTTGTGAAAAAGGAAATGCACTTTATTTAAAAGTAAGTTAGTATTTAACTAAAATTATAATTTCTTTTTTTTTTTATTAATTTAACTACGATGGCGCAACTTCGTGGATTGGTTGAAGTGAGACATTAACACCGTTGGATGCTGTCCGGCTTAGTGGTCTAGTTGGTTAAGCGCCTGGCGCGAGACTGATAGGTTGTGGTTCGAATCTCGTGAAGTGCGAGATCGTGAAAGCGCACTGCTGACGAGTCCCATACTAGGACGAGACGACCATCCAATACTTTCAGGTTTTCCATGATTGTCTAGCTCATGATTTTAACCAGTGAAATTTCTAAAATCTCCACAAAACCTTTTGTGATAATTTAACTATGGTAGATAATTTTGATAAAGTTTTATTCTTTAAGTTGAATGATTTAGTTATGAAGCTTTCATTGTTCTTCTTTTGAACGATATTATCAGTGTATATTTCGTTATTAGTAAAAATCTTAATTATTCTGGTATTGATATTATGAGCTGAATTTTGATCAGTCTTAGCTGGTGTTATTTGGTTATAATGGACCAGTCATAGGATATGTTATAGTTTATAGTCAGCAATGAGTTTTCTTTCATTTAAGGCTCATCCGCTATCTTCACTTATTACCAATACCGAATTCATATATGCTGAGAAAGACTGGTTTAAATTCACTTTTCAATGTTATTAATGTTACTAATAAATATGTAAACGCTATAAGTCTTAAATAATCTATTGACTATGAGGCTAATTTCAATGGTTAAGATCATGAGTCAGTTGAAGCTAGACAACCATGGAAAACTCGAAAGCAGTGGACGGCCGTTTCGTCGCATTGTGGGACTCATCAGCAGTGCGCATCCATGACCTCGTCTCTTGCAAGATCCGAATCCAGGACCTACTGATTTCTCGCGCGAGCACTTAACCATTAGACCATTGAACCGGCATCCGACGGTGTTAATGTGTAACTTCAACGGATCCACGAAATTGAGTGACACATCCACCATTGTCTTCAGTGAGTTACTATCACACAACAAACCTGGTTGAACTCCATTGGTCACTACTTCTCACTAGAACTTTATTACTTTGATTACTGCTTATTTCGATAATGCAATGAGAAGACAAAGTTTATCAGAATTATGTGATGATCCAATTACTGTAAAGTTAATTCAATATGAAGCAAACACCAATCATTTTGTTTAGAATGACAATCAACATGCCCAAACAAAATAAAGCAACCAAAGAATCTTACTAAATCTTACATTTCAATACTTACATATAATGTGTACAATTCAGTTGCATACAAAATCAATTACTATGGAATTTCTAAGATTGGTAAAATTTTACCAATTAAATATACAGTTCGATCAATAAACTAAAATCATATCCAAGTTTCTTAAAGCATATAATACTAATCTTCTGATTGGACTGAAGTCAGTTCAGCTCTGTTTGAACCTGTAACCTACTAGTTGACTGTTAGACACTTTGAACAGTAAACCACTACATCAAATTTCTATAGCTATTCCTATGCTATAAATTTCATATATTACAACTATATCACGAGACAAATGTTAACTTGGAATCCTGAATGGAAACGGAAAAGAGGAAAAGTCGAAAAACACATTACGTGGGGAAATCAAATCAGATATGAAAAAGATGAATAGTAACTGGAAAGAGTTGGAAAGGATCTCCCAGGATAGGGTTGAATAGCGAGTGCTATTTAGCTGCGTAAGTAAGTAAACATGTAAGTCATATCCTATTCAGTATTTTGTTATTATTCAGCCTTAAAACTTTATTAAATGATCCATTTCAATTGTATTCTTTTTTAATATTTTTTTTATAGGGTTGTGCTGAAGCATTATATGAATATATAGAACAGTCTATTATGATAATAATATATATATGCATTGCATTCGCTATTATTAAAGCAATCTATTTGGCTATTTCAATTCTTGTTTATCGTAAATCGGATAAGAATAATTTATCTATATAAATAATAAATAACAATATTGATGGATATAATGGAATCAGATAGATATGTACTTCATATTATTGATTTTTTTTTAAAACAAAGGGGGTGGGGGAATATAATAAAACTGACCAAGATACTATTACATTTCATTTCATTCTTTTTTCTTAAATGTTAACTTACATCATCATTCCTATATGTTAATTGACAGAAGATTCACTTTTTTTTGTTGCAAAATCATTTATACTACTCATAACAGTAATATAAATTATATATATGACTTCTTGATTGGTATTTTTTTTGTTTGTTTTAATTTATTTCTAAACAAGAAATAGAAATTTTCTTTAGATTAAATGTTTAGAAAGTTTAACATGTGAGATTACTTTATATACTTAATTACTTACATCTATTACTCTTCGTGAAGGAATATAGGCAACTAAGTAGCATTCTCCATCCAGTACTGTCCTGGGCAATCCTTTCCAGCTGTTTCCAGTTACTATTCATCCTTTTCATATCTGCTTCTATTTCCTGACGTAATGTGTTCTTTAGCCTTTCACTTTTCCGCTTCCCTTCAGGATTCCAAGTTAGGGCTTATCTCGTGATGCAGTTTGACGATTTGCGTAATGTATGTCCTATCCATTTCCATCATCTTTTCCTAATTTCCTCTTCAGCTGGAAGCTGGTTTGTTCTCTCCGATAGAAGGCTATTGCTGATGGTATCCGGCCAATGGATGTTGAGCATGTTGCGTAGACAACTATTTATAAATACTTGTACTTTCTTGATGATGGTTGTAGTAGTTCTCCATGTTTCAGCTTCGTTTGTAGGACTGTCTTGACGTCCTTATTGAAGATTGTGACTTTGAATTTGGTTGAAAGTTGTTTTGAGTTCCATATGTTCTTCAGTTGTAGGAATTCGACCCTTGCTTTGCCGATCCTCGCCTTTACGTCTGCATCTGAACCTCCTTGTTCATCGATGATGTTTTGCAGGTATGTGAAGGATTCCACATCTTCCAGAGTTTCATCATCAAGTGTGATTGGTTTGGTGTTCTCTGTGTTGTATTTGAGGATCTTTCTTTTTCCATTGTGTATGTTGAGGCCTACTAATACAGAGGCTGCTGCTACATTAGTTGTCTTCATCTGCATCTGTTCGTGTGTATGAGATAGAATTGCTAGGTCATCTGCGAAGTTCAAATCTATCAATTGATTCTGAACTGTTAAATTTCATAATATCATTGAAATCATCAACTGATCAAAGTTAGACAATCATTAAAAATATGCAAGTACTGAATAGACGTTTAGTCTGATTATAGAATACCTCAGAATTGGGTACATACGAGCCTGTATATGGGAAAATAATCTAATATCTTTGATCTTGAACACATACTGTTGACCTATAGACTTTTGGACTGGGACTCAAGTACATATTGTTAAACTATTAAACAGAGATGAGATGAACATGATGCAAATGTACATTATAAATATCAATTAGTTATTATATTCCAATGCAACCATGTTCAAAATTAGTTATTTCTCTTTCATGCTAATAATTAAAAGCTATGTCTAGTTAATTTACTGATACTTTCAAATGATAAGATGTGATACAGAAAAATTTCAATGTTAATCCCTAATCGAATGTCTCGACGTTTGAGTTATTATCGACCAATCCTACTTAAAATGATTGTAAAATCATTTGTCATTAACTAAGCGATTCGATGACGTTAAAGTGAACAATCATTTGTGGGATGACTCTCTCTCTCTCTCTCTCTCTCTCTCTCTCTCTCTCTGAATGGTAACAGTACAGACCCATATAAATCATACAACCAATAAATAGGATAGATTTAGTTAACGAAACTCCATTTATTCTAAAGTATTTAGTGGATACCTCAGTTCATTAGATAACTCACTCAAACAAATGTGACATATTGATAGGGATGTAAGATGTATTTAATAACACTAGTTGTATTGTTGTAGTTTTATACGATATGCGTTTAAGATAACCTCTAGTCTCTAGTTTATCATTGAGAAAGTGTTGCAATGTGTCAATAAATACTGATGATCATCACTTTGTGGTCGATTCTGTAACAAACCGATAAGACGATTTAGGTTAAAAACTTTAACATGATATTCAAAACAATTAAAGGTGTTTTGAAAAACTAAAAGAATTTGGCGACAACTGTGCTCATATTTTTATTATTAAAACGATCCCAAAATCGATTTGAGTAGAGAGCTATGATGGTTAATAGGAAAATTGATTCCGTTGTCTCGTGAGGTAACACAGAATGTAATCTGGTACAGTTATTTGACTGAATGTCGTCAACTAGTGATGTATTTAGTAAAACTAATATTCTGAAGATCATTGTCGAATGCTTACAAAGTTAACTATTTCAGGGAATTACCTATCGCTGCAAAACTTTTGATTAGAACATTTTGAAATACTGGGATTTAACATATTCTATAGTAAGATAAATATTAACATATTTCTTTGAGAATAAATCTAACTGTTCACACTCTCATTAGTATTGTTAATGGTTGTTATAAATCCTAGTTTAAATGTGACTGAAATGTTTTCTGACATTATTAGTATAGTTTATTAATCACTTGTTTATGGTGTTTGATAAACAATAAGACTACCCTTTTAAATATCCTCGTACTAATCATTGTCCAGGGATCAAAATGATTCGAAAAACACAACAGTAATATGTACGTTTTTTTCATGACATATAACACAACATGCACCAATCGCATCTTGCTTGACGGAGAACTTTTATAGGATGTAAAAACCTTTACATATCTGGACAGCATCATTGATGAGCATGATGGATGTGATGCAGATATGAAGGCGCGGATCAGTAAAACAACAGAAACATATTTATAATTTAATAAAATCTGGAATTCAAAGCAACTGTCTGTAAGCCAACATCAAAGTCAGAATTTTCAATACAAATGTCAACACATTTCTAATATATGGAGAAAGCTAGAGAATTAACAGTTGTCTACACTATTAGCAGCAACCTACTATGAGAGAGAACAAATCAGATTCCAACAGAAGAAGAAATCAGGAAAAAGCTCTGAAAGTGAATAGAACACACATTGAAGAAAGCACCGAACTTCATCACAAGGCAAGCCTTCACTTGGAACCTTGAAGGCTAAATGAGGAGAGAACAACCGTAGAACACATTATGCCGAGAAATGGAAACAGATATGAGAGGAATGAACAACAATTAGATAACACAGTACAGAGTGGATTGGAGAATGCTTGTTGGCGTTCCTTTTCTCCATAGGGAGTAACAGGCGTAAGTAAGTAAGTAAGTAAGTCAGTCAGTAATATGTACTTTACAAATACTTTCATTTATTCATAAATGAATAATTCGACATATGAACAAGCTAAAAAAAAACATATGAGTGACATTTTAAAACAAAAAAAAATCAAAATTATTAAAATTTAGTTACTGAGTAATTGTGATGTAAGTCAACTATTTAATTGACAGTTATACATAATACTATACACAAAATGATTTATCATAGTGAAATACAAGCATACATACAATCCCATTTACGTAATAATAATAATGTCATTAAGTGATTATGAATATTTTTTTTAAAAAAAACTCTATGTTACTAAGTCATTTAATTACATACCTGTTTGTTACTATGAGACAAAAATACTAAACAAGTTTCTTACTATAATTAGACAGAGAATAAGTTAAAAGAATTTACATAGTGTGCATTATATCTATATATCATTGAACATACACTTTAAGGAATGATATTACTTATATTAACTCAATATGATGTATAATATATAAACTGTTCATATTTTATTATATCTCATAGCAACTAATTTCAATTATCAATATCGAACCAAACAACAACAACAACAAAACAAGGATAAAAAAAAAAGGGGGGGCATCATGATCTTATCCATAGCAGAAAAACATTGGAAAAATATAATTATCTTATCAAATCTTATATTTATTGTAAGTTCTATATTGTAATATAATTTATATTAATCCATTTTCAGGTATACAGTATTGTGCTTATTTCATTAGGTATAGATAAATTGAATTTTTTAAACAGATTTACCATTATATTACATAATGCTATACCAATTATAATTCCAATGATTATCTCTAGTGGATCATTATGTTTAATTGCTGCATTAATTGGTTTAATTGGTTTAATTAAACAAAACCAATATATTGCATTGATTGTAAGTAATATAGAATACATTCCATGATTGATATTTGTGTATTTATATTTAGCATATTGGTGGTATACTGATTAGTACAATTATTGAATTCAGTACAGCAACAATGTCAGCTGTTTCTAAGGATCAGGTTAGTTTGATTGAATAATGTAATGCTAACATGCCTATATCATTTACATTCTTTTTTATTCTAGTTTTTTATGAAAGTAAATTCTTCATTACATGAATCTATTATACATTATGAGATGAATTATGAAATTAAAAATGAATTTAATAATTTACAAATGACTGTAAGTTCTATTGAATTGTTTATATTGGATATTATGATAGCTTGGATGTTGTGGTGCTTCCTATTTTCGTGATTATTTAAAAATACATTCTATAACACCATCTTCTTGTAAACCTACATCATATGGATTTGTAAGTTCATATTTATTGATTATTCATTGTACAAGTTTCCATTATTGATCTTGTACTCCTCTTTATCATCTCATATATCTATTCAAAACTGTCCTGAGTTCAGTTACTACTCTAATATATATTTTATATGGTTAAGATCATGAGTCAGTTGAAGCTAGACCACCATGGAAAACCTGGAAGCACTGGATTAATTGAAGTTAGACATTAACACCGTTGGATGCCGATTCAGTGGTCTAGTGGTTAAGTGCTCGCGTGCCAAATCAATAGGTCCTGGGTTCGAATCTCGCGAGGGAGGGTGTGAGGTCGTGGACGCGCACTGCTGAGGAGTCCCATAATAAGACGAAACAGCCGTCCAGTGCTTCCAGGTTTTCCATGGTTGTCTAGCTTCAACTGACTCATGATCTTAACCATTGAAATTACTACAATCTCCACAAAACCCATCTGATATATTTTATAATTATACTATTTTGACAATCAATTATAATGAATTTGTGTATTTAACTTCATCGCCAGTGAATATTTTAATAAATTTCTAAAGTACAAAGTTATTTGGATGAAATGTTTTACTCATGTTTGTAATAAATTACCTATGAAAATAATTTTTAATTTGTCTTAGTTAGTTACAATATGGGACCAGGCACATATATGCATCGCTTCAAGCTTCCACAGCACATTGTCTACTGTGTCTATGATATCATATTCTACATAACGCTACTTTTTATATTAAAGTAACGCCTAAAAAGACTGGGTGATGAGAGAACACTTCAGAAATTATAACCCATGGATTTATTTACTTACTTTCGCCTGTTACTCCCAATGCAGAATACGCCACCGACGACCATTCTCCAACTCACTCTCTCCTGCGCCTTCTTTTCTAGTTCCATCCAATTCTTGTTCATTTTTCTCATGTCTATCTCCATTTCTCAAAGCAATGTGTTCTTTGGTCTTCCTCGTCTCCTTTGGCCTTCAAGATTCCAAGTGAGGGGTTGCTTTGTGATGCAGTTCGATGCTTTCTTCAATGTGTGTTCTATTCACTTTCAGCGCTTCTTCTTGATCTCTTCTTCTGCTGGAATCTGATTTGTTCTCTCCCACAGTAGGTTGTTGTTGATAATGTCTGTCCAACAGATTCGAATTATTTTGCGTAGACAACTGTTAATAAACACTTATGCCTTCTGGATGATGGTTAATTTTAAAGCATTAACTCAATTAGATATTGAGATATTTGAGAAGATTTATAACTCAGATGGATGACTTTGATAGAGTTTTTTCTTTGAGCTGGATGGTTTAGTCATGGAGCAATATCAAAGAAGTAAACAATGACAGGTTTAGACGTCAACAAAAATCAATCAGTATAGAGGTCTACAGAACAGACTATGAACCACATGTTAAGAAATTCAAGCACTTCACTTCTACCCTAACTTTATACTGATAATGTTGTCACTCAAAAGAAGAACGACGAAAACTCCATCTAGCTCACAGAACAAAACTCCATCAAAAATAATGAATGAATTAGTTTATCATCGATATCTCCATATATTATTTAATCATTTATTGATTTATTTTATGTAATCAATTATTTTCCAATTTTGGTTGAGATCATGAACCGATTGATGTTAGACCACCATTGAAAACCTGGAAGCACTGGATGGCCGTTTCGTCCTATTGTGGGACTCCTCAGCAGTGCGCATTCACGATCCCACTCACAGGATTCTAACCTAGGGCCTTCAGTATCGCTTAACCTATTAGACCACTGAGCAGGCATTCAATGGTGTTAATGTCTAACTTAACAATCCCCTAAACTGATAATTTACCATTTATTTTATCCGGTTTTTCTTTCTCATTTTTTTGATTATCTTGATAGGGTTGTGTTACAGCAATCAGTCGATATATGCAACAATATATTACAATGTTAATGTATCTATGCTTTATTTTTGCAATTTTAAAAGGGATATATGTAACTATATCAATTTTATTATTTCGTAAAACAGTTAGCAAGGAAAATTCATCTGTGTAAACTTAACATTAACAGCACACACACACACACACAAACACAAAAGGACAACAACATTATAAATTACAAAATTACAATAGAATATGATTGATCCAAATGACATTGTTGATGAGGATTGAATTGTTATGTCAAATTTATACATGAACAGTTTTGATTTCTACATTTTGGAAACATTGATTATCATTCAATTTTGTTATTTGTTAAAAAACATCTTTCTTTAATTGTTTTCTTTTGAAAAACTTCTTCACACTAATCACCATAACAACAGATTGGTTAAAATAATATCAATATTAAATTGATTTGGTATTGTTGTATTATTTGAATCTTCCTATTGATATTTAGGAGTGTAATTGATCAGTCTCTTATTGGTATATGTGCATACTGTGCGAATTGACTCGATATTACTTTAATTTACAAACATTATAAGAAAATATGGATGATGGCTAGCAGAGGAATTCAGTTTGACGCGTGTTTCATTCCATTTGGAACTCGTCAGAGGGATGTACATGCATTTCAGAGTTGATGTTCACTGTAGGACTCGAACCCAGTAAGGTTTGTTTCAAACACTATTGCGTTATCCACTTAGCAACTGAGTTCTGATAGCCATTTACTTGTGTAATATGGTAAAGTTTAAATTCACTTGGTATTGTTGTTTACTTGTATCTTCCCACCGATATTTAGGATTGTAATTGATCAATCTTTTATTGGCATATGTGTATATTATGCGGATTGCCTCGATATTGCCTTAATTCACAAGCATTATAAGCAAATATGGATAGTAGCTAGCAGTGGGATCTACAACGCGCGTTCCTTTCTATTTGTGAATCGACAGCTGGATGTACCTGCATCTGAGTTGATGTTCACTCTGGGACTCGAACCCAGTACCATTCGTTTCAAACTCCAACGTACTATCCACTTAGCTACTGATTCCTAATGGCCAACAACAGGATTAATCTTTCTTGTTTGATGCTTCACAATAGTATTAAGTGAATATTGTTATAATAGAAGAATTTTTCAATTTCGAAACATTAGTCGATTTTACTATATTTTGGTTTCACTGGTTGAAATCATGAGTCAATTGAAGCTAGACCACCATGGAAAACCTGGATGTGCCACTGTGGCGCAACTTCGTGGATTGGTTGAAGTTAGACATTAACACCGTTGGATGCCGGCTCAGTGGTCTAGTGGTTAAGAGACTGATAGATCTTGGATTCACATCTCGCGGGGGGCGGGATCTTGGATGCGCACTTCTGAGGAGGAGTCCAATACTAGGACGAAACGGCCGTCCATTACTTCCAGGTCTTCCATGATTGTCTAGTTTCAATTGACTCATGATTTCAACCAGTGGAATTTCTAAAAATCTCCACAAAACCCATTCTGATATATTTTGATTATTCAAGTTGACTGTTGTGATCTGTTGAACCTTGAAGAGATCGATAGAGTTAAATCTATACCATATTTTAGATCTAAACTTTTCATCAAATCAATATGATTAATATGAAAATCAACCACTTTATAATTAAGATACGGAAGTGACAGATTATCTAAGTATTAATAACCCATCAAATTTGAATGTTATGGATATTTTAATTCAGTAAATAAGATCCATGAAAATTCAATCAATAGCAGTGAAATAGTGTTTAATCTGAGACAACATTCATAAGTATGTAAATTGATTAGTGTAGTTCTATCTGAAGTTTGTGCTGATGATGTCGTTCAGAAGAACGATGAAAGCTCCACGATCAAACCATCCAGTTCAGAGAATAAAACTCCATCAAAAGTGATTAGTGCATTTGATAAATTGCGATAGTGTTATAAGAAGACAAAGATTATCAGAACTATGTTGTTATATATTAACATAATACACTTCGAACAATATGACCACATATACACTTGTTAAGAACATTTATGCATAGAAATGAATAGCCAACTAGACACATAGACAGTAATGGTTCAGATGGTTCAAATGGTTGTGGACGGAATAGAAGGAGCTTTCTCTTAACAGGCTTTCGTGTCTATTAGCAGGGGATAACGAATAACTCCAGGTAGGAACCTAGGTATGTTGACGATAAAAGAGGAAAAAGAAATTGGTAAATCATAGTATGATACTATCCTTAGACCTTAAGAATAGATCAAGTTGCCTTTTAAAAGACTCCTGGGAAGTCGCTTGGATCAGCCCAGTAAGAAAAAAACAAAGCTAATCAAGAAAACAATATGAAAAACAGTATGAAACTTACTATATCGGATAACCAACTAATATGATCAGGATAAGTTTAAGATGCGATACAATTGACATGATTTATACACAATTCATGTTTCAACTACAATAAAATCCATCTAATTTATAACAATAATACAATAACAGATGTAGAATAATATCATTAGAGATCGAATACCTAATTGGATATAAACATTAAATGAACATCCGAGCAATTTTTTCTTGTCTCAAGTCATTTATGTGCAATATATATGTATGGAACTTCATTTGTTGTCCATAAAACTGATCAACATATCTTCATGTCCATCGAAGATGTTAAGAGTTTTTCACTTAGGAATCGTTAATACCGTGTCAGTCAGTCAGTAACAACGTAGAACTTCGTACGTACGTACATCAGTTCGAGTTGCCATACCACATTAGAACAGAGATACAGTTGTCGACTCAAATCTCGTAGTGGTAGAGGCGGTAAGAGCATAAGCAGTAATCGGAAACATTAGGGTTTGAAGATGTTATTCAAGGAGTATAATACAGTGAAATAAATTTGGAAAGAAAATAAGGGACATGAAGAATTCAGAAGATTAGAATTTGGGAGAGAACAAAGAGTGTATGCACCTGCGCCATTGCAACCGATTCTGAGTCATGTCATTCAAGGTCTCTAACCATCGGTTGCTATCATCTTGCGGTTAATGCTGTGTACAACTATTGATTCGTTTTGTAAACATACTTAAAAAACTATTACCGTAAAAAAATATTCAAATTAATAATTACTGTTAAAAAATGGGAACCACAGCATATTCTTCAAAAAGCAAATCAATGTGCATTGATCTGCTGAAGGTATAGAATGGTATATGTTCTAGGTAGAAGAAAGAACAAGGGAAATTATAAACTTTTTTCAAACACAGAAATTACATTGATGAGAAGTAATGAGAACAAGGTTTAATAGTTAAATTCATGAGTTCATTAAAGCTAGACCACTATGAAAAACCTGGAAGGACTGAACAGTCGTTCTGTCTTCGTACGGGATTTCTCATCAGTGCTCATACACGATAACACTCGCAGAATCTGAACCTAGGACCTTCGGTCTCGCTCTCCAAGGATTAACGAGATTATCGATCGATGAATTTAAATTTGATTAGTTACGAGATAAGTAAACGATACATGACATATTTTAATTTTGGAATTCAAGACGCTCGTTTCGTCCTACTTGGAAATCGTCAGCTCGATGTACTTGAATTCCAGAGTTGGTTCTATTTATTCTATTTTACTTATCGTAAAAATCAGTTGACTATTTATGGTTAATATACCACAAAATCTTCATGTTCATCGCCTAGCATGATATCCAACTTTGTTCCGTTAGAAAAACTGGTAAGCAACCTGAATTGTGACAGTTATAACAACTGAACAGAGTAGTATTATGTAAAGTAACCATGTACTTGCAGATTTTCTTATGAATGTCTTCTGCTTTTATAAAATAGTAATTTATAACACTAAATGATGCTAAGACATGAATTTTATAAGTATATAAAAACAGTCAAAAGTGGGACCTCATCAAATAGGTCTACCTGTTAGTAACTAGTAACTGTAATAACACAGTTTCATGTTTACTTCCAATTATTCATCAATAGCTTTACAACTGAACTGTACATTACTATTACATAAAACCACAATAAACAATATTGCACAATAAATGTTAATTGATTGATTTATCACACTATAAATAACTCACAATTCTACAAAAACAACAACAAAAACCCCAGTTACATTCAATATAACACATACCAAATTATTCAACTCGTTCATTCCTACAAGAATGTCTCGTGTTTACTTACTGTTCTCTTTTGGCAATATATACATTTATATACAACACTAACATATCAACAATCAGTTAACATGTGTTGAATAAGGTGAAAATGATCAATTTGTTACATCTAGGGAACATCACATTATGGTTTGATAACACATGAATGATAATGATAATGACGCTTATGATGTGAAGAAGAATTTAATTAACATTTTTCAATGTGAATTTTCTAATATTACTTACTTACTTACTTACACCTGTTACTCCCATTGGAGCGTAGGCCGCCGACCAGCATTCTTCATTCATCTAATATGATTTAACCCATTTTTTCAGTCATTCAATGTTTATTACTCGGAACATTTGAGTCAGTTTACTTGATTATTCACCATCGTTCAGTTAGATATAAATCGATTAGGATCTACGAGTATGTTATTGGAAAAGTGTGTTCATCATATCAAACATTCTGTTTATCGTAAACTACACTCAGTTTTATTTTACTCATTCACTCACTCAAACTGTAACAACATTTTCGTCAAGGTGTTTAGCATAACTTCACTAGTATTGCTTTTCAGATCATTAGATGTCCTATCTAATTTTATAATAATTTTGAATGTTTCTACACTAACTAGTTTTCCAACGGTTACTTCACAGGAATTCTTGGTATACTTGGTGCTTTTAAAGGATTTGTTAGACTGTGACACCTGAAGAATATTTTCTTTCTAACGGTGACCATCATATCAAATGACGTTTCTGATTGATATCTGTGATTAGCATATCGTTGAATTGTCTGTTACAATTCTCACTGAAATCGACGTTTCTATGAGATGAGCTCTGAATATAGATCGATTTTGTTGAATGAATTCAATGAAAGGAATCTGCCTATTCATTGTTCTTCATGACAGCCAATCAATCGTTAGTAAATTTGCCTAAATATTATTGTAAAATTTAGTGGATGGAAAACTGATTCGATAATTTACAGAAAGGTTTAAGTCATTCCAGTAAGTTGTAATAATCGTGTCTACTGAACTCGTCATATTCGCCTATAGTTCGAGTGTTGTGGAGATCGATCAGCCTCAGAGATGAGATTGTATTCTGTGGACGAACCAATCAGATTTACAATAACAGATCTTGTATTTTGGGGCGATATCAACTTACTCATTTTGTAGTGAACGAGAACACAAATGGGGACAATCGAATGTATTCGAATGCGAAATTATAGAACATCTTAGTAAAATCTCAGAACCATACAGTAAATTCTTCATTTGCAAAATTTCAATCAATCATCTCAGACTTTATTGTTCTTTCGTTTCCACACCAATCATTCTCTTTTATTTGATCTTCTTCCTTTTCAACTGACGATACATATTACTCATATCTGTCGAAATCGGTAGCATACATCACAATTTGACTAAATACCATTTTGGCATTAGAGATGATGAAAACATTCAATTTAATTCCTTATCCCAACGTTCAACTGTAAATCCTCGCATTGTAATTCCTTACACTAGTATATAACCCTCACTTAACCTTAGTGAGCAGATGGACATTCCAAGACCATTTTAGCGTTACTCAAAGGTTATCCATAAATTATAATCTCACTGCCTCAAATAATTCTAAAACCAACCATCTCTCTTGTAAATACGCAAATTTAGTTTATCACAAAGTACATCTGACCTAACGAGTTTGATTGTGAACTATGTAGCATGACATTTATTCATGTTGTAGTATGATGAATACTGTTTGTGCATTACTCCAGTTATTGAAAGGATCGTTTGAAGAGAATCAGAAACGTAGCTGGATAAAAGTTTTTTCTCATGTATATTGAAAGTCGAATTCACAGAATCTCAACTACAGTATTCCTTCTGATTTCAATGTTTATGAGCAGTCCCCTTAAGTAAGGTCATTGTTCTTTCAATTCTACGAATTAGTTTGATATAACTGCTAACCACTTCCCATAAGAACTTTTATTGGATTTCTTTCGATCCCTTATCAATTCAGTCCTTTGTATTGATTCGACTGTCTCTTAGTAATCACATTTTAATCGTTCGTGTAATGCTTGATCCAAGTTGGTTTCATTTAAATAAATCCTTTTTAGAAGGAAGTTTGATCATTTATTATGACAACGAGAACTGTAACTTTCTTGTGATGTCGTAATCACTGAAATCCTTGAAAAATATGCTTGTGAAATTCACGTTTATATATTCATTTAGTGAAGCCACTGTCACATTGAGGGTATTCGACAATCAACTATGAAGATATCTATGAACATATTTCGGATAGATTTAACATCAGAAATAAATCAATTACATTCCAAATACTCCCATTTTCATCAATTTCATTAACAGTTCGGTAATCAGTAAACTTCAACTGAATCATCGCTAAGTGATTAGTAATTCAATGTATTAACATAATTTAAAAATAACACAATAGCTTAATGCTACTGATAACTAATAAACTGAGTAATTTCCTTTGTTTAGTGACCTGGAGATCTGACTTCAGGTTGATCATTTGCTGCTTGGTAACGAAATATATACATATATATATATCGCTAATCTTCGTATATAATCATCGACTTACATCGCATTGGTGAATAACGGAATTAAATAAGTCAAATACAAGAATGTAGTTTGAATATGAATACTTTGTACAATCATTGGTTGGAAAGAGTAGCGAAATTAAGTGACGCGTAATCGAGAAGGTGAGTGAGCCAACTCAATTTAACCAAGCGTGAATCGATATTTATAGTCCGACAAAAAGAAGTTATAGACATGAGATAAGTAAGATAAGAAATGCACATTTATGCGCTTACATAGAAACAGTCAAGGTTAATAAGTGAATAATCGACAGGGTAGAAATGTGGTTTAGGAAGAATGAATAGATTGATTTGTCCGTAGCACTAGCCCTTACACTTTCATGTTTTTAACACCTATAATTAACATGATATACATGAACTTTCAGTTTGTTTTCTTCAGTCTAAAATATCTTTATATGTTCCATTTCACAGAATAAATAATTACACAATAAAGGGAGCTACTTCATATCAGGATTAATATGGTCAGCATCCATATTCTTAGTAAATCCATAATTGAAATTTAGCTTGGTAGATAGTTTTTTTTGGTTGAGATCATGAATTAATTGACGTTAGACCACCGTTGGAAACCTGGAAGCACTGGACAGCCGTTTCGTCCTAGTGTGAGACTCCTCAGCAGTGCGCATCCACGATCCCGCACCCCGCGGGATTCGAACCCAGGACCTACTGACTATTTGAGTTGTTTACCTGAACAAAAGTCACTACATTATCAATAACTACCAAGTACAAACTTCTTGATTAGCAGGTAACTGTAGAAAATATACAAAAGAGAGTGGTGAAGTAATGAAGCTTATCAAGTAAACCAACGTTAAACAGAATATCACATATTATACACCTCAGTAGAACAAGTAAACTGATAGAAATGTAACTTTCAAAACAGGGGAAAAGCCTCACAGTACACCATGGAATTACTAAGAATTCCTTACATATAAATCTGTCTTCGACATTTTATTACAATCAGAGTTCAACGAACTTTTAAATGATATGTTCCACAAAACAATTTATTATTTCTATCAATCTCATTTACCCTTCAAACTGTATATAACCTTTCCTCTTCTTCTCAAGGTTGTTCTAAAGCAATCTGTCAATACGTACAAAACTATATAATGACAACAATAATATATCTATCCTTTGTATTCAGCATCATTGAAGCTGACTACTTGACCGTCTGGATTATTCTTTATCTCAAATCTGAAAAGAAACAATTAATCTTCATGAATACGTTGATAAACATCATCGTCCAGTAAGTTATTCATCAATTACTCTTATTTTCTAATAAGCATTGTTCATACTACTCACAACAAATACAAAGCATATATGTATATAGCTTGTAAATTTCCACTTGTCTAGATTAATTCACCCACTTTACACATTGTCATAATGATCAACAGAGAGATTAAATGATTTTTTCATACTCAGCTACATTGTGATTGACAATTTTATTTATTTCAAAGCAATCAGTGATTCATATTTCAAATAACATGTAGAGTATCAATTTCTTTTAATGTTTAGATATATTACGTTTGATAATTCCAACATCAAAGTCAGAATTTTCAATACCGATGTCAACACACTTCTACTATATGAGGCGGAATCTTGGAGAACTACCACAACCATCATCCAGAAGATACAAGTGTTTATTAACAGTTGTCTAGTCCAAATAATTCAGATCCGTTGGCCAGACATTATCAACAACAACCTACTGTAGGAGAGAACAAACCACATTTCAGCAGAAAAAGAAATCAGGAAGAAGAGCTGGAAGTGAATAGAACACAAATGGAAGAAAGCACCGAACTGCACCACAAAGCAACCCCTCACATGGAATCGTGAAGGCCAAAGGATGAGAGGTAGATCAAAGAACACATTACACCAATTGATGGATATAGACATAAGAAGAATGAACAGCAAGTGAAAAGAACTAGAAAGGAAGGCGCAGGACAGAGTGGGTTGGAGAATGGTGTTCGGTGGCCCATACTTTATTAGGAGTAACAGGCGTAAGTAAGTAAGTAAGTAAGTAAGTAAGTAAGTAAGTAAGTAAGTAAGTAAGTAAGTAAGTAAGTAAGTAAGTAAGTAAGTAAGTAAGTAAGTAAGTAAGTAAGTAAGTAAGTAAGTAAGTAAGTAAGTAAGTAAGTAAGTAAGTAAGTAAGTAAGTAAGTAAGTAAGTAAGTAAGTAAGTAAGTAAGTAAGTAAGTAAGTAAGTAAGTTGTATATATTTCTCGAATAGCACAATTTATAATTGGATCGATTTCATCGTCCAAATGTTATGGTTTAGAGTTTCATTTTATCAGTAGGTTGATACACTATTCACCAGTTTTGCCAAAAATTCACACATATCATAATTACTGACAATCTATGAAATGATTCAGTGAAATCTTTTCTGATTGAATTTATACCATCATGTTGCTTTCACGTTTATATGTATGATGAAGGTGAATTTTCACACTTATCAGACTGTTTATGTTTCTATGAGATTCATGTTTAGTTAGAAATGATTTAACAGAGTTTTTTATTCACTTCCTTCCATAGAATGAATGCATTGTACAAATAATGAATTATATCATAGTAACCATTTTAACTCAAAGAGTTATATGTCATTGTTCATTATAGTAAATTCTATTCTAATAGTAGATTTGTACGTCAAGACAGTCCCATTGTACAGATCTAAAACTTGAAGTACTACCATAACCATTATGAAAAAGGTACATGTATTTAAAAATACTTGCTTACGCAATATACTCAATATCCATTGGTCGGATACCATGTGCAGCACCCCATTTTGGGAGAGGACAAACCAGTATCCAACTGGAAAGGAAATTAGGAAAAGATTTTAGAAGTGGATAAGAAAAAAATTGTGGAAATCATCAAACAGCATCACGAGACAAGCACTAACTTGGAATCTTGAAGAGAAACAGAAAAGAGGAAGGCCAAAGAACACATCACGTCGCGAAATAGAAGCAGATATGAAAAGGATGAATAACAACTGGAAAGAGCTGGAAAGGTTTGCCCATGACAAGGTCAGATAGAGAGTGCTAGTGAGCGCCCTCTGCATGTCTAAAAAGAGTCACAGGCGTAATTATGTAATTAACATATATAAAGTTTAACCGAACAAAGATTTTTACACAATGAAATCAATAAATATTCTTCAGTCATTTATCACATTTGCATCACTTTGATAATCTAGGCAATAATAACTGTTCATAAAAATTATAAGCGAAATGGATAGTGGCTAGCAGTGGAATCCAGTTGGACACGCGTTTCGTCCTATTTGGGACTTGTCACCTAGATATACCTGCATCTCAGAGTTGATGTTCATTCTGGGATTCGAACCCATTACCTTAGCTACAATAATGCTTGTAAATTAAGGCGATATCGAAACAATACACACAGTATGCATATATACTAATAACAGACTGATCAGTTACAGTCCTAAACATCAATAGGATATTTCAAGTAAAACAATACAAAGTGAATTGTTCATAAGAATGTTGCAAACACTTCTGCAATTTACTTACATACTACTGAATTAAAAGTTAACAGTATAACTTCAGTTTAGAGGTTGTGGAGATTGTTAAGTTTTTTTTATTGAAATGATGAACCGATTGATGTTAGACCACTATGGAAAATGTGGAAGCACTGGACGGCCGTTTCGTCCTACTGTGGGACTCGTCAGCAGTGCGCATCCACAATCCTGCTGGCGGGATCTCAATCCATATAATTTCAATCATATTATGATTAAGCATTACACTTCATTAATTATTCCCTTATCTGATTTGTTAATATAATATTAACTAATGATAAGAATGTATATACCAATACACTTCATTGTATCATACATAATAAGTGAAATATATGGATGTACTCAATCCAAGCATAATTGCTATAACATTACAAACATGTCTAACTGACATCTCTACATCAACACATCCACAATACAATTACATTGCATGTGTACAAATGAATAAGATCACATATTAATCTGACTCAACAACAACAACAACAACAACAAAATCCTTTGCCATGATTTGACAACTTACAATTTCAAAACAAATACATCAAATGTATATGAATTATCATTGAACATACAATGTAACACATACAGTTTATTAATGTGTTACAATAGGTATTTTGCACATTTTTTTTGTTTTTAAACAACTAAACCTTAGAAAACTTGAATCTTAGTTTTGTTTTACAGAAATCAGTTGCTGCCTTCAATTCGATTCGCAATTATCTTGTTGTTGTCAACCAGTATGAATTTGTCACTACCCCAACAATTTTGGACAAAATTATTTATTGTATTAAATAGTTGTTTTGTTGTAAGTAAATCATCTATTCTCATCATTATGATCATGTTTATTAACCTTTTTAATCAAGATATTTGGTATTGTACTACTTGCATTGGGTATTAAAGGATTAGAAACATTGAATAAATTCGATACAATTTTAAATGGAATCATACCGCCTATCATTCCAATAGCAATATTTATAGGATGCCTTATTTTAATTGGTACAATGATTGGTTATATTGGATTATGGAAACCAAAAAAATTCATTGTTATACTAGTAAATAATAAATTTATATTGATTACTTATGTAATAGCATATTGCATGTTTATGTCTTGCAGTAATTATTGAGATTGCCATAGCAACAGCGACAGCTACTACGGGAGAAAAAGTTAGTTAAAATATTATGAAGTGATTTGTTTATATTTGTTGTTATTGTTGTTGTTAAATAGTTTCAAACAGCCGCTAATCATTCAGTACTACAAGCTGTGAAACAATTTTATTCAAATCCTTATTGTCAAGTAGAAATGGATAAATTACAAAGAAATGTAAGTTATTTATCAAAATATTTGGTATGTTGAAGAAGATTTGTAACTCAAGTGGATGATTTTAATGGAGGTTTATTGTTTAAACTGGATGTTTTGGTCGTGTAGCTTTCATTATTCTACTCAGTAATATCAAAGGAGTGAACAAGAATCAATCAACATCGAATTGTACAAGAGAAGCTGTGAACTACATGTGAAGAAATTTGAACATTTCACTTCTACCTAAAGTTTATGCTGATGATAATGTCGTTCAGAAGAACAATGATGAATACTCCACGACCAAACCATCGAGTTCAGAGAACAAAACTCTAATACAAATATTTGGTTTTAATAATATTACATAAATATACTTATATTTCACTTACTTTTAATAGTTCAGATGTTGTGGAGCTACATCATATTTGGATTATATAAAAACAAATAAAACTGTACCATTCTCTTGTTTTATTGGTAAATTAGTTTATGCAAGAGTAAGTTATAAATTATTTATGATTAATGATTTATATATCTAAAGTATAATGATGATTTTGATAGAGAATTCATTAGAGTTTCATTATTATAGATGTTACTTAATCAACTAATTCAGTCGATATAACAGATTCATTTAATATAAAATGAATGTAAACAGTTTATATTTCTTCATTGTTATCAAAATAGAATGACAATTAGAAAGTGATCTGTACAAATTGTCATTGTTACGTAATACAACTATGTTACTGAGAGCATTATCTCTGAACTAGTGTTCTTTGATGAACAGTTTAGTTCCATGATTCTTCTCATTTTGTATTATGTTCTATCCTGTTTTCTGTGGTCAGTTACATACAATTCACAATATTCATTCAAGCTAAATACACTACGTATATTATTATTATTATTATTAGTCGCTTTACTAAGTATTATATTTCTGATACAATATAGAATTATCGGTGGTCTAGTGGTTAAGCGCTCGTGCGTGAGACTAATAGGTCTTGGGTTGGAATCTCGCGAGGCGCGGGCGTGGATACACACTGCTGAAGGGTGAGGATGAAACGACCGTCCAATGTTTCCGGGTTTTCCATGGTGGTCTAGCTGTAATCGACTCGTGATCTCAACTATTGAAAAAAAGTATTTCAATAAGTTTCCGTTTACCATTAGTTGACAACAATGTTCTAACCTACAAAAAAGTATATATATAGTATTAGTTCAGAAATAGATTCCAACAGATACCATTTATTTTGTTGGTTCTCATTAGCTGCTTACAACCTGTAATATTTAAAAATCATAATTACATAATTGGTTTAAATGACTTAAATAAAAGGGTTTGGTTGGAAGTTATATTGAAGACATATTTGTATAGTATAGCAAGGGTATAAATAAATTGAACAGACTGAATATTGTAAATATATATACCTTATGTAAAAGAACATTCGAATCTCGCGGGGGGCGGGATCGTGGATGCGCACTGCTAAGGAGTCCCATACTAGGACGAAACGGCCGTCCAGTGGTTTCAGGTTTTCAACGGTGGTCTAACATCAATTGATTCATGATCTCAATCAAAAAAAGAAAAAAAAAGAAAAGAAAATATATTCTTTGATTAGTTTTAGATCATTTCAGTGATACAAAAGAAGTTATAATGAATTCAATAGTTAGTCAGTTAGTTTACAATAATCCTCATTATAATCAATGTATACTAACTTATGTAGAGATAATCAGAATAAGAAGTGTTATAGAAACATATACAAATGACATTTGAAATCAGGTTATATAATCATTTAAAGATCTTCATCATATTAAAAGATTAATATATTGAATGAAGAATATTCTTTAAGATCAATTCTTTTCAGATTCAACCATTCAATATACCTAAATTAATGATCCATAAATTGGTCAAGTTAAAGGTAAAGTGTATTGTTCAAAGTGCAAATATATGAACTATAGGATTGTTAAACAAAATAGAATACAGTTATTCATGCTGATATGACTTACATGGAATAATAACTTGAATCTACATATATGTGTTAAGTGAAATTGTTAAGTTCCATGATCAAAAATAAATATGGATCAGATAGAATGAGAGAAATCATAGTTCAATGATATCACATGAGTTTTGTGGATATTATAGTAACTTCAATGATTAACATCATGAGTCATTTGAAGCTAGACCACCGTTGAAACTACTATAATATCCGCAAAACCCATCTGATATTAATCAACATATGTTCGCTAGTGACTGGCTTCACGAGGTATATCCTGGAGTTCTAGTGAGAAGTAGTGACCAGTGGAGTTCAACCAGGTCTGTTGTGAGATAGTAACTCACTGAAGACAATGGTGAATGTGTCGCTCAATTTCGTGGATTAGTTGAAGTTAGACATTAACACCGTTGGATGCCCGTTTAGTGGTCTAATGGTTAAGTGCTCGTGCTCGAAACCAGTAGGTTCTGAGTTCGAATTCCGCTGGGTACGGGATCGTGGATGTGCACTGTTGAGGATTCCCACAATAGGACAAAGTGGTCGTCCGGTGCTCCCAAGTTTTCCATGGCTGTCTAGCTTCAACTGACTCATGATCTTCATCACTGAAGTTCAATGATAATTCAATTAAATATTTAATGAAAGATTACGTTGATTTCGGTTCATCAATGAAGTTAAATTAGATAGAAACGACTTTCTATTCATAATGAGGTAACTAAATGCATAAAAATCATTTATTGTAAACATTTATTAGTATTAGAAATCTTTCACAATTCACATGAATTGCCTGTTATGAGATCTCTCGTATTTCACTCATTAAATATTTAAATCACAAGACTATTATTATTATCATTATCACTATTGGTAACAAAACCAATATTGCTTTTATGGTTTAAGTTAACAAAACGTAATAATTTGTCTGCCATACATTTATTATTATTTATTTGAAAACATAAATATTGGTACAAAGGGGCATTGAATACAAATGCTCCATACAAGTCACTTGATTCGTATGTGGGCTGTGATGTTGTCCGAGTGCCCAAACCGAAACAGTTGGTTTTCTTGGGGGGCCCACATCCAGAGCCTTTGGCCTAAAAGTCTAATCCACAAGGCAATGGAGCAACGTAAAGAAGTGCAGTGCCATGGTAACCGGTGGCCAATAATTGGCTCATATGTCATTTACTCCTCCAGGATCCTGGAGCTCATGTGGAACATTGGTTTGGAATCAGGGTTTTTCAACTCTCCTAGGTAGATCCTCCATATCCACCAACCGGGTTAAAGCGCTTTTCATCCGCTCAATCTCGTAAACAACAGTAATACCATGAAAAGGCAGTGAGTAGAACTTCCCTGGCAGTGGTTGCATACGCGTGGCCATGAGAGAGCATTTCGAGAGGGAGAGCTGACTTTCCCCACCCTTAGCCGTATCACAACATTCAGGAGCTAATTTCCATACACAATATCTAACTGAATAATTTCACTGAATTTATGCGTAACAGAGCATCTACAAATGACACAAATTGGACCTTTTCTAACCTTTAAGCCGATGCTAAAGTTTACTACTTTATCACGCAACATTCCCCAACTCACTCAATATTTATTTATGTTTACCTCATTTTGGCCAATGTTACATAATACTATCAGGTCATAAAACTTTCAAACCTAATAAGATTGTTGAAAACAGTTGTTCGCTCAAACACTCCTAATATTTTAAATACCATATAGAAATTTCTGAGCTATCAAGTTCAAATGAATATCCACAGTTTGATTTTAACACTTCACTTAACTCATCACTCATACATTGAAAACTTGTATACAAACCGCACAATATTAAATTAATGAAACTTAATAGGAATTAGTATCAGAAGGCGTTTTGAGAAAATTGCAGTAAATTCATTAGTTGAGATCATGAGTCAACTGGAGCTGGACCATCGTGGAAAACCTGGAAGCACTAGACCCCCATTTCGTCCTATTGTAGGACTCTTCGGTAGTGCGCACCCACGATCCCGCCTCGTGGGATTCGAACCCAGGATATATCAGTCTCGCGCGCGAACGTTTAACCACCAAACAATCGAGTCACCATCTAACGGTGCTAATACCTAACTTCAAAAATTCACGAAATTGAGCCACAAATTCACTATTGCTTTTAGTGAGTTATTGGCTCACAACTGGCCCGGTTGAAATTCACTGGTCACTGCTTCTCACTAGAACTCCAGGATATACATCTTGAGGAGTCCCACGATAGAACGAAATGGCCGTTCAGTGCTTCCAAGTTTTCCATGCTGATCTAGATCTAATTGACTCAGGATCTCAACTATTAAAATTAATAGCAATTCTCTTTCTCTCTTTTGAAATTTACTTTACTAGTGCACTTCTTTATTTTTACTGTTATAAGCGTTATTAATATTTGAAACAATTAGTCCCTATAGTAAATTTAGATAATGCAATGAGAAGACGCAATACATTTCGAATAATCTGATCACATATAATGTACTTGTTAAGACATTTTTTTATATTAAGATTAAAAGGTCAACTAGTTAGGTTAAAGGTAAGCCGTAAAGAAGAAAAACAATAATAAAGTACACAAAAATAATGTGATAACCATTCTGGATAATAAATCAGTATTACCAGGGGAGGTGTTAAGGTCAAGGACAAATTATTTTTGAATGCATAAAGGGGGTTTCAGTTTCCGTATAGTGAGAGCTTTAATGAACTCTAATATACGTCCTTGAAGGCTTTTGTACAACACTACAAAAGATGATTTCATGTTAACCTTATGACCAGTCTCAATCAAATGTTTCGTGATGGAGGATAATGTTTGTCTATCCTATGATCTTATTTGACCATTGGAATTCATTTGTTTTTAGAACAACACATATAAGCGAACAATATTGTTTTCAATTAGATCGTCATCAGGCCTTACTCTAATATACATGAATATTTATACGAAAATGTTAAACCAATCAAGGCAATATGGGTCAATAATCACAATGAAATAGAATAAGGTAAAAATACAAGTTTATAGTAGGAAGAGAGGTGTACTGATAGTAGTTAGAATAATAAAATAAGACAACAAAAGTCTTATCAAACGTTGAACGTTGGAAATAGCAAGTCAAACAAACGTGGGGTAAATAGACTTGGAATAGTCAACACAAGACATTAAAATCATCACGTAATAAGAAGTGTGTTAATGATTAGACAGTGAAGAATACAAACAGAAAGAGGCGAAAAATTACAAACAAATAATGGATGTGGAAATAACGTTAATGATAACAAAATAGCCATTTTGATATGTATTCACCCATCCTTAATTGCAAATCACTATGTACATGTTACCATACATACATGTAAATTGATAGACACAATCGCTTATGTGCTGTATGGGCTTTTAGTGAAACATAAACTATGTCATTTCAATAATGACACAGTTGAGCTGTATAAAATATTCGGTTGTTAGCTCATTTACATCTCCGTTTCAACATGAGACTATTTGTGTCATCTTTAAATGGTAACATAATATAAACTTGTTTAACGTTACAATATTGATTTACAATTATATAATTTATCACTTTCATTTTTCTCACTTTCTTTTTTCTTTTTCTTTTTTTTTGTTTTGTTTTTTTTGTGTAATATAATCAGGGTTGTGTAGAAGCATTCAGTGATTATGCCCAACATTATATTGTTGCATTAATTACTATGTGCTTTGTATTTGGTATTATTAAAGCTATTTATGTGATTATCTCTATTTGTTTATTTAAAAATTCATTGACTGCAAAAAATGCATCACCATAAATCTTACTACTTATTTACTTATTTACGCCTATTACTCCCAATGGAGTAGGATAATGAAGATGATAAACACCAATTGTTCTCTTCTCTTTTCTTTTCATTCTTTTTAAAATTGTTTACTTAATACAACAACAATAATCATAAACAATCATGTCATCAATACAAATTGAATCATTATTGATTAAAGTAAAGTCATATATCACATTTGACAATCTGTATTGCATGGATACTGTTGTTGATTATTTTTGGGCCATTATTATTATTATTATCATTTTTATTATTATGTAATCAACAGATTTAATGATAAGAATAAAACAAACATTGTTCTTTTTTGGTTACTTGTTTCTATTACATAATATGTAAACAACTGTATACTTAAATGAATTGCTCAAAGAATATGAATCTTGAATAGTAGGAATATCAACAAAACACTTCACTTAACGCAGAGTGAACATCCACTCTCTGAGATGCAGGTATATTCAGCTGACGAGTCCTAAATAGGACGAAACGCGAGTGAAACTGGATTCCACTGCTAGCCACTATCCATCAAATAGCTTACAAATAGTTTGTGAATTAAGGTAATATCGAGGCATGCGCACAGTATGCACATATGCCAATAACAGACTGATCAATTGCAGTCTTAAATCTCAATGGGAGGATACAAGCCAAACAATATGAAGTGAATATCAACATATTGTTTATTATTCAGTTGGTATTGTTGTTTATTTGAATCTTCTTATTGATGTTATAAGACTGTAATTGATCAGTCTTTAATTGGTATATATGGATATTATGTGTATTGACTGGATATTGTCATAATTCATAAACATTCTAGGTGAGACTATAATATATGGACGACATTTGAGTGACGCTAAAGTGAATCTGACGATGGACACTTACTGATTAGGACTAAATGAAGGTTATAAAACAGTTAGAAATTTCATTTACAATTGATAGTTAGAGTTTAAATTAGATTTAGGGTTTTCATCACGAACTGACATCAGCTATAATGTCGAAACTCTATTTAGCCAAATGTATGGATGAATTTCGCGCCGAAATTCGTGACTCACTATCTTATATCTGATTGGTTCGTCTATAAATTATAGTCTCGCCGCATTCTAAGAAAAGATGGATAGTGGCTAGCAGTGCAATTCAGGACGTGCGTCTCATCCTATTTAGGACTGGTCAGCTGGATGTACCTGCATCTCAGAGTTGATGTTCACTTCAAAACTAGAACCCGGTACCGTTTGCTCTAAACGCCATCACGTTATCCACTTGGCTAGTGAACTCTGATAGCCATTTGCTTGTTCAATGGGGTGAAGGTTGAATTTACTTGATATTGTTTACTTGAATCTTACCATTGATATTTAGGACTGTAATTGATCAATCTCTTATTGGCATATGTGCATACTGCGTACATTGACTCGATATTGTCTTAATTCACAAGCATTGTAAGAAAAGATGGATAATGGCTAGCAGTGGAATTCAGAGCTCACGTTTTGTCCTATTTGGGGCTCTTCATTTGGATCTGTCTGCTTCTCAGTAGCTAAGTGGATAACACGACGAAGTTTGAATAGGATGGTACTGGGTTTGAGTCCCACGGTGAACATCAACACTGAGATGCAGGTACATCCAGCTAATCAGTGCCCAATAAGACGAAACGCCTATCCTGGATTCCACTGCTAGCCACTGTCCATCTTTGCACATTACTTAACACATTTTTCATTGTTATGCCATACTTCAATTAATTATACGAATATAAATCTTTGTAGGTAAATGTTCACACATTTTCTTTCAAATAGAATTAAAATTAACCGATTCCTATTAACCAGTAAGGATAAGTCACTGTAGTGTGAGAGAACAGGTGAAAAGAGAAAACATTCAAGACAAACAAGCAAACAACAATTACATAGCTATGAACAATAACCAACCGAATTCCAGGCTAACCGAATAATCTATCATTAAGGTGTAGTGAACAAGAACACAAGTCGTGACAATCATACCAACTGAGTTCCGTTTCCGTTCTTTCCTTATTGATCTTCTACTGAAATACATCCTATGCCTGATCACCGTTATATACTACTAACGTGGATATAAGTAACCCACGCCACAGAGGTACCACCAGACTATTTAATTTAGTATTCACTTGATTACAGTTTTATTTGTTATGACTTTCCAATATTATGTGAATATTATCTTCTGTTATCTGTAACATCAGTCTAACACTCTACATGATAAAACAAAATAGCTTTCCATTAATCCATAGTTCCTAAATGTAATATAAGTATGATCAACTTTCTTAACTATTCACTAAATGATTGATGTATGTTGAATTTTGATCGAATTTTATATTCCATGTTAATACAGAAAGTGTCAGTTCCATGCCTCGATAAAGGAGAAAGTTAGAAATAGGGTCGACAAACCCATCCTTGTAAAAAACAATCTTGGAAAAAAACAGAAATGCTAACCGGACTAAACAAATTCAACCATTTCAATTCTATCCTCTGAGTTGAGAGAAGAATTATGACGCCTCATGGTGAAAGCCAAGATAATTAGAAATGACCTGAAGGACAAATGTATATCATTTTCTAGGAAATAGATCCATTTCCTAAGGGATAGATATGTATATACACACATGAGTATTTATGCATATTGTTTGGTGGCCCAGTAGACTTTTTCTTCCACTCTCGTCGTCTTGCTCAAACAATCAGTTTGGGTGGTGAGCACATAGCACTTTAGGCATCAGTATCAGGTTTCAGACACCGCGCAGCATAACAATTTTCAATACGAACGTCAAGACAGTTCTAATATATGGAGCTGAAACTTGGAGAGCTACCACAATCATCATCAAACATGTATAACTATTTATAAACAATTCTTTACGCAGAATACTCATTATTCATTGACCAGATACAATAAACAATAACCCACTATACCACAGAACAAACGAACTTACAACTAAACAGAAAATCGAGAAAAGGCATTGGAGGTGGATAGAATACACATTGAAGAAATCATCAAACTGGAACACGAGATAATCGTTAACTTGGAAATCTGAAGGCCAGAGGAAAAGAGATAAATCGAAGAATAGATTGAGTCGAGAATTGGTGGCAGGTATCAAAAGAATGAATAGCATTTGAGGACAGCTATAAAAGAGAATGGAAGACAGAGTTGGCTGGAGAATTGTGGTGGTTGGCCTATGTTTCTCCACGAGTGGTAACAAGAGTAAATAAGTAAGTAAGTAAATGCACACTTCAGTAATTTTTCGTTACAATTACTTTAATTAATATAAAACAGAGCTATTGAAAAACTCAGGTACACAAAATAAATATTTGTTATCGATTACAATATTATTATGTTTAAAACACCTTCTTTCCATTTCATACTCTACCTAAACATGAATACATGTATCATTACATCACTATCTAAAAGAATCACATTTAAATGGGTGTGTGTTTATGTAACGTTTCTCATTCCTGTTTGGGTTTTTCTTAACAATCAATCATCATTAATATTGATTTTGAAATAATAACACGTATAAGTGCTACATATAAGGCAGAAAACCAATATTTCTTACGTCTACAATAAACTAGAATCGTACATGGTAAGCACATATTTGATGATGATGATGCTTTGGATGACGATGATGATGATGCTTTGGATGACGATGATGATGATGCTTTGGATGACGATGATGATGATGCTTTGGATGACGATGATGATGATGCTTTGGATGACGATGATGATGATGCTTTGGATGACGATGATGATGATGCTTTTGATGATGATGATGCTTTGGATGACGATGATGATGATGCTTTGGATGACGATGATGATGATGCTTTGGATGACGATGATGATGATGCTTTGGATGACGATGATGATGATGCTTTGGATGATGATGATGATGATGATGCTTTGGATGACGATGATGATGCTATGGATGACGATGATGATGATGCTTTTGATGATGATGATGCTTTGGATGACGATGATGATGATGCTTTGGATGACGATGATGATGATGCTTTGGATGACGATGATGATGATGCTTTGGATGACGATGATGATGATGCTTTTGATGATGATGATGCTTTGGATGACGATGATGATGATGCTTTGGATGACGATGATGATGATGCTTTGGATGATGATGATGATGATGATGCTTTGGATGACGATGATGATGATGCTTTGGATGACGATGATGATGATGCTTTGGATGACGATGATGATGATGCTTTGGATGACGATGATGATGATGCTTTGGATGACGATGATGATGATGCTTTGGATGATGATGATGATGATGATGCTTTGGATGACGATGATGATGCTTTGGATGACGATGATGATGATGCTTTGGATGATGATGATGATGATGCTTTGGATGACGATGATGATGATGCTTTGGATGACGATGATGATGATGCTTTGGATGACGATGATGATGATGCTTTGGATGATGATGATGATGATGATGCTTTGGATGACGATGATGATGCTTTGGATGACGATGATGATGATGCTTTGGATGACGATGATGATGATGCTTTTGATGATGATGATGCTTTGGATGACGATGATGATGATGCTTTGGATGACGATGATGATGATGCTTTGGATGACGATGATGATGATGCTTTGGATGACGATGATGATGATGCTTTGGATGACGATGATGATGATGCTTTGGATGACGATGATGATGATGCTTTTGATGATGATGATGCTTTGGATGACGATGATGATGATGCTTTGGATGACGATGATGATGATGCTTTGGATGACGATGATGATGATGCTTTGGATGACGATGATGATGATGCTTTGGATGATGATGATGATGATGATGCTTTGGATGACGATGATGATGCTATGGATGACGATGATGATGATGCTTTTGATGATGATGATGCTTTGGATGACGATGATGATGATGCTTTGGATGACGATGATGATGATGCTTTGGATGACGATGATGATGATGCTTTGGATGACGATGATGATGATGCTTTTGATGATGATGATGCTTTGGATGACGATGATGATGATGCTTTGGATGACGATGATGATGATGCTTTGGATGATGATGATGATGATGATGCTTTGGATGACGATGATGATGATGCTTTGGATGACGATGATGATGATGCTTTGGATGACGATGATGATGATGCTTTGGATGACGATGATGATGATGCTTTGGATGATGATGATGATGATGATGCTTTGGATGACGATGATGATGCTATGGATGACGATGATGATGATGCTTTTGATGATGATGATGCTTTGGATGACGATGATGATGATGCTTTGGATGACGATGATGATGATGCTTTGGATGACGATGATGATGATGCTTTGGATGATGATGATGATGATGATGCTTTGGATGACGATGATGATGCTTTGGATGACGATGATGATGATGCTTTGGATGACGATGATGATGATGCTTTTGATGATGATGATGCTTTGGATGACGATGATGATGATGCTTTGGATGACGATGATGATGATGCTTTGGATGACGATGATGATGATGCTTTGGATGACGATGATGATGATGCTTTTGATGATGATGATGCTTTGGATGACGATGATGATGATGCTTTGGATGACGATGATGATGATGCTTTGGATGACGATGATGATGATGCTTTGGATGACGATGATGATGATGCTTTGGATGATGATGATGATGATGATGCTTTGGATGACGATGATGATGCTATGGATGACGATGATGATGATGCTTTGGATGATGATGATGATGATGCTTTGGATGACGATGATGATGATACTTTGGATGATGATGATGATATTACTGATTTCCTTAAAAGTCATATATATGTATGTATATAAATTGTATTGTACACTAACTGACGACATATTTGACCGATGTAAAAATAGATTTTTATACAATTTCTCAACAGTAAGGGTAAATTGATTATCGAAGATGTTATGTCCATCAATGCAATAATCTATTTGATTGACATTTTGATTCATTGCGACCATGTTTTACATTAAAACTTCATTTTATAATAACCCAGTGATTAAATTTCTTTTCTTTTTCTTTTTCCTTCTTTTTTTTTAGAATTAAGAAAATGATGTGCGTTTCATCATCAAGAGAATTTTGGCAGAAAATATTTATTACATTAAATACTTTATTTGTTGTAAGTAGTATAATTCTATTCATTAAAAACAAAAACAAAAAAAAGATATTTAACATGATTCTACTTATATTAGGTATAATAACACAAAATACTTTATCAAAATATACAACCATTTTACATACACCAATATCAGCTATCATTCCAACTATTCTATTTACTGGATGTTTCGGTTTGATAGCTGCATTAATTGGATATATTGGATTATGGAAACCAATGAATTCAATTGCTTTAATGGTATGGATTATTCAATGATTCTTCTTTGTTTTGGTATTAAATTTTCTAAAGCAATTAGTTCCTTTTAAAAAATTCTTCATAAAACAATGAGAAGAGGGAGTTGATCTGAATAAATATGATGTCAGAATAGGGGTTATGAAGATTATTAGTTTGTTGATTGAGATCATGAATCGATTGATGTTAAACCATCGTTAGAAACCTTGAAGCTGTTTCGTCCTCAATCAAAAACTTAATAATCTCCACAACACCTAAACTGATAATTAACATGTGTTCACTAGTGACTAGCTTCGTGAGGAAATTCTCGGAGTTCTAATGAGAAGCCGTGCCCCATGGAGCTAATCAGTGTAGGGTAGAAACAGGTGTCTATCTCAGTGAAATGGAAGATGGTCGCGCAATTTCGTGGACTGGTTGATGTTGGACACCAACACCATTGGATGCCAGCTCAATGGTTAAGTAGGTTAAGCGTTCGCGCGCGAGACTGAAGGCCGTGGGTTTGAATCCCTCGAGTGGGATCGTGGATACGCACTGCTGAAGAGTCCTACTATAGGACGAAATGGCCATCCAGTGCTTCCAGATTTCTAACGGTGGTCTAACATCAATCGGTTCATGATCTCAATCAAAAAATGTGATGTATTTACGCTATACATTTCGAATAATCTGGTCGTACATATACTTACCAAATCATTTTATATGAAAGTTAATAAGGGTCAATTATATGAAAGGTGACAAAGTGGAAAGTAACATTTTTTTCTTATATCGTATAGAAAGAATAAGAAATTATCGCATTATCCAAGGGCATAGAATAACTTAAGGGTTACTTAGGTAAAGTCAAGGTTACAACAAATTGTTTTTGTACACATAAGGGACGGAGGGGTGAGGTTAAATTTACAGCTTCAATAAACTTAACCATTCATCCTTGACAATATATTAAAAGCTGTATTCATGTCAAATTAAATTGTCTTTTTTCTTTTTCTTTTTCTTTTCTTTTCTTTAGCATATAATTAGTTTGTGTATTGTTACACTCATTGAAATTGGTATAGCAACAACATCAGCTGTAATGTATGATCAAGTTCGTTTCATTACAAATTCAATATAATATTTATTCTTTCATTTCTATAGTTCTATACAACTACACACAGTGCATTATTAGATAGTGTGAAATTCTATTATGAAAACCCACAATATGAAATGGAAATGGATCATTTACAAACTGAAGTAATGATACATTTCATCTTTATTATTATTGTTTACATGATTGAAATATTGATTTGTTTGGATATGACATTCATGTTGATCATGTTTTCTTTCTCTTCTTCTTTTTCTTACGTTTGTTGTTGTTCATAGTTTAAATGTTGTGGAGCTGAATCTTATTTGGATTATAGAAAATTGGGTATGAATATACCATTCTCTTGTATCATTGGTTATTTAGTTTATGCAAGAGTAAGTTAATATATGAATTATTTCTTAGTAAATTAAACTGATATGTTATACAATTTCATAGGATTCTAAGATCTTTCTTAAACTGATGAATTTCGTGGATTAGTTAAAGTTAGACATTACCACGGTTGAATGCCAGTTCAGTGGTCTAGTGTTTAAGCTCCCGCTCGTGAGACTGATAACTCCTGGATGGGAATCCCATGAGGCAGGGATGTAAAGTCACACAATAGGACGAAACGGTACTTCCAGATTTCCCATGATGGTCTAGCTTTAATTGATTCATGATCTCAACTATTGAAATCAAATTCATATGGTATTGTTTTACTTGAATCTTTTCATTGATATTTAAGACTACAATCGACCAGTATCTTATTGGCATATGTGCATACTGTGCGTATTGACTTAATTCACAAGTATTATAAACAAAGATAGATGGTAGTTAACAGTATAATCCAGGATGCGCGTTTCGTCCTGTCTGAGGCTCGTCAGCTGGATGTAGCTGTATCTCAGAGTTGGTGTTCACCCTGGGACTCGAACCCAGTATCGTTCACTTCAAACGCCATCACGTTATCCACTTAGCTACTGAGTCCTGATAGCTACGTGCTTGTGCGATGGGGTGAAGTTTTAATACAATTCGTATTGTTTGATTGAAAGTTGGCGTTTGAATAGAACGAGTTGAGACTATAATTTATGGACGACCTTTCAGCGATGCCAAAGTGATCTTGAGAATGAGGGTTATAAACCAGTGTGACAAATTAAAATAATGATTTACAATTGATAGTTATGGTTAGGAATCAAATTTATGGTTTTTATCACGACCTGACATCAGTTAAAATGTCGAAACGTTGTTTAGCCAAATGGATGGATGTATTTCACGCCGAAACCTCAGACTTGTTATCTTATATCTAAAGTAATTACTCCCCTTTATAAATTTCGATAGAACAATGAGAAGATGGAGTTGATCTGAAAAATGTGATGTATTGGTGCGTTATTGTTCGAAATGTATCGCGCAAATAAATCACATTTTTCAGATCAACTCCATCTTCTCATTGTTCTATCGATATCTTATGTTCGATTGATTCGTTCATAAATGATAGTCTCGTTGTGATTAATACTTATGTAATGTAATAAGTGGTAGAATTGAAAAACTAGGATATAATGAAATAACCTTTATGTTATAAGGCCATAAGAAACCTTAACAGCCAGTTCAAGTTGAAAATACAAATACACCTTCAGACATTTGATAGATATATTTTCTGTCAACTGAAAAACACCATAGACTTGAATGATTTCATGAAATCTTGACTAGTTGACTTTTTTTTGTTTATATGTTTAAATATACTGGTGATTACATTTTGAGAGGTCACCTTGTGTAATATGTTTATTACATCTAAGTTGAAGGACTTCCTTCTATTCATCCAATGTAATGTTTTTGGCTGATACTCATATAATAATCAATACAGTTAATCAGTCAGTCAGTCACTAACAACGTAGAACTTCGTACGTACGTATATCAGTTCGAGTTGCCATACCACATTAGCACAGAGATGCAGTGGTCGATCCAAATTCTGTAGTGGTAGAGATAGTAAAAGTATAAGCAGTAATCGGAAACATTAGGGTTTGAAGATGTTATTCAAGGAGTATAACCCAGTGAAATAAATTTGGAAAGAAAATAAGGGACATGAAGAATTCAGAAGATTAGAATTTGGGAGAACACAAAGACTGGATTCAACTGCGCCATTGCAAACAATTTTGAGCCATGTCATTCAAGATCTCTAACCATCGGTTGCTATCATCTCTCAGTCCCCAACCAGGTAATCTACACCTACCAACATGGCTCACTCAGTCCACTTGTCAGTGACTTCATGGACTTGTGCCATGTTTTGGTCTGACCACCCCTAGCTTCCTTCCAACCTACTCCTACACCATAAAACATCGCACGTCGGGCATTCAGTGTTTGGACATACGTAACACGTGTCCCAGCCATCTCAACTGATGAAGTTCCACTACTTCATCACTTAATTTGCCATACTTACCTAGTACTCGTTTCCTAACAACTGCATTACTTACTCGATGGTACCATGATATACGAGCAATGTTTCGAAGACACCTATGATCAAATACTAGTAACCTACGAATATCCTCTACTCTTACCGGCCATGTTTCACTGCCATAAAGTAGGACGAAACGAACTGCTGCACAGTAAACACATCCTTTGGTTGATAGACGGATATCTCCCCCACTCCATAAATGACACAAGTTGGCAAAAGCTAGTCGAGCCTTCTGTATCCGTGGTAAAATGTGTATATGTAAATGTTTGATTAAGTGGATAATCATATTTTATACAAAATGATCAAATTAAATTCAGGCTAGATGTTTATCTTATTGTTATTTAGATAATTTATAAAGTTATAAATTCACTCCGTACTGAGTTCGAGTCCCAGAGTGAATATCAACTTCGAGATGAAGGTACATCTAGCTGACAAGTCTTAAATAGAACGGAACGTGCTTCATGGATTCCACTACTAGACACTATCCATCTTTGTTTATAATTTTCAAAGTTGTCTACAATTATTCAACACACTATACTGTAAAATATAATGTTTGTTATTCTTAGTTTTGTCATAAAATTACTAACTAACATTCCACTATAGACTTGGTTAATCATGAATGAACGTTAATGAAATGAATTCAGATTACTCTTAGTTGATCAAATAAAGTATAGCTTAGTTATTGTTAACATTTTCCATTGAGTCTGACCGACACAGTGAATCACCATTACATCAAGAACACCACTTATCAAGTTCAGATTTGAATATATTCAGTTTATCGTTTAGTATAGGATCATTTGTGAAGACTTTATAGTTTAAAGTAAAACTTGATCTTAGATAAAAGTTTCACACTACAATAAAATAGCTAACCAGTAATTCCTTAGTTTCCAATCATATTCTAGTTAATATTTAAATGAAGAGTATCTTATTCTGTGCTCTTTTTTTCCAACCTGTTACTTAAAACAGAAATGTAATTTTGAGATAGTGGAGATTTGTAGGTCAGGTGGATGATTTTGATGGATTTTTTTTCTTTGAACTGGATGGTTTGGTTGTGGAGCTTTCATAGTTTTTCTGAACGGCATCATCGACATGTGGACAACTGTGGAAATTTTGGATAGAAGCAACTTCAAAAACACCAGGGAATTTTTAGAAGATTGACACTCAGGCCAATCAGCAATCAACAAGCATATTGAAATCGATTCAATTTATTAATCATAAGGAAAATGATGGAAAAATATAGGAACAAAAATCAAACTAATGAAAGGCACAACCAAAACAAAGAAGTAAACAGTGATAGGTTTAAAGTCAACAAGAGCCAATCAGCATCGAGGTGTACAGGATAAGCTGCCAAACTTATGTGGAGAAATTCAAACACTCGACTTGAACCTGAGTTTTGTACTGATGATGTCAGTCCACAACCAAACCATCTAGCTCAGCAAACAAAGCTCCATCTGAATTGTTCATTTATTTATTTCATTTTATTTAAACACATAAACATTGGTACAAGGAGGCACAAAATAGATATACGCCACATAAATCATTCGATTTGTGTGAGAGCTTGGATATTGCTTGGCTTACCGAACCGAAACAGGTGGTTTTCGTAGAGCGCCCACACCCAGAGCCTTTGATTTAAAAGTCTGACCCACAAGGCAGTGGAGCAACGTAAGGTGATGCAGTCCCATGGTAACCGGTGACCAATATTGGTTCATATGCCATTCGTTCCTCAAGAATCCTGGAGCCCATGTAGAGCATTGGTTTGGAATCAGGGTATTTCAACTCCTTTAGTGTCAGACATTCGTTTTTTATCCTTTCAATTTCGTAAACACTTCCCACACCACGAGAAGGTCGTGAATAGGATTTTCATGTCAGTAGTTGTATGCATGTGTCCATGTGAAAGCATTTCAAGAGAGAGAGAGAGAGAAAGAGTGAGAGAGAGATAACTCTCCCCACTCTCAAGCGTACCATAATATTTGTGGGTATCATATTTTCTTTATGACATAATTTATCTAAACTTTTGATTGATCTCATGTATTTCTTTTTCTTTTTCTTTTCTTTTTTTTCAAAAAAAAACAACTTTTACTTAACAGGGTTGTGTTCATATATTAACTGATTATATACAACAATATACAATTGTATTCATTTCATTATGTTTTCTATTTTCAATTATACAAGGGGTTTATTTAATTATTTCCATTTTAATGCTTAATAGATCTATGGATACAAAAAATTTATGTACATAATTATATTTATTTTTTTAATTTTTTTCCAAAAAAAATAATCAATAAATCAATAAAATAAAATAAACAAACATGTTTTCGTTGATCAAAAGGATATTTCATTGTTACTATGATCAATTTATTGATTTATTGAGTTAATTCATTGATTTGAATGATTTATTGATTATTCATTGATTGATTGATTAATTCATTTTATTAAAGACTATAATACATTGAATGTTGTTGTTATTGTTGCTGATTTGTTTCTCTCCCTACTGTTTTCTATGTTATGAATAAATAATTGTTTAAATTAATTGTATGAATCTTATTAATTGTGAATAATAACTTTCATTTTATATGAATTGATATGATCAGTGTGGATAGGGAATCAACGATTGTTGTTCCTATCATGATGTGATGGTTGAGCTGATGAAACAAATTGAGCTTTACTGACTAGAACAATCGTTTCTCAAGATCCTACCTCAGCCCTAATGGGTTGGTATCTGACGAAATCTCAGCACAGATTCGAAAAGCTCGTTTGGCTTTTGTCAACTTACGTCACCGACGGCGAAGGCAACATATCCGTCTATCAATTAAGGGACGAGTACACTATGCAGCAGTCCGTTCTGTTTTAATTTACGACAGCGAAACATGGCCATTAAGAGTAGAAGATATTCGTAAGCTACTAGTATTTATTCACAGATGTTTTAGAAATATTGCTTGCATCTGCTGGGATCACCGGGTAAGTAATAGTGAGGCTAGATGCGGGGTATTAGAGAATGATGGTAAATCAGTTGATGACGTTGTGAATTTTCATCGACTAAGATGTTTGGGCCACGTGTTACGTTTACCTGAACACCGATTACCACGACTTGCGATGCTAACGGGTATTGGGGATGGTTGGAAGAAAGTAAGGGGCGGTCAAACCAAAACCTGGCATCAGTCCACACAGTCACTAACTTATGGTCTGAGCTATGTTGTTAGATGCAGACTAATTGGTTGTGGTCCGCGTGACTGTTGTAACCAATGGTTGCAGACTGTGGATGACATGGCTCAGAATCGATCACAATGGAGTAGGTGTGTATACTTTCTGTCTTCCCTCAAACTATGGGATTAAAATTGCATTGTATCTTTCCTTCTACGAACTGATTCTTTTTTCCTGTATTATATCCCTATACAAAATCCTTCTTTTATATATCACCACCACTGAACTAACTACTTCTATGAATCCGGTTTCCATCTTGTTGTGCTAATGCGGTATGGCAACTTGGACTGATGCATATATGTGCCTGGTCTCACGTTTTAGCTGACAGACAAGATCCCACCATACTAGACAGGTCAGTTTAAAAGCGGTAAGACTAAGAGCAGTAAACTCAAGATCTGAAGGTGAAGTCATACTGTTGACTGTACAGAGGTGTGACGTCAGTAAGGTGTTTCTTTCAAACAATCAGCATGACAGTGATGCTACCTTTCCACAAGGAGAGGTGGGGTTAGAAAAGGTTGACCCTAAAAATGCACATCTCGCCTTATCCCATGGATTTCTGTGTCCGGTGGTAAGGTCTCAACAAGTACGGAGCTAACATGAACATTACTCACAAAAAGGTCGTGTGTAATCGGCCTAAATTTGTTGTCCCTTAGGCACTGCAGTCACTCACTCAGCTCACTAAGACCACCCATAACCCAATTTTATTTTCAGGTACCTCTGGAAGAACCTTTCCATGGTGTGAGCAACCGGAAAGTGATAACTGCCCTCATACCTCTAACAGCATTCAAAATCACCGACTGATATGAAAACTATGAGTGATTCAGAGTTTTTCTACAGCAATTGACAAGACATTATGATTAATAAATACCTCTAACAAGTCAGTCTAATCAAGTTGATTGGACTTGATAGATGTATTTCGTTAAACATGTTTTGACAAATATGAATGGCGAATGTTCGAATACTTTCATATAATACACTGCTAAGGGTTCTCTGTATTTTAACGATCCTGTAGAAAACTAATAAGTTAAGCGTGTTGAGCGCAAGCCAGTTACCTACTGAAGACAATGAAAGATGGTCTTGAAATATTGTGGATTGTTTAAAGTTAAACATTAACACCGTTGGATGTCGACTCAGCGGTTTTGATGCTAAGTGTTCGCGTGTGAGATTGAAGGTCTTGAATTCGATTTTTACATATGGCGTCGTGAATGCACATTGGTGAGAAATCCTATACTGGGATGAAACGGCTATCCAATGTTTTCAGGTTTTTACTGGTGGTCTAACACTGGTCTATCTCCACAAACCCCATATTGAAAATTTAATTCCATTAAAAATTGTTCTACATCTACATTGTTATGCGTATTTTGTTGATATGGGTGATATTTTAGGAACCAGTTGCCATAATTAATATATAAATATCATAATAAATAGATTATAACACGTAATACTTACAATTTATTCAGGTGTCCTAGACTAATACATCAATAGTGGACTAAATGTGTCAGTGATAATAGCTCCGTTTGTAATAATATATATATAGTTTTTGATAGATGAAATTGATTTCCTTGTGTTTATTTAAGTAACTCAAAAGTTATCTTTCGACTAATGTATATCTCAATGGTTTAGATCATGAGTCAATTGAAGCTAGATCACCATGGAAAACCTGAAAGCACCAGACGGTCTTTTCGTCCCAGTATGGGACTCCTCAATCGTGTGCATCCATGATCCCGAACCCCGCGAGGTTCGAACCGAGGACCTATCAGTCTCGCGAAATTCGCTTAATCAACTAGACCACTGAGCTGGCATCCAATGGTGCTAATGTCTAACCTCAACCAATCCACGAAATCGTGCGACCATCTTCCATTGTACTGAGAGAGACACCTGTTTCTACCCGACGCGGACTAGCTCCACTGGTCATGGCTTCTCACTAGAACTCCGAGAATTTTCTCACGAAACTAGTCACTAGTTAGCACATGTTAATTATCAGTTTAGGTGTTGTGGAGATTGTTAAGTTCAATCAAAAACTTAACAATCTCCACAACACCTTAACTGAAAACATAATGTAAAGTGATTTATCAACAAAATTCTACTGTCATTTATCACTTAGACTTAATAATTACCCATACTTATGATAAGTAGTATATACTTGATAAATGATTGTTCATTTCTTCGTCTTTATTTCATTTAATACATGAATTACATAATACAAATTAATGTAAACAATTCATAGAAGTAAATGAATCATTAGAGGAGGATATATGGACTTAATTGAATTTCATAGTTTACACCACGAACTAACTTTAGTTAGATAATAGTTTAAATCTAGAAAGTACTAGTTAGTTGTTTTATGATTCCTCATAAGTAAAGATTCATGACTCTACTGAGGATTAAGCTTAAAATATTTGAAGTTCGGTATGAGGTTCTTAGATTTAGATTCTTGTGTCGTTATCCAATGGTTGACATTTCTAACTTCAATCACTTTGAGATATTATGTAATTTAATTACTTTCTATTATTATCTGTGAGTAACTGCCTCTCATTTGATATCATCATGACTTCTCACAAGAACCTTTGGAATAACATTTCGAGATTAGATATCAGTGAGTACATGATTGTTATTACTACATAGGGTTTATAGAAATTTTTTTGAATTTTATAACATAAGTCATGAGCTAACTTGAGCTATGCAATCATTGGAAATCAGGAATTACAGTTTGACTTTTTCGTATTGTAATAAGACATCTTAAAAATGAACAATCATGAACCTGTATTCGAATTGAGATTACCAATTGTAGCGTGGCGTCGAGTTGAGGTTAACTATGAACACCACTACAAAGAAACACGTGCCAAATGAATCAGAAGGCGTAAGAAGCTCGTTCCAAATGACTCCATAAAATCCCCGAGAAGCCGAATATCAGAAGACAGTTAATGGACCAAGTCGAGGTTTATTAGCTGGCGATCTCGTGGCATCGAAAGGATACCGAGATCGTGCCAGGATACAACCTTGGTTACAGAAGGTAACCGAATTCGCGCGCAGTTACAATCAAAGTGTAAGTATAAGAATGAAAGCACAAAGTAGCTGTCATTAGCACAGTCAAACAAAAGCACGTTAAAACAAACACTGGTACAGTTGGTTATAATAATAATTGTTTTTATTAAACCAGTCGTGTTCTCGTGATAAACGTGAGTCACTACAAACCCAACACAGATTGAATAATCCAGAAAATGAAATAAATTAGATGTTATTGGTGATTAATTGATGTAAGATTTACAGTTTTAGTGGTGGTAAGTTTCAACCTGTATATGTCTGTAGTACAAATCATAACTATGACACTGGATGACCCTTCCATAGTGTAGGCGACTGGGAAGTGATAACCGCCCTTATACTTCCAACAGCACTCAAGACCAAAATAATAATATAAAGTGTTCTCATCTGCGTACTTTTGAATATCGTTTACTCGTTTGTTTGTTATAGAACTAAATGATTACTGACTTTCTACTCTGTCTTACTAAGTACAATTAATGTCTTTTTTTGTCTAAACCATAGTGCTAATCAAATTCTATCGAACATATTGCTGGTTTCTCACGTTTAATAGACTTGCTGATTAGTACCAAACAGAATCATAAATTTCTATCGACTACCTCCAACCCTCAAGTTCAACTATTACTGTGAGTACAGGAAATACTTACTAACTTATGCCTATTACCCTCATGGAGGAGCATAAGCCGCTCAGCAACTCTGTCCCGAACAATCCTTTCCTGTTCTTTTCAGTTGCTATTTATTCTTTTGATATATGCTACCAATTCTAGACACAGTGTGTTTTTTTGTCTTCCTCATTTCTATTTACCTTCAAGGTTCAAAGCTAGCGCTTGCTTCATGATGCACTTTGGTGATTTCTTCAAAGTATGTCCTATCCGCCTCCATCGTCTTTTCTGAATTTCTTCTTCATCTCAAAGCTAGTTTTTTCTCTCGTACAGTAAGGCTATTGCTGATAGTATCCAATCGATGGATATTAAGTAATTGTATATAAATACTTATACCTCTTTCATAATGATTGTAGAAATTCTTCATGTTTCAGATTCATACAATAAAACTGTTTTGACATTTGTATTAACTTCATTCAATGATACAGTACTTGATTCACCAAAATATTCTGTAAAGTATCAAATTGAATATTTGATTCAATTTACTATCTATTGTGACTTGTGGCCAGTGTACCTTGTTAATGTATAACGTAACGATACCACCAATTAGGAAACAGCGAATTATCGATCAGACCTATGACGCCTAAAACCCGTATGAGCACTCTAGCGTCTCTATCGGTCCTTCTTCTAGACTAGCTCAACGTGTTAATTCCAGAACACCAATCTCAGCCTCCGAGATATGAATCATTATATTTCAAACATACTGGGTTTATATACAAACCAAACAGACCACATCGTACCATAAAATGGGAAGCAACATTTGCCCAAGAATTAGTCAAATGTGGCTGTGAATGAGGGAGATAGTGAGTAATAAACAGGCCATAACTCAAGAATGGTAAACCGTATGATAATAGTTCATAAGTCGAAATAAAACTCATAATAACAGGGATATGAAATATGAGCAGTTTAGTTACATAACAATTATACGACAATAATATACTCATAGTATTGATCCATAAATGGATCCCGAAAGTTACCATTCATTATGTTTATCGGGATATAACACTATCGAATCATAATTAAATCAAAAGAAAAACAATCTATAATATACAGTACCAGAAAATCGATTTTTTTTTGCATTTTATATTTCTGCTTGAAGTAGTAACTATGTTTACATCATCATCATCATCATTTACTAATTATAGTAGTGTTTTTGGAATTTTTTAAGTAACACTCTAATACATTCATAATTAGTTACCTTTTTTGTGTGTATCATAGACAGTAATGAACATATGAACATGACAATCATTTCTGTTTCAAATAAAATGGGGGTTTTGTGTGTGTGTGTGTGTGTGTGTGTGTGTGTGATCTTACTGAATTAATGGAAAGAAATAGGATTTTGTAAAGTTTAGTTGTTTAATGCTTATTATTGTAAAAATAATTAGTCTCTTTGATAAATAAGAAGACAAAGATTATAAGAACTATATTGATATATATATCACTTACTTACTTACGCCTATTACTCCTCGTGAAGGAGCATAGGCAGCTAACCAGCTTTCTCCATTCAACCCTGTCCTGGGCAATCCTTTCCAGCTGTTTCCAGTTACTACTCATCCTTTTCATATATGTGTCTATTTCTTCACGTAATGTGTTCTTTAGCCTTTCACTTTTCCGCTTCCATTCAGGATTTCAAGTTAGGGCTTATCTCGTGATGTAGTTTGATGATTTCAATTTATGTTCTATCTATTTCCATCGTCTTTTCCTAATTTCTTCTTCAACTGGAAGCTGGTTTGTTCTCTCCCACAAAAGGCTGTTGCTGATGGTATTCGGCCAATGGATGTTGAGCATGTTGCGTAGACAACTATTTATAATTACTTGTACCTTCTTGATGACGGTTGTAGTAGTTCTCCATGTTTCAGCTTCGTTTGTAGGACTGTCTTGACGTTGTTATTCAAGATTGTGACTTCGAATTTGGTTGAAAGTTGTTTTGAGTTCCATATGTTCTTCAATTGTAGGAATGCGGCTCTTGCTTTTCCGATCCGTGCCTTCACATCTTCATCACATCCACCATGCTCATCAGTGATACTGCCCAGATATGTGAAGGTTTTTACATCCTCCAAACCATCTCCGTCAAGTATGATTCACATTGTGATGCATCGGAGGATCTTGCATTTCCCTTTGTGTATGTTGATACCTACTGTTGCTGAGGCTGCTGCTACACTGGTCGTCTTCTTCTGCATTTGTTGTTGCGATTGCGATAGGAGGATTAGATCATCTGCAAAGTCTAGATCGTCCAACTGCATACTAGATGTCCACTGTATCCCATGCTTCCCTTCAGATGTTGGCGTCTTTATGATCCAGTCGATAACCAGGAGAAAGAGAAAGGGTGAGAGTAAGCAACCTTACCTAACACTGGTCTTCACTTCGAACGACTTTGTCAACTGTCCTCCATGCACGATTTCGCAGTGTAATCCATCATATGAACTCTGTATGATATTGACTATCTTCTCAGTTACGCCTTAGTGTCGAAGAAGTTTCCATAGTGTTGTCCTATTCACGCCATCAAATGCCTTTTCGTAGTCAATGAAGTTGATGTAGAGTGATGAATTCCATTCAATTGATTGTTCCACAATGATCCGTAGAGTTGCGATTTGGTCTGTACACGATCTATCCTTACGGAATCCTGCTTGTTGATCACGAAGTTAGGTGTCTACAGAGTCCTTCATCCTGTTTAACAATACGCTGTTGAAGACTTTTCCCGGTACTGAGAGAAGAGTGCTTCCCTGTAGTTATCATACCTGCTTAGATCGCCTTTCTTTGGCCCTTCTTTCCAGTCTTTTGGTACTTGTTCTTCATCCGAAATCTCGCTAACGAGAATGTGAAGTATCTTTGCAAACATACTAGATTTATATACAAACCAAGCAGGCCATATTGTAGCATAAAATAGAAAATAACATTTGTACAAGTTCTATTCAAAAGTGGCTATGAATATGGGAGATTTTATATTAATAGACTGGGCATAACTCAAGAACAGTAAATCATATAATAATAGTCTGTAGATTAAAATGAAGCTTATCATAAGATGAAGATGAATATGCATAGTTTAGCTACTTAACAATCATACAATACATCTATATATATCATAATGATTCATCAGTGGATTCCGACAGTTACCATTCAATATTCTCTTCAGGATATAACATCATACAAATGAAATGACTTCACTTTAAAACTTTACAAAATCAGTCATTTGATTTAATGATGAAATACTTGAATAAAACTTTACAATATCAAATATAAATATCCATTTCAATAGAAAATATTAGAAAAATTCCATATTATTCTACATTCCTAATTACTCATTTCTATTACCATAGTGAATAAGATTTAAAGAATAAGACACATAAACAATAATATGAATTTAAATGTTGTATATTATGATGATAGTAATAATAATAATAATAATAATAATAAAGTGATCTAAATGTATGCGTCATTTCAACATGTCATGAGGTTCTGGATCACAAAAAGCACTATCACGTCGAATGGATCACTATTGATACACTGGATAAGATTCAAGAAAAAAAGAAAAATAACACAGTAATCAATACCAGACACATAAACACATCAACAATAATATTAATATCATATAGATTAAAATGTTGTATATAATAATAATAACAACATTATCGTTATTATTATTAATATTAATATTATTATTATTATTATTATTATTATTATTATTATTATTAGTAGTAGTAGTAGTAGTAGTAGTAGTAGTAGTAGTAGTAGTAGTAGTAGTAGTAGTAGTAGTAGTAGTAGTAGTAGTAGTAGTAGTAGTAGTAGTAGTAGTAGTAGTAGTAGTAGTAGTAGTAGTAGTAGTAGTAGTAGTAGTAGTAGTAGTAGTAGTAGTAGTAGTAGTAGTAGTAGTAGTAGTAGTAGTAGTAGTAGTAGTAGTAGTAGTAGTAGTAGTAGTAGTAGTAGTAGTAGTAGTAGTAGTAGTAGTAGTAGTAGTAGTAGTAGTAGTAGTAGTAGTAGTAGTAGTAGTAGTAGTAGTAGTAGTAGTAGTAGTAGTAGTAGTAGTAGTAGTAGTAGTAGTAGTAGTAGTAGTAGTAGTAGTAGTAGTAGTAGTAGTAGTAGTAGTAGTAGTAGTAGTAGTAGTAGTAGTAGTAGTAGTAGTAGTAGTAGTAGTAGTAGTAGTAGTAGTAGTAGTAGTAGTAGTAGTAGTAGTAGTAGTAGTAGTAGTAGTAGTAGTAGTAGTAGTAGTAGTAGTAGTAGTAGTAGTAGTAGTAGTAGTAGTAGTAGTAGTAGTAGTAGTAGTAGTAGTAGTAGTAGTAGTAGTAGTAGTAGTAGTAGTAGTAGTAGTAGTAGTAGTAGTAGTAGTAGTAGTAGTAGTAGTAGTAGTAGTAGTAGTAGTAGTAGTAGTAGTAGTAGTAGTAGTAGTAGTAGTAGTAGTAGTAGTAGTAGTAGTAGTAGTAGTAGTAGTAGTAGTAGTAGTAGTAGTAGTAGTAGTAGTAGTAGTAGTAGTAGTAGTAGTAGTAGTAGTAGTAGTAGTAGTAGTAGTAGTAGTAGTAGTAGTAGTAGTAGTAGTAGTAGTAGTAGTAGTAGTAGTAGTAGTAGTAGTAGTAGTAGTAGTAGTAGTAGTAGTAGTAGTAGTAGTAGTAGTAGTAGTAGTAGTAGTAGTAGTAGTAGTAGTAGTAGTAGTAGTAGTAGTAGTAGTAGTAGTAGTAGTAGTAGTAGTAGTAGTAGTAGTAGTAGTAGTAGTAGTAGTAGTAGTAGTAGTAGTAGTAGTAGTAGTAGTAGTAGTAGTAGTAGTAGTAGTAGTAGTAGTAGTAGTAGTAGTAGTAGTAGTAGTAGTAGTAGTAGTAGTAGTAGTAGTAGTAGTAGTAGTAGTAGTAGTAGTAGTAGTAGTAGTAGTAGTAGTAGTAGTAGTAGTAGTAGTAGTAGTAGTAGTAGTAGTAGTAGTAGTAGTAGTAGTAGTAGTAGTAGTAGTAGTAGTAGTAGTAGTAGTAGTAGTAGTAGTAGTAGTAGTAGTAGTAGTAGTAGTAGTAGTAGTAGTAGTAGTAGTAGTAGTAGTAGTAGTAGTAGTAGTAGTAGTAGTAGTAGTAGTAGTAGTAGTAGTAGTAGTAGTAGTAGTAGTAGTAGTAGTAGTAGTAGTAGTAGTAGTAGTAGTAGTAGTAGTAGTAGTAGTAGTAGTAGTAGTAGTAGTAGTAGTAGTAGTAGTAGTAGTAGTAGTAGTAGTAGTAGTAGTAGTAGTAGTAGTAGTAGTAGTAGTAGTAGTAGTAGTAGTAGTAGTAGTAGTAGTAGTAGTAGTAGTAGTAGTAGTAGTAGTAGTAGTAGTAGTAGTAGTAGTAGTAGTAGTAGTAGTAGTAGTAGTGAACTAAATCTATGCGATTAGTTCTCGTTGATGAAATGTCGATGAATTATTGATGTATAAAATGTAGCATATAATATTTTCTAAGAAAAAAATGACATGCTATATCCTTTAAATTGGATTGTAGTTACTATCTTTAGTAAACAAGAACACAAATGTTGATAATCGAATGTAAATAAAGCCGGAATAAATACTGATGCAGAATAATACACATTCATTATATTTCGTGGGTTCTCATCAGCTGCTTATAACCACTGATATGTATTAGAATTTCAAATTGAGATAAGAAATAGTATGGAACAATTGACATAAGTGAATGTAAAGAATTGGGATGACAAAGGTTTCCTATATCGGAGTGAATATCAACTCTGGGATGCAGGTTCATCTAACTGATGAGTCGAAAATAGGACGAAACATGCGTCAAATTCGGTTCCACTGCTAGCCACTATCCATCTTTGCTTAAAAAGGTTGTGACTGAAGGCACTATCGAAGCAATCCGCACAAGATGCACATATGCCTACATCAAACTGACCACATGCAGTCCTAAACATCAATGGGAAGACACAAATAAAGTCAAAATCAAGTGAATTTATATGTATGTATGTATATATATGCAAGAACAAGAAAGAGGTTACTTGGTGTTAAAATGAAGGAACCACTAGGAATCGGTGATGTAATAGTTGAGTGGAGTTCAGAGACCGATAACATAAATTGTGTGATAATTTAAGAGGTAATAAAAGATTCATGGAATTGAAAACTGATAAGATGGGTTACGTAAGAAATGAATAGAATTTGAAGAATTCACATAATTTAAGAGAATCAAGTGAGTGAAAATGTATGAGTGAAAAGGTGGTTTAAGAATTCTGTGAAACATAACCACTAAGAGTAGAAAATACTCGTAAGCTACTAGTATTTGATCAAAGATGTTTTAGAAACATTGCTCGCATCTGCTGGGATCACCGGGTAAGTAATAGTGAGGTCAGATACAGGGTTTTAGGGAATGATAGTGGATCACTTGATGAATCTTCATCGACTGAGATGGTTGGACCACGCGTGACATATGTCTGAACACCGATTACCATGATGCGCAATGCTGACTAGTGTTGGGAATGACTGAAAGAAAGTAAGGAGCGGCCAAACCAAAACCTGGCATCAGTCCACACAGTCACTAACTTCCGGTATGAGCTATGTTGTTAGATGCAGACTAATTGGTTGTGGTCCGCGTGACTATCGTAACCAATGGTTGGAGACTGTGGATGACATGGCTCAGAATCGATCACAATGGAGTAGGTGTGTATACTTTCTGTCTTCTCTCAAACTATTATATTACAATCGCTTCATATTTTTCTTTTTACAAACTAATTCTTTCTTCCTGTACTATGTTCATATATGCAATCTTTCTTTTATATATCACCACTATTGAATGAACTACTTTTATGAATCCGGTGTCCGTCTTGTTGTGTTAATGAGGTATGGCAACTTGGACTGATGGATATATGTGCCTGATCCTACGTTTGTAGTTGACTGACTGACTGACTACACCTTTAAAATCATTAACTGATAAATTATGCAGTGAATAATTCATCTATCAATAAAAACTAATAAATGCATGAATTAAAAGCACTACTCTATTCATTTATATTGAAAATATCTTTTCAATTCATATTTTCTTGTATAGATAACCTGAACACATTGCTTAGATACTATACTCAATAGGTTTTTATCATATAATTTAAATGACCTATTTTTCATAGTTAGACCTTCAAGTTTAAAATAATTTTTTTCTTTGAACTTAACATCAAACAGAAAGTTTTCGAATATTTTTATACACTCTGGTGACGTGGTGAAAAAACAATTCCGAGCCTTCAATCTTCAAATTAACGAATCAAGATCAGCCAGTAATTGGACCAAATTCAGTGTAATTATTCCCAGTAATCAGCATACAGGGTTCTTGCCGGTGTTCTTCAACGACATTGATTGTTAATTAGTCATACAGTAATTTTCATTACCGTGCTGATTCAAAAAATGGCTATTTCTTCCTATCAATTACAGTTGCTATTTGAGCGACAACAGCAACGTTTCAAAAAGAACCAGTTGAATGTTTTAGACAGTTTACGCATATGGCTGCTAAATCATCCATGTTTTGAATGTGTGACAAAAGTTGATGAATTCATTTCTAATTTGTATACCGAGCTGGAAAATGACTGGAGAACGTATGGACGTGTCGATGAAAGCCTCCGTGAATCTTTAACTGTGAAGATAATTATATAGTGTACCGCCTTAATAGGACCAAAAAACTAACGATTATTTCATTTATGAACGTCTGATTTATAAATTGTGTATAAAATGATAAATGGAAGTACCGTGGATACATAAGCAGCTTGATAATTATGTTGGCTCTCAACCACATGATCCTCGAAACCAAAAGTACGGTTACTGAAAGGATTAACACTCAAGGTTTGACACCATAGAGAAGGTCGGAAGTGGTGAACGCGGGAAGATAGAATCTGTACAGCATGGCTTGATGATGTAAGTGAAGTCGCTTTTTTTAACTTCTTTTTCATATTAAATATACTATTTTATGCTCTGCCTAAATGTGTTCTTCAGAAGTCCTAAAAACCATATTGCAGACTGTCACTGTAGGACGCGTCAGAATAATTAATGATGTGTTTTCCGTATAATAGATCAGGTAGTTGCATGATGGAAAATCTGCAATTTCGGGATTAGGTCTATTATTCTAACAACAAAGAAGAATGCACATGATGCAAACCTAGATATTATTCTTACAGCTTAAAACTTTATTGTGTAAGTATGAATATAAGTGATAAACTGGATTGGAATTTGTCACCGTTGTTGAAAGGCTGCCCTCAGAAGACTAATGTCGTATCAGTGACTGATTCTAAGGTCGTGCAACCTATGTCGTTTAAAACTTCTATGTACTTTAAGGAAAGACAAGGTATCAATCAATTCCATTGTGTTGTTTTTGTGGTGCCAACTGAAGTGACACCGACTTCGATGAACGTATGGATACGCTATGAACGTACACTTAACTCCGTATATTACCTAGGCCAACCCCGGTTTTGTAAAGGTGGTAATAAGAAGCCAAATACGAGTGGGGTTGAAGAGATTTATTTCAGGCATTTTTTTATACAGACAGAGACTCAGAATAAGGGGCAACAAAGCGAATAGAGAGCGAAGCGAAACAAAATAACACACAGAGGGGAAGGTGAGTGACCCAACTCTACTTAATCAAGCGAGAATTCATATTGATGGTCAAACGAAAATACGTTACGGACATATCATGAATAGCATAAGTAATTAAAATATGGTTTATTTTCAAGAATTAGATCCTCATACAGATTTGACATACATAAGGCCATTTGTGACGAGTAGTAATGATCCAAAAGCAACATGATTAAACACGCAATATTGTGACTAGTTCCAAAGTGCTTGGTGCAGTTGATCTTTTTGTCACTTGCTCGATTCCAAAAAAATGTCAGGCTCATCGATGTAGAACCATAGTCTACTTTGTCATTGGTACTATTATAAGAATAGACTTAATCCTAAATTTGTAGATATGTCATCATGTGACTGCTTAATCTATATGATCTTACGCGGAAGTCACATCATTATCTACACCGACTCATCGTCTTGTAACAATTAACAATGTGATACATACTACTTTTGAAGAACACATTTAGGCTGAAAATAGGACAATATATTCAATGTGAATAAAGTCAAGTTATACAAAATGACCACTTCTGCAAGACGGTGCCGTGCCATCCGACTGAATGAATATCACCGCGTTCACCATTGTTGGCCTTCTTTCCGCGTTAGACCCCGAATATCTGTTTTCCCAGTCATTTAATGTTCAGCTTTGAGGATTTTGGGGTTAAGACCAATATCCCTACAAACACACATACGGTCATATCAAGGCACTGAATGTTAATAAGCTGATAATTAGTTGAATCAAAATGTGACTCAAGAAGAATTAATGAACGGACCTGTCTTGAAGCTAGAATAACTCGCATGGGCTTGACAAGGTTTCAGACATCACACTGGCGAAGAACATTGTTGGGATTTTAAACCGGTTAAAATCGCTCAGCCAACTCATTAGCCCAGGTTTGATGCATTGCCAGAGGTCCAGAAACGTATAGAACTAAAGTACTTGACTTTATGTCTCAAAATAAGTGGCTATGATACACGATCGTAAAATACTAATACAATGCTCCTGTTGATTTTTCATTGTTTGGTAAAGCCTGTCCCATATGATCAATAACTATAAAAATGCTTGGGAGATTTTGACGTTGAGAAGGAGAGAATTCGATATATAAATGAATATGACAACTGTCAGACGTTTTAAACTTCTCCTGTACAGTAGCTGTGTGTCACTACACATTTGTGCCTACCTTCATGGACCTATATTTATTTGTAGCCAAAATAAAGAAGTTATTACGGATGGTAAATTATTAATAGTGACGAGGGAAGCTGTAAATCGCAATAAAGACGAATGGTGATGAATAGTTAGATGTCATTGAAAATGAAACAAAATATACAATACCAATGCTTTCTCCATCAGGTACATCCACTGTGTGATGACACACTTGTGTAATCAACCAGAAACAGTAAATAGCCGAACATTAAGCATATGCGACAATTGCCCGGTAAAAATGTAAAGAAGTTACTAAAAATCCTGGAATAGTGTTGTAACAAAAAGGCAGAAACATCACTAATTAAATAGCCCCGAAGTGAGTCATTAACTGCTGAAAACCATTAATTTCCTAACAATTACGAAATCTAACATCTACCACACCAGGGACAGATCGATCATCTAATTCGAACTGTTTCATAAAAAGACGGTCGTCCAATACGATGGTTGCTAGAAATAAAAATGCTAAGCACAATGAAAGCAAACTGGGAGTCAACAATTCCAGGGACACTCAAGAATTGACCACACAGCAAAAACTTAAAAAATGTGACATTACTATCAAAAATAAACCAAAATTAAAAATAAATATGCATAAATATAAACAATAGTACTAGAAAGGGTACATTTGAGTAAAAAGAACGAGAGAATGTTATCGAAGAAAACATATATAATGTGATTTTTTCATACTTATATGATACCATTACAATAATGTAATACAATTCAACTTCCTGTTATAGCGTCGCAAATTTGTTCTCTTGACTGACCATTAACCCATATTTTTGCACATCCTGCGAACAATATTCACTTCGTGAAGCTGAATAGCAGAACTTTTCACCACGTTTTTCAATTAACGGAAGTACAACCCTCATACAAAATCAGGAAGTGAGTGAATACTTGTGCTATGATGCTTCGATATTACGAGGGCGTTGTTGGCCAAGTCTTAACCAATCAGCCTAAGTTGTCACACACCGATAAAACTAGTGTCGTGAGATACGCTATATACGAAAGATAAATTTATGTTCTGTTATGGATGAAAGATTTCGATTTGAAGGACACTGACAAGATACCCACAAAACAAGTTTTAATCAGTATTGAGTGTGCTCTGATTCCCTTCTAAATTTCCACAATTGTTCGTGGTGAGGGACTACACTCGAAACCCTTACCATTAAATCGACTACTCACAGTGAATATCAATTAAGACGATTAACTCAACGCATATTTCTTTAGCGATAGGAAAATGAGTAGTATCGGATTAGCTACACCTTAAAAACCTGATACGAAATGCACTATTCACTAATCAACCTCTGAACACTATAATGAGGATTTCACTTGGTGAGTTACCTGTAAATTGAAAGGGACATAATTATGGCTTCATAATGCAAGATTCAGACAGCATCCATTCAAATACAGGTACACAGGTCACTCTACTGGAAAAATATTTACAAAAAGCTATTATGATCTTTTCAGAACTCAACAGCTTGTTAATAAGTGAACAAGATGGTTTCGCGAAAGGATTATCTTGGACGACTAACATCTTTATGGAATGTGAAAGACATGCAAATTCGCTTGAAAACGAAAAGTCGGTAGGTGTTGCTTATACTGACTTTAGGAATGTATTTGATTGAGTACCACTTATCAAATTCCTTTCGAATATGGAGAATATAAGGAGTGATAAACGTCTTCTAAAGTCAGTGTCATCAATGTAATAATAATAAAACTAATCCAACGTTGTAGATTTGCCGTGATATGACCACCTAATCTAAATCTCATTACGAATTCACAACACTGGTAATACTGGTCGTCCCATTGTGGCAGTCATAGGTTGATAGTATGAACCTGTAAAGGATACATTTAGGTTGGGTATGGAATAATATGTCCACTATAAAGACCAAGAAGATATATATGTGCTCGGTGGCCAGACTATGCCGTTTCCATTGGGTTCTCTCGTGTCAATCTTATACAAATGTGCAATAGTCAATGTAAGTCATCTTAGAAAAACTTTAAAGAGGACAAGAGTGGCACCGAAATAGTAGTAGCCTTAATTGACACACTGCCAACCCACCCTTGGGCCTTCAACTTTTGATGCATAAGAGTTATATTTGTGTTTATATTAAGTACATGAGCGATCCACACTTGAACAATAAACATAAGTCGGCAACATCACAACAACAGCGTTAGGTCTCAAACGAAAGAAGGATCTTCAACTGATGTGAGCGGTGTGTGCAGACTAGGCCAGTGGAAGTAACCGGTCTTCTGGATTTCTCCGCCAGAAGAAGACAGAAAAAAACGATTAAACCATCAAGCAAATTACCCGTGAACATTTAATATGCAACGTTGGCAGTGAAATCTCGAAATAATGTCGAATTCTTTAAACAAATCTAGTGGACCCTTTCTGTATCTCCATTTGCGAATCCGATCACAAAAGGCGGTCATTACAGACCAAAGGTAATGTATTTAGTCGAGTTAGGCGACAAATACAAATTTTGTAACGTTCCGTTTCAATCCGCATTCGTGCCCAAGATGTCGATATAGTATCTATTTCCTACCAGATTACCAGTATTTTCTACTAGACCAAACGTTTATTTTTGCAATTTCAACTTTCGTTTTGTATCCCTTTATTTTATACGAACAGCGGAGCAGTTCTTCATGCTTGAGTGACTTCATTTATTTATTTCCAAAAAATATGGGTTCCTCTTCACTTTCGACCTTGAGATGACGAAGAAAGCAGGTATGATAACACCTGATAGCCAGACAGAACATGAAAAAATCTCACCTCACCAACATGGTATCAAGTAGACTTCTCGTGGCAATTCCTCAGATTTTATTGTTTCATTTTATCACCCTCCACTCCCTTAATACCTCATGCAGAGAGCACGTTCAACAAGTAATAAACGATAATTTGTGGGAAGAAGGTGAACGCTGCCAAGACAACAAGCTAGTGAAGTATATGAGATTCATATATTATCTCTGAATACTGACTGGGCAGGAGTTGCCACTGATTATAAGAACAAGAAGGTGGAACACTGAACGAGTTAGAAATTCTCCATTTGGCTGCTGAAACTGAACCGAAGTGTTTCTGTGTAATAAAATGATTGATAAGATATTCCATTGTTGTCTAATGCCATGTCAATCTCATATGGGCTGTTTTAGCTTCTAGATAAACCAGCTTGTTCATCCTGTTTGAGTCACATCTTGACCTTGTCAATTATTTGCTTGACTGTCTTTACATCAGCATTCGTGTGTACAACGCTTACTATACTAATCGCATGTATGTGGCTTATTTTTGCCTGGCTATAAGTGTTGAGTCATACTTTATCCAACCAAGTTGGCTCATCCGCCTCCTCCTCTCGGCGTCGCTTCTTGTTCTGATTGTCTGCCTGCGTACACGAGTGTTTGAGATAAATTCATTCAACGCCACTCGTATTTGGATTTTTATTACCGCTTTCACACAAACGGAGTAAGCCTAGGTAATATACGGACTTAATTGCATGTTTATAGCATATTCATACGTTCATCCAAATTTGAGTCATATCAAAGGCTAAAGAAGTTGATCTAATATCTTTAGTTGGATTGCAAAGAGTTGACCAAAAATATCTTCTCAATTTCGAAACATTATAGTGTGAGTATTTATTTACTTCCATATTTTGCGTAAGCATTATGTTTCTGATTATTCCATATTATAAGCTAAAAACTTTGTTCATAAAAAATTAGAGATGCACTCTCCAACTGTTCTGTACAACGATCTGAATAATGAACTTTTGCAACAACTAGTCTTTCCTATACAGTTAAAGCGAGCCATAAGTAACAGCACTAAAATCTCAGATTTTTATATTTGGCTTCAAGCGAAATATTTTTGGGAACCATTGACAGATTGTAATCATTCCGACTGATCATAGACTGAAAGCAGGTTCAATTTTCAAATGTTCATCATGCGAATCAGTACTTAGTTGAGCGTCTAAAGGCTGTGTTCTAGGTGTCTTACATTTTAAACATTATGTATATTTTTATTTGAACACATAAATTTTGGTACAAAGGAGCACCAAATACATATACGCTATACAATAACAATGAGAACGTGATGAGATAGAGAATTTAGGGTGCGTATAAGAAAAAGGGTAACAATTACCAGCAGAAATTAGTGTATGATAATGAAATAATAATGAGATGAGCAGTTCAGTTAGCAAAGGCACAACCAGAAAGAATTCTTCCGGTTAAAGAAATTACGTCCATTTTCATGAAGATAGTGAAGGGAAGTTACAGCGGGATCGCCATTGGCTTCTATTGTAAACCATATCTGATAACATTTCTAGCCACTGCGTTATACCATTTCTAGGACCCCAACCAAGGAGTTGTGAAGGACCCTGTATGTATGTCCATTGCCGTATACTATTAATTTCACAATGCCAGTTTATTCTGATGACATTAACGGAGAATGAAGGTCCCTCTGCACTCAAGGTCGACTCATACCTTCCGCTAAGCTCGTTTGAATCAAAACAAGCCCTGATCACTGCGGCCAGGTGTGATAACATGCACATTCGACACCAAGAGGCAAACAACTACATGGTCGGAAAAGCATCTGTGGTCTTGGTCCGGTCTCGTGATTATCTAAAGTAGTAATATTGGACCATGTTAAGACCAGCGCCCAATGCAGCATGCTCGCAGCTGAGATTTTCAGATCCAAAATGTTCACCACACTAAAAACAACCTTAGATAAATCTGTACTTATGGACCACCCTTAAGCTCCAAACCCCTTTTTCCAACTTCGGCCAGACAACCTGAAATTAGTAGAGAGGGTGGGTACTCCAGAATTTCGAAGTTAATCATCCACAAGGTGGTACAAGAAGTCAGACCACCTTACTGTGCCTTGACGTAGATTAAATGACCTGAGTTCCGTGTGAAAATTACCAAAGAATGGTTTAAGTCGTGAAGACTAGACAATGAAGGGTCTGGATTCCACTAGTAGTCATCGAGCCGAATAGTTGGCTGGAACTGCAGTTAAAGTCACCCTATAATATACGTATTCATTCACATCTCGATTAGCTTGCAGCTAACGGCAACTTCCCGTAAAGATATTGCTGCAACCAATCATCTACTCAATAACTTTGGATCTAAAGTCGTTTCTATCCTACCGTGTTGCTAATGATACACTTTTTTCGAAAAGCGCTCGTGTTCATTGATCAGTTCAATGTAAACGGCTTAAAATAGGATCAGATTGCCAGAATCATCTCTAAAATAAATTTTTATAATGAAAAAATATATGATGAAAACAACCTTTTAATGCTATATACGACAATCTTAATTTTATTTCAAGAGATTGAACATCTGGATCTATTCAAGGTAATTAAAAACTCCGGGATTTTCAAAATCTGTTGGATGCATCCAAATGGACGCTAATTCCTTACTTAGAGACCAAATACGCCACAAACTGACCGAGGTTTCTTTGTCATCTAAACACGTAAAAGATGTGGCATCGTTTCTGCTAATCCAGGCAGAGCATTCAGATTTCATCTCAAGCCAGTGGTTGGAAATATTTAAAAATTGTATGTCCTACATTTTCATTTTGGCACATTAACTGCAAATTGTTCTTATTTCAATCGTTGTGTCGTATTTTTCACTTAATTGTACAACGTTTCTCTGTCACTTTTCTTCTGGGTTTTCAGTGTGCCCTCATGTCTAATTCATTTTATATGTGAATTGTTTCTCTTCGTTAACTAGAATCGCTAATTAACTGGTATATAAGTTTGGCTTCTGTTGTATAGTCATAGTAGTTAGTTCAGTAGTGGTAATATATAAAAGAATGATTTTGTGTAAGGATGTAATACAGGAAGAAAGAATCAGTTCGTAGAAGGAAAGATACAATGCAATTTTAATCCAATAGTTTTAGGTAAGACAGAGAGTGTATACACGTACACCATTGTGATCGATTCTGAGCCATGTCATCCACAGTCTCCAACCATTGGTTACGATAGTCACGCGGACCACAACCAATTAGTCTGCATCTAACAACATAGCTCATACCGGAAGTTAGTGACTGTGTGGACTGATGCCAGGTTTTGGTTTGGCCGCTCCTTACTTTCTTTCAGTCATTCCCAACACTAGTCAGCATTGCGCATCATGGTAATCGGTGTTCAGACATATGTCACGCGTGGTCCAACCGTCTCAGTCGATGAAGATTCATCAAGTGATCCACCATCATTCCCTAAAACCCTGTATCTGACCTCACTATTACTTACCCGGTGATCCCAGCAGATGCGAGCAATGTTTCTAAAACATCTTTGATCAAATACTAGTAGCTTACGAGTGTTTTTTTATTTTTAGTGGTCATGTTTTGCAGCCGTAAAATAGAACAGAGCGAACTGCCGCACAGTATACCCGTCCCTTTATTGATGGGCAGATATCTCGCCTTCGCCATAGGTGACGTAAGTTGGCGAAAGCTAAACGAGCTTTTCAAATCCGTGCAGAGATTTCATCAGACACCAACCCATTAGGTCTGATCAGACTTCCAAGACAAGTGTTGTCGACATATTCGACTACTTCACTCCCTATCGTAGTTCAAGTGTTGACTCATACCAGTCCTGGAGCAACGACTTGCATTTAGATGGGGAAAAGCGAATTCCAAACATTCTGACATTTTCGCTCAATGCTTTCAAAAGACTGCATTTTATCAGCGTCTTCATCAAAGAGGACTATGTCGTTTGCGTATTCTATGTCGACAAGTGAGTCTCACAGTAAAAAATCAATGTCTGAGAGTTCATTCGACGAGAGTGTTATTTCCATCAGTTGGTCTATAATGAAGTTAAACAAAAATGGAGAAAGTAGACAGTCTTAAGAGACATCACTTGAGGTTGCAAAATCAAATGACAGTTAGCCATAAGCTCTCATTCGACTAGTAGTGTTCGAGTAAAGAGCCTTCACAAGGTTTATGTACTTCTGAGGTACGCCTTTCAATGACAGACACTGCCACTGTCATACTGATTAAATGTCCTGCTCAGAAAATCACTATAGAAAATGTGAAAAGTTGCAATTTCAACTACTAGTAGTTATCTTTTATGCCTTCACTACTCATAACCGATCTCTGGTTCACCGACCTCGTTCCACTCTGTTTTGCACACATAAACCTCCATCACATGTGGTACTGATCTTAGCACCTGCATGTTGGCTAACATTAGACAGAGAATACGTATTCAATGCAAAAAACGACCAGACCAATCCTTAACATAGATTTGTAGTCGTGACAGGAGGTCGCTGTTTTCTGTTTTTCTTCTGAGAAATAGTAATCTACGGTCGCGGATCTTAGAGAACATGGCTCAAAACAGGTCACAATGTTCCAGGTAGATTCTTTTTTTGTCTTCCTCTGAATCCTATATGTAGCTTCATTGTTTAAGTTTGTTAATTTCCTTAAGTCCATATACGTTATTCCGTTTCTGACTACCGTTCTGTCCGTTACTTACAAACAAATACGGAATTCCTACTTGAGAAATTCACATCAGATTAACGAAAAAACTAGCCTTTTGTTGAGAAAGACGTTGGAAATGAGTAGGTTACACTTTACACTAACTACCAGACTGCATCACAAGGCAAGCCCTGACTTGGAATCCTTGTTAGTCTTCCTCTAGCTTTATATCTGCTTGCCTTGAGCATTATTGTAGCTTCTATAGCTACTTTTACCCCACAAACTTCTACTTATCAAAAGAAAATATGGCTTTGGCACTCAGTAAACACTTCAATGTTTTCATGGTAGACTGACTCATCTGTAGTCAATGGTCGTTTTCGTACTATTCGGCTACCCAGTGGTAGTCTGTAAGGCTACGCTTAGGTCTATTATTGTTCACTGAATTAGGATTTGATCATTGAGTTTTTGAACTGTTATAATAAGTAAATACATTATGTTTAATAGATAGAGTGGAATTTTTATGTATGTTTAGTCAACTGATACCTCCTTACGAGACCAAATTATTGGCTTAAGCCCCAGACTGAACAGAAACGAGAAGATAGCTAACATGCAGAATAGTTACAGTGAAGGGATGAAATGGAAAACAACCAAATTACATCACGTTCACATCTAATAACTAATTGTATTTCGATCGTCTGGACCCCATAAAAATGCCTAGTTAGGACTCCTATAAGCATTGTTATCATAGGATAGTGTGATTATTTTAATCTGAATATAGACTCCAAGTAATAACTTCCATTGATTAGACAATTACAACTCATGGAAACTATGAGACTATAATCGAGTTGTTCACGTGCTCGTTACGCAACGTGGACTAGCCAGTCGGTCTCGTTCGCGGACAACGTAGGATCTAGTGTAATCGAAAATCGATTCCAGCTCCTATAATTCGCTTTAACACAGTGATAGGGTACAAACACGATAAAATTCCAAATGAAAATAACACTGAGTATTGATATCATTGTCGGTTGTTTTTAATCAGCTTATCATGTATATTGCGTTGTAATGTAATTATTTTGGGCAATAAAATACATTCTGTTCATCATCTTTCTTTTTATCGTGCTAGCTAACAATCCAAGTTTCCAATTAGCTCTACTTTATGTGGCAAATGAAATTCTTACTAAAAGTTCTAAATATGGCGTCTCTGAATTCGGTGAAGCACTAAAACCTGTCGTAACGCAAGCAGCACAATTTTTAAAGTTAGTTTTGTTGTTTCTTAAAATTGAGCACATATATACAGACCTGGGCCATTTATATCTAAGCTTACAAAGTTGATTAATTACTGGACCTATCGTAAAGTCTTCGATTCCAAGTTTACTGAACAGCTTTTACAGAAACTAAGTAAGCCATTTCTTTCATGTATATTAGTATTTTTTCCTTTTTTAGATGCTACAGAACAAGTCGATAAGAAAAATATAACTCCAACATCACATTATAATAGTAATGCAGATAGTATAGTTAAAAACTTTAATGTAAGTAATTAAGTTAACCACTAAAATACGCTTGCTCTTTTTTAAACCACATCATATCTATGAAAATAGTTGATGACTATTAGGGATTTACAAAATATTTATTTCATCCGTGTTTATAACCACTTTGTAGATCAAACTCTCGAACCCCTTTGGGAACTTAATCCAGGGAATTCGATCACCAATTAGTAAACTGGTGTCATTTTTTTCCAGTCCATGAGGATAGTTAAATTCTATCGATCAGGTTACACTATAGTAACAATAAGTTAGATATGGTTGATAGTTTGATTAGGTGCATACTTTTTAAAGCCCCCAAATGCCCTGGTACGGCCGAGAGTGGGGAGAGTCCGCTCTCCCTCTCGAAATGCTCTCACATGGCCACGCGTATATAGCCTCTGCCAGGGAAGTCCTACTCACTGCCTTCTCGTGGCACTACTGTTGTTTACGAAAATGAGAGGACGAAAAGCGAATATCCGGCGCTTTAACCGGATTCCAAACCAAATCAATGGTGCACATGAGCTCTAGTATCCTGCGGGAACAAATGGAGTATGAACCAGTTGTTGGTCACCGGCTTCCATGGGACTGCATCTCCTTACGATGTTCCACCACCTTGTGGATCAGACCTTCAGGTCGAATGCTCAGGGTGTGGCCCCCTAAGAAAACCACCTGCTTAGGTTTGGGCACCCGGTCAGTATCACAGCCCTCACACATATCGAATGAGATTTGTGTGGTGCATATGTATTTGGTACCTCCTTGTACCAATGTCTATGTGTTAAAATAAATAAATAAAAATACTTTTTAAGCTACATGTAGTACTTTTAGTTTGTTCGATAGAATCAAAGTATCTTCAGTTTGACAAATTAATCTGTGTCATTAACTTTCACACCTGGACAATCATGTTTCGTTGCACTAATTAGTCTCGTAATAGTATTCACTGTCAGATTTGTCTGACTCAATGCTATTCAAATTCTACCAACCAATATGCATTATGCCTATCATGTAAGTTACCTGATATCTCATAGAATGTTTCGATGTCATATAGCTGAAGGTGATTATCAGGAAACATTGGACTATGCTAGTTGGTGACTGGTAGAAAGGTGTGTTTAGAAACCTAGGGCAACTAATACTCCCTGTAGTATTTGGATCCTTGTCAACCAGCATTACAATTTAAGTTTTTCCTGTATTACAGTTCATTGGTATCATAATTCCAAGATAATATTCTTTGCAATCACTCAACTTTTAATAGATTTGAAGTTACTTCTAATGTTTTGTCTTAAATAGCCTGAGAAGCTACTTGATACGTTACGCAAGATAAAACAACTAGATGAAATTTGTGAATCACACGGAAAATTCGATATTAACCCACTTGGTTACGGTACACCAATCTCATCAACTGTTAGTTCATTAAAAAGTAAAGAAGAAAGTCGATCATTAACAGGTCAAGTAAGTTTATTACAATTTATTTTTTTTAATAAACAACAATCCACCACAATCTTGATGCTTATATGAACGCGAGCACTCGTATCTCTGTGTATGTAGATAGGTCTAAGAATATAATTACACAGATACAGTAGGAAAATATAACAAAAAATCAGTCTTATTCATTCTCTACCATCGTTCAAACCTTTAGTCGGACGTCCAAGTTGTATTTTAGTTGCTGGAAATGGAATACCTTAACCACTTTTTCGCTAGAATAGTGTATTCGTCAACTATAAATTCTTTCATGGCGCATTTTGAAAGTGAATCAATTGAAAGGCTTGGATATAAACCCTGATTATAGGACTTGATTGACGCCTAATTTAAGTTCAAGATAAATTGAATGGAAAGTAATTATATTTATTCTTTACTAGTAAAGTGAATTACCTTATGAATGTTAAATACAAACCAATCTTTCTAAAACTTTTTTTCTAAGATTTCTGTGTATATCAAAGGTGTATAAAGCAAACAAAGCGAAACGAATTCACACCATTTCAAACTATTTTCCTGTTATTGCTTCCTAAAAGTTTTTCCAGAAGATTAATATTATTGAAAAGATGCCTCATACTTCTGTCTTGAAAACCTAATTTTTCAACTGTAAAGTAACCAGTTTTACTGGTCACAAATCACTATCTATGGCTGTTGTTGTCGCTCATATATACATTATTATCTGTTGAGATCCACTAGTATTACTATACATCCTTTTTTTCACTCATCCCCCATGAATTTTGTATAAAATTCAGGTTATCCCTCCTTATATAGACAGTTCATCATTTGTGTCTATTGAAGAAGGGTGTACCTGAGAAGTTTATTAACATCCTAAAAGCCCTATATACAAGCATCTCAGGCAGAGTGAGAGCATACAACCACCTCTCTCCATTGTTCCATTCGAGCAGTGGGGTTAGACAGGGTTGCCCAATTTCACCATTCCTCTTCAACTTTGCCATCAACGACATTCTAGAAACAGCTCTGATGTATGTAAGTAATGGCGGTGTGGATCTGTTGCCTGGAGAAAGACTTCTCGACCTTGAGTATGCGGATGATATTGTTTTACTGTGAGATAATGCCAAAGGCATGCAATCCGCACTTAATCAGTTGACAATCAGTGTCCGTAAGTATGGTATGTGCTTTGCACCTTCGAAGTGCAAAGTACTTCTACAAGACTGGCAGGATTCTAATCATGTACTCACCCTGGATGGTGAGCAAATAGAAGTATTCGAGAATTTCGTGTATCTGGGTAGCTGCATAAGTGCTAGTGGGGGTGTGAGTGATGAGATCAATGCACGTATAGTGAAGGCCAGAGCAGCTTATGCCAATCTGGGCCACCTTTGGCGCCTTCGTGATGTTAGTCTGGCTGTAAAAGGTCGGATCTACAACTCGTCGGTGAGAGCAGTTTTGCTCTATACTTGTGAAACCTGGCCTCTCCGAGTTGAGGATGTTAGACGACTCTCTGTGTTCGATCATCGTTGTCTCCGAAGGATTGCTGACATCCAGTGGCAACACCATGTTAGTAATGCAGAGGTTCGGCATCGTGTGTTCGGGCACAGAGACGATAATGCAATTGGTGTCACCATCTTGAAACATCGACTTCGGTGGCTTGGACATGTTCTACGAATGTCGTCCCAGAGAATTCCACGTCGTGCATTGTTTGCCGAATCTGTAACTGGTTGAAAAAAGCGGAGAGGTGTTCAGTGTATGACATGGTGTTGTGGCATAAAAGAAAGCTGCAAAGGACTGGCTCGTGTTGGTCCTTCACGACTCCCTGGTTGGGGTCCGAGAGATGGTGCAACGCAGTGGCTAGAGACGTTATCAGATATGGCTCAGAATAGAAGCCAGTGGCGATCCTGCTGTAACCTTTTACTTTCTTCGTAAAAAGTAGTTGTATCTTCTTTAACTGGAAGATTTCTTCTGGTTGTACCTTTCCGTTTCCCCATTATTATTATTACACTTCCTTACAGCAATCTCTTCGTTATTGTTCTCTTTTTTTCTACGCTCCTTACATTTTTTTCTTTTTCCATCTCTTTGAATTCTCATTGTTTTGTGTGGTGCATACATATTTATGTGTTCAAATAAATAAAAAATATCTCTCCTTAGCTTTTCTTTAGTATATACTGCTTTACTACTATAGCTTTGTTTATAGTAGTATGACAACAACTTAGAAATAATAGTAATATGTCTTTTCAATTTTTTCCGAAATCACATCCCCGTCGCGACTGGTATGTCTTGTCGTTTAATGCTACTTTTTATATCTGATCGTCGTCGTTATCGTTGTGTTTTGGGGGTTAATAAATTTTCAATTTTACCAGTCTTAGTGTTCTTACTATCGTGTCGTGGGAATTGGAGAGGTCCCTCGTTCCGAGTATAAGTGATAAGCATTTCCGACACAACAATGAGCGACGACCATGTATAACAATTAGCATTAACCGACAAGACATATCAAATAGTATGTCTGAAGTTTTGTGTAATTTCATGACGTGCTCTTATCTGGTAAATAATCATATGACTTGTGTGATAGGTTTATGCTGTCGACGGTAAATTTGATTGACATTACCGTGAACTAATCTGTAAAATATTATACAACACCAGTTTTGTTTACTTGGCAGTTTCACTTTGCATTAGCTATACTTCAAAGTAATATTAAGATTTAACATCAGTCGTATGACCCCCGAGCTGGGATAAAATCAGAGATAACCACAATTCCTAATAAACGTGTATTCTTGAATTTACGATTATTAAACGACAGTTTTACTAAATTAATGACAATTTGGGTGGAGAAAGCTACAATAAATGTTCAGCTAAGTTATATGCCCTATTTCACAACCAACTGATCGTTATGACCTAAAATAAGAATACATTTCCTAATTCCACTTCATCCACATTCACTTGCCAATTTGGCTTCTATGGAACTAGTTGCATCAAGCATACAATTAAGCATGTCTGTCACTGAATATCATCTCATCTGGTTAGAAAGGGATACTAGTTAAGGTCAGTTGAATGTTTTAGACTGGTCCATCTAACTGTTATATGGGTCATCAAGTGAGTACAAATAATACATTTCGAATAATCCACTGGATAATTTCGTTTTATCCAGTCGAATGTGGGAATCAACACCTAAACGTTCTCATTTGACTATATTTATTCTTACAGTAATTTAGTGTCTAGTGAAATGTCTGTTCATTTTATATAACGAACTAAGTGGGAAAAAACACCTTATTTAAGATGTTTGTTTAAATCTTTGCGAAATACATTATTTCGCGAAACTTTGAATAGAATCAACCAAAATGGGAATTTTCTAAACCATCATTTTGAACTTTTTAAACTGCTTATCTAAAGTTAAATTCAAGATAGTAAGACCTCCTATCCTTAGTATAGTTGGTCGTTACAAATATTTCACTATTGTATTTCACACCGATATTCCTATAAAATACATCTTACTACTACATTCACCTAGCTGTCATATACTTACAGATTACCATGCAACTAGTTTGGACTACTTAACAGACACGTTGACGCACTACCCACAACAGTATTATTAAGAATTATTCATCCTACTGAATATATGTTATGGATGCTAGATCCCCAGAAATCACTTGATAAACGTCGTATTTTTGTAATTTCAAATTTCTTATTTTTGCGCCAAAAGCGCTCATTTTTATCTTCAGATTGTATTTCCCATTTTAAAGGATCCTAAATGCCGTTGGTTCGTCCCCTATTTTAATGTGCTATTTTGTGACATTCCCCAAGGACATTTTTATGCTGTATTTATGCGCTTGAGCTGTGTGCTTGTTGTTCATATTTCTGGCTGCTTGTTGAATATACCTTTCCTTCATCGGAACCGGGTATTTGGGTTAGTGGGGCTGGGACACATCGGAATAGTTAAGCTTGTCTTGTCGTTGTGTCTCTAATCCTTCGTTCCGTTCGCCGATTTAGGTGATCTTGTAATCTCTCCAAACATAGCAATATACTAATGGCAAAAAATGAATGAACAATGAAGATTGTCTTCCTCACTGTTACTGTGATGTCGCAAGGAAATACGGATAGATATTTGAAAAGCAATCATTAAAAAGCTAAGTTTGATGCTGTCATTATTTTAACACTTTCGTTATTGATTTGGTTAATCTCCTGTCTTGCTATACTGATGTGGTGTGGTGAATTCGAATTATTAAACGTTTGTGTCAGATCTTACACCGATCATGACTATCTGAAATTTGTATCTTTGCACATAGTGTTTAAATCTAGAAGTAACAACCGGTCATGATTAAATTATTAAACAATTTACCATGTCTTTGATATCCACACAAATAATTGATCTGTAACCAATAAAGTGTGATAATTTACGATCGTAAACATTTAGCCTCTTGTAGTTATTTCACTAATACTCTTGTTATTTTCATTAACGTTTTTTTTTAAACAATTAGGTTGATAAGTGTTGTAAACATTTAGAATTTATATATAAGAAATATGAAGAACGCTTGGAACACATGAATGCGTTGCAAAGTATACTAGAAGGTGCAGAAATTTATTATAATGTACAATTGAAAGAAGTTGCTGTCGTTGTGAATGTAAGTTCTATGGCATTACTTATCTGACACAGTTGTATTACATTGAAATCATGAATCCATCTAAGTTAGATTACCATTCAAAACCTGAAAGCACCAGATGGCTGTTCGATCCTAGTGTGGAACTCTTCAGTAGTGCTCATCCACTATCCCGCAGGCGGGACTCGAGACTAGGACCTTTGTTTAACCTATAGACCACTGAGTCGGGATCCAACGATGTTAATGTCTAATCCCAATCAGTTTTATTATTTTATTTTAGTTGAACCAACTAATTCTGAGATGATGAACAGATTATTATTATTAATATAAATAACTTTATTCAATAGTATACTTTTGATACAATATAGAATTCTCAATACAAGATATTTCAGCAAGTTTTTTTTACAAAAACAGTGAAAATAATTAATAACGTACTTACACCTGTTACTCCTCATGAAGGAGCATAGGCAGCTCACCAGCGTTCTCCATCCAACCCTGTCCTGGGCAATCCTTTCCAGTTGTTATTCATCCTCTTCATATCTGGTTCCATTTCCTGACGTAATGTGTTTTTTGGCCTTCCTCTTTTCCGTTTCCCTTCGGGATTTCAAGTTAGGGCTTGCCTCGTGACGCTAACTAATAACTGCATACGTATATATGCAAGTAGATAAACTACCTGGAATATATGGTATATTCGACACAAGATTGTAACTATAAAATGAAACATGCATCAGCGTTTGTGTTCTGTTCTGTTTTTTTAAAAATTACCTCTCATCGCCTTTTGTGTCTTTTATTCGGTTAGGCCTATGGTACGTACGGAAAACGTGTTACAAAGACACTTTCTCAACTGCATGATTTAATCCATATGGATCATACTTCATCATCGTCATCACCATCTAGAACTACCACTACTACTACTTGTCAACCTGATCATAATAAACAGTCAACAAAATACAACAGAGAGAACTGTTTAAATGAATCACTTTATGCAGGTGATGAATATTATGAAGATTTAAATGATGGATTTACTCATCACGATGACGACGATGATAATGATGGTGTTGGCGTTGACTTGGAATACCATGAAGATATCAATGTTGATAAAGAAGACGGTAGTATCAACAATAATAACAAAACTGAAAAATTGAACACAAAATTGTTAAATAAAAAAGATATCGAATATTCTTCTGACATCATTAATAATCAATCACCGATTGATATATCCTCAAAAGTAATCACAGATAGTTTAACTAATCGAATCAATAATCAATCATCAAATATTTTCAATTTACTTGTTAAATCAAATAATTCTACTACAATTGGTAAAGAATGTGATTCCAAGTCATCAATGAATCAGTCCCAAACATTTCAATCAATGTGTAAGCCAACACCATTTGGTTTTCCTATTTTTCAACCAGTTTGTGATGCTTCCGGTGATGTAGATTATCGAGTATTATTAAATCCAACATTACCTAATTTAATTAAAACTAATGATGATAATAATTCCAGGTAATTAATTTTGATGTTCTTTATTCATTTTACATACTATATAAATTATTATTTGATAAAATTGTAGTACATGAATAAGTCAGTTAAAATCAAATAGACAATATTTAAGATTTTTGTGCAAAATTCAAAATTTCCTTTTCAGATGGAAGCCGGTTTGTTCGCTTCCACAGTAGGCTGTTGCTGATAGTATCCGATCAATGAACATTGAGTATTCTGCCTAGACAATGATTTATAAATACTTGTACTTCTTTAGTGATAGTCGTAGTAGTTCTTGAAGTTTCACCGCTGTACAGTAGAACTATCTTGACGTTAGGAATTCAGATTTTTACTTTGATATCAGTTGACAGTTGTTTTGAGTTCCATATGTTCTTTAACTGTAGGAATGCTACCCTTACTTTGCCGATCCTTGACTTTACGTCTGCATCAGATCATCCTTGTTCATCGATGATACTCTCCGGGTAGGTACGTGAAAGTTTCCATCTCTTCCAGAGTTTCTTCATCAAGTGTGATTGGACTGGTGTTCTCTGTGTTGTATTGGATGATTTTGCTTTTTCCCCATGTGTTTATTGAGGCCTACTGATGTAGAGGCTTCTGCTATACTGTCTGTCTTGACTTTCATTTCTTGGTGTGCATGGGATGGGAGAGTTAAGTGATCTGCGAAGTCCAAATCGTCTAGTTGCATCCAACCTGTCCATTGTATTCCGTGCTTCCCCTCAGATGTCGAGGTTTTCATAATCCGGTCAACCACCGGAAGAAAGAGAAAGGGTGAGATTTAGGCAGCCTTTTCTGACGCCGGTCCTTACTTGGAATGCGTCTGTCAGTTGTCTCTCATCCACCACTTTGCAGTGTGGTCCGTCGTATGAATTCCAGATGATGTTGGCGATCTCAGCTACTCACTCCACATTGTCGAAAAACGTTCCACAAGGTCCTCCTATCCACACTGTCAAATGCTTTCTCTTAGTTAATGAAGTTGACGTATATTGACAAGTTCCATTCAATTTATTGCACAAAGATGATCCATGGTGTGGCGATTCGATCTGTACACGACCGATCCTTGCGGAATCCGGTCTGTTGATCTCGAAGTTGAGCGTCTACTGAATCTTTCATCCGGTCTGATAGCACTTTGTTAAGAACTTTTCTTGGTACCGATAGCAGTGTATTGCTTCTGTAGTTCTCACACTTGCTCAGATCTTCTTTCTTTGATATCTTGATGAGGTATCGTTATCTCTAGTCTGTCGATGGGACTTGTTCTTCTTCCCAGATCTTCCTGAATGGTGTATGAAGCATGTTTGCAGTTGCTTCTGTCTGGCTACAGTTCTTCAGTTGGTTTATTGTCAGGTTCTGCTGCTTTCACACTCTTGATTTATCTGATGGCCATTCTGATTTCTTCGATCGTTGGTGGAGTGACATCTATCGAAAAGTTTGTTTGTTCTGCTTTAGACGTCCATTCAGGAGTTCCTCAAAGTGCCCTACTGATCTGTTACTCTGTCTTTGAATCGCAGTACTTGGCTTGCCTTCTTTGTCCTTGACCTGTCTCTCTAGTTTACCATACTTCCCTGTTAGTTTTGTTGTTTGATGTTTCCCCCAAATGCCCTGGTACGGTTGAGAGCGGGGAGAGTCCGCTCTCCCTCTCGAAATGCTCTCACATGGCCACGCGTATATAGCCTCTGCCAGGGAAGTCCTACTCACTGCCTTCTCGTGGCACTACTTTTGTTTACGAAAATGAGAGGACGAAAAGCGAATATCCGGCGCTTTAACCGGATTCCAAACCAAATCAATGGTGCACATGGACTCCAGTATCCTGCGGGAACAAATAGCGTATGAACCAATTGTTGGTCACCGGCTTCTATGGGACTGCATCTCCTTACGATGTTCCACCACCTTGTGGATCAGACCTTCCGGTCGAAGGCTCAGGGTGTGGTCCCCTGAGAAAACCACCTGTTTCGGTCTGGGCACCCGAGCAGTATCACAGCCCTCACACATATCGAATGAGATTTGTGTGGTGCATATGTATTTGGTGCCTCCTTGTACCAATATCTGTGTTAAAATAAAATAAAATAAATAATTCTTTCTCTTGCAGTTTTATCCACTGTCCTTGTTAGGTCTTCCACATATTTCTGCTTGTCAGCTCTAATGCTCCTCCCCACTTGCTTGGCTGCTTCAGTGTATTCAGCCTGTGCCTTAAATTTCCCTGCTCTTGTTCGGTTGTTGTCAATTGCTGTCTTCTTGTTCTTCCTATCTTGAATCTTGTCCGGTAGAGATCCATTCCTTATGATGTTGCTCGTTGCCGTCCAGCACCTGACACCTTGAAATTAGTGCTTGATTGATCGCTTTCTAGTTGCCCGTCATAGTAGTTCCCTCTTTCAGTAGATCCTGTGAGGCTTGTCACCTGTTGTTGGTAGTTATCTTGAATTCGTTGAGTTTGTCAGTATCTTGTAGGAAGGCTGTATTGAACCTTTGTACTGCTATTTCCCCAGCTGTCCAGTGTATCTTTAGCTTCAGTTTCATCTTGGCCACAGCAGGTAGATGGCGATCTGAAGCTATGTCAGATTCTCTCCTCCTTCTCACGTCTTCCATTGACCTGAATCTTTTAGTGGTGCAAATATGATTGGTCTGCTTCTGTGTAGTGTGGTCCGGTGATACCCTTGTAGCTTTGTGTATACGTTTGTATAGGAATATTGTGCCGCCTGTAACCATTTTGTTGGACGCACAGATTAGCAAATCTGTCGCTATCCTCGTTTCTCTTTCCCAGTCCATGCCGTCTGATGATATCTTCATATCCGGTGTTGTCTATTCCGACTTTGGCGTTTAGATCTCTCATCAGAATGGTGAGGTCCTTTCTTCGGCAATTCTCTATGATTGATTGCAGCCGCTCGTAGAATTGATCTTTAATGTCGTCGTTACTATCACTGGTGGGTGCATAACATTGGATAATATTCATTGTGATCCGCTCCTTCTGTGTTTTGAATGATGCTCTGATGATTCTGGATCCGTGAGATTTTCATCCTACAATTGCATTTCTTGCTACTTTGGACAGCATTAGAGCAACTCCCTGAGTGTGTGTGGGACCACAAGCTACTTTGCTCACCACTTCCATGGAGTCATCCAAATCCAGCCAGTGCTCATCTACAATTTCCGGTGGGTTGATAGTTTTCTCTGAAGCTAGCTCGGCTTGATATTTATTTACAACAGAAATTGCAGCCAATTTGCTGACCTCAATCCGTTTAGGACAATAAGTTTATTGGCTAACTGAAACGTAAAGTAAGGTTGGCACAAACAAAGGCATGACCAGAGTCCAGATAGGTACTCCAAAAGGAGTGTCAGTCTTGTACACAACCACACCAGCGTTAGCCGATCACGATGTGACCAATCTGAGTCCAGGTTTTAGATCCAGAGGGCGGACGCCAGGTAACACCGCTATGACTATTCCGGTAGTTAGTGCTAGCCAGGAACAGTTTGTAATCTGCGAAAAGTTGCAGTAGATGGTCATCGTCATCTGATCCGCGACCAACAAGTCCCCATCGGAAACCTAAACGACTCTCCTCTGTGCCTAGACGCCCGACCTAAACACTCAAGTCTCCGGCTAGTACTACAATATCTGTTGAACGCACTTTCTGTAGAAGAGCACTTAACTGGTGGCAGGATTCATCCTTGATCGCATCCGGGTTGCAATGTGTCTGGACGTAAGTGGAAGTAACAAAAAGACATCTTTCCTCACACCGACTTGTTATTACTTTGCTGGGACCTTCTAAATCTAACAACACATAATTGACTGTTAATGGAGATCCAATCAATCAGTGTTGTCTCAGCTCTAGCGCTCAGTGCGACCAGACGAAGATGCGACAGGGTCTTTTGATAAACGCATGTGAAACAAGATTTTAAATGGGCAGATGGAGAGCAGATTCACTAGAGTTTTAAATACAGGTATAATCCATATCGCAGTGGAGCGACGTTAGATAATGCAGTCTCATGGTACCCGGTGATCAATAATAGGTTCATACTCCATTTGTTCCCTCAGGTTCCCGGAACCCATGTTTACCACTGATTTTGAATAAGGGCTTTCCATCTCTTCGAGGCGCATCCTCCGTGCCCACCAACCCGGTTTAAGCTTCGGCCATTCACTTTGCATCCTCTCGATTTCGTCAACAACGCCGCCGCCAGAAGGAAAGTAAAACTACCCTGGAAGTGACAATATAGACGTCGTCATTTGTGAGTACTGCGAGAGGGAGAGCGAACTTACTCTCTCCTGCGCCAGGACGTTCGAGGCTAGTCGTACAGAAGAATTAAAACAGTTATCAGCAATTGTCAGGTGGTGTAACATTACCAATCAAGTTCCTAATTTTCATTACAATGGATTCTATCTCAACGGTTTAAAGTTATCAAGCTTACTCAGATCTTCATTTGTAGGGAGACACCATAAATGACTGAAGTTGATAAAAGCTAAACGAACTTTATCAACCTGTAATAAATTTTGCCAGACACCAACTCACCACAGTTGATGAGATATCCACGTACTCAACAGCTACCTCTTATCATTGGTTTAGACGTTAACTAAGACCAGTTCTAAAGCAACATCTTCCACTTAGAATTAGAAAAATGAATCACAATCACGCTTGTATTGTTGCTCAAAGCTATCAGAGGACTGCGTTTTCTAAATCGCTAAAAAATCTCTGTATTAGATAAATCTCTGAAAAGTTATCTGTATGTTATATCTAAAAGAGCCGTAATGTAGGATAAAGCAGGTAAGTGGCTCGTGAGGAATATTAACTTCTAATCCTTTTAATGGTTGCTATTTTACGACACATTTTTTATAATTCAATCTTACCCACATAGACCGGAAATGATCCCAACTTCAAAATTACAAGATCCAATAGTTACCAATCCTTCAGAAGTTAACCCTATTAACTCTTTATCCAGTATGCCTAAAATGAATCCTCATGACACTTCCGTTGTTGTTAATGCCAACAATTATTCGCATAAATTTAAAAGTTTACATAAAACTGTTTATTCAACTTGTACCAGTTCAAATACTCAGAATACTAAAGATACTGTCAGTGATTATCATCATCAACAACAACATGGTCATGATAAGACGATAAATAAAACAAGTCATACCGCTGTTGATGATGAAGAAGATAATATGGAAGTATCAGATGGCGAAGAACCTTCTGATATAACAAATCAAAGCGTACTGGATAAAAAAGTAAATCCAAATGATCAGTCTGATGTATGCTCACAACAAGATAAAGATTGGCGTATATTTACTGAAGTGAAATGTAATGTAATGAAACCAATAAACTGCGTAAGTTGTATGTTTGTTTTTCCTGATTATCAAAGTTATTGTCTAATTGAAAGGGTTTGATTGAGATTAGTTTAATTGTTTATACGTTGTGTCCATCATAGATGAGTTAGGAACAACAGTATAGCATAGTATATTGTTTTGTAAATCATTGGATGTGTGACGCGTCGTCGACTATTGATGGTATCTGTCCTTGTGTACTTTCTTCCAAACTCAAACTGAGGTTGATAATGATAATACTACTACTAATAATAATAATAATAAGCTGATTATAGCGTAGTTACACTTAAAAGTTGTATGATTCTATAAGATTTTTTTGGAAACTGTAATCATCGTAAATTATTCCCAAACCTCATAAATTGTGTTAATCAAGTTGGTTTATAGTAACGTAATATACTGAATTAGTTTAGTTTGAGTCATGAAGCTTGGAAATTAAAAATAATATCAGGAGGGGTTTGTGGAGATTTTAGAAATTTTCACAGATTGAAATCATGAGTCAGTTGAAGCTAGACCACCAGGTCTGTTGTGAGATATCAGCTCACTGAAGACAATGATGTAGGGTGGCACAACTTCGTGGATTAGTTGAAGTTACACATTAACACCGTTGGATGCCAGCCGGCTCAGTGGTCTAATGGTTAAGTGCTCGCGTGCGAAGCCAGTAGGTCCTGGGTTCGAATCCCGCGGGGTGCGGGATCGTGGATGCGCACTGCTGAGGAGTCCCATACTAGGGCGAAACGGCCGTCCAGTGCTTCCAGGTTTTCAATGGTGGTCTAGCTTCAAATGACTCATGATTTCAATCTGTGAAAATTAAAAATAAATTAAGTAACGGATTAGTTTTCCAACGATTTCAGAAAGAATTAATGTGGTTGTTTCTTATCATATTCAATGAGACCGTTTGTAAACATTTATAGGAATGTTAATTTTGTGGTTTACACCACGGGGTGACTTTAGTTCGACAGCTACTAAAAATCCAAGAAAACTGGACAGTTGTTTCGTCCTAGTATGCAACTCCTCAGCATTGTATGTCCATGACACCACTAATTTTTCTGTTCATAACGACTTCGATTCAGTATGAACAAGATACTGTTCCCTTACGGTCTTTCTGACTTTTTTTTCATAGCTAACTGGAACAGCATCTGATAATAATCCTACAACTCCTACCATTTCGCCCAACAATCCAGTAGTAGGCTTGACTGTGCCATCTGAATCTTTTATGCAACCAACTCCACCACGACCACCTACGTCTGTACGTATTCCTCCTCCTCCGGCGCCTCCACCATTTGTTGTTGGGGGATTAGATAGTCAACATTCTTTCAGTCCACCACCTCCTCTTCCTTCAACATTGAATGAATTAGCTTATCAGCAGCACCATATAGTACCTGTGGCCAAATCCGACTCATTCATTCCACAACCTCCAGCACCACCACCAATGTTATTGAATTTGAAACAGATCAATACGACTATTACTAGTAGTGCTAGTAGCAGCGGTAGTAGTGAATTGACAAAATCTTCTGAACAATCATCTGTCAATTCTTGTGAAATTATCCAGTCGGAAAAATTATCCGCTATTGATATATTAAAAAATCTATGTCAATCATCATCTTTACAATCGTCAAAATCATCGTCCTCCTCATCATCGTCATCATTCAATTTTTCTTCTAATGTTATGACAACATCAATTTCTTCATTTATTTCTCCTTTTTCATCTATACCACTGTCAATATCCACATCATCATCATCATCATTATCTACTAAGAATGATATTACTTCTTCATTGTCTAATAGTAATATTCCATTATTATCACCTAATAATGTTCAACAAGATATAATAATGAATTCATTAAATTCTATTAAAAATCTACCCATTTCAACTTCTTCATCATCATCATCATCATCTTGTGAGACAAATATTCATCAAAATGTAAATAAGAAAATGATAGAAGATCCATTTGCTGTTATTTCTCGTTTAACTGGACTATCAAATTTAATGAAAAAGTAAATTAATAGTCATTTATAAATTGAATTAATCATTGTAATAAAATCTTTTTGTGACAGTAAAAGTATAGTGAATACAGTAATAGTTTAATGAATAATATTTCTGGTTAGCGTTTTTTAGCGAGTTAATTTTCTACGGGATGGGGTCGCTAAACCAATGCCCAACCCTCCTCCTTTATCCGGGCTTGGGACCGGCAGTAGCCCCCAGAGGGACTCTAGGCGGAGTTAATAGTTTAATGACTAGATGTTTAATTTTTGATCACTAAGTTCAAAGTTTAAACTCTACTTTGTCTATTTCTCCTTGAGTAGTAATCAAGTAGTATTACTAGTTTTTACACTTAACCTGAATCTTATATCCAAGTACCTGGTTTTGTTTATTTTATTTATCTATTTGAACACATAAATATTGATATAAAGGGGCACCGAATAAATATGCTTCACATAAGTCACTTGATTTGTGTGTGGGTTATGTTACCGCCCGGATGCCCAGATCGAAACAGGTAGTTTCCTTAGAGGGCCACGCTCGGAGCCTTTGACCCATAGGTCTGATTCACAAGACAGTGGAGCAACGTCAGGAGATGCAATCCCCCATGCTATCCGGTGAATTAATTAACTGTATAAAGTAATAAACTAATCAGTATCGAAAGAACAATTATCTTAATGCGCGAATTTCAAAATTCAATGACTTTTAATCATTTTGTCACATTTATAGGTATAAGCAGGATTCAAAAACAAATGCCCTGGTATGGCCGAGAGTGGGGAGAGTCCGCTCTCCCTCTCGAAATACTCTCACATGGCCACGCGTATATAGCCCCTGCCAGCGAAGTCCTACTCACTGCCTTCTCGTGGCACTACTGTTGTTTACGAAAATGAGAGGACGAAAAGCGAATGTCCGGTGCTTTAACCGGATTCCAAACCAAATCAATGGTGCATATGGGCTCCAGTATGCTGCGGGAACAAATGGTGTATGAACCAATTGTTGGTCACTGGGTTTCATGGGACTGCATCTCCTTACGATGTTCCACCACCTTGTGGATCAAACTTTCAGGTCGAAGGCTTGGGGAGTGGCCCCCTGAGAAAACCACCTGCTTCGGTCTGGGCACCCGAGCAGTATCACAGCCCTCACACATATCGAATGAGATTTGTGTGGTGCATATGTACTTGGTGCCTTCTTGTACCAATATCTATGTGTTAAAATAAATAAATAATAAGACAAAAACAAACCATTCAATGAATAATAAAAGCAAGTACATACATTAGATTCTTATTCATTTACAAATAGAACACAATTTTGTATTTATTGAAAAGTGTTCAATGTTATTCAAATATATTCGTTGAGATACAGGTTCAAATTGATTGTACAGATTTCATTCATATCGTTTATGCCCCTCTACATATTTCTTTCTTCTTTATTATCATTGGCAATATATTTTTTCCCACAATATGACAGTTAATAGATGAAGATTACTTTGTTAGGGTCCGTGTGATAACCTCACTCCAGCGGTTGGATACGTTGAGTAGCATGGTTCAGAATCGTTCGCAATGGGTTAAATATGAATTCACTTTCTTCTATCCTCTCGATTTTAAGTCTCAGTATTCCTTCATACATATCTTACCACTCTTCCTTTTCAAACCATGCTCCCCAGAGTTTATTCATTCTTTTATCACTCCTACTATATTATTTAAATTTCTTTCGTTATTTCCATCTGGTTGTACTAATTAGGTATAGTAACTTGGGTTAGCATGCATCTGTCCCATGCTCTATACTTATATTGTCTGTTTGCTGTCAGTCATCATCGACGTGAAGCCTGTTACAGATATACATTGGTCCAAATCACTATACTCCATTAGCACGATGAGATTAAATTAAGAAGATTTACAATAAAAGAGACTAAAGTAACTTAGTAGCACCAACAATAAAAAAAGAATCAAGCACCGAGAATAAAGTTTCAAAAAAACAAATAGGAATGTATCTATGAAGAATTACTAGAATCCAAGATCGAGAGGAAAATAAAGAGTGAATATATCTACACCATTGTGAACGATTCTCAGTCATACTCATTTTTTTTTCACTCATGTAGTAATTAAATTAGGATAATAAATCGCATTTTATCTAATGCGCCTATTGATTTGAAATTCAGTATATTTTTTTATTACTTATTAAATTTTTCTTTTTCCCGCCTGTTTACACGTCCTCATGTGTTGTTGTAGCATCCCAGCACAATCGAATCCTATTACACTGTCAGTTACTTCCCCTGTTCCATCCAGTAACCCTGTTCTGGAATCTTTTCATGATACAATTATTTCTACTAGTACTATTATCACAACAACAACAACAACCACTGCTGCCACTGATTTATATTGGAAAACTAACCACCTAATGAATGATCCATTGTTATTGTCATCTACCAATAATGATTTTAAATCAATAGATTCCGTTCAAGAAGCAATAACGACCAATGCAACAATAACAACAACAACGAATGTTTCTAATAATTCATATATTCCATGTGTCAAACGATCCAGGTTTTCAGATGCTATCAATATTGAAGATAACAGTAAAACAAATGTTCCATCATCAACCACTAATGCATTATCCACTACTAATGTGACTATTTTATCTTGTACTACCCCTACAACGACAACGACTATCTCATCATCGTCTACCAGTTCTGATCTACTACGTTGTTCGATCGATAAAAAATCATCATCATCATCATCATCATCTGTTTCTAAAACTTCAATAAATAATGACAATGAAGAACAATCGAAATTCTCTGATGTTGATAAAATTAACTCTATGAATAGTAGTAATGATAGTGATAGTTCTCCAGGTGGAGGTGATACACCTACTTTAGATGAAAGACAAGATGATTTATTATCGGGTAATAATGATAAAGATCAATCTCTGATATCATTTCATCCGTTTGGTACGCCAGCATGTAAGTAGTTCTCTTTCTGGATTTTGTTACTACACTACTTCTAATATCAAAATAATATCCTTAATCTTTAAGTGTACACTGTTAATCCATCATAAGCAATGTAGAATCTAGCATATTGTTTCATTCCCATAAAGCTCTTATACTATTATCAATACGACAAGACAGAAATTATCAAGATAAATTTCAGAATAGTAGAAGCAGTAACGATCTCATTGGTAGTAGGAAACATTAAACATAGACATTATAATTCGAGAAATTTTGATTTTATTGAATTGAAAATGTGAATATTTTGAGACAGTGATTTAATACATCTTTGCTATTACGATCAGTTCTCGTCTGTGTCGACTGCTTCACTTATCTTGGAAGTGTCATCAGCCTTTTTGGTCTGATGTGCAACGAAATCTCAGCACTGATACAAAAGGCTCGAGTAGCTTTTGCCAACTTGTGTCATTTATGGCGTGAGCGAGATATCCGTCTATCAACCAAAGGACGGGTTTACTGCGCAGCAGTTCGTTTCGTCCTACTTTATGGCTGTGAAACATGACCGGTAAGAGTAGAAGATATTCGTAGGTTACTAGTATTTGATCATAGGTGTCTTCGAAGCATTGTTCGTATATCCTGGGACCATCGAGTAATTAACGCAGTTGTTAGGAAACGAGTACTAGGTAAGTATGACAAATCAAGTGATGAAGTGGTGAAACTTAATCAGTTGAGATGGCTGGGACATGTGTTACGTATGCCCAACGACCGACTACCTCGACGTGCTATGTTTTACGGTGTTGGATTCGGTTGGAAGAAAGCTAGGGGTGGCCAGACCAAAACATGGCACAATTCCATGAAGTCACTGACAAGTGGACTAAGTGAGCCATGTTGGTAGGTGTAGACTACCTGGTTGGGAACCGCGAGATGATAGCAACCGATGGTTAGAGACCCTGAATGACATGACTCAAAATCGTTTGCAATAGCTTAGGTGCATCCACTCTTTGTGTTCTCCCAAATTCTAATCTTGTGAATTCTTCATGTCTCTTTGTTTTTTGTCTTTGCAAATTTTTTTCACTGAATTATACTCCTTGAATAATATCTTCAAACCATAATCTTTCGGATTACTGCTTATACTTTTACTATCTCTACCACTACGGAATTTGAGTCGACAATTGTATCTCTGTGCTAATGTGGTATGGCAACTTGGACTGATATACGTACGTACGAAGTTCTACTTTGTTGATGACTGACTGTGTCCTTCAACATCTCCAACTGCTTGTTACGATAATCATACAGACTTTAATATATCGATTGAGAATATACATTTCAATCAACTCTCTTCAGGTTTTTCAGTAGGTAACAACGTGGAACTTCGAACGTACGTACACCAGTTGAAGTTGCCATACCAAATTAATAAACCTAAAAGTGATCAGCAAAATACACCTATTAAATTTATGATTGCAAAATAAAATTGTTCACGAATTCTAAACAGATGTATGGTAAGAATGAATAATAGTGCTAGATATATGAAACTAAAATAAGCAATTTAAGAAAACTATATGAACACAGTGAATTAATTAAATAAATTTTAATAATTGAGATCATGAGTCAATTGAAGCTAGATCACCATTGAAAACCTGGCAGTACTGGATGACTGTTTCGTCCTACTGTTGGATGCGCAATGCTGAAGAGTCTCACAGTTCAGTGCTTTCAGGTTTTCCATGATGGTCTAACTTCAATTGACTCATGATCTTAACTACTAAAATCCACAAAACCCCTTCTGAAATAGATAAATAATAATAATATATCTCGAAGTTACAAACGATCTTCATTTGCCTAAAAAAAACTTGTGTAGTAAGCACTGTAGAAGTGACTAAAACATTTAACATTTTCGGGTTCAAACTCCCCTCCACATAAACCGATGGAGGCCACACAAGTAACATAGCTAAAATATATCTCAATCCTATGTATACTATCTCGTAGTTGTCAGGTGAATTACGCATGATATGTGTATAAAATACTCTTAGAAGTTTGGTGAATATATTTACTTAAACTTATCACTACCGTGTGCGTTTGGAAATAATCGACAATTTTGTGTCTTGTGGTAATGGCATTGTTGTCGTGTGACAGGCAAGGTCAGTTATTGTATAGTGATAATTAGAATGGTTTCTTCTTTTTTCATTTGGGCCCACACTAAACGCTATTTGGTCATAAAATATCCTTAAAACTGTGATTTCTGTCTATAGGACAATAAAACATAATTTTCAGATTCCAATTCTTGGATTTTTTCTTGTTTATCAGTCAGTCACAATGTAAAACCTGGTAAATATGTACATCGGTTCAGATTGTCATACCCCATTAGCAGAGAGAGATGAAATTGTCGGGTCAAATCCCAGAATAGTAGAGGTAGTGATAGTGGTAATGGAAAAGATTAGCCATCGAAGATACGATTCGAAAATAAAATATGAATTAGTGAAATAAAACACAGAAAAAGTCATGGAAAATTGAGTATCTCAGAATCTGGAGACGACACAGGTTGGATACATCTGAACCATTGCAAACAATTTTGAGTTGTCATTCAAAGTCTCTAACCATTGTTTACAATAATCACGCGGACTATCTATAGTGTATAATCTAATTAAGTGGTTCTTTAGTCATACATAGTCACACAAAACTGTTTTTATGTTGCCTATTTTCCTTCAATTATTTGTAATTTTCTAGCAAGTTTAGCGGATTTTTTAATTCCCAATTCATGTCATGGAACGGATCCAAAATCTTTTCTGTCAAATATTCCTCATAGTATCGTTTCACAGACTTCAATTACTCCTTCTCCTATTCCATCATTAACATCTGGATATAGATTACCATTTTGTAATCTTTCAAATTCTATGAATAATGCTACTTCAATTCCTGTTGTCAATTCAATGAATATACCTTCAACACAATTATCAATGATCCAACCAACTGTACTAACAGCGAATAATAATCCTAACATGCCTATAACGAATTCACAGGTATACTGAAGAATTTTGTTTGTAATATGTTTCTATATATATATAATTGAACAATAAAATTTCTATTCGTTTAGTACGGTAAAGATAACGCTACGAAGTGACATCAGCACTCATGCCCGTAACAACACACGAGATCAAGTTGGTCACAATAACTGACTGACAATTAATCCCAATTATCATAACTTTTATATCATCAGTTAATTAGAGAAAACATAAAACTGAATAAGCATCATTGTGCATGAACTTAAGTGCTCGTATTTCACACCAGCATAAAGAGAGGGAATAATATCTATTACGATGAAATATTATATATAGAAACAGACAAGATCGAGTAATGTAAAGTATGGGATGATAGCTTAAACTATATAGAGATACAAAGAATGAAGATAACCATTATAACACTGCAATTAGTTTCAGGTAGTGTTATGCAATATTTCCAAATGCCCTGGTACGGCCGAGAGTGGAGAGAGTCCGCTCTCCCTCTCGAAGTGCTCTCACATGGCCACGCGTATATAGCCTTTGCCAGGAAAGTCCTACTCACTGCCTTCTCGTGGCACTACTGTTGTTTACGAAAATGAGAGGACAAAAAGCGAATGTCCGGCACTTTAACCGGATTCCAAACCCATGGTGCACATGGGCTCCAGTATCCTGCGGGAATAAATGGCGTATGAACCAATTGTTGGTCACCGGCTTCCATGGGACTGCATCTCCTTACGATGTTCCACCGCCTTGTGGATCAGACGTTCAGGTCGAAGGCTCGGGGAGTGGCCCCCTAAGAAAACCACCTGCTTCGGTTTGGGCACCCGGTCAGTATCACAGCCCTCACACATATCGAATGAGATTTGTTTGGCGCATATGTATTTGGTGCCTCCTTGTACCAATATCTATGTGTAAATTATAATAATCCAACCATCGATTAAAATTATCTCCTTAACTGCAATTTAAAAGAATATAATCACCTGCGACATGGTTCAATCCTAAGGTTTTATTCGTAAAATGGTTATATCGTCCGCTTAGTGTCGGAATAACACTCAAGTTTGTTGCAATATCAGCACCTTAATCTCTTGTTATTATCAAGTTTTGATAATTCATTTTTTTATTCAATCGATTTATCATCTATAGGTAGCTCCTGGACTAACTCATTCAAATATGATGTTTTATGATCCAATAACAAGAATGCCTATTACTCCTAGATCATTAGTACCTGGACCTTTTATGATATCACCTCAGCAAACACGTTCAATAGCAACAGTTCCAGCACAGAATAATTTACAATTACCAACTACACTATTTCGTGGACAGAATTGGTCACAATCGTTAGTCAATCAAACAACATCGTTACAACGTCCTCCATCTAATGATTTTTGGGCACTGATGAGTACAGTTCCCCCACCTCCTCCTCCTCCACCTCCACCACCACCACAACAACAACCATCAACTCTATCTCAACCGCCTACACTTTCATCATTTAATCCAACTCAAATACGTCAACCATTAATTGGGGGGATGTTGCTTAATCCAAATGCATGGATGTTCTCTTCAACTAATCGAGATCAAAAATAATAATAGGAATTACATCGGATAGTACTTCCCATCTTCATTCTGTTGTTTATATATATATTTATATCTTCTTTGGATTATCCATTCAAAAAAATATAAAATACATTATACTTTACGTATCATTATTTTCAACATTGTACAGGAAAACAATTCATATTGAGAATCAGATTCTAAACAAAATAATTTACATCATTAACTACTACTACTACTACTACTACCATAGTCTCAATAATTCCTAATGAATATTGACCATAACTAACAAATGTATATTTTGATGATTGTGTTCTTTTTCTTTTTATTAACCAAAAAAAAAGCAAACAAACAAATTATCTAATCTTAGTTTTAAAATAATACATGTATATGAGATGAATAGGGGTGTGTATGTGTGTGTGTGTGTGTGCATGTCTCTTTGTATCCATGTGAGATAATCAATTTCACTTGGAATTTTAAATAGTTTCCTACTTAAAAGTCCACTTTTTTTATAAATAAAAAAAAGAAGAGACAAACAATATGTATGAATGAATATAAATATATGTGTGTGTTTGTGATTGAACACTTTCACATGTTTTTTTTATTTTCTCCTTGTACATTGTCAAAGCTTTTAAAGTGTATTTTATATGATGTGACTTTGTTTTGTTTTTTTGGTTTTGCAAGTGTTATCTACAATGAATATTAATATTGTTCTCAGGACAATGATGGTCATGATAGAAAAATTAGGGTTCGAATTCTATTTTTCGTTTATACTACTTACGACAATGATGGTAAATTAGTTGATGAAGTTGTGAATCTTCATCGACTGAGATGGTTGGATCACGTGTGACATATGTCTGAACACCGATCACCATGATGCGCAATGCTGACTAGTGTTGGGAATGACTGGAAGAAAGTAAGGAGCGGCCAAACCAAAACCTGGCATCAGTCCACACAGTCACTAACTTCCGGTCTGAGCCATGTTGGTAGATGCAGACTACTTGTTTGTGGTCCGCGTGACTATCGTAACCAATGGTTGGAGACTGTGGATGACATGGCTCAGAATCGATCAACAATGGAGTACGTGTATAAACTCTCTGTCTTCCCTTAAACTAAGAGATTAAAATCGCTTCATATCTTTCTTTCTATGAACTAATTCTTTCTTCCTGTACTATTCAACTCTGTCCTGGACAATCCTTTTCATGTCTGCTTCCGATTCACGACAAAATATATTTTGATCTTCCACTTCTCCGTTTCCCTTTATGATACCAAGTTAACACTTGCTTCATTACTTGTCTGTAATTTATTTTTGTCTGAATATAAATATTGAGTCACGCTTGATCAAAGCGAGTTGGTTCACTCGCCTTATCTGCGCAACACTTCGTTTCTCTGATTGTCTGTCTAGATCAATAAGTGTATGAATTATACGTATTCAGAATTAATTCTCGTACTTGACTTATTTTATTCCATTGCTCTCTAATGCGAATTACGTCGATAAATAAAAAAAATATACGTGAGTTAACAGCATTTATATTTCGATAACACTCATCATACGATATAACGAGTCAAATATACGGTCAAAAAAGTACTACAATCCGTGATGGAAATTTATTTTAACTTAAACAATTAATCTCTCTATCTACGATTTCAGTCAGTCATCAACAAAATAGAACTTCGTACGTACGTACATCAGTCCAAGTTGCCATACCACATTAGCACAGAGATGCAGTTGACGACTCAAATTCCGTAGTGGTAGAGATAGTAAAAGTATAGGCAGTAATCGGAAACATTAGGGTTTGAAGATATTACTCAAGGAGTATAACACAGCGAAATAAATTTGCAAAGAGAAAAAACAAAGAGACATGAAGAATTCAGAAGATTAGAATTTGGGAGAACACAGAGAGTGGATGCACCTGCGCCATTGCAAACGATTTTGAGTCATGTCATTCAGGATCTCTAACCATCGGTTGCTATCATCTCACGGTCCGCAACCAGGTAGTCTACACCTACCAACATGGCTCACTCAGTCCACTTGTCAGTGACTTCATGGAATTGTGCCATGTTTCGGTCTGACCACCTCTAACTTTCTTCCAACCAAATCCAACACCGTAAAACATAGCACGTCGAGGCAGTCGGTCGTTGGGCATACGTAACACGTGTCCCAGCCATCTCAACTGATGAAGTTTCACTACTTCATCAATTGATTTGTCATCCTTACCTAGTACCCGTTTCCTAACAACTGTACTAATCACTCGATGGTCCCAGTATATACGAGCAATATTTCGAAGACACCTATGATCAAATACTAGTAGCCTGCGAATATCCTCTACTCTTACCGGTCATGTTTCACAGCCATAAAGTAGGACGGAACGAACTGCTACGCAGTAAACCAGTCCTTTGTTTGGTAGATTTATATCTCGCCTACTCCATAAATGACACAAGTTGGCAAAAGCTATTCGAGCCTTTTGTATCAGTGCTGAGATTTCGTCACACACCAGACGATTTAAAGATTTTCAATTGTATAATGAGGAAACTAGTTTATTAGATGTAAGCCTGATTGAATAATACAAAATAACTGGCCAGGTAATCAATAATATTTGAAATAGTTGTGTAGTAAACGAAAACTCAGTTGGGAAAGACCAATTTGTTGTTTAATGCCAAGTTACAGAGTTCTTCCCTAAAATATGAGGACCATACATTTATTACTTCGTTTGTGAATCTTCCACCAATCGTACTTTGCATCCTTCATGATTACTCCAATTCTCCGTTCATTTCCGTTTTCTTCGGTTCAATATTCTCAACCTTCTTTTAACAGGCATTCCACTTCTGATCGGTGTTACATACTACTTATATCTGTCAACATAAGTAGCATATACCACAACAGGTTATGATAGTAGCATAGAAATCCCGCTTGTTGATAAACCTCAAATTTATTCGTCATGTTACTATTTAATGTCTTAATCTTCGAGGTATAAATGCACGTTTCATTTCAGCACAATAGTAAATACAAGAAAACATTAATGACCATTTGTAATCAATGGATCGTTGAGAAAAATTCAGACACGGAAGAGTGACATCAAACAGACATTTAAGAAAACAATCTAATCTAATAAATGAAGCATATCAAATGGTTAGGTGAATGATATGATTCGGTGAAATAATACGTTCATAATGAAACGGGATGCATGAATAACACGAACACATTCGCTCTTCTCCACTTATTCATTTGTCGCTTGTTACCCCCTCATGAAAGAACACAGACCGCTCACCAGTATTCTCGAGTTACTAACGATTCCAATCCCGAGTAAAGGAGAAGGATTGGACATGGAGTCAGCGACCTTATATTGTAGAAAACAACCCTACTAAAAAATACTAACCAGAATAAACAAATTAAACAGTTACTTATTCACAATAAAACAAAGATTTGGTTACCACAAAATAATAGTCGAATGCTTTACATTGATTAGTTTAACAATAAAATAATCTGTTGAAACAGAATTATGGATAAACTGAAACAGAATCACACTGAACCAATAGGATACATCAGTTCAAGGACGAATGATAAGTTTCGTATGTATGTTGCATTTGTCAATATTTGGTTTGAATTACTGAAGTAATTGATATGCGCTATTGGTTGGAAATCTTGGGGGGAGACGGATCTATATTTCTGGATGGGTTTGTGCCAATATTTCAATTTGAAGTAACAGGTTGAGCTTGCATATCAGTGCCAGAATCGGATGGCCAGTGAACACCATATAGGCCTTTAATATAATAGTTAACAGACTATCATATCGATTTATAGTAAAGCTAGTTTTTTCCATTATTTATCCACAAGTCAATAAATAATTCATTTGATCCAATAAAACGTTTCATATATATGTCCAGTATATTGAACATTTGATGTATTGACTTTCTTAGTCAATTTTTACACATACACAAATGAAATATAAATGGGAACTATGAAATGAATTTCACTTTCAAGATTAGTTTCAGGACAGAAAACAAAGTGATACATGGTTACCAGGGCACTTTTTATTTAACCTCCTGATGAGTGATTAATCAGATTATGTAGATGGTCTGTGATATATATATATATATATATATATATATATATATATATATATATATATATATATATATATATATATGGTAAGTTATAAACAAAGAACCTGGCACATATGCGCATCGTCACAAGTTGTTACAGTGTATTTGCAGAGTTAAATAGAAACTAGGAAGAAAAATGCGGTGGAAGTAGTAACGTTATCAGTGACAGTAGAAAAGATAAGATATCGACAACATAATCCGGGAAAAAAGGATGAATCCATGGAATAAAATGTATAAGATAATCTTTAAACTCAAGATCTAAAAAAAGAAAAAAAACAATGAATGCATCTGGGTTATTTCAGACGATTGTAAGATATGTTACCTAACGTTTCCAACTATTGGTAACGAAAATCACACTGACCAGGTAGCCTGCACTCACCTTCATGAAGCAATCCAACAGTTAACTACCTCAAAAAATGATATCACTTCCTGGTCTAATTACACCTATTTTTCTTTCAACCTACTCCTAGACTAGCAAAACTAGAACGTTGAGTTAGACGATTAGGCATACGTAGTACTTGTCCTAACTACGTCGGTTGATAAAGATTCACTACCTTAATTATTGTGAGATATAAAAATTAAAGCGAAACAAATGAAAGGACTTTTTGATTAAAAAATAACATAATGTACGTCACAGATTTCAGTTTAATAGTTATTAAAAACCATGAACACCCGGTCATCTCCTCTGTTTTATTATAGGACTGCTAATTAGTGCGTACGCAAAGCCCCACCTTCAGGTCTCACACTAAGTGTCTAAACTTGAAAACATCAAGTCAGCATTTAATGATTTATATTTCTAAATTCAATTAATTTGTGGTATTGCATGATCATCTGCCGATGTCATTGATGAATAACTATCTCATATCCGACATGGTTGAACTCTATTAGTCACAGCATCACAAAAAGAACTTTTAGAATCCACCTCTTATAGGTAGGAACCAATGAACAAGCATATGATTATTATTACTAAACAAGGAGTGACTATACGAAGACTGATGAACTTCATGTTGGGATATTCAGAAAAATATCCCAGAAATTATCCTGTTAAGTCTAATGCTATCCTTGGACTTGAAATGGCATCATTTTCCTATTGGTCAATATTTATTTCACGTACCATTTTCCTGTTGGCCAAATATTGTACAAATGTTATTTTCTATTTTATAGTACGTTGTGGTCTGTTTGATTTGTATATAAACTCAGTATGTTTGAAAATATGATGATTCATATCTCCGAGGCTGTGACTTGCGTTCTGGACTTATCTGGCTGAGCTAGGCGAAAAGCAGGGCCAATCAGAACTCTAGAATGCTCGCACGTGTTTACGCGTCATCGATCCGATCGATAAGTCACTGCTCTCTGATAGACGGTTACAAGATATAACACTTCATAATATAAAACATGGGCTAATGGTATTATATAGGCAACCATTGAAAAGTTAACACTGAAAAAAAATAACCATACAATAAACAATTATCATTAAAAGAAATATTTTCTTTTCTTTCGAAGATCTGAAATCTTAGCATAACAAATTCAGCTATGCAAACATATATATATATATATATATATATATATATATATATATATATATACGCAAAAGAAAACAGTAATAATAATCTAAATAATCATGAGAGTCACAAACAAAAAGGAAAGGAACATAGAGGAGAGAACGATCGAAGCCAGTAACAGCAGCAGTAGTAGTAGTAGTGATAATAGATGGATAATATGCTGTATCAGTCTCTTCCTATAGGTTAAACATTATCCAACATCATAATTCATCTTTAATATATTTATCTGAATGTAGTTTATCATTGATCATTGGTGATAATGATGATGATGATGCTGCTGGTGATGATGATGATGATGAGATAGTGTATTGTTTTTCATAAATCACTGGCCATTCAGTTAATGATTGACATGTAGATAATTCTGTATTATAATAATTTGCTTTATATAAATAGATTGGTCCATTTGAACAGAAATTATTCAAAGTAGTATTGAATAAAAAGCCCATAATTGAACGTTCTTCAACAATACGATAAGTAAATGTCGATGAACTAGTCCCAATAAAATATCTTCAATGAATATTAAAAGAAAAGATACATATAAGAAATAGACAATGATAATTCAGTTTTATAAAAGCTTCATTATATGATTGAATAACATTGAGATTAGGACACCTTTTCATCAATGAAAAATATAAATATAAGAAAATATGGATAGTGACTTATAGAATGCTTATGACTTAAGGCTATATCGAGGCAATCTGCATAGGATGCATATACATCAATAAGAGACGAATCATTTGCAGTCCTAAAACAACAATGGGAGGATTCAAGTAAACAATACCAAGTGAATTTATAAGTTTAGCCCATTGCACAAGTAGGTGGCTATCAAGACTAAATAGGTCAAGTGGATAATGCGATGGGGTTTTAAATGGACGGTGCCGGGTTCGAGTGCTGCAGTGAACATCAACTCTAAGAAGCAGGTACATCCAGCTGAAGAGTCCTAAATAGGACGAAATGCATGTCGTGGATTCCACTGCTAGCTACCATCCATCTTTACTTAAAATGCTTTTGACTTAAGATAATATCGAGGCAATCCAAACAGATTGCACATATGTAAATAAGAGAATGATGAATTGCAATTCTAGACATCAATGGGAAGATACAAATAATATAAAATGAATTTATATAAATAAGATGAAAGAATTTGCAAAGAATATGTTGTTTTGAAATGATCAGTTAATTTATTTTAGGTTTTCTACAGGTTCTTAGACGTTGTGGCTAGAATGTAGAATTATTTTACAAATACACTAAACTCTAATTCTAACCCGGAACACTACCTATAACTTCAATAATAGGTCTAAGCCTTACTCATATCTAATGTATACTAAACTCTAAATCCTAATCTCAACATAAGACCTAACTTCTACAGGCAAATAGGACGAAATGCGCGTTAAACTGGATTCCACTGTTAGTCACTATCCATCTTTGATTAACGGTATTAGTTGTATAATACTTTTCATATTAATATCACACTGTAATCACGTAACAGTTGCATTGACTTAATTGATTAAACGATGAACATTTCAAAAAACTTATTCAATCCTTTAAAGATTCTTAGCGATTCGATTTGCAACACTATCGAACTGTTGAGATTTAAGTACGGAGATTTATGTTTGAACCTACAATCTAACTACGTTTTTTGAAAATAGAGATGGACTATGACTAGCAATGATGTCCATGAAGTGCATGTTTCAACTGATTCGAGATTTATAAATTGGATATTAATATATACAACAAAGTCAGAATCTTCAATACGAACGTCAAGACAGTTCTACTGTACGAAGCTGAAAGTTAGAGAACTACAACAACCATCATCAAGAAGGTACAATTATTGATATATAATTGTCTTCGCAAGATACTCAACATCCATTGACCGGATACCATCAGCAACAGCCTACTGTGAGAGAGAACAAACCAGCTTCCAGTTAAGGAGGAAATTAGGAAAAGACGATGGAAATGGATAGGACATACATTATGGAAATCATCAAAGGGCATCACGAGACAAGCCCTAACTTGGAATCCTGAAAGGAAGCGAAAAATGAGGAAGGCCAAAGAACACATTACGTCGGGAAATAAAAGCAGATATGAAAAGGATAAGTAGAAACTGGAAAGAACTGGAAAGTATTGTCCAAGACATGGTTGAATGTCGAGTGCTGGTAGGCGGCCTTTGTTCCTCCACTAAGGGTAACAGGCGTAAGTAAGTATATATCAATAGAGACTGATCAACTCCAGACATTTCAACGTAATTGAAAAAAGATTCGAATGATTTACCATTAAATAATCATTTCATTCTATTTCAAGCTTTAATGTATTACACTGAAAACTCAATAAAACCATCAACCTATCAATAGTGAATATATGGATATATATACTAAAAAAAGCCTTTTATCTCATTGATTAAACTATTATTATTATTATTATTATTATTATTATTATTATTATTATAAGAATGAGAAAATATCATATTCTATTATCATTTATCTATAATGAAGGTTCTAAACAACTGTCAATATTAACCAACATAATAAACCTGAATTAAATCTATTCAACTTTACTGAAAAACAAAAAAAAAAAAAAAAGCAAAGAAATGTTGAAATAAAAGTTAAATTATAAATTGTATAATCCTATAAAATAACTTAGTTGCCATGGGACACAATGGAATCAACTACATATAGATTCTACTTTAAGGCATTTTTTTCCTTAAAAAAAATCAGCAAAACCGAGTGAATTACTGAATATTCGCAATGATAATTAATTTTCTAGTAATAATAATAATAATAATAATAACAGTAGTAGTAGTAGTAGTAGTGTGGTGTGCGCTACTTATATTGACATAAGTAGTAGATGCTGTTAGTTGTGAACAGAATGTCTGGCAGCAGAGAGACAAGAGGATCGAACAGTAAAGAATAGAAACAGAATGCAATTTGTATGAAAATGTATGAACAATGAAGTCTGAATCATTTTGAGATTATTGATGAACATTTTACAAATTAAGCATTTACTTTATGATTGTTAGATTTCACTAACGAGTCCTGTAATGTTGTGTCAAATACATTCGATTGTTCCTACTGGTGTTCTATTCACTACAGTAGTAGTAAATCAGTAGTATGAATAGATAACAACGAAAAAAATAAGAGAACCGTACTTAGAGTAATATTACGTGTTTCTAGTAAATAATAGACAGAATTTAACTATAAAAAAGAAGAAAAAGCATATAACTATCTCTATTGTGTTTGTTAAATTGAATCCGATCAAAGAAACAAAGTCTTTTTATTTATAAATAACAATAATCATCAATTATAATGAGTAAACATTATGATTATTGATAAAGAAACAATATTGAAACTCATTCAAGGCGATCAAAGTACCAAGTAACACATTTACGAGTATGATCACAATAAACATAAATCAAAATGAAGAAGAAATTTAGAATAGAATAGATAAACGGAAAACAAGAAATAATGAGAAATGGGAAGATTATAGTAGATGTGTCACATATATTCACGTACACATACAGTTGACTTTACTCTACTGTAACTAGCATTCCCAACCTATCTAATGATATATATATAATGTACCGTCATGGGCCAGGCTAGTTTTACATTGGTTTTCAGGAGAATCAGACACCATCCGGACTTTCATGTGACAACCCAAACAGTACAGCTCAATCCCTTTCAATAGGAGAGCCAGACACCGCTCAGGCTTAAATTTTATAACCCAAGCAGTACAGTTCAATCCCTCTTTACTGGAGAACCAGAAACCGTATAAACTTTAACGCTAAAATTTGAATAATATAGCTCAATCCTGTGGTGCAACCACACAGGTATCAAGCACTCCGGTGGACTAATATATATTACCAATCCATAAAAATTGTATTTGGATAATGTATATTGTTATGACTTTATGTAGGGCTTTTTCTCACCTGATTTATCCACCAATCAAAATACGACTTATACAATCTTAGCAGTGTGTCAGAACCAATGAAGTTCGACCGGTTTGGGCAGCCTAGCGTCCTTATTGGCCGTATGTCCGCCCAGCCCGTCCACTTGAGTCCAGAACACCAATACCAACTTCCACTATGCGAATCGAGTCGAATCATTTATTTCAGACATACTGGGTTTGTATATCAATTAAACAGACCGCAACGCACCATGAAATAGGACATAACATGTGTACACAATAAAGCCAAGAAGTGACTGTGAACATGGGAGGCAGTAGTTAATAAACTGAACATAGATTAAGAACCGTAAATCGTACAATAATAATATAGAGGTCAAAATAAAGCTTATCATAAGAGGAATATAAATATACATAATCTAATGATTGAATAGTTATACCATAAGAATGTATAGATAATATTAGTCCATTAAAAGGTCTCAGCAGAAGTTACTCATGATTTAATCTTCACTCGGACATAATATACATATTTATTATAGAAGATAATTCAATATGTTAAAATGATAATGTAACCGAGTAAACCAAATATAGTTTTATTATATATTTGATTCATTGAATAATATTGTTTTATGCCAAGACTAATTATAATCGTTATCTTTTGAACAGAAATCAATAAAAAGAATGTTAAAAAAAAAGAGTTGAAATGGAATATCTAATTATTAATAATTAACTATCATTCTAATTATTATTATTATTTATTAATTAATTGAATAAAAATTAATAAATAAACTAGTTTATAGACAAGATTTATTTTATGCATATGTGTATTGATGATTTATTTGGAATTATTAGACAAGTCTTATAATAAGATGAAATGACCATTCAATTACTTTGAAATTTACGTTACGTATACCTGAACACCGATTACCAAGAGATGCAATGCTAACCGACGTTGGAGATGATCAGAAGAAATGAAACGGCGATCAAACCAAAACGTGGTATCAGTCCACACAGTCACTAACTTCTAGTGTGAGCTATGTTGATAGATGCAGACTACTTGGTTGGTGTCCCCGTGACTATTGTAACCAACGATTGGAGACTCTGGGTGACATGTCACAGAATCGATCACAATGGTGTAGGTGTATACACTCACTGTCTTCCCTTAAACTCTGAGATTAAAATCACTTCTTTTTTTTCCTACGAACTGATTCTTTCTTTGTGTACTATGTCTTTGTAAACAATCTTTCTTTAATATATTACCACCATTGACTTAACCACTCCTATGAATCCGGTGTTCATCTTGTTGTTCTAATGAGGTATGGCAACTTGGACCGATGCATATATGTGCTTGGTCGTACTTTGTAGCTGACTGACTGACTTTCAAACTTACCATAGTCATCTAACTTATCATTTTAACGATTAAAATAAAATGACTATCATATCTACAAAACACCGCCTTCTGATTCACTTGGTATTATCTGGCTTGTATTTTCCCATTGAGGTTTAAGACTGCAATTGATCAGTCTGTTATTGGCATATATACATACTGTGGGTATGCCTCGATATTACCCTAATTTACAAGCCTTTTGTAAGCAATAATGGATAGTGGCTAGCAGTGGAATGCAGTTCGACGCGCATTTCGTCCTATTTGGCACTCGTCAGTTGGATGTACCTGCATCTCAGAGTTGATGTTCACTCTGGGACTCAAATCCAATACCATTCACTTCAACCACCTTCTGATATTACAATAAAATTTAATAAAGTCACATATAGAAATACTTAGATACAAAATGTCACAATCACTTTCTATTGAAAAATCTGAATTGAATATAAACAAAATTGACAGGAAAAAAAAAACAATCGAATTGAATTTTCAAAAACAAAAAATAAAAAAATAAAAAAATAATAATAAAAATCATGAATGGTAAATACGAAGTCATTTTGGACATAAAACAATCCATTTTTTTTTCTATTATTTTCATACATTGATTGGTATTTCACCATTGAACAATATGAAGATATTAAGAAATAGTGGAAAAATTATTTTTTTTTTAAAAAAAAACAGTCATGTACATTTATCCATTATTATACATGACAAGATAATCTACAAAATGTATAAAAAATATTTTATTTTGACTTACATTCTGGACAATTATTGAAATCAAGAGAGAAAGGGGGGAAAAGTTTCCCGCCCGCCCCCTCTTCGAATAAATTTGTTTTAGTTAAACATATGATTATTACTGTAGAATTTTTTTAGATTACGCTTAGTGGTTTAAATTTGATTTCATTGATTAGATAACATTTTAAAAAAAATTTATATCAGAAGGGGTGGATATTATTAGTAATTTCAATAGTTGAAATCATGATTCAATTGAAGCTAGACCATCATGGAAAACCTGGAAGCACTGAATGAATGTTTCATTCTATTTTACGATTCCTAAACAGTGTGCATGCATGATCCCATCTCACAAGATTCGAATCCAAGACCTATCGGTCTCGTGCGCGAGTGCATAACCTCTAGACTACTGAGTCAGCATCCAACGGTGTTAATATCTAATTTGAACCAATTCAGCAAATTTGCGCAACCATCTTTTATTGTATGAGGTAGATACCTGTCTCTGCCTGAATATCACCAGAAAAATCTTTGAACTATAACTTTAAAAACTTATTATTAAGTGGAAATATAGTTATCGTTTACTGACCAACATGCAATCAAAATTAAGAAAATGACTGAATGATTTGCGTTAATTGATCTGAAAAAACAACCGTATAATTTAATTAACAGAATTATTCAGTCTAATTAGTAGTATAAATAAAAATTTGAAATAATGAAACTTTTATATCATCGTCAAACAGTTTTTAAACTGCAATTTTATTGAATAAGTTGCCTCTTATCAACTGTATAACAATGAGTAATATCGTCAGCTTCATTTGGATACATAAATATATACATATGAGTGTTTAAAATCATATAACAATGTGATCTATAGTTTCACAATTTCATTGACAACAAGTGATTAACCAATATTGTGATTAGATTTAAATTATATATTACTCATTATGAACTACTATGTGTTCTATCAGTCTACAAAGATAACCTGATCAATAAACAGAAAAGTAGAAATGAAACCAAATCTTATTATTCCTACCATACTTCTTTCTAAACACGATGTAGCACATAAACGACTACTTACAAATAATATGGAAAAAGTTAGAGTGTAGAAAAATATAATCACTAAACATTATTCTCAGTATATGGCTTTGTAGAGACTATTGAATTTTCATAGTTCTTAAATCATGAAACGATCTTAGCTAGACCATTATTGAACACCTAAAAGTAATGAACTATTGTTTTTTAGTACGAGACTCATCAGCAATGCTCATCGGCAAACCTGCATCGAGCAATCGAACCCAGAACCTCCGATCTCGCACCCAAACGCTCAAACTCTAAACCGCTAGTTAGTATCTAACTTCATGACATTCATGATATTGTGCGATCAACTATGTCAGGTATTAGAGATTTATCCAGTGAAGGCAATGGACGATGGTCACACAATATCGTGAATTTTATTCATTTAAAAGGTAAGAAAGCTCCACAAAAAAACAACACCCTAATTTCATCACGTTCATCTTATAAATAGACGCTTGCAAATAAACAATAGAAGCTATGGTTAGACCCAGAAATATCTTCAGTCAGTTCTTATAATTCATTGAGTAATAAATGCACTCATGATCTATGGAGAAGTATTAAGTGTTGTAAAAGTAAATATAAAATTAATTTAAATAAACCCACAACTTCATTTACAACAATTATTGCATCGAAAGAAACTAATTCAGCACCAAGTTACATGTAGATCCAACTGGAAAGGCATGAATAGAAATAAATATGCATTTTGGATTCCTCTACTAGCTACAATCAGTCTTTTCTAAACAACTTATAACTAGTAAAAGGAAGACCCAGCTCATCTATCCCATAAACATCAACAGATCCAAGTGGAGACAACTATTGTAGCGGCAGCCTCTACATCAGTAGGCCTCAATATACACAAGGGAAAAATCGACATCATCGAATACAGCACAGAAAACACCAACTCAATCATACTTGATGGAGAAACTCTGGAAGAGGTGGAGACTTTCGCGTATCTGGGTAGCATCGTCGATGAGTGTGGAGGATCCGATGCAGACGTAAAGTCAAGGATTAACAAAGTAAGTGTAGCATTCCTACTATTCGAGAACATATGGAACTCAAAACAACTGTCAACCAACATCTAAGTAACAATCTTCAATATGAGAGTCAAGTCAGTTAGTTCTAATATACGGAGTTGAAACTTGGAGAACTACTACAACCATCATCAGAAAGGTACAAGTAGTTCTAAACAATTGTTTGCGCAAGATACTCAATGTCAGTTCACCAGATACTATCAACAACAACCTACTGTGGAAACGAACAAACCAACTTCTAAATGAGGAGTAAATTAGGAAAAGATGCTGGAGGTGGATGGAACGTCTATTGAAGAAACCACCAAACTGTATCACGAGACAAGTGCTAACTTGGAATCCTGAAAGGAAAAGGAAAAGAGGAAGATCTAAAAACATATTGAATCGAGAACTGGAGGCAGACATCGAAAGAATAAATAAAAATTGGAAACAACTGGAAAGGAGATTGAAGGACAGTATTAGTTGTAGAATCCTAGTGGGCATTCTATGCTGCTCTATGCGGGGTGACAGGTGTAAGAAAGTTAGTAGAAAGAGAAAATATCAAGGAATTCACATATGCCAACTAAGAGTAACCGAAATTCACGCCTTAATATTAATAATGATAAAATATAAATACTTATAAGGTGCAAAAATTTGTATTTAACAGATAAAGTACCTAGCATGTGCACAAATCCATTGATCTATAATTGCTGAACCACCTGGGCCATAAGATATCCACTCGGATTCAGTTGGCTCAAAATGAAATACTTGAAGTGGATAAAGTAAACTTTTCAGATTTTCTAGTTCTAGATATAGAATAAATGTAATGGAAAATAAATAAAATGATGGTTCAAAAATATACTACTTCTATTACATAATATCAGTAGTTTTGAAGTATCACACAATAACACATTCAACATATTATAACTTGAAATTAATAAACGTTTTCAAACCAAGTAGACTTTATATTTTCAATGGTCGAATTTCTCCAAGTTATTTCAATCTGATCAAGTTATTACTTATGGAACTTGACTCCTTTGAGCTGAGGGTGTTTGGCAAGCCTCTGTGCTTGATCATCTTTATCTCGCAGCATACAAAACGTGATAAATCCATGTGAGTAACTGTGACCCTCTCAAGAGGAGAGAAATGTAAATCTTAAACAACATGATTGCATAAACGATAGCCTGCTTAGGCTCCTTCTAAATAGGATTCTTTGAAAGTATCAACCAATATCTTAGTGTTGGTATACCGACGAAATATATAACAATTACTGACAGTGTGGGTCTCCGCTACACATTGGTTTAGGTGTAAAAGATTTGCTACAACAAGATTTTCTCAACTTACCTAAAGTGAACGTCTCTATATGCGATATACAAAAGTAGTATAAACCAGTAAATTGACTTTCCTAATTAAGAATTATATTCTATATACAACTAACTGATCATTAATTTTGTTTAATCAAATATAGCTGTGCAGTTATTTTATGGCTTTTTTAAAACTGCGATATTTAGGACAAAGTAAATGGAACTCAAAATATCTGTCAATCAACATCAAAGTCAGGATTTTTCAACACTAACATTAAGACAGTTCTGTTGTACGGGGTTAGACTTGTAGGACTATTATAACCATCATCAAAAAGGTACATGCATTTATAAAAGTTGTTCACACAAGATACTCAAGATCCTTGACCAGATATAAAAAACAACCTAAAGTATCAGAGAACAAACCAGCTTCCAGCTCATGAGGAAATTAGGAAAAGATGCTGGAGGTAGATAGGATACAGATTACCGAAACCATCAAACTGCATCACCAGGCAATCCCTAACCTGAATTTTCCAATGCAGGAGGAAAAGAGGCAAACCAAACAATACATTCCATCGGGAATCAGAGGCAGACATAGAACGAATAGAAATTGGAAAAAACTGGAAAAGAGAGTGGAGGACAGAATTAGTTGGAGAATGCTGGTGGGCGGCCTACGCTCCACCACGAAAGGTAACAAGCATAAGCAAGTAAATAAATAAAATATACCGATTGAGATTGATTCAGAGAAGGGTTCTCCTTTATCCAAATTCATTTTCAAAGCTATACAATTCAAGATGTATACATATTTTCCAAAGTGCTAATCTAATATCATCACATCTTTCCTCTTATCTCTTCTCATTATTGATCTTTTACCTCGAACCAACTTATTTCTGTTTCCATGCTGTTTCTGATTACAGTTCATCTGAAATTCAACATTTCATATTGTCACATGATCTAAGCCTTCTTTTATAATTATTAATCTATTAACATTATCTTGGTAAATATTTAAGCTCATTACAACCTACATTTTCAGTTTCTTAATTAAGATATTCATATAAACTCTCTGTTATCATTGTTAAGCAAATCTATTATTATCATCATTAACAGACATAATGGTGATCTAACAATGTTCGGTTCAGGATTTCAATGAAACTCAACAATCTCTAAAACCCTGTACTGATAGACCATTTATTAATTACTATCTAGATAAATAAATTATATACTTACCGATTGTACAGCTTTAAATGAATTCACTGAAAAGAGAACACTTCACACAACAGTCAACAAAAATGACTTGATTACACAAGATGTTACCACACACACATATCTATACGCGTTATGGTGAAGTGATATAAACAAAAAACACAAGTTGATTATGCATTGTTAATAGATGGAGGCTTCATTTTTGGTATGTTACTACTATTATGACCACCTCTAACGGAACAGAATGAAGATATGAATAAATATTCTTCACTACTGTCCATATAAGTTGTTTTTTAAATACTAACCTTCTTTATTAGCATCTGTGGCTAGATAAATTGTATCGATGTAATGATCTTCATACTGATTAAATATCTTGACAGCATTTAGAATTTGTTGGGCTGCTAAAACATTATTAGGAGATCGACTAGTAGTAGTAACAGTTGTTGTTGTAGCGTTAGTACTTGTAGTAACAAAATCTCCACGACGCCAATGAACCGCTACATATGGTCCACCTAGAGCTGGTGAAAGTGGCCATTGTGGACGTAACCAACTGGAACCTGGACCAAGATGTTCAACTATTGACGGTGATACTGTACGATCTGAAATATCATTAGAATGTAAATAAGCTCCACGGTAATTATCACCAATATCACGTAAATGTTTTGCTATTGTAATGCTTCGACGTACCTAAATGTCAAATTTTTAATGTACAACAACAGAGAAATGATAGCATAACAGTATAAAGAAGGTATTGAAAAATGACCAAATGTTATTAAACATACTGTGATTCATATTATTCGAAATACTTGCAAATAACCAAATAAAATTTATTAGAAATGTGTAACTTATAATTGACTAGTTAATCGAATATGACGTTTGAATTCGATTGATCGCCGAGTATTGACTATGTCATGTTCATCAAGTCTCTAATGTTGATCATATTCTATCAATTAAGTTGCAATATGGCCACATTACTTGAACCATGTTTTGTTGTTAGGTGGTTATAGGTAGTTGGAAGGAAGTCCTGGACCTAGGCTTCATGCTAGATGACAATCGTCAGCAAGGAATACCTGCGACCTCGAGAAGAATGATAATTTCTGATGGTTTACAGCTTATGTCACTCAACTCCGCCTCCTGAGATGATATCAATGAAGTAAACAACTGTAAATATATGACCCAGAGGAGTTTGATCGCGGCACAAATGGCTCACTAGTAACGAGTCAGAGTGTGAAACTGAATGATCCGGGTTCGCAGCTTATAAGGAGCATCAGTCACCTCAATGTTAAAGATATGTTTTTCTGATGAAAACTTGGTTCAAGGGTTCCTGCCGATTGTTTCCAACAACTTAATGAATACATCACTTGAAAGGCAAGTCTACTAACGATCAAACTTTGCATTTAGTTTTTAGGTTTTATAATGGGTTGCTCAAGACCAGACAGATATCAAATATACAACGCACATTTGATTTTTAGAAAACATACAAGTATCACTTGCTTTACTACAGAACTAAATGCATTAAGGATGCACAAAAGCACTAAGGCAATGTTATTTCACCAGCAGAAGCTGTGTAACGCATTCAAAATCTTACTGTTATCGAATTAGCTAGTTTCAATTTCCAAATTGCCTTGATTTGACGCTCGTACATACCTAATGGACATAATTTATTTTCATTTTTTAGTGAAAGTACATTCTACATGTGTATTTACTGATTTGTTAACCCATGTTCTCTCTTGTACTTCTTTATCTTATAGATCCACACACACATAACTTATTTCTGGGGTGCACGTGAATCTACCAACTGGTATACATTACAAATCATATCCTAACTTCTTTGAAAGCGAACAGCGATGCAATTTAACTGCTCCAGTTTTCAATGAATGAAATTCGGTTAGTGTTGTAAGCTGTTTCCCATAGCAGAAACAGGATAATTATCACATCAATCCATCTAGTCTTTAAAGATTCCACACTTTCTAAGTATGTTCAATTAACCGAAATATATTATCTTTGCTGAGTTAGTCGATGATAAACTCTTTTGAAAGAAAACCAACTTTCCAACAGACAGAAAGGAAATATTGCCTTCAGAATTATATTAATAACGAGAACTACTCTACATAGCCACTTCAAGTAAGCTCTAACCCAACTATACGTATGCGAATAAATAGACCTACGTGTATTCAAGTGTTTGTTTGACAGACTTTCAGGTCGGAGAATACTAGTAGCGTATGTGTTACGAATTTGATCGATAATAGATACAGTGCTGAGACTGAAACTTGTTTAGCTTTCCCATATTCATAGAATTCAACCTCAACTTAAATGTCACTTGATTTATTGAAGATAGAATGTTAGAAATTATGTTGATCAAACAAACTCTTTAACTACTACCACATGAAAATGTCTATCTCTTTTTAAATAAGCTAAAATACATATGAGTACCGGATAGATATTTCATTCTAATTCCAAAACTTCTATGTAGTATCTACCCATAACCCTGCAAGAGATTCCATTGCACCAATAAGTAAAATGAATTCGGATTTTGTTAAGTGAGGATGAATATTTAAGAGATATGGAACTCTTAAAACTGTTCTACAAAAAATCAATATATTCACTTTCATTGTGTTTTTATTAGATTCTTGTCCTATAGTCTCTAAAAGTATTCATTACATCCACCTAAGACCAACAATCAATAACGTTATGAACTGATAATATGTTTAAATCTGATTCATTTTAATATAATTCTAAAATATGAACTTATTTTTTTGATCACCTTAACTGACTGATTCACATTAACCATAATGATCTATACATAGAAATAATAGAAAGAAAACTTACAGTCCAATATTCTTGACTCCATTCACTCCAATGACCGTGTATAATCGACTGAGCTGAGTCTAAGTATAAAGTCCTGTAAACACGGTAAAAATATACGCACATATTCATATTGAAATTTTAAAAAATCCTGATACTATACACTGTGACGAACTTATATAACAATCTACCATTGGATGATTGTCACGTTATCTATCAAACTAATCAAAGTTGGAAATGTGTATCACAGGTTTCTGATATATTGTGGTTTGGGTGATTAAATACTTTTCACGAGACTTTAAAGTCTTGCTTTCAATCCTTTTCATCAATCCACTGCTGAAGAGTCCCATGAGGGGACGAAACATCCGTCTAGTATCATCTGGTTTTCGATTCTAAGCCCTAATTGAGATAAATCTGTAACAAGTACAACCTATAAATAAAATCAATCCGCAAAATCTCCTTCCATTAAATTATAAAAAACCTCATCAAATCATAAGTAATAACAAATATCCTGTCACTGGTTGGAATCATGAGTCAGTTGAACTTGGACCACCATGAAAAACCTGGAAGCACTGGACGGCCGTTTCATCCTAGTATGAGACTCCTCAGCAGTGCGCATCCACGATCCCGCCCCCCGCAAGATTCGAACCCAGGACCTATCAGTTTCGCGCCAGGCGCTTAACCAGCTAGACCGCTGAGTCGGCATCCAGGTTTTCCATGATAGTCTAGCTTCAATTGACTCATGATTTCAACCAGTGAAATTTCTAAAAATCTCCACAAAACCCATTCTGATAAGAAATATCCTGTCAATTGAGTACATTATTACAAATTAAATAAAATAAATCACTACAGTCAACTAACTGTTGTAAAATAAACCAATTTATTTGGGTAAACGACAGAAATTTGATTGAAATACATTGATAAAATATATATATAGCTGGATAACAAGAACTTACGTAATAGGCTTTTCAGAATTTTCAATTAATTGAATTAAGAATGGTGCTAAATGAACAGGTTCTAAATCTCCAGTGATACAATCATATGCAGATGCTCTCATTGGTAATATACCATTTTGTAAATTAAAACTACTTCCTTCAAATAATTCTATTGGCCGACTGAATGACGATGATGATGACAATGTTGAGTCCTACATAAGAATTGAATTAATGAATATTTTTAGTATAGCAGTTCACAAACACAATACAATATTTGATTCGATAGGCATACATGTATATGCTTTAAAATGTGAATAAATTTAACAGATTATATGTTCTAACGATCCTTATTTGGTGATTTTTATAGTATGATAGTGAATAATCATGTAATCTTACATGTCGGGAGTAAAACAGCTATCAACAACATCCCTGGATGATTGTTATGCTACATAACAAACTGACTAAAGTCAGAGCCATACTGTCAGATGATGATCCAGTAGCTGGGTCACTGCGTCACTGTGAGACGTGTCAATTTTAACCGAAATACATTTTCACCAGGTCCTACTATGTTGCATATGACTGACTAATTAATAAAAGTTGGTTAGAACAATAACTGAGTATATTTTAGAAGCAAAACAAAAGGAAAACGCTGAGTTTATTCACGACGTTTTCAATTTTAAATAAATCCGTTGTATTTAGTACCTTCAGTTAACTTTTCGTTTATCTGGTAAATGAAAACGTAATTTTCATTAAAAATTCTATTCCAACTATCTAGGATTATCAGCAACATGTCAATAGAACATAGCTTAATATGCCTGATGAAAAACATATACGTAGTGAACATTAGGGCTTGAGACAAAATATCTAACGGAAGTCATAATCTAATATCTAGCCCTCATTCACTTGCTAAATGAACGAGAAAATGACCGGAAGAGTTGTATACGTTAATAACGATGTGGATAACATGAGACGAGAACATTAAAATGAACATAAGATGGTTGGTTAATCATCGACTTACATTTAATCGATATAATTCACGTAATTCAAATGGACAAAAATCTACTTTACGATTATTAACATTTGAATATTGCCCCAATTTTTCATTAAAATCTCCACGAACTAACTGAAGAGCTAAATCGATTGTCAACGGATGATTGGATGACCTGTTTAATAATGATTGTTGTGAATCCAATACTAAATTTATGAAAATGAATTTTAAGAATGCAGTTTTTTGGAAAATAATAATAGTAAGGTCATTTACTTTTTCATATAAAAAGTACTGAATATCCGAAATTACGTGCAAAAATCAATGTAATCACTTCCTAAGTTCAAACATTGTCTATTGACTGACAGTACGCAACCAATCAACCGATCTAATAAACTATCATTACATGTTATTAGGCGAGATTTGAGGAGAATGTAGAACTTTGACAGTTTAAATCATAAACTGATCTTACCTAGACCACCATTGGAAATCAAGAAGCAATGGGTGGCCATCTCGTCCTAGTATGAGATTCATCAACAGCCGACATCCTGCACTCCACACGCGATGGTCGAAACTAAGGCCTTTAGTCTCGTGCACGAACCCTTAACCTCTAGACCACTGAGCCGGCTTCTAGCAGTGTTAGTGTCTAACCTTAAACAATTCACCATATGATAATATTGTATACGTTAAGTAGGCTTGCCCACAGCCAACATCAACCAAAATGTGACATCAATCAATGAATCCATGTTGATAGATTCTGACAACCTAAGTGGGGTGCGTGCGATAAGCACGACCAGTGATTTGAGACACGTTTCGGAATTGAACAATGTAGTATAGACACGTTTAGTCTTTGTTTTACCCTTGGCCTTCCGTCCTAGTGTAGCAGGCGCTACTCACAAGATTGCTTGTAAGTTATTATGTGGCGGAAGGTGGTATCCAAGTTGTAACAGTCTTCAGACGGAGAGATCAGTACAGCAACAGCACGGCGTAGACAGAACACTTGAAGAACAGACGAGAAGACGGTTCAGGTTGCAGATGTAGGGCCAGTCACGTAAATGAATGATTGAAGGCTATGTACATGTATTGTGTAAATGCTTCGTAACTTCTCGCAATAAACGCAGATTCTTTCCCTTATTGCCATCTTTTACACTAATACTCCTTCATACATACCATAAAACTCTGTTATTTAGAACTACTTTCCCAATCTTGATCCGTTCACATTATCGTTGCTACTACACTATTTTGACCGCTTTTGTCATTAGACTTCTTGATTTCATCTCGTCGTGTTGTTGTGGTGTGGAAAGGATGAAAGTAACTGACTGACTGACTGACTGAGATAATTATTAATATCAAATAAAGTTAATAATGTTTACGATTTATTATAAGTGCCGAGGTTGAACTTAACCAGCAATGTAAGTATATAATTGTGAGATGAACACAAAACTGAAATTTATTTTCTACAAGTTGCAGTTCATTCTTTATAAATATAATAACCTTCATTCTTCTTAATGTTACAACAGAAAGAAGTAAAGAATCATCGATTAATTCAGGATTTTCATTTTCCATTAGAAACTAAACATGTATCTGATAATTCATAGTACCTCGATTGGATATTTCTATATACAGATGACAAGTTTAATTCTCTTGTACATATTCAAATATTTAGTCTGTTGTTTATTGTTTCCATCTCGTAAACTCTAATTGGTTGAAATTTAGTAATTAACTGCTTAAAAGAAAACATCGCTTCAGTTTATCAATCATTTTAGCGTTATTATAACACCTAGATCAAAAAATAACTTTTCATCTAACAAACTTTATCCTATCTTGGTAAGAAAAGTGCAGTTAGTCACATTAGTCTTCATACACATAAAATCTCCTGTTCAAAATTGGGTGCATAATACCCTTACTTGGTAAATAAACCGCATATTATTATTTAATTATTTATGCATAAATAGGCATTTCTTAAAAATTGAAATCAAAATCACTTACCGTTACTGCGTTGAAATTCAATTAAATCCATAACTGGTATAAATAATGAGAGACTGTTTAAATCAAAAAACATTGACCATGGAATGCCTGACCAATTATTAAAATAACTATGATTTGTATATCTTTCATATGATCTGTCATTGAACCAATGAGGAAGTGGACCCCAAGGTGGTAAAACTAGAATCCAATCTTCACCAGTTAAATTTTTTACGTTTATGTCGTGTAGAGCGAAATTTGGTATTTGGCTTGGGTCTCTTAAAAGACTGTAAAAAGTTCGTGATAATATAAATAAACTGAAAAACACAAATAAATGGGAAATTTCAAACTAAGATTTCCGCTAGCGATTAGAATGTGTGCAAAATGGTCACTTTCATTCATTCATGAAGTCAATTAGTTGTAAGTAGTGTGGTACCTGACAGATTTCAAGCTGTCACATCACATAAGCATATCAAGAAGAAATTATCAAGGCGAATTTCATGAACTGATGCCACTTTTTAGTTTGGCTAACCCTAGCGCTCTTTGACTCGACACGTACACCAGCAGATATCGCGTATAAAGAAGAAACTTTGTTGATCATGCATAATACATAGCTCGGCCAACTCAATAGATAAGGATTCACTAACTCATCAACTGGTTTGCCATTGTTACTAAGCACCCTGCTTCGAACTTCAGAAAGATCCACTCGGTAGTTCCATTTCAATACGAACTAATGTCAACTTATGTCCAATAATCATTGTCATTTCATTTTAATGCCCTGGTAGGGCCGAGAGTGAGGAGAGCCTGCCTATCCTCTCGAAATGCTCTCACATGGCCACGCATATACAGTCTCTGACAGGGAAGTCCTACTCACTGCTTTCTCGTGGCAGGGGTGTTATTTACGATATTGAGAGGACGAAAAGCGAACGTCCGGCGCTTTAACCGGGTTGGTGGACATGGAGAGTCCTTTCAGGGGAGTTGGAAAACCCTGATCCTAAACCACTGGTGCACATGGGTTCCAGGATCCTGAAGGAACAAATGGCGTACGAACCAAATGTTGGCCACTGGCTACCATGGGACTGCATCTCCTCATGATGCCCCACTGCCATGTGGATCAGACCTTTAGGTCAAAGGCTCAAGGTGTGGCCCCCTACGAAAACCACCTGCTTTGGTCTAGGCACCTGAGCAGTATGATAGCCCTCACACAGTTAAAATGAAATGACTAATGTCAACTAAAAAAACATTATACTTGGACCAATAATTGAAAGCTTCTATCTATGCAAGAGATACTTAGACGACATTTTCATTATTTGTGAGAAAAATATCAATCTCAAAGACATTCTGGACGCGTTCAATGACTGTCATAAATCAATTAAGTTCACGATGAAATCAGAGTCAGACTCAGAATTTTACTCCTTAGATGTTTCGGTAAAAATGAGACCTGACAGTTACCTACAAAGAATGATATATAGAAAGCCGACATGGAATGGTCAATACACGAATTTTTAAAGTTAATTCTCACTGAAGCAAAAGAGAAACCTGATCCATTCTCTCTGTTCAAGGATGAGAAGCATCCGCGCCGAGGATACAATCGATACCAAAATTGGTACACTAAGGCAGACACTGGTCAACAATGGATATCCACCTAGATTCATCGAAAAAAGTCTGAAGCCAAAACAACGATGTGAAACAGTTTTCACAGCATCAAAGAAGACTTTCTTCATGAACAGTTAGTTTAAAGAAGATACTGCGGCAAAAATACTGAAAAACAGACATTCAAAATCTCTAAAAAAAACGTTCTATTCGGTTGAACTTCTCATTACCTTTCCTAATCGGCGTGTGATCCGAGGTTGTGTGAAGGGTAAGCTCCTATGAATTTATAGAGACAGAACTCAAGAAAATAAATTTCGTACACGCTATTTTCTCTTAGAAAGTCAAAGTAACCAAGAACAAGTCGCTCCTTCAGATAATAAACAACGTTATACGAAGTTGACGCAAGTCTATGAAGCACAAGAAACGAGTCAAATATCCGTTATGATAATTAGTGTAAACTTCGAAATGGAAGTTTACTGGACGAAGCATCAACAGATCCTATGTTCAAACCCCATTCCCTCTTTTTAGTGCTCTGGGCAGTTAAAAAGTACTACCAGAACTTACAGCGTCCCACAAAGCTGGGTAAATAAACTAGTATTTTGTACATTAGTTCCGTCATGAACTTTAAATAAAACACGTCATACTGAATTTTCGAATCATAGTTTAGTTTCCACCACTGTTCCTTAATTGCTTTTTTTGATCTGCCAAATTAACATGTTTGGTGTATGATAATGAAAATAATGCAAATAACTAATACACATTAAGCACTGTGAATAAATTATCTTCATACTACTGAGTTACTCTAAAAGCAACTAATAGGATGAAATACCATTGCATTAGTAAACTAACAAACACTCAGACATTTAATTCCCTATCCAAACACAGAGTGGAAATAAAACAGATTTCTGAGGCCGAAACTTCCATTAGAGGATCCTTACTTACATTTGTGTTGTCCTAAATCAATAAACACACTCGCAATTTACGTCACGATAAACAGAGACAACATATAACGGATAAGTAAACAAACTAATATCAAAGTTTAACAACCTATAGTCATGTTTGCGAGAAATTAAAAAAGAAAGTTATTTGAACACAAAAACCAAATTTGTTCTGTAAAATATTTTGAATTATGTAATCTTACTAGTGACAATAATTAAATCACTATCTGAAACGACAGCTTAATCGTCGGACAACTGAACCTTGAACAACCGAGTTAAGAGTTCAAACCCAGCCTTGTCTAATTGGATTTAGGCATGTGGACACTATTATTTACACCTATTGCAAAACAATGTATAGTTTAAAGTGGGGTGCGAAATTCCGTACTTATTAAATATATTACGTTGTTATTTTATGCATTTTGTATTCAAAAAAAATCACACCTACCGTACTGTATTGGCAATCCGAATATAAACATCACGTTTCAAATTGAAACCTTCGCCATAAAACACATCATAAAATAAATATCTGAAAAAGTGATTGATGCAAACGTGCTCTAAAATGGATTATTTGATACCTTTTGCCGTAAATGCAAACTCTTGGCATACATGCCAAAATTAATAGGATAATACAGGATAAATTCATTTTGTTGTAGTACTTTAGGAAGACTTGTAGCCGATTGAAAGTTATTATCTACAGAAAAAAATTAAAAACACACCACCGAAATTTTTAAAACGTCATCATAATTAAACATGAAACGCTACATATCAGTATACTAAAGTTACCTTATAAAAAATCATACACCTAACTTGTTGTTGTAACAATCAAGAATGTCTCCTGTAAAAAAACTAGTTTTTGAAGTCACGAGACAAATTCAAATTAGAAACAACTAGTTTTTCAGTGTTATTTGTAATCAACCCGATTTATTATATGCTGGTAATAAACTAGGCTGTATTCGATCACAATGGTTTCATTTGGATGATAAAACGGCACAGAAACCAAAGAGATTACAGTAGGTACTGAAGTAAACAAGGTTATGTATAAAAAGCAGATAAGTGAATTTGCCAAAATCCAGCGTGAGGTGTAAATAAAAGTGAAAACTAGATGTACCTGTTGTTTCTAGATTAATTTTAAGCTATCCCACATGCTAACTCGCAGTATGGAGAAGCAGACTATTAACTGAATTACTCGTCATCCAACTAGTAATTTGTCAGTCCGAACTCATATACGGGCAGTAGGAGGACATAACTAGATCCTAAACAAAAACGTTCGGCAAAAAGTTCAGTTTACTTGTAAAGTAGGTTTCATCGTCTAAAATTAACAGAGATTAGGAAGCTCGAATAAAACCCTAAACTTCTCTGAGAAACTAGAGGCGTCAAAAATCTTATAAATTACTGATATTTTAAGGAAATCTAGAAAATTTTGAAACTACTTTCCATCACCACTCCAAACTCTACTAAATGCTGTCCAGATTTTATTTGAAAAATCTGGCACCAAGGCTCATTTAAAACTATAATCTTGGAAGTTGACTTATTTTTCGAAAAATGATGGTGGAATAACCACACGTCTCACATCGAAAAGTATCGAACACAAAAGCGTCTTTTTAATGGCATAAAAATATTAAAGGGAATCTACCTTTCTACGTGAGAAAAGTTTAAGAATGAACAGAAGATCAGCGATTTCGCTATTAAAGTATTACAAACTACACTTCAAGCCTCGAGAAGCTAGAAGAGTAATAACGAATCACGAGTGTTCATCTCGAAATGGAGGGATACCTTCGGAATATGCAGAAGATCCAATTATAGGAAGCCTCAAGAGATACTCTAAGCTCATGATCTACAAAACCAAAGAAATATCTGACAATAGCGCAGTGAGTTACATAACACTAAGTCTTTCTAAGTTATATCCTAGGATATAAATACTGTTTAAACATCTTCAAAGAAAGTAAATAAAAGAATAGGGGTTGGGAAACATATGTTTAGTTAAAGACCGGAGACTGTATAACCTAGCGTTTCAGTCATTGTCGTAAATATTATGTAGTTTGCCTGAGTAATTAGGACTAAAAACAGCTTCAGTGATTTAACTGACTGAGAATTCATATCACATTTTCTGATGTGTAAAAGGAGAAACCATGACTTGCTCAGGTACAATCAAAAACTGTACAACAAATAACAAGCGTTTTAAATTATGTGAAAGTACCCCTAGCCTAGGCTGAAATTCATAGTTTTTTCGCGGGTTTGAGGCGGACTATATTCACGTTATTGAAAGCCGTCCACAGCCCGTGATATTCCACACAAGAACCAACAATAGTAAATCCATGACAAGAGAGGCTTAGACTTTTCATACACTGTTCTTTTCACACTAAAAAGTTGTGGATTATTTGGAAATGTAAGAAAAATACCTATAATTACATTTCAAAAGCACTGTGAAATATAAATAAAATGTGAAGATAAATCAAAATTAACTCAACAAAATCCTCATTTGTATTTGAAAGAGTTCACAGAAAAGCCGACAAGCTAACCGCATTTTGCTTAAATCTGTACAAAGTAGGGAAATCAGAACAACAGTGTAACGAATTGTTCAAAAAACCGCGTATCAAGGTCATTATATATTTCAGTTTCAGTTTGAGTTCACAGAAACAATAATAATGTTCAACTTCAATTACATAATACGACATAAAAAATACATGTGAAACCATTCATTCTTTAAATATTTCAGATAGAAATCACACTAATTTTGCCAGGTCGCTAATTAAAAGGACAGTGATATTTTTCCTCGCTGAGTAAATTCTACTGTCTTGATCGCTTACTACGTATAATAATAATAGTAATAATTTACATATTCCGAAAACAATAATAACAGAATTCACGCCAGTTTACAGGCATGATCAATTTGATATAGATATTAACATCAGATGTACAGACCAAACATGTGATAGAAGAAAGTTTTAAGTATACTAGTTCAGTAATTGTCTAAGTAGTACATGTATTACAGCGATCCAATACATCAGCTGGGAACTTTTAACTTTTCTTAAATGGACAGCCTGTTGATTTATGAACGGGGCAATTTAGGTCATTTCGTGTGCCAGATCGAATTAATGATAATTATCTACAACTAGAGAAATTAAAACGAAAACAGAGAACACGGAACAACAAAGCAGTAATTACCAAAACATGTCAATTAGGTCTACCAAAATACTTGCGTCATGTGACACAGTGATATACTGTTGATGTTATTCAAATTAGTTAAACTTGCTAAGGACGGTGTTAACATAAAGTGGTAGCATGTAGGTGGTTTAGTTTAGGGAATTCACTAATAAGAATGGCTAAACATCTAAAGTTCCTATAATATCACTTGTGGAATCAGATACACTTAAAGGCGCTAGACCATTCAATGCATTTTCAGAGGAGCAGTATGCATCGATGCAGCGAACAAATAATGGCAGTGATTTTATCGTACGGATAGATTGTGGTAGATTATTCCAGAGTCTGGAAAATTTACAGGTAAAGTAATTCATATAAAGAGATTATTTAGAATAAGTTCGTTTCCCTGGTGACAAGGAGCTACGGATGTCACAATGAGAAGTTTCTGCATATTGAATCACGTGATTGGATGTAAACGATAGTTTATTAAATAGTTTGAGGAAGATGAGATTTAGTTTGAGTCTCCTCTTCCATAAAGGGTCTAGCCCAAGTTTATTACATCTACATTTATAAGTTAAGGTACAATCAGCTGCAAGAATACGAAGTGTAAATCGTCTCTGTACTGATTCCAGCCTTAATTTATCCTTTATGCCCGCACTGCTGAGAACTAACGTGTAATATTCTGGAAGTGGTCGAGCACAAACTTTGTACAGTAAAATACGTGACTCAATGTTATATAGACTTCGAGTTATATTAACCTATCAGACGTCCATAGTTAGAGGTCTGTTTCAATATCTGTTCTATAAACAAAAAGTCTTGAGAGTATCTAAGTCCTAAGTCTACTACTGTATGTAACATAGATAACACCTCTCCATTTATGGTAATGTCTAGGTTGATCGATGTGTCGCGGAAGCACATACATCCACATTTAGCCGCATTAAGCTTCAGTTGCCATTTTAAGCACCACCGTGCTACCTTGTTAAGCTCCATGCTGATGCAATTTTGCATATTTTTCAGCTCATGTGGAGAAAATGAATATAATACTTTAAGATCATCTGCATATAGAAGGGGCTTACTCTTACGTCCAAGTTTTGCTCGTTCTAGTTATTGAAGTACGAACTATCGATCTACTTACAAATTACGAACCCAAATTAACAACAGAAACAAGCTCCAATTTAGATACAAATTTATTCGTAATTCACAAATAATCGACCAAATGTCGTTCTAACAACAATAATTATAACAATTACAAAACAAACCTTCAATTTTGTAGGTTCCTGGAGCAAACCTCCCAAATACCAAACCAAAGACAAACCAAAATGTCCGAAATAATGTCTTCAGTCTTCAGTTATAAGGATAGTAGGTTGATGAACCTGTAATAATCCTGACACACTGCTTTTCAGTGAAGGTCCAGCTTCTCCTTGAAAGTGTTCACTGATGGAGCTGATACCACTTGTTCGGGTAATGCGTTCCAATAATTGACTACTCGATGAGAAAAACGGAACCCCACTTTAAGTTTATTAGATCTTGGTTTATGAACCTTCTTGCTATGACCGCGGAGATTATTAGTACTGGAGGGAGCAAAAAGATAAGACATATTAACACCCAAATCATAATTAAAGATACGAAATGCCAGTATAAGGTCACCTCGTGTCCTACGATACGACAAGGGAAAAGATTTAGGCGTTTTAAACGCTCATCGTAAGGGAGTCTAGAAAGACCCTTCACTCATTTCGTTCCCACACGCTGGACACACTCAAGGGAGTTAGTATCCTTTACCAGACACGGGCTAGCTGCTTGGATGCAGTACTCTAAGTGTGGTCTTACATAGGTGGGATATAAAATTTGAAACGTTTCCTCGTCAAAAGATTTGAACGCTCGGCGAAGTGACCATAACGCTCGAAAACCTTTGACAGCGGCTGCTTTGCAATGCCAAGTTGTTTTTAAATCATGACTTAATACTACTCCTAAGTCTTTATGCTCTTGAACGCAAGGAAGAGGTTTACCCTCAATAGTGTAACGGTAACTATTAACGTGACCGATGTGCATTAGTACACTCTTTCTAGCATTGATTTCTAAGCCCCACTCTCGAGCCCATCTAACTAAATCGTCTAAGTCAGCTTGGAGATCCAAATGATCAGCCTCACTTCTTATTGCTCTCCAGATTTTTACATCATCCGCAAATAATAATGTCGACGACCTAAGCAACAGCGGTAACTCATTAACGTAGAGAAGGAAGAGCAGAGGGCTTAAGATGGTGCCTTGGGATACACCACTTTTGACCGGCTTACAATCGGATAGCGTTCCGTTGACCCTCACTCTCTGTCTGCATTCACATAAGAAATTTCCTATCCATTCCTGTACAGCACCTATTATTCCGAAGCTGGAGAGCTCCTGCATAAGACATAAGTGTGAAACCTTATCAAATACTTTGTTAAAATCCATGAATATCACATCGACAGAGAAACCGTTATCTAGGGCTGCTGTCCAATCCTCCCTCGCAATAAGCAAGTTAGTCAAGCATGGACGCTTGTTACGAAATCCATGTTGCTCAGGAGCTAACAGATTGTGTGAATCTATGTGGCTTAGCAACGTAACCCGAATTATCTTTTCAAGTAAATTAACGACTATGCTAGTTAGACTAACAGGCCGGTAGTTAGATACTATAAGTCTCTGACCGTCCGTAAATATAGGACTTACTATAGCGTCCTTCCAATCTCCAGGGAGTTGAGAAAGTGAAAGGGACATGTTGAACGGCGTCGCGATAAACGGCGACATTACGGACTCAAATGTAGCCTTAAACTTATTCCATTCATCTTCGATCAATCCATCCGCGTCGACCGACCAATCAGTCGAGATAGCACAGTTTCTGATCGCCGGGATATTGGATCGCCAGATAACGGGACGGGGTGGAGCAGATACGAATTGCATACCATGTGTCCTAAACTTAAAGTGAATTACAACGTGATCACTGTTCACTAGTGGGGGAAGGTGCTGAATATGGAAGACATTCTCACAGTGGTGGGTGAGGGCGAGGTCCAGCAGTGACGGATCATGATTGAAATCAATATGTGTCGGTTTTGTGATACATTGTACAAGCGCACACTGAACAACGGTAGATAAAAGGTCGCTATCGAAACCACTACCTGGAGCTGTAAGCTCTATCCAGTTGATATGCCGTGCGTTGAAGTCCCCAATGATGAGACAACATTCTGCCATACTCCAAGAACAGATGTGTCTTAGGATAAAGTCGTCAGCCAAACGGACTACGGTATATTCCCCCTATAGTCACTAACCCACTTCTAGATTTAATCTTACAATATGCAACCTCACATGTGCCACTGATATGAGCCTCCGATATGGTTGATTGTATACGAAAGTGATCCCTTACTTATAATATTATACCTCCCCCCTTGCGACTTGAAAATCTATCACTTCTAATACAGATATAGCCTGCAATGAAAGGAAAACAGTCTATATCTACTGTGAATCAAGTTTCTGTAACAACGAATATATCGGGATATAATTCTTCCACCATCAGACTTAGCTCGGACGTTTTATTTCTAAGACTACGAGCGTTCGTGTAGCACACACATAAGGTGTTTTGGCAATCAATCGTTCTACCCATAAAGGCGTCGGAAGCATTGGCTTCCAAGAACTGACTACCCGAAAACCATTAATGGTAAGGTTATTATCGCAATTTAATTTGCGAGTCCTCAATTCCGTAAGAGCATTCTTCAACTTGATTCGATACCCAAGCGGACAGTCTGGTCGAATGCTGATATTTGAGTCACGAATTTTAGTGCGTTTTTGAATAATATATCTTTCTTCAAAACTCCCGAGAACCAGCTTCAGGATTCTTCTTGGTTGGGTCTCGCCTCCGACCCATTTACCAAGTCGTATTACTTTTGTAATATGTACCCCTGAAATCTCTTCAGGTAGTACATTTCTTACCACAGACTCCACTAACTGCAGGTCATGTGCGTGTCTTCTAGCAGGGTCGTTGTCTTTCGACTCCTCTAGATTCCAAATAATTAAACTAGGGAGGGGTTAAGCTTCTTTTGAAACTGTGTTCACAGCTTTCGACCGTGACGATAGATCCTGTATTTTAACCACTGGTATCTTACGATTAGTTTTTATTGTAACAGAGTCCTGTGAGTCGAGCGAGTGACTCACAACAATGTTAGACGAAGCTTTACTTTGGGACTTTGGCGGATTGGTCTGAGAGTCCATCAAGGACTTATCAAGTAAACAGTCTTAGTTTTAGCTGTCTTTCCTACTCTTCTGCGTTTTCGCGTCATCCATTTTCCATCAGTCGAAACATTTACATTAGAACCACTCGGGACAGTAATTGTCTTACCTGGATCACTAGTCGCAGCTGTAGCAATATGGCCACCAACGTCTAATGAGGTGTCACTCACTGATCGTTTCAGGGGAGAACGTTTAACTGCGAGTTGCACATGTAGATGTCTGGCTTGCGCCGTGACAGCACTTACGACACTAACGCACAACAGTGTTAGACGAAGCTTTACTTTGGAGCTTTGGCGGATTAGTCTGAGAGTCCACCAAGGACTTATCAAGTAAACAGTCATTAGTTTTAGCTGTTATTTGATTTTTCTTCTCAGTCACGCCAGGATGGGTTTCACTCTTACCATCAGATTTTGGTAGTGCAGTAGGTGACTCACAATGAGAGTCCATCAGTGAGTTACTAACTACCTGTGTTTTGCCTACAGCTTTTTTCCCTTCGCTTCGTTTCCTACGTACCGTAGTCCATTTTCCATCCCTCAGGACATTGGGACTATTTGGAACGGTGATGGTTTTATCCAGTTCGTCGGTTTCCACTAAAGGTGCATTGTTATCAATGTCAGTACCAAGTGGTATTACTCCCCATGTTAATATCAAAGGCGATCTCACTTTTGCGTCCGTCAGAATCGGTTGTTTGAGTCGTCGCGTAACAGCAGATACTACACTGACACGTTCGTCACTGTCAGTGCCGGTGTTGTCAGAGCATGTGTCATCGTTTTCCTTGCAGGCCAAAGCCAATAAGCCCATAGCCTCCTTAATTAGCACCTTTTTATCCGCACAGCAGAACATACAAAGCCAATGCGAGTTAGGCTTCGAGCATCTTTTGTATGCCATCGGACTTAGGCGTGTACACATTTTGTGGCACCACTTTTTACAGTCATCACATTGCATTCCCTCCTCAACGGGGAACAAACAATTTGGTTGCCCACATTTGTGAGTCTTACCAACCATTGTAATTAGATTTAAATTGTTTAAAAACACACAATGATCACAATGTGAACACGTGTTAGTCCAGGAGTAAAAAAAGGTACCTAGGACAAAATTTAGCAAATAATTTCAAACTTTAACTAAAGTACTTTTAGTTAAAGCAGAACAAGAATGCTTTCTGGTGTAATAAGCACCCAAAGCAAGTATAATCACAACAAGTACAAAAATCACTGCCTTTTTTTAGACGAGCACGGTATATAAACAAACAAGTTCAAAAGTTAAGTAAACAATTACATCCAAAAACAAAGTAAATTTTTCATGTACAATAAAAGGTCTTAATCCGCCAAATGTCTTCACTTCTCCCGTAACACTTACTCACACCAAAGCATTCACAAATATCATTGATAAACACTAAAAATAGCAAAGGGCCTAAGACACTACCATGTGTTACACCATTTCTAATAGGGACAGCGTTGGACAATTAGGAGTTAATTTTAACTATTTGATGTCGATTGCTGAGAAAGGAATCAAACCAAACTAGCAAAGGATTTTGAACAACATAATATGCGAGTTAACCTATAAGAAATTGGTGGCTAATCATGTCGAAAGCTTTAGAAATGTCGAGATATAACACTAATCTTAGATATCTTTGTCTACGTAGAGAATAGACTAAATTAAAGAAGACAAAACGACATGTCATGCAAGATAGTTTTTTAAGAAATCCATGTTGAGTATCATTGATGAATTTTCCAGCGAGTAAATAGTTGGAATGTTCATCACTTATAATTTTTTCCATAATCCTAGAGATAACTGGAGTAATATTTATCGGCCGATAATTGTTCATGTCAGTCTTATCTCCAGATTTGTGACGCGGCGTCAAGACTACTGTTTTCAGTTTGATTGAATTTATTGCAGTATTCGATTAGTGTATCGTTTCTGTCTCTAAATTACTTTGCCCTCGGTACTTTTGAGTACTCTGTTTTCTATTGTATCTATTGGTACCGCTGCTTCTAACAATCTACATTTTTCCTACTTTTTGGTCAAAGATAATTTTTGTCTCTGAGCATTATTGCGTCTAGTTCTTTTTTTAAAAAAACCCTGTTTAATGACTGGACAGTGTAAACGTCCGGGCTGTCGTTATTCCGTTAAAAGCGGCATGCAGTGCGACGAGTGCAAAGTCTGGTACCACGATGTTTGCACGAACTTACCGCCTGCGGCTTTGAAACGGATCAGTAAAAACGGTTACGTATGGCTTTGTCAACAGTACTGTTCGGATGCAAATAGCTTGCTAACCGAGGCCATCTCATTGTAAATGCCGCAAAAAAATGTTGTGACAAGCGTGGTCGGGAAACATCGAACAGTACTCGCTCTGTCGACACGCAAATTGGTGTGAGGCAAACTCAGGTGAGTTCGAAAACAGGTGACTCACACCGACCAAAGAAGGAAACACAGTCTTCAAAGAGGTCTGTCTTAAACAAAAACTCAGGAAGTTTCTTCTGTCCTCAGTTTTCTAAATGGTATCCAGCAGGAAAAGCCTAGTAGTCGCAATCATAAGGCTCGATAGTTTTCTAGCGGGAAACATAACCTCCCAAATCGTCAACAACCTCCGGAATCCCACAGTGTGTTTGACGCAACTGTGGTTGCTTCTTATAGCAACATTGACGAATGGGTACAGGTTGTAAGGAAGAGACAAAATGAGGATATAAAAGGGAATCCTGCCCCCATAAAAGTAGTCGAGAAATCAAAGACTGACCACGGTGACAGATCAGTTATTTCTAATAGAATCAAGGACAGTAAGAGTTCTGAACCAAAAGCTTGTTTTGAGCATGACAGTGTGTTGATTTAACAGCTGCTTAATCAACTCATGCCTCAAAATATCACCGAAGTCACCTAGCTAAAGATGTACAGACTTGGTAGTCTAGCGAACTTGAAGTCTAATCAATCCAGGGTGTTTAAAGTAGTATTCAAATTTTCAAATGAACGCAACTACAGAATGAACATAAATTAAAGGGTTCAGGAGTTTTTATCTGTGAGGACTTGCCGTTGGCAGACCACGTAAAAAGATGGGAAGCCGGATAAGAACTACGACTTAGGTTAGACGCTGGCGAAAACGACCTAAAAATTGTAAATTTTCGGGTTGTACGGCTTCGGCAAAGAATGATGCCGAAGACACTATGGGTGAAGCACGAAGCCACTTAAATAGGCTTCGGATCTGTTACACCAATGCCTGAAGCTTACTTAATAAGCGATCAGAATTAGGTGTACAGATTGACTCTACAAAGTCAGAAATAATCACAGTTACAGAAACCTGCCTGACACAGGCTTTAAATAGTATGGAACTTGATTTCGAGGGTTTTACGATAGTAAAGGCCGACAGAACACAAAAGCGCAAAGGAGGGGGAGTAGCTCTATTCATTAGGAATGCTATCCCATTTCCCATTATCAATAGTGTATCCCATGAGAGTGGGACGTGTGAATTAGTTAGTTGCCGCTTGAAGTGCAGGGGACAAGAGCTGCTGATTGGTTTGGTCTATCGCAGTCCAAGCTGTGAGGCAAATGAGGCCCTGATGAGCAGTCTCAATATTTGGTCCCAAAGTGGTCGTTGTCTAATCCTAGGGGACTTTAATGCACCTATGGTAGACTGTGAAAATCTGCGAAATAAATAGTCGGAGAATTCCTTCGAGCAGGAATTAGTTGATGGGGTTATCACATGTGCCCTAGTGTAACATGTGAAAGAAGCGACAAGGTACGACCCGGACACTGAATCATCCTTACTAGATCTGATACTGACACACAATGAGGATGATGTTGCGAACTTCCATTATATGCCACCCCTAAGTAAAAGTGATCACTCAGTTTTAACTTTTGACTTCCATATAACTGTCAATCACGAGCTCAATCCAGACCTAACGTCTGGAAAGCAAACATACCAGATACCATGCACTCAGCATCGTTAGTAGATTGGACAATAGACCTAGAGTCCTCCATTGAAACGGCTTGGGACGCATTTCGAAATTTGTACTTAAAAGTTACCACACCCCACATTCCTTGGAATACACCAAGAGGGCCGAGAAACTCTCCACCATGGTTCAGTAGGGAGGTCCGCATCTTCTGTAAGAAAAGAAGAGTGTGGGATAGATTTAGGTTACTGGGGAATAATGAGTCAAAATCTCAGTATCGAAAAGCTCGGGATACCTGTGCCTCGACCCTCCGTAAGTCTAGAAAGTTGTACGAAGCGAAAATTGTCAAGGAATCCATAGAATGTCCTAAACGCTTGTATTCCTGTATGAACCAAAGGACAAAAAGAAGAGGAAATATTCCTGCACTATGGGGAGATAGTACTGCCGCATCATTAGTGGAGGACGACTTTGATAAGGCTCAAGTGTTCCCAGACTACCTGAATCATATACTGTGAAATGGAAAAACGGACTCCTTGTATTAGTTTTATTCTTAGACTTTAAGAAAGCTTTAGATAAGGTCTCACACAAAAGGCTTCCAGCCAAACTAAAGTCCTTCGGAATCAACAACACACCACTCCATTACTAACAGAACTTTACAATGGACTATTGCTACAGTTCGGACACTTTTATTGCATGTAACTTAGGGAAGTTGTGATCACTACTAGTAGCCTAACGTCAATTATAAGATGAGGAACAGGAATGCAATTAACATTGAAAACTAGTGAGATATTTCTCTCGATTTTAAGATAACCACTTCATTCTCATGCGATGTTTTAAGTAGCCACATATTCTTCATACTTCTAAAAAACTCTCCAAATAACTACTGACTACTACTTCACTACTAAATGTCATTAACTAAAAAGGTAAAAGTCTAGACAATCCTACAGATGATTTAATGTTTACTCATTGTTTGGTTTTGTACCTATTTTGAAAAATCTCCATCTCATCTGGAGAGAGATTACACCATGGGAAAGGTAGCAAAGAAAAAGACATAGAACTTGCGATTTACTGAACACGAGGAGCCGTATGCCGTGTCCTGAAAATTCCACTGTACAAATTTATATATAGATGGTTGAGCTTATATAATTCTCAAATGTGAAATGATTAGGTGTTCGCCAGATTATTCCCTGACATTTTTAGCAGCTTTGTCTAACTATGACGATTGCATAAGCGGTGTTTTCTAACTGTTACTATAATCTAATAGAAATCTTATACATGAGTTACCAACCATCCGCGAATTAACGCAGGGATAATTGTATTTCATTCCGAACAATTATGTAACGTGTTATTACGAAGAGAGACTGGAACTAAGCGTTTGCTGACAATAAAGAAATCTAAATCTAAAACGTCATATGTAATTCACAGTTTCAACAACCTTTTCAGTTCTGTATTTTGTGATATACGTTTAAAACGAAACGTACACTAAAATTCCCTGAAAATGTACTTAAATATTATTTCATTCAAGACTCTGCTTTCTGTTTAAATGCAGTCAGTTTAAATAGTCTTAAAAGCCATAAAATTGTCCTCCTCCCACATTTCAGGGTATTGAAGTTGGTACAGGTATTCAGTGTTTGACAACGCTTTTACCAGCAACGCCCTCTAATATAATTCGTACCCACCAAGAGAAGTCAAAAGACAGAGTCGAGGTGATCGGAAGAGTGCATTTGGTGATTACCAATATATCGGAATTCTCTGATCTAATCTGGCTAGCGATTGCGGAAGATGTTGAGCACAGCGTTACGACACGTAGTCTGGTGCGGATGCATGACCGAGCGCCTTCAGCTAGATGAGTCCACTAAAACACATGGTCAGCATCCAATGTCGAAAAGTTACAGAGCTATTTATTTTGGGGATTTATTTACAGTTTATTCAAAACTCTTATTATTCATCTCTGCCTAAAAAAGACCTGCTGAGTATTCTAGTGCCATTGACATGTGATTGATTCCCAACCAAAACATTCATAGGACAAGTAACTGAACCTTTGACAGTTTGCTGATCTTTGTCAAGGTTTAGAAAAATTATCGTCTATCTATCTATCTATCACACACTATGGACTGACCCAAACAGCTGTAGTTGCACTTCATTTTTCAAAATTATTCTAACCAGTAAATTTTTCAAATAAATTCCCGTAAGTTCTATACAGTAATCAATGAAGCCGCATTATCTGGATACCACGATAGGCTGATTCATGTTAGGTGTTGCCACGAAATGTGACTTCAACGTAGGATGGAGGGCCATAACATTCCCACCCAATTTTAGCAGGCGGCCACCATCCAGAAAAATCATTTACATTGTATTTTTTTGTATTATGTGGTGAAATGCAGCATTTAGGTTGACTGATACCTCTTCATAATGCAAATAACCACAGATAGTTCTGATTATGTACAAAACAAAATAAGTATCGCACTGATGGTGTCACAGGTATTCAGTGTTTGACAACGCTTCTACCAGTAACACCTTCTAATATATTTCGTTCCCGCCCAGAGAAATCAAAAGACAGAGTCGAGGAGATCGGAAGAGTATATTTGGCGATGACCAATATGTCGGAATTCTCTGATCTAATCTGGCTAGCGATTGCGGTTGATGTTGAGCACGGCGTTACCACACGTGATCTGGTGCGGATGCATGACCGAGCGCCTTCAGCTAGATGAGTCCACTAAAACATATGGTCAGCATCCAATGTCGAAAACTTAGTGCTATTTATTTTGGGGATTTATTTACCGCTACAGATCACTCCCCCCCTAGTGGGGCAGTGACGACCCTAAGACGTGGCCAGCCAGAAGTTTAAACCCAACGAGTTTGTCGTTGGTAAACACTCTTCTGATAGCTTACTAAATTTAGCAGCGTCTGGTCGTCTTTCCTTACTATATGGGACGGAGGTACAACATAGTAAAAAAAGAAAATGTACAATGAAAATTTCGGATCCTCATAAACGTCATCGTTCTTTTCCAGCCGTCCTGGAAAAGAAAAAAGAAAATGTAAGTGCATGTCGAAATACACTCGTATGTGCGTAAAAACACAATGTCGGCGGAAAAAAATGGAAAATAAACTCATGAACACGTAATAGCGTTGAAAAAATTTTTTTGTTTTTTTAATAGAAATAAAAATATATAAGCATATTAAAATTGTTTTTTTTTAAAAAAATAATATAAAATGTCGAGAAGTGCCTTACTTGCAATAGTCGTTTAAATGTTCTGGAAATCTCACCCTTCTTCCAGAACGCGTCGTTTTTGTTTATTTTCGGATACTGTCGAAGTATCATCGTGTGTGTTGGTTGTCGGATGAGGTATTATAAGTGTCGGAGTCGTGTCGTTCGATTGTACCGAAAAAAAATCCACGTAGATAAGATTTCCTTCTAAATACGCTGCTTTTAAGCGATCGATACTGATGCTATCGTTGGTTCCGTTCTTATCGACTATATAGTACTTAGATTCACGTTGAAGAACTTTGAAGGGTCCTTCGTATGCTGATTCGAATGGTCGTCGATGCGAGTCTCGACGAACGAAAACGTGTGTACTATATCGTAAGTCAGGTTGAACGAAAACATCAGTTGATTGAGGTCGAGTGGAAGCAGGTTTAACTGAACGCATTGCGTTTGTAAGCCTGTTCGTGTAGGAGGTTAGATCCATGTTCATTGAAGAGGATGAAGGATCCACGAATTCTCCTGGAAGTCGAAGTGTCGTTCCATAAACGAGTTGAGCCGCAGTGTATCCAATGTCAGCTTTCACTGCATTGCGGATACCTAGTAAGACGAGTGGAAGAGCGTCGGTCCATTGTGAAACGTTTGCAGCTGATAGCGAAGCTTTCAGTTGTCGGTGAAAACGTTCTACCAACCAGTTTGCTTGTGGATGGTAGGCGGTCGTCCGGAAGCGAGTGATTCCTAAAAGTGTGGTCAGACGACGGAAAAGATCGGATTCAAACTGACGTCCGCGGTCTGTAGTAATGGTTGAAGGGCAGCCGAAGTTTGCTACCCATCGTTCGACGAAGGTGCGAGCCACTGTTTCAGCAGTGATGTCCTTGATAGGTACTGCTTCTGGCCATCGAGTGAAACGGTCTACGCAGGTTAAGAGATAAGAGTATCCATTTGAATCTGGTAAAGGTCCTACCAAATCCAGATGAACATGGTCGAAACGAGCATCGGGAGTTTTAAACGAGCCTAAGGGACATTTATTGTGTCTGATAACCTTAGGTTTTTGGCAGCTTACACAAGAGCGTGCCCACTCCCTCACGTCTTTATTCATTCCAGGCCAGCAAAACCTTTCTGCTATAAGCTTGATGGTTGCACGAACACCTGGATGCGAAAGTTTGTGCAATGTGTTGAAGACATTGCGTCGATAATGTTTCGGCACGATTGGGCGATCCCTACCTGTAGATGTGTCACAAAGTAAGGTTTCCTTACCTGTTCCCATCTGTTTGATGCGTAGTTTAAGTGTTGTGGACGATAACTCGTGCTGAAGATCACTGTCTTCTTTTTGAAGCTCGGCGAGTTTAAGAAGGTCGATTCCTTGGAAACTGTTCAAGGAAGTTATGCGAGATAAAGCGTCTGCAACTACATTGTTTGCTCCAGAGATGTGTTGAATATCCGAAGTAAACTGCGAAATGTAGTCCAGTTGTCGAGACTCACGTGGAGAGTACTTGTCAGAAGGAGAGCTTAACGAGAAAGTGAGCGGTTTATGGTCCGTGAAAAGAGTGAATTCACGACCTTCGATGTAGTGTTGGAAATGCCGTACAGCACGATACATAGCTAGGAGTTCCCTACCGAATGTGCTGTACCTCGATTCGGTGTCTAGCAACCTTCTAGAGAAAAATGCCAAGGGTTGCCAGAAGTTGTTAACCCATTGTTGTAAGACTCCACCGATTGCTGAGTCGGATGCGTCTACTGCGATGCTAATGGGTGCTCGGGTGTCCTGATGTGCGAGCATTGTTGCTTTAGCAATCAGTTCCTTAACTGTGGAGAATGCTTTTCGTGCGGTGTCGTCCAAATTAATGGATTTCGCATTTGCACGAAGTTGGTCGGTCAGAGGTTTCATAAGTAATGCGCATTTCGGTATGAAACGTCTATAGAAACTTACCAGGCCGTTAAACGTGCGTAATTGCTTGACGGTGGTCGGTTCTGGGTAATCCAGAATGGCCGCCACTTTGGTCCTAAGAGGTCGAATGCCTTGAGCATCGATAGTGTGTCCTAGGAAGTCTAACGAGTGGGTTCCGAATTGGCATTTCTGAACGTTTACAGTTATGCCATGTTTTTGAAGTCGTTCGAAAACAAGATCCAGATGCTTGAGATGTGTTTCTCTGTCCAGACTTGCAATTAGACAGTCGTCAACATACGCGTGTACGAAGTTAAGACCTCGAAAAACGTCGTCTATGAATCTTTGGAATGTTTGAGTAGCATTCCTTAGACCGAAAGGCATTCGCAAAAATTCATAGAGTCCGAAGGGAGTAATGATGGCGGTTTTCCGTATGTCGTCAGTAGCCATAGGGATTTGGTTATACGCTTTAACCAAGTCGATTTTCGAAAAGACAGTTGTACCTTTCAAGATAGCTGTCAAATCGTGAATGTGAGGCAACGGGTAACGATCGGGAATGGTTTTCGCATTCAATCGCCGATAGTCACCAGTTGGACGCCAATCGTTGCTGTCCTTTTTAGGGACCATGTGCAACGGAGATGCATATGGGCTACTTGACGGTCGTATGATTCCTAAGTCCATCATGTGATCGAATTCGTTTTTCGCTAACCTTAGCTTTTCAGGAGCTAGTCGTCATGCTTTAGAGAATACAGGTGGTCCTGTAGTCGTGATGTGATGTGTAACGTTGCTGGTTACACACGGTAATTTCGGTTGAGTTTGTTGTATCCCAGGGTACTTATCGAGTAGTGGTTGATAGAGTGGGTCTATCATATGTTTAACTGTGACTGGGGATACTTTACAACCAGTAAAAGAAGTTACGCAAACGGACAAATTAGTGTTCCCGTCTACTAGCCTCCGTTTGCGCGTGTCGATGATCAGATTTTGGTGTTGTAGAAGATCCATACCAATGATTGGCATAGAAACATCTGCAACAACGAAAATCCAGTGAATGGGTTTGCGTAAACCCACGTTAAGGTAAACGTACCTTTTGCCATACGTAGCGATCGGTTTTCCGTTTGCCGCCTGTAAGTTTAGGGTCGATTCGTGTAGTCGGTCGTTAGGATTTGCTGGGAGAACGCTAACTTCTGCGTCAGTGTCGACGAGGTTGCGAACTCTCGTTGTCACATCTGTGGCGAATAACAGACGGCTTTGTTCGCCGGCTACGGTTGCCGTTAACGCGTGCCGGCTTGGAAGTTTCCCGAATTGTTTTTCGAATCAGTCGGTTTCGTGTTGGGAAAATTGCAGGGTTTTCTGCAATTTCTGGAAAACTTTCCATACTGGTTATGATACCAGCACCAGTCGGGGTTCAAATGGTTCAAATGGTTGTGGACGGAATAGAAGAAGCTTTCGCTTAACAGGCTTCCGTGTCTAGTAGCAGGGGATCACCAAACCCTCCAGGCAGGAACCTAGGTATGTTAACAATAAAAGAGGAAAAGAAATTGGTAAATCATAGTGTGATGCTGTCCTTGGTCCTTAAGAATAGGTCAAGTTGCCTCTTGAAGGACTCCTGAGAAGTCGCCTGGACTAGCTCGGCCGGCAGCGAGTTCCAGCTTTTGACAACTCTTAAGGAGTAGAAGTTGTGTCTACATTCCGTCTTGTTATGTTGTGTTTCCAGTTTCTGGGTGTTACCCCTTGGGTTATTATTCGAACTAAGCTTAAGTAGGTGTTTAAGAGGATGTCCAGAAGTGTTAAGAATACTATAAGCCATTAATAAATCACCTCTAAGACGCCTATATTCTAGTGGGTAAAGGTCTAGTGAACGGAGGCGTTCTTCGTAAGGCTTAGATTTGAGTCCTCGAACTGATTTCGTGGCTCGCCGTTGGATACGCTCCAAAGTGACCTTGTCCTTTTGGAGTGAGGGGGGGAGTACTATGTTTCCGTACTCTAAATGGGGACGGATGAAACTATTGAAGATTGTGTGGAAAGTTCTTCCGTCAAACTGGCCAAAAATGCGCCTCAACGTTACCAGTGCAAGGTTTGCTCGGAAGGCATTTTTGCCACAGTTAGTGTAAGACTTAAAGTCATGGGGCACCAGGACTCCTAAATCTTTTTCGACTTGGGATACTACTAGAGAGGAGTTTCCTAAGTTGTAACTGTAGTTTGCGACATGTCGCAGATGGACTACTTTACACTTTGAAGTGTTAAAGGTAAGTCCGTTATTGTTTGCCCAACTTTGAAGTCGAGTCAGATCCTCTTGAAGTGCCTGTAAATCGTCGTGGTTGCGTATCTCTCTCCAAAGTTTCACGTCGTCGGCAAAAAGTAATAAGTCTGACGTAACCTGTTGAGGAAGATCATTTATGTAGATCAAGAAGAGAAGAGACCCTAGTACTGAGCCCTGGGGGACCCCACTAGGACATTCCATAGCTTGAGATAAAGTGAAATTAACCCTAACCTTAAAGTGTCGATTTTTTAGGTATGAAGTAAGCCAGTCGATTAGAGGTGGTTTGATAACTAGTCGTTTGAGCTTGTTGATAAGACACAAGTGGTTAACCTTATCAAAAGCTTTTGAGAAATCAAGGTAAATGACATCAACCTTTCCCTTGCGATCGAGGATGCTTGTCCATCTGTCCACCGCAGTCAGCAGGTTGGTTATACAAGAGTAACCCTTCCTGAAACCATGCTGTTGGAGTGAGAAGAAATTTAAGGACAGTAGATAGTCATTTAAACCGTCGCATATCAGGGACTCCATGAGTTTTGAAGGTAACGACAGAAGAGCTACCGGCCGATAACTTGAAGGTTCATTGCGTCGAACACCTTTGAAAATTGGTGTGATGTGAGCCAACTTCCAATTTTCCGGTAATTTGCCTCGGCTAAGCGAGTGTGAAAACATCACGCTAAGCGGCGTTGCCAGGATTGAGGCTGCCTCCCTCACTATGGCAGGATGAACCATATCCGGGCCAGGAGAAGTGTCAAGTCTTGAGTGCTGCAGTTTCCGGAACACCAAGTCAGCGCTTAGGTCCACTTCAGAAAGTCCTGTGGAATTGCAGATGAAACTGTCGTCAATAAAGTTGATGTCAGCCGGTTGAAATGTTTGAGAGTAATGTGCCACCAGAAGGTTAGCGGCGTCGCCATCATTGTTGTTCGGGCCGTTAAGACCTAGCAGTTGAGAAACTCCTGTTTTGGCTTGACGAAGAGAGGCTGCGTAACGTAATAGGCTTCTAGGGTTAGAGGCGAACTTGTCCATAAGCTTTGTTTGGTACTGAAGCCTGTCTTCTCTTATAGCCTTCGTGCATATGTTCCTGATATGTTTATATTGCCTATACGCCCCATCGTTATTAGTTCGTTTGTATTCCGCCCAACAGTGCCTTTTGCGACTTAGCAGGCGAAGGGTACGGTTCTTGATTACTGTAGGTGGCTTGCAGCTTTTGGGAACCGTTTGAGGAACTGAATGGTCTGTAGCACATAAGAGCGTGTGCAGTAAGAAGTCCCAATGACCATCCACATCGAGTTGAGGGTGAACATCCCAAACCACCTGTTGTAGATAGTCATGTAAAGCTGGCACATTCAGCCGTTTAAAATTCCAACGCAAATTATTGTTGGGATACCTTAGCTTAGTTTTGATGACAAAACTGAAGGCTATGACGGCATGATCGCTCTTTCCCAGAGGAGCCAGGATTGAGAGGTTGTCGACTAGGAATTCTTCGTTAGTGAATACACAGTCTAAGCGCGATGGTGTCTGACTGTTTCTCCAACGAGTTGCCGACCTCACATTTTCATATAAGCCCAAGTTATCGATGAGGTTGAAGAACCGAGCTTCAGTTGAGTTGTCGCCTCCAGTGTACGTGTGTTCCGCGAAGTTGACTCTAGGGAGATTAAAGTCCCCTAGAATCAGGATGTGTGTGAAACCGAGACGGATAGAGCGGGATAGTCCTTCCAGCATACGACTATCGTACTCGGTGTCGGCAGTTGGCTTTCTGTAAATGACTCCGACTAGACACCTGGAAGTACTAGACAACCTTACAGAGCACCATATGGATTCCTCAAGATTGTTAAACTCGAGGTTGTGAACCTGGTGCACCTCCAAGCAAGAGCTTATGTATATGGCTACTCCGCCCCCAATTCCTATTTTTCTGTCGTTGCGGAACAAAGTCATCCCAGGTAATGCTAACTCTTGGTCCGAGAACTGAGAAGATATCCAGGTTTCAGATATTCCTATCAGATGGGCCTTGTTAGCGTTGCTAAGTTCACGTAGCTCATCCAGTTTGTTTGGTAGACTCGCGGCGTTCATATATAAGCAGTTTATGCTTTCAATTTGGAACGCGTGAGCTTCGTCCTGTTTTTCTGTATGAACCTTATGTGAATGGACAGGTAGCCCACCTATATGAGGTTTGCCGAGGTGGTAGGCCCTGTCCTTTACACGTTTTTTTATCGTTTAGACAGTCCACAAGTGGAATGGTCAGCTCCAACTTGCCTTTGTTCTTGGTCCTGACTTCGTATGGCCTATCCGGGTGCATGTGGATTCCAGGTGGCAATCGACGTCTATTAGCACGAAATGCTTCCAGAACTGCAGCCGCCATGTGGGAAGATGGGAAGGTTATCTTCATTAGACGGGGTCTAAGATCACCGTCCTTCTTGGCTAGTCTCGTCACATGCTGAGTCAGTATGTGTTTGAGCCTCAAGGACTGTTTGATGAATTTCCATTCCCTGATGTCAGTCTTTGATTGAGTAGGGTCTGCATTTTCCGGTATACCTTGGACAATTATGTTTCTTCCGCGGAAAAACTTCTCGCGAGATTCTTTAGGGACGTTTCGTATGATATTGCGCTCAGAGTACGGTATGTCGGGCAATATTCTTACGTTACCATCTGATTTCAGTAAGTGACTTGCTAGCAAGACGTCCTCTACGTCGGTAGCATTCTTAAGTGTTACTCGGAGAAGCCTCGGGTGATTTAGATGCTTAGAATCCTTTCCTCGGGTGAGCCGGGTGACCGTCAAAGGCTCTATTCTAGGAAGTTCGAGCTACTTGTTCAATTCACCCCACAGCATCCTGTCGTTTTTATCCTGCAGACTGAGAGGAAGGTCAGGATTGTCGACGAGGTTCATGATAATGAGAGAATCGTCAAGAACTGTTGTTAATTTACCAGGTTTCACGATGGGTTCAGGTTTAATAACTTGTTGTTTGGAGGTCAGTGTGCGTTTATGAATCTTGAGCTCTTTATTGACCGGACGAACAGTCTTGGGGGTAGACTGTGCGACTAAATCACCAGTGCAGCAACACTTGGGTTGCTCGGCTTAGGCGGTGATGCCTGGTTCTTTTGGGCTCTCTTAACGTGGGTCGAATCACCTGCAGGGTTTTTGGGAACCACTGTTGTGTTCAGGGACCCTGAGCTGGGAGACCCGAGTTTGCCTAGGGAGTCTAGTACCGTCGACGTAATGATGGTACTGAGCCTCGACACGTCGTCATTAGTGTTGATGGATGCTCCATCGATGGTATACCTATCGACATCCCTATTTTTGAGTCCGTTGCGCGCTCTTGTTTGTATATCGGTTTTTTTACTGTCGTGTTCCAAGTTAACTGACAGCTTGTTCCGAAGACCTGTCAGTAGGACAATGATGTTACTCAGCAAGACTACTGCGTATGTGTTGCACGTGACACATACCCACTTTTGGTCTGACTTGCTGAGTCTGTTGTAAGCAGTTGCTGTCAGATTTGTGTATGCTTCGTGGAACCAACCTTTGCAGTTGTCGCACTGCATGCCAGTTGTGACAGCAAAACGGCATCCCGGACGTTTGCATGAGTTTTTCATGGTGGTGTTGAAGCAAACTATGTTATAGATGCTTGCAAAAGCTTAAGACCTTTTTTTAAAAAAAAACACTAAAATGCACACTGAAAACGGACAAAAATGGACAAAACGAGTGATATAAACTGAAGCTAGTCTATACGTTTAAAACAAAAAAACCGAATAGTAAGCTGAGGCAAAACCACAGGTAACTATTAAATATAGTGAAACTCAAAAAAAGAGTAATCTACCGAACGTATAGCTCAGGATAGATTCTTTAGAACTGAAATGGTACTTTTGTTGCGTAAGAACACAGCAAAAGTTTGATATATGCAAATCACGTTAGGACTAAACTTCCCGTTCGAAAAGCGCGCGTAACTCAAATCGTTATCTGTTTCTCGTGGTCTAGAGACAGATCGCTTACGAGAAATGCTTCTACGTGGTGTGCGCGATCTCTTATGGTCGGTACGAAGACTAAGATAACGCGTGAGTGTGTGACATAAGTCGTTTATATCATTCTGAGTCGTTTGAGGTTTTTCTTTGACTGAAAATACCTAGGTAGTAGATTTCGTAATTTCTAAAATGCGGTCGGCAGATGCAGCTAGCTCGTCTAAGGCGTTGTTCTGGAACGAGACCAGAACTGCTTGCACTTGTTGGGGAAGTTTTGACAAGAAGAGTTGTTTGAATAGACCTTCGTCGAAAGTTCTTAGGCCTATTACCTCTCTCATCCGTTGCAACATGTCTGTCGCAGAACCGTGTTGCAGGTCGATATTGTTGAAGAGTTGATCTAACCTTTGTCGATCGGTTAGGTCTCCTCGTTTAAGAATCGAGCGTTTTAAGATTTCGTAAGGATCGGAAACATCACTAGTAAACATACTAGGTGTTACGTACCTGTTGAATTCGCGCGGTAGTGCCTTGACTACTGCGAGGAATTGTGCACGTGTGTCGATCACGCCGTGCTCGGAGAAGTCGGCTTCTGCGTAGCAAAACCAGGCTTCAATGTTGTCGGGCCAGAAAGGCATCAGTTGAAACGAAGGTGGGGACAAGGTCTTAAGCTTGAGTACTTTAGGTGTCTGTTCAGTCATGATGAAGTATGAAGTACGATAATGAACAAGGGGAAAATATATATATCCAGGAAAAAACACGAAAAAAAATCACAATGTTTAAAAAAATTAAAAAAATAAGGCAATGATATATAAAAATCCCAAAAAGGAACAGACTCACAGTTGCAATTAGGTGTACCAGATCACGTCGGGCTCACCAATGATGATGTCACAGGTATTCAGTGTTTGACAACGCTTCTACCAGTAACACCTTCTAATATATTTCGTTCCCGCCCAGAGAAATCAAAAGGCAGAGTCGAGGAGATCGGAAGAGTATATTTGGCGATGACCAATATGTCGGAATTCTCTGATCTAATCTGGCTAGCGATTGCGGTTGATGTTGAGCACGGCGTTACCACACGTGATCTGGTGCGGATGCATGACCGAGCGCCTTCAGCTAGATGAGTCCACTAAAACATATGGTCAGCATCCAATGTCGAAAACTTAGTGCTATTTATTTTGGGGATTTATTTACCGCTACAGCACTATCGAATTAAGATTTTACTTGTTTCAGTACAATAGGTGCTATTTAAGGAGGAAGATGCAACTTTAAAGCACACTTGTTATGTGACATTTCCAAATTCGTGTAAGTTAATGATTCATACACATTTGGAGAATTGAAAATTGTGTAGTGATTCTTATCAACATTAAGTTCCTTTACGGACTTCATGAGACTTTGAATAAACTGTTGTATTGCTACTTTCAAGAAAAAATACTACAAAGCAGCGAGCAAAAATTATTTAAAATGTCATCCAGCAACAGGCTATCAAGATATAATAACACCAGAAAAACATGAGATTCTACACGTGTTCAAATGCTGAATGCATTAAATTTAACAACTCAAGGTCGTTGGAACGAAAGAGCGGAAAGGTCCAAAGGCATATTATATTACTTCTGTGCAAAGTCTAGTTTAAAACAGTAAATCTTGAGTATGACTGAGTCGACTGTTGGCTCAACTGGTAGTCTTTGTGAAACACCGATTCAATGGCCAATGACGAAGGCCTCCTATGAATTCGGAAAATCTATTGGTTTGTTTTTAGCCTTACCTTACAATGAATTCAGGTCAGGGTGCTACTTCTACGGTGTTTGAAGCTCTTTGTCCCTCGAATGGAAAGAAATGTGCTATCAAAATAATAAATCTTGAAAAATGCAGCACATCCGCATCGTTAGAAGAAATAAACGTAAGCTGTAACTTCAGTTTTATCCATAACTCGATTAGAGAGAAATAAAATCCATGAAGAACATGAAAAACGAGAATATAGTAGCATACTATGCCTCCTTCGTTGCCCAGACAGAACTGTGCATAATCATGGATCTATGTCAAAGAGGTTTGTAAACTTATTTTGTAAACATTTTTATGATTGGTAGTAATTGTAATGATTGGTGGTGTGTACTTTATCCACTTGCAATGATAATAGTAATAATGCTTGTTCTACTTGACGATATATGCAGTAGGTAATTTCCAACGTGATTTTTTCAACTGGATACATCTGTCCAATAGCTGTAATATGTTTTTAGATCCTTAAGATGTGTAATTTTTGGTTGGACCATAATTTATGGACGATCTTTGAGCAACGCAATTCAGGACGTTACTCGACGAGTTGTTTGCGAAAAGTAATGGATATATTCGTCTCATAAAATAGATGACTAGTATAACACCAGCAAAATATCGTGCCAGTGGCATCGCTCTTTTAATTTATTATAAGTCATATAGGTCTAACCTTTCCTGTAACATTCTGTATCCATATGTCAGATCTTCTGGTTAGACGTGGATAGCTAAAAGGTTGATTTCCTTGTGATAATACTTTTAGATATTTCATATCTTAAAGTAAAAATCCTTTGCACTATTTTTTCAAGCTTGCTTTGACGCTGATCAGTGGGAGTCGACTGACGATATGGAATATAATAACAAAGTCAGTGAGACTCATAAAGTAGGAGCCATGCAGACCAGATAGAGTGATTTGCAAAACATTAAGAAATATTTGAACTGGTCTTCAACTATACTTTAGCCACACTACTCATTAACAGTCTGAATATAAGACGAACGTCTTCGGGGTCTGAAAAGATTTCAACTTACGTGTAGCAAGAGTTTTGGTTTAGGTATATTTAGAGATAATTGTTTATGTTATGAGGCAGTGGATCAGTTGTTAAATCAATTGGGTATCTTCGTAATCCACTGTACATACTCCGACTTGAACAACTGATTAATATCGTTAGCTGTCGAATAAAGTGTGACTTCAATTTGGGTACATGTACTTGACTAGTATGCTACATGAATCTTAGTTATAATTTAAGGATAACTTGTGATTCCGTTTTTTTGCAGTTCATAAAAAAACCAGAATCTTCCTATGATAACCATAAGGGAAAGATATTCACTTTTAAATGGTTTTTTATAGTCATTTGACGCTCAACTGGATCTAGAGGAACCGAAGTAAGGCTTGTACCTGGTTGTGGGTATATCAATCAAGTGATTACTTTATATCAGGTTCTAGAAAACTGATTTTTTTTATCTGTGACTTCGATTGAAATGTATAAATTTTTCATGGACATACACCTAGGGACAATTTTCCGTATTCTCAGAAATTAATGTATTTCTTTAAGACCCCCTCATCACCTTTAAATACACAAACAAGATTGTTTAATGAGAATTTTGATATGATGCGGTATGAGAAACACCTAGAGTGAATATAAAAGATGTCAATATGTCCGTCATCGATGCTTCATCATTCTTCCGAATCATTATTTAGTTTGACAATAAAAATTGTATCATTCAAGTAGGTTACATTAATCTTAAGACAAGGGTAGCTGTCAAAGTACCAGCATTTATGTAAAAAGTAGTTTGGATTTTGCCGGACTAAACCATATGTTACCCTAGCAAGATGTCTATGTACAGATATAAATAATACAACTGATTAGGATTACTGTACGTGTACCATAACCCTCCAAGATAAAACCGGGCGCCATTTGTGAGTATTTGGTGAAGTGTTTTTGAAGCATTTCTCACTTAATATAAAGTCTCCCAAAGAGTAACGTTAACGCTAGATTCAATGTATTAGTTAATAAATAGGTTGATAAGATTGTTATCCTTCATCAACTGAAATGGCTGGAGCAAGTTAACCAAACTTATCCACATAGGGGGATTATAGATAAAAATTATCAGACGTTTAGTTTGACTAAACTACTTTGTCTTAAACTATATGCTTATAATAACCATGAAATACCAAACTTTCAAATACTCTGATTAGCCTTTACTCTGAGATTGTTAGCGAAACAATCTCAGAGAAAGATGGACATATTATTCATTCTCAATCCAGGAGATTGGATCGATGGGCAGAACACTTTAGGGATCAGTTCAACTGGCCTTCAGTCACACTTCGGTTTCCCACGATCTCTAGTCAACCTGAATGGCAAGTTAATGTAGGTCCTCCGTCTCTTTACGAAGTTGAAAAAGCCATAGGAAATCTGAAACGAGGGAGAGCAGCAGGCCCTGACAGGTTTACTCCTGAGATTTTTAAGGATGGTGGTTCAGTATTAGCAATGAGATTAACCGAGGTCTTAGGTAGAATTTGGGAACTGGACGTAATCCCATCTGACTGGTCTCAATCACTGATTTTGCCAGTTTTTAAGAAAGGACAAAAGTCCTCTTGTGACAATCACAGAGGAATCAGTTTGACTAATAGTGTCTAAAATATTAGCCTCAATAATAATTCGACGCCTAATCAAAGCTCGTGAAGAGCAGATTAGAGAAAACCAGGCCGGTTTTCGACCTGGACGTGGTTGTATAGATCAGATATTCACACTACGTCAGGTTCTAGAACACAGACACTCGTTCAGACGCCTCACAATGGTAGTATTTCTCAATCTTAAGGCGGCATTCGACTCTGTAGATCGTGAGGTTCTATGGCAGTGTTTGTCACTGAAAGGAGTACCAAAGAAGTACATTAACCTTATAAAGACTCTCTACTCGAACACGACTGGTCGAGTGAGAGCTTATGGCGAACTGTCATCAGAATTGATTACCTCAAGTGGTGTTCGTCAGGGCTGTCCACTCTCCCCATTCTTGTTCAACTTTGTCATTGACGTACTTTTAGAGATAACACTCTCCTCATCTAAATTTACAGGGGTTGAACTTCTACCGGGAGGTTCACTTGTTGACTTAGAATATGCTGATGACATACTTTTATTTGGTGAAGACGCTGACAAAATGCACAGTCTTCTGACCACTCTAAGCAACAATGCAAGCATGTTCGGGATGCGATTCTCTCCCTTGAAATGCAAACTGTTGCTTCAGGATTGGGTTACATCGACACCCGAACTAGTGATAGGGAGTGAAGTAGTTGAGTGTGTCGACCGCTTCACTTATCTTGGAAGTCTCACCAGCCCTTGTGGTCTGGTGTGTGACGAAATCTCGGCACGGATACAGAAGGCTCGACTAGCTTTTACCAACTTGCGTCATTTATGGCGTAGGCGATATATCCGTCTATCAACCAAAGGACGTGTTTACTGCGCAGCAGTTCGTCCCGTCCTACTTTATGGCAGTGAAACATGGCTGGTAAGAGTAGAGGATATTCGTAGGCTACTAGTATTTGATCATAGGTGTCTTCGAAACATTGCTCGTATATCATGGGACCATCGAGTAAGTAAAACAGTTGTTAGAAAACGGGCACTAGGTAAGGATGGCAAATCAATTGATGAAGTAGTGAAACTTCATCAGTTGAGATGGCTCGGACACGTGTTACATATACCCAACGACTGACTGCCTCGACGTTCGATGTACAGTGGTATAGGAGTAGGTTGGAAGAAAGCTAGAGGCGGCCAAACCAAAACATGGCACAAGTCCATGAAGTCATTGACAAATGAACTGAGTGAGCCATGTTGGTAGGTGTAGACTACCTGGTTGGGGACCGCGAGATGATAGCAACCGATGGTTAGAAACCCTGAATGACATGGCTCAAAATCGTTTGCAATGGCGCAGGTGCATCCACTCTTTGTGTTCTCCCAGATTCTAATCTTCTGAATTCTCCATGTCCCTTTTTTCCTCTTTCCAAATTTATTTCACTGGATTATACTATTTAAATAACATCTCCAAACCCTAATCTTCCCTATTACTGCTTATACTCTTGCTACCTCTACCACTACGGGATTTGAATCGACAACTGCATCTCTGTGCTAAGGTGGTGTGGCAACTCGAACTGATGTACGTACGTACGAAGTTCTACGTTGTTACTGACTGACTGTATATAATATAGTATTTTGTATTAAGGAGGCTTAGAAAAAAAGTTGAGAGTAAATAAACTATGACATTGTTGAATTCCTATCTCCTATGATGGAACGATATTGATGCTAGTGAAATATATACCCTGTTTACTTTGTATATATTTTATCGACTGATCTCTCTAATAATAACGTAGATATAAAAAACAAAATTCGATAGTGTTTGAGGGAAAATATTTCAGATATTCGGCAGCGCAGACGAACGATAAGAGACAAAACTAAATACATGTGAACTTTAGTGGTCGAAATAGTCAACTCATTGAATGATGGGTGACTCTGTACTTACAAGCATGAAAGTGATTTAAGCAAGTAGGTAGACACATACGTACCACCATGCACACATCCTCAAGGTCACATTTATAAGTGACAGAATGACTAGAAATGTTAAGATAATTCATCCGTCCTATGTTTATTCTTTTGGAATAAATCACGTAGGCGTGTAACAAAACTAATTGCCACAATGGTACCAGTTTATAAAATCACTGACTTAAGTGGTGTGGGAATGGTTAGTCCTTATGATCAGAGTTCTGAATATAGTAAAAATTAGTGGCTGGACTTCTTTCAAAGTAATGAAATCAGTGTATCTATTCCTTATCTTCTAAATCTCCGTTCATTTCTATTCTTTTCCGTTTCTTCCATCTCTCCCGACTTTCCATTTTTATACTCCTGTCATATATGACAGCTAGATTTATTGCATTTTTCTGTGTTTATTTATGTTCGTGTCTGTTGTATACTTGTGCCTACATCACCTCTTCTACATTATCGTTAATCACTTAAAATATGATCGCATTAAATGTTAATTTATTATTCCACCTAGATCATAACTTCACTAAAGACCTTTCGTAAAAAATCATTTAGAACTTAATTTTAGTGTATGTGTATTAGTCTTCTAAAACCGAGCCAAAGATGATTTGCATATAATTATCCCTTATCTATCGTTCGAGTTCAGTTGTGTTCGTTATTATGTAGAATTCAATGAATTAAAAATTGTAATTTGACATTTAATTTATTCAATATTTCCATCGATCAACATGAGTAGTTGGTAAGTATTACCTTTAACACCGGTAATCTGCACTAATTTATACCAAACGTTTCAGTTAATCAATATAAACTTATCGTAGTAAAAAGGTTAAAGCCTTCAGCTTTCACCCACTACGCCACAGTTTCAAAAATCATTCTACTTGCTTCAGCTTGTGGAAACCACTAAAATCACTGGCTATTACACTCAGTGCCGACAGACTGGAAAGAAGGATAACTCATCAAAATACCAAAGAAAGGAGATCTGAGCAAGTGTAAAAACTACAGAAGCATCACACTAGTATCGGTACCATGAAACGTCCTCAACATAGTACTGTCTGACTGGATGAGAGATTCAATAGACGCTCACCTTCGAGATCAACAGACAGGATTCCGTAAGGATCGATCGTGCACAGACCAAATCGCCACACTATAGATCATCTTTAAACAATCAATTGAATGGAATTCGTCACTATACATCAACTTCCTTGATTATAAGAAGGCATGTGACATCGTCAATAGGAGTACATTATGGAACCTTGTTCGAAACTCACTAGTGGGTAGCTGCGATAATCGTCAACATCAGACAGAATTCACATGACGGACTACACTGCAAAGCCGTGCATGGAGGACAGTTGACAGATGCATTCCAAGTAAGGACTGGAGTCAGACAAGGCTACTTACTCTCACACACATTCTCTCTTTCTCGTTTTTCTCTTTCTTCTGATGGTTGACTGGAATATGTATATCTGCACATCTCAGCTAAAGCATGGAATACAATGGAAAGCTTGGATGCAAATAGACGATTCAAACTTCGCAGATAAACTGACCCTTCTAGCAAACGCAAATCAACACAATCACTGTAACAACAGCCTCTACATCCGTAGGCCTCAATATACACACAAGGGAAAAATCGACATCCTCAAATACAACACAGAAAACATCAACTCAATCATACTTGATGGAGAAATTCTGGAAGAGATGGAGACTTTCGCGTATCTGGGTAGCATCGTCTATGAGCGTGGAGAATCCGATGCAGACGTAAAGTCAAGGATTAACAAAGTAAGGGTAGCATTCCTACTATTCGAGAACATATGGAACTCAAAACAACTGTCAACCGACATCAAAGTAACAATCTTCAATATGAGAGTCAAGTCAGTTAGTTCTAATGTACGGAGTTGAAACTTGGAGAACTACTACAACTATCATCAGAAAGGTACAAGTATTTCTGAACAATTATTTACACAATGTACTCAATTTCAGTTCGCCAGATACTATCAACAACAGCGTACTGTGGAAACGAACAAATCGACTTCCAGTTGAGGAGGAAACTACCAAAAGTCGATGGAGGTGAATAGGACACACATTGAGGAGATGATCAAACTGCATCATGAAGCAAGTCCTAACATGGAATTTTGAAGGTAAATGGAAAAGAAGAAGGCCGAAGAACATACTGCACTGAAAATTGGAAGCAGACATAAATAGGATGGATATCGACTAGAAAGGATTGCTCAGGACAGAGTTGGATGGAGAATGGTGGTGAGTGGCCTATGCTCTTCCATGAGGGGTAACAGGCGTAAGGAAGTAATCGCCCTTAGTGTATGTTGTGGCAGCTTGAACCAATGTACATATATCTCAGGTTCCACGTTGCGTTTGAGAGGCTGTGTATTTTGAGATTAAGTACACTAGTCTGTACACCTGGTAAATGAACAATAATAATAATAATAATAATAATAATAATAATAATAATAATAATCTTAGTGCAGGAACGCTTACTAGATAAATACAATCAAAGTAATTGTGTATTATCAGCCACCATTGATGTGGAGATTTTGTAGGCTTGTGGGGTACACCCATTTTGGGCGCCCTTAATAATCTCTTTACGGTCTTAAATATATCTCTTTCGTTGAGTAAGATTGTCTGTCTGTTGACCTTTTCTGTTAATTTTGTGTTTGTTAATCGGTTCGATAAACGTTTCCTGATGAAGTCTGGGTAGCGATTTTCTCAAGGATGTAGTCATTCGCCAGATTTGATTTGATGGTAGGTAATAAAGCTGTTGCGTTGGAAGATATAATCGCTTCGACTTTGGTGATTTTAATACCTTGAATGTTAGATAAAAATTGTATTAGAGTGTCGATAGTGTAATTATATGAGTTCATCATACATACTTCAATATATCTGATGTTTCTTTTAAAATACTAACTGTATATGTGGTCTTTAAATCAAAATAATAATTTTCTCTATAGGATCATTGTTGGATGTTATCAAGTATACACAAAATAAACGAGATATCACTTACGGTGTATTCGATGAAAATACAATTGCTACCATTCTTCGTGATGTCCTACGTGGATTGGCGTATATTCATGAAAATGGTTTAGTTCATCGGTGAGCATTTCTAATTAATATTAATCTACTAGCTACCATTCGATTTTATTCTTAAGTAAGAAAATGACAAGTGACTATAATACTAACTGTAATATGTAAAAAAATATTAAAATAACTTCTTGTCTCACATAAAGTCATAGTTTCCTCCGAAAAATAATTTATTCATATATATATGTTTTGCTCAGTCAACTGCTTTGTACTTTTTTTCGGCTGAATATTGACTTTTATATTCTTATCTATTTTACATTATAAATGATTTCAATAAATTCTCTCTGAATTTTAAGTTTCATGATCTCAAAATTAATCAAAAGTGTACGGGGCTATGTTGTAATGATACTTGAGTGAAAAAGTATGTAACCAGTAGTATGTCTCAAGTTCGAACCCCACTCACCCTACTTTGGTTCAGGGAGCCGGTTTGAGTATCACTAGTCCTCTAAAACAGTTTGCTTTAAAACAGTACTTAGACCTGTATACTTGGTAAATGAGTGGCACTACTCCATGGAGTTATTGACCGTTGATCTAGACCATATTGGTAGATGCAGCCTACTTGTTTAGAGTTCACATAATAACCACGAGCAGCGATGGTGACGTTTTATTTATTATTTATTTAAACACAAACATAGGTACAAGAAGTCGCCAAATAGATATACGCCACATAAATCATTCGATTTGTGTGAGGGCTAGGATACTGCTCGGGTGCCCAAACCGAAGCAGGTGGTTTTCTTAGGGAGCCACATTCCTAACCTTTGACCTAAAGGTCTAATCTACAAGGCATTGTAGCAAAGTCAGGAGATTCAGTCCCATGGTTGCCAGTGACCAATGATTGGTTCATACTCTATTTGTTCCCTCAGGATCCTGGAGCCCATGTACACGACTGGTTGGGAATCAGAGTTTTCCAACTCCCCTAGGTGGATCCTTTATGTGTGACACCGAACGGAAATCGCTAGGGTGTAAATATGACTCTTTTCAGGAAGTCTTACGGTATATAGAACCTGAAATCGTGTCTTGTTATTGTCAAATTCAGAAAATTCTCTCTGCTTTTTTTGTACTTCACTCTCGTATGTGAATTTTTTATAATTTAGATGAGGCTAATTGAAACGTCTAGATATTTGGTCAATGTGATCTCTTTCATCTTATATTATGAAAGTATCAAATACAATAATGTTTGCTTTTAATTATATCTTGTTTAGCGTTTTCTAGTTGTGCTTGAAAAATATCATCGAATATAGGACCGACCTGTTTATCCATAGTTTCTTTTTCACTAAATTGGGACTGAACATTTTTTTATGCATGACAGCAATCTTTCTTTGAGAAATCAATCCTATTAGCGTGATTCCATAGGATATCCATAGTTTCTTCTAGTGGGAATTTGGAAAATAAAGATTTCCTATCAAAACAAATCATATACTTTCTGTTTAAATGAATACCATTAATTCTATTAACGTTACTAAAACTATCTTTTGAACTATGTGCGCTTGTATAAGATTTAAAACACACGAAATGAATTGAATTCACATACCTCGGAATGTTCATTGTTTTTTTTTGTTTTACAGTACATAGTTTATTGCTGAAGGCTACATCGTCAGTTGAATAAGAAAAAGAGTATTCAGCGAAGGAAATGTTCTTTTCAACGAATTCTCTTTTTCTTAAATCAGTATTTATATGACTGAAACTCTATGCTTAAACTATGTCACTAGATAGTCAATTTAAATGATTAGTTTATTGATATGGAAAATAAATTAATTCTAGATTCTTATCATACTTAACCAATTAAATTGTGTTTCCTTTGATTCTGTTGTTAAATCCAATAAATAGCAATCAATAGCTTATGAACCCATCTCTTGTTATATAGTTTTAGTGAACTTCATTATTTATATACTATCCAGTGAATATTTTCAAGATTTTTATTTGACAGTTTATGAGAAACGTTTACTGTAACATCAATCTACGTATTCTTACATTTCTATGTTACACCTTACAGTAACATTTGAATGACGGATACCATCGGGATAGGTTAAAAGAAGATTAGAGGAGTCGAAGTCTATCTGTTAGTCATTTGCAACGTAGAATGTGGTATGTGTATACATCAATTCAAGTTGTCATACCCCATTAGCACAGCGAGAGTAAATTGTTAGGACGAATCTCATAATAGTCGAGGTAATAGCAGTATCAATGTTAATAGGAAAGATTAAGTATCCAAGATACAATCCAAGAAAGTATAAATTATTGAAATAGAGAGGATTGAGCATAAAATTCGGAAAAGGATGAAAAGTGTATGCACCTGCGCCATTGCAAACGATTTTCAGTCATGTCATTCAAAGTCATCAACCAATGGTAACGATAATCACGCGAACCCCAACTAGATAGTCTACATCTGTTAACTTGGCTCAGTTCATTTTTGAGTGACTTCATGAACTGATGGCTAGAAGTGTCTAAATCCGAGATATCCTACCAGTAGTGCATGATATTATCGGTTGGTGGTTAGGATCATGTCGAGTGATGCAGGATTCTTGGTTAGTTGAAATGTTAAGTTATCTACCACCAACTATCGGTCATATTAATGTAGCTGCATTCATTAACTCCCTGTAAACGTTAAGCATAATGTCACTTCTCATACTATATGATCTCATTTGTCTTTCTGAAAACATTATTTCCAATTGCATTGTTTACATTGAGGATTGGTATTACTTAGACAACTACTGAAAATCAGGAAGTACTGGACAACTGTTTTGTCTTATCACGGGATTGTTTACCAGTGTACATATACGATTCTATTGAGGAACGAACCCAGGACATTCGTATCTCGTTGCACAATACCCCTAATCGATCGAAGTTAGAAATGTAAACCGTTGGATGATCCACCCGAAACCTGAATGTTCTAGGTTCAATCCAGGATCTTGTCATGGATGTGCACTACTGACGAGTCTCGTAGCAGTAGGAAGCAACTATCCAGTACTTCTGAGCTTTTAGTAGTTCAACTAAATTCATCCCCCAATATAAATTATAAAATCCAACAATCTCTACAACTCTTCCCCATACTGATAATATTTCAAATGTTTATTTTTGTACTGCTATTAATCTCCTGTCCCACCCTCATATTGATGTGTTAGGAAAAGTAAATCGATACATACTCGTACCGGATCTTACGTCAGCTATCACTAAGTATAGATATGTAATTAAAAAAAACAACGTTATAATATAAACGTTTTTGACAGCTTTTTTTGCATAGGAACACATTGAATATCAACTTGCTCCAGTTGTTCGTGTGCACAAATGATCAGGCTACATTTTTCATAGCTGGATAATGTCAACTCGTTTACTGATATTAATTCTTTAAAGTCTGATTGAGATCCATACTTCTAACAACACTCAAGATCACTGTATTCATAATCAACCTCCCTCTTCAATTTCTATGATTGAAATCCATGTATATTATAGTAGATGACTTGATAAAGCATCTCTGTTTTTCTTATTTTTGTTTTGTAAAGAATGTCAGCTTTATTACAAGGTGAAATCATTCTTTTTCTCAGTCAGTCAGTCAATAACAACGTAGAACTTCGTACGTATGTACATCAGTTCGAGTTGCCATACCACATTAGCACAGAGATTCTTTTTCACAAGTTTTTACTCATTCGATTAAATATCATAATATAACATAAATTTGTATAAGTTAATTTATTTCTTTTTTTATTCTATATACCTATTTCACTAAAATATCATTACTCTTAAATACAGCGATCTAAAATGTGGTAATTTATTAGTCAAAGATGATGGAATCATTCAAATAGCAGATTTTGGAGTTGCTGGATTTTTAGCTACTCAACCGCTTACTGCAACTGGTAGTGTTGATTTAAGACGGTATACATTTGTTGGTACACCTTGTTGGATGGCTCCGGAAGTTATGCAACAAGTACGAATAATGATTATTACTTTCTTTTCTCTCTCTCCTTAATAACATTTAATTTACAATTATTGAGTGCTATATATGTGAATTTTAATTTGATCATTTCAAGTTTTTGTTACGTACAACTGTAATGTACACTGTGTTGTCAGCCACACAAATCTCATTCGACATGTGTGAGGGCTGTGATACTGCCCGGGTGCCCAAATCGAAGCAGGTGGTTTTATTAGGGGGCCACTCCCCGAGCCTTCGACCTAAAGGTCTAAACCACAAGGCAGTGGAGCATCGTGAGGAGATGCAGTCTCATGGTAGCCGGTGACCAACGATTGGTTCATACACCGTTTATTCCTTCAGGATACTGGAGCCGATGTGCACCATTGATTTGGTTTGGGATCCGGTTAAAGCGCCAGACATTCGCTTTTCGTCCTCTCAATTTCGTAAACAACAGTAGTGCCACGAGAAGGCAGTGAGTAGGACTTCCGTGGAAGAGGCTATATACGTGTGGCTGTTTGAGAGCATTTGGAGAGGGAGAGCTGACTCTCCCCACTCTCAGCAGTACCAGGGCATTTGGGGGCTTATCAGTATACGGATTGTGGAGATTATTAAGTTTTTGATTGAGACCATGAACCGATTGATGTTAGACCACCGTTGAAAACCTGGAAGCACTGGACGGTCATTTCGTCTTATTATGGGACTCCTCGGCAGTGCGCCTTCACGATCCCCCTCATGGGATTCGAACCTAGAGCCTTCAGTCTCGCGCGCAAACGTTTAACCTGCTGGACCACTAAGTCGGCATCTAATTATTGAATCACAATTTTTTTTATTGATTTCTTGTTGAAACTGCACCATCGTTGTCTGATTCTCGCTCTTTCTAATTATAACCAACAAAATTGCTTAACAAACCAAAAATATAAAAATAATTTTTCAAAATACAATGACTTCATTGTATTTCATTATCTTCTCTTCAGCTACATATACATGCTAATACGTTTCATTATTTCCTATGAATAAAATGATGTTCCATCAACAGCAACAACAACAACAAAGAAATGAATTATCAATAATGAATAGGCTATGTGGAATATAAACCATGTTAAAAATCCGAGTTTTTAATACTTTTTCGGAAAATAACTGTTTAGAATGATAGTTCTAGAATAGTTACGATAATATTATTACATAATATAATCAATTTGATTTAATAAGTATGGAATGAAAGTGAAGATATATGAATTTCATCTATTACAATCCGATTATAGTTTACTTAAAAAAAAAGAAGGAAAAGGGGTCGAAATGCTTAATTAACTTTTGTGTACCAAAAATGTTGTAGGTTAATCATTTGCTCTTTTGAAACACAGAAGTCAGAATTAACCTTTCTGGTTGCTACGATCTCTACAAATAAGATAAAACTAGACTATTTATTGATTACTTTGAACGCGTTTGGTGTTAACGTTATCGCATGTGTCTAGCAGGTGTCGTACTATTGAAATACGGGGCCTGTTTTTACCTGGAAGACTTAAGGTCCTAGGAATACGTTTAGCAAAGCAAGTTTGGACCAGTCTTTATTTTCTTCCGATGTACATTCTTTTGTGGATGTATGTAAATTGATGTACGCAATAGTAGATGACTTATGGTGGTTATCTGTCTACTTTTATTTGTATTACTGAGGCTAGTGTATGCAGTGAACCAATGTAGCAGGTGAAAATATGCATTTTAAGACTTCTTAGTTTTTAATTAATTTTATTCTTGATTTGATCCCCTTTGCATGACATTCACATAAAAACTTGTTTCTTTTCGGGTTCGTACACTTTCACCTTATCTTAGTATTCGGTAATACACTTCTTTTAAGTTGATTCAAGACATCAGTTTTCACACCGATAATATTTTATTTCCATACATTCTTCCTCAAGTTTTTGTTGTGAAGAAAATTTCCTGGCTCTGTGGTAGAGCGTTTTCACCAACTCGTATTTGTAGCTTATAGGCCAAAAGATGTGAAAATGTAGGTATTCGCCACTCCAGATTTTTTTCGATATATATGCCCTTATTAGGTTCTATAATTTCTTCAAGAGATGTTCCATTGCAAATTTAATATTGGGGTAGACTTTATCAAAGTTTTCTCATATTTGATTTGCCTAATTCATATTGCTACACAGAGCAAAACTATGTTCAGCTTATCTTACATAAAGTTCAGTTTCATTGATAAACTGACAGTAATCTTTTCTTCCCCAAGTTGCTACAAATATATCTACAAGCATGGGGGCTAAAGAACTTCCTATAGTGACACCATCTATCTAAAGGTATAATTTATTGTTACGTTGTGCACAATCTGAGGAGTTGCTTGAGTTGTATTTATGACATGAATATACAGACGTTGCAAGTATTGACTAATTATGTTAATTGTTTCTTTCAAGGGGATTAATGGTGAACAGTGAAGCTATATCATATGAAACTATAAGTTTATTTGATACATCTATTTGTTCTATTACTTCTGCTAAACCAAAAATGTCCTTCACACTGTATACAGCTAAGTCAACGAAGTAGTTCTAGATTATTTGTTAACTTATAATTATCTTTTGTAAATAGATTCTAAACAAACCACAAAAATATTCCTTAAGTTTCCGAATCTAAATAACTCAAACTTAGGAGCTTCGACCCATTCATGATTTAACACACATAATCTACTATTGTCGATGGATAAGAACTATATTACTGTTGAGTTGGTTAATTGCATAAAAATTATGGCTTCTTACTCTCGTACATCGGAATTATTTTACAGGAAGAAAGTTATTATTTAGGCACTGGATTAGTTAGATGACTTGGCGATTGGTTTTATCATCCATTGACATCAGTTGAGGTATCATTGATGTGTTAATTCTGAACAATGCTCACCTTTGACTACTTCATCACGGGTCGAATACGCACTACTTCTAGATCTCACAACGAACAATTGACTTTTATATTACCTAATTGGAATCTGATGATTAGTATTTTCAACTTCAATGAATTTGTAAAATAGCATGACGATCATTCCATCCATTATTTGATGAATAACTCAATCTCAATATAAGTGAACTTCATCCGTGATAGCCCCTCTCATTTGAACCTCAATAACTTATTTCATATCAAGATAGTTTTTAATTTTACCACTGTTTATTTTGGGCCCCATAAAACAAACTTCTACATGTTACATAGATGTTAAATTGTCTATTTCTCCTGATTATAATTTCAATTCAATAAAATGATGTAATTTGATTATTTCCAGGCTCGTGGTTACAATCAAAAAGCAGATATATGGTCATTAGGTATTACAACTATTGAAATGGCAACTGGTCAAGCTCCTTATGCAAAATTTGCACCAATGAAGGTAATTTTTATCGAGGTTCCTTGTATCATAATTTTATAATTCATTTATTATGTAATTCTTATTAATCTAAAAGAGGTATCAGGTCGTACCCTTATGAACCCATAATTATTCTATTACAATGCCCAAAATAAAGCATACATACTACTAAATAAATTAAACGATGTTAACATTATTATGTTTTGTATCAGTTAAGATATCAACTGCATCAAAAATATGTCAATTGTAAATTTAAAACATCATTTCGGAAATGGTAGGAAATTTCATTCATTGTACTATGTCTAGTTGTAATTAATGTATTAGTAAGTTAGGGGCAGCCAAACCAAAACGTGGTATCAGTACATGAAGTCACTAACTTTTAATCGTAGCCATGTCGGCGGAACAAGCACTATTAGAGTGGATCCCCGTTAACAGTCGCTTATTTGCTGTTCGGACACACGTTGTTGCCTTTTTGTCGTTTCTGCCTACGCTCCCACCGACTGCAACTCGGATAAAGCAAAAGATGGATTTTACAGAAAGCTATTCGAACTTCTTCAGAAAGCTAAACGTTCAGACATAGTACTCGTAGCAGGTAAATTTAATGCCAAGATAGGTGGCTTAAACCAAACAGAAAGAGTATTTTAGTATTCCGGCACAGCGAACAGATAATGGTGATCGTCTGCTGCAACTGTGCTCAGACAATCGTTTACTTTTAGCAAACACAAATTTTAAGCATAAGGAGAGACTTCACCTAACATGGCGACCCCCTACACCAAACCAACGATGGACTCAAATAGACCATTTTGCCATCAGTCATCATTGGAGAGGGTCGATAGAAGATTGACGCTCATTCTGGAGTACCTGCTTGAACTCCGACCACGCCCTAATACGGGCATGCATCTGCTTGCACCTCACTGGACGCAAAAAAGCCACACTTAAAAGACCCATTAAAACTGAATTGAGTAACGAGAAAACCAAAAATAGGTTCCAGGAACAACTGAGGTCACATTTAAGTAGTTCTGAGAACGAGGCTGACCCAGATGTTGCTCGGAAAGATATACAAGCGGCTGTGGAAACAGCAGTGACATATACCAGTGATTTAAACCACAGGGTTACAAGGAACCAATGGATTTCTTCAAAGTCTATCACACTGATGGATTCTCGTAAACTCATCCCATCAGGCTCTGAACACGATGAAGAGCGAAAACAAATCGGATCTAGGTTAAGAAAAAGTCTAAGGAACGACTGTGAGCAGTGGTGGGCAACGAAAGCTAAAGAGATGGAAAAGGCGGCGGCTATAGGGAACACAAGACAGCTCTACAGACTAATAAAAGAAACTGGAATTAATAAGTCAAGTGTAAGTGAAACTGTCTCGGAAAAAGACGTCACTCTCATCTATTCCCAGTCCAGATGTTTGGAACGATGGGCGGAACATTTTAGAGAATAGTTCAACTGAACTTCAGCTACTCTACAACTACCCTCCATTCCCAGACAGTGTGAATGGAACATTGAAGTAGGTCCCCCAACTCTAGTTGAAGTTGAAAAGGCTATAGTTAATCTGAAACGAAGAAGAGTAGTTGGTCTAGAAGGATTGGCTCCAGAGATCTTTAAGGATGGTGGTCTAACATATGGGAGTTGGACGTTATCCCATCTAACTGGTCACAATAATTGATCGTCCCAATATATAATAGAGGGGCAAAATCATCCTGTGACAACCATAAAGGGATTAGTTTACTTAATATAGCATCTAAAATACTAGCCTCGATAATTATCAGACGCTTAACTAAGACTCGTGAACTGCAAACACGAGAGAATCAAGCTGGATGGATGCATCGACCACATATTCACAATTCGTCAGGTTCTAGAACACAGGCATACTTATCGGCGTCCGACAATGGTGGTCTTTCTCGACTTAAAAGCAGCACTTGACCCCGTAGACCGCGAGATTCTGTGGCGTACTTCAGAAGTGCATTAACCTTGTGAAGGCTCTTTACTCGAACACTACTAGTCGAGTCAGAGCTTATGGCGAACTGTCATCTGCTTTTGCAACCTCAAGTGATGTTCGGCAAGGCTGTCCACTTTCTCCATTTTTGTTTAATTTCATCATAGATCTACTGATGGAAATAACGTTCTCGTCGACTGAGTTCTCGGGTATTGATCTCCATCCAGGAGGTCCACTTATCGACTTAGAATACGCAGATGATATAGTCCTGTTTGGTGAAGACGCTGATAAAATGGAAAGTCTTCTGGTAGCACTAAGCAACAATGACAGAATGTTTGGAATGCACTTCTCTCCCTCTAAATGCAAGTTGTTGCTTCAGGACTGGTTTGCGTCAACACCTGAACTAATGATAGGGAGTGAAGTTATCGGACGCGTCGACAACTTCACTTATCTTAGAAGTCTGATCAGCCCTAATTGGTTGGTGTCTGATGAAATCTCAGCACGGATTCGAAAAGCTCGTTTAGCTTACGCCAACTTACGTCACCTATGGCGAAGGAGAGATATCCGTCTATCAATAAAAGGATGAGTATACTGCGTGGCATTTCGTTCTGTTCTGCTTCACGGCTGTGAGACGTGGCCATCAAGGGTAAAGGATACGCGTAAGCTACTAGTGTTTGGTCACAGATGTCTTAGAAATATTGCTGGCGTCTGCCGGGATCACCGGGTAAGTAATAGGGGGTCAGATACAGGGTATTAGGGAATGATGGTAAATTGGTTGATGAGACTGTGAATCTTCATCGACTGAGATGGTTGGGCCACGTGTGACATATGCTTGAACACCGATTACCACGACGTGCAATGCTAACCGGTGTTGGAAATGGTTGGAAGAAAGTTAGGTGCGGCCAAAGCAAAATATGGTATCAGTACTCGAAGCCACTAACTTCTGGTCTGAGCCATGTTGGTAGATGCCTGATGCATTATAAAAAACACAAACATATGATACGTTAAGTCTTGAAATAAAATCCCTAATGAAAATCATACTCTGATAAACAAAATTCGTTAAATGAAGAAAAAGTACGGAAAGTGCTGTGTGCGACACACTTAGCGAACTTTCAAAAAGTTAGGGATAACAGCCTTCCATTTACGTTGACAACTAGTGATCCCTAGAATGCAGTGATCATCAACCCTTTATTGCTATTTTCCCATATTACGTAATCAATTCCTCAAACATGTGCCAAAAATACTACAAAGTAATCAGTGAAGTAGCTAACGCGTCAAGTATTTTCATCTTGTACAATGTTTATATACTTTAAAAATTAGCTGTATATTTAAAACTTCATTAAAAAAGTCAGTCCCTTTAAGGAGAATAGTTGAATAAAATCTGTAAGCTTATGATTAAGAGTAACTCACCGAGTACATACATTTATATACTCGACTTTGAACCACTCTATATCTACGAAATGGATATTGACACTACTGTGCTTCCTGGAATCTACAGTGGGATTTCGATCTACGACCATCTTCTGGTGGCTGAGAACGGGTTTTTTAGTCAAGAAAGTTATCCACCCTCAACATACTCATAGAAAACTGTACCATATGTTTATGGAAGTATAACTGCAGAGTAGAATATTTTTTGAAAAACTAGGAAGTTTTATTTGATACTTCATACTCTCATATAAACCCTCTGTCGAATAAACAATATGTTTCTTCACTGTGTAAATCAAAACCTGTATATTATTGATGACTTTACTGTCCAGAAAAAGCAATGACAGCTTCACCATCATTCAAATTAATGACGGTTAACAGTCAGTCGGTCATAGACACCAGACAATCTGGGACATATTTGCATCAGTCCAAGTTATCATATCATGTCAGGATACCAAGATGAAATTATCAAAACTAATATCAGAGTGGTAGACGTAGTAACATTGTCAATGACAATATCAAACATTACGCTTAGGAAAATATAATTCAACTAGAAACTATGAATTTGACAAATATTAAGTGTAAGTATTCTTCCAAGATTAAGAGATAATATACCTGACTTATTTTAACTATTGATCATTCACTTCTATCTTTTCTCTCACCCTTAACCCCATTCCTGTAATTCATTTCAATAAAAGGTATTAATGCTTACATTACAAAATGATTCACCGGATATTGACAGTGTTGCAACAGTTAACAATCAATATTTAAATTATGGACACAAATTTCGTAAATTCACCAAAGCTTGCCTTATGAAAGATCCAGGTCAACGTTTATCTGCTCGTGAATTACTTAGCCATACTTATATCAAATCAAAAGCGAAGGTAATCCATGTTGAAATGATCTTGTTAAATTTTTATAAATCACTATAATTACTGTTATACTAAATTTATATTTAGTTTGTTCATACTTATTATTCCCATTTTAGAAACATGTTCTATGTCGAATCGTTTCGAATAATATATATATATATAACCCTTGTTACCCCTCGTGGAGCACAGGCCGCCAATCAGGATTCTCCAACCAACTCTGTCTTCCTCTCTCCTTTCCAGCTGTTGCGAATTGTTACTCATTCTGTTGATACCTGGCTCTAATTCTCAGCTCAGTGTATTCTTTTTTCTGGCTCTTCTCTTTTTACTTTGAGGATTCGAAGTTAAGGCTTGCTTTATGTTGAAGTTTAATGATTTCGACAATGTTTGGTTTATCCACCTACAGATTTCCTCTTCAGCTGAATATATATGATTTTATATGCTCTGATCACCAATGGGAGCTGGTGCGAATTACTTGATATTACCCTATTACAAGAATTGGAATGGTACTAAGTTTTAGAAAGTCGCCATAGTCATCGTTATTGTGTCAACAACGCTAAAATTTCACAATAATAATTTTTTTGGTCAGCTGTAAGGTCCATATGTCGACAAGTTTCCCTGATTCACTCTCATTACAGAACATACAAATGTGTGGCTTCGATTCATTGTTCTGCGATTGTTGTCGGTTTCCGTGTTTGGTGACAGGAAGCCATAGACTTAGGTTTCGTGCTGGTTAGCATTTGTCGGTAATTTGTAACTGCAATCTTGAGGAGACTGATGCTCCCTGTGAGATTAGAACCATGCTTCACTGTCTAAAAAAGGTTTCCTATTTTTGGGCTACAATGTCGAGTCACCCAGACTAGTTGCCATATTGCAACTTAATTGACATGATTCGATCAGTATTAAAAACGACTAGACAAACAGTCACTGTTCAGTGACTAATCTATGTCATCAGTTTCCCATGTAAATTATTATTGTTTAATGCAAGCGATGTGAGTTTGTATTCGTCGGGTACACTTCTGCATGCATTTCTTATCTATCGCTCTGCTTATCAAGTGTATATTTCTTGAAAAAGACCTTTTTCCATATTTTAAATTATAAACAACTTTGGGTTATATATAGGTATAGGTTTATTTATAGATGTAGGCTTCTATAAAAAGTTTCCAACATTCACACTTCAAAGAATTCATTAATAACATTTGTATTTATACCCAATTGTTTTTACTATTATTACTATTAAAGGATCGAGAATTACTTTGTCGAGTTTTGCTTGGTGGTGAGATGCCACCTCCTATTTCTCGTATCAATAAGCACCCGGATGATCGATCAGAAAAGCGTGATCCTAAGGTACGTGTACTTGTGTTTGTATGTCAAACTGTATTATTCTTTCTTTTACTGACTAACGAGTATTTTATGTCATGACAAATGAACTGTAACTAGCAGTATAATCGAAGACCCACGTTTCCTTCTACTGAGGACACACCTGCTAAGCCTAGTTAGCCACTAACTTATTCAACTGTTATATTGTTTACATCACTACTAGAAAGGGTTTGAACTATCCCGTCGTTATTATTAAAACCTTTACTAGTAATGATGTAAATATCATATTCGTTAACCATGTTAGTGGCTATCTAGACTTAGTAGTTCAGCGGATATTGTATTCTTTGTAAAAAGAAACAGTCTTCCTGGACTACACTGCCATCTACAGTTTGTCTAAACCTTACCATTGATGATATATTTTATAACAGTTTACTACGAAAAAGATTCTGTTTCTTTACATTGATATCATGTTGCTGTTCTTGCCGACATTGTGGTACACGTCTACCACCCCGCTTATAAACTTTATAAGTGTTTCACTGTGATAATCCGATTTAGAGTGATTAAGTAAAATTTTTGCGACCTTATTTAATTTCTTTATTAAATAAATATTAGTTTTATCTTTTTATGACGAGTTTAAATGCTTATTATATGTCTAACAAAATTTCTTTTCAAGAATAACAGTACAGAATGGAATTTCGATACAGTGGGACGTGTATCTAATAGTGGTGTTGATAGTGATGATGATAGTGATGAGAACGACTATAAGGTTACTTCATATACTGATCGTTCTGGTAGTGTACTCCAACCTTGTAATTCATCTAGTGGATTTGATTTTCCATCAGAATTATTAACTCAAACAAATGCAACTGCTGTAATCGGTTCATCTTCATCTAATCAAGTAAATAATGCACGTGCAACGGGAGCAACGATGGCAATGCCAACAGCACTACCAGTTGTTGATGAAACTGTTGGTGTTATTAGTCCACGAAGTAATATACCACATTTAGATAGGACAGACAACTATAATATTGCGGTGTCTGGGTCATCATCATCGTCATTTCCACCTGCTCCAGCGTGTACACCTGCCTCTCCAGAGACATCTAATTCGATTAGTGCTATGGCAGCAGCGTTCTCGAGCACTTTGACAACTGAGGATTCTGATAATCAGCAACCCCAGTCTCAAACAAATGATCCTGTAAGTCTTTGTCGTTCCTCATGAACGTTTCAACTTGATTTTTGCATTATTAATATTTGAAAGGTTTCAACTGGAATAATATTAAGATTTATGGTATTAGGTGACTTGAGGTAGTCGAAAAGAAACCGTACATAACCCTGATGTCGTACAACTTGATACTCAATAATAAAGTATATCTGAGTTTCAGGTTCAAACCCCATATCCAACCTACTTTTAGCTTAGCTAACTGGTTGATATCATTAGTCATTATATATAAGTAGTACCTGGTTCATTGTATAGGAAATAAAATTACTTCTTGCTATGATGTTATCTTTCGCTCTCCTTCAATCTGTACATGTATTGTACAACTTGTCGGCACATTTAATATTTGATGATGTACATAACGCCAATATATTAACAATTGGTGATCATATCATTTGTTCTTTATTCAACTCTTGTTGTGTATGGCCAGTATTTATTGTCTTCTTCATAGATCACTCGATTTTGCCATAATTTTAAAAAAAAAGCGGTCGAGACACATGAATCATTGTTATTATTCCAGCAGAAAAAGTACCGACTATTTAAATAGAGTATCTTCAATCACTTGTTCAAGTTTTATCATCCAGTTGCGACAAGTTTTTTTTAATATAAAAGCGGTCGAAAAAATGTTTTAATGATGGACTATGTAGACTGATGGAGTTCAGCCAAGTTTTGTTAGTGAGATACGGGCTAATATATTTGCTCTGTCGTGAATTAATTTTAGTTGGAACTGTGAATTACCATTCGATATTTACAATTTATCAATGTGCCCTACATATAAAGAAAAGATTGCTCACCCCTATCATAGACATACTAGTGTTCAACGTTGGCGTATATTACTTCTAGACAGAAAGTATTGGTGATATTAATCATTCATATATATGTACGCATTAATATTTGACAAATAAGATGTTTTATGTGTTTAATTCTATGTGTAACATGCATAAGTACTTACTTAATCCTGTTACCCCTTATGGAGGAGCATAGGCCACTCACCATCATTCTCCATCCAACTCTGTCCTGAGCAATCCTTTCTAATCGATATCCATCCTATTTATGTCTGCTTCCAATTTTCAGTGCAGTATGTTCTTCGGCCTTCTTCTTCTTCATTTACCTTCAGGATTCCATGTTAGGACTTGCTTCGTAATGCAGTTTGATGATCTCCTCATTGTGTGTCCTATTCACCTCCATCGATTTTTGGTAGTTTCCTCCTCAACTGAAAATTGATTTGTTCGTTTCCACAGTAGGCTGTTGTTGATAGTATCTGGCGAACTGAAATTGAGTATCTTGTGTAAATAATTGTTTAGAAATACTTGTACCTTTCTGATGATAGTTGTAGTAGTTCTCCAAGTTTCAACTCCGTATATTAGAACTAACTGACGTGACTCTTATATTGAAGATTGTTACTTTGATGTTGGTTGACAGTTGTTTTGAGTTCCATATGTTCTCGAATAGTAGGAATGCTACCCTTACTTTGTTAATCCTTGACTTTACGTCTGCATCGGATTCTCCACGCTCATAGACGATGCTACCCAGATACGCGAAAGTCTCCATCTCTTCCAGAGTTTCTCCATCAAGTATGATTGAGTTGGTGTTTTCTATGTTGTATTTGAGGATGTTGATTTTTCCCTTGTGTGTATATTTAGGCCTACTGATATAGAGGCTGCTGCTACAGTGATTGTGTTGATTTGCGTTTGCTCGTGTGTATAGGTAGAAGGGTCAGTTTATCTGCGAAGTTCGAATCGTCTATTTGCATCCAAGCTTTCCATTGTATTCCGCGCTTTAGCTGAGATGTGCAGATATACATATTCCAGTCAACCATCAGAAGAAAGAGAAAAACGAGATAGAGAGAATGTGTGTGAGAGTGAGCAGCCTTGTCTGACTCCAGTCCTTACTTGGAATGCATCTGTCAACTGTCCTCCATGCACGGCTTTGCAGTGTAGTCCGTCATGTGAATTCTCTCTGATGTTGACGATTATCGCAGCTACCCACTAGTGAGTTCCGAACAAGGTTCCACAATGTACTCCTATTGATGATGTCACATGCCTTCTTATAATCAAGGAAGTTGATGTATAGTGACGAATTCCATTCAATTGATTGTTCAAAGATAATCTATAGTGTGGCGATTTGGTCTGTGCACGATCGATCCTTACGGAATCCTGTCTGTTGATCTCTAAGGTGAGCGTCTATCGAATCCTTCATCCAGTCAGACAGTACTATGTTGAGGACTTTTCATGGTACTGATACTAGTGTGATGCTTCTGTAGTTTTTACACTTGCTCAGATCTCTTTTCTTTGGTATTTTGATGAGTTATCCTTCTTTCCAGTCTGTCGGCACTGAGTGTAATAGCCAGTGATTTTGGTGGTTTCCACAAACTGAAGCAAATAGAATGATTTTTGAACCTGTGGCTCAGTGGTTGAGAGCTGAACGCTTTAACCTTTCATCCGGTTCAACAACACTTGTAACTTGCATGCTTACCTTTATTTAGTGCACTTTGGAAAAATAATCCTAATCTCTCTCAATATTCATATGAGTTCCATTTTATAGATTCGTGAAATAAGTAATCTGTCTAGTGCGAAAGAGACCATGAAATAATGGATTACAAGAAACACGTGCATATTATTATGATAATTGTCAACAAAATAGTTAAATTGCTGTATTGCAAAAGAGGAAATGTAGCTAACATTGGAATCTTAGATTCACACTCCTTCCTACATAGGACTAGTCATGTGAACGTATTTACACACTAGAGTCGTTTTTTTGCTCCGGGACTTCAACCTAGTTCTTTTGATTCAAGCGCTATCGCTCTATCTATTCAGCTACTTGTGCAATTATTTGATGCAAGTGCATCCAGCTGAAGAGTCCTAAATACGATCAAAACTTCGTCCTAGATTTTACTGCTAGCCACATTCCATTGATTTCATGTAAACTTGTGTCACAATACCTGTATCCAGCTGGTTCATACAGAATGCACCGATACCGACTAATACTAATCAGATTTCATTTAAAATATCAACAACAGTCAGACACACTACCAATGAGCTATCCAGGTTTTCCTGTTGACTACCTCCAACCACCATTTCATCTCAATATGGTGCACGTGATATCGGGTCGCCTAGACTAGTGTCTACATTGCAACTTGGTCGATAGCATTCGATCTGTAATAGGAAGAACCTAACACACATAACATTGATCAATATCCAGTGATCAATCAAATGTAAACACATCTCAGTCCCACAGGACATCAGTCGCAGCCTGGATTGCTCATTTGTGACGTCTCTAACTGTGAAGCTTGGTGACACGGGATCGAGTCCGTCAGGGAGCATCACTTCCCTCAACATTACAGGTACACCTTGCCGACAAGTGCCAAGTAGCACGAAACCTAGTCCGTGGTTTCCTGTCGACCACCTCTAGCCATAATCTCAGATCAAACACTTTTTATCCAATAATTTTAAAATCATCAGATTAGTTATAATGATCGTAAAAATTGTAGGTCAAGCAAATAAAACGAAATTTCTCGATATTTCAAAGATGAGGGATTAATAATATCAACGAATCGAAAACCTTCACAGTTCTAGATAAACCAGAAACTGTGCATCGCTTAGAGTCAAAATAACCAATAACTATTACTATATTATATACTGCCCCCAAATGCCCTGGTACGGTCGAGAGTGGTGAGAGTCCACTCTCCCTCTCCAAATGCTCCCACATGGCCACGCGTATATAGCCTCTGCTAAGGAAGTCCTACTCACCACCTTCTCGTGGCACTACTGTTGTTTACGAAAATGAGAGGACGAAAAGCGAATGTCCGGTGCTTTAACCGGATTCCAAACCAAATCAATGGTGCACATGGGCTCCAGTATCCTGAAGGAACGAATGGAGTATGAACCAATCGTTGGTCACCGGCTCCCATGGGACTGCATCTCCTCACGATGCTCCACTGCCTTGTGGATCAGACCTTCAAGTCGAAGGCTCGGGGAGTGGCCCCCTAATAAAACCACCTGCTTCGGTTTGGGCACGCGGGTAGTATCACAGCCCTCACACTTATCGAATGAGATTTGTGTGGCGCATATGTATTTGGTGCCTTTTTTTACCAATATCTATGTGTTAAAATAAATAAAATATTATATACAGTCCTACCTTTGTCCTGTTTATTTATCGTGTTAGTCACTCTACTGGGGGATCTACTACAGTATTATATTCATGATAAGTCTGCTTATGACGTTGCTGATCAATTTGAGACTATATTCACTTCCGAATTTCTTGATTTCCATTTTTCAAAGATTCTTCGTTTATATAAAGCCATTTTTGTTCTTTGAATATGTTTGCTGAATGAATACACTTAACTAAAACTTAAAATTTAATTCCATACTGATAATTTTATATTTTTTCCAACCGTCTAGTCATGTGGCAGTGGTTTATGCTATCGAATAACTTTGCGTAAACGTAATCCGAAGCAGAATAATGAACTACAAGATATCAGTTTTAATTATGTCCCAGGAGAAGGTGGGTTGATTTTCTTTTTTTCGTTTTCAAACCTTTATTTTTAATACTTCAAACACTAAGCGCGTTACTGACATCAATGAATAAACTGATAGGCTTCATTGAATTTCAAGATGAAGGAAAATATCAAGTTGATTAATGAGAGGTTATGATTCTTTTTCGATTCGATATAATGAAAAATAACGCTTTACTTATGAACCCACCAAGTTATTGTGTAATGATAACTCCCATAAGAAGAGTAGGTTGAAACTGTAATCGACTCTTCACGTTGCCTTCTGAATTCATACACCTTTGGGATTTACTTAATAATGGTTATCGTGATGATTGATAAACAAAGCCTAAGGAATTATCTCGAACCCAAGCCTCTACAACGTTGATAGCTTCAGATATGTAGTTTGAAAGGTGTGAGCTAATTATTATCAATAGTTGATTACTTAGGGTAAAATGATGCTACATTGGCTGTATCGTAACGGTGCAGTTGCATTCACTTCTTCCTTGAAATTTTCAGTTTTATTTTATTTCTTATTTTGGCAAAATTATATTATAGGGTCAGGGCAATCAGAATCATGAAAGTGACTTTGTGTTTTGCTCAAAATTCAAATTTCACGAACAGTAGAAATACTTTTGTATGGTGCTCAAACCGTTCAAGATAACGACGAAAAGTTATTTTTCACCACCGTAGAGTCGGAATTATGGTGTTAGATGTATCAGATGCTGTCTCTGTAGTTGGTATGCAACAGGCACATCGACAATATCCCTAAATTCTCACATTAAACCCTTCATCTTAGAGCAAACGTTAGCCTGGTGGTGCATGATCTCGTGGACAAACTAATCAGATAGTACCTTTTAAATTTTTGTGAGTAATTCATTGATTTAAACGGATAGAAGGCTTTTTTCAGATTACAGCTGATGCCAGTTCGTGATGAAAACGCGAACCCTGACTAAGAAGAAAATGGAAACGCATAGAAATCTATTTAGGTGCTCATTGGGTTCTCAGAAGACAGCCAATCTATGTCCATATAGGCGAATTTATATGTCTTTAACTTTTTGATTTACAGGGAGATTATTTTGTAGATGCTGATAGATTCATTTTTAGTGTAAAATGCATTTTAAACATCGCAACATTATTGCTTCCTCTTCCACAAAAGATCCACTTGCAAAAGCTGCTTCCTCACTAACAAAGAATTAGCCGGAAGTTCGTCGCGGTTGTTTTAACCTTTTCTCCTTACTTTTCCCAGTGATCTCAACTGTCTAACAGAAATGGTAAACTCAAGTCAAAAGATCATTTTCCATCATCATCATCTGCACAATTTTATTTCTCGCGTTCATTAACGACTGACTCACAAAATATCTTTCATTGCTAAAACTAATGGTTGACAATATATTTGTATAAATCAGAATGATTCATATTGATCTCATAAATCTATGTATAGGTTGGATGATTATTGAAGTTCAGTTCGAGATTAAGATCAAAATAGGGACTTTCCTAACAGAGTGAGAATAATAACGTAGCACACTTATTCATTTTAGGTCAATAGTTTCTTACCAACTTATCTAAAAATAAAATAGTAGTTTGACCGATTAATAATCGAACTGTATGATATCACATGTCTCTAAAGTAATCTGATTTTCATGTAGCAAAAATGAAAACATCTAAAATTCGTTGATGATTGACTTCGGGTCTGTGTACTGAAATTGATTTGTATTTCAACGGCATCATTCGATTGAATGAACCATCTAGTAATCACATTTGTGGTTTGTTTATGTGGAGTTTTTTTCTCTGAACTGGATGGTTTGGTCGCGACTACGGCCATCTGAGTTACAAATCTTCTCCACCGTCTCTTTGTGGTTTATGCACACAAATACACACAATCATTTACTTGTTCATTACTATTTGATATTCAACAGTTTTTCTTGAAATTGACATCAAACTAGTCATGAAACAATGTAAGATCACATCGTCTAAGAAAGTATAAAACTTTTCTAGGCTGCATGCTTTTGATTTTGGATATCTTGTAAGCATTACTCGTGTATACTGAGAACAGCCGAGTGAACAGTGCTGTGTTTAGACACAGGGTAGTAAACAAAGATCGCAAATAGATTTACGTGGTTGAATCACTCACAACCACCAATTAAAGAAAATCTAGACTTACAAATTAACCAATTAATAATTATACACTATCTATCAAAATTAACATGTGTTTATCAAAATAGAGGTTTCATTTAATGAAAGTAGCACGCACACTTCCTCTCTCAATATATATTACCGAAATTTCACGATATATAATCTGCTGAGTTCCCTTGGATGATGTATGAGAATCATATGATGTGCTGTTATATTCGACCGGATACACATATATACCCTATTTGACTGTTTTAACAGTTGCTAATACTCAGTAACACTAGTCAATAAATACTCAACGAGCTCCAATTTTATTAGTCCATGAAATCGAACCAACCCCACCGTAACCCACCGAAGCTACCCTATGATTGTGGTGATTAGCTTAATCTGTTTCAACGAACTATTCGAGCTATTTGTAGTCTTAATGATTTCTTCTCCAATGTCGTATTGTGTCAGTTAGAAGATTAGGAAAAACCCGTAAGACCGCAAGAAGCAAATTCTATTCGCCACAATGAAGTTATACTCCCATCTGCACTAGAGTTTACCTCTAGTATGGTGTATCCTAGATATAATCGAAATCATCGATTTTAACTTCCCAGGTCAGTCAGTCAGTCAGCTACAACGTAGGACCAGGCTCATATATGCATCGGTCCAGGTTGCCATACCGCATCAGCACAACAAGATGAACACCGGATTCACAGCAGTGGTTAGGTCAAAGGTGGTAATATATAAGAGAAAGATTGCATATAGAGATATAGTACGAGAAGAAAGAATTGGTTCGTAGCTAGAAAGATATGAAGTGATTTTAATCTCATAGTTTAAGGGAAGACAGGGAGTGTATACACCGACGCCATTGTGATCGATTCTGAGCCATGTCACCAGGTGCTGTAGTTTAGGAAATGTTAGTCCTAAAACTACCATACCTCCATGAATTTTCGATCCTTGCAATAAGGTTATAGATGTACTTAACTGATACACCAAGAATCATAAAAAAGTCTTTCGTGATCCAGCCCCAATAAGTTATCTATTGAGCTCTGCGGTCACATTTCCAGGTTGACATGACGCTGACTATTTATCACGTTTCTTTTTTAGAACCTACAAGTGAAAATAAAAACTATATGAGTTACTCTCTCACACATCGCTAACACCACTCAACTATCCAGTTTTGGATTTGAACCCTACCACATTTACGTCTTTCTATGATGTAACTTGTGATGATTTAGATCGATTCGTGTTTTGCTGCATTGTTTTTCCATAATTTCTTCTTAACACTTCTAACCTTTGCAATAACGTATAACTCAAGTGTTGCTACCTTCTTCAAGCCTCGTTAATGAAGCTATGATGATATATTTTTCTTCCAACCATTACCACAAATAAATTCAAACTGACTGCAAAGCCGAATTATACCTAGTCTCATTGTGAAAATTATCTGACGATCGATTTTATCTCACCCTTATTTCAGCCAGCCAATATCATCAAATATCTCATTCTGTCGTCTTTGTTTAGCTGTCGTGTATTCTCCATCCATGTCTCACAATAGATCATATTATAACCGAGAAAGGCTAACTGTGCCGAATATTCTCGTGTCTTGCGTTGTCACAGTTTTTTTTCGAGTAAATATGTATATCACTGTAATCTAACTTAAATTATCAAGAGTTAATCCTTGGTAAAAATATTAAACCGAGTAAAGTTGCATCTAATACGTATAAATATGAGACAGCGACCTTAATGTTTCAACCACTTCACTATCAGTCGCCAGTTTCAACACCACCCTACTTCGGTTTTACTTAATCACATAATATCACTACTAGCTGACAAGCATAAGTAACGTCACTCAAATCCGTCAACATACACAATTTATAATGTACTTGGTAAATTGAGTCTTTGTGTTATAATCGATTATCTTCCTCTCCAACCCTTTCGAAAAATTCATACTTGCACTATCAATGAAAGTGAGTTTATTTTTTGCTGTTTTTGTTTCATGTATAATAAACATTATCTATGATATATAATGATTTATATGTTTTTTCTGTTTAATTGTAGTGTACTGAAGTGATAATATTCTTTGATGGTTATTTCTCTTTCTTGACTCTTACAGATTCAGCTGATGTTTTAGCACGTGAACTAGTCCAAGCTGATTTACTGGATGGTTGTGATTCATTATTGGGTTAGTGTTCAATTTTTTGTTCATGTGTTTTTCCAATTTTTTTCTATTTTTATGCCCTATTGTTTTGTTTCTAAAAGTTAAGGGTAGTAGTAACTTACTAATATGACATAATAGGGGCTTCCGATGTTATTGCTCGTGTAAGTTGAGACTGTTGAGTGGTCAATTTCGAGATTTAATGCTAAGTATTAGTGTGGCGTGTGCTACTTATATTGACATAAGTAGTATTTGATGTTAGTCGTGAACAGAAGGTCTGGCAGCAGAGAGACAAGAGGATCGAACAGTAAAGAATCGAAACAGCATGCAATTTGTGTGAAAATGCAAGAACAATGAAGTCTGAGTCATTTTGAGACAGTTGGTGGGCATTTTACAAATTAAGCATTTACTCTATGATTGTTAGATTTTATTAACAGGTCCTATAATTTTGTGTTAAATACATTCTATTGTCCCCACTGCTGTTCTGTTCACTATATTAGGTAAGGATGATAAGTTTATTCACAAGCTTGTGAACCTTTATCTACTGCGATAGCTAGGACATGTAATACATGTAATTTCGATAGAACAATGAGAAGACGGAGTTGTTCTATCGAAATTTATAAAAGGGACTAATTGCTTTAAATACATATAATCAACAATCCTACCTTGATCAGTAATACTGGCTCATATAGGAGTAGATTAGCGGAAAGCTAGAGGCGGCCAAATGAAAACCTCTCATCAGTCCATTAAGTCAATGATCTCTAAACTGTGTGATGCAACTCGATGGAGACTATCTTATCGGGGTCCGCATGATTATCGTAGCTGGTGATTAGCAAATCTGAGTGGTAATATTACGATGGTATTGATCGATGGTTGTCTTGTTATATCGCTAGTTTGTTGATGCTGAGCATATGAACACTACCTCAGTGACTGATGAGTTTTATGTTCATTGTTAGTTTAGTGATTGTGATAATTCATCTAATTAGTACAGATTTACATTTTCAGCTTTGAGTTCCACTGTATACGAGGGCTAGTAATACTAATCGTTCTTTTAAATCCCAGCAAATTGAAAAGAGTCTTTTGATCTACCACTTAATGCTCGAAAACAATATACTTAAATTGTTGTATTACCTGTTTGCTATTTAAGATAGGGTTATTGATTGTTAAACAGTCGCAACAATTGTTTAGCGCTTCCTAATTTTCAATATTTTGATTATAGAATGATTGTGTTCACTTTTCCATTAAATCATTTAGTTCAAATAAATTTAGCATATTTTCAATTAGCGTTGAACCTTGATTATTTTATTTTTGTAAATAATTTGTAAAGTGTATTTAACTCGTACATTTAATATTAGAAGGGGTGTTTTGTGGATATTATAGTAATTTCAGTAGTTGAATGCATGAGTCCATTGAAGCTAGACCACTATAGAGAACCTGGAAGCACTGGACGGCCTACTGTGGGACTCCTCAGCAATGCGCATTCACGATCCGGCCTTGCGAGATTCGATCCCAGGACCTGTCAGTCTCATGCGCGAGTGGCTAACCTCTAGACCACTGAGCCACCAACCATGGTGGTCTATCTTCAATTGACTCATGATCTCAACTATGGAAATTACTATAATATCCACAAATAACCTCTTCTGATATTAATCAACATATGCTCACTAGTGACTGGCTTCAAGAAGTATTTCCTGGAATTCTAATGAGAAGCAGCGACCAGTGGAGTTCAACCGAGTCTGTTGTGAGATAGTAACTCACTGAAGACAATGATAGATGTGTTGTTTAACTTCGTGGATTAGTTGAAGTTAGACATTAACACCATTGGATGCCGGCTCAGTGGTCTTACATTTAACTTAATTGAAGTGGAATTTTGACTATGTATTGTGTAATTCTTCAATGTTAAATAAATTAAATCATCAGTAGTATATTAATCGTATATTAGTATCGATAACTGTTCCGTATCAATTTGTGTGTATGTGTATGTGCATGTTTGTGTCAACCTAGTTATCATTTACACCTTTTTTTCTATTGTAGTATTCTAATAACAAAACATATAAATCGAATAACTATGTCAATCTAAACACGATTGTATTTAGATTATGATTTACATGTATGAAATTTATGTTATATCAATTTCATTAAAGGTCATTTTAGGTGAGGCAGAGTTCTAAAACTATTCTCATGATGATATAAATATATATATGAGACATAAACCCATTTCCACCTTTTATGCAACGGTACTGTGTATGTATGTATGTGTGTGTGTGTGTGTGTGTTGTATACCCGTTTTGTTCACTACTGAAATCTTTTTTTTTTTCATATCAACACTATTTGCTATTGCTATGCAGTTGTGTTTATTATGTAAATGATATAAATTTATCTGATAGTTATTCTCATGTTTGTTTGTTTGTTTGTTTTTCTGATTTGAATGATTAAATTTATACAATTGAAAATATGGTTGTTTGTTTCTAAAATGGTTTCTCTCTCTACTTATCTCTTTGATTTTAATAAACGTTTTCAATTATGATAGTTTTCTATTTTTGTTAATATGAATATTAAAGTTTTCTTAATCTAATGCATTTTATGACAACGATTCGTTTATAAAACATTTTAGCTGTTTAGGTTGTGTTTTTTTTATTAATTTTTACAATTTAGATATTTCATTCTAATATTTAAAGTAGTCAGTCAGTCAACAACACAGAACGTCGTATGTACGTTTCATAAATATCGACATTTCATCATATTTGTGTGTAGGCTGTGATACTGGCCGGGTGCCCAAACCGAAGCAGGTAGTTTTATTAGGGGGCCACTCCCCGAGCCTTTGACCTGAAGGTCTGACCCACAAGGCAGTGGAGCATCGTGAGGAGATGCAGTCTCATGGTAGCCGGTGACTAACGATTGGTTCATACGCCATTTGTTCCTTCAGGATACTGGAGCCCATGTACACCGTTGATTTGGTTTGGAATCCGGTTAAAGTGCCGGATATTCGCTTTTCATCCTCTCATTTTCGTAAACAACAGTAGTGCCACGAGAAGGTGGTGAGTAGGACTTCCTTAACAGAGGCTATATACGCGTGGCCATGTGGGGGCATTTGGAGAGGGGAGGGCGGGCCAACCCCACTCTCGGTCATACCAGGGCATTTGAGGGTGGTACTAATATTTATGTGTTCAAATAAATAAATGTACGTACATCAGTTCGAGTTGCCATACAACATTAGCACACAGATACAATTGTCGATTCAAATCTCATAGTGGTAGAAGTAGTAAAATTATAAGTAGTAATCGGAAACATTAGGGTTTGAAGATGTTATTTAAAGAGCATAATCCAGTGAAATAAATTTGGAAAGAGAAAAAAGAAAGGAACATAAAGAATTCAGAAGATTAGAATTTGGGAGTAGTATTTACAACTGGATATAATCTTTTATTAGTATATAACTGAATATATTGGAGTAATCAGTATTGTTATAGTGACACTATTATCTAGAAAATGGGTTAATTAAGATAGAAATAGTGTTTTATTGACCTGTAGAACTAAATTTTAGTCACCTATGCATAATTTAATTGTGATCGGTCCTTTCTATTGCTATAAGGGCTTGTAAGTAATTGTTGAGCTTGCATAGTTTATATAATGGATTAATCGTAGTTAGACAACCACTGGAAACTATGAAGCTATTTCGTCCTAATATGAGACTTCAAGAATGTACATCTATGATCAGACCTAAAACCTACCGGTCTCACGGTGAGAACTTAACTTGTAGAGTGCTCAGTTGACATACAATGGCTTACATATCTAACTTCAATTAGTTCGCGATATTGTACAATCATATTTCATTGCTTGGAGTGGATATCATGTCTCACACCCAAAATGATCTTACTCCAGTAGTTATGGCTTCTCACTAGAATTCCTGGAATTACCTTTCGAAGTTAGTCACTAGTGAGCACATAATTATTATTACCTATGTTTAGGGTTTATGAAAATTGTTTAATTTTTTTAGTCTGCTCTCAAGTTAAGTGTTTCGTAAGCCAGGAGAAATTGTATTAATAATGATTATTAATTTTGTGTACTTATCTATTCTGTCTACATACAGATTTATAATGTAGCTTTTCAACGTTAATTAATAGGACTGTGTAAAGTATTTATTCACAAATCTTTGAAAATCTGTTTCATTATGTAATATGTGTCTTGGTAACGGTTGATTACTTTTTTTTTTACTATTTTAATGGAATACATAATCGTTCTGTTATTTTAGGGTTTACTCTAGGTGGTTATGTATCAGTAAACTTTTCTCCCCCCCCCCATATGTAGGCAAAAACCATATGTATATGTTGCAAATATTTGATCGAAGTTTTAGTATATTTGTATTATGGCTAGCAGTGAGATAAAAAAAACCCCACCTATTTCACCCTATTTTGAACTCGTTATCTGAATCTACATACATCCTAGTGTTGATGTTCGTTATCCTGTACCTTTGCACAAGTTAATGCCTATCTGGACTCAGTAGCTAAGTAGATAACCCGATGGAGTTTGGAGAAAACTGTACTGAATTCGAATCCTAGAGTACATGTCGACCCTGGTATGCAGGTCCATCCAGCTGACGAGTCTCAAATAGGACGAAGCACACATATTGCAGGCCACTGATAACCACATTCTACAAATATTATGTCTAAATCTCCATTACAGTTGATATTATTTAATCTCTTCTATATGTCTATGCTATTGTTAAGCTATGTGGAATTAAACCTTTAAACACATTTGCATCAAGTGCTTTATTGTTTATAATTGATGAGAGATTTTCTTTATTTCAATTATTACCAATGTCTTGAAGAACAATAATTTACTCTCAATATAGACACTTATTTATCTACTAAATCTAAGTATAAAGTTATGTTAATCTACGTTGTCATATTTCTTTTTTATTATAAGAATAAAAAACACAATAACCAAATGATGATCATTTAAACATTGAGTTTCAGCACAAACTGATATGTGTGTATGTTTCATTGTATTAAAGAAAAAACTTCACAGAAATGCAAGTCTGACATACTTTTTTAAAGGAGTTCTTTCTCTAATGAGATTGTCACATATTTACTGGTAAGCGTTTTTTTAGCGAGTTAGTTTTCTACGGGATGGGGACGCTAACCCCATGCCCAACCATCCTCCTTTACCCGGGCTTGTTACCGGCAGTAACTCTAGAAAAGCTACAGGCGGAGTTAGATTGTCACATATAGTAAATAAAAGTTTAATTCAGTTAGTCATAATCAGCATAAAGCTTAGTACATATGGTTGTCAGATCAAGTTGCCATATCACATCGGCATGATAAGATCAAAATGAGAATAAGATAAAATAGTAAATGAATTGAAACAATAGTATTATCAATAGTTGTGAAAATGAACATATGGTTTTAAAAAATAAAGAATCAATTGGATGAAATAACATCGAAGCTGCAGGAGATCAGGAAAAAAAACACTCCGATATCCCAATGTCTCCAGTCGCTGATTGTGGTTATCGTGTGAACCTCAACACCTACGAACATAGTTCAGTAATAACAGTCATTGAACTCATGACCTGATGCCGTTCTTAGTCTTCCCGTTCTCTAGTTGTTTTTTGTTTTTTAAAAAACGTATTCCTATTCTAGCCAACATTGCACGTTGATGCATACAGCTATGAAAGCTTCATAATTAAACTTTCTATTCTTTTTTTTAAAAAAAAACATCATATTCCCAAATCTACTAATCAATTCTGGGATGTGATATGTTGAATTCTTCATTTTCTCATTTCTATTATACCTTCGATATTCTTGTTTATTTAAATTTTGTGAATTTAATATGTCAGTAATTACGTACAGTGATTACTATTAGTATTAGTTAAATGTCCGGCGTTTTCAACGCGTTGGTGAACACGGAGAGTCCACCTAGGGGGGTGGTTGGAAAACTCTGATTCCCAACCAATTGTGCACATGGGCTCCAGGATCCTAAGGGAACAAATAGAGTATGAACTAATCGTTGGACTGCATCTCCTTACGTTGCTCCACTGCCTTGTGGATCAGACCTTTAGGTCAAATGCTCAGAGTGTGACTCCCCACCCAAAAACAAACCACTTGCTTCGGTTTGGGCACCCGGACAGTACCCCAGCTTTCACACAAATCGAATGATTTATGTGACGCATTATCTATTCGGTACCTTCTTGCACCATTGTTTATGTGTTTAAATAATAAACTTCATTTTCCTTATTGCTATGATACCTTCAATATTCTTGTTGATTTAATGTTTGTGAATTGAATATGTCAATAATTATGCACAGTGATTACTATTAGTATTAGTTAAATGATCAAGTTTTGTTTTAAATACAAACATTGTTCGCGCGATTTCTCTCACACACACACACAAATTATACTTTATTCAATAAGTCTTGTTAAAAGTAAACAATTTCCAATTGATTAATGGAATAATATGAAAAAAAGGGAAGGATTGGTTTACATGTAACTGTGTATATATGTATGTGTGTGTGTTTGCATTTATAATGCTATTGGTGAACTGTAACGAATTACATTAAGTAATGCCTGTTAATTCATTCAATTAACCTGTCCATAAAATAATTTTTCACGTGTCATAAATTTACATTGACCCCTATTAGGTAATTGAAGGTTGTCAGTAGGACACTTATGTATGATCTACTTTTTGTACTATTTGACCTGTAATCCCAAAGGGGTTAATACTTCCTAGTGGATTCAAACCCTATTTATCCAACTTCACAGTTCAAGTTGTTACCATTGTCCTATTCGTCCTACCAGCAGATAATGTCGTGTCATTTAGGTTAGTGGCCACATGGCATCTTGATCGATAGAAAGAGTAGAGAAAAATAACTATCATCACTACTCAGTGGCTAATCAATTATATGTTAATCCTGTTTCCTACTACTGTGTGCATCATAAGGAAATTCTCTTGAAAAAGTAACTATGCAAAAGGATGGACAAAATAACAAAATCCGAATATATGAAGTAATATGATACATTTAGAAATGTAGGAAGAGATTAGAAATTAATGCACCTATTTCACGACAATAGATTTTGATCAATGACATATAACATTATTAAACATTGTTTACAATACTATCTCATTGAATTACACTAGTATATGTTAGTTGGTCGATATAAGTTAAATCAACAGTTATTGACTTTATGGAGTAGTAATAAAGCATATTGATCAGACTGTTTCTGGACTTTTTTCCAATCTATTTTTATACTACTGTTGAGGTTAATTCCTCTCGGTCAACTGAGTATTTTAAGCAGGCCAAATCTCCTAGTAGCATTATGAATTTACATGAAAGCCAGAACACTAGTTGTGGGTAGAGTTTATTCTCAATAATTAGTAAAATCCACAAGCGTACAGAAAGCAATCACACAGGGAAGAGTGTGTGTGTGTGTGTTGAGTGTTAATCGACTGTGGGTAAGTTATTGATTACCTGTGTTTACAACCAACTGGAGGATAGGTAAAGATTGGGGTGCAGACATTGATTTAATCAGACTCACACATACATTTATATGTTGGGTTAATTGTCGAAATTACAGCAGTTAGGTAATAAGAAATTCATACGCTTGTTTAGATAACCTCGTTATCTGGCACACGTAGTACATACATTCTAACTATCTTAGTTTTATACGAATGTTCAGGTGAGTTTATGGACGAACTAATCAGGTCCAATATAGCGAGTCTCGGATTGTAGCACGAAATCCATTCATCTATATGATTAAATAGCATTTTAGCATTATAACTGATGTTGATTCGTGATGAAAAGACAAACTTTAACTCTAGATTCCTGTACTAAATTTTCACCTTAATATGTAACTCTTTTTTAGATCGTAGCAAATAAGATTTTCTCAATGTCACTTTGATGTTCATCGAATGGTCGTCCATAAATTATAGTCTCATCAATATTTAACCTGCCTATAATCAAATTTATCTCATTTTATTATCCCATCATTATGTATAGATTGCTACGTTTTGTTAATTTCTGTACAGGTTAGTATTATATAACAAATAGTTTTATTTTCATCTGTTTATCTTCCCATTATATTTCTGTAGTTGCACATCACATGAGTGAATTGGTCAGTAATCCAAGTGAACGTGAACGTATTTTACCATTAGTAAGTTGTTGGTTTTCAAACACATAATTAGTGATCATAGTTTCATTTTTATTGTGTATCTTCAAAAAGAAAAGATCAGAAACCCACCTGCTTCGGTTTGAGCACCCGGACAGTATCACAGCCTTCACACATATCAAATGAGATTTGTGTGGCGCATATGTATTTGGTGTCTCCTTGTACCAATATCTATGTGTTAAAATAAAATAAAAACATGTACGCTATTCATTCATATTTCAAAACTTATACAGTAATATGCCTCAAATACCAGACTATACTCCAACAACTTGTAAAACATCACAATATATACACAACTCAGTGATAAATATTACAACAACCAAGCAGTGATGAATTAAATAATTGATAATTAATCTAGAATAGTAAAACATATAACAATAGCTTGTAAGTCAAATGAACGCTTACAAGTAAGAGAATATTAAAACATGATAATACAAGGATCTAATGATAATATGATAAATATCTATTATATTTATTTTATTATTTGAACACATGAATATTGGTACAAGAGAGCGCCAATATATATGCGCCACACAAAACAATGAAAATTCGAAGAGAAGTAGAAAAAAAACTAAGGAGCGCAAAAGAAAAAGAGGACAATGACGAAGAGATTGGAGTAAAGTAGTGTGGTAGTAACGACGGAACGAAAAGGTACAATCAGAAGAAATCTTTCAGGTAAAGGAGACACAACCACTTTTTATGAAGAAAGTAAAAGAAGGTTACAGCAGGATCGCCACTGGCTTCTATTCTGAACCATATCTGATAACGTCTCTAGCCACTGTGTAGCACCATCTCTCGGACCCCAACCAGGGAGTCGTGAAGGACCAACACAAGCCAGTCCTTTGCAGCTTTCTTTCATGCCACGACACCATGTCATGCACTGACCACCTCTCCGCTTCTTCCAACCAGTCCCAGAGTCGACAAATAATGCACGAGGTGGAATTCTCGGGGACGACATTCGTAGAACATGTCCAAGCCACCCAAGTTGGTGTTTCAAGGTGGTGACACCAATTGAATTATCATCTCTGTGCCCGAACACACGATGCCGAACCTCTGCATTACTGACATGGTGTTGCCACTGAATGTCAGCAATCCTTCGGAGACAGCGATGATCGAACACAGAGAGTCGTCTAACATCCTCAACTCGGAGAGACCAGGTTTCACAAGCATAGAGCAAAACTGCTCTCACCGACGCGTTGTAGATCCGGCCTTTTACAGCCAGACTAACATCACGAAGGCGCCAAAGGTGGCCCAGATTGGCATAGGCCGCTCTGGCTTTCACTATTCGTGCATTGATCTCATCACTCACACCCCCGCCAGCACTTATGCAGCTACCCAGATACACGAACTTCTCAACTACGTCTATCTGCTCACCATCCAGGGTGAGTACAGGATTAGAATCCTGCCAGTCTTGTAGAAGTACTTTGCACTTCGAAGGTGCAAAGCACATACCATACCTACGGACACTGATTGCCAACTGATTAAGTGCGGATTGCATGCCTTGGGCATTATCGCACAGTAAGACAATATCGTCCGCATACTCAAGGTCGAGAAGTCTTTCTCCGGGCAACAGATCCACACCACCATTACTTACATTCATCAGAGCTGTTTCCAGAATGTCATCGATGGCAAAGTTGAAGAGGAATGGTGAGATTGGGCAACCCTGCCTAGCCCCACTGCTCGAATAGAACAATGGAGAAAGGTGGTTGTATGCCCTCACTCTGCCTGAGGTGTTTTTATATAGGGCTTTTAGGATGTTAATAAACTTCTCAGGCAAACCATTCTTCAATAGACAATCCCAGAGAACAGTCCTATCCAACGAATCGAAGGCAGCCCTGATGTCAAGAAACACTACGATTGCTGGCCTTTGAAAAGTATGGCGGTGTTCTAACATATCTAGACAATAACTTTCATGACTTTCTTAAATTTTCTTCTATATAACTTGATTACATGTATATTGCTACATGTTTTGAACTGTCGATTAGTTAAATTTGATTTTCATGACTCTTAGATAATTAATATCAGAAGGAATTTTGTGGATATTATAGTAATTTCAATAGTTGAGATCATGAGTCAGTTGAAGCTAGACCACAATGGAAAACCTGGAAGCAATGGATGGCCGTTTCGTCCTATTGTAGGACTCCTCAGCAGTGCGCATCCACCGTCTCGTCCCCTGCGAGATTCCAACCCAGGAATTATCAGACTCGCACGCGAGCGCTTAGATAATTATCAGTATATTGTATATGAGGGTAGTTTTTCTTAGTACTAGATAATTAGATGAGTTGGACTTAGAACTAGATCAATATAATATGATATTTGTTCACAAGGTACATTCACGCATGAATATTCGACGACTGATTAAGAGCGAGATATAAGCTACAGTAATAATATTTTATCACACAATACAAGACGGTCAGTAAGTGAGGTGAAAATGAAATCGGTTTTACATACAAGTTAATTTCTTATTATTCTATGTGACCAGATATATCTTTCTTTACTCATCAGCTAGTCACAAATTACTTTAACCGACCTATCAAGTACCCACAATCTTGAAGGCATTAATATTTCCTGTATGGTTAAAATCCGTATCACCTATCCTCACAATCTGAGATCTTACCTCTAAGCTTTTTGAGCCACAATTGATTTGTAGTAGGGCTGAGATGTTATCTACCAAATATCTACAATGATCTAGTACAAACATAATGTTTAGCCACTTAGATTAGTAGCCACATTGCAACTTGATCATTAAAATTCGATCAGCACCAAAAAGGATGATACGAAAACAACACTAGTCCTTATTCAGTTATAAATCAACCGAGCTTTTAGCAATATGACTCATTTAATAACTACAAGTTTTTGTTATAATGGGTAATGTCCGAAATCTGATACTGAATACACAACGTGCTACGCGCTAACCCTTCCAACTCACTAGTTGAGCGCGAATACAAGAATGGACGAGAAAGTATTTTGGGGTATGGAATAAAATACATAAATACTCATATATATATACCCCTTGGGAAATCAATTCATTTCTTAGCTAATGATATGCACTTGTCCTTCAAGTTACTTCTAATTGACATTTTCATTTAGCTACCATTGACTCGTTTACCGTATAATTTTGTATAGTTGATCTTAAGCCACACGTTTTGTAGATTTACGGCTAACTATATTACCTATATGTAGCTTTCAAAAATCCTTATTATTTGTAGACTATCATCGAGAGGCTAATTAGTTTGAAATCGCTAACAAGATATATTTTCCACTCTTAATGGAATTAATGCTCATGATGACAAGATTTGAGCCTACATTACCTAGTACCATTGTTACATACATTACTCGTAAAGTATTCTGTTAATTTAAGGTATCATTATAATATAGTAAATAGTATTTAATATCAGATGGGTTTTGTGGATATTATAGTAGTGGTTAAGTGCTCACGCGTGAAACCAGTAGGTCCTGGACTCGAATCTCTCAGGGGGCGAGGTCGTGGATGCGCACTGCTGAAGAGTTCCACAATAGGATGAAACGGCCGTCCTGTGCTTCCAGGTTTTCCATGGTGGTCTAGCTTCAACTGACTCATTATCTTAACCATTGAAATAGTATTTACTCAATATAGATAAATAGAGATATAGTTATTTGTTATTGACTTATAAAATTCCAGACAATATGTATCACTTACAATCTACTTCAAAGTGGATTTCCAAAAAGCAAACAAACAAACAAGAATGGAGTTTCGTTTTTCTTTCAAAAAAAATTTTGTATAAAAACATAGAGATTACTTGCTTAAACAATTCAGTAATAAATACACTTATTTATTAGTATCAATATTTATATTATATATCATACTACATATATATAAATATAGTTGTAATAATATATCCATTTCATTGATTGATCACACTGATTAGTAACCAAGTTCTAATCAGGTTTAGTTTTCAAAGAATTCTATCGATCAAGTTTCTATAATGATCATTAATTTAAGAGATTATATACCATGCATACAATGCTTTGATATTAGATGATTGTCAGAAAAAAAAAAACAAATAACTGTAGTTGGTTTTCGTGATATTTTCTAGTTGTCAAGATGATGTATGTGTAATGTTTTAGAGAACTTTGAACGAAGGCAAATCTACGTCATTCAGCTTTTTAGTTTGAGAGACGCTTTATAGTAAGATGCTCGATAATTAGTGTGTGTAAAAATAGCACGGATTCGAAAAGCTCGTTTAGCTTTCGCCAACTGAAGTCATCTATGGTGAAGGAGAGATATCCGTCTATCAATAAAAGGATGAGTATACTGCATTTCGTTCTGTTCTGCTTCACGGCTGTGAAACGTGGCCATCAAGGGTAAAGGATACGCGTAAGCTACTAGTGTTTGGTCACAGATTTCTTAGAAATATTGCTGGCGTCTGCTGGAATCACCGGGTAAGTAATAGTGAGGTTAGACGCAGGGTATTAGGGAATGATGGTAAATTGGTTGATGAGGTTATGAATCTTCATCGACTGAGATGGTTGGGCCACGTGTGACATATGCTTGAACACCGATTACCACGACGTGCAATGCTAACGGGGGTTAGAGATGGTTGGAAGAGAATTAGGGGCGGCCAAACCAAAACGTGGCATCAGTGCTTAAAGACACTAACCTCTAGTCTGAGCCATGTTGGTAGATGCAGACTACTTGGTTGGGGTCCGCGTGACTGTCGTAACCGATGGTTGGAGACTGTAGGTGACATGGCTCAGAATCGGTCACAATGGCGTCGGTGTATACACTCTCTATCTTCTCTTAAACTAAGAGATTAAAATTGATTCATATCTTTCTTTCTACGAACTAATTCTTCCTACCTGTACTATATCCTTATTGCGATCTTTCTTTTATATATTACCACCTCTGAATTAACTACTTATATGAATCCGGTGTCCATCTTGTCTTGTTAATGAGGTATGGCAACTTGGACCGATGCATATATGTGCCTGGTCCTACGTTGTAGCTGACTGACTGACTGAGTGTGTAAATATATCAGTCCTAGATGAATACCATCTATCAGCACAACAATCAATTAAACCGATGTTAGATCTTAGATTTTCCACTCTTAACACATTGTTTAACCTCTCTCTTATTGTGGATGTCGAGGTAGTTGAACTTACTAAACCCATATTTCAACTGTCATTTAATGATGATCCATAAACTCAATATCTAAATTCCAACCTTACTCAAATACCGTTACTCAACATCAGTATTATTTATTACATTGATTCTTGTGTGCACCAGCAATACTTCAAAGATTGGTAGGGTTTTTTCGAAATCGTTAATTGTAATAGAACAAACTCATATACATATATGACATCACCTTTTCGATTGAGAAATTTACATCTCACCCATATCATCGTTTAACATCATGTAAGTTGAACAAACTTTATGAACTTACGTTAAAGTTACTTCAGTGATCATGTTCTTTACTTATTATTTTATTGATTTTAGAATTCTCAACCAGCTGCTGGTCAAGTTCCAATTGAATCTGAATTACATGGTTATGCAAAAGTACTTATTCGAGTAATTAGTACACCGACAACAACATGAAAACCATTATTATTACACAGAATAATGATGATTACTAAACAATCGGCATTTTACAAGTTTATTCATAGAAATGATCTGTCTATTTATGTATTCCTTTTCCAAATGATGAATAGCTCCCATACTATTACTACTACCACTACTACTACTAATAGTACAAAAAACTGTTCTGTTACTCGCTATATTATTTCGTGTGTGTGTATGTGTGTGTGTTTTACACTACACACTAATAAAAAGATTTCAGAGAAATAAAAAGCCATGTTATCTTTTTGTTACAGTCCTTCTCATTCATTTGTTTCCAATTCACTTGCTAAGCATCGCTATCTACCCTTCTCTCTTACTATTCATAATAATAATAATCATAATCATTATTATTATCATTACTCAATCACTGGCATTATTTCAGTCTGATTGTTACTTATATAAGTAAATATGCTTAGTGAAAATTAGATACGATTATGTATGCATATTGATGGATAACTCAACTGACTGCTTTAAATTCTATGGTGTATATTATATTGAAATGTATGCGTTTGTTGTTTATGCTTATCTTAACAAGTGTGTCTTCCTTCTTATAAACAATTAATGATATGTATGTTCAGTATAGAAATACATAATTTTTTTTTCGGGGGGGAGGAGGAGGGAAAGGGAACATCAATTGTATACTAGACAGTATAAGATATTATTTTTTATATCCATAATTTAGTTTGTGTTTATTTCATTACTATTGTTACCTTAATTCTTCTTTTTTTTTAAAAAAAAAAAACTGACTACATTATGAATCTACTTTTAAATTGTTGATATGCCGTTTATGTTCTCTGTCAATTTTTCCATAAATTTAATGAACAATCAATCCATAATCAGATATTCAGTTGTTCACTTTTCTCTTCATCTCGCATATATACATATATATGTATCACAATGAAACTTCTACTGTGTAATTGCTGTAATGACCATCTAATCTTTCCGAAAGTCGCATGTTAGGAAGAAAACAATTCTTGTGCTACGTCGTAACATTGGGAATCGAACTAAGTTGATGACAGTAGTGTGTATATGTGTGCATGTCAGCCATAATTCTTTGTTTGTTTGTTCTTTTTCAACATACAACGTAGTTAAACTGTTCTACATTTTTACACTTGCTTCTTCTGTCTTATTTCTTTCGGACAGCTTTTATTTTGCATAATGACTTTCAGCAACAACAACAAAAAAAAACTATGTATTATCCCTTTTAATAAAATTTTGTTGACTCAAATTGGTTCTTGCTCATATTATTAGTGCTTATTTTTTTTAGTTATTTTAAAGTAGCATGTCAAGCTTAGGTAAAATCTATTTTCGTGAATGTTCGGCGCTTTAACCAATAAAACCGTGATTTCCAACCAATGGTGCACATGGGCTCCAGTATCCTGAAGGAACAAATGGCATATGAACCAATCGTTGGTCACCAGCTACCATGGGACTGAATCTCCTAACATTGTTCCACCGCGTTGTGGATTAAACCTTTAGATGAAAGGCTCCAGGTGTGGCCTCCTAAGAAAACCACCTGCTTTGGTTTGGGTACCCGGGCAGTATCACAGCCCTCACACAAATCAAATGAGATTTGTGTGGCGCATATGTATTTGGTGCCCCCTTGTACCAATATTTATATGTTCAACTCATTGAAACTAAAAATTTCCTAGAATTAATCTAACCTATCTATGTGTTGTCTATAATTCTCCATCGGCTTCCCACAATAGGCTAATAGTCTAGGAAATTTAACTAATAAATTCACTGAAAAGTTAAACATTTCATATTCTACCAAACAATCGAGTTTAAGAGTACAACAAATCCAGATTACACCGGTATTCAAACACCAAGAAAGATAAGGAAGAAAATCATACTTGTTAAATGGAAAATAGAGGAATTCCAATGTTTAAGAAGATTTTACACTTAACACTCATTTCTTTTTTTATTCATTGGTGACTTTCACGTTTGGGTGTCATTTTCATTCATAGTTCTTGAGTTATTAGATACCTTTTAATACAAATGTATCGGTGTAACACGGCTGAGCATACAGAAAATATACAGTGAAACTAGGGCTTGAAATGTTATTTAAACTTATGTGTAGTGGGAAAGTGCTGTATTTGATACTTGTTGCATTGGAAACCTTGCGGATGAACTTGTAAATACACTTCAGACATACTATAAACCAACTTAGATTTGTAGTCTTTTTGTTTCCAATAGGGTGTTCATATACCTACAGATATCTGTGTTACAAGTAGGATACGTCGTTGTGTTGTTGGTAGATAGTCAATGTATATCGAAATATGTGATCAGTTGTTAAGCTCATTATTAATAAAACCTACCGAATCTTCATCACTTTAATAGGTAGTTTACATAATATTCGCCATATTCAAATAGGTTCTGTTAAATGTAGAAAAATATTGAGCTGACTTTAAACGAAAAGAATGAAGAAAAGGCACATGAACTATGTAAAGAATTTAATAAATGGTATTATATATACCAAAAAAATAATTAATGTAGAATCCAAACTACGGTTTGGATAGATGAATAGCCGTCCAGGTACATTAGACACGCTCCATTGCCCTTCGAAATCAAAACAAGTAATCGGGTAAATAGCGGTTCTATAATTCATCATAAATCTATATGTAAATCGTTACCTAAACAAATATAACCACCCGGCTATTCAACCAATAATCGTTCAATCAATTAAATCTAAATTACAATAATAAAGTTGGTAAAAGATGAGGGAAAATTACTAGTCACAACAAATGAACGTTATTCTATCCTGACTGGATAGAACACACACAAAAGGAGGAGTAAATCAATATGGCTACCGCCAAGAACAAGTGTCCAGTAATGCAACATAGATGCAGTTCGGGAAGAAACACAAAACTTATTGAAGGCGTAAGAAAAACAAAAACTATAATAAAAATGCAAGTATTAACAATTCAAATGTAATCAAAAGACAACAATGTACAACTAAGGGGATCAATAGGAACAAAGTGCAAGTATATACATGGAGGGATTTTCACAAACACAAAACATTCAAAATGAATCTTACAATTAACATTAATGCAGTAAGATTTGACGGTACAATACGAGTTTGTCCAGCATTAGTTTAAAATGATGCGAGAATAATTACTTCCTTACACTTTTTACTCCTCGTGAAGGAGCATAAGCAGCCCAACAGCCTTCTCCATCCAATCCAGTCCTGGGCAATCCTTTCCAGCTCCTCCAGTTGCTATTCATCTTTTTCTCGATGTAGTGTGTTCTTTGGCTTTCCTCTTTTCCGCTTCCCTTCAGTATTCCAAGTTAGGGCTTGACTCGTGATGCAGTTTGACGGTTTGCGTAATGTATGTCCTATCCATTTCCATCGTCTTTTCCTAATTTCTTCTTCAGCTGGAAGTTGGTTTGTTCTCTCCCACAGAAGGCGAGAATAATTGTGAAATATCAATTTGTACAGGTTATATTTACGTGGTGAAGTTAAAATGAATTTTGAAAAGTCAATATATCAAAATGCAATACCAGGGTACTGCGTCATAGTCACAAACTTCGAATGATGAAGAATATTTATTTAGAAAGAAACGAGAGTGAGAGAGAGAAAAGAAAGAAGCAACTAAAGTGACAGATGATCAATCATGATAATGGGGGTATATTTAATATCGACCACTCAAGCAAGACATTAGTTTTCTAATTTACGTAAACGGGTGAATGTAAGTAAATTGATGTAATACGATTTAAAGTAAAACTTGACATTAGTATCAAAGTTTATACAGTAGTATTTTAGAATGATGATATGATAGTGCCAATTAATTGTAAGGTATAATCAATTTGTATGAAAAGGAAGGAAGTAAAATAAACGGAAAAAATCTCAAAAATTCTACTTTGTTTTACTGTCAATTAGATAGATATCGGACCTTGTTTGTATAGCTCACTGGTAATCACACTGATAGTTGATAGGTGACAAACCACTTTCGGAAGGAAAGTCATCAAGAAGACTTTTGAACCGGGTTATAGTTTCACCGCAACAGAGATTTACTGGGAGTCTGTTCCACATGGTTGAATAGCGAATAACAAAGGAATTCTGGTGTAACTATATGCAGGTTATCGGAATCGACAGAACCCTCTCTTTATTAGGCAGGTTGTAGGATGATATGATAGAATACGAAATAGTGGATGCCGAAGAGTGAGAAATACACTTTATAAGCCGCTAGATCGTCCAGCAAAAAAAAATTAATGTCGTGGACAAAATAAATTCAAACCTGTCCTTGATCACTAAGAGATTACCATAACCAACAACTGCTTAAATCATCAAACAATAATCACCTTTTAATATAGACGTCGTTAACTGTCTTACTAGATGTTTTTGATGAAGTGGAGAATACTGCCTATTTTAACTGTCACTTTTATCTGACCGATTGTAAAACTAAACATAGAATGTATGCACCATAAGTACAATCATATATCTCAGGTCACTACTATAAATGAACTCGGTCATATTTTCTAATCCTGTTAAAAGTACAAAATAATCGTTCTCTGACAAAACGTCTATGCAAAAACACTTGCGTTAATCTATATGTAATAGTGAACTTTTTCCAACACATAATTTTGTAGGTATCGGATATTAGTGCAGACTTTAATGGGCCCCACTACTTTGTCGTCATTTAGATCGGACGATGTTTGTTGACGGGCTCTCCACTTTAGTGGCCCATGGATCTGACTGCATGGAGATTGTAATGATGATTGTTATTGAAATATATATATCGCCTATCCTCGTATATAATCATCAACTTAAATCGCGTTAGTCAATAACGGAATTAAATAAGTCGAATAACAAGAATGGACTTGTGAATACATATATTTTGTATATAAGGCGAATGAAATAGAGAGAAGAGAAACCACGCAGAGTGAAGGTGGCTGGCTAGTATAGCCAACTCCCATTTAACCAAGCGTTAATCAATATTTATAATTACAGACATGTGATGAGACATGGGATAAGAAATGTACACACACCTATGCGCTCATATAAAAATAGTCAAGACTGATAAGCGAATAAATAACAAGGCCAGAATGTGACTCAAGTAGGATGAATAGATTGGGCTGTCCAAAAGCTAGAATAAGGTGTATGGGCTTAACATAATAACCGACGCTACAAGACCTTAGATATAACTAATGTTTTTGTTTGTGGGTCCCCTTAAACATATAGTGCTTACAGCTTGATGAAATCGTTTGTAGGAAATTGCATATTCTGCCTATAAGTCTTGGAAAATCAGTAGAATAACCATCTCACCCCATAAGCCCTAGACAACCTGAGACTATCTTTACAGATACGCAACACAGGTGGTGTGGTTGTTATGTACGTATTCACCCCCTACTCATGAAATCTAATTTCTCAGGATAAGTAGTCAAGCATGAAGGATACTCGTGGTTGCCATCGTGTAAGCGTACTTCCACAATCAGTTGTTTTGATTGTGCTATCGGAATAGCCCTAGAGATTAATTTTCAGTATTCAATATTTTTTACTTCTGACTTCTTAATCTCTTGTTCGATAGATATTGCAAACAGAAAGATGACTTATAGTATACGAGAAAATTCAACTTGCTAGAAAGATAACAAACGAGCAAGTTGTGACCGGGACATATTATTTGGCTCATGATCTATGTTTCGTGTTTTTGAAATCCCATTGGTTAGCCAGCCATGAGTTTATTCATGGTTGACGAATGATGTGCTGCGACGCAAAGAATATAACACTAAGAGCTAGATATACCTCCATCTTTAAAGCTGAACTTTATAAATTTTTCTTTGTCTCTTTGTGATGTCCAATTTTTCTAAGTTTCGTTGTTGTTTTGTTCAATTAATTTTGATTTCCCTGGAGATTTTTTTATGACGAGAATTGATTTCACTCGCATTCACTTTTGGGAAGACTAATATATAGATGTAATATTCTTGGAGCACCTTGGATTGGATGCTTAACACCGTTTTGCCGACGGGTTTCAAGTTCAGCTAGTGCTCTCTTCCTTTTTATTCTATCCTCGAGAGACATAAAAGGTCTAACTTGGATGTTGGAATTGTCGTGACAACGAGCACTACCTAACAGAAGATCCCGTTGTCTCTTCGATCCTAGGATTACCTTAAGGAGTCTGCAAGGTCGGGGTTCCTCTTGCCTATTCTAACCAGTTTTTTACCTTAACCCCTTTAGAGTTATCTGGTAAGATACTATGAATATATTCTCCCAGCTTCTCCAAATAATGCGTGGGTCTAATTTTGGATCAGGGTCGTTTGACCCCGGCAGTTTGCTCACAATAACATTCGATGATATTAGATCCTTCTTCTCAGTCACGCTAGGGTGGGTTTCTCTCTTACTATCAGATTTTGGTAGTGCATTTTGTGACTCACAATGGAGTCCACCAGTGACTTGCTAACCACCTGCGTACTACCTACAGCTTCTTTCTTTTCGTTTCGCTTACTCCGTACTGTAGTCCATTTTTCATCCCTCAGGACACTGGGACTATTTTGAGCGGTGACGGTTTTATGCAGATCTTCAAGTTCCAATAGGGGTGCATGGTAACTAATGTCAGCGTTAGGTAGTACTACCCCCCCCCTCGTTAATGATAATGGAGATTTCATTTTCCGTCAGTCAAAGTCGGTTGTTTAAGGCGTCTCGTAACAGCACGTACTACATTGACACATTTGTCATTGTCAGTCCTCGTGTTATCAGCGCATGCGCTATCGTTCTTCTTACAGGCCAAAGCCAATAGGCTCATAGCCTCCTGTATTAGTAACGTCTTATTTGAGCAGCAAAACATGCAGAGTCAATGTGAGTTAGGCTTCGAACATATTTTTTATGCAGTGATACTTAAGCGGGTGCATATCTTATGGAACCCCTTTTTGAATTCATCACATTGTATTGCTTCCTCCACAAGGAACAAACAGTTTGGTTGTCCACATTTATGAGTACTAACAACCATTCTAGTCAGATTAAGGTGTAAAACACAATATGAACACAGTGTCAGTCAACGAACAAAAGGGTACCAGAAGGCAAACTTCAGCAAGATTTCAAACCTTAACTAAAGTACTTTGATTTGGACCAAGAATGCTTTTGATGCAATAATTACACAAAAGCAAGAATGATCACAACAACTACAAAATCACTGCATTTTTTGAAACACTAACGACAAACTAATTTGGAAACAGAAACGATGCTGCAATCGAATACTTTAACTGAAATAAATTCAATTAAAGTGAGAACAGTAGTCTTGATACGTAGCAAACGATCAAAACAATATAATTTACTCAGTGAGGAAAAATACAATTGTCCTTTTAATTAGCACGCAATGTCGAAACATTGTCGACACAATGTCCGCAATATATTGCACTGGATTTCGCATATATGCATCCAACCAACCATCATGCTCATAGCAGAACGAATTTTCTGAACTAGTATGGATGAACACGTGAGGGAATGGGCATGCCCCTGTGTAGGTTGCGAAAAATTTAAGGTGATTAGGCACAATAATCTTCTCTTTAACGCTTCGCAACACCTGATGCTTGTTACGACCATGTTAGCCTTAGTTTTTTAGGACCATTACCGGACTCAAATAAATACTCTTATCTCTTGAGGTGTGCAGACCATTTCACACGATGGCCAAAATTAGTATCCACCAAAGACATTACTGCTAAAACTGTGGCCAACGCCTTCGACCACACACCACTCACAAGCTAACGAATTGTCAGAACGATGTCACCTAGAGCTGAAAGCTTCACTCTCATATGCTAACAATTGAAAGTCGACTGACGCTCGTCAACTATTGTTACCCGGTGTTCGCAATGCGATGAAAGCTGAAGTTGAATGCACTGCAGCGCGAATTGTTCACGGAACAAAACTTTATTTCTGACTTCTGATTTTCTTGGGTTGGTATATTTTGGTCATAACGGTGTTACATGTAAAAGCGTTTTCATACTCCGAATACCTGCGGCATATATAGATTGATTTTATTAAACCCATTTAAAAAATCCCGAAAATCGATGCTCACAAATACACAGACAGCATATTTTGTAGCTAGTTAAGGCTTTCGAAAATACAGTTCACCTCGTGATTTTAGATGAGTCTAGGTTACTTTTCCTCTGTAGTCATTGTTAAAAAACTAAATATAGCTTTTAAGCATTTCACATCTTGACAACTATCTGCGCCATTAAATTTATACGAAAGACTGTTTACGTAATGAGCATTAGGATATTGTCAATCTGAACTGTTAAGCCAATTCAATGAATGTAACAAACATTAACTTTTTAAGCGGCTTTTTCACATTTTCTTCCTAAACTCGCGTATCACCGTGATATTGTAAGCAGTGTAACTCTAAGTCAGAATAACCACCGAACATTGTTACTGTTTGATGTAAATGATTTATCTTTGTGAATGTACTCTTATCTTTTTCTATTGACAAACCATTATATACTGTAGAATATGTAATACACGTGGATTACATTATTTTTATACCAAAAACAATTACCATGTCAATGAGATATTTCCTGAAGCTATGATGCTCAATCCTAAAAGAAAAAGCAGCAAAATTTATCATATTTCACTAACAAAAAGAATTATTCGTTTTTGGACTTATTACCAATACCATCTAAATTTGTATGATACACAAGTATCACACAAATTGTAGGTAATGGTTTCTCTAACAGATTATAAAGTTGCTTCATTCAGCTTCAGCTAGACTAACGTCGATCTAATAATCAGCTCTATTCAGTATTTTATGAATATTCAGGTGATATATATCCATATGGATACATATATATATATATATATATATATATATATATATATATATATATATATATATATATATATATATATATATATATGGATAAGTCGAAAGCATCATTAATTCCGTTGGAGTTTTTCTAAAGACAGCATATATTCCCTGGTTTTGTACATGTACAAGTACCGTAACGGTGCACAGTACAATTCTGTGATTATGTTAGTTAATTATTATGTGTTTTAGCTAGTATTCTTCATTAAACGTATCGATTTCAGAATAAAGTTTTAAATATCTATTCGGTTTGAAGGTTATTCAGTTGCAAAAGAACCTTCAAGCGCCGTTAGTTAGATTTGTATTCTCAGTAAACACGTTTCGCAGATAGCTGGCATATGTTTAGTGTAAACGGAAAGAGTGAGTTTCTACTTTTATTTTGTTAATCGATTCATTATCCAACTAATATGAGTGAATTTACCGTTTCAGTTTTAGATCTAAGCTATGATATGGTTTATATACCAGCGAAAATAAATTTTAAGATCTGAAGGCTTTCTGTTATAAACATTCTTCGCTAATATCCATATACTGCTGTTATCTATCTGGAATGCTAAGCAAAGTTATATACTAAATGAATAAAACTGATCCATTGTGTGTCCAGTTGTTAAAAAGTTTAATTCTATGCAGCGAAAAAGCTGCCGTAATAGCCCGTACAATTAAAAGACAAACTGGTATCTTTCAAACACTTGTTCAAGTGAAAGATTCAACTGAGGCTAATTTAAGGTTCAGCGTAGATGTCAAAACTTTGGCCGATGTATTAATTCAAGAAGTTGTAAAGTACGACCTAAATTTACTTGTAAGTTATTCTCACTGATAACGCTGTATTTGATTTTGTTCCCCCTTGATACATTTCCAAACCAAAGATCAATCAGTGAACAGCCGGACAGCATTTTTTGAGCTAGAGATCCCAAAGTTGATTAACTACTGAAAGATATACAGGGATGACTTTTCCTATAAGAATAGTGTAAATTTATTCCGATAATTAGCAGCATTTGGAAATCATATGCTGACTAAAAATTCCCGAAATAGTGCAATCTAAGGCAGGTAGAACTAGATGAACACAAATTGACGTATTATTTTTGTGATTCGTAATAAGCACGCAATCAAGTACAAAGGAATCATCAGTTAGTACAAATATCGCACTTAAATAATAGTTGTTATAAAACTTGCACACTCTCCTTCAACAATACTTGCAGTGATCTTCTAAAAGTGCATACGTTCGAAATGGTTTTTGCACAGCTGAGGTTTTGTAAACGGAACAAGCACCTATTATCCTTTTTGTATCTTTGACATTAAAGCACTTTCTTCAGGTTATTGTAAAATAAATGAATTCATCATTACCCACGATGTAATCAGCGTTCAGTTTCGTTTCTGGTTATCCGATATCTAGCTATTATTCTAGAAAGTTGAGCAGTTACTTTATGACTGTTACTTTGCTATTACCATGATAAAACTTCCCTTATTCCATGATTAAATCTGTCTAAACCAGTTTGATTCTATTATGTGTCGATTATATAATGTCTAAGTTACTTATGCTTTTACGTTTGAGGAATCTATCCTCTTTCATGAAAAACTTCATAGTTAATCTATTGCACAATAATGTGGCATTGCTTACTCGGTGACATAATCAGTGTAAACATATATTTTATTAGGGTTCTTACATTTATCTTTCCACCTCTTACCTATGCTTCAGCTTGGCAGCGGAAACGCAAAGAGTATATCACAGGAGAAACTATAGAAGCGCTTGGTCGATCATGAAGGTGGTGTCCAATCCATTGCAGCTTCAAATAGTGTTTGAGAAATTGTGAAAGCACTGATGACATTCACCTATGGCTTAAACCAAAACACTAAGCAATACCAATGTATTTTGGTGGCATCTGCCAAGTTGATAAGTGCTCCTAAACTCATCCTGCCAAACTTTAAATTCTCTGCAAAGTAAAGACAGCCGAAAATTTAAACGAACTAAAGTTCGATCAGTAATCATAAGCGGCGATAGGAAACAAAGTCGGGAAAAATTGGAGATTGGTGGCTGTAGTTTATTCAAGATGAAATTCACATGTAACAAAGAGCTAATTGGAAGTTGTATGTTCAAGGAACAGTCTAAGCACGCAAGCATATATAACTAAACCATACAAAACAACAGATATTACTCAGTAGCTAAGTTGAAGAATAAAGAAAGTATAAAATATGGTCTTTTCAGTGCTATATGACTTTCCAAACTAAATTGAATGGAGCAAGATTCAAACCTTAAGCTTAATTATTTAACGCCGAGCTCTTTGACCGTTATACTAGTGCTCCTGCATTAACTAAAACTGAAAGATATCGTCGCTTATCTTTCTTTTATCTACATAAGCAAAGTTTAGTTATATTACACAATTTTTATGTTTATTAGACGTTGTAACATTATATATTGATCTTACCAAAAAATTTTGATAGAACTTTCTAGTACTATCAAAACATTAATTTTAAAACTTTCAGTTTCCTGGATTCAACAATTCGGTGTTTGGTGAAGAAAATAATCGTTTTTCTGGTAGTTCCGGTAAAACAGTGACAATTCAACTATCTTCTAGAGAAAATCTCGCTGATCTTTTAGGTAAGAGTGTGGCTTTCTCTTTATTGCATTTTCATGAAGGTTGTGAAATGAGAAAGCATTTTTTCGTGTATTCATTATAGTTAATGATGAGCACGCATACAAAACAGATGCTACGCATCAATAAATTTTTGATGACAGCTTTTTAACCACTGACATGCCCTTATTTTAGTAATCAATGAAGTAGCTGAACGGCAAAATTCTTTGGCAAGTCAAACGCTATTTGGATTATGCTATAGAACAAACCGAAGTGCAGTAGCAGTATAATTATCGTTTACATCTAACTCAGCTATTCACGAACAAAGTAGTAATTTGCTAGTTTTGTGCAGTTTAGACCAATTCTCGCCGTGTATACTTTTACATAAAAGCCTTTAACGGTAGACATCATTTGATATTAGATTCTTATTTTCTTGTCTAACTTCTGAACTCACATTTTATCTTTAGAATTTCAAGTTTGTACGAGCTATTTAATTTCTGGCCAGTTTATACCCTAGTTTCACTTCGGCTTGAGACGATTTAGAACAAAAGGAAAAAAGATGGCTGCTTCATCTTAGAATGGTTTTTCACAGAGGTACTTACCGGTTACTCCTCTAAAGATAGAATACTTGACTTTCAGACTTGCAATTTTTCTATATTATATGTTCATTGGAAATCTGTTTTGCATAATCTTTGAATTTAACTCTCTACTAGACGCATCACTTTAAAAATCGTAATTGCATAAACATGCTAGTAACTATTAACGGCTATTTACACCATTATATAACATTTCTTAATAAAATTTATGACTGTATAATCGGATTCATTTCTTATCTTTAACTTTTCAGTTGATGTTTTAGGCAACGATTTAGATTTTGCAAATCAATTAAGTGAAATTTGTTTTCGACCGCTAGAATCGTTTCAGACACAATTTTCAGTGTGTAATATTTGGGAAGACTTGATCTCCAATTGTAATTCACTATTTAAAATAACCGATATAAAATATTCTGATATTGGAACATTTGGTGTATGGATCGATCCAATAGGTATGTGTGATTGGATTTACTTTGCTGTTTTTACAAATTTTTCATGGAAAATCCACTTTTAGCAAGGGTTTACGAACATAAATGCTAGTGTGTATGTACATTCTGCCAAGCTTCAAATAAGGCGAGATGTGTGTCTTGAATCCAACAGCCACCCAAATACCAAAACTTCTAAATAGTTCAGTTTTGTTTATGTTTATTTCTCCGGGATTTTTAAATTGCGCATTTTACAAGGCTTATTTGTTTAATAAACAGATTTATGCTACTAACTTGAAAAGGACTTAATAATGGTTCGATCAGTAGAAGAATATAACGGTTTATTTCACTTTATCATGTTTTTTTCTCATCATCTGTTTACAATCCATAATATGTAGACATCAAAAGTTATCAATTAGACTTGTTTGATATTAATACCTACACTTATTATCATGATCTATAAAAATTTGAAATAAATAAAGAATTAGAGTGACTCAAGTAGCACTACAGTAGCGTCTCAGAGTATCAAGCTGAATATACGGATTCGAATCCCACATAGAGCACCAGCTCTCCAACAACGCCGAGTATACCTTGTTGACGAATGTCAGCTAGTACAAAACTTAAGTTATACATGGTTTGTTATCATTTACTTCGAACCATCTAACATCATCTGAACTAAAATAAACTAAATATCGACTACTTACGTAATCAGTTACTGTAACTGCCAGTAACTATAAACTCATCTTCTTTATTTCGTATGACTAGCGATTTTCTTCTTCAATAAACGTCAACCTTCACTATACTCTTAGGTCTTCGTCTTTTGGTTATTATTGTTTCGAACATCTATCATTACTTCATTAACTAAATTTCATCATATCTTTACTGCGAATATTACTTCAGACTATTTACAACCAATTAATAAGATTCCATGAAACAATATGATGAATCCATTTTATTTTACAAATCTTGATATTCTTGCTCTAATTAAATTTATCAAACGAAAATAATGTAGGAAAATTACCTAGATTCTTGTTACACCATACTGAAACTTATACATATTAACTTCGAACCTACTTCATCTATCCATGTACTCAATCTTTATTTTAATTTTAAAATATTATAGGTTATTAGTAACTAATGATAGATAGATCAAAATGAAATGCATGGCTATTTTAATTCACTAATCAACTTATTGTTTTTAATCTAAAGACTAATGAATCAATCGTTAATTATCATAGATCAAAAGTCTTTTTTTCTAGTTTGAAAATATTTCTCTTTTTATTAGAAACATTAAAATGGACTAGAATAAAGTTTGTAGAGGTTAAGTAGGATAAAATTTCTATCACGGATTCTTTTTTTATCAATATTATTGTTTACTTACGCCTGTTACTCCCAAAGGTGCATAGAAAGCATTCCTTAAACAACTCTGTCCTGGGCCTTCTTTTCTAATTCCATCCAATTCTTGTTCATTCTTCTCATATCTATCTCCATTTCTCGAAGTAATGCGTTCGTTAGTCTTCCTCTTTTCTTTTGGCCTTGAGGATTCCATGTGACGGCTTGTCTTGTGACGCAGTTGGGTGCTTTCTTCAATGTACGTCCTATCCGCTTCCAGCAATTCTTCCCGATTTCCTCTTCCACTGGAATCTGGTTTGTTCTCTCCCATAGTAGGTTTATGTTGATAGTGTCTGGTCAACGGATTTGAAGTACTTTGCGTAGACAACCGTTAATAAACACTTGTATCTTCTGGATGGTGGTTTTCGTAGTTCTCCAAGTTTCCACCCCATATAGTAGAACTGTTTTGACATTTCTTTTGAAACTTTTACGTTTGGTGTTGATTGACAGTTGTTTTGAGTTCCAGATGTTCTTCAGTTGTAAATATGCTGCTCTTGCTTTGCCGATCCGCGCCTTCACATCTGCATCAGATCCACCGTGTTCATCAATCATGCTGCCCGGATATGTAGAGGCTTTTACATCTTCCAAATCTTCTCCGTCCGGTGTGATTCGATTGGTGCATGCTGTGTTGTATCGCAGAATATTACTTTTTCCTTTGTGTATGTTGAGACCTACTGCTGTTGAGGCTGCTGCTACACTGGTCGTCTTCTCCTGCATTTGTTGTTGTGTGTGAGATAGAAGAGCCAGATCAATATTATAAATTTTTTAAAAATGTCTTTGAGGGCTTGGCAAACGATTTGATGGGATACACTAAACTCGAATTTAAACAAAATATATTATAAAATGGTAAGGTTTAAATAATATTTTTTAAAGATCTGAAGAGATATAACACTGTTTAGTTGCCTAAACTAATTAAAGTAAGTATAATTTTTGACCAGTGACTGATATTTTGAACATCTGTCGTCGTAACCATTACGTTAATGACTTATTTATTGGAACACATAAATACTGATAAAAAGGAGCATCAAACAGATATGTGCCACACAAACCATTATATTTGTGTGTGGGCTGTGATACTGCTCGGGTGCCTAAACAGAAGCAGGTGGTTTTCTTAGGGGGCCAAACTCGGAGCCTACGACCTAAAGGTCTGATCCATAAGGCAGTGGAGCATCGTAAGGAGATGGAGTCCCATGGTAGCCAGTGACCAGCGATTGGTTCATACGCCATTTATTCCTTCAGGATACTGGAGCTCACGTGCACCACTGATTTGGAATCAGGGTTTTGCAACTCACCTAGGTGGACTCTCCGTGTCCACTAATCCAGTTAAAGCGCCGGACATTCGCTTTCCGTTGTCTCAATTTCGTAAACACCAGTAATGCCGTGAGTAGGACTCCCCTGGCAGTGACTGTATACGCGTGGCCATGTGAGAGGATTTGTAGAGGGAACACTTACTCTCCCCAACCTCAACTGTACCCGGGCATTTGGGGGCATTCAGTACCAATATTCATTTGTATTGGTAAATATCATTACTCTTAAATTGAAAAAAGCCTTACTTTTCATTTAATGAAACATAATGTTCTTAAAATATTAATAATTTCCATTGTGAAAATTAGAAAAACACATATCAATGAACAAAATTGTTTTCAGTTAGATTGTCATCAGTCTTCATTCTTATATACATGAATGTTTATATGAAAATATTCAACCAATCAAGACAATCTATATATCAATGTTCACAATAAAACAGATTGGATAACTAAAATTAACAGGTAAACAGTACAAAATGATAGAAAGAAGACAGATGTACTAGTAGTATTGATGAAAATAACAAAAATTCTGGGCAATAGTTCAATATAGGAAGTAGGTCAAGCTTCAATAAACAAATTTATAATAATAATAGTAATAATAATAATAATAATAATAGTCACAAAACATTAAAATTACATAAAAGGAAATGTGTAAATAATTACATAGTGAAGAATAGAAGTGAAAAGAGGTGAAAAATGACAAACAAATACAGGATGTGAGAAAATCAATGAAATCGTTTATTAAGTCATGTCCGACCCAGGAAGCGATAGATGAGTTACGATTTTTTTCCTGAACACAATTTAGGGTTTTAGGTTCAGATCCCTATAGCTTCTGCTGTATGTAGGAGAACTCCATTGGATATTGACGAACGTATACGATAGATCACCCAAAACGGTTCACTTTTATCCACCATATAACCACTGTCAATCAGGTTTGCCAAAATAGAACTGAGTTTCTTTTTTGTGTTGCCCTTTCCAAAACAAGCTGGGAGCTTTTCAATTATTTGTTGGTTAAGTCACCTGGTGGTAGGCCTAATATAGCTGCCTCCCTAGGAGCAGCTGGATTAGTAGATACACAGTGAGGAGGCAAACTTAGGTAACTTATCCTTTTGTTGGTTAGACATCACTGGCCTACAAGGAAATGTCAACTCAAGGTTGGCTGCTTAGAATGTCATATTAGCTGCCCTCGCTAATCTAGCATACAGGAATTATCTAAACACATCCCCGTTGAGTTGTATTTTTAAGAATAGATATTTCTTTCGAGTGGTCAGTATCCCCAGCTTATTTCCACCAGATGCATGTACTTTTTTAAAAATTTCCTGTGTAACCGATCTCCATCGGTGTTATTAATAAACTTCAACTCCTTTTTTACGGTATCATCTGAGATCTTTTGTCTCTACTTATTAGATATATAATCAGACTTTCTTGTAGCGGATGAAAGTGAAACTAGAATGATGTGTACTAGCAAACAAAGGAGCTCTTTCCGTACATGCTTCTACTCAACGAGCGATCAACCTATCTATTCTTACTCTACCGTTCATAAAAATTTACATTATGTATCTTATCTACTAAAACCTTAAAATGATATATGTCCAGGAATCGATTTTATTATAAACATGAAAACGGAACGAACTCAGATGTCCAGACGTTAATATATAGAGTAGAGTAGATGAAATACACCATCGACAGTTATTTATTAAAGTAATCTACGGAACAGCATTTATTTAATCTCAATAGTTGAGATCATGGGTCATTTGAAGCTAGACCATTATGGAAAGCCTGGAAGCACTGAACGGCTGTTTCGTCACATCATGGGATACCTCAGCAGTGTGCGTCTACGACCTCGCCTTAGGGGATTCGAACCCAGGACCTATCAGTCTCGCACGCGAGCGCTTAACCACTAGACCACTGAGCCGGCCGGCATCGAACGGTATTAATGTCTAACTTCAAGTAATCCACGAAATTGCGCCACCGTCTACCATTGTCTTCAGTAAGTTACTATCTCACAACTGATAGTTCTGGTAGACCCTGGATTCGAATTTCGCCAGGTGTGATCGTGGGTGCGCCCTGTTGATCAATGCCATACTAGGATGAAACGGCCGTCTAGTGCTTTCAGGCTTTCCATAGTCGTCTAGCTTCAATCGACTCATGATTTCAATTATTGGAATTACTACAATCTCCACAAAATCCCTTCTGATACTGTTCATTAATATCTTTTATTTGTATTTATACTGTTCTCATTTTTTTTTCTTTGACCGTTTTTTTTTCTTTCTATAGACTCAACAGCTGATTATGTTCAAGATCAATTTGATAAATTTCATTTTACTTCAACTAATTCATCATCTACTCATTTATCTGGTATAGAATTAGATAATCTAAATCAAATTAATCATTTTTTTGATAATCCAACAAGTTTAATACGGTTCTATCATGGTAGTCTTATTAATGTTACAATTTTATTAGGTTTATTTGATTATTCAAATGGTTTACCATTAATTGGTGTTATAAATCAACCATTCTATTTAAATAATATAATCAATTCACTTAATAATGATAATCATTTATCAACTGATGAAATAAAGTAAGATTTATAATAATAATAATAGTAATTATTATTATTATTATTGTTTGATTTATTATTTATGATTAATTAATTGATTATTGAATTATTAAAGATTCCTATTGTGAAAATTAGAACAATATATGTAAGCGAACGATTGTTTATTATTAGATCGTCATCAGGCTTTCCTTTAAAATATACATGGAATATTTATACGAAAATGTTAAACCAATAATCAATAATCACAAATTCAGCTGTACCTGTGAAGATCGCTATATCGGGTATACTACCAGGCAACTTAACCAACGAATGAGTGAACATCTACTAGCTTGGTTTATAAAGGGTCAGTTCTATCTTGGCACATCTTATTGATAACGATCATACTTACTTACTTACGCCTGTTACTCCAAATGGAGCATAGAAAGCCGACCAGCATTCCTCGAACCACTCTATCTTGGGCCTTCTTTTCTAATTCCATCCAATTCTTGTTCATTCTTCTCATATCTATCTCCATTTCTCGAAGTAATGTGTTGTTTGGTCTTCCTCTTTTCCTTTGGCCTTGAGGATTTCATGTGAAGGCTTGTCTTGTGACGCAGTTGGGTGCTTTCTTCAGTGTGTGTCCTATCCGCTTCCAGCAATTCTTCCCGATTTCTTCCTCCACTGGAATCTGGTTTGTTCTCTCCCACAGTTGGTTGTTGCTTATAGTGTCTGGTCAACGGATCTGAAGTATTTTGCGTAAACAACGTAGATAACGATGATACTGTAGATAAATCGGAAACATTTCGAGTGATCTATCGTATACCTCCATCATTTTCGAACGGAGTTCCTTCCTGTCTCCTACATATAGCTGAAGCCATTGAAATTCGTACAGATAACCTCAGTTTATGTGTACAGAAGAAATTCGTAACCCCCCTATCCCTTCCATGGCGAGTTATAACTTAACTAACGATTTTTTAAATTATTATTTATTTATTTCATTCTATTTTTGTCATCATTAACCTTATTTTCACATCCATTATTTGTCTGTAACTTTCCGCCTCTTTCCGTTTGTATTCTTCACTATCTAATTATTTACTCACTTCTTATTACATGATGGTTTTAATGTTTTGTGAGGACTATTGCAATTCTATTTACCCACGTTTGACCTTCTATTTCCAATGTTTAACTGTTGATAAGAGTTTTGTTATTGTAGTTTATTTTATTATTCTAACTACTATCAGTACACCTCTATTCCTACTATACACTTGTACTCTTACCTAATATGTGTAGTGACTTATTCTATTTCATTGTGACTATTGACCCATATTGCATTGATTGGTTTAAAATTTTCGTATAAATATCAATGTACATTAGAGTAAGGCCTGATGACGATCTAATTGAAAACAATATTGTTCGCTTATATGTGTTGTTCTAATGAATTATTGGTTACAATCATTGATTTTAAGCTAATTGAATGTAGATTAGATCAGCATCCGGTAACTATCAGTAATCTTATATGATTAAGTTCCTTAATATAGACAAATGATCTTATTATGATTTAGTAGATGTTTAATAAAACTTTACCAGTTCATAATTCTAATGCTAAGCATTGAGTATTGTGTAAAAAATGGTACATTGATTATAGTTGGAATCTAACATTTTTATCAACTGAGATGATGTGATTGCATACTAGGTAAGATATTCTCAATTGATTAAGAATATGTTTGAAACAGAATAAAAGTGGACATTCTTTAATTTGGTAATGATCTATTAAGTTACTAACAATTCATCTGTATCAACTAGGCTATCTGATTATGGTATTTGTGGAGTTTAATACATTATACCTTTTAGTACATCTCTTGTATAAGATTTAAAATAAACTGAGCCACAACTGATATAATCTTGAAAAGAGCAAGAATAAAAACAAAGATTCTAGTAGAATAGCATGAATTCATTTTGATTTCGTCCGGTTCTCGTCAGCTGCTTACAACCTGTGATATTTAAGAATCATAATTACATAATGGGTTTAAATGACTTAAATAAAAGAGTTTGGTTGGAAGTTATATTGAAGACATATTCGTATAGTATAACAAGGGTATAAATAAATTGAATAGACTGAATATTGTAAATATATATACCTTATGTAAAAGAACATTCTACAACATTGATTATGACAACAGTCCAAACAGCTATGAACAAGTGGTTACATAATAAGTAAACATTGACAGGAATATAATGAGTACAGATCAGTTGATGCAGCGAAAGAATATTTGTCACCAAGGTAAGGAAAGATTAATAACTATCTCTTTTTGAACACATAAATCAAGTTTTTGGCGTCTGATAGCGACGGATTCAGCAAACTTCAGAAGACTAGAGTTTGTCTGCTTACTAATCACCTTAAAGAATTGCAACATATCTACCAGATGTCCTGCATCAAGGCGATGTTTGGTGATTTTACTGTTTAGAGTCGTTCTATCTCTTTTTTTTGGGACTTTTTGGAATATCTTCAAAAACATCTAAGATATTACCCTCCTTTCTGTTCGGCCAATGTAGCTGCTTTGGCAGTTACACCAGAATCATATTTATTTCATTCAGGATCTATTTTATTTTAGTCGATACATTTTGCATTCATGTCTGATGAAATTATTTTTTTATTATTGTTGAATTTACGATGATTTAGAAGATTTATACCTTAATGAGGATAAGTTTGATAAGTCATTACATCAAAAAACACCATTGTGAAATATATCATTTTTTGTAACAGGTTGTATATCAATAATGTATGTTACATATCAATTAACAAGAGGAATACAACTTAGAGATTTCATTCTATTCAACATTGTTGATATTTAAAACTAAATTTTGATCGGCTATAGTTACTCTATGTGTATTCTGTGCGGATCATTCTGATATGTGTTAAGTTGAACAGATGAATTATGGTTAGCAGTGGAATCTAGGACGCTCCTTTGATCCTGTTCGAAATACGTCAGCTGGATGTGTCTGCACTTCAGTATTGATGTTTAGGATGCACGTATATCAATAACGTCTGAATAAATAATGTCTTTCATATCAACTACGAAAAAATGTTAACCCTTTCAGATAGAATTAGATAACTTTTCCCAAATTGTGTCAAATATACATCAATGAATTTTAACTTTACCACCAGTATATTATCTTTATCGAGAGCCAGTATTCAATCATGTATGATAACTGAATACCTTTAATTCAAATTGTACAACTATAGTAATCCTTACACTAATAAATTGTATATTGTATGTTAATTGTAGTTCATTTGTTTATTTCATCCACAGCAATTAACTAAAACTTCATAGCTACTTTTTCTTCTAATGATTTCGATAATAATTCTCTTAAATAAATTTCATTTTATGATCAGATTTAAAACCGAAAAACTCTAATAGCCTATTGATTATACCGTTTTACTCACTGATGTTAAATAATGAATGAATTCGAAGGGTTCTTAATGTATGGCCTTTATTTGTTAATGATTGATACTACGTAAATAAGTGTAATGATAAGTTTTCCTTTTTGTTTAATATAACTTTTATGCAAAGTTTATGAAGAATTTGTTCGTTGTAAGTAATTATTCTTACTATGATCAATATTGATTAGCATACTGTTATTTTTGAATTGGTTAGTTCCTATGTTAACAACTAGAAATTATCTTAGGTTATTAAGTGATTGAAGATAGTCAGCAGATAGCATTCAGGAGATCAGTCAACGTTAGAATACATAAGTGATAGCGTCTCAGATTTTAAAAGTAAATGACATGAATTCGAATCTCACAGTGAGCATCACTTTCCTCAAGATTGAAGATACACTTTACTGACGAGTGCCAATTAGCATGGAAACTATGTCGTATAGAATTCTTTATTGAATACCTCTAGTTATGTAGAACAAACATTATTATTTATCAGTCAGTGAGTTCTTATTATAATGATTTCTTAGAATGAATTTGATTGAAATATAATTTCCATTTTGAACTCTGAATTTATAACCATAATACTCAGAACTTTCAGTTTCTTTCTGTCAACATGTTACTTTTATACCAATAAGTCGAATTTCATTTAACTTACTGTGTAATGAACAACTTTATAAACTATTTAACTTAGGATCTTACTTACTTACCTACTTACTTACTTACGCCTGTCCGGCACTTTAACGGGATTCCAAACCAAATCAATGATGCACATGGGCTCCAGTATCCTGAGGGAACAAATGGCGTATGAACCAATTGTTGATCACCGGCTTCCATGGGACTTCATCTCGTTACGATGCTCTACTACCTTGTGGATCAGACGTTCAGGTCGAAGGCTCGGGGAGTGGTCCTCTAAGAAATCCACCTAGTTCAGTTTGGGCACCCGAGCAGTATCACAGCCCTCACACATCGAATGAGATTTGTTTGGCGCATATGTATTTGGTGCCTCATTGTACCGATTTTTACGTGTTAAACTAAATAAAAATGTATTACTCCTCGTGAAGGAGCATAGGCCGCTCACCAGCAACCAATTAACTGACTGACAAATAATAATATGTTTGTTTTACATGACTGAAGGTAGTCGATAAAGAATTCTGTACAACATAGCTTCCATGCTAATTGCCACTTGTCAGTAAAGTGTATCTTCAATCTTGAGGGAAATGATGCTCACTGTGAGGTTCGAACCCATGTCATTTACTTTTAAAATTTGAGACGTCAACTTTGGATCATATAATAATATCAAATTAATATTCATACCATTTAAGTGATCTCAATGTATATAATATTACTTAAATTCAATTAACTTTTCATCTTTTTTTTATTTTATCATTATATATTTAGTTCATTATATAATTATGGAAGAATATTTTGGGGTTTCAATATTATTGATTCTGGAAATTCTTTACCTATTACTAAATATTCAAATAATTGTTCTAAATCAGCTTTATTGAATCCTTTGGATAATTTAAATTTACCTAAATATCTACATTTTCCAGATAATTTTTTTGATGTACTTTGTCCAGATCGTGTATTCAATGAAGAGAAACCAATTTTAAAACTTGCTTGTAGTTCTGTAGAATTTAGTCGTTTAACTAATTTATTCCATAGTAAGTTTATACTTAATATCAGTGATTAATTTTATTACAATTTTCAATAGTATTTTGTTGTATACTTGAATGGAATAAGGAGCTACTACTTTCTCTATCTCAATAGTATCTTAATTAATATCAATCTTTGATGAATACTGTTATGACTTTATTTCCGGCTTTTTATCACGTGATTTATCTACTAATCAAAATATGACTTATACAATCTTCGCAACTGTGCCAAAACTAATGACGTTCGACCGGTATGAGCAACCTGCGTCCTTATTGGTTCTACGTCCGCCTAGTCCGTCCACTTGAGTCCAGAATAGCAATACCAGCTTCCACTATGCGAATCGAATCGAATCATTTATTTCAGACATACTGGGTTTGTATATCAATCAAACAGACCGCAACGCACCATACAATAGGAAATAACATTTGTACACAATAAAGCCAAAAAGTGACTGTGAACATGAGAGGCAGTAGTCAATAAAATGAACATAGCTTAAGAACAGTAAATCGTACAATAATAAATTATAGGTCAAACAAAATAAAGCTTATAATAAGAGAAATATAAATATACATAGTCTAATTATTGAATAATTATACTATAAGAATGTATAGATAATATTAGTCAATTAATATGTGATTTAATCTTCGCTCGGATATACCAAATACAACCTACAGATTTATTTGCTGTTGATAGTGTACTTACTTACTTACTTACGCCTGTTACTCCACGTCGAGGAGAAAAGGTCGCCAACCAGAACTGTCCATTCAACCCTGTCCTAAACAATACTTTCCACTTCTTTCCAGTTGTTATTCGTCCTTTTCATATCTGCTTCTATTTCCCGACGCAATGCGTTCTTTAGCCTTTCGCTTTTCCGCTTCCCTTCAGGATTCCGAGTTAGGGCTTGCCTTGTGATGCATGTGGACACTTACATGTATATATAATATTTTCAATTACTTGTATATTTAGGAATCATATAATCAAGATGCCATTTATTTTAAAAAGGATGAAATAATGATAATATTTGGACTCTAATTGTTTCATTATCTATAAGAACTTTCGTCTAAATCTGAACGAATAGGTTCATAGTAGTTGGGTACTGAGTTAATGTGTTCGTACGGCCGAGAGTGGGGAGAGTCCGCTCTCCCTCTCGTAATGCCCTCACATGGCCACGTGTATATAGCCTCTGCCAGCGAAGTCTTACCCACTGCCTTCTCGTGGCACTACTGTTGTTTAAGAAATTGAGAGGACGAAAAGCGAATGTCCGGCGCATTAACCGGGTTGATGGACATGGAGAGTTCACCTAGGTGAGTTGGAAAACTGTGATTTCAAACCAATGGTGCACATGGGCTGCAGTATCTTAAAGGAACAAACGGTGTATGAACCAATCGTTGGTCACCGGCTGCCATGGGACTGCATCTTCTTACGTTGCTTCACTGCCATGTGGATTAGACCTTTGGGTCGAAGGCTCGGGGATTGGTCCCTCTAAGAAAACCATCTGCTTCGGTTTGGGCACCCGAGCAGTATCACAGCCCTCACACATATCGAATGAGATTTGTGTGGCGCATAAGACATTGAGACAAATTATATTTGTAAATTCTCAGTGATTGAATTTTAAGTAAATCTAATGTTTTGCTCGGTGATCTGGTTCAAGTATTTTCAAGAAAATATAATCAAACATCAAAATTATCGAATATATCTAGGTACATGTTTCTCCGGTTCATTAGATGCTATCATGTTAAAAATATTAAAAGTAAGAATTTCCTACAGTGCGTGCATATGAGATATCTGGTGTGTAGAGATACGTTAAGATAATAGTTGTATGTATGTGTGTTTGGATCTGAGGTAAGTTAAAAAAATTCTCATGGAATATATATATATATATATATCGCCTCTGATTCTCAAGACTCTAAAATCTAAACTAAGACCTTCTCTATGGTTTTCTCTATAACCAAAAAGCTGCAGCTCTTTTAGATTTTATGGGCTACCAAAATTCACTAAACGGATGTCCCATTATAAACAGTAGTTGATTATACTAATTCATCTATGTTCAGTCTTATTAAATATCTATCTAATATTCTTAAACCATATGAAATTAAAATCAAATTCGGAATAAAAAATTCTAGTGAATTCAACGACATCATCATCACTGTTCATATGGTAGAAAATGAACTGATGTCAACCTTTTTTATGTTTGCTCTTTGTTCATTAATGTTCCTGTTAAGAAGACTTTAAATATTGTATATAATCTCTTAAGTTCTGAAAATGAACTAAAGTAACAATGCTCATTAAGTCTCTCAGACATGACTAAAACTGTAGATCTATGCTTACGTTCCACCTATTTTTTTAGTTTTCGACGATGTAGTGTCGGTTATTATGTTAAGCCCATATACCTTATTCTATGTTTCGGACAGGCCATTTCATTCACTTTACTTGAGTCACATTCTGACCTTGTTATTTATTCGCTTATCAATCTTAACTGTTTTTATATGAGCGCATAGGTGTGTGTGCATTTCTTATCCCACTACTCATCACATGTCTGTAACTATAAATATTGATTAACGCTTGGTTAAATGGGAGTTGGCAATACCAGCCAGCCACCTCCACTCTGCGTGGTTTCTCTTCTCTCTATTTCATTCGCCTTATATACAAAATATATGTATTCACAAGTCCATTCTTGTTATTCGACATATTTAAATCCGTTATTGACTAATGCGATTTAAGTCGATGATTATATACAAGGATGGGCAACATATGTATTTCAACAACAATCATCATTACAATCACCTTGGTGTCAGATCTCGGGCCACTAAAATGGAGAGCCCTTTCGACAACGTCGTTCGATCTAAATGAGGACAAAATTACAGGCCCCACAAGGAGACTTATACAGACAAACAGATGTGGTTATGGGATCACCTAGTTCTCTAATTGTTGAAGAAGTTACACAATCCATTATGGATATTATTTGTAATGAATAACCAAACGTTAAAACTCTTCTATTATATCCTCATATTAATTCAATGTTCAATGTTTTATTTGTTTCCATTTATTATTATTCTTACTATTATTATTGTTTAGACTATAAAGATGCCAATCAAGATTTAGTCAATGTTGTGTTTTTGTCATCATCCGGAGCTGGTTTTAAGCAATTATGTGTAATATTAGATCAAGTGGACGCATTTATTTTAATGGAAGTAAGTAGTTCTAATCACATTTTCATAATTTACTCTTGTCTTTCATCGTAATGTCCTAAAATAGTCAATTAATTGGTTAGTGATTAGAGACGTAGAATGTGACATTTATGTACATCGATTTAAGTTTCTACATCATATCAACATTGTGAGATGAATTTTTTTCAAGACAAATTCCAAAGTAGTAGAGGGAGTAACAGCGTTAGTGTTTATAAAAAACATTGGGCACAGACAATGTAATTCAACAAGAAAGGATTGATTTATGAAATAAAATTTGCAAAATATTTTGAAGACCTAAGAGAAGACAAAGACAGAATCCATCTGCTCACTTGTGACTGATTATGAACCATATCACTCAACGTGTGGAACCACTGGCTACAATAATCTTCGGGTTCGCACTTACGAATACGTCTCAGTTCGGTAGTTAAGGACTTTGTGTAGCGATAACACATTCTGTTTTCCACACCTCTGGTTTCCTTCAAACTAACTTCTAAATCATCTGTCACTAAACGTCGAGATAGATGATGGTTAGGCATACATAATACATGATAATATTAGATATATACGGCGCTTTAAGGATATGATGTGAATGAACAATTAGCGGGATTGTTTGGACGATTACTTTCAACTGATAAACAGTGATGATAACTGATTACTTTGATTTCATTGATAAAATAGGATATTTAGGACAAAAGCTACGTCTTCAGTTTGTGATGGACGAGTTCACATTAGAGAAAGAAAAATCAGATCAGTATCTTTTTTGTGTGTAGAGATAACATTCATGCCTCTAGCGTCAAATTTCCAATAGACTAGCAATATTTTAGGAATAATAGGAAATCATTCCAAACTTCTCCAATTCATGACACACGATCGGTGGTCTATACTGATGCACATTTTCATAATAAACAATGAATAAGTTTGACAAATCAATCGCTTCATTTATCATGAAAGCTACATGACATTTCATTGTTTGTCTATCAAAAACTCTTGATACAGAGACAAAATACAAGTTTTGTTTTGTATCAGACTACCTTTTTTTAGTAAAGAATATTTATCAACAATCTATTCCTCTACAAGGTATCAAGTTCTGTTTTACTTGATAACTTACATTTACTGATTTGAAATGGAGAAGAAATATCAATATCATAGAATTTTACTCATTTATATCTTCTTCAAAACCAGAGCATTCAGGAGAAATACAAATATAATTATCATATTTTACAGTTTACATTATAAAAGAACTTCAGTTGGATAATTATTAAGATAAAGAACTTATTCATGATAAACATTCACAACCCCATACATAGGAGGAAACCTCGTTTTCCGAAAAATTTTATGAAGTTTCAATGTGGAGCAGTGAACTATCGAGTCAACTTAGTAGATAGTTCGTTCAATAATTAGCAGTGATGCGTAGTCATTGTCGTATCACATTGAGAATTGATTGAAGTCCAAAACATTGACTTTTTTCTAACATAATTGTGTCGTACTTACAACGGAATTTGTAGATCTTATGATCTGTTCTGTATTGGTTTTATTTCTTCAGTTTAAGTATACCCAGACAATACTTAAGACCAAGTGAAGTTTGTCCATTTTTAGATTCTTACTAATATAATATTTGAACAAGGCCATTAATAATAATAATAATAATAATTAAAAAAACATGTTCGCTGATAGTTTTCACTTAACAGTCTTTGCTATCAAATCTTTCATATTAATTCCATTTAATGTTCTTACTCAGAAGTAATTTTGATTGTGATCATGGATCGATCAATGTTAGACCACCATTGAAAACCTGGAAGTACTGAACTGCCGTTTCGTCCCAGTACGGGACTGTTCAGCAGTTTGCACCCACGATTCCGCATGTGGAATTCGAACTCAGGACCTTCGGTCTACCACGCGAACGCTTGACCTCTAGATCTCTAGAGCCAATTTGTTTTATCACATCATCTCCGTTAGGTTAAGTGATTACAAACATTAAATTTTCACTCACAGATATAGAAGTTCAATTTTTATTCCATCCACTTTAGTTTGAATAGCTAAATAATATCTCCAGATGCATAGGGACCAATCGCTAAATGACAACGAACAACCTGTTTGCTTAAATTCTATAATTCTGCTGGCCAATTACAATATAAACCTCTATCACTTGTACTATATTTTGATATTAGACAACTGAAAACAATTGACAGAAGATTAGATCTATATTTCGTATGAGTCGATATTTTATAGTAATATATCCTCGTAGTTTTCCGATAATTAATATTCCAAAACTTCACTCAGTCAGAGATGTTCCTACTTAGCTATTCAGTTTTAAATTGATCTCCTGTATAATTGAGATATTTACAACAAATAATCAAACAATAAAAAATAAATCAACCATTGTAAGATTAAAGATATATCTCTTAGTAATAAGTATATACTAGCATAAAATCTCGAATCAAACAAAGATTCAGTCAATTTAACATTTCTACTTTCCACATTACAAATATAATATAAGTAAATAGAATGAAACGTGCATCAAACTGGATTCCACTACTAACCACCATCCATCTTTACTTGTAAAACTTGTAAATTAAGGCTATATCGAGGCAATACATACAGTATGTGCACATATGCCAATAACAGACTGATCAATTACAGTCTTAAACCTCAATGGATAGATTCAAGCAAAACAATATCGAGTGAATTTAAAATTCACTCCATTGCACAAGCAAGTGGCTATCAGGACTCAGTAGCTGAGTGGATAACACGATGGCATTTGAAGTGAGTGGTATTTGGTTCGAGTCCCGGAGTGAACATCAACTCTGAGATGCAGGTAGATCCGGTTGATGAGTCCCAAATAGGACGAAACGCGCATCAAACTGGATTCCACTACTAACCACCATCCATCTTTACTTTTAAAGCTTATAAATTAAGGCTATATCGAGGCAATACGTACAGTATATACACATATGCCAATAACAAACTGACCAATTACAGTCTTAAACCTCAATGGGTAAATTCCCTTACATTCTGTTAACATTAATTATATATTGACAATGATATTATTAAAACTATTTATTTAACATCTATATTATTCTTTATTATAATTAGCCAAATACATTTATATGGGATACATGTGGACCACATACAATCATGAATTCATTAGGTGGTGGTATTATTCAATTAAAATATGCATTAAATTCTATTAAATTATTATTATTACAAAAACAATTATCAAATAATTACACTGTAATCATTCAATTAATAATGAATGATTTACATAAATATCAAATTAATTACAATATTATAAAATCATCAGAAGAGATACAAGTAAATTAGTTTGTTTGTTTGTTTTTTGTTCATATTATCATTATTATTATTATTATTTTCATTGGTTGAGATCATGAGTCCGTTGAAGTTAGATCATCATAAGAAACCTGGAAGCACTGAACGGCTGTTTCGTTCTATTGTCAGACTCCTCAACAGTACACATTCACAATTTCGCTCCCCGCGAGATTCGAACCCAGGACTTATCCAGTGCTTTCAGGTTCTCCATGGTGGTCTAGCTTCAATTAACTCATGATCTCAACCACTGAAATTACTATAATATCCACAAAAAAACCCCTTCTGATATGAATTAACATATGCTCACTAGTGACTGGCTTCAAGAAGTATTTCCTGGAGTTTTAGTGAGAAGTTGTAACCAGTGGAGTTCATTCGGGTCTGTTGTGAGATAGTAACTCACTGATGACAACGGTGGATGTGTTGCTCAATTTTATGGATTAATTGAAGTTAGACATTAGCACTGTCCGTTGGATACCGGCCGGCGCATTGGTCTAGTGGTTAAGCGTTCGCGCGCGAGACTGATAGGTCCTGTGTTCGTGGCCGGGTCGTGGATGCACACTGCTGAGGAGCCCCACAATACGATGAAACGGCCGTCCAGTGTTTTAAGATTTTCCATGGTAGTCTAGCTTCAGTTGACTAATGATCTTAACTATTGAAAAATGTATTATACAAAACCAAAGAATGAAAGTAGATACACTTCTTTTACATAGTTCAAAAATTTGTCAAGATTATAAAGAGGTTCACAGGTTCTAAAATCGTAATGCATACAGTGGAGGAAATCATCCATATGACTCTATAATAGTCGGTCTCTGGAGCCACGATAAGGTCGCAAAAGCTCTCTCAGCCTCGACCATGTAGCTTCAACATTGTTTGTTTGTACCCCGGCTCTTAGGTTCACAAAAGGTGACTTATGAATAATGACACGATGCACATAACCAAGTCTATAAAGGTATCTGTATGCTCTTTAATCATCCGTATATATTGTAGTACCCGACTGTAGCCAGTGTTACTGGTGCTTCTATTATATAGTTCGCAGCAGTTTTCATAATTTGCCTTAGTCTTAATCTGGATAGAGCAAAAAAAAATCCTATTCTAGCAAACTTCTTCCTCCAACATATATTACATCGAAAAACAACAACATCATGGTATTCTGCATAAGGTCCACAAGTCATTTGATTACCACATATCACATATGAAAGAACTTCTTATTAGTCCTATTTGTCCTAGTCGCCCAATTGTCATGTTTTCTTTAAACTCCGCTGTAAACCGATCTTACGTGAGCATCAGGTACTGAAATTGGCGTTGTGACTTTGAAATCCCTCAAATGCATCTGATTGGCTCGTCCATAAATTATAGTCTTGCCGTGTTTCAGTTTATTGTAAATTTTATCAAAAAAACAACAAGAAACTATAAACCCTTACTAATAACTTTATATCCCTTAAATAAATCAGTGATCATTTAAACTCAAGAGTTAAAAAGATGGATGTTTGAAGTGTATGACATTGGATTTAGGTATTCATGTGTACATTAATATTGAGATAAAAGTACATCTGACTGACAAATCTAATATAAAACAAAAAGGGATATCTTCGATTCTAGTGCTAATTACATCTTATTTACAAAAATTACCTTACGATTAATATATACTTTAGCAATATAGACAAATAGATGGATAGATCCTTATCTGTAATGTTATAAATTCAGTTGGATCATTTTTACAGCATGAAAATGTCATTCAAAGATGTTCTGAAAACACATACATCATATCAGTTCCTTTTCTCAAGTTCCTTAAAAACATATATAAGATGTAGTTCTATTTTGATGGAGTTTTATTCTCCGATCTGGGTGGTTCGGTTGTTGAGCTTTCATCGTTCTTCTGAACAACATCATCATCACAAACTTCAAGTAGAAGTAAAGTCACTTCACTTCTACTTGTATCAAGATATAGAACAGTCACTGATAAGTTTTATCAAGTTTTCATTGTATATTTTCATAAACAAAACTTCACTTTCAAATATATTAATTGCCTTGATTGTATAAAACAGTTTAATTAATGAATTTCTGAACAAATATCATGTACTCATAAATGAATAGCTTCGAGAAGGAATTCCCAGAGTTCTGTTGAGAAGCATTAATGAGAATAGGTCATTCATATTCTATGTATAGTTGAAAACCACTTATGATATTGTAAGATAGTTACACAATATCACAAATTCATTGGATCTGACTCAATGCCATGAGACATGAAAGTATTTAGTTCAATCACTGGCTAAGCTGTAGATTCATACAGATCAGTTATCGTTGATTATCAACAGTTGTCTAACGAAGCTCAGTTCGTGATGTAAATCATAATGTCACTATTTTTTTAATCGTTCACTTTCTCTCTCTCTCTCTCTGTCTTGTCACTACACCTTTTTTTCTTCTCTCCTATTTATAGACAGTCAACTCGGTCAATCTTTCCAAATGTTGTAATCGTAATGGCTTACTAGCTTATCGTAATCCATTGATAGCTAGTCAAATTCTTCTTCATATTGCATTAAATCAAAAATAGAAACATTCAACAATAGATTTATACACATATACATAGAGACAGGTAAAGAAGAAAAAGTTTAGTAAAGAACGGTGACACATTTCTTTCTTTTTTTTGTTAAATCACAAATGAATCATTGTCCTTTTCATCCATAGAAACAGGAAGAAAAAAGAAAAAGAAGAAGAAGAATATAAGTAACATATTTCGTTTTTCTCTCATTCCATGTAATAAACAATCATGTATCATTAACATAGTGTGATTATGGATTGATTATGGATTATTATGTAATTCATTATTACCTTAGTCACAAAGAGAATAAATTAACCAAGTATTTATGATCAACGTAACTAAATGATGGTTAGCGTTGTGTTCTTTTTTTTCTAGCGAGTTAGTTTTCTATGAGATGGACTCACTAACCCCTATGTTCAATCCTCCTCTTTTACTTGGGATTGGGATCAGGATCGGCAGTAACTTTAGAAAAGCTATACGTAGAATTATAAATGATGATAACTTATCAATAAATCATGATAGATGTTAAATAGAATGGATACAATTGATCATCATTCAATGAATAATGAATCAATAATTTATGAATATTCAATCAATAATTCTATACACATGAGGTTATTGTATTGATCGTTTATTATTCAGTTTTATTTTGTTCTTTATCATAATGAATTGATCATTATTTTGTTGTTGTTGTTGTTGTTTGTTACTTTATTTAATTTTTTGTTCAAATATGTTAAATTTATTCATTGTTATCATGTAATAAACATAATAATGCACCCAATATATATTGGCCCCCAAATGCCTTGGTATGGCCGAGAGCGGGGTAAGTTCGCCCTCCCTCTCGAAATACTCTCACACGGCCGCGCGTATACAGCCTCTGCCAGCGAAGTCCTACTCACCGCCTTCTCGTGGCACTACTGTTGTTTACGAAAATGAGAGGACGAAAAGCGAATGTCCGGCACTTTAACCGGATTCCAAATCTATGGCGCACATGGGCACCAGTATCCTGCGGGAACAAATAGCGTATGAACCAATTTTCGGTCACCGGCTACCATGGGACTGCATCTCCTTACGATACTCCACTGCCTTGTGGGTTAGACCTTTAAGTCAAAGGCTCGGGGTGTGGCTCCCTAAGATAACCATCTGCTTCGGTCTGGGCACCCGAGCAGTATCGCAGCCCACACGCAATTAATGAACTGAAATTGTGTGGCGCATATATATTTGGCGCACTCCTGTACCAATATATATGTTCAAATAAAAATAAAAATAAAATTGGGTTTTTTAGGTTCGAACCCTGTTTTCTGGTTATTATTTTCTAGTTTAAACAATTGAATCACATCATTGTTTCTTATTACATAGAAACAATACTCATAGTTGAATGGATAGATTGCTAATTGGTAAGTGAATTACATTGGTCCACCAGGGTGCTTGGTACCTGTGTGGTTGCGCCACAGGATTCAGCTGTACTATTCAGATTGTAGCGTTAAAGCCTATACGGTATCTGGTTCTCCTGCTAAACGGCATTGGGTTGTCACGTGAAAGTCCGGATGGTGTCTGGTTCTCCTAAAAACCAATGTAAAATTATTCTGGCCCACAAGGGTATATTATATAACTGAAGTGAATTACATAACAGGAATAGTAATAATAATAATAGTCGTATTGAGTTCATTATTTTATCACATTCCTTTCTTATCTTTATAGTTTTAAAAGGGATAAATGGATCATAATTAAGTGTTTGTTTGTGTGATGTATTTACAACAACATTTAACTTATTTATTTCTTATTCAATAAACTCGTGAGTTCAACTGTTAAAATACTACTATATTCACAAATCCCCATACTGTTAATAATCATGTGTTCAATAGTGAATAGCTTCAAAACGAATTTCCTTGTGTTCTAATGAGAAGTCGTAACCAGTGAAGTTCAATCTGTGTCGAGTAGAGACTGTTATCCACGTCAGATCATGAACGAAAGGTTGAGCAAGATCATGGATCAATTGAAATTAGACATTAACACCGTTGAATACTGACTCAGTGATCTACAGATTAAGTGCTTACGTGCAAGACCAAAGGTGCTGGATCTGAGTTCCGTGTGTGGGATCATGTATGCGGACTACTGATGTTTCCCCAAACTGGTCCGAACCAGCCATTCAGTACTTCGAGGTGTTCAATGATGATGATCTAGCTTATCTTGATTCGTGAATTAAACTGTTATTTGGTTACTTCTTAAAACCAGGAAGTGATGCAAACTTATCCCTCAACTAGTATATGATGCTTCAGCAATCAGTATCTACTATCCCTCTGTGAATTGAACCCAAATCTTTTAGGTATTATGCTAATTGTAAACCGATAAACGACCGTTATGTCGTATTGTGAAATGACAGAAATTCGAAATGTCAGCTGCTTGGTTCCATCTCAATATTATAAAAATAATATGCTAACTGCCCACTGGGTTAAGTTTCTAGAGTCGTTGTGGGAGAGCACTCTCGATATTTTACATACCAACAGAAGATCAGTTGTCCATTGCTCCTTGGTTCTCAGTTATATCCTAACTAATGTCAGTCTACAACGAATGCAGCTAATAAATCACACTAACATACACAAACCCTTTAATCAAAATATTCTTCAAATAATATCTCAGTGTATGCATTTAAATTCTCAATAAACAAAATATACGCTAAAACATATAGAATTAATATCATATTCAGATTTAATAACATTGAATGTTGAATACAACTGGTAGAGTTAAAGTAAATGCAGAAATCTTTCGAAATTGAATCAACCGATTAAAAAAATGATTGTTATCATAAAAGTTGTATTAACTTTCATCAGTAATTCCAAACGTTTTTGAGATGATCAAAAATTTTCTAGCTTACCAGTATAATTATGTAAAATAACTAATTCAATCTCATATACTGATAATACTATCTAGGAAGACAATTAAAGCTTTATGATTGAATCATCCAGCTTAGAACAGTGCTATGTTTGAAGCGATTACGACTTCCCCTAGTCTGAGAAAGGAACAAAGACTCTGTGACCAAAAACCAATAAACTAGCTATTCTGATGCGTTCCAGACCCGCTAACTAGAGGAAGAAGTTCAAGCTTGGAACGAGAAAGTATATTCCGTAAGCTAGAAGCACGAGCAATAATAACAGGCACAAGTCAAACTTATATATATAGCATAAAATTGTCCTTGGGAAGCGTTACAAATTAGCATACTAAAAGATACAACGAACCAATAGCATTTAAGATTCTCCCAAGTGAAAGATCCAACATGAAGGTGAAAATGAGCGGTTTTTGGCGGGAAAACAAGAAAATTCAAAATTTTAAGATAAGATTACAATATAAGGTATTCACCAAGCGAGTTCTGGGGATTTAACATCCCCAACAAACACAATACAACACTTACAAAAGTTTAAACTCTTCACTTGATTTTATTATAACGAATATGACAGTGGTGGAAATATGTTTTTTATCCAACTGTATCTGTCAATTAATAGTAGTATATCTATACATAACTCCGACTGTAGCTCTTCTAGAGTTACTGCCGGTCCTAAGCCCATGTCAAGGAGTATGGTTGAGCATGAAATTAGCGACTTCATCTCGTAGAAAGCTAACTCACTAAAAAAACGTTAACCAGAAAAAAGAATAATTCAAATCATCTAAACTCTACCCTGAGAGTTAGAACGTCTTCATTTAAAAGAGTTATGACGCCTCATGATGAAAGCCCAGTTCCTTCGGAAGTCACGAGGCTGATGCCTCTTCTCATAATCAGAGAAACAATTTTTTTTATATATCTATACATAATGTAATATATTATGATTATTTTGGTAAATTTTTATTCTTAATTATCTAAACCGTTTCAATAAAAGAAGATTTAATGATTTACAAAAGGTTTTTACTTGTTGTTGTTATTATTATTTGTAGTAGATATACTCTCATTGAGGTCAAAACGTGGGTGTATAATTAGTCCTAGGTCACTGATATATAACATTAATAAATTGAAGGTTTCAGTTGAATGTAATCAATCAATAAATGAATGTTTATCAATAGATGATATATTTTGAAGGGAAAAATAAGGATATATTCACTTCTATTGAAGATATAATAAGTCATAATCATAGCAGGAACATTACTGAATGGAGTGAAACGAATATCTTGAATCCTACTACAAGCCATAATCTAAATATATTACAACTTCGTAACTGAAGATAATATTGTAGCGGTAAATAAATCCCCGAAATAAATAGCTCCCTAAGTCTCCGACATTGGACGTTGACCACATTAGTTTTAATGAATTCACCTAGCTGAAGGTGCTCGGTCATGCATCCACACCAAATCGCAAATGGGAACGCCGTGCTCAACATCTACTGCAATCGCTAGCCAGATTAGATCAGATGATTCTCTATATATTGATAGCCTATCAAATATGTCTTCGAACCTCCTCGCTTCTGTCGTTTAATTTCACTTAATGGGCGCGATTCATATTCGAATGTGTTACTGGTTAAAGCGTTGTCAAACTCCTTATATCCGTGGCATCTTCAGTATCAAGGCAATTACTCAGGATTTAACGGAAGAATCTAAACCGTTGAATATCACCATATAAATCAATAGTCTTAGCCGCTTATGCTGTCAAGTTTATTTAGAACATTAATTCGGTTATATTTTCGTCGTTTTTGAAGCAAATTCATTATGGTTGAAAACGTCATTAATTAATTTGTATGTATTTTTAAACTACTATACTTTCAACAAGAATGATACCATTTTAATGATTATACATTATCATTAAATGAACTTTGGTATTCATTCATTACATCATCATTTTAGAAAATAGTCTTATAGAACAATCATTGATTTGCTCATACACTTGATTGTTGAAAATTACTGACTTACGCCTGTTACTCCTAATGGTGCATAGAAAGCCAACCAGCATTCTCCAGCCCACTCTCTCCTAGGCCTTCCTTTCTAGTTCTATCCAATTCTTGTTCATTTTTTCTCATGTCTATCTCCATTTATCGGTGTAATGTGTTCTTTGGTCTTCCACTTCTACTCCTTTGGCCATGAGGATTCCAAGTGAGGGATCGACTTGTGACGTAGCTGGATGCTTTCTTCAATGTGTGTTCTATCCACTACCAGCGCTTCTTCCAGATTTCTTCCTCCACTGGGATCTGGTTTGTTCTCTCTCACAGTACATTGTTGCTAATAGTGTCCAGCCAATGGTGTCATTATATGCCTCTTTATTTTTATTGCATCTCCATTTAGATGTGACTTTTTGGTCATTTATTTGTTCATAATTCACCTGAGCTACAAATCTTCTTTACTCTCGACATGAAATATCTATCCTTCAGTCTGTTATTTTCCCTCCTATACGAATAAATAATTCATCATTATTATTAATGCCAAGGCTGGACATGATAGTTACCAATAAATTGAGCATTAGGTACAGATTTAATAACAAATATATTTCTTGTTATATTCCATTGAGTACAAAAGTTGTGTTTCGGACGTTTTGTAACTTAATGTAAGTCACTTGTGCAAAGTAAATAAACGATCGAGAATAAATAAAGTCAAATATAGTTTTTGATTGAGAGCATGAATCGATTGGTGCTAGACCACTATTGAAAACCTGTAAGCACTGGACGGCCGCTTCTTGCTATTGTGAGACTCCTCAACATTACGCATCTACGATCTCGCTCACGGGATTCGAACCCAGGACCTTGAGTCTCGCACATGAACGCTTAACCTACTGGACCACTGAGCCGGTATCCAATGGTGTTAATGTCTAACCTCAGCTAATACGTGTCGGGTAGAAACAGGTGTCTACCTCAGTATAATGGAAGATGGTCACGAGAAGGCAGTGAGAAGTTCTTCCCTGGCAGTAGTTGTATGAATATGGCCATGTGAGAGCATTTCGAGAGGGAGAGCTGATTCTCCCCACTCTCGGCCGTACCAGGGTATTTGGGGGAGGATATAACAAGAAATATATTTATTATGATTATTGTTATTGTGCTTTGATTACCTATATGCTTTATTATAGGGGAAATTAACCGGATAAACGTCGCTCATAGGAAGAGAATAACATTAACAATATTAATATCGACAAACACATTAATGCCTTTAGATCAAATTTCACACTCTGTTTATCTATTCATATTTAGTTATCATATACTTAAATGATGGAAATAAGGCAAATGAAGAAATAAAACAAGATTATTTATAATTTAAATTATGGACCGATATTCGGTAAAGAACCATAGAAAACCTGAGGAAACTTCCCATACTAAGACGGAACGATCGTTTAGTGCCTTCAGGTTTTCGATGGTGGTCAAACTAAAAGTAGTTCGTTATTGAAACTATGAAAACTCTACAAACCCCCTAAATACCCCCAATTTAAATGCGAAATTATTTAATTTTCACAAATGAAATCACAAATCGATCTATGCTAGACTATCATTGAAAACCTGAAAGCACTGGATCGGCAACTCTCGATATCGACTCAGTGGTTTAGAGTTTAAGCGTTCTCATGAGAGACCAAAGGTCCTTGGTTTGGATTCCGCCTGCGAGATCGTGGACATACACTACTGACGAGTCCTTTACTAGCACGAAACGGCCGTTCAGTTCTCCCAAGCTTTCAATGATTGTCTAGTTTCTATGATCTCGTAATTTCAACTGTGTAAATGACACTATTTCCACAAATCCCCATAGTGATTATCCATTTGATCAATAGACTACTAACAAACACTATAAGTAGTTAAATAAAATTTCGAATTATCTGAACGTTTTCTTAACATAGACTGCTGTAACTGTATCTAATCACCTGTATCTCTACAATTCAACAGTCTATACAGGTCGCTTAAAAGCAACTAGTCATCTGAGATAAAAAGTTAATTTATTGCAACTAGTGAAACCTAGAAATCGATATGAATAATAACTACCTTATCCATATGTTGATTCAGTTAAATTTGTATGCCATCAATTATAATGACTGTACACTGGTCAAACGATCGTTGACATGCCACAGCTGAGGATTCTTTAGACTTCTAATTAGTAATAAGTATTAACAAGATAGAGAGTATAATAGGTAGTTTGAGAATTTTTATTTCATGAATCTTCCTCTCACAAGTTTAAACAAAGCAAGAATGACAGTATTTCCAGAATATGTAATAGATTCAGCGAGATGTAAGTTAATCAGTTTGAATAATTCAAGATATTAAATTCCAAGTTTATATTACGAACTGACTTCAGCTAAATAACCATTTAAAACTAGGAATTGATAGACTGTGTAAATATCCTAGAATGAGACTAGTCGATGACATACATTCATAATTTCTCCAGGGTATCCGACTTTAGATATTCATCCCTGACGGGAATGCTTACCATACTTTCGGTATGATCTAAGTTCGACAGTCATGATTTATTAGTAGGACCTAGGAGATTGTTCTTATGGTCACTCACAAATGCGAAGTTACTAGAAAAGAAACTTTGAACATTATTCATCGCAACTATCTAGTTATCATTTCTTTGAAATGAGGACTTATTTTACTATCAAGATGGATTTCCTGGTGTTCTGATGAGAAGTCGTAACCAGTGAAGTTCAATCTGTGTCGAGTAAAGACTGTTATCCACGTCAGATCAAGAACGAAAGGTTGAGAAAGATCATGGATCAATTGAAATTAGACATTAACACCGTTGAATACTGACTCAGTGATCTACAGATTAAGTGCTCACGTGCAAGACCAAAGGTGCTGGATCTGAGTTCCGTGTGTGGGATCATGTATGCGGACTACTGATGTTTCCCCAAACTGGTCCGAACCAGCCACTCAGTACTTCGAGGTGTTCAATGATGATGATCTAGCTTATCTTGAATCATGAATCCAACTGTTAAAATTACTGACTTTATTGACAGTTTAATCTGTCTGATAATAATAATAATATTAGTACAACTAAGATCAACTTAACTTATAGTTTACTTTTTGAAAAATCAAGGCTTAAATCTTAATTGACAAGATTGAAACACTGACCAATAAACTTAATTTGTTGTATAATATTGAAGAACCAAAGTTGTCATTTATCTCTTTTTTGTTAAAAAATATTCAATCTGTATAATCGGATTATGACCTATTATTAAAGGATTAAATCAAAAATTTCACAGGTTGAAATCATGAGTCAGTTGAAGCTAGACCACCATTGAAAACCTGGAAGCACTGGACGGCCGTTTCGTCCTGTTATGGGACTCCTCAGCAGTGCGCATCCACGGTCCCGCACCACGCGGGGTTCGAACCCAGGACCTACTGGCTTCGCGCGCGAGCTCAGTGGTCTAGTGGTTAAGTGCTCATAACAGGACGAAACGGCCGTCCAGTGCTTCCAGGTTTTCAATGGTGGTCTAGCTTCAACTGACTCATGATTTCAACCTGTGAAATTTCTAAAATTCTCCACAAAACCCATTCTGATTAAATCAAAGATCATAAAACAATTAACAAGAAGTATTGAAATTGATATTTCAATGAATATATGAAACTATTTGTATAGATATGAAATGAATTTCGGGGGTTTTTTCTCGAAGATTTAGAATATACTCTGTAAACTCTTAGATGAAACGATCTGCTTGAATATCTAGACTACTTATTCCTACCATCTAGATATTTCAACAAGTTATCTATTGCTTGTTTGATTAGTCTATTTTGTCAATGATTAATATAAACTAACTGACTATAAATACGATTGTACAGTCCTGATTAATGATATTGTAGTAAATAAGTACACAATCGGGGATAACTAAATGTATTCAAGCACAACATTACAGAATCTCTTAGTAAAATCTAAGAACCATACAGTAGATACTTCATTTGTAAAATATTCATTATTTGTCTCAGATTTTTTTTTGTTTCTTCGTTTCTACATTCACCAATTTCTGTTCTAGTTCTCTTTTTTTTCGATCTTCTTAACTTTCTGCCTCTAGGCATTTCACTTTCTATTGATGAAACATATACTACTTATATTTGTCCTTAAATTTCTTTTCAGTAATATCATAAGTTCTTTTCATTATAAGAAATATTCTATAAAATATAATCTATTCATTATTAAAAAGAAAAAGAACACATTATTTGAAAATAAATGAAAGATGATTATATATGTAGATGAAAGTTTTAATGGATAATACGTTTTACAGTTTCGAAAGAAAAGAGAAAATTAGTTTTGATAGTTACTTATTGATTCAAGATTAAGTTCATTCACTGACTATTGATGTAGTTCCAAATGGTATTGATTTAGATTTAGAAAGTTCATTTAGCTTTTGTCAACTTACGTCACCGATGGTGAAGGAGAGGTATTCGTCTATCAGTTTGGGGAATGAATATACTGTGTGAAAGTTCGTTCTATTCTATTTTACAGATACAAAACGCGGTCATTTAAAGTAGAAGATACTCGTAAGCTACTAGTATTTGACCATAAATGACTTAGAAATATTGCTCGCATCTTCTCGGATCACTGGGTAAGTAATAGTGAGGTTAGATGCAGGGTATTAGGGAGTGATGATAAATCAGCTGATGAGATTGTGAATTTTCATCGACTGAGATGGTTGGGCCACGTGTTATGTATGCCTGGACACCGATTGCCACGACGTGCAATGCTGAATAGTGTTGGGGATGGCTGGAAGAAAGTTAGGGGCGGCCAAACCAAAACGTGGCATCAGTGCTTGAAGACACTAACTTCTGGTCTCAGCCATGTTGGCAGAAATAGACTACTTGGTTGGGGTCCGCGTGACTCTTTGGAATAACATTCCTTCTCATTTGTCTTCTGTGTTTACAATTGCAACTTGGAGGGTTTTAGCGTTCGAATGCTCAGGTAGTAGGCGGTATAGCAAGAATCTAAACTCCAGATATAGCATACACCGAATAACAAATTTTCGAACTATGTGGAATATAGCAGCTGCCTCTAGATTACAGATAATGTCTACTGATAAGCACCATGTAAAATGGAACCTAGTTGTAGGGTTTTCTGTTAAATAGCTTAAAACCAACTGCCGTAAAGTTTAAGTGTATTGTGAAGTAACATGGTTCATCAATATTAAGGCCTAGATTATATTATATTTGATACCACTGAACAACTGAATAGTGCAAAACAAAATACATGAGCACGAAGCCTTACTACAACAATATTGTTTAGAACGTCAGCTTTGTTCTGGTTGTAAAGGTTTGATAGAGATTGGTTCAATCTGTTAGTTGTATTCTTCATAGACAGATATCGGCTGTAGTACCATCAACAAACAGCGCATACAAACCAAACCAACCTTGGCAAATTCTCCTCGACTAAACTTTAGTAGTCGGCTCAACACCGACTTATTTGAAGATTCTCTTAAATTTCTAGCAGAACATCGTGTCTGAGTAAGTTCAGAAGTACTAAGAATGGGACAATTGTATCCACTTTGATTGTACGGATGCCGCTGTACATTATAAACTGACCGTAGTTGAAATTCTACCATTGGACGCCAATAGACAAGTCCTAATGTTTAAGCCTAAAAGTTGAACGTTCTAGATTCTATCCCAAGTGTGTACTACTGAAAAATCTTATACTAGGAAGTTACCACTTTCCACTGCTCTCTGATTTCCAATGGTATTCAAAGTGAAATCAATCTATAGAGAATAAAACATCATTATGATGATAAAATATTGTCCTTTTTTTAATAGATAATGTTTGTCTGATTATGGTAAGTCTCATCAAGGCATTAGACATACTTAACAGATCTTAAGCAGCATCCTTCATTCAATGATAATCATTTATATGACTTCTATTACTTCATTGGAAATTCGAGCGAAAAAATTCAGACAATTCACTCTTTTGTATCTTATGCACAATATGAATATTATTCTAAATGAACTATTTTAAGGACATAGAGATTATCTTATCAAAAATAATAATAATAATAAGATAGAAACTCTTAGTTTCCCCATCATCATTGATCAGTCTATGTAGTCTATCTAATAAATACGGTAAGTGAGCCATTTCAGCTCGTAGTTATGAAAGACAGTTCATTTATTTATTTATTTATTTTAACACATAGACATTGGTACAAGGAGGCACCAAATGCATATGCGCCACACAAATCTCATTCGATATGTGTGTGAGGGCTGGGATACTACCCGGGTGCCCAAATCGAAGCAGGTGGTTTTCTTAGGGGGCCACATCCGGAGCCTTCGACTTAAAGGTCTGATCCACAAGGCAGTGGAGCATTGTAGGAAGATGCAGTCCCATCGAAGCCGGTGACCAACGATTAGTTCATACTCCATTTGTTCCATCAGGATACTGGAGCCCATGTGCACCATTGGTTTGGAATCAGGGTTTTCCAACTTCCCTAGGTGGACTCTCCATGTCCACCAACACGGTTAAAGCACCGGACATTCGATTTTCGTCCTCTCAATTTCGTAAACAACAGCAGTGCCACGAGAAGGCAGTGAGTAGGACTTCGCTGGCTGAGGATATATACGCGTGGCCATGTGAGAGCATTTCGACAGGGAGAGCGGACTCTCCCAACTCTCGGTCGTACCAGGCCATTTGGGGGCAAAAAAAGCTAGTTAACATCTAGTCATTAATGAAACATTAAATATATTTAGTCTCTGGTGTTTTACAATCCTCAATTCAATAGCCAAACGATGAAGAAAATCGTCTTTGCACAAAATTCTAACTAATGATTTGAAGTCAAGAAAATCGTTCCAAAGTTAATCACATCTGACAAACATCAAAAAAGACAGTTCAATTTTCCGGTTAATGTATGAGAAACATCCCTGTTGACAAAACCACAGTTCCATGAATTCGAAGGGCTTTTAGGAATATTTTCAAAAAATAAAACTTAGATTAGACAAGTGTATAGCAAGGAGGTGATCGGGAAGTAAACTAGTTTTAATTTGTAAGAAATGATGGATAGTGGCTAACAGTGGAATCCAGGACGCGTCCTGACAATATCAACACAATACGCACAACATGCACATATATCAATAAGAGATTGATCAATTGTAGTCCTAAACATCAATCAGAAGATTCAAGTGAACAATATCAAGTGAATTTAAACTTCACTACAAAAAAACAAGCAAGTGGGTATCAGCACTCAGTAGCTAAGTGGATAACGCGATTACATTTGAAACAAACAGTACCGGTTTCGAGTGCCAGAGTGAACACTGACACTGAGATACAGGTACATCCAGCTGACGAGTCTCAAATAGGACGAAACGCGAGTCGGTGATTCCGTTGCTAGTTACTATCCATCCTTGTTTATAAAGCTTGCGACTTAAGGCTATATCGAGGCAGTCCACACAGGATGTATATATGCCAATAAGAGAGAAACTGATCAATTCCAGTCCTAAATAACAATAGGAAGATACAAGTAAAGCAACACTACGTAACTATAACGACATTTCCTAAATACCTCCTGACACTCGATGATGTAAGTTTAAATCATATGTGTAACATTAGGTAGTTCAAAATTCCATATTAGCGTTACTGACAAGTCCAAACTGAGACGAAGCATTTTGTGGATTATGACTTTCAATCGACTATCTTCAATCATCAACCGACTTCAAAATATAGGGGATGAAGTGTAAAGTCACTAAGATTAATGGTTTGATTAAAAGTTGAGTGACACATCTCGATTAGCACATAAGGACTCGACAAGCATCGTCCGTTGAATTTAGATTATTATCATGAATGGATCAATTTTAGACCACCATTGGAATCATGGAAGCACTGGACGGCCATTCCGTCCCAGTATGAGATTATTCAACAAGGCACATCCGCCACCACCGGCTTAGTGGTCTAAGGGTCAAGCGTTTGTGCGCAGGACCAATAGGTCCTGAGTTCTAGTCCTGTGTGAGGAGTCGTGGATACACATTACTGAGGAGTCCCATACTAGGACGAGATGGCCTTCCATTACTTCTAGGTCTCTAATAGCGACCTCACATTCGTCCATTCGTGATAGCAATTTAGTATCACATTTCAGCTGTAGAAGAGACAAAGTTGATAGGATGAAAAGAGATGATAATTAGTAAATATACAAAAAGAAGACGATAACGATTCAGACATGAGAAGTATAGTTGAAGTTAAGAAAATGAACTGAAAGGGTGAAAATTAGAAATGATGTGAAAGACGAGGTGTAAAGCAAGATGGGGAATCAATGTATTCTAATTATAAATTGCCAACATTACAAGGCATTCAATTAAGATTTCTGGTCTTTCAAGAATAATTTAAATTGTGAATCAGTGACTTCATAAACGGATGCTATGCCTTGATTTGTTCATTCGTAACATTTTTCCAATCTACTCGCTCGTCAGTCAACATGGCAGGTTATAGTAGCTAGTCACCGGAAACGTATGACATATGTCACAGCCATCTTAGTAGGTTGATAGCCTAATCAACAAGGCGGTGCTTCAAAAACACCTCTTGTCAAGTTTCAGAGCCTATTTTTGTTTCATATTTTTTTATTACTGTAAAAAGGACTTTCATACATTATATCTTTAGATAGAATATGTTTTTTTGTTGTGATGGGGCCCATGTAACTGAGCCGTTGTTTTGGGAACTGTTGTATTGTCTAGTCTGACTACTAAATAAATTTACTCCAGGCCTCTATGACCGATGACCCATTTCATCATTAACCCAGTGACTAGTGAATACCTACCGAGACTTTAACACCTATCGGTCGTCGAGCTACAACCAACCAAGTGTCCAATCAAAAGACGGGAATAATGAGCAGATATCTTCTATCAGATGTGATCACCTTCGTTATAAGACTTAACAAATCCAATGATATACAGCAATTTGCTGACCATACACCAACATAAATAGAAAATTACAATATGCACTTAGCTAAATCATAAATGAAAGGTAAACTAAATAATAAGTCCATAATTAATTAAGACCTAATGAAAGTAGAACATACAACACCAGTTTTTTGTCCAATAATACTTGCGTCTTTCACCCATCGTGGACTATATACAGCTTACCAAAATTATCCAAACAATTCTGCCCTCTACTCTCCTTTCCAGTTGTTGTCAAGTGAAGTTCATTCTCTTGATGTCTGACTTTCATTCCCTACGTAATGTGTCCTTTGGTCTTTCTCCTCTCCTTTCACCTTCAAAATTCCAAGTTAGCGCTTGCTTCGTGGTGCAGTTTGGTGATTTCCATGATGTATGTCCTATCCACTTCCATCGTCTTTCTTTAATTTCCTCTTCATATCGAAATAAATTTGTTCTTTCTCATAGTTGGCTGTTGCAGATGGTATCCGGTCAGCGGAAACTGAGTATCATGTGTAGATAACTTTTTATGAATATCTGCACATTTTAGATTATGGTCGTAGTAGTCCCCTAGTTTCAGCTCTGTACAGTAGGACTTTCTTGATGTTCGCATTGAGAATTCTGGCTCTGATATTGGTTGACGGTTGTTTTGATTTCCATATGTTCTTTAACTGTAGGAAAGCTGCCCTTACTTTGTCAACCCTTGCATTTACGTGTGCATCGGATCCTCTTTGTTTATCGATAATGCTATCCAGATATTTGAAAGTGTCCACTTCTTTCAAAGCTTCTCCATCAAGTGTGATTAGGTTGATTTTCACAGTGTTGTAGTTTAGGATCCTAATTTTTGCTTGTGAATTTTCTGACCTACTGCTGTAAAGGTTGCTGCAACAGTGATAGTCTTAACTTGCATTTGTTAGTGTGTATGGAATAGAATAGCCAGGTCATCCGCGAGGTCCGAATTGCTTAGATGCACCCAAGCCGCCCTCTATGTATGACTTGATACCCAGTGTTGTCCACTCCGACTTTAGCGTCTAGATCTCCCATCAGGATTGTGAGGTCGTTTCTTGGACACTTCACTATGAACGATTGCAGCCTTTCATAAAATTGATCTTTGTCTTCGTCACAGTTATCATTTGTGGGTGCGTAGCACTGGACAGAATTTGCCATAACCCCATACTTAGTTTTAAAAGATGCTTTGATGATCCTGGATCCATGAGATTCCCATCCTATAAGTGCATTTAGTGCTTCTTCTGACTGTATCAATGCAACTCGTTTTCAAGCATTTTTATCTTCGTGACCAGAGTACAGCAGCGTCTTTCCCGAATGTAACCGTTTCTGTCCAACTTGGGTCTAATGGGTATCACTTACTCCGAGAACTGCCAAGTTTTATTTCCTCATTTCCGCAACCATTTAACTGGTTCTCCCGTTCTCTTCCATTGTCTAGACATTATGTATGGATGCGTTAATTATTGTTCTGCTTTTCAGAAGGGACATCGGCCACATGATTTTCGAAGAATCTCTGCTTCCCAATGAAGCGTCATAATTCTTTTAAATGAAGATCCTTTAACTCTTAAAGAAAAGCTTAAGCGCTTTGCATGATTCTCCTAGTTAGTTTCTTTTAACATGATTGTTTTCTACTGACCCGATATCCAACCCTATTGTTTTATCCATGTTTGGAATTGGCAATAACCCCAGAAGGGTTCCATGCAGAGTTAATGATCATTCATCCACTATGAATTATTTGTTTTCTAATGAATTTCTCGAAATTTTATCAAATCAATGATGATATTGTGGAACGTGGAGCGGGAGAGGCTAGGAACAATTCTATCAATCTAACAATGACACTTAATACAAATTACATCATATAATCGTATAATGATCAAATTTCAAAAAGGATTAATTTATTAAATATCCAAATTAATGATTAACTAGTATTGTAACCATTATAAGGGCTGAACACTAATGATTTCTATCTCTTTAAACGATACTATTTTAGTGTAAATAATAATAATATTAGAAGGGTTTTTTGTGGATATGATAGTAATTTGAGATCATGGAAAACGTGGCAGCACTAGACAGCCGTTTCATCCTAGTATGGGACTACTCAGCAGTGCCCATCCACGATCACTAGACCAGTGAACCGGCATTCAGCGGTGTTAATGTCTAATTTCAATCAATTCATGAAATTGAGAGACACATCCACTATTGTCTTCAGTGAGTTACTATTTCACAACAGACCCGGTTGAACTCCATTGGTCACTACTTCTCATTAGAACTCCAAGAAATACCTCTTGAAGCCCGTCCTAGTGTGTATATGTTAATTAATATCAGAATGGGTTTTTTGTGGATATTATAGTAATTTCAATAGTTGAGATCATAAAAAACATGGAAGCACTAGACAGACGTTTCATCCTAGTATGGGACTTTTCGGCAGTGCTCATCCATAATCCCGCCTCAAGAAATTCGAACCCAGGATCTGTCGATTTCGCGCGCAATTACTTAACCACTAGACTACTGAGCCAGCATCCAATTGTGTTAATGTCTAACTTCAACTTCAATAGTGAGTTACTCCGTCACAACAGACGCGATTGAACTCCAATGATCAATGCTTCTCACCACAACTCCAAGAAATACCTCTTAAAGGTAGTCACTAATAATAATAATAGTTTTTAAAATAATATAAACAATGTTCCCTATTTGCGTTTGTTTTTTTCTTTTGTTTTGTTTTACTAGACCTTATCACAAAATGAATTGAACATCACTGGAATGGTTAAGGTTAAAAAAACATAAGGTAAACAATCCCGCGAGGCGGGGTCATGGATGCGCACTGCTGAGGAGTCCCACAATAGCATGAAACGGCTGTCCAGTACTTGCAAGTTTTCCATGATGGTCTAGCTTCAATTGACTCATGATCTCAACTATTGAAATTACTACAATCTTCAAAAAGCCCCTTCTGATACTAATGACAATAATACTCAATTGGTTAACTTAATTTTGGAAAAATCAATAACACATATAAGGTGTATATTTATGTATATGTATATGTGTGTATATACTCATATGTGAACTAAGATAAGGAAACTTGTCACTAACATGTTTACCTTATTTTAACAATGTTTCCCTTTTTTATGTAACAATTTCTTTCAAAACTGTTTACTATTTCTTCATTCATTTTTTTCTTTCTTTTGTTTTGTTATTTGCTTCTTAAAGTTTATTCTGTCTTGTTAAGAGAATAAAATTTCAGAAGGGGGTTTTGTGGAGATTTTAGTAATTTCAATAGTTGAAATTATGAGTCAATTGAAGCTAGACCACCATGGAATACCTAGAAGAATTGGACGGTCTAATGGTTAAGCAATCGCGCGCGAGACTGATAGGTCCTGGGCTCGAGTCTCGCTACGGAGGGGGGGCAAGATCGTGGATGCTCACTGCTGAGGATTCCCATACTAGGACAAAACGGCCGTCCAGTGCTTCCAGATTTTCCATGGTGGTCTACGTTCAATTGACTGTTGATTTCAACTATTGGAATAAATTTTCAGTTTGTAGGTATTATTATTATTATCATCATTTTGAGATGGTAGAGGGGATTTGTAGCTCATTTGGATGATTTTGGTGGAGTTTTATTTTTCGAGCTGGATGGTTTAGTCGTGAAGTTATCATCTTTCTTCTAAGAGATATCATCAGTACAAACTTCAGGTAGAAGTGAAGTGTTCGAATTTCTCCACATATGGTTCACAATTTGTCCTTTAGACCTTTAAAACATATGTGAAGAAATTCGAACACTTCACTTCTACCTAAAGCTTGTACTGATGATGTCGTTCAGAACAATGATAAAAGCTCCACGAGCAAACTATCTAGCCCAGAGAACAAAACTCCGTCAAAGTAAGTGAGACTATGATTTAAGACTATAAATAAGGATTTGACACGCATGACATTGGTCACCACCCAGTGATCAATCAATTGTGATTACATCTCAGTCCTACAGGAGATCAGTCGCGGCCCGGATAACTCAGTGGTAACATCTCTGACTGTGAAGCTGGGTGACACGGGATCGGATCCGCCAGGGAGCACCAGTTCCCTCAAGACTATAGACACACCTTGCTGACGAGTGCCAAGTAACACGAAACCCGGGTTCAGGGTTTCCTGTTGACTACCTCCAAACACTATCTAATCTCAATATATAGTGCCTGCAGTGTCGAATCACCTAGATTAGTGGCCACATTGCAAAATGATCGATAGAATTCAATCTGCACTAAATAAGGACTTGACACGCATGACATTGGTCACCACCCAGTGATCAATCAATTATGAGACTATAATTTATGGACGACCATTGAGCGATGCTGAAGTGACCCTGAAAGTGAACACCTACTGATTATGACTAAATGAGGGTTAGAATTCTTATTTACAGTCGATGGTTAGGGTTAAAAATTAGATTTAGGATTTTCATCACGAATTAATATCAGTTATAATACCAAAACTCTATTTAGCCAAATAAATGAATGAATGTCGCGCCAAAATCCGAGATCTGTTATCTTATACCTGATTGGCTCATCCATAAGTTATAGTCTCGCCTCACATTATTATTATTACTATTAGCTTTATACAATATAGAATCCTCAACACAAAGTATTTGAACGAGTTTCCTTTACTTATTTCATGGTCGATACTGACAATAAATATTAAGTGATTGCCAATTAGATGTTAGAAGTTCAGAAATCAACATATGATTAATGTACAATCTTTTCGCTGCATATTACCAGCAACCACGATATCACTGATTAGGCTCTTTTGTAACTTGTACAACGAAATGTTATACACTTTTCATAAACGCGCCTGAATAACTTGTGCAATTAATTCACATAATGATCTGTTAAAACAAATGAGAAAACGGATAACTTGTTGAAATATCTAGATGGCAAGAACATTTAACCCAGATATTCAAGCAGACTAATCCCATATGAAATAACATTGAGATCCAGAACGTACTGGTCAGTTTTTTTTCATCCAACTATAGGATCCCACAGAACTAACTATACATTAAACATGTGATGTGGGGTTGAATTCTAAACTTTCAGATCATCGAGTGAATACTAAATTATTCAAAACAATGATTCGCCTCCTAATAGAAAAAGTTCAGCTCCAATCAATTTACAATTTCTTATTTAATCCAAAGTAAGATTATTTAGAAATACACATAGATTTGGAAATATTTTAAAAGCAAAGTATACCATGTATCTATACTATATGCCAACATCTCAATAAAAAGCATTTTAACATCATCAGCCTTATGTAGTATTTTGTATTTAAATGCCCAACTTATTAAATAGCTATTTCCCTCCGTCTAATCTAAAGAATAGACAAGAAATTATAAAATACAAACTATCATGTATTCTATGAATTATACAACACAATACAGCTCTACCACACAGAAACACTGACAATTAACGAACATAAGTTAGAAACAAATTGTCTCGTTTAATAGATTTATAGTGTATAATGAAAAAGGTCATGTTTATCCAGAAGACTGAAATATCGTTTAAGATGTGTAAAACCTCAAAATGTTCTAAATACAGGGGAGCTGAAGGTGAGACTATAATTTATGGATTTAGGATAACAGGTCATGGATTTTGGTGCGAAATTCACTCGCTCATTCGTCCAAATAGCTTCTTGGCACTTAAGCTGATGTCAGTTCGTGATGAATTAGGTAGACACTCTCAAGGTCACTTTGGCATCGCTCAAAGGTCGTCCGTAAATTATGGTCTCACCTTACAAGTTACTAAAAATGATTGATTACCGCATGAGCTACTTATCAATAATAAGTAGTAAGATAATATGTACAAAAAGGCTAGCAGAAAAACAGTAGTAGTGATAGAATTCATTCAAGTCATAATTGTTCATTTAGTCAAAAAATTGAGTTGTTGTTTATGAATTACCAGAATCAGGTTACTTATTATCTGATTCGGTTACACGAGTTTTTTATCGTTTGGTTTCCACCTGAATAATTTGACAATAACTTCCTTTAGAATAAAACTTCAATTTTCCATTGAAACTTTGATGAAACTCTTAATCGACGGTTTTTTACAGTTGAAAAAAAGTTTCCTTTAATTTTTTGTTGTTCGTTATCTATGGAGCTCAGGGAGTTCTAATAGGAAGCGCTGAATTGTATTTCTCAATTTTGTCGAGAGAGATGAAGCAGGTACCATTATTGGTCCTAAGTGATTGTAGCGAGGCCAGCAATGTGAACCGTTTAAAATCAGTAGTCTATGCGGTAACGCGCTTTTGCAATTCACGAATTCCAATTCAGATACAGTACCATCCTGACTACCTAAAAACAATGCATAATGTACATCACAATCTTTTTCAGGAAATCACCACAAACCTTCCGTCTTATTAATGTATATCAATAAACACATCTTAGAAGTCAGTGTTACGTGCTGAAAAATATTCACTATGATTTCTTCTGAAACTCATTCAGTCACACAGTTATAGTTAAGGTGAAATAAATAAAAAGGCTTCAACTCTCTATCCTGAAAGAGGAAAAAGCTATTTGATTCAGTGATTATACAACGATCATGAATTCAATTTCAAAACTGAATAGTTTCCAAGAAAACCCCAAATTGTTCAAGCACAACCATATTATGTAATCAACGTTAAATATTGGTAAATATATGCGATTCAAATATGAGACATATTAATTCCCAGTAGTTTTAGCATTTTTTCTAAAATATAATTTTTAATGATTAGAATTACACTTTGCCAAAGGAGAAGAGGAAGACCAAAGAACACATTACGCCGAGAAATGGAGACAGACATGAGAAGAATGAAGAAAAATTAATCGGTAGCCTATGCTTCATAAGGAGTAACAGGCGTAAATTAAGTAAGTAAGTAAGTAAGTAAGTAAGTAAGTAAGTAAGTAAGTAAGTAAGTAAGTAAGTAAGTAAGTAAGTAAGTAAGTAAGTAAGTAAGTAAGTAAGTAAGTAAGTAAGTAAGTAAGTAAGTAGTAAGTAAGTAAGTAAGTAAGTAAGTAAGTAAGTAAGTAAGTAAGTAAGTAGTAAGTAAGTAAGTAAGTAAGTAAGTAAGTAAGTAAGTAAGTAAGTAAGTAAGTAAGTAAGTAAGTAAGTAAGTAAGTAAGTAAGTAAGTAAGTAAGTAAGTAAGTAAGTAAGTAAGTAAGTAAGTAAGTAAGTAAGTAAGTAAGTAAGTAAGTAAGTAAGTAAGTAAGTAAGTAAGTAAGTACGTAAGTAAGTAAGTAAGTAAGTAAGTAAGTAAGTAAGTAAGTAAGTAAGTAAGTAAGTAAGTAAGTAAGTAAGTAAGTAAGTAAGTAAGTAAGTAAGTAAGTAAGTAAGTAAGTAAGTAAGTAAGTAAGTAAGTAAGTAAGTAAGTAAGTAAGTAAGTAAGTAAGTAAGTAAGTAAGTAAGTAAGTAAGTAAGTAAGTAAGTAAGTAAGTAAGTAAGTAAGTAAGTAAGTAAGTAAGTAAGTAAGTAAGTAAGTAAGGAGTTACACTTCTTTTCAGTAAATTACATTTTCAATAGCTGGTCAAAAACTACACTTATGATGAGTATCAAGTATTAAAATCTTCTTTTCACAGTTTATTTTTACCTTCCACTTATATTCCAGTTACTTTGTATTCAAAGAAAAACAAAACAAACTAATTACTAAATTTTTACATTATCTCATAGGTTCAATGATATAAGTCATAATATGCAAAATCAACTAGTTAGTCGCTTTCTTTCCGCCCCCCCCCTTCACCCAAATAAAAATCGATTCGAATTCATGTAACAATCATAGAAACTTGGATATATATACCTGTTTCAATAAATAAATAAATAAATAAATAAATAAACTTCTCTCTCGTCTCATTCGAGTAAATTACACAAGAATAAAAATGTCATGACAACAAGAGCAACAACAACAACAACAACAACAACGACGACGACAATAACGGCGAAAACAAAAAGTAACGTTACATGTTCAATTCACATTATTATTATTATTATTATGGAATAAGGTTAGTTTTAGTTTTAGTTTTTTTTTCCTATTTCCCTGGAGAGATTTGAGAATTCATTGAATTGAATCAAGGCAGTCAATAATAAATAGAAAATCGACAGAATAACAGACAAACTATCGAAATATGAATAAAGATAAAATGTATATTGAATATCAGTTCATTTTTGTATAATCTTTATCATTTACAGAAGAATATAAGTTTGTTGAATTAAGGGAAGTGTTATATCCTAGTGAAGATTAACTGACGAGTAACTTCTGTTTAGACTTATTAATGGACTAATATTATCTATATATTCTTAGGGTATAACTATTCAATCATTAGATTATGTATATTTATATTCCTCTTATTATAAGCTTTATTTTGACCTCTATATTATTATTGTACGATTTACGGTTCTTAAGTTAGGTTCAGTTTATTAACTACTGCCTCCCACGTTCACAGTCACTTTTTGGCTTTATTGTGTACAAATGTTATTTCCTATTTTATGCTCCGTCGCAGTCTGTTTGTTTGATATATAAACCCCAGTATGTGTGAAATAAATGATTCGATTCGATTCGCATAGTAGGAGCTGGTATTGGTGTTCTGGACTCAAGTGGACGAGCTAGGCGGACATACGGCCAATAAGGACGCTAGGCTGCCCATACCGGTCGAATGTCATTCGTTTGGCACAGTTGCGAAGATTGTATACGTCATATTTTGATTAGTAGATAAATCACGTGATAAAAAGCCGGACATAAAGTCATAACAGGAAGAGATCTTATATTTGAATTATTTACCATAGAGATAACACCATTTTCAATGGAATCATTTGTATAGAACTATAGTTATCTAAAGCTTTGAGTAGAAAAATGTATTCTTTTGACTGATTTAGTTCGTGTTAACGGATTGAATGATGCGCTCCTCATGGTTTGTTTCATGGGGAATTCAAATGTTTCAGCGTTTCACATACGGTACATCATATATTAACTAGGTTCAATCAAATTTAGTTATATGTCTACAAACTATTATATATGAGTTAAAGTATATAATTTGTATCAGAAGGGGATTTTGTGGATATGATAGTAATTTTAATATCAGTTTAGAGGTTGTGGAGATTGTCAAGTTTTTGATTGAAATCATCAGTCAATTGGAACTAGACCACCATGGAAAACCTGGAAATCCGATACTAGGACGAAACGGCCGTTCAGTGCTTCCAGGTTTCCTATGGTGGCCTAGCTCCAATTTACTCATGATTTCAATCAAAAAATAATTTCAATAGTTGGAATCATAAGCCAGCTGAAGCTAGATCACTATAGAAAACCTAGAAGCACTGGATGGTGGTTTCGTCATAGTATCTGACTTCTCAACAATGCGCACCTACAATCTCACCTAGAGGGATTCGAATCCAGGACTAATTGCGTTCATATCTAATCCATGAAATTGAGTGATACATATAATTTGTGTTCACAATACTTAACTACTCATAAGTAGTATGAACTTGTTTTTCCTTACATAAAAAAGGATCATGTATTCTACTGGCAATTGGCTAAAGCCATTAATTTCGTTTTATTACTTTCAATCAAACAACCTGATATAATCACGCAACGATAATGATTGAAATAAGAGGGACACTATAGAATGACAAAAACAAAATGATAAATGAATAATTAGAAAAAGAAAAATTCATGAACATGAATTGAAATTTAAACATTCACCAAACAATTCAATCTTATTTCCTTTCAACTTGAAAACATTCAATGATCCTTTTCCCTCTCTTCATCTTCTTCTTCTTCTTCATCACCATTATCATCATCATCGTAACAGGAATGGTAATGGTAATGGTAATGATAATCATAATCATAATAATCAGTGTAAATGTTTATTGATAATAATGATAATTTGATTTAATGGAGAAAAAAAATGATGAAACAAGTCATGCAATCTTTTCAATGATTATCTTCTTTATATAATAAAATTGATTAAAGCCAGATTTAAGACATATCTGATTCTTCTATCGCATACACAATAACAAATGCAGGAGTAGACGATCAGTGTACTTTTAGAGATAACACTCTCCTCATCTAAATTTACAGGGGTTGAACTTCTACCGGGAGGTTCACTTGTTGACTTAGAATATGCTGATGACATAGTTTTATTTGGTGAAGACGCTGACAAAATGCAGAGTCTTCTGTCCACTCTAAGCAACAATGCAAGCATGTTCGGGATGCGATTCTCTCCCTCGAAATGCAAACTGTTGCTTCAGGATTGAGTTACATCGACACCCGAACTAGTGATAGGGAGTGAAGTAGTTGAGTGTGTCGACCGCTTCACTTATCTTGGAAGTCTCACCAGCCCTTGTGGTCTGGTGTGTGACGAAATCTCAGCACGGATACAGAAGGCTCGACTAGCTTTTGCCAACTTGCGTCATTTATGGCGTAGGCGAGATATCCGTCTATCAACCAAAGGACGTGTTTACTGTGCAGCAGTTCATTCCGTCCTACTTTATGGCAGTGAAACATGGCCGGTAAGAGTAGAGGATATTCGTAGGTTACTAGTATTTGATCATAGGTGTCTTCGAAACATTGCTCGTATATCCTGGGACCATCGAGTAAGTAACACAGTTGTTAGGAAACGGGTACTAGGTAAGGATGGCAAATCAATTGATGAAGTAGTGAAACTTCATCAATTGAGATGGCTCGGACACGTGTTACATATACCCAACGACTGACTGCCTCGACGTTCGATGTACAGTGGTATAGGAGTAGGTTGGAAGAAAGCTAGGGGCGACCGGACCAAAACATGGCGCAAGTCTATGAAGTCACTGACAAGTGGACTGAGTCATGTTGGTAGGTGTAGACTACCTGGTTGGGGACCGAGAGATGATAGCAACCGATGGTTAAAGACCCTGAATGACATGGCTCAAAATCGTTTGCAATGGCGCAGATGCATCCACTCTTTGTGTTCTCCTAAATTTTGGTCTCCTTATTCCTCCTTGTCTCTTTTTTTTCTCTTTCCAAATTTATTTCACCTTATTATACTCTGTAAATAACATGTTCAAAACCTAATCTTTCTGATTACTGCTTATACTCATATTACTTCTACCACTACGGGGTTTAAATCGATAACTGCATCTCTGTGCTAATGTGGTGTGGCAACTCGAACTGATGTACGTACGTACGAAGTTCTACGTTGTTACTAACTGACTGACTGACTGACTGAGTGTACGAGCAACCTGAACAACAGTAAGTATCAACATACATAAAAGGAAATAGTAGGATTCTCCGATACAACACAACATGCAACAATCCAATCACCATTAAAAGAGGAAATTTGGAAGATGTAAAAACCTTTGCATATCTGGACAGCATGATTGATGAACACGGTGGATCTGATGCAGATGTGAAGGCGTGGATCAGCATAGCAAGAACAGCGTATCTACAATTGAAGAATATCTGCAACTCAAAACAACTGTCTGTAAGGCAACACCAAGGTCACAATTTTCAATACAAATATATAGACTATTCTACTATATGGAACGGAAACTCGGACAACCACGAGAACTATCACTCAGAAGATACAAGTGTTTATTTACAGTTGTGTACACAAAATACTTCAGATCCGTTGACCACACACTATCAGCAACAACCAATTGTGGGAGAGAACAAAACAGGTACAAGTGGATGAAGAAATCTGGAAGAAATGTTAGAAGTGGATAGGACATAAATTAAAGAAACACGCAACTGCGTCACAAGTCAAGCCGTCACTTGGAATCCTCAAGACCAAAGAAGTGTTGGAATAAAAAACACATTACACTGAGAAATGGAGATAGATATGAGAAGAATGGACAACAATCGGATAGAACTAGTAAGGAAGGAAGAGTGGGGTATAGTGGGTTGGAGAATGCTTAGTATAAACATGACATTGATGCTAATAAATAATTGGTATATTGTTATTTTGAGACGATAAGTAATCAGTGTACTCATGGTTATAATTTGATTGTTAAATTCTCATCTTAATTAATAACCATTACTTTAATCTTAAATTTTATGCTTCACATCTTAACTGTAATTTCTAATCCTAAACCATATTACTAAATCAATATGATTATCCTAAACTTATAAACTATTCATTCATTAGATGGTGGTTAGAGGTAGTCGACAGGACACCCTGACTCGAGTTTCGTGCTACTTGGCACTCGTCAGCAAGGTGTACCTGATCGATAGCATTCGATCTGCACTAAATAAGGACTTGACACACATGACATTGATCACCACCCAGTAATCAATCAACTGTGACTATTCATTCATATGTTTCTCTTTTCTGATTAACTGAATGAAACCAAAAATAATAATAATGTATTAAAATCATTCAAACAATCTTTGCAAACTCACCTTTATCATTCATTCTATAGAATTTAACATGTTGGATGTGATTATATTCAATTGACAAGTTTCAACTGAGATGAACCGATTGGTCTAGATTCCATTGCTTAATGAGATGATGAGAAAGATTTGTAGCCTAGATAGATGAAGTTTATGCTGATGATATCGTTTTAAAAAGAACACTGAAAGTACCATAACTGAACTATTCAGCTAAGAGGGTAAAACTTCATCAAATTCCATTGCTTATTATTTATTAGGTCTATCAAACTGGAACTCAATCCATTTACATGACTTTTTTTTATATTTAATTTATTAGGCTACATAATACTCATTAATGTTTACATAACAACTAAAATACCATTGGTCATCATCATCATCATCATAATTTAGTATACTATTCTGTATTTCTATTACATTAGTTGCATAATAATAGGGAATAGAAGTATATATATATATAGTGCCAGTAAAGATTCCTTTTTCTTTTCTGCTTCGATGGGTTTTACAACAAACAGTTAACCAACACATGAATTATGTTCAATCTAAGCATACTACTATTAATTATACTTTACTATTGCATATGTTACTACTACTACTACTACTGTTAATACTGATACAACTACTACCACTATTGATACCATTATTATTATTATTATTATTATTATTATTATTATTATTATTATTATTACCATTACTACAAATAATCGTAATACCATTAAATCACTCTTCACACAATATTGTAATTCTTGTCTTTTATCTCTTAATCAACAGGAAAAGAACAGTTTCATTGTTGACCTTTTCTAATGTTTCCTTTTCACCTCTTTTCTTCCCTCCCCCCTTCTCTCTGTCTCTCTCTGTCTCTCATTAAAATTTATTGATCATATTGATCTCCATGTCTTCTTTTGTGTGTTTTCTTTTTTATTGTTGACTCGCATACATACCATCATACTTTTCTCATTATGTATGATGTAGTTTTATGATCATTTTGAATTGGTTTTAATGTTTCATTATTATTGTTACTATTGGAAACTATAACAGGGTATAAAAGTAGTGTTATATATGTATATGGTATATACATAATTGTATATGTTCAAGTTGTGCATAGAGAATTAAAACAAACACATTTATTCAATAATCAATTATAGTAGTATTATTTCTAAACAAAAATCACTTGTAATTATTTAATGAATTGACTTGTTCGTATTACTTACTACTTATATATGTCTGTTACTTTCAATGGAGAATAGGCCGCTGATCAGCATTCTCCAACCCACTATACCCCACTCTTCCTTCCTTACTAGTTCTATCCAATTGTTGTCCATTCTTCTCATATCTATCTCCATTTCTCAGTGTAATGTGTTTTTTGGTCTTCCACTTCTCCTCCTTTGACCATGAGGATTCCAAGTGACGGCTAGACTTGTGATGCAGTCGTGCGTTTTCTTTAGTTTGTGCCCAATCCACTTCCAGAATTTCCTCCTGATTTCTTCCTCCATTTGCATCTGGTTTGTTCTCTTCCACAGTTGGTTGTTATTGATAGTGTGTGGTCAACGGATCTGAAGTATTTTGTGTAGACAACTGTTAATAAACACTTGTATCTTCTGAATGATAGTTCTCGTGGTTGTCCGAGTTTCCGTTCCATATAGTAGAACAGTCTAGACATTTGTATTGAAAATTGTGACCTCGGTATTGCCTTGCAGATAGTTGTTTTAAGTTGCAGATATTGTTCAATTGTAGATATGCTGTTCTTGGTATGCTGATCCACGCCTTCACATCTGCATCAGATCCATCATGTTCATCAATCATGCTGTCCAGATATGCAAAGGTTTTTACATCTTCCGAATCTTCTCTATCAATGGTGATTGGATTGTTGCATGTTGTGTTGTATCAAGGAATCCTACTTTTTCCTTTTATGTATGTTGAGACCAACTTCTGTTGAGACAGCTGCTACATTGATCGTTTTCTCCTGCATTTTTTGTTGACCCAGATCATCTGCGAAATGCAGATCGTCCAGCTTCATCCTAGATGTCCACTGTACCCCGTGCTTCCCTTCAGATGTTGACATCTTGATGATCCAGTCAAATAAAAAAAATAATTTAAATCAATTAAACCTGTTCATATTATAGTTATAATAATATTAGAAATATGAATTAGTTAGTTGATTCATTCAAATAACATAGAATTTAAGATAGACATCTACCAATTTAGTAGTTACTAGATCACTATGGAAAACCTGGAAGCACTGAATGGATGTTTTGTTAGAGTATGGGATTCATCAGAAGGTTTTCCATAGTGGTGTAGATTCAAATGACTCATGATCTCAACTACTGAAATTACTGTAATATCCACAAAACACCCATTTTGATATTATTCAACATAGTGACTGGCTTCAAGAGATATTTCCTGCAGATCTAGTGACAATCAATGATCACTGGAGTTCAATCGGGTCTGTTGTGAGATAGTCACTCACTGATGGCAATCGTGGATGTCTCTCAATTTCTTGTATTGATTGAAATTAGACATTAACACCGCTGGATGCCGGCTCAGTAGTTTACAGGTTTTTAGCGCTCACAAGTGAAACTGATAAGTTCTGGGTTCGAATTTTGTAAGGCGGTCGTTATGGATGAGCACTGCTGAGAAGTCCCACAATAGGACGAAACGGCCCTCCACTGCTCGCAGGTTCTCCATGGTGGTCCAGCTTCAATTGACTAATGATCTCAATCATTATATCATTGAGTATTATTTCAACTACCTTGTAGATTACTAATCTTATTTCATTAACTGAGCTCAAAAACCCATTTTATTACTATCAGCGTTTACTCATTATGTAATCACTCAATTCTGGCCGTTTGAGCTGCTGTCACAATCAACGTTGTGGCATGTTCACTTACATAAGGTATATACATTTACACTATTTAGTCTATTAAATTTATATACACCCTTGCTATACTATACTAATGTGTCTTCAATATAACTTCCAACCTAAACCTTTTATTTAAGTCATTTAAACCCATTATGTAATTATGATTCTAAAGCATTTTGTTCGTACCCATTAATGAACATATGATCTTATATCCATTTATATATATCTATATGGACATTATAAGTTATGGTTACATAACTACTGTCAGTTGCATTGGTGTGTTTCTTTTAAAAATTAAAAATAAACCATTTTCAAAATAATCTTTTTAATAATAAACCATGTGACAAATAAGGAAACTTTCATAATGCTCAGTTTTCCACGTTTATAAGAATGGGATGTTAGACGAATATGCCCCCAAACGCCCTGGTATGGCCGAGAGCGGGGTGGGTTCGCCCTCCCTCTCGAAATACTCTCACACGGCCGTGCGTATACAGCCTCTGCCAGCGAAGTCCTACTCACCGCCTTCTCGTGGCACTACTGTTGTTTACGAAAATGAAAGGATGAAAAGCGAATGTCCGGCACTTTAACCGGATTCCAAATCTATGGCGCACATGGGCACCAGTATCCTGTGGGAACAAATAGCGTATGAACCAATTTTCGGTCACCGGCTACCATGGGACTGCATCTCCTTACGATACTCCACTGCCTTGTGGGTTAGACCTTTAGGTCAAAGGCTCGGGATGTGGCCCCCTAAGAGAACCACCTGCTTCGGTCTAGGCACCCGGGCAGTAACGCAGCCCACACGCAATTAATGAACTGAAATTGTGTGGCGCATATATGTTTGGCGCACTCCTGTACCAATATATATGTGTTCAAATAAATAAAAACACTAGATTCCCTCTCAGTGTCTATTCTACAGGATTTCAACATAACTCAGAAGATAAAGAACACATGATTAGCCTGATCAGAACGTGAATATATTTCCACACTGAAAACCGACACAGTACAAAAACAATCAATAATAAGAATGATAATAAGGACAGGAGAATATAACACTCATCTAACGTCTACCAGATGATCTACTAATCATGTAGTGAATAAGGACATGACTGGAGACAATCGAATGTATTTGCAATGAAATTACAGAGCATCTCAATAAAATCTGAGAACCTTATAGTAAATAGTTAATTTGTAAAATATCAATCCGTCGTCTCAAACTTCACTGTTCATTTTGCAAATATCAGTCGATTGTCTCATAGTTCATTGTTCAGGCATTTTAATACTTATTCCGTTCCGTTCTCGTTCTTTCCTTCTCGATCTTCTGTTGAATTACATTCTATGCCTGACCACTATTATATACTACTTATGTGGATATAAGTAACCCACACCACAATCTGACTAAGCGAACAACTAATCTTTATTATCCTCACCCACACAGAAACAAGAGATTCTAATAGATATATGGATAAGTGAATTTGTAGATGTGCGCTACTGAAGACTCCCACGATGGTACGAAATGTCCGTCCAGTACTTCCAAATTCTCCATGGTGGACTAGTTTCAATTAACTTATGATCTCAACTAATGAAATAAATAATTTTTTGATTAAAAATAGAATCTCTTTTTTTTCCAAGCAAACGAGAAAAAAAAACGTTTGTATATTTTTTTTCATGTAAAAGAGTTGGTGAAGAAAACTTGTAACTCAGGTGAAACAAAACTCCATCAAAATGTAAAAGAGTAAAACAACACATTGGTGTATGATGGAAAAACTGCTTCTGTTTGCGATTAAAACTCAAGGAATTAAACGAAAACAAACATTTCCCCACCCCAACCCCACCCCACCCTACCCTACCCTACACCCCCCCCTTAATAATTATGTTTATCAGTTGAAATATTTGCTTGTTTCTTAAAGAAAGAAAAAAAAACGGAAACCGTTTTATAAGATTGAATCATGTCGAAAGTGAGAAAGTAACAATGAATACCATTGAATTATGAAATGAATTCAATTCATCATGTACAATGTTCGGAAAGAAAACCAAGAAACATCATGAACTATCAATCTGTTTAGTTTAGTTTAGTTTGTGTGTTTTTTTAATCTTTGGATCAATTACAGATTAGTTGTATGATAACAATTACTTACGCCTGTTACTTCCAATGGAGAATAGGCCGCTGACCAGCATTCTCCAACTTACTCTGTCCTGGAACTTCTTTTCTAATTCCATCCAATTCTTGTTCATTTTTCTCATGTCTATCTCTATTTCCCGGTGTAATGTGTTCTTTGGTATTTCTCTTTTCCTTTGACCTTGAGGATTCTAAGTGAGGGCTTGACATGTGACGCAGTTAGGTGGTTTCTTCAATGTGTGTCCTATCCACGTCCAACACTTCTTCCTGATTCCTTCCTACCGTTGGGATCTGGTTTATTCGCTCCTACAGTAGGTTGTTGCTGATGCTGTTTGAAGTATTTTGCGTAGACAGTTGTTAATAAACACTTGTATCCTCTGGATGATGGTTGTGATAGTTCTTCGAGTTTCTGCCCCATACAGTAGAACTGTTTTGATATTTGTATTGAAAATTCTGACTTTAGTTTTGGCTTGAGGACAATTGTTCTGAGTCGCAGATATTCTTTAATTGTAGATATGCTGCTCTTACTTTAAACAAAAAGGATTTGATGGAAAGAATATCCATTATCATTAAGTTATTTGAAGACTATGAATTTATTCCTAGATAGAATAATGGGTGCTCACTATTAAGCAGTCACTTACTAGGAAGAAATAGCTAAACGGTGGTTCTTAGCTTTCAGTAGTTGTCTAATTTAGGTCAATTAGTTATGTCAATTATATTCAACAGTCTTCACAACTCCATACTGAAAATTCCTTGAAAATTTGAAGGAATCAATAATGACATAGGAAACTAGTGAATAGAACCAATGATCTACACCTTCTAGGAGCTCCATCAATTTATCTGATTGCTTCTTCTTTTTTTAATGAGTTGTAATTCTGACGAATAAAAATCGAATCAATGATAACCGACCTTTCATAATTATCAAATGATTACGGTTATTGTCTGACTGGTTACTTCTTCTAATTTGTTAATTTAGTACATAGTCGAACGGTCATTGTTTTTACTGTATGAATAGACTTACTATATTACACTGTAACTTCTTCAGAGTGTATGAAAAATCGCTTATTCAAATCTGGTGATATCATATAACATATAAAGCCAGTAGAACCTAATCAAAATAGGAATTTCATTCTAGTCTCTGAATTAAGTGCGACACTTTAACATCAATGAAGCACCCATCTATTGAAAGTGTTCTAATCTCTAATGTGAAAGGTTGGGTTATGAAACCTACATTGTTCTCCTGAACAACATTATCAGCATGTACTTCAAACAGAAGGGAACTATTAAAATTTACCTACAATTGTGTCTAGTACTTTCTTCTATTGACTTGAATGGTGATTAGTTTTTATATATAACTGTATGGTTGTTGTTTGAATGTTTGTTCTGGTTGTGTTTCTCTTTTGAAATGAGTTTCAACCATGCGATTATTAATCTATTGTCTTATTAGCTGATGAATTTGGTGTAAGATTATGGGTGCTTCCTGTTGAGGAGTTTTATACTGCAACAAAACAACTGTCCAAGTTTTCGATGGTGGTCTAGCTGAAGTAGATTCATGAATTCAACGATTAAAACTATTAAATTATCCATAAATTCCCTTTCTGAATTGTACTGTATCTTTCATTATAATCACTTATATCTGTCTACATAAATGTGTTTCTACCGATAACTCAATTAAACAATAAGTGATTATATAACCAGTCATGAAGCATTTGAGTGTCACAACAAGTAACAATCTCCATTGTAACCTGTCATACACAATCGAATGTTTGTTCTGCTTGAAAACAAAAAAAAACAAAAATGAGAGAAATGAATCAAAATTAAGTGTCAGAAAGAAAAACCGAAGGAAATTCTGGATAAAGATTCTGTCTACCGACCTGTTGAATCATTATCACTAGTTACATGATATGCATAATAATGAAATAGCAACAGATTATTATAGGTCTTGGAAAAACAACACCCAACAATTCCAAATGCATGGTAATTGCTTTATAAGTGTAATAACGCATGCACATCATTAGCTTCATAGGCATATATATATATATATACAAAAACAAGTCAACTAATATAAGCCAATAATCAACTTAATGTATAGTAATTTCAATAGTTGAAATCATAAGTCAATTGAAGCTAAACCACCATGGAAAATCTGGAAGCACTGGACGGTCGTTTCGTCCTAGTATGGGCTTCCTCAGCAGTACGCATCCACGATGTTGATTTGTTGAAGGTGATCGATAGAAAGCCTTAGTTGACATAGATTTTATATTATTTGGTATTCATCAATTAGTTACATGTGGGAATTTTGACGAAATTTATATTTCTTCTCAGAATTTGGATCTTTGTCACGATGAAAGATGTTAGTATCAAAGAACTATTTGAACAATAAATTATCTCGTGTAGAACTGTATTATTCACACGGAGTAACAGATCAGTTAGTTAGTAACCGTTGACTAGACTTTAATTGTATTCAAGATAATGATATTCTTGGGGCAATTGTCATGAAAATCAATGACGATCGTCTCACTTCCGTCATGGTAAAAATTACCACTGCATACAACTTCTTAACAAAAACTAAGAGAATTTTTAGTTGCTATGAAGGAGAGAACAAACCAGATCCCAGTGGAGGAAGAAATCAGGAAGAAGCGCTGGAAGTGGATAGGACACACGTTGAGGAAACCACCCAACTGCGTCACAAGACAAGCCCTCACTTAGAATCCTCAAGGTCAAAGGAAAAGAGGAAGACCAAAGAACACATTACACCGGGAAATGGAGATAGACATGAGAAAAATGAACAAGAATTGGATGGAACTAGAAAAGAAGGCCCAGGACAGAGCGGGTTGGAGAATGCTGGTCAGCGGCCTATTCTCCATTGGGGGTAACAGGCGTAAGTAAGTAAGTAAGTAAGTAAGTAATGAAGGATATATCAGGCGATTGGCGATAGTCGGCAGGAAAATTTTTATTTGAGCTTCGTACTACTTGGTACTCATCAATAAGGCATCTCTATGATCTTAAAAAAATGATGTTCTCTGTGCGATTTAAAGTAAAGACAACTGAGTTTCCTAGTTTGGGATATAACCATTGGGGTATTCAGTTTGCAGTTGAATTCCTACAGCACTTGGATATTTACATTGATTCATCCCTAAGTAAACATCAATGAATTGTGTGTATCGTACTTTATTGAGTCTTCAATTATCGTTTGTAATTCGTTTTGCGAAATTGTAGAAATATTTATAGATGAAGCGGATAACTTGAAGTTTGACTGAATAGTATCTGTGAATTGTTTAAAAAATTGAAAAATTCTATCTAGTAATTACAAACACAGTCAGTCATTCAATCAGTCAGCTACAACGTAGGACCAGGCAGATAGATTCATCGGTCCAAGTTGCCATACCTCATTAACACAACAAGATAAACACCGGATTCATAGAAGAAGTTAAGTCAATGGTGGTAATATATAAAACAAAGATTGCATATAAGGATATAGTACAGGAAAGAAGAATTACTTTGTACAAAACAAATGAAGCGAGTTTAAGGGAAAACAGAGGGTGTACACATCTACGCCATTGTGACCGATTCTGAGTCATGTCACCCAGAGTCTCTAATCATTTAATATGGTAGTCACGCAGACCCCAACCAAGTGGTCTGCATCTACCGACGTGGCTAAGAAAACAAGTTAGTGACTATGTGGACTGATTCCACGTTTTGGTTTGGCCGCCCCCAAGTAATTACAAACACATAACAACATTAAAGAGTCTTCCATATACTCTACAAGTAGAGCTTTTGTTATCCTACACAATACAAAATGCAATATTTCTTTAAAATACCAAGAAAGAATAATACAGAACAATGATGGATACGAATGAATAGAGTGCTGAGAAAAAGCAATATACAAAGCTACACTAGTAAATAGGATGATTAATAAACATTAAGTGACAAAATGCTACCAACACTAAAGACATTAACACCAGTAGATGCCGGCTCGATAGTCCAGAAGTTAAGTGTTCACGTGAAACCGAATATTCTATGTTCGAGTCCCGCATGCGAAATGTTGGGTGCACACACCTGAGAAGACCCATATTAGGACGAAACAACCATCCAATACTTCCATGTTTTCAATGATGGTTTAACTTACACCGACTCATGGGTTTAACCATCAAAACTAAAAATCCAGGTCTATAAAAATGAATGTCCCTCATTTGGAATTACTGAACAAAAATTTTACATACTGGACGTACTATACTATGAATGATAATTTGAAAGCAACACTGCTCGCAAACATTCGCAGACCAATATGAACTGTAAATAATCATCATTTAAAATGTTTCAACACGTATGTTTTCTTTGTATTGGATTTTCACAAGTTTGATGTTTGTAAATCAGGAATTTTGTTTGAAGTATTCCATATTTTATCAATGAATATTCTTTACTGTAATCTTTAACTTGATAGAGTTTTGTTTTCTGAGCTGGATGGTTTAGTCGTGAAGTTTTCATCGTTCTTCTTCTGAACGACATTGTCAGCACAAACTTCTATTCTTCATGTCGTATTTCCCACTTGGGCTACTTTTATAACGCTTCCCAAGGAAACTTTTATGCTGTATATATACATTTGCTTGTGCTTCTGACTGCTTACGGAATATATTTCCCCATTTAAAACTTGTACTTCTCTCTCTAGTTAGCAAGTCTAGGCTGTATCGTAATATTTAGCTTATTAGTCTTTGGTCACAGAGTTTTTGTTCCGTTCTCAGACTAAATGAACTTGTAATCGCTTCAAATATACCATTACATAAGTTCTATTTTTTTTCTGGTATGGAACTCCTCAGTAGTGCGCATCCACGATCCTTCACCACGCGGGGCTCGAACCCAGGACCTACTGGTTCGATCGTGGATGCACACTGCTGAGGAGTCCCATACCAGGACGAAACGGCCGTCCAGTGCTTCTAGGTTTCCAATGGTGGTCTAGCTTCAGTTGACTCATGATTTCAACCTGTGAAATTTCTAAAACTCTCCACAAAACCCATTCTGATTCTATTTTTTTTTGTTAATCAATCTAGAACTATTAATTAGTACATGGAAATAGCTCACTATTCCAGGGTCTAAGTTTTTCATTAGTATATTCTACAATCTTCAATACGAACGTCAAGGCAGTTCTACTGTATGGAGCTGAAACTTGGAGAACTACAACAACCACAATCAAGAAAGTACAAGTATTTATAAATAGCTGTCTTCGCAAGATACTCAACATCCATTGGCCGGATACCATTGTCAATAGCCTTCTGTGGGAGAGAACAAACCAACTTCCAGCTGAAGAAGAAATTAGGAAAAGACGATGGAAATGGATAGGACATACATTACGCAAACCGTCAAACTGCATCACGAGGCAAGCCCTAACATGGAATCCTGAAGGGAAGCGAAAAAGAGGAAGGCCAAAGAACACATTGCGTCGGATAATAGAAGCAGATATGAAAACGATTAATTACAACTGGATGGAGAATGCTGGCGAGCGGCCTATGCTCCTTCACGAGGAGTAACAGGCGTAAGTAAGTAAGTAATATTCTACAATATACTATGTATATATTCTATAATAAATTGAGCTATTGAGCTATTTTATTTATTCACACTTCTTTTCTTCTGTCTAACTCCTCTTATTTTACCTTCTTTTAATTTGCCTTTCACGATTAGTCGTTTTCTTTTTTTTCTTTTTTTCTTTATTATTATTCACATGGATACAAACATGAGACAGAATAGTCTACAGATTAAAAATCAATCTTATTTCCTTTCTTGTTCTAGTTTTATTTCTAAACCTTGTTCATTATTATTATTATTATTATTATTGTTAACCTCATAGTTGTGATAAAGTCTCATTATTCTGTTATTTTATTCACTTTATATTCACAGTATGTATTTCTTTTGCACACAAATACCTCTGTCTGCATGGAAAACAAGAATAAAAGAAGAAAGAAAAAAAAAGAAGAGAGTACATGTATGTTTTATTGCATAAAGATAAGTGTGAACAAGTAGTTCTCTTTCATTTCTCTACTTTATTCTTTATTCATCTTAAATAAGTAGTATAATCAAATGAAAGTAGTATATGTATAGTATACATAGAATCATAATAATAATAATAATCATATTTTCTTTCTTTTTTCTTTCTTTTCTTTTCTTTTCTTATTTCTTTATTGAAACACTTCCCTTCATGAGATCTATTCGTCAATATTGATAATAATAATAATAATAAAACTATATAAATACGTAATTGTCTCTTGAATATTCATTCATTCGGTTAAGATATTTGTATCCATGTTAAAACGTTTAACTATATGATTATTATTATTATTATTATCACTAGGGGAGATAGTGGAAAGAAAATCTTTATTCATGATTACATCATTTGCAAAAAGAACAAAAAAAATTTTCTTTTTTTTCTTTTTTCTCTTTTCTTTATGTTTTCAATTGTTTTTCTCATGTTTTGTTCATAAATTTATTCTTTTGTCTTTAATGTAATAATGTGGATTATTATGTAATAGATACATAGATATAGATATATAAATGTATTATCAACCTTACTCAATATTTGGATTAAACCCACACAGTTGAGCATATGTGTGTATGCACACACACATACATACATTCGTACATACATACATACATACATACATGCATACATGTATACACGCATGCATATACAAAAATACACAATTGGGAATGAACGTACTCCCTCTCACACAGACACACAAACATTTATATAGATATCATGCCAACATCAATAACAATCGCTATCATCACACTGGGGATAAATAAAGAAAAAGAGGATTATCAGTAGTATCTTCATTTCATTATTATCATTATTATTATTATTATTAATATTTTTATCATTATGTATCATTTCAATTTGCATTAGAATTATTTTAGGGATCTTTAATAGTAGTATAAGTTTGTTTTTCCAATAATTGTTATTTGAATGGGAGTTTGTGAAGATTACAGTAATTTAATAGTTGAATTCATGAGTTGATGAGTGGAGTTCAACTGTGTTAGGTGTGAAGCATTTACTCATAGAAGATAATGATGGAAAATTGAACAATTTCGTGGATTGATTGAAGTTAGATATTAACATAGTTAGATGTCGGATCAATGGTCTAGAGGTTAAGTGCTCGTGTGCGAGATCGGAGGTTTATAGAGGATTATAGATCAGCACTGCTGAGGGTTACAACACTAGGATGAAATAATTGTCTAGTGATTCCAGGTTTTCAATGGTGATGTAGCTTACATCGACTCATGAATTCAACTATTAGATTGTTATTTAGTTTAAGGCTATTCATAAATAAAAATACATAGAGAATTTCAAACTCCTTACTTCGTAAAGCTAATCTATCAGTTGTCTAATAAGAAAACACTGGATCATAAATAGTGATGTATTCCCTGGTTTTATTTTAAAATGTTGCACACACACACCAAATCCATTACATCTTTACAAAGATTGTGATTATGACAACATCTCTTGAATCAATAATGCTGTACTGTGAAACGATACAACCTTCGGTTATATATATATATCGCATACGTCTTACACTTCTCTTTATTGACAATTGTGCATCGCTTAAAAGTAGATAAATTTACGTTTCATACTATTCGAGACTTATTAACTGAATATATGTGCATCATAGTGTTGCTATTGATATCGGAACTTCAATTCAATATCGTTCATTTCAACTGCCTAATATGTTTAAAATAGGATGAAATGAGAATCATACACTCTAAATCGAATTCCAATCTATCTATTCTTAATAACATGATAGTATATTGACTGAAATAATCCCCTACTTCAAGGTGCAAATATTCCATTAAAGTCTTATATCAAAAGTCAATCTTGAATATTAACAACAAAATAACTCAAACCATTGCCATCAGTAATACTGTAGTGCATGCTACTTATATTGACATAAGTAGTATATAAAGCAAGTCAGGAATGTAATGTCTGGCAGCAGAAGATGAGGGAAGATCAAGAAATGAAGAGCGAGAAAGGAAGAGCGAGAATAGAAGGCAATTAGTATGGAAATGCAAGAACAATGAATTTCGAGACAATTATTGAACATTTTGCAACTTAAGTATTATAGTATGGTTTTTCCTATTTTACCAACTAACTCTGTAATTTTGTGCTGAATATAGTTCGATTGTCGTCACCTGCGTTCTCCTTCACCACAATTACTAGTTCATCATTTTTATTTTAAATATTGTCTCAACTTGATCCTTATTAGCTAGTAACTACTTTAATTTCATTTACTTGTACTAAAAATTCTTGTTACTAAGGCAAAACTAGCAAAACTAACTTAATCGATATTTTAAAGTTGATTTATTTTATCCAATCAAAAATGAGGATGGGGATTATATAATTATTCAGTAATCGAATTTAAGCATTCATTCACAACTTAGTGATTACATGTTGTAAGAGTATGGTCATGTTAACGATTTATTATTACTAAGATAATAATTTAAAATAAAAATGAAATCCTCCTAGCCAACTAAATACATTCTGTTTTGTCTCTTTTTTTTTGTTTTTTTTGTGTGTGTTTTTTTTTGGAAAAAGAAAAACAGTGTAGGAAGAATGAAAAAAAAAGACAACAGAAGTCTGTATTGGAACAGAGTCAATTTTGTTTTATTCCCATGTTACATCATAGTGTTATTGTCTGGGATATATATATATATTACATAATAAACGGACAGGGATAATCAACTATTAAAAAAAACAAAAAAAACAAAGGAAATATCCATTTACCTTAAATCAAAATCAAAATGAGAATTTTCGTCTAAATTTGAACGAATAATGTAGTGGCTATGCTTCGTTAAGCAATCACCCTCGTAACCATTATGATATAATCCTTAACGGTGTTTGAAATCAGAAGGCAAAGTGAAGCAGCGACTACAGTTTTATAAGCAGATAACTCAAACCACAAAGCAGTGAGGCGAATGAGTAAGTCAGCGAGCCGAGAGTATAGAGTGTTAAAAGTACATGTATATACATAGGGAAATGAATGGATCATCGAATCAATTAAGCAGCTAATAATGATAAAGCGTAGGCAGTAAACAATGTTCAAGCATACATATTTCATACAACCATAATAATAATAAAGGTACAATAAGTTGTTATAGTACAGATGACTTTGTCCGCTAAACAGGTTAACAAAAGGGCTCTCCATGTCCACCAACTCACTTTTCGTCCTATCAATTTCGTAAACAACTGTAATGCCACGAGAAAACAGTGAGTAGGGCTTCCCTATCAGAGGCTATATACGCGCGGCCATGTGAGAGTATTTGGAGAGGGAGAGCGGACTCTCCTCACTCTCGGCCATACCAAGGCCGAGAGTGATCAGAGGCAGTAAAATTGTAAAACTGATCATTCATTTTATTTTTTTCACCATCAGGAAATATACATATACATATTACTTAAAAAGGATAATGACAGCAAAATGCTGAGTGACATATTCACACACACACACACACACACACACACACGACACGTACACATAATTTACATGAACAACTGTTAGTTATCAACCTCACTTGAATAAGCGTTGATGCTTAGTTGTTTCTCTTTAAAGTATGTGCCACTGATGTTGTCTAGAAAGATAATGTATCTTACAGAATACAATATCTTGAGAATAACTGAAATCTTTGGATAACAAACAGGTTTAATGATGAATAAAGTTAATTTATAATTGGGATCTTATTTACACTATTGGTCTTAGTTAGTGATATTGTTTAAAAGTCATAAAGTAATGAACAGCTGTTCATTGGTACTCCTAGATCAACATTTACTTACTTACTTACGCCTGTTACTCCTCATGAAGGAGCATAGGCCGCTCACCAGCATTCTCCATCCAACCCTGTCCCAACCAATCCTTTCTAGCTCCTTCCAGTTCCTATTCATCCTTTCCATATCTGCTTCCATTTCCCGACGTAATGTGTTCTTTGGCCTTCCTCTTTTCCACTTTCCTTCAGGATTCCAAGTTACGGCTTGCCTCGTGATGCAGTTTGACGGTTTGCGTAATGTATGTCCTATCCATTTTCATCATTTTTTCCTAATTTCCTCTTCAGCTGGAAGTTGGTTTGTTCTCTCCCACAGCATGGTGTTGCTGATGTTATCCGGCCAATGGAGGTTGAGTATGTTTCGTAGACAGTTATTTATATATACTTGTACCTTCTTGATGATGGTTGTAGTAGTTCTCCAAGTTTCAGCTCTGTACAGTAGAACTGTCTTGACATTCGTATTGAAGATTTTCACTTTGATATTGTGTTATGACTTTAAGTTGGGTCGATTTTTACCCTGTGCTAATTGCTGTGTTATTGACTGGAAAAATTAGAGAGCAGCGTATTCATCGATCGATTCAATGACACGTAAACACGTACGGACGGCCTAGAGTCTCGATTGGTCTCGCTTCCCTGTCTAGCCCAGCCTGTTGAGTCCAGAACACAAGTCACAGCCTCGGAGATATGAATCATTGTATTTCAGACATACTCCATTTATATACTAACCAAACATACCACATCGTACCATAAAAATAGAAAACAACATTTGTACAATATTTAACGGATGAAGTAAATAATGGCCAATAGGAAATGTCCATTTAACGTCCAAGGACATCATTAGACTTAACATGATAATGATTGACACATTATTCTGCATCCATAACATATTGGTTGAAAGTTGTTTTGAGTTCCGTATGTTCTTCAACTGAAGGAATACGGCCCTTGCTTTGCCAATCCTCGCCTTTATGTCTGCATCTCATCCTCCTTGTTCATCGATTATGCTTCCCAGGTATGTGAAGGATTCTACATCTTCCAGAGTTTCGCCATTAAGAGTGATTGGATTGCTGTTCTCCGCTTTGAATTTGAGGACCTTGGTTTTCCCCTTGTGTATGTTGAGGCCTACTGATACAGAGACTGCTGCTACACTGGCTGTCTTTGTCTGCATCTGTTCGTGTGTATGCGGTAGGAGGGCTAGGTCATCTGCGAAGTCCAAATCGTCTAATTGATTCTGAGCTGTCCATCGTATTCCGTGTTTTCCCTCAGATGTCGAGGTCTTCATAATCCAGTCGACCACCAGAAGGAAGAGGGAGGGATCGAGTAGACAGCCTTGTCTTACTCCGGTCCTTACTTGGAATGCATCTGTCTGCTGTTCTCCATGCGCGATCTTGCAATGTAGTCCGTCGCATGAGTTCCGGATAATATTGACAATCTTCTCAGGAACTCCGTAGTGTCGAAGAAGTTTCCATAACGTTCTCCTATGCACACTGTCAAATGGCTTTTCATAATCAATGAAGTTGATGTATAGTGATGAGTTCCACTCAACTGATTGTTCGACGATGATCCGTAGTGTTGCAATTCGGTCTGCGCACGACCGATCCTTACGCAATCCAGCTTGTTGATCTCGAAGTTGGACGTCTACTGCATCCTTCATCCGGTTCAGCAACACTCTGTTGAAGACTTTCCCTGGTATTGACAGTAGTGTAATGCCTCTGTAGTTTTCACATTTGCTCAGATCTCCTTTCATTGGAATCTTAACGAAGTGTCCTTCTTTCCAGTCCATCGGCACTTGTTCCTCCTCCCAAATCTTTTTGAATAGAAGGTAAAGCATGCTTGTGGTTGCTTCGATATCTGATTTCAGTGCTTCAGTTGATATATTGTCGGGTCCCGCTGCTTTCCCGTTCTTGATTTGTCTGATGGCCATTCCGATTTCTTCCGTCGTTGGTGGATTGACATCTATAGGAAGATCTGTGTGTGCTGCTTCGATGTCCGGTGGATTCATTGGAGCCGGCCTATTCAGTTCCTGCAGTTCCTCGAAGTATTCTACCCATCTGTTACGCTGTTGTTGAATTTCAGTGATTGACCTGCCTTCTTTGTCTTTAACCTGTCTCTCTGGTTTACTGTATTTCCCTGCTAGTTTCTTCGTTGTATCGTAAAGCTGTTTCATATTTACTTCTCTAGCAGCTTTTTCTGCCGTCGTTGCTAATTCTTCCACGTACTTCTTCTTGTCGGCTCTAATGCTCCTCTTCACTTGCTTGTTTGCTTCTATGTATTCAGCTTGTGCTTGGACTTTCTCTGGTCGTGTTCGGCTGTTGTTAATTTCTGTCTTCTTGTTCTTCCTTTCTTTGATCTTGTCCAGTGTTTCTATGAAGATCCATTCCTTATGGTGATGGTTGTTGCGGCCCAGAACCTCTTGACACGTTGAAGTTAATGCTTCCTTGGTGCCTTTCCAGTTGTCCTCCATAGTACTTTCTTCTTCCTTCAGTAGATCTTGTAAGGCTTGGAACCTGTTGTTGAGAGCTATCTTGAATTCATTGAGTTTGTCAGTATCTCGAAGGAAGGCTGTATTGAACCTTTGTAGTGCTGTTTGTCCAGTTGTCCAGTTTTTCTTTAGCTTCAGTTTTAAATTGGCTACAACTAGGTGGTGATCTGAAGCTATGTCAGCTCCTCTTCTGATTCTCACACTCTCCATTGTCCTTCGGAATTTTTTGTTGATGCAAATATGATCTATTTGGTTATCTGTAGTGTGGTCCGGTGAGATCCATGTAGCTTTGTGTATACGTTTGTGTGGAAATATTGTGCCTCCTATGACCAATTTGTTGAATGCACACAAATTTGCAAATCTTTCTCCATTTTCGTTTCTCTCTCCCAGTCAGTCCATGTCGTCCCATGATATCTTCATATCCGGTGTTGTCTATTCCGACTTTGACATTTAGATCTCCCATCAGAATGGTGAGGTCCTTTCTTGGGCACTTCTCAATGATTGATTGCAGCCGCTCGTAGAATTGATCTTTGATGTCGTCGTTGCTATCATTGGTGGGTGCATAACATTGGATGATATTCATTAAGATCCCCTCCTTCTTTGTTTTGTATGATGCTTTGATGATTGTGGGTCCGTGAGATTCCCATCCTACAAGTGCATTTCGTGCTACTTTGGACAGCATAAGAGCGACTCCCTGACTGTGTGGAGCATTGTCCTCTTCGTGACCGGAGTATAGCAGCATCTCTCCCGTATTTAGCCTTTTCTATCCAGCTTGTGTCCAGTGGGTTTCGTTGATTCCCAGTACTGCTAAGTTGTATCTCCTCATTTCCATTGATATTTGACTGCTCTTTCCGGTCTCCCACATTGTTCGAACGTTCCATGTACCTATAAAAATTTTTTTGCTCTGGTTGTTAGAAGGGGCATCGACCTCGTGGCTTCCGAAGGAACTCGGCTTTCACCATGAAGCGTCATAATTCTTCTAAATGAAGACCTTCTAACTCCCAGGACAGAGTTTAAATGGTTTGAATAATTTTTTCTGGTAAGCGTGTTTTTAGAGAGTTAGTTTTCTACGGGATGGGGACCCTAACCCTATGCCCAACCCCCTCCTTTACGCGGGCTCGGGACCGGCAGTAACTCTGGAAGAGCTGCAGGCGGAGTTTCCTAGATTAACATGTAGAGAGAATACTGTGGTGAACGAGAACACAAGTTGGGCACAACCGAATGTGTTACAACAAAACATTACAGAATCTCTTGGTAAAATCTGAGAATCATACAGTGAATACTTAATTTTCAAAATATCAATCAATTGTCTTAAACTTGACCATTCCTTTTGCAAATATTTGTCAATAGTGTCAGACTTCATTATTTCTGTATTTTCATACTGATTGATTTCTGTTCCCTTTCTTTGCTTCTCGATCTTCTGCTGCCAGACATTCTAATCCCGACGATCGTTACATACTACTCATGTCGATATAAGTAGCATACACCACGATACTACCTATAAGCTATATGATTGGAAAAATTAATAATTTAGTAATGTAATTCACAAGAAACCATCTGCACTCACATGCACCATGACTAATTAAATGTAGAGATAAACAAAGTGGCCCTTGTTATCACTCACTCACTCACTCAAACACACACACACAAATAAACAAACAAACACATAACTCAGCCTAACTTCATAAAGAATAAGTATTTTAAAGAGGGGGAAAAAGAAACAAAGTCAACCATATTTTTTTGAACTAGTACCTTCAATGATTTCTCATTCTATTTTGTAAATTCCTTTTCATTCTAAAAATAATTCGTTTTCTTCTAAAAAGAAAGAGAGAATATTTGGCGTGTGTTTTTTTCGGCAAATATTGAAGAAGAAGAAGAAGTAGAAGAAGAAGAAGAAGAAGAAGAAGAAGAAGAAGAAGAAGAAGAATAGGAAGAGGAAGAGGAAGAAGAGGAAGAGGAAGGCAATGATGAGGAAAATAGGTGGAACATTTTGAAAAAAAAAGAGAATTACGGCAATAAATCGAAACGTGTAGAAAAAGTGGTGAAGCAGAAAGATGGAAGAACAATTAACACACACACACACACACAAAGAGAGAGAGCGAGAGAAAAAGTTATTTTAAGCACTTACTATAAGTAACAAAACATGAAGAAATAAATGTTTTTCCCTAATTTCTAAACTGTATTCACTAAAGAAAGAATTCGGTCCACACAGAAAAATAGTGGAAAATATTAGATGAATGAGTTTCATAGAAAATGAATTCGATCCCTAGTGGTGTTGTAACTGTACATAGCTTAGGAGTTTTTTTTTACTAGAAGGAAGAGGGTGTCCAGTCGTTTCTGATCATTGATGATACTTCAAATGAGATCGGTCTATAATTAGAAATATCACTTGAACTCTAATTCACAATATAACTGATGGTGAAACTAGATTATCTACAGTTTATCTGGCACACAGGACTCTAACCCAGAACCTACTGGTCTCGCATGTGAACACTTAACCTTTGGACCACTAAGCCAAGGGTTGTGGATGCGCAATGCTGCTTCTGTTTAACTACGAAAGAACTCAATAAAATTTAAGCCAGTTGTCCTTGAATAACAAAGATTAGTGCTTTGTCAATCAAACTAATAAGATGTTAAGTAATTAGAGGTGGTTATTAAGAATTCCTGCTTATTGAAATGATATATGTGTAACCTCGAGAGAAGTGATGCTCACTGTGGAATTTGAAATTATGTACTACACTTCACAATCTGAGCTATCCAGTGATCTATCAAGAGCATTATCCTTTCTTATTTGATAAATAATGAAAGTCACATTCAAAATGGATGAAACCTTCTCCAGTCACGAGCAGTCTACCTAAAAGAGGAAGATCACAACTCATCGACATAGCTGAAACTAGAGGGTTCAACTACAAAAAGCCTAACTCATGTATCTAAAAACGGTATATCCAATCTCTCTATATATAATGGTCTGAGATTGGATAGACCCATACTTAAGCCAGTTACTACAAACCCTAAGTCCTAAATCCTTCTTTCCATTTAAGTCTACCCTTCCCTCTTTTCAATCTACTCACCCATCTTTCTCAGTTCACTCAAGCTTCCTATCTCATTTGCATTACTCATATAATTCACAAGATTATTATTATTGTCATTATTATTATTATTATTATTATTATTATTATTATTCGAGTTTCGGAGAGAACATTAACTCGGATGCAGGTATATCCACTGCTAGCCACCATCCATCTTTGCTCATAAATATTTCCAAGATGATTAAGTTAGTTTCTATAATCATATTTGACAGGTTATAACTTGATCAGTCATTAAAATAATTTAGCTTTGTATAATACTCTATCTATAATGCTGTAATATAGGCTAATTATTGTAAGCAAATGATAGAAAGTTGTGTTAGTTGACACTTATCGCCACGCTCTGTATTCAGTCATATGGAAAGTGATACTTCCTTTAAGATTCAAATTCTCAACCTATGATGTCACATTCAAGGAACATCGTTACTCAGATATTCAGGTCCATGTTAACTATAAGGTGATATTTACTTCATACTAATAATAAATTTCAACTAGTATGAAATCAAATTTTAAACATAACAACCTATCTTTGAACGAATAGCTTCATAATATTTAGGCGCCGAGTTCATATGAGACATTCAAGAGGAAGAATGGTGTATTTGTAAAATCTCAGCGAAAGAATTTGAAGTAAATCCAACGTTTCGTCTGACAATCTGGTTCAAACTTTTTCAAAGATTGACTTCAAATTCTTTTGCTGAGATTTTACAAATACACCATTCTTCATCTATAACATTCTATCGTTAACAGTAACAAGTGTTTCTCTTTCTCTCCCTCTCCTTCTCTCTCTCTCTCTCTCTCTCTCTATCTATCTCCCTCTTTTCATCTTTTCTATTTCCAATGCAAAACATCCACATATCAAATTGCATTCACTTGTACACAGTTTAAATATGATCAATGATTAGGCAAAACAAAGTGAAGAAAAAAAGAAACGAGTAAAATAAATAAAATAGAGAAAAAAACAGAGAGAATATTTTCATTAGTTGTTCGTTTCATTTTCACATTTTTGTTTCTGATGAGGGAGGGGGGCGGAAGAATCACATTCCATTAAATGTTCATCATTTCATTTGTCTGATTGTGTGTGTATGTATGTATGTGTGTATGTATATGGGTTGATGATTTATCCATGATAAATAAACCAACCATGTAAAATAAACGGTTACCTGAAAAACAAAAAAAAGCAAAAAAAACATAGAGAGAACAATCTAATAAAATACGTTTTTATTTAGTTTGATTTCTTTCAATTCAATTACAATGAATATGTATATGTTAACATTGTAAATGTTTCATAACTTCATCAACTGATTTACCATCATTCCCTAATACACTGAGTCTAACCTCACTATTACCTACCCGGTGATCCCAGCAGACGCCAGCAATATTTATAAGGCATCTGTGGTCAAATACTAATAGCTTACGAGTGTCTTCTACTCTTAATGGCCACGTTTTGCTGCCGTAAATTAAAACAGAACGGACTGCCGCGCAGTATACTCGTCCTTTTATTGATAGACGGATATCTCGCCTTCGCCATAGGTGACGTAAGTTGGCAGAAACCAATCGAGCTTTTCGAATTCGTGCTGAGATTTCGTCCGATACCAACCCATTAGGGCTGATCAGACTTCCAAGATAAATGAAGTTGTCAACGCTTTCGACTACTTCACTCCCTATCCTTAGTTCAGGTGTTGACGCAGGCCAGTCCTGAAGCAACAACTTGCATTTAGAGGGAGAGAAGCGCATTCTAAACATTCTGGCATTGTTGCTCAGTGCTACCAGAAGACTCTGCATTTTGTCAGCGTCTTCACCAAACAGGACTATATCATCTGCGTATTCTAAGTCGATAAGTGAACCTCCTGGTAGGAGATCAATACCCGAAAATTCTGTGGACAAGAACGTTGTTTCCATCAGTAAGTCTATGATGAAGTTAAACAGAAATGGAGAAAGTGGACAGCCTTGACGGACACCACTTGAGGTTGCAAAAGCGGATGACAGTTCGCCATAAGCTCTGACTCGACTAGTAGTGTTCGAGTAAAGAACCTTCACAAGGTTTATGTACTTCTGGGGTACGCCTTTCAATGCCAGACACTGCCACAGAATCTCGCGGTCTACCGAGTCAAATGCTGCTTTTAAGTCGAGAAAGACCACAGTTGTCGGACCCCGATAAGTATGCATATGTTCTAGTCTCATCAGCTCTTGTGGTTTGGTGTGTGACGAAATTTCAGTACTGACACAAAAGGCTCGAATAGCTTTTGCCAACTTGCGTCATTTATGGCGTAGGCAAGATATCCATCTACCAACTAAAGGACGAGTTTATTGTGCAGCAATTCGTTCCGTTCTACTTTATGACAGTGTAACATGGCCGGTAAGAGTAGAGGATATTCGTAGTTTACTAGTATTCGATCATAGGTGTCTTCAAAACATTGCTCATATATCCTGGGACCATTGAGTAAGTAATGTAGTTGTTAGGAAATGGGTATTAGGTAAGAATGGCAAGTCAACTGATAAAGTAGTAAAACTTCATCAGTTGAGATGGCTGGGACACGTGTTACGTATGCCAAACCACAGACTGCTCCGGCGTGCGATGTTTTATAGTGTGTGAGTAGGTTGGAAGAAAACTAGAGGCGGCCAGACTAAAACATGGCACAAATCCATGGAGTTACTGACAAGTGAACTGAGTAATGTTGGTAGGTGTAGATTACCTGGTTGGGATCTGCGAGTCGATAGCGATAGCAACCGATGGTTAGCGACCTTGAATGATATGGCTCAAAATCGTTTACAATGGCGCAGGTGCATCCACTCTTTTTGTTCTCTCAAATTCCAATTTTCTGAATTTGTCATGTGCCTTTTTCCCTCTTTCCAAATTTATTTCACTGGATTATACTCCTTGAATAACATCTTCAAACCCTAGTGTTTCCGATTATTCCTTATACTCTTACTACCTCTACCACTACGGGATTTAAATCGATAACTGCATCTCTGTGCTAATTTGGTATGGCACCATCTCAAAATCATATGAGCGGTATGGCAACTCGAACTGATGTACGTCCGTACGAAATTCTACGTTGTTACTGACTGACTGACTGACTGATTGATATTTGAAGTTTGATCAACTGAGAATGCGGTGGAGGTTATCCGCAATGTTCAATAATTGTATCGTACCTAAAACTTTCAGTTAGTTGTTTATTTATTTAGTGAGTGCTCCATTTCAAATACTAACTTTTTTCATCCGGCTTATCAGACTGTATTACACTTTTCAAGTTCATAGAAGACAGTTATAGAATATTCAGTAAAATTTACAGTTTAATTTGAACAATAATCCCTTCTTACATTGATTGATCACTGAATAGCAACTTATGTCATGGTTGTCTAATCCTTTAGTGTTAATCAAATGCTGTCGATCAATTTTCAGTGTGGTCATTAATTTAAGTGACTCGGCATCCGGTATGCTGTGTTCATCAATTACAACTCCATATAGTACATATCTAAAAATTACTTTTATAATCCCATTATTATGTCACTTTTTCCTACATATGACTTCTCCTAACCGAACAAGAGACTCAAGACTTCATTATAAATTTCGTCATAGTAACTACAGAGTTACTGGCATGGTTTTTGGTGGCTTTGAAATTTTAGAAATTTCCAGTAAGCATTAATAAATTGGATAGTTGAGCTGGTAATTCACCAAACAATAACTGTTATTTAAAGTAATCTGAAGTAACTTTTTTGGTTACTAGGTCGCTTTTTTTCAATCATCTATCAATATCTTATATTAGTCATTTGCAAGGTAACTTGTATTATTCATTTTCAAACCAAAAATGTATACGTTTATTCGCGTTTCGTGGAATGACCGAGTGAGTGGTATCATGTTAGGCAATAAACCATTTGGTGAAGGTAGAAAATAGGTTAATGTGATTATGAATTTTCATTGATTAAACTGGTTATGTGTGTCTAATCATTACTTATCTTGACAGTTGGTGTCTACCAGTGTAGAAGTAGATTAAGAGCAGTCAAATTCAAATATGACAGCAGTTCATGAAGTCATTGACTGTTGGTTTGACTCGTGTTAGTTGATGCAGATTGGCTGGGTGGATTCCATGTGGCAACTGCGATCAGTGGTTGGAGAGTATGGGGATAGGGTTCGAAAAGACAGGATGGAAATGTACATTGAAAGGAATACTGGAATTCAAGATCAAGACGAAAATACAAAGTGAATGTATTTACGCCATTGAGAACGATTCTGATACACATTATTCAATGTTTAGTCTTTCTCATTACCATCGCTAGGACATTAGTGCGATCGCTTTTGATGTTCATCTTGTTATTTTCACCTCATTATGCTAATTTTGATACGGGAACTTAGGTCAGTACACATCTATTTCAGGCTCTTCGTTAATGATTACTTACTTACTTACTTACTTACTTACGCCTGTTACTCCTCGTGAAGGAGCATAGGCCGCTCACAAGCATTCTCCATCCAACCCTGTCCCAACCAATCCTTTCTAGCTCCGTCCAGTTGTAATTCATCCTTTTCATATCTGCTTCTATTATCCGACGCAATGTGTTCTTTGGCCTTCCTCTTTTTCGCTTCCCTTCAGGATTCCAAGTTAGGGCTTGCCTCGTGATGCAGTTTGACGATTTGCGTAATGTATGTCCTATCCATTTCCATCGTCTTTTCCTAATTTCTTCTTCAGCTGGAAGTTGGTTTGTTCTCTCCCACAGAAGGCTATTGCTGATGGTATCCGGCCAATGGATGTTGAGTATCTTGCGTAGACAGCTATTTATAAATACTTGTACTTTCTTGATTGTGGTTGTTGTAGTTCTCCAAGTTTCAGCTCCATACAGTAGAACTACCTTGACGTTCGTATTGAAGATTCTCACTTTGATATTGGTTGAAAGTTGTTTTGAGTTCCATATGTTCTTCAACTGAAGGAATACGGCCCTTCCTTTGCCGATCCTCGCCTTTACGTCTGCATCGCATCCTCCTTGTTCATCGATGATGCTTCCCAAGTATGTGAAGGACTCTACATCTTCCAGAGTTTCGCCATCAAGTGTGATTGGATTGCTGTTCTCCGCTTTGAATTTGAGGACCTTAGTTTTCCCTTTGTGTATGCTGAGGCCTACTGATGCGGAAACTGCTGCTACACGGGCTGTCTTCATCTGCATTTGTTCGTGTGTACGTGATAGGAGGGCTAGGTCATCTGCGAAGTCCAAATCGTCTAATTGGTTCTGAGCTGTCCATCGTATTCCGTGTTTTCCCTCAGATGTCGAGGTCTTCATAATCCAGTCGACCACCAGAAGGAAGAGGGAGGGAGAGAGTAGACAGCCTTGTCTGACTCCGGTCCTTACTTGGAATGCATCTGTCAGCTGTCCTCCATGCACGACTTTGCACTGTAGTCCGTCGCATGAGTTCCGGATAATATTGACAATCTTCTCAGGAACTCCGTAGTGTCGAAGAAGTTTCCATAATGTCCTCCTATCTACACTGTCGAATGCCTTTTCATAATCAATGAAGTTGATGTATAGTGATGAGTTCCACTCAACTGATTGTTCGACGATGATCCGTAGTGTTGCAATTCGGTCTGTGCACGACCGATCCTTACGCAATCCAGCTTGTTGATCTCGAAGTTGGGCGTCTACTGCATCTTTCATCCGGTACAGAAACACTCTGTTAAAGACTTTTCCTGGTATTGACAGTAGTGTAATGCATCTGTAGTTTTCACATTTCCTCAGATCTTCTTTCATTGGAATCTTGATGAGGTGTCCTTCTTTCCAGTCCATCGGCACTTGTTCCTCCTCCCAAATCTTTTTGAATAAAAGATAAAGCATGCTTGTGGTTGCTTCGATGTCTGATTTCAGTGCTTCAGCTGGTATGTTGTCGGGTCCCGCTGCTTTCCCGTTCTTGTTTGTCTGACGGTCATTCTAATTTCTTCCGTCGTTGGTGGGTTGACATCTATAGGAAGATCTGTGTGTGCTGCTTCGATGTCCGGTGGATTCATTGGAGCCGGCCTATTCAGTTCCTGCAGTTCCTCGAAGTATTCTACCCATCTGTTACGCTGTTGTTGAATTTCAGTGATTGGCTTGCCTTCTTGTCTTTGACCGGTCTCTCTGGTTTACTGTATTTCCCTGCTAGTTTCTTCGTTGTATCGTAAAGCTGTTTCATATTTACTTCTCTAGCAGCTTTTTCTGCCGTCGTTGCTAGTTCTTCCACGTATTTCTTCTTGTCGGCTCTAATGCTCCTCTTCACTTGCTTGTTTGCTTCTATGTATTCAGCTTGTGCTTGGACTTTCTCTGTTCGTGTTCGGCTGTTGTTAATTTCTGTCTTCTTGTTCTTCCTTTCTTTGATCTTGTCCAGTGTTTCTATGAAGATCCATTCCTTATGGTGATGGTTGTTGCGGCCCAGAACCTCTTGACACGTTGAAGTTAATGCTTCCTTGGTGCCTTTCCAGTTGTCCTCCATAGTACTTTCTTCTTCCTTCAGTAGATCTTGTAAGGCTTGGGACCTGTTGTTGAGAGCTATCTTGAATTCATTGAGTTTGTCAGTATCTCGAAGGAAGGCTGTATTGAACCTTTGTATTTGTGTTTGTCCAGTTGTCCAGTTCTTCTTTAGCTTCAGTTTTAAATTGGCTACAACTAGATGGTGATCTGAAGCTATGTCAGCTCCTCTTCTGATTCTCACACTCTCCATTGTCCTTCGGAACTTTTTATTGATGCAAATATGATCTATCTGGTTCTCTGTAGTGTGGTCCGATGAGATCCATGTAGCTTTGTGTATACGTTTGTGTGGAAATATTGTGCCTCCTATGACCAATTTGTTGAATGCACACAAATTTGCAAATCTTTCTCCATTTTCGTTTCTCTCTCCCAGTCAGTCCATGTCGTCCCATGATATCTTCATATCCGGTGTTGTCTATTCCGACTTTGACATTTAGATCTCCCATCAGAATGGTGAGGTCCTTTCTTGGGCACTTCTCTATGATTGATTACAGCCGCTCGTAGAATTGATCTTTGATGTCGTCGTTGCTATCATTGGTGGGTGCATAACATTGGATGATATTCATTAAGATCCCCTCCTTCTTTGTTTTGAATGATGCTTTGATGATTGTGGGTCCGTGAGATTCCCATCCTACAAGTGCATTTCGTGCTACTTTGGACAGCATAAGAGCGACTCCCTGACTGTGTGGAGCATTGTCCTCTTCGTGACCGGAGTATAGCAGCATCTCTCCCGTATTTAGCCTTTTCTATCCAGCTTGGGTCCAGTGGGTTTCGTTGATTCCCAGTACTGCTAAGTTGTATCTCCTCATTTCCATTGATATTTGACTGCTCTTTCCGGTCTCCCACATTGTTCGAACGTTCCATGTACCTATAAAAATTTTTTTGCTCTGGTTGTTAGAAGGGGCATCGACCTCGTGGCTTCCGAAGGAACTCGGCTTTCACCATGAAGCGTCATAATTCTTCTAAATGAAGACCTTCTAACTCCCAGGACAGAGTTTAAATGGTTTGAATAATTTTTTCTGGTAAGCGTGTTTTTAGAGAGTTAGTTTTCTACGGGATGGGGACGCTAACCCCATGCCCAACCCTCCTCCTTTACCCGGGCTTGGGACCGGCAGCAACCCTATAAGAGCTACAGGCGGAGTTCTTCGTTAATGATTGACTGACTGAAAAATTTTGCATCGACCTCAAACAGTAAAATAACAGAAAGTAGAATGAAAGGAAACCTGAAAAATGTCTATTTTATTTTAAGGCTTTAAGGTTCATAATAATTCACACTTTGTCATAATTCGACAATCTCCCTCCCCAATATTACATCTTGAACTACATTAAATGCCATGACACCAGAATCTTTTGACAGATCACATCAATAACCAAAGCGTACTGAGACAAATACATTGAGTAAAAGGAAGTTATTGGTGTATAACCTAACTAGTATCCATGTATCTTCTCAAATCATCCAATCACAACTCGGGTGACCTGACACATTAATTCTAAACCTAAATAACTTCAAACATTATAGTGAATAACCTATTACGGTTATCAATACATAACATTGGTGAGTAGGTTTTTAAAATTACAAGAAAACTAAGGAGATTACACCTGTTAAATCTCCTCATGATAAATACTCAATGTCAGAAGGGATTTTGTGGAGATTTTATAAATTTCACTGATTAAAATCACGAGTCAATTAAAGCTAGACAACCATGGAAAACCTCGAAGCATTGGACAGCCATTTCGTCCTAGTATGAGGCTCCTCAGCAGTGCGTATCCACGATCCCGCGCTCCGCGAGATTCAAACCCAGGACCTATCAGTATCGCGACAGGCACTTAACCAACTAGACCACTGAGCCGGCCGGCATCCAACAGTGTTAATGTCTAACTTCAACCAATTCACGAAGTCGCGCCACCGTACACCATTGTCTTCAGTGAGTTGATACCTCACAACAGACCTAGTTGAACTCCATTGGTAACGGCTTCTTACTAGAACGAAACGGCCGTTCAGTGCTTCCAGGTTTTCCATGGTGGTCTAGCTTCAATTGACTCATGATTTCAATCAATGAGATATTCAATATGTTCATACTAAAATAAACTTTTGATATTTTCACTAATTATCCAAGTTGTTTTGTTCTAAAATAGTTTCCATACATTATCAATTCCCTACAGAATGTTTGTTTCAAAGCACAAATATATGAATAAAGAATATCCTTTTTGATCAATTCTCTTCAGGTTCTACAATTCATCATATATTCAAATGAATCATCTAAAAAGTGGTCAGGTTTCATACAAACTAAATTGTTTAAAAATTATATCATTTTATTCTCTGAAAAAATGGTTTACTTTTGATGAAGTTTTGTTCTCTGAGCTGGATGGTTTGATCGTGGAAGTGGTTTACACTGAGTGACGAAACGTTAGAAAATCTAATTTTTTTTTACTCACTAGTCAAACCTTAATATCACTAAGGGATTTTGTGGATATTATAGTCATTTTAATAGTTGAGATCATGAGTTGATTGAAGTTAGACCACTATGGAAAATCTGGAACCACTGAACGGTCGTTTTGTCCTATAGTGCGCATTTACAATCCCGCATCGTGAGATTCGAACCCAGGAACGATCGGTAAAATAAAATCGTTGATGTTTGGATAATGAATATGAAATGTTGACTTGAATTAACTTTATACGTTAATTGGAAGTGTGAGATTAATGATCAATATAAACATGGTTAACATGGGGTGAGAGAGAGAGAGCGACAGAGAATAATGTGACTACAAATCAGAAATCACGTAATATGTAGAATAATATGAATTAGGTACAAATTAGTAAATAGGGGTGGATGCTATATGAGTTTTTAGAAGAGTTCGCAAGTGTCTTAATAATAGTAAGAAGAAGAAGAAGAAGAAGAAGAAGAAGAAGAAGAAGAAGATTAATCGAATCACGTCACCATATCATAAAAATGATTATTGACTAATTAGGCGAAAATGTTGGTCAAGGTAAAAGTAAGGGTTGAAAATATTTCTTCTTGATGCAAAGCTCTAGCTTTTTGATCTGAATAGTAATTGCTTCAGCCGTTTGAAAGATTCTCAGTCTGACGGATTTAGGCAAACTTATGTTAACACAATATATTATTGTGAATATTTTCCTGATTTTGGCTGTATGGCTCTAAATGAGTTAAAATCGAGATATTAACAGTTATAACTATACCTTTGCTTATTCACACTAAGAGATGCTAGCGAGCCTAAAACTATATATTCCTAGAACACCTCCCAGCATAACTTGCTCCACAAAAGAAGTTGAATTGATAGATACAGAAAGAAGTAGCTGGTCTAGGCAGTTTATTTTACAATCTCAGAATGATCGACGGATATGTAGAAAACAATAATTGTAGTTTACCTGCATTACAAGTTCTTCGGATTAATCTGTACAACTTTAGTATTAGCATTTCTCTGAGTGCGTCGCCTCTAAATTGTAAACGTTCATACAGAGACATTTTGCTCAAGGTTAGACCTTCCATATACTCTCTTTTCTTGGCTTAATGTTTACTTATAAATTTCTTCAGATACCCATTTCCTTTCAAATTAGCATACGATGCCTTTGTTTCCTCTTCAACCGCATCTAGAGAGTGTATGGTTTTGATTCTGTGACGAAGTGTTTTAATCAAGTTCCTTTTATACTGTAGAGGAACAAACTCAATAAAATTTGTATGTTAGCCATTTCAAGTGGTTTTCATGTTTATGTTTCTTCTTAGTGACCCGTCGTTTCTTCTTGTAAGTAAAACATCTAGGAAGTTTATCCTACCTAATATTTTCTCTATCACATTTGAACTTTATAGGGGTTCGAATCCCGCGAGGCGGGGTCGTGGATGCGCACTGTTGTGGAGTCCCGCAATAGGACAAAACGGTCGTCCAGTGCTTCCAGGTTTTCCATGGTGGTCTAGCTTCAAGTGACTCATGATCTCAACTGTTGAAATTACTACCATCTCCACAAAACCCCTCCTGATAGTCCTTATTGTCCATCTTTATTTACTTTCATTCTACTCATGAGTAGCTTGAAAATTACATTTGAAAATATAAGGATTATTATTATCAATCATACAGAATGTACTATGCATTAGATTAACGATAATAATTATAATGTGGCATTTAGTTTGTGTAATGTACTAATTTCATTCTAGCTTTCAGTCTATCTTTGGTCTAAATTATCACTGTGGAATACATATTTAGGCTTTCAAATCTCCTATATTTCGGTCAAACATAAAAATTATCCGTTAATCCATTAAGAACTTTTTCTATGTCCATGAGATTAAAGTCAGTTAACACTACTCATTGATTGCATGTGTTATGGCTTGTGGCATTGTGCCCTATTAATATATAACGTTATGATACCGCCAATCAGTGAACGGTGAATTATTAACTGGACGAACGACGTATGAACCCGTACGAGAAGTCTAGAGTCCTTATAGGTCCTTCTCCCTGCCTAGCCCTGTCTGTTAAGTCCAGACCACCAATCTCAGCCTCTACGATATGAATCAGGTACTTCAAATATACTAGGTTTATATACAAGCCAAACAGACTACGTCGCATCACAAAACAGGAAACAATATTTGTACAAAATCTAGTCAAAAGTGGCTGTGAATGTGGGAGACTGTAATTCATAGACTGGGCATAACTCAAGAATGGTAAATCGTATAATACTAATCTATAAGTCTAAACAATGCTTATAATGGGAGGAACATGAATATGCATAGTTTAGTTACTTAACAATTAAACAATGAAAAATATATGCATAGTATTAGTCCATAAATAGATCCCAACAGTTACCATTCATAATTCTCGTCAGGATAGCTGGTTAAAGTGAATACTTCTCAGGTGGGATAACTTGATGAAATCATGGAAGAAAACTATCACTACTGTCCAATTTTAGAAATCTGGGTAAAAAGAAAATAATCATAGGTTGTGTTTTATGAAATATTCAAGTGAAAATTTAGAGATTAAAAAAAGGACTAAAATTGAAGTTGTCCCCTATTGAAAACTACAAATAGTGGCCACCACCATTGTATTCTTTCATACTGTCATTATAGATGTGTGAGGAATCAATTTTCTCAACGATTTGTGAACTCTGGCTGGATCGTGTATGAGTTCTGGTTTAAAGTCCAATACTAGGATGAAATGGTCATCCAGAAATTTATGATTTTCAATGATAGTCTACCCGACCGTTATAGCTACCCTCACGTGGTGGTCGGGCTTACCTATTGTGATGAAGCAACCGAGCTATACTGGCTGCAAAAACCATTCCTCAAGGTCCTACCATGTCAGACAGGTCGGTTGAAGAGCGGTGGGACTAAAAGCAACAAACCCAAGGTCCGAAGGCGAAGTCGTACTGCTGACTGTACAGAGGTGTGACAGCAGTAAGGTGTTTCCTTCAGACAACCAGCATGACAGCGATGCTGCCTTCCCACAAGGAGGGGTGGGGTTAGAAAATGTCGATGGTAAATCAGCTGATGAAGTTGTAAATATTCGTCGCTTAAGATGGTTGGATCAAGTGTTGCGTATGCCTGAACACCGATCAACACGATGTGCAATGCTAACCGGTGTTCGGGATGGTTGGAAGAAAGTTAGGGGCGGCCAAACCAAAACGTAGCATCAGTCACTAACTTCTAGTCTGAGCCATGTTGGGAGATGCAGTCTACTTGGTTGTGGTCTGCGTGACTATCGTAACCAATGATTGGAGACTGTAGGTGACATGGCTCAGAATCGATCACAATGGCGTCGGTGTATACACTCTCTGTCTTCCCTTAAACTGTGGGATTAAAATCGCCTCATACCTTTCTCTATACCAATTAATTCTTTCTTCCTGTACTATACCCTTATTGTAATCTTTCTTTCATATATTACTACCTCTGAATTAACTCCTTCTATGAATCCGGTGTTGATCTTGTTGTGTTGATGAGGTATGGCAACTTGTACCGATGCATATATGTGCCTGGTCCTACGTTGTAGCTGGCTGACTGACGGAATGATAGTCTGGCTAAGTTCGGTCAGTGAGTTAAACGATCAAATTTATACAATCTCCATAAATTTCTTTGATACTAATCTTATATAATCGTTGAATAACTGAGAACAATCACAGAGAATGAACACTTTATCTAGATTTAAGAAAATATCCAATTCATCATTGAAACCATATTTACAATCTTTAAGAAACTGATACTCTAAATCAGACTAGAAACCATATCAATAAGAGTCACATCTGAGAGAATTCATTATTAAGATATTCAACTTATGATGAACTTCTTAGATCATTTCAAATGTTCTGAATAGTTTTAGTAAAGCTGATTTCTCTAAATTAAGTAGTTTAGTCAATAATTAATCATAATGATGATCGGTCCATTATTCAGTAAGAAACTGGTTTATAGTTTGTTTGAATTTCCATGGTATAAAACAATATCGATTACTGAAATAATGAAACCTGAAGGGAAACGGAAAAGAGGAAGGTCAATGAACATATTACTTCGGGAAATAGAAACAAATATGGAAAGGATGAATAACAAGTGGGAAAAGCTGGAAAGGATTGCCCAGGACAAGATTGAATGGAGAGTGCTGGTAGGTGACTTATGATCCTTGACAAGAAGTAACATGAGTAATGAAGTAAAAAATGTAATGAAAATGAATGATCTAGATATATACATCAAGGGACAATATGCTCTGTATTAATGGTTGGTAAAATTAATGCTGGATGACATCAGCTGGATATCGCATTGAAATGTGAAGCTAAATTAAATTGTTTGCATATTTAAATATTTGTGAGTCATTGAAAATTACTTAGGAAAGTCTCCAGAAGGTGGGATAAAGCAGGGAAAATGCTAATCAATCAGTATTTAATAGAGGTTTCCTAGAGAATTCTAGGAAAACGGTGTATTATAACCTACTTTATTATTGAATGAAACGTGTTTCCGGAAGCTTTTACACGATTATGGTCAAATAAACCTTCAAAGTAAAGCTTCTTTTGATACTTACCACACTTTTTTTAATCTGATGCAGCTTAAGTATAAGGAATACTTCTCCGTTTCCCTTCACGATTCCAAATGAGTGCTTGCTTCGTGATGCAGTTTGATGACTTGCGTAATGTATGTCCTATCCATTTCCATCATCTTTCTCTAATTTCCTTTTCAGCTTGGTTTGTTCTCTGCCACAGTAAGCTGTTGGTGATGGTATCCGGCCTATGGATGTTGAGTATCTTATGTAGACAACTGTTTATAAATACTTGAACCTTCTTGATGATGGTTGTTGTAGTTCTCCAAGTTTCAGCTCTGTACAGTAGGACTGACTGTCTTAACGTTCATATTGAAGATTGTCACTTTGATATTGGTTGACAGACAGTTTTTTGAGTTCCTCGCCTTTATGTCTGCATCCAATCCTCCCTGTTCATCGATAATGCTTCCTAGGTATGTAAAGGATTCCATATATTCCAGAGTTTCTCCATCAAATATGATTGTGTTGGTATTCTCTGTGTTATGTTTGAGGATCTTGCTTTTTCCTTTGTATATATTGAAGCCTACTAATACAGAGACTGCTACTACACTAGTTGTCTTCATCTTCATTTGTTCGTGTGTATGATTACTTCTAAATGAACAATTTTTCATTACATGTTATATATAAAATTCTTCACTCAACTTCTTCATAGTGTTATCAATTAAATTCTAACAATGAACAACACAATCGCTTAACCTAATCACAAATTAATATGATAATTTCATGGTCGATAGCATTCAATCTGCACTAATAATAAGGATTTGACACACATGACATTGGTCACCACCCAGTGATCAATCAATTGTGATTACATCTCAGTCCTACAGGAGATCGGTCGCGGCTCGGATAGCTCAGTAGTAACGTCTCTGACTGTGAGGCTGGGTGACACGAGATCAAATCCGTCTGGGAGCACCAGTTCCCTCAAGATTACAGGTACACCTTGCTGACGAGTGCCAAGTAGCACGAAACCCGGGTCCAGAATTTCCTGTCGACTACCCCCAACCACCATGTAATATGATAATTTCATATTTCTGCTTAAAAACCTTATCATCTATGACAAAATCAAATTTCGTCCCATCAATAAAAAGATAATCTTTTTCTTTCTCACTTTCAATATCCTTGACCTTGTATTCATACATATAGATATATATCTAAGGATTTTAATGTAAAAAAAACCCTATCTACCTACAAACATGATCTTAATTCTTCAATGCTCATTTATATATGTACTATCACCAATGTTGACCTTATTGTGACATTAACAGACTAGGGTCATGGATGTATTCTAGTTACAAACAAATAGAATGGAATAATCTTCTGTGTAACCAGTAAACAGTGAACTGATTGATGGATACAAAATTGATTGATTGATTAATCAATAAATTTGATTCAATTTAATTTCATGTTCGAATTCATTTTTGTTCTCTGGATTCATAAATGGGATTATGGGAAATCACATAAAAATCAATGAACCCTTATAATGAATATAAATTATTCAATGGAATCTATTCAATAAACCAATCCTTCTTATTTGAAAGAGAAAAAGATATAAAGTATTGAGAAGATTAATATTTTAAGTGAGATTTATAATATAGAGAATATGAGATTTGAATAAATGAAGTGTTAAATGTTATTCACTTAGTATTGTTTTGCTTGAATCTTCCCAATGAGGTTTAAGACTGTAATTGATCAGTCTGTTATTGGCATATGTGCATACTGTGCGTATGCCTCGATATTGCCTTAATTCACAAGCTTTTTGTAAGCAATGATGGATGGTGGCTAGCAGTGGAATCCAGTTTGATGCGCGTTTCGTCCTATTTGGGACTCGAACCCAGTACTAGTCAATCCAAACGCCATCACGTTATCCAATCAGCCACTGAGTCCTGATAGCCATTTGCTTGTGCACTGGGGTGAATTTAAATTCACTTGGTATTTATACGAATATTCGTCAAGATTAGAACGAATAGTTTGACAGAAATTGGGCGCCGAGTATAGAGAAAATTATATTTGAAATAATCTCAGCGATTGAAATTTAAATGATTCCAACGTTTCGTCCAGCCAACTTGTCTGGACTTCTTCAGGGTAGAATAATCAAAATCAAAATCATCAAAGAAATATATAACTTTTTAACAATCATAACTATACAGCGTTACACCAATCAAATTTGTATGTTGATTTTTGTAAAATAGGATAAAATGAGTCAGTTAAACGCCAATCACTTGGTGTTGTTTTGCTTGTATCTTCCTCATTGCACAAGTAAGTGGATATCAGGACTCAGTAGCTGAGTGGATAACGCGATGGCGTTTGAAGTGAATGGTACTGGGTTCGAGTCCCACTGCGAAAATCAACTCTGAGATGTAGGTACATCTAGCTGACGAGTCCCAAATAGGACGAAATGTGCTTCCTGGATTCCACTGCTAGCCACTATCCATCTTTGCTGTTAAGTGTTATACTTTTTTTCATAATGATCCTTAATTTGATAGTAATAGTAGTCTAGATGTGATGAATTTCATATTAAGTTTAGTCAATCCCTGATGGAAATCAGTAGGGTCCCTTGTTATACTTAAGTTCCCTTCTGAGAAAAAAAAGTTTTAAAGCAAGTTGTATCCCAGAATTTGAGTTGCTAAACTTAATTTTCCCTTCTTTTCACAGTTAAGTGATAGTTTAGTGGTTAAAACATATGGTATTCTAATTATAGGTTTCGGATTCGAACCACTCCCATCCCATTCTCAGTTTATCGTAGCTGAGTAATATCGATAGACCCCAACCAGTTAAAGTATATCTGAGAGCAGAGTACACATTTGTACTTCACATACAAATAAATTAATCCTTCCCTCCTCTGAAAGAGAATGGCTTTATATTATAAGTTAATGGTAACTGTCTTGTTTTACTTGAAATAGGAACATTTTTTGTTGGAAGCTCATTTAAAGTCACGAATGAGCACTATTGAAAAATCCCAAACCGGTACAAAACAACTAACTATCCAACACATCCTGGTTTTCAGCTATGTAATCAAATGAATAAATCATTTCCATTTACCAAATAAGTGGCTTTTATAGAAATACCACAATGGCTAACATATTTGTTTTCCGAACATATGGGTTAAACGTTCAAATCCCACTCCAGTAGTTTCACTTCTAACATTCAGGTTAAGTATCTCTCATTTATCTTTACTGACGTTACTGAGTGGATTTTCAAATATTTTTCTGATCCAATGAAGATTGTTGGTGTTTTTCTCCGTTGTGTATTCATATCCGTTATAAAGAAATCCTCTAAAGATACATATAAGCCATAAAACGACTAATAAAATCCTGTTCCGAATATCCACAACAACATAATATTAACTACTTCAAATACTATCATACTTTTTAAGCATGTGAATAAATATCTGAACGAATAAAGTGTAGACACTTGTAATGATTATTACTGGATAGAAACTCTCATTAGGAATGATTTAACCGTGGAAAATACTTCATGATACATGAAAAACTATAATTCATACAATCCAAAGAAAAAGAAAAGATTTCCCAGAACAGGGTTAGATGAAGAGTGGTGGTTGGTGGCCTATGCTCCTCCACGAGAAGTAACAGACCAAAGTAAGTAAAGAAAAAGACAAACACTGACATCTGGTGACGACTTAATTGAACTTAAAACTCATGAATATCACATTAAATTAATATAAGCAAAAACCTGAACAAAATATCATACTGAATTAAAAATGATTCCTAGTCTTAATTCATCCTAACAGTTAACACTAATAGAAGGGGTATTGTGGAGATCTTAGTAATTCAATAGTTGAAATCATGAGTCAATTGAAGTTATACCACCATGGAAAACCTGGAAGCACTGGACGGCCGTTTCGTCCTAGTATGGGACTCCTCAGCAGTGCGCATCCACGATTCCGCCCTCCGAGAGATTCAAACCCAGGACCTATCAGTCTCACACGCGAGCGCCTAACCATTAGACCAATCAGCTGGGCGGCATCCAACAGTGTCTGAGTTACTATCTCACACACATGGTGGTCTAACTTCAATTGACTGATGATTTCAATCATTTACCACTAACATTTGAATAAAGGTAGGTTCTTAGTTGATGAGTCACACATAAAAAAAGGTAGAAACACACATTATATGAATAGCAGCATTCTCATTTACAACACGCATATATTATCAAAGTTAATGATAAACAATAATAATGATAATAATTCTTTATCCAAATACGTGAGTAATTATAAAAATTGCTGTAATTAGGGGTGTAAGGTTTTAGGCGAAATTTAAAAAAAATGCAAAAAAAAAAAAGAACTACCCAAATAAATTCCTGTTCAAATCAGAATATCACAATCTCGGGACTATTCTATTTGTATCCTTTTCTCACTCACTCTCCAATTATCCCCCAGATATCCCATATATATATGTATAGATAGATAAATCTACTGACATGAAGAACAAAGCTGAACAAACAATAAAGCTTATAAACGTGATTAAAAAGAGAGGAGAAAATCAACAGATCAAATTCATACAAATATGATTAACACCTACGGTTAATACTAATGATTGAGTGAAAAACAATATCAGATTAATTTTACAGTTTCTTAAATCCAAATGGCTTTAAATTGTACTAGAAAAGAGTAGATGCTCATATGAAAAGTAGAATTCAATTATCAACGACCAGCATGAATAGGTTAATGCTCATAAAATATCACAAATTGATTAAGGACAGAAAGGTAACCCTGCCTCTTGGGATTCGAAACCAAGACCTACCAGTCTCGTGCGCGAGCGCCTAACCTTTAGACCAATGAGCCGGCACCCAACGGTCGTGGATACGCACTGCTGAGGAGTCCCACAATGGAACGAGACAGTCATCCAGTGGTTCCAGGTTGTTCATGGTGGTCTAGCTTTAATTGACTCATGATCTCAACTATTGAATTTACTACAATCTCCACAAAACCCCTTCTGATAAATAGTATAGTTGTGAACAACCGAATTTAGTGTTCTAAGTTTCATATCAAAAAGTGATTTTATTTAGAAAATCACGAAACACTAAATTCACTCGTTTCATTTTAGTATTGGATTCCTCAGTATCCCATATTCACAGCTATAGTAATGATCTAACACACAAGCTTAAAATCTCATATTGAGCAACTGACATTCAGACCAATTAGTTTACATTTAGTGGTTTACCTTTCTATCTTTAGTGAATTTAGGATATTAATAGGCTAACATCCAGTGATACTAGTGAGATGCTATGTTACACCGATTGTGGTTGAACTCCATTGATTACAGCTTGTCACCAGAACCTCTGGAATTACTCTAAAAGTTAGCTGTTAATAGTTAAGCTGCACTCCTCAGCAGTTCGCACCCACGACCCCGGACCCCGCGGGACTATAACCCAGGACCTACTGGCTTCGCGCCTGAGCACTTAACCATTAAACCACTGAGCCGGCATCCAATGGTGTTAGTGTCTAACATCAACCAATCCACGAAATTGCGCGACCACCTTCCATTGTACTGAGGTAGATACCTGTCTCTACCCGACACGGATTAGCTCCACTGGTCACGACTTCTCACTAGAACTCCGAGAATTCCCTCACGAAGCTAGTCACTAGTGAGCACATGTTAATTATCAGTATGGGGGTTGTGGAGATTGTTAAGTTTTAGGCGCGAAGCCAGTAGGTCCTGGGTTCGAATCCCGCGGGCTGCGGGATCGTGGATGTGCACTGCTGAGGAGTCCCATACTAGGACGAAACGGCCGTCTAGTGCTTCCAGGTTTCCAACGGTGGTCTAACATCAATTAATTCATGATCTCAACCAAAAACTTAACAATCTCCACAACCCCCATACTGATAATTAAATGATAATCGTTAACATAAGATGCCATGAATTTGGTGGAATCTGAAATTTGAAAATCATTGGATATACATATATATATAAAACTATTTCCTATAGACAGTCTAACGAACATGTAAATTCATTCGAGATCCAAATTAGGCAAAAGAACACCCAGTTGACCTCAATTTATTGTTTATGTAATAATCATTCAGTTTACTCATGCATGTCCCTATAGTTGTCGGTCACATTGTTCACTGGTGTAGGCCATAATTACCATATTTGAACATTTTTGTTGTTGTCATAGTAACTGTTACCATCGTGGTGGGGTTGGTGGATAAAGAATATTCAGTTACTAACATAGTTGAATAGGTATTTTTAAATGTATGAATTATAATGTAGATTTTGAATATCCTTGTTTTATTTAGTGGTTATATAAAGATTAAATAGTGACACTATCAAGATCATTTTGGTCTAAAGATATTATTCGTTATGGATTAGTCTCAGTTGATGTACAATCGAAGACTCATCATTATTAATAGTTGAGTCACCTTAGTGACCTGAAGATGTTATATTTCATTTCATCACCGACATGTTGTAGGTATACTAAAATGAAACACTTGTCCAGTGACATTTTTCTGCCTAGCTGATGAGAAATATACATTATTATAATTCGCTAAATACATTGTAGCAGTAAATAAATCCCCAAAATAAATAGCTCTGTAGGTCTTCGACATTGGATGCTGACCACATTAGTTTTAATGGACTCACCTAGCTGAAGGTGCTCGGTCATGCATCCGCACCAGATCACAAGTGGGAACGCCGTGCTCAACATCCCTTGCAAACACTAGCCAGATTAGATCAGTCGATCGTCGAGATATTGATAGCCTATCAAATATATCTTCGAATCTCCTCGCTTCTGTCTTTTGATTTCACTTGGTGGGTACGATTCATAGTAGAATGCATCACTGGTTTAAGAGTTGTCAAACTCCAAATACCTGTGGCATCATCAACATAATCATTTCAGTAAGTTTAAAAATAATTTCTGGTTTTCGGTATCTATCTAACAAACGATTGTAAGGTTGTTAGTTCTGATAATTATTTAAATAGTTCTTCTTCTCAACAGATAAGCCTGATAATCGCGCCTTAATTCCATAAGTTTTGTCACTGACATTCAAGGTGAATAGTTTAACATGAATTGACGTTTGAAATAAATTACAATCATGTAAAATGTATTATTGTTATTATGTAATACATTTCACTTTCTCAACAACAACAACAAAATTATTCCGTCTTTTGATATTCATTCATTGTAAACTGATATAAGTCACTTGGCCATGATCAGTTCAATAGATCAACTGTTCAAACAATACAATCATATCAATTTTTACTATCTGTTATAACCCTACTTCTTTCCATAGAGGACCTTATGATATACCATTTGTCCTACAACAGTAAATCATGATCTGAAGGTTGATGTTTATTGGAAAACTGTGCTTGATTTAATGAACATCTATCAGTTATTAACTATCAATAGACAAACAAATAAACGTACATTTTCAAATGTAATGTCCAAGTGTACACAAAATTGCACTTCTACAGATTATGAATACTATTAAACACTAAGGTAATATTTAAAAAAAACCTATAAAGGATAGATTAGAACAAATGTTATACGTTATGATGGTAGTGCTTTGATACTAGGTAACGGATAACACAATAGTTCTCACTATATATGAACAATATTAGTTTCACCATATACGACGACGACGACGACCGCCTGTTATGATCGTCGTACCATATAACTGTAAATATAATTTTGCTGATAAATACTAGCCCAGGACAGGGTTGGATGGAAAGCGCTGATGGGCGACCTATGTTACTCCATGAGGAGTAACAGGCGTAAGTAAGTAAGTAAGTAATCAAGTAAGTGATAAGTACTAATTCATAAAGAAATCAGCGTCTTAGTTCAAGAATACTCTCTAACAGTATCCATTTACAATTATATAAATGATGATGAACCCGAAGACTTTCTGGCTGGTTGACAAGTATAATTATTATTACTATTATTATTAACAAGCTGTTTGTTTTTTGTTTTTTTCATACCAATGACCATATTGACTGTAAAGTAATTTTTATTAATGAATAGATCTTATTATTCCATTTCTAACATCAACATATTGGACATTATTCTATGCATCTGTCTCTATTCGTCATTTATTCATTCATCAAGTGTTAACTTAAATCATGTGTACGATGCGTCTATGTGAATCAACACACACACGCAAAGAACTTGTCCTCCATGTAGTGTATGTACTCTTTTTCTTGATAAACAAACAAAACAAAAAGAAATGATAACTCAGACAATAGTAGTTAAATTAACCTTGGATTTATTAAAATATATAAACAGAATGCATAAAGTTGAAGTCATGATTGAATTGAAGTTATGCCTTAACACCGTTGACTACACATGGCTACTACTGGTTCCAAGTCCGGATAAAGGAGGAGGATTGGGTATGGCGTTAGTGGTTCCATCCTGTAGAAAACTAATTTGCTAAAAAAAAAACGCTAATCAGAAAAAATGATTCAAACCATTCAAAATCTGTTCTGGGTGTTAGAAGGTCTTTATTTAGAAGAGTTATGATATCTCATTAAGAAAGCCGAGTTCATTCGGAAGTCACGAGGTCCGTTCTGACAACCACAGCAACCATTAATTTAGGTACATGGAATGTTCGTACAATGTAGGAGACTGGGAGAGTCATTGCAAGCCCTCATTTGGAATCTTCAAGACCAAAGAAGAAGAGGAAGACCAAAGAACAAATTACACCGAGGAGTGGAGACAGGTATAAGAAGAATGAACAACAATTGGATAAAACTAGAAAGGAAGGTCCACGACAGAGTGGGTTGGAGGATGCTGGTCGGCGGGCTATGCTCCAATGGGAGTAACAGGCCTAAGTAAGTAAGTATTAACATCGTTGGATACCGATTCAGTGGTCTAGAGGTTAAGCGTTCGCGCGCAAAACCAAAGGTCCTAGGTTTTCATACCGCGAGTGGGATTCTGGATGCGCACTGTTGAGGAGTTCCATACTACGACGAAACGGCCGTCCAGTGCTCGCAGGTTTTCCAAGCTGGTCTAGCTTTAACTGACTCATGAATTCAAGTATTATACATATGTTTGTTAAATAAATTGTACATTGAACTCAAAAGAAACCATTCATATAAATTAATTTACAAATAGATTTAATGTGATATTTGTCATTTTAGATCACCAACGTTAATAATCTATGTCGAATGATTGGAGGCCTACTCGATTTAGATGGGAATGGTGTGACGAACCAGCCAACTTCGAAGTCACACGTCGCGGTCAGTACCTAACGTGGATCACTCCGTCGTATCAAGGTACTATGGACGCTTTGAAGATCGGACAACACAAAGGACGTTATTACGGAAATATATTAGTAACAATCAGTAAAGAGAAGATATTGAGACCGTTACCGCATTGGCCATTACATGGCATACGATTAACTGGTGCGCGTTGGTTGTCCTTGATAGTGATAACCAACCAAAAAGGCCAAGGCTCATAATAAAAACTTAAGTTAAAAACACAGTATGAGATTGTGGAAACCATTGAATTGTGTTTAAAATCAAAAACCAATCTAAATAAAACAACCACTGAAAATCTGGAGGCACTTGATGCGTGTTTTGTTCTATTAATAGGCTCCTTAGTAATCCGCATCCACAAACCCGCACCACAGAATTGAACCTAGAGCTATCGGTTTCACACGAGAACATTTAACTTCCAAACAACTGAGATGAGATAACCTCGTGGTTCAAATAAATTTCAACAATTTCAATAACCACCATATTAATAAACATCATGTGCTCACTAACCTTTAATTTCAACAGGTGATTTCCGGAACTCTAGTGAGGAGCCGTGACCAGCAAATTTCAACCATATCAAATATGAGACAGTTACCCACCACTGGGAATGAAAAATAGTCGTTCAATATCGTGAACTGATGGAAATTAGACGTGCACACCAATGAATGGAGATTTACTAGTTCAGAGATTAAGAATTGACATAAGACTTTAGTTCGTGAGTTTGACCATTGGTGTTGGAATCATGAATGCTCATTGTTGAGAAATCCTATACAAGGAATAAACAGCTACCCTATTCTTCTAAGCTTTCAGTAGCCATCTAACTTAGATTGCTTTGTGATCTGAACGAACAACAAATGCATTAATTAGTACATACAAAACATACATTTACACCGTACACTTTCATGTCACGCTGATATAACTATCATATTACATAATTCAATGTGACTGTAATTGTAGTACTTTTATATTTAATCGTTCATAACCAAGTTTCAAATAAGTAACCGTTAGAAAATGATCAATTATACTAAATATACTGAAAAAATAATAAAAAAAATTATAGTAGGGAATTTTTATAAGTGGATGATTGAGTGTATATGTATGTGTTATGTGTATGTGTGTATGTATGTGCGCGCGTGTTCGTGTAATTTTAAGTGGAAATAAAGAATTAAATAGTCAGAGAAACAAGAATATAAACGAGAAAAAAAATAAATGAAATTAAGTGATGATAAGTGGAATAAAACTGAAAAGATTATGTAAGTATACATTCAAAAGAGAGAAAGAGAGAGTGGGTGGGGGAGGACGGGAGAAATGAGCTAGGGGTGGGGAACTTTTCATAGACTAATTTTTGTTGTTATATTCGGCATACTTACAGAATACCACAAATATACATAAAAACTAGTTTGTATATAGAATAAATTTGATTGATTTCCAACAATTAAATAGTTGATTAGTTAACATGTTCACATTTACAATAGTTACATGTACATGAAAAATACTCTATTCCTAAGAGAATAAAATAGGTAATAGGCAGTCAAGCGAACTAACTGAACAAGCGATTAAATGATCGTGACAATGAGAAATAGTAAAGTGTATGACGGAAACAAAACACACACATCAACAACAATAACAACAACAACATGTTTCATTCAATGAAAAGTTAGTCATTTACACCACTCCATTTAATTCTATTCTTGTTACCATTTACTATTATTACGAGGAAAAGTGAACGGTTTTATTTAGTTTTCCTAAATAAGTTTTATGAAGTGTGTTTGAATGTGTGTGTGCATGTGTGTGTGTGTGTGATGGTGTATATTTGAGTAAAAAGTCATTAAAACACAAAAAAAAAAGAGTAAAATAAAACACACATATTTTGTAAATATACATTTTTGACTGACAATGAAAGTTAATCTAAAGTGTTTCCCATTGTCTATTAAACATTAGCAAAAGTATTTGTTTAGATTGACAGTTTATTATGTGGTTTGTGAATTGTCAATACAAAAGATATTGTCAGTATAGGGGTTATAGAGATTATTGATTTTTTGATTGAGACCATGAACCGATTGATGATAGATCACCATTGAAAATTTGGAAGCACTGAACGGCTGTTTCGTCCTATTGTGGGACTCTTCAACAGTGTGCATCAACTATCCCACTCGCGGGATTCGAGCTTAGGGCCTTCAGTCTTGCGTGTCAACGCTTGACCTACTAGTCTAATATCAATCGGTTCATGATCTCAATGAAAAACTTGATAATCTTCACAATCCCTATACTGACAATTACCATGTACTCAGTAGTGACTAGCTTCGTAAGGGAATTCTCGCAATTCTAATGAGAAGCCGTGATCAGTGGAGCTAATCCATGTTGGGTAGAGACAGTTATCTACCTCAGTACAATGGAAGTTGGTCGCGCAATTTCGTGGATTGGTTGATGTTAGACACTATCACCATTGGATGCCGGCTCAGTGGTCCATATATATTTAAGTTAACAAACATTAGATGATTGTTTAATGAAGCAATTGAAGACAGATGAATGGTAATAAAGAAATGTTGAAACTTATGGTAAAGGGAATACTAATTACACCAAAGAGTTTTTTTAGAAGCTTGGCATTCAGGTCAATAAGAAATCAACCGACACATTGAAATTGCTTCAATCTATCAACCAATCAGAAAAATCATGGACAAATGTAAGACCAAGAATCAGATCAAAAGGAGATGAAATCAAAATAAGAGGTAGATAATGTCAGGCGAAAGGCCAAC